>OU452168.1:2510000-5010000 GCA_911728515.1 Peribatodes rhomboidaria
TTTATGTAAGTTCGTAATAATATTTCGTGCTCCTTTGACATTTAAATATGAACTTTACTTGGCTTTTAAGGAAATACGATGTGTACTTAGAATCCTATCCTCTTCCTAATCATAACCAATATTATAAGTGAGCAAGTAAGTTTGTTCGTTTGCTTGTTACGGTTTCACGACTTAACTATTCAACCGATATTTTTTTAAATCCAATTTCGTCCTTTTTGAAATCTTGTTAACACGTAATCAGAAGAAAAAAAGAAATACTCGTACCTAAGTTAAAAATGTTAACGGTACTTATGGGACCAAGGGTGATACCGTGAAACGCAGCTACTGTATTATTATTCAGCGAAGTATAGCATTATTATATTCAGCTATAGAGTAATGATGGTATTCGCGCACCACCCCATCACGCCACGTAACATTGCACCCAAATGGTTCCACCGGTTTCAACACTCAGTGAAGCGTTGTGTCTGCTCCCAGCAGTAATTCGAGTTAACCGGGTTCACTAGTCACGATCAGCTCAAGTTTTTTCGAACCGTCGAACTAATGAGCACTTTCCTTTTGAATAATTCAGTGGATTACTTTGAAAGAGTACTTTGTCTAACCAACTAGGTTAGAAAGAAGTGTTTTTTTTTAACAGTAGATACGATGGGGTATTAAGTTTAGTACCCTATTTAAATGGAAGAGATAACGACCAGAGAGTCTTTGTCTTTCGTATTCGCTTTCTTTGTTGTAGTAGATTGTATTTTACGTAAGCTCAATTAAGTTCAGTTTGAATCGAAGTGGGCGATAATTAGGTACTTTAGTTAAAATGGGTAAAGTAATATTTTGAGTCTACTTTTAATGACTGTAATGGGCCAAAATTTCGCTTAGTAGGTATATTTATACATAAGGGAATCTATGATGAGCTTTCAGTTATTATTTTTTGTTTTAGCTGTTGTTTTTCATCTTAAATAAATAAATAAATCTACTTATTTTTATATTATTTTAAAAATAATATTTTAAGGCGTACTAGAAGTCATTATGCCTAGATGTGCTGGAACAGTATCAGATTTCAAACAGGCGCTTCAGTTACTTGTTATTTCAAGCTACAATGATATCCTTCGCCTTGTTGCTAGTCTTTTGACCTTTGATACTCGTACTTCTGAGAACCGTGGTATACATACCTACACAAAGAGAGAATACATTTATATCTACACATACTTACCTACATCCACATAATTATACCCGACTTTAATTTGTTAGAGCTAAGTAACACTCATGTCTAGCTTGCAGTGTTGCTGTTTTACACCAATCGGTATGTAGTTCAATCAGGTAGCTATTTGACAAAGCGCGCTAAAGTCTAAAGGAGATCTTCTGGTCTCAGTTTTGCGGTCAGAAGGCCTACTGTTCCATTATAAATCAATATCATCATTTAAGGGGCAGTTTTCTGCTAGTATTGTTACCTTTTTGTACGTGACATCATCTGCCTTATCTTTCAGTTGGCTTTTATATGTTATCCTCGATCTTTTCCACTCTATAATGGTTTTCTGCTCCATGTAATTTGAAGTTATTGGATTATTATTAACTTAAGGAAAGAGGGTAGCGAAGGCTTTGCCCAACCGTAGAATATGACAGGCTCATCCTAATCCTAACTTCCTAACTTTGTTACGCTTTCACGCTTTAACTACTCAACCGATCGTAATGAAATTGAGCATAATCATGTTTGGGGGGAACCAAAAGTACTTTTTAGCCTCGGGTAACACTACGGGTGCAGCTAGTAATAACAAATATTACTTCCAGGACCTCACTCCCCGTCGCTCAATTCAGCCGCGGCGACTTTTCCCTGTGGTCGGTGCTGAAGAACTGCGTAGGAAAGGAGCTATCCAAGATCACGATGCCGGTGGTGTTCAACGAGCCGCTGTCCTTCCTCCAGCGCATGCTCGAGTACCTGGAGTATGCGCACCTGCTCCGCATGGCGGCCGAGCAGACGGATCCTGTCAATAGGATGGAGTACATTGCAGGTGAGAACGGAATCAGATTAACTCGTACATGACAGACATTTAAACTAAAACCTTCTAATTTAAACTCTAGAGTTCAACTATCACACTTCAGGCTAATATTACAAATGTGAAAGTTTGGGAGTTATGTTAGTTTGTTACTTCTTCACGCTCAAACATTAGGATGAAAATCGGAACCAAGATAGCTCTAAGTATTCTGGATGTTAGTCCGACGTACTCATTTGAGTCATACAGCAAGCGCTCGTCGTAGCCGTTTTCTTTTCTTCTTTGTTTTCTACGATTGCTCACTAACTAACTAACACATATTAATTAAGTCTCTTTCAACTTAATTGAAGTTAGAAATGTTATTTCCAGCGTTTGCTGTAAGCGCACTTGCATCCAACTGGGAGCGCCTTGGGAAGCCTTTCAACCCCCTCCTCGGCGAAACTTACGAGCTGGAGCGACCTGAGTTCAGAGCCGTTTGCGAACAAGTAAGCAACATTGACCTAAATTTGAACCAATTCAATAAACTCGTGTCAAGTACGTCATCGTCCTACACCTTCATAATTATATTGTGGTTACGTCCGCCAGGCAAATCTAATTTTCAATAATCCTTCACGTTTCATCTGAAATCCAGTTTTCAATTAAGTAGGCAAACGAGGTTTACCGGCACGAATACTCGAAAATGAAAACGTAAATATTTCTCGTCGGAGTTTTCAATTTAATGTCGGTCTATATTTTAAATCTTTTCGTCTTTTCAACTGTGGATCAAAAGGCATGATACGAGTACTTACGATCAGAGAGTGCATTAGTTAGATCTCGTCAGCCACTCGGGAATATGTTTTGATTCGGATCAAAATTTAATCAACAAGATTACATTTTAATCCGAATTCAGATTAATTAATCGGCATGCAAATTAATAAAAAACATACAATAGCTTTTTAATAGAGTCATGACTAATAAGATAAAATGCATGAAATAGTAACAATTTGTCCAGGTATCCCACCACCCTCCAGTGTCAGCCTTCCACGCCGACAGCCAGCACTTCGTGTTCCACGGCTCAGTTCATCCCAAACTGAAGTTCTGCGGCAAGAGCGTGGAAATCCAACCCAAAGGGCATGTCACGGTTGAGCTACCGAGGTTAGTAATTTCAACAAACACCTTGCAAAAACAACATACCTTCTAGCAAGTGGTTACTTGCAAGATCATACGACAAAAATTGCAGCTGCTAAAAAGACAGCTTTACTTTAAGTATATTAAGTCATTGCCAGTTTTCAAGACCTTCGGGTAGAAGTGGTTTCCAAAAAACACACACTACCAAAACTTCACTTTAGAATTTAACATTTTAAAAGACTGAGTTCAGTCATGTCACTTCTAAAACTCGGGTTACTTTTCATCATTTTCCATGCTAGAAAAGAAATCAAGTTTCGCTAGCAAAAGTCTGAATGTCCTTTGCACAAGTATCCAAAATTCATATTCTTCGTTAATTTCTCTCCCAGGTGGGGAGAAGCCTACACCTGGACCAACGTGAACTGCTGCGTCCACAACGTAATCGTAGGCAAGCTGTGGATCGAGCAGTACGGCGCTATGGAGGTGGTGTGCCACGGCGGCGCCGGCCTCAAGGCGAGCCTGGCCTTCAAGCCGGCTGGTTTTAACAACAGAGACTTGCACCGCGTCGACGGGTTTATCACGGACTCACAGTAAGTTTTCATTTCTTGTCAACAACACTTTTCGTGATTTCCACTTTCATTTTTAACAAAGGATCAAAAATAAAACCTTCTTCACTGTTATGTCTAAAGCGACACTATTCACCGCCCTCCGGAACTTCCGATGCTATTTGCATCTGGGGCCAAAATCCTGATATAATCATATACTTACTGGATCAAACGACGTCAGAGGTAGATAGACATAAGCTTACATAAGAAAACAACTAAGCCTCGATAGATTGAAGTCTTTGATAAAAATATATATTATGAACACGTTCTAATTTTTCATTAAAATGAAATAAGCTCGGCATTCAAGGGTTCAAAGGTAATGTTATTTATCGTAGCATTTATTCATCATTGCAGCAAGAAACGTCTCCGTTTCCTCTACGGCAAGTGGACGGAGTTCATAAAGTGCTGCAGCGCGTCTGCGCACGAGCAGTGGGCGCGCGAGCGCGGCGAAGAGGCCACTCCAGCGCACACGCCCAAGAAAGTGCTCGCCAAGCTCAACAGCTTCAAGGTCGGCGCGTTGCGCTCCATGTCCATACAAGATGTACGTACATTTGAATTTACAGTACGCCTCTCCTTTACAATTTCAAATCTTATCCATTCACTGCTGCACAAAGGTCTCTTCTTCAAGCAATACCTACATGTCCTTAGCCAATCTCATATTTACAATGTCTTGATAATACTTCATTTTACTGACTTTTTACCCTGTTTTTTTTGCAGAATGATGAGCCAGAGGGCTCTGAAGACATCCCTAAGCCAGACGAGACTTACAACATAGATATCCCTGGCTCAGTCACGTTATGGGAGGCGCGTCCAAGGCCCGCGAACAGCGCACAGGTGGGTGATAGCACCGATAATTATCAACAATATAATAATATAAAATCAATACGGTGTTTTTCAACAATTGCGATGCATTTGGACTACATTTTCAGATTTCAAATGAATGGCAGAAAAAATGAATTTTAATAGATATTATTGGATGTATAATTGTATGACAAACATAAAACAACTACTTCTGTTAAAATACTGACAACGTTTTCAGGAAAAAAAAAAGAAACTTAGAAGTAAAATGTTAGGTTGGCTAAGATAGTTTTTTATACTAGTTCATTTTTTTCCAGTATTACCAATTCACCGAGTTCGCCATGTCCCTGAATGAGTTGGAGCGCGATATGAAGGGCCAGTTATGCCCCACGGACAGCCGGCTGCGGCCTGACGTCAGGATGCTGGAGCAGGGAGACATCGACGGGGCGGCCGCCGAGAAGACCAGGCTCGAGGAGAAGCAGAGAACCACGAGGAAGGCGCTGAAGAAGTCCTCGGAACCGTGGCAGCCGAGGTAAGGAACAAATAACATAACAAACATATTATATCGTCACGCCTTCTCCTCAAAGGGGCTGAATTTTAACACCCACACTTCGCTAAACGATATTCAGTACCAAATGTGACAAAAATAAATAGGCTCCGTAAAAAGTGGCTGATACAGAAGACGTCTCAAAGTAAAGTTCCTTTTTACCATCTTGGTACAGAACCCTTAAAATGAAAAACGAAAACAAAAATAAGGGAAGACGCTTTTATATTGCCATCCCTTTTTAGCCGCCTGCCATGAGGATTATGTTTTTGCACCACCTGTTGACAGACAGTGCTAGCACAGTCATCTTTATCAGCGTCTCATTCAGCTTACTGCGGCTACTATATATATATACTATGAGGCTTGACTGCCTCGGTGGCTCAGTTGGTAGTGAACCTGCCTGCTGAGCTTGGGGGCGTGGGTTCGATTTCCACCTAGGGCAAACATTTATGTGATGAACATTTGTGTTTGTTCTATGTCTGGGTGTTAATATGTATTTAAGTATGTATTTAAAAATATCTAAGTATGTATATCAGTCCCTGGCAGCCATAGTACAAGCTTTGCTTAGTTTGGGGTCAGGCGACCGTGTGTGGAAGTGTCCCGAATTTTTTTTTTTTTTTTAATCTTTATTTCGCCGATCTTTGCTGTTTCGTGCAAATTCACCTTAAAATTCTAGTCTAAGTTTGGGGGTTGGTTAGTAAAACTAACTTACCGACCGAACGCGAAGCGCGAGTTAAGTGAAGAGTCGTTTTAGCTTGAGCAAAAATGCTTTCTTATGTCCGGATATCCTGCCGAAGTCAAACTGTGTTCTACTCTACAAGTCGCATTTATTAACCGATTTGTGAAAATTTAGTGAGCTGGTTTGATGACTAAATGTTTTTGCCTATTAAGTTTTTTTTTTTTCAAATTTCTCAAAATGGTGGAGAGTCTTTGCAAATTTATAAATTGTAATTTTTTTTTAAATCATGTTTAGCCATTTCGAAATTTGCAAAGACAGACTCCCGAAGTCACCAAAGTCACAGAGCCACTGGTGAGACCTACTAGTTTAGAAATTATGAATGAATGACTCTCATTCATTCAACACTGACATTACTCTGAATGACTTTGTTGCGTAGTTTCCATTCGTTTGTTTAGAGTTTGAATTTAGTTTTTTCTGTTCCAGGTGGTTCAGTCAAGGCACAAATCCCTACACAAAGCAAGAGGACTGGCTCTATAACGGAGGCTATTGGGATAGAAATTATCAACACCTCAAAGACGTCGAGATATTTTAATGTTCAAACAATTAGAAACAACCTGTACGTCTAAGTAGAGTGTAGAGACAAGCTTATATTATTCAAACTTTAATTTCTTTTACTAATAAACGTTATACCTAGCCCTAAGATCAACCTAGACAATAAGATGACGCACATAAATTCACATAGTGCATTATAAAAGTGTGGCCAAAACTACATTTTGAGGTTCTTTTTTAAAAACTGTGCAGGTTTTTTTTGTAAATTTTTAATAAGCCGTATTATTAAACTCTTACAAATGTGTACTACTAAGGTTGTATATTGGAACTGAAATGGCTAACGTAGAGTTTGGGAATTAATATTGGTTTTCGTTCAATTGTAAATGTTTTTCATGGCAACATTACCACGCACACAAGTTTAATAAAGAAGTGGCTTCAGCGAGATATAACGCAGTGTTCCATCTTTCTCTCTAGGTTGATCTGAGACCTATCCTCGGAAGAGTTACCTCAGTGTTTTGTCTTTTTCTTTCTACTAAATTTTTAACTCGATCGAAAAAGACAACACACTGTACTTATATCTATTTCGAGACTGTACAACGTTGATTAGTAAGGAGGAATGTAACTTCTTATAACGTGAGCTTTCTTAAAAAGTTAGCTCGTTTCTATGAGCCGCTTTGAGCAGATTTAACTTGACCTCCACTTGAGGCCAACTGGTGCAGAGTTGTTTGATTTCCCTGGACAAGGATCCAGAAAAGCCTTTGGATTTCAATCGTCATAACAATGGGTACCTATTCGATAGTTGCAAATTCCTGTCTTTGTGGCATGTTATAAAAATGAATTATAATTATACTTATAAATATTTGAACTTGACAGTGACATTTGTTGACAATAACGTGTTATCGTTAACGTCAACAAATGTCATCATAAGTATGCTTTTGTTTCCATCGAATGTCAATTATTATTTATACTTCATACATTTTAATTGCGATAAAGTTTTGTATTGTTGCCACAACATCGCACGATATCACTGAGACAAATTGGAATCTGTGGATTAGTTGTTATACCTAATGCTATGTTTATATTCTAAATTATGATGACTATGTAATAGAGACGGGGTGTAATACTTGAATTTTTGGGTAGTTGGGGTATCATACGTGCTCAGTAAATACTTCCATAGCATTTTGTTGTTGTAGTAGGTATTTAGTAGCATCTACAAAATAAGCATCATACGTAACTGTGTTTTAAAAATTTAAAGGTGTCTATATTATGTGTGACATGTGTCTAGTCTACTATATTAGATTAAGTATATTCTCAGTTCTAAAAGTACCGTTATTTATTTGTTATTTAGTTATATTAACTAAGAATCATTGAAATAATAATTATGATATTTCTTATTGCTATGCGATTTGCGCGTGACATCTTACAGCGCAAATTATTCAAAATTAAAGTACTTACAGTACGAAAGATATAATGGCTTTAATAGATATTTTAATGACATTTGGTCGGACAATGGCCGGTTAGCGTTGAATGGACGAATCACTCTGTGACTCAGAAAATTTGTTTTCTTTTTCTTCTTTGAAAAGGAGTTTTCTTCTTCAAATTTTGTCAAAAATATTTGAAGAAACAAAACATTAATTATAGCAATCAATTTCTATTTCGTGACGTTCATTATCTTGAAATGGAAACGCACAATTTCATCTGACTAAATCACTAATATAATAATGCTTAGAATCTCGCAAATGGCGTCTTTTTTTATTTAAATTTCATTTAGAGATGTGAATGTGAAAGTCAATTACTACTAAAATGTTAAAGTTAAGTAAATGTGTACGTAGATACTTACCTAAAACTTATTATACTTCGGGAAATGGATGTACTAGCCTTTAACCTGTATCATAATCAAATTAATTTTATATCAGTAGCGGTATATACATATATATCTATATGTAACTCTATATTTATTTTTTATATTAAAATATGCATAGTAACGAAGAGAAAGTATACAACTGTACCTACCTATCTTATTATTAAATATAACACTTAATCAATATATAGTTATCAATATCGATTTTAGGTAAAAAGATTACAATACAAAAACTAAGCCATAGTTTTCTTAGTTGCTACAAATAATTATGAATGAAATTTTTATCTAATTTAGTTTTACAACGTTTAGTTAGAAAAAATATTGCTATTATTTGTAGCAACAATTTCTCCTAATGATTAGAATTGTAAATTGTTTTTTGAGACTCAGTAAGTATAGCTATTATATACAGAATATTAAAAACTTGCTTTATTTATATGGAAAGAACGGAATACACTCATCAACACACTAAATTCACATTTGAAATGCAAACAATTGTTAGTGTGTGTGTAAATACACGTTTCACGACGAAACGGTTCGATGGATTTGAAATTTGAAATGAAGACAGTCCATAGGTACTTTGGACAAATAAAAAGGCTAATTTTGTTCTTGTAGCATAGTTGGTGTAACTGCAATGCGCAGATTTTCAAAAATAATGTTTTGAAAAAAGTAGAATGTCTAAATAGTTATGTATAAAAGAAAAAAGTTAGAAGTTACCACATGGTGTAAATTTTGAAACGATGTCGGTCAATGAATGTTGTGATTGTAGTGAAATTAAACGCAATTTAAAACTTTGTAAAGTGTAATTAAAAAATACTTGAATCAAGATAGAAATATTAGTGGATCGTGTCCAAATATAATTAATAACTAATACTTAGATGTTTAAGAGAGCGTTGTAACGTAACAATAGCTGAAAACTTCCAGTATCTACAGGATTATAATGAATATCCGTGTAATTAAGGATTAAAGTTACTCTGTAAACTCAGCACTACCTATTGCATTTATTCACCCAATTTTAATATCTTAATTGAGATAATTAAATTAAAAGGTTCATGGCAAAGCGAGCCGAAATGTAGCTTCGTTTGTAGTGTACGAAATATTTATTGAATGTGAATAAAAATATAATCAAGAAATGTAATTTTATTGATTAAATAGAATGAGAACTTATTTTTTGTTTTATTGTGGAAAATTAGATTTATTTAAATTTATTTTAAAACTAAAAACCTACATAAACGACGTATTACAAAAAATGAACAGAGCTCAATTTTGTGTCCGCAGGAAAAGTACCCCAAAAGCTAGCAACTTTACCTCGTTGAACAGCAATTCTAACAGCTAATTCTCTGAGGCAAGCAACCCTTTGGTCGTTTGATCTGTCTATGAGCCGCTTTGACAGCTTTCTGAGGGGCAACCAATAAAACGAATAATTTAATTTTCAAAATTATATTCAATACACGCACTAACATCACAATAAAAGTGTACTTGCATCACATTTCATAACGTTATAACTAAATCCTTAAAAACAAATAATAAAATCAAAACAGGTAAGCCTTAATCATAATTCGAAAATAAGATGTACTGTACTTTACTCTTCAAAAGTAATGGCACTTTACATTTAAAAAAGAATAATGAGATTTACAAACAACTTCAACGGAACCAGCGCCATCGAACAGCGTGGAGGCATGCTACACAGATAGAACATTAGTTACTAAAACGGTCATGAATGCTATTTATATAAAGTCAAACATTTGCGTTGGCATTTGAAGTAGGCAAATAAAAGATGAAAAACCGATGCGCATGGCTAAAACTTGCAATGAAGAGTTTAGAATATTTTTAATTTGATTTACATAGTGTAGCAACCGCACCACCGCACGATATTACCTTGGTGATCCAAGTTTACTATCATTCACTCTAATTACATACATACCTACCAACTTTTCATAATTATACCCCATCAGTTATTTTACAGTTCTAAATACTTATTATAAGTAATAAGTATTTAGTAAACCTACTTAATTTTATTAATCTAACTAGATACTTATTCTAACTCTTTTACTAAAATTTATTGTTGGAAATTGGCAATAAAGCACGTGCGCAGGTGGTATTTATTAACTGTTGTCTTTCACTATTTACGCTTTGCAACTTGTTTTTAAATCGTAAATGAATGTACAGAGATGGACATGAAGTTACGAGCCCTAAGCCTAAACCCAATTAAGAGAAACACAGAATAAATATACATAAATGGTTGGTAGAATTGAAATTTAAACAAAGACCAAATTTCATAGAACATTGTGAAGGTGATTAAAATTTAAAACAACTGTTTTGACAAAAGAATGTTTAATAATAACTTATTAGTGGCCTACGTTTACCAAAAGTTAAAATGGCGATTATTTGTTTAACCGCCAATTGTTGACATGTAAAATATGTATTCGCTGTTAAAATAATTGCCTTGCCATCTTTCAGTGCACTTTGGTTTAAACCTACTACAACTGGAGGACCAACAATCTTTTTGCTAAATTTTGGCGAACATGGAAGCAGAAAGACTTTGTCATGCGGTAGACTGACGGTACGTTGTTTAATTTGCAATTTATCAATTATTTGACTTGCAATCTCGACACCATCATCAAACAAGTTTCGAAATCGAGTGCTAATTCTACCGAAAAATGTCCGACAAAAGCAGAGCTGCTTACGTGGACAGGCATGCCAAATTATAGTAAATACCTATCTATTTGTAGAGGTCAAATGGAAATCTTTCCTTTGTACATTCGTACATAAATTGTAATAGTTTTAAAACCCATTTGCAACGGTAAATAGTGGAGACAACCTAGTTTAAATGAAACCGGTAAAATTATCGGTTTTTTTAGAAATAGATACCGGTTTTCCTAAAGTCCCGTCCCTAAGCTAGATTCCCTCTCTAGGGGAAAGCTTACGAGGGAAAATAGGAAAAACATGAGCACGACAGATTCCGATGAACCACTTTTTATAATTTTTTACAAACACTGCAAGCATTTAACGAAATAGAAAAAAAAAACGAATTAAAAATAACAAATGACACAACATCCTTGTTTTCAAAAATAATTATACGTTTCTGTTTTTCTAAACGACAGACATATTCTAGGATAATTATCCTCATCATTACGTCCAACTTTTATCAAAGGACCAACAATGAAATGGCCAAAAAAAAAGTTGCTATTTCATATAAAAAGTCAGCAATGGCTCATCGACAAAATGTATGGTGTTTTTTTTTCCTTGATTTCAAGGTTGACTCTATAGTAAAGTCATAATAATGAGTATAAGGATCTAAAATATGTTCGTTCAACTGTTCTACAAATAAAATTAAAGCAGCATTTTGCATTTGCAATTTAAATAGCTATTTTGAATTCGTTATTGATACTTTTGACTACTTGGACACAAATGTTGCGATATTTCATTTTATTTCATTTATCTCCAATTTTATTTGTACCTATATTGCGTAGCATACCTATAGTTTATTGTATTCCGATGACTTTGGAAGGTTATAAAATGTATGAAAGAAAACCAAGGCCCAAATCAATCGGGTTTTCAAAAAATACAATATTCAGTCAAGCAGGCAAGAATTTTTATAAGCACTGCCTTCTTGGTTACGTTTAAAAATCCCGTATTAAAATTAGATATGATGCGGTTCTTACACTGCTTCGTGGCGACGGTGCGCAGGATGGCGTTTGCAAGCGTTGCTGCGTTGTACCAAAGAAAAAAAATTTACGTTGAAAACACGCACAATGCAACTAACTCACAACGCCTTTACACGCGCATCGTCGCTTCTTCTCGGTCGTCCCGCGCAACGTTGCGTAACGCACAGTGTGAGAACCACTTAACTTTATACACAAACATATTTAGGCACATTGAAACATCACAACATTTCAATACTGTTATAATCAAGTACCTTCTCATCTGACTAATATTATGTTACCTATAACTCAATGAGCTTCAAGTCCCGAGTCTAAGAAGTCTTTTAGGTAGAGCGGTACTTGCCGAGGGAACATTCTGCAGATCTGGAATAAGGAACGATACATTTATTTATTTACAATAGCTGTCGAAATTTTGAAAGAGTTAGTTCTTAGCAACGAGTTCTTAGTTAGTTAGTTCTTAGTCCGCCTGAAGGCCTCTTAAATATTTCATGAATTATGAATGAATTATGAATTCACTGGGTATTATTACTATAGCTGATAGTTCTTCGCATATCTGGCTCATACAGATTTCGCTCATATTCGAATTTAATAAATGTATTTCCATGAACTATCTTGCCTTCCTTGCTTTGCAAAATTGTGTGTGTGTGTGTGGTATGTTTTATACTTCCTCCTGCATAAACGACTAAATAACGTATATTTTTCACATAGTCTATGCCTATGCTTATAATCCTGGAAATTTTACAGTTCTGAGATGTTTGTTTAGGCTTTTATCTTCTGACATTGAGTATCAACGAACCATTGTATTTTAATTTATTTGTATTCTCACGACAAACCAGGCTGTTTTAAAATACTGACTGCATTTTAAATGACTTAAGATAACATAAAATCTGTATCAACACATATGAAAAAATACGAGTCCATAATATTTATTATTGTTAACATCTCTCATGTTGCAGAATGAATAACAACATTAAATGTTCAGAAATTATGTGGATAATACATATAAATAATCCATTATTGTCTCTACATTGTAAGTATAACAATATCCATAGGTGTTATCATCGTCATCAGCTTGTAATAGCTAACTGCAGAGTATACTTAAACCTCTCTTCCTGTAGCCATTCATCCTGAGTCGATCTTGTCCAGAGGCACTAGACAAATTGCAATCGCTTCCAAGCGATTCTGTACCTAAAATGGCTAACGCTTGAACGCTAGCTATTATTATAAACATTACTAGCTACCCGCGAGTTTGCTTGCGTTTATTCAGAAAATAGTACACAAAAACTTTCCTCGAGAAATACTGCAACTAATTATCAAATTTCATCAAGACCCGTTAGTCGTTAAGCCCTGAAAGCCTACAAACAGACAGACAGACAGAGTTATTCGATTCTTCTTATTCTTTTTATTCTTATTCTTATTATTTCTCGAATTTAGAATATTAGTATAGATGCACGCATCCATACTTTCACACACCCAAAATCCAAGAATAAAAAAGAAGAATTCAAAAAATTACCCAGTTGACGTAATATAGCGAATTGGGTATGGTGATCTCGAAGATATTCCTCCGGACAGCGTCCACGATGTTGTCAGCCGCCTCCTGGGGAGTGAGGATCTTCATCAGCTGCGGGAACTTGATCCGAGGGTTCTTACACAGCCCGGTATCCACGATGTACGGGCAGATCGTTGTCAGTTTAATCTGTGGGTGTGATAACAATACCGATGTGAAAAAGTGGAATTGAAGACTCAAATCCGACGTCTCCTTGCACACTAAAATCACTTATCCTACTAATATTATAAACGCGAAAGTTTCTAAGAATGGATGGATGGATGTTTGTTACTCTTTTACGCCAGAACGGTTAAACAGATCTGAATAAAATTTGGCACAGAGATAGATTATAGTCTAGAATAGCACATAGGATACTTTTAACCGCGGGTGAAACCGCCAGGCGCAGCTAGTCCTATAATATATAAGAGATATATGTATGGGTACTTCATGCGTAAAAACCTGAAAACAGTACCCTCCTTCTGAGTTATCGAGTAAAAACATGATTACGACTTTTAGTTTCCATCCATCCTATTTCTATCTATCGTATCAGTCAGAAGACCTTGATCTTAACATCCGTGATTGTAATGCATTATTATAGAAGTCTATAAAATTTGATTTGGCATATTAAAATTAATATTCCATCATAGGGACATAACATTTTAATGGAAATAGGAATATAATATATAACCACATATACAAGTAAATCATATTATCTTGTACTACCGCATGTAGAGTGTATTATTAATCTTCGTAGCACCAAAAAAGCGCGAAGCTGATGAGCGGTGTCAGGATGCGTAGCGACTGTTTTCAGCTCGTGCATATTTAATTCCTCGCCCGCGTCCTTTGCATACATTTCGCCCTTTTATATAATTATGTACAAACACCTCGTATCTTTGGTGTTTTTCACTAGAGCTGCACTGAGGGAGGCTAGGAAAATAAAGTGATGCTACTTGATTGAATCAGGCGTTACTTTGCAGAAGTTCATCTTTAAAACTGCTTGTTAAAGGAACGGGGTTACCAAAGAAATTTGCCCCTCACCGTTATGGAGCACTTCCGCGGTCCCTGATACCATTGATGGGTATTTCCTCGCTCATCGCTCATACTCTAGAGTCTAGTGGATACTCAGCCTTATGATGGATTAATTTCAACTAATTATAACATTATAAATACGAAAGTGAGTTTGTTTGTCACGCTTCCACGCTATAACAATTCAACCAAGTGTGGTACAATTTTTCGCATACGTTGTCGAATATATTTTCGTCGTTCGTACACGTTGTCAGAACACATGGGATACTTTTTATCCAGAAAAAATTACGGTTCCTTTGAGACCGAGGGCCGCAGCTAGTATTTTATAATATAGTATTTTTAATATACTTACGCCGCTGTAGTCCTTGTTGTCCTCCCGCAGCTCTTCGTGCAGCGCCTCCATGAGCCCTCGCACGGCCCACTTGGTCCCACAGTACGGCACCAGGTTGCGGAGCCCCACCACGCCCGCCATCGAGGACATGGCCACCACGTGCCCGTGGTTGCGCTCCATCATGGACGGAAGGAAACTTTGGAGGAGCTGGAATTATAGTTTTTAAATAGCAGTTTTACAGAGTTATCGTACATTTTTCCATAGGACATAATTCATCGTAATAAGATCGTAGGATTCGTAAGTACTTACATAAGTACCTGAGGAAGACTAAGAAATATACTTTCCTGATAATTTTCATCAATCGTACCTATCGTATTATGTGAAAACAAATACAGTTATCAGATTTATTGCACTTTTGAAATTCTGATAGATCAAAGCATGGAATTAATGAATTAACATTATAAGAATCTTAGCACTCTGTATCTGCAAACATATCTCATCTGTGGAACACGCTTGTTTCCTAAGAACCTGCGTCCGTTAGAGATGTAAAGATACCATTCTTCTGATTAGAAAACAGACTCATACTGCAAATTGCATGCCCCACTAATAAGCTCTTCCTAAGTACGTTTGCTCTCGCTTACTCACCCACATGTGTGAGAGAACATTAAGGTCGAAAACGGCTCTGATCTCCTTCTCCGAGGTGTTGAGGAGAGCTTTGCAAGGCATAATACCCGCGTTATTGACCAGCATGGTCACCTCGCCCACCTCACGGCGGATCTTCTCGGCCATGGCGATGACGGCCTCGCGGTTCGTCACGTCACATCTGAAGTGCAAGGGTAAAGATGAATGGAAATTAATTGTGAGCCTAATGCTCTCATGTAAGAAATACTAAATGTTCATGTTTCAATGTTAAACCGTGTGGTGGGAAATGTGGAAAATACAATCGAATAGCCATACTATAAATTACGGTTCATCTGTATTATTCAGAGACTATTTTCTGTAAAAAATTGATAATCTCTGTATAGTTTTGAAGCAGGGGGCATAAATGAAGAAAAATACATTCGAAATTTTACATTGTATCATGATTATTTCGGACAAACGTAAAGGACGCTACGTCGAAAACCGTCTGCGATTGTTGCTGGGCAGGACACGTGACTAGGTGTTGTGATGACAGGTGGAGTAGAGCCCTGACAGAGTGGTTACCGATAGCGGACGAACGCTTCGTCGACAGACAATCGGCGATGGGTCGACGACAGCAGACCCATCGCGGGTCACGCGTGTACGGGAATGGCACAAAGGAGGAGCACTAACGCATGGAGAAGGAGGCCTATACCCATTAGTGTGTCAATACAGACTGATAACCATAATTATGATGATAATCAATATTCCCGACTCTACCATTGACGTAAGTCATTTTGTGTACTTACTTATTTCAAAGTACGATTAAGAATTTGCATAAAATCCTTAACTTAATTCACACTTAATCGTTACTACAAACATTTTAAATCACGCTGTTGGAGATGCAAATATTTACTCTCACGTCATAACAAGCCATTATTACAATGTGACCAGCTAACCACTAGAGTTGATGAGGTAGTCATCATCATAGTTTATGAACCACCTTTATAATAGCTTCCAGCCAAAAAAAATTTTGTTCAATTGTTGTCTTGTCTCTAGATAACTTTAATTTGCAATTCTCTACAGCTCTCCGTTGTACCGGCTCATTTCCATTTAACCTACTCGTCATTACGCGTCATTTCCGTGTCATAGCACAACGAGATCTCATAGCAGTTAATAGACGATTCTAGAGGCCAGCGTTGAGCTTATACAAATTGCTACTGATTGTATGATGTTTTTAATCGATTCGACCTTCCTAAACTCTGTTTAGTAAAATGTCGGCCTTAGCGAAGCTTACAAACATATTATCTACGCAGAATTCACTTACGTAAATTTTAAACTGGTTTTAAAGTTTACCTACTTGCTTGTAACTACCTAAATAGGGTATAAAAAATAAGTGGGTACAACGTACAGACTACCTATCCTCCTCATATCTATGTATAATTTTTCATTACTATAATATTGTTTCAATTAACTTTGGAGTCAAGTTTTGGATTACTCAAAAACTTGACTCCAAAGTTAACTGATATGATGATGATTGAGATGAATATTTTAATAGTCGGTAATGAAAAAATATGCAAAGGACGGTAAAACAAGTATCGAATTATTTGAGGATGAGTAATTCAACGAAAGAACAACTATTATTGAAATAAAAAAAACATTAAAAATAGCAGGAAATGAGTGATAGGTCTTTTATCAAAATTACGTACGGAAACTATAAACGTTGACATGTTTGACCACCGATAACGTAGAACGGTCCTCGATTCGATGGTATATACATTATATTTACGTCCAAAATGGAAATAGTCAGGAAGCTGTTATCTGTGGTCAGTACACTCACTCGTATCGATGCGCCTTGCCCTTCAAGTCCTTGATGATGTCGACCGTCTCCTGGTTGCCCGTCGGGTTGATGTCCACACACACAATGACGGCTCCGAGCTTCGCGAACCGTGTCGCCGTCTCCCGGCCCATACCGTGCCCGGTGCCTGTTATCTGGACGAATTAAAACTGTTTTAACATCCAGGGTATGAGTTAGCACCATACCGTGTGACATTTAAATCTATCCTATGGCTGCGAATTGGAGTTTCAAGGAAGTGTGAAGAACAAGAAACGCATTACTACGCATACAGATGTTTGATGAGGAATTTAGTTCGACGCAAATGTAACAAGATTTTTTTTTTAAAACCCAGAGATCAGCACCAGAGGATAAATTAGATATAAAAATTCACTCGTGTGGCTCCAGACCCTCTAACAGTCGTCTCACATGTAGCAACTGTGCCTGTATCGAACGAGCAAATAGTATACGCTATCTTGGTGTAGAATTAGACCAATCTCTAACCTTTAGGCTTCACATATCCAAACTGTCAGGACGCGTCCGGAAACTGATCTATATCATGAAAGGGCTACGCTACTCGTGTGACCTGAAGACTCTTCTTATGGTGTATGTCTCGCTAGGCCAATCCATACTCTCCTATTGTAACCTAGCCTGGGGGGGTGCAGCAAAGACTCATTTGCTGGGACTCGAAAGGGCCCAACGCGCTGTTCTAAAAGTCATGCTGAGTAAACCTTTCAGATTCCCTACAGAAGATTTGTTTAGAATGGCAGGAGTTCTGACAGTACGGCAATTATTTATCCACAAAGCTGCAGTCGCAACATATAAACTCATTAAAGACTCGGGCCAGTTTGAGGAGCTAGTAAGCAGACGGGTGTTTAGAGTGCCTATTTTTTGCGTCAAGTCGGCTTTTGCAAATCGCCACCCAAATTCTCTTCTTCCACGTTTATTTAACGAAGTTCTAAAAGCCCTTCCTCAAATAAAAAGCGATAGGACGTCCAAGGTGATACAGGTTATTCGGAGTTGGCTGCTCTCGTTGTCATATGAGGACACCGAAAAGCTAATGAGTCGAATTCGCACTGAGCAGTGAGTTTGTATTTTTGTTCTGTTTTCTTTCTTGTAACTATTTCATTTGCGTAAGACTTTGGGCAAATCTTTAATTTATACACACTGAACGCACATACACACACGAACACACACTCAAACACGCACTCACACATCGTCTCAGACATCTCACACACTCAATTCCCTCAAATAAATTCTCGAGCGCTTTTTGCACTCCAGACATAGGTACAATGTTTACTTTAATGTCATTACTTGGTTATAGTATTATTTATGTGTATTATTTGCTGTTGTGATATCTTTCTGTAAAAATAAAAATTGAGAAAATAATAATTATAAAATACTAAATAATAAGAATTAAAAATGGATTAGGATGCCTCCGAAATTTATTAAATATCTCAAGGTTACAAAGTGTACTCTTGGTCTCCGCGATACGGGCCTTGTGCCTAGTGCGGGGCCGCAGGAATCGGTCGAAAAACTTTGTATATTTTTCTTTTTAAGTACTTGTACTATATTAACGAGATGGCGCTTACTGTCAATTACCCTGCGGGCTGCATGCGACCTGCGCCCTTACGGAACAATCGCAAAATACTAGTTTAATGTACCTACAGTAAGTTTACCCAACTACTATAGTGTAATTTACAATTCCGCCTTGCATTATTTGGGAACATGTTGGATCGCAATCTTTTATTATTTGTTTATCTCATGTCGATAAGGTACAGGAAATGTCAACCCTACACACAAAGCAAAAGGTTATTCAACTCTTAAATATTTCCTTAATGACTACATCACTTTGTTTGTATTTTTCGAAGGACGTTTTTGGTGATATAATATTTTGTTTAGCTGACGTACGTAAGGTAACACCTAAGTTTTATTATTTTATGCGCCACAATTAGCTCTGTGGCAAGCTAAGTGGCAAGTGACGCTTTTAGAAACAACCTACTTACACATTTTTTACTCCTAGAATTGAAAGGCTTACCTTTCAACTTTGTAGACAAAGATCTCAAGCGTCACAAGAGTAGACAACTCCAGCAATGCTACTAGCGCTACGGACAATAAAATTCAAGTTGATCAAGAGATGTACGCTTACAAGTATGATCTCTCCCTGGACGCTCTTGGGCTCGGGCGGCACGAACACCTGGTATAGGCAGTGTAGCCAGGTCACCGTCATCTTGATGTACAACACCAAGATCTCCAGCGCCAGCGCAACACCGCTGTACACCTTCATGGCGATACCTTGCTCGTCAGTCCTGGGGACAACACGATGGAAATTAGTTATTTGCAGTTCTCTAAAAAAGGTTGTGTAAGTACAAAATGTGTTGCAGATGGAAATAGAAGAACAATACTAAAGGATTAGAGTCACTTTGAAGGGTACATTTAGAATGCAAGTTTGCTAAACTAGTTGCTAACTATATAGAAAGTTGAGCCCGTGCCTAGTTATTTAGTATGGTATCGAGACCCAATTTTTTCAAGAGTCAAAATATTTTGGATAGTAACATTAGATACACACATACAGGTCAATGTTCCCGGTGACGTGTAACTTCACGCTCTTTTACCCTTCTCTACCTACCAATATTGTATTACCTACTCTCTGCTTTTAATTTTACTGGGAGTTTGAACGAGGGTTCAAACTCAAGGTCTCAACAAAATACAAGGTAAGTGCCTACAGTTAGTAGTTCTCTAAGCGCTTAATATAAGCGTTAAATTTAGGTTTTTTACACTAGTACCTACAATTTCAAAAAACCCACTTGTGGTTTTTTACTAGTTTTTTGGAAATTACTTCAGCAGTTTGATGTAACTTTTGGTTAGCAACGTCGGTTTTCCTAGGAACGTCATTATAGAGCTTGTCTAATGCAAATTTTTAAAATCAACACACATTGAGGTGTTATCAAAAATTCATTTTCTTGTGCAGACACATTTTTCGAGTCGCCCGCGCCCTGGCTTCGCACGGCCTATTTATAAAACTTCTGTGAAAAAAAATCTAACTGATGGTGAAAATCGCATCCGAGGTAGGATATACGTGCTTAGGAGGAGTTGAGTAGAATGTAGAGTATTTAGAGAAGAGACAGAGATAGAGAAAACAAGAGATGACTAGTTTATCCACCCGCGCCTTTACTCGCGTGTCATATCGTCACGCCCTTACCCCGAAGTGGCTTGGCAGAGGTGCAACATAACACCCACACTTCGCCGGACGATATTCAGTCCTAAATGTAACAGGGGGCAGCCTGTCGCCATATACACCGGGCTCCAGTCACGTAGCAGATGACATACAATAAATAAATAAATAATTAAATAAATTTTCGGGACACTTAAACACACGGTCGCCTGACCCCAAACTAAGCAAAGCTTGTACTATGGCTGTCAGAGACTGATATACATAATTAAATATTTTTAAATACATACTTAAATAGACAATACGCACATACATATGTTCACACAATGAACAAATTGGTGCGTGCCATCGGCTGGGCTTGAACCTGCTCCCTCTGGCTTGAGAGGCGGGCTTCCTCCAACTAGGCTATCATCGTGTCATAGTCACATATTGTGCAGCTTTCTATTTGCGATTTTTTAAATCGGACTTATAGTTCCGGAGAAGACCCCTACAAACATAACAACACAAAATTTACCTCTCTATAAAATGAGTGTAGACTGTAGAGTACCTACATGTGTAGATCTAAGGCCATGGTCTTTCAAGGTTCAAGAGGTCCAACTTCTGTTTTTATTTTAGCTCATTAGTTTCAGTTCCGCATGTCGCTGGTGAAAAAAGATCGCGCCGATCCGAGGCCATCCAGATCTAGTCAACTCTTTGATAATGACGTAGAGATAACGAGCCTAAAGAGGTAATGTGTAAAACGTGATGGATCTCGGCGACTGTGCAGTGAACTGCCGACTAGGTACATATCCTTGACGAAGCAGGAAACATACAGGAAGGTTATTTCTTTATACCAACTAAACTTTATGCAGAGCGAATTGGAGATCTTCGAGCTTTGATAAATGATCGAAGTTGGAGATTGAGCATAAATATATGTATAACTAAATTGACTGCCTCGGTGGCTCAGTCGGTAGTGAACCTGCCTTCTGAGCTTGGGGGCGTGGGTTCGATTCCCACCTAGGGCAAACATTCATGTGATGAACATTTCTGTTTGTTCTATGTCTGGGTGTTAATATTTATTTAAGTATGTATTTAAAAATATCTAAGTATGTATAACAGTCTCTGGCAGCCATAGTACAAGCTTTGCTTAGTTTGGGGTCAGGCGACCGTGTGTGAAGATGTCCCGAATTTATTATTATTATTTTTTAAATTTTGTACTTTGCTTTATCACTAAAATATTTCAATGAACCTATGCGGGAGACGCTAATTGAAGATTTGGAGATTGTTTTACTTTGTTCGGGTGGCCTATCATGACATCACATTGCCATTATGGTTACGTTTTGTTTTCGACGCTGCACGATTATGAACCTTATTGCGCGGCGATACGATACAAATACAAATAATTTATTTCAAAAAAGACAATTACAATTAACCGTATCAAAGTTTTATGTACTTAAAGCTTATTTACAAAACGGAAATGGTTACAAAATTGCTTGTGGCCCTGCACTAGGAGACCTGTATCGCAGGGACCAACGTGCATCATGACTATAAGATGCCATGGTAGGCCCCTTTTATCACACTAATATTATGAGGCGAAAGTTCGTGAGTGTGTATGTTTGTTACTTCTTCACGCTCCAACGGATGTACGGGTTTAGATGAAATTTTCTCAAGTTATCTAACCCACTAAGTTAGCTTTAAGTATTTAAAACCGAATCTCTATTTATAACATAGTCTATAAAAATGCACCTTATTGTGATGTCCATAAGAATACAATTAATAAATACATGCGTCTTTTTACCCGACTGCACAAGATAGAGGGGCCTATTATATTGCCGATACTAAAAATAGCTGCAGCTTTTGTTTGCTAAATGTTCGCAGTAAATATGTGGATTGGATGACATAGTGTTAGTCATAATTAGTTACTCAGCGTGTTTTGATTACAGAGTAAAACGAAACCTTTTTTGATTAAAATAAAATGTGTTATTGTCGTAGAGTCAAATGAAACATAAAATCAGTATTTAAATAAAAATTCTTTGAGTAATAATTCTGTGAAGAATTTTGCATTTTATGAAACTCAAAAGACAAAAGAATGGAGTAATTACTTTGGAAATAACCCATATTATAATAGCAGCTATTACAATAAATTCCAGCTAAATACACATAAAAACTTCGATTTACAAAGATTTTATACTCATATAGCTGGAGTTAATTATTATGAAAACAGTAGATACTCGTAGGTACTTTATTTACAAGACAAATCATGCGTAAGAATGTTTCTTTACAATTTACTGCGAGTCTCAAAATTAATTTTAAGTTGTACAAATATAGTGGTGTTTCTTCACTATTTACTTAATACGTGTAGACGTATACCTAACTATAAAGATCAAGCGCCTTTACATTGCTTAATGATACCTAAGTATAGTAATTGCCTATTACAGATTGTGTTTTAGATACATACTAAGTTTGCTGTTATAGGAGTGGGTGTCCGTGTCTGTAGGCATATCTAAACTCAGGCTGATACGTCGGGCTTCAGGGTCATTTATCTAATCCATAGAATCATAGACGTCCAGAAAAGGGTGCTGTCTAGCGCCCACGGGCTGAGTTGGTCCTCGAGGTGGATGATGACGATGCGTCTATTACCTCGACACATGCATGGGAAAACACACCCGACACACACGGGAAGGTGAAGCGCAGGCTCGAGCTGCAGTCCGGACAAAGTCCGTAGCGTAGCCCCGACATTTAGCACCGAGGGTCGAACTCCCTAGGGTTTATTGTGGGTAGGCCACACGTGGTGGGATTTCCAAAAAACACACCCTGTTGCGCCCGGGGCGGTGGTGGTAATCCGTAAAGGATTTTCCTTACGTAAAAAAGGGCGTTGCTAAATTCAAATTTAGTTTGTAATGTCAGTTAGTACAATATGTCAAAACTTTGATGCCAAAGCTAACCACTGTTTCAATACGAACTTCACTGATACGAGTATGTTATTAATTTATACTATCAATTAACATTTATTATTACTTTAACAGAATTATTTAAAACAGTAACCAAAATGTTTCATTCATTGCTTCTGGATGAAAAGTTCTGGTTTCTTAATCCGCTGGCTGCCTACGCCTTTTTAAGTGCGATCTTGACTCGGATCTAGTTTCTAGAATAGTATAATGGACTGGTTATACGGGTTTTATGGTGTCATTGCTAACATATGTTAGAATAGGCACGGTGGAATACTTGTTTGTGCTACTTTTGTGTGCTTGTTTTTATTTTCGTAGACGAAGTAAGGATTGGCTAAAGGTAGCCATTCACCATCCAGCCTTGCAGTCCACCGTGCAGGAATGCGAAACATGATATAGCTCACACACCATCCTGCCTAGTACCCTACACGTCGTTGCCGGACGCGATGTAGGCTGCGACAATATTCACCCTCCCAAGAAGCGGTAGTCCTGCACGGCGAGCTGCAAGGCAGGATGGTGAATGGTTACCTTTACCTCAATCCGCAAAGCACCAAAAAAGTATTTTTTGTTGTCTGACCACAAAACAATAAAAACCTATCTTTTAATTTGTTTTTAACTCAGTTTTGTAGTCAAATAATTTAATTACTTTTTGATTTCTAGATATCTTAGTAATGCGAGGAATTAACGCGAGTGTGGTAGTAATTATTCCAAATTACTAGCGTTTTTGTTTTTAAATTATGTACAACACATACATTACACGGAAGTTTAATGAACGTCTACATACCTAACAAATAAGGAACAAAAAATATTTAATGCCAAGATAATTAAAGCTTGGTTGCATTTTATTTTAAATAGAAAAAAACGCCATTTTCTCGCTAAAGTAGCCCTATTCATTCGCGTAAGATATTTTCTGGTCATTGTCTCTCTCGTTTGCAAAATCACATAAGTGAGAGTGACCAAGATAGCATTAAATGCGCCAGAATGGCCAGAACCGCGGTAATGCCCTATGGGCATCGCAAAATAACTTTTATTTTTTACATAGCTGGTGGTCAAAAAAATTAATTAAGTACACATACTCAAATAAGCTTGAAAGGCAATTTGATGATTTTTAATATTAAAATTACCTACTAACAAGTGTGTTCATCTCTTGGACCAAAGTGGCTGACATTGAAGACTTGCAGTTTAGAAACAGCGCAGTCTATCGATATGTCGCAGGACGCAGCGCAACGCAGCGCGGCGCGGGACCGATGGTGGTGGTGCAAGACGGAATCTTACAACCGTCGGTGATGCAAATGTAGACAAACACGTTACAAATATGGACAAACGTGTAGGTACCGATCATATTTCGATATCGTCAATTGGATGCGTTGAGAAAGATGCCACTTTTGAGAAGATAGATCTTTGTATCGGAGACGTGACGTAAAGGTTAGTCTCATAATTACAGCAATAATAATAAAGGTACGGTTTTAAAGAAGCAAAGATAGTTACTTAACAATATTTAAGTACTTTATCTAGGCAACCATCATCATCTCAGTTGGCAAACGTCTACTGCTGGACTGCTTGGCGTTCCCCAAGGATCTGGAATTCTGGACAATGGCAGGTCATACGCTACCCGCATCCAGCGACTTCTCGCTGGTAGGTGGATTGTGTATATTTACATTAAAAATAATAGTAATAATTAGTTGCAAGCTGTATAACCAGTACAGGAACAACACAGGAACTACTTAAAAGGCAAATAGTTTAAACATTACAATTTATTTTTTTGAACTGCGGAACATGATTAACCTAACCTATCCAATTACGTTTAAACAGGAAACTGATATCCAGTATTTTCGGTTTTACATCTGGCTTACGATATATTAAATTTATCAACTATCTAGTACAACACGTATATTATATTATGTAGTAACGACTTGTCACATTATTCAAGATCAAATACATTTATCAAAAATTATTTTGCGTTTACATTCTTACGTCAACTGCTTGGTAACTTAGTGGACATGCTGAGCCTACTCAATAATACTTTAACCGGTACTTATCTACTCAAATAAAATGTTCCGGAAGCAAAACATCATTTATGATATCATGTCAATCAATGTTTGGTTTACCTATTCATATTGATATAAGCTAGTATCATCTGGTACACAGGTGTAATTATTTTCTGATATCGTATACGACCATGGCATCAATAAACGGTATGAATACCTGCGCAGGATTAATGCGGTAACGCGAGCACCCACCGGTACGCACTGGTGCGGATAATCGGAGCAATTTTGTGTACCATTAACTCCGGCCTTCAATGATGTAGAGTTTATCATCCAAACTTCAAAATGAGAAACAGCATATCGGGCTGTAGGTGTATTTTTAGCGGTGTATTTGAATAAATGAAGTTAGATAACCATGCCCAATACTGTGCGGATTTGAATTAGAATTACTGATAGATGATCGGTGTCGTTTTGGTAAAAAGAACGTGTCAACTCGGAAAATGTATGCTAACAAAATAAATTTCTCCAAATGAAATTGTATGGCTATATTTTTTTTTACCAACACTAAATCATAAAATTACTTTTAATTTCTTTTTTTTACAAACAATCAATTATTTAAATTTTATTTGTACACCTGCATGCAAAAATATTGTTTTTGAATGTTTTAATTTTTAATTATTATTTCGAATCTTTTGATAGCTAAATCTACTTACATACATTTAAGAAAAATTGTATAAGACTTGCCTAATATAACGGATCATTGTTATAAGGTCAATAAAGAATCTGAATCTGATTAATAGGATACCAGAAATCGATACATGCAGATAAAACAAGCTTCTGGGCACGACTATTTTTGAGATTATCGGTTAAATATCTAACCCTGAGATTATTTACTCTTGATTAACAGACACATTTTGACATTAGATTTTGTAATACGTTAACCGCGGCCGGCTGCAAGTTGCGGCAACGCCGTGGTTGCGTAAACGCACCGGTTTCGCGGCACAGTGCGTACTCAAGTTCAAGGTGACCGACGACGACGCTGGCGCATACCAGCGCTTTGTCTTTTTATTCTTATATCAGAAACGAACCAAAAGAGAAATAGGTACTACTTAGGTACCTATACTATACCTATGAGTAGATAAAATGAGAAACTATTTGTTGCATATTAGCATAGACAAATGATGATGATGATTGTAGTATCATTTGTCTATGATATTAGACATCAAAGGTTAGTGGGAGTAAAGGTAGATGAAAGGTAATAAAGTAAATAATTATGTATGGTAAACAAATTTTAAACAGGTGTAACAAGTGGCGGTCTTATCGCTCAAGAAAATCTGACAACTGAGCTGTCAAATTTAGTTTAGTTTTAAACTCTATTTCATAGAATGATGTAGGTACATTAATAATTATAAATGATCGACGTCAGTGACGCAGTACTAATACAAAATAATTTAATTGTTTCAGTTAAGTTAGATTTGCATTGTATTATTATTTTAAATGTGTCATAAAAACTAATTCAACTAAAATAACAATTTAACTTGTTTATCTAATTTATTAGTGGCCGTCAAAATTCCTTATGCTTTTTATAAATTATCTGTTGTCCACATCTTAGTTACATATACCGCCACACTATACCTAACACACTATACCTAGTCTATTTCTTACATAATTTTAACTATTTACCAAATTAAATAAATCGACAATACTCGTTAATTTAGTTTTCTTACAGATTGTCTTATTTCACACTGGTATATAAGGGAAACTTAGTGATGAATAGTGCCCTGCATCCAGTGCAAGGCCACCGCATCCGTGCGCGAGGGAAACGTTACATAACGGGCCGTTAACGTGTTAACACTACTCACGAGTTATCAACTATGTCATAGCTACAATACAAAAAGACTATTTTATCTTTATGTAGGTAGGTAGGTTTATGTAGGTATGTAAAATGTTATGGTTACTTCTAGATACATAATTACGTACGTTTTACCTATGTGAGGTAAAACTGTACTCGTAGTACAATAAGATTATAAAACTTCTACTGACTTCAAGGCGTGAATTATTTCGTATTCATACATATTTTAACTACTACTAAACCTACTTCAAACTTCTAAAGTTACTAGTCCTCTACAAAATGATATACAATCTAACTTTAGGAAATTTGTAGGAGAATAACCTACACGTCTGAAAATATGAATGATACGCGCCTCAATGGTTTTAAAACTGAAACACAACCAAATAAATTACCAAAAAAAATTAAAGATCGCATGCATTTTAGAAATAGGTATTTACTGATATATAACATACCTACCTGTCAACTACAGAAGGTACACTTGTTGATAACCCTTCACTAAAGCAGGATCATGCTTAGGCATCATCAATAGCTGTTGTATCTAACTAACCTACTTACCTAAATACATAATTTTGCTTACTGTCTTCAGAAATGAAAGAGATTCTCAATTCGAATGTTTTTTTTTTTTTTTTTTTTTTTGTAGATACTGAAATTGTTTATGTACTTACTCGAAGAAAAAGAGGCTCTTTTGTCTGCCGCTTTTGCCGACAAACGATACGTTGAACCACATAGCACACTGTGAATATCGGAGTAATATTCACTCACGTCCAGTCATTTAAATCACTTATTTCGAAAGTGAGGTTAAGGATCGTTTGAATAGGAGATCGGAACGGGGCGTCGCGGAGCAACGCGAACCGCGGACTGGATGCGGCTTTCTCGCTGTTGCAGTCGATAAATGGCAGGAAACGTGTTGAAAATTGGCATAACATGCAATGACGATGCATCCTGCGCTGGCGCATCCTGTGCGCGGTCGACCGCGACAGCACTTATTTCTTATTGCCCTCTTATAGTCAGGAGGCAGAAACTAGTAGGTGCAGTTGCCTTGAGATGTCCTAAGCATTATGCCACTAGGCCAGGCAGTTAGGACAATTATCTGATTGATTATGTCTCTCAATGAGTTGATTATGCGTTCGACGGTATTATTAATTTGTATTCAAGCGGATTCCTTAACGGTCTATAGAGTTTCTTCGAAGTGTTTATGAAGTTGTTGCCTCTTTTATAGATATAACTTAAATAAAGCCAATTTTACCACCAGATTTATAAGTAGGTAATAATTTTACTCCTTTTCTTGCTCAGTAAAATTAATTCTATGAGTAAGTAATTCATGAACAATAAGAACTAAGAAGTCTTACGGCCGAATTTTAAAACGACGCTCAGTCAGGAATCTCGGTTTAAAACAAAATTTGAATTTTAAATCAAGATTTATGATTGTTTTGAATGCGGCCCCTAAGTAGTAAGTACTTACCTATTATTTAAAATCCATTTTGAAGGGTATGACTTTAATTATTATTTTAAATTTTGAACGATAAGGTAAATCGTTAAAAACAAATTGCAAGTAAACAAATGAAAACATGAACTCACGAAGAACTCATGCATTGTTCTCTTTATAAAGTGTCAGTGACTAACGAAACCAATGTCAAGTTAATGTCAATGACTTACGAATAACCCCGCTGTATTGTCTGGAGGAGTGTATTGTGCCAAATGTGTGCGTAAATGTTAAAAATTGAAAATTCCCACAGAAAAATGCACTTTATGCACCGCAAAACAATTACAGCTCTGCAGTTACACTTGACAGGCGCTATTTGCACTCAGTACTCAGGTAATCACTCGCTTAATAATATAATAATTATCACTTGCTTACATGATAGTTACATCCACGGTAGGATGAAGGAAAACTCAAAATATTTAATAGGATACGAGAGAAAATATGAAATAGTAGATGAATAACTAGTGCATGTTTATATTATGCATAGTATTCACGTAAAGTTAGGTTATAGGCACATACGTTGAACTAATTTTAGTTGATTTTTTTTTGTTTACAGGAAGCCTACAGACGATCGAGTCGTACCTGAAAGAGCTGGCGTTTCAGACCTTCAAGCTTTCCAGCGTGAAAACGTGACACAAAAAAGGCGTGAAGATGGTGGAAGACTTTGCGTTAACATTGAGATCTTACAGGCTGAAATAAACACATCATTGTACGCGTAAAAGATACAGAAAGACCGTAGCGGATAAATAGAAATAATTTTCTATTTGTATGTGTACATTACACCATCCAAATTTATTACGCTAGCTCACTTAGCGCACACCTACTGCACATGACGCCTGACTCAATCTATTTTCTCAAATATTTTTTAAAGTATATAGAATGGAGGGAATACGTCACAGTAAATGAGAATTAGTTTAGTGCTAAACTAAGCCATGATCCAAAAAAACAAGGTCTACCATTCCGGGAGCAAACACGTAATGACGTCTTAAGTCATCGCCACCTGTCTCTTTCAAACTATTTGTTAATGACCTATTTCCGTCCTGCTGAGGCATCGATAGACGTCACTTCGTGTTGCCCACGTTACCGGAATGCTCTATCAGGAGCGCTATTCCTACGCGTGAGATGAGATGAGATTTTATCTTGGTCACACCTATGACGTTTCAAACGAGAGCAACAAGGACGAAAAAAGGTGAGATGAAAATCTCAAATCTCTGGCCCCTGGTGGAGTATATTATCATACTATGAACTAAGCTAAACAAGACGGGTGCGGGTGCGTCGGCGCTACACTCGCGATTAGTTGTCACCACATGCGCTGTTACACAACTCGGTGGTCGCGGCGCACGTAGAGACCATTGACCTTAGCGTGACTCCACGCTGACATTGATGCCACTGGAATTATGGGCTTTATTTTGAAGGTCACACTTTGAAAAGGGAGTAATCTTGATGTTATTAATTACTTGCTGCGCCCCACGGTTTCACCCGCGATCCTACAGGTCCCGTTATTTTTTCGGGATGAAGGGCACCTACCCTTTGGTATTTTCTGTACCTCTGAGTGTATGCAAAATTGCATGATGACCGGCTAAGCGGTTAGAACGTGAAACACAACAAACAAACTAATAAAGAAACTCACTTTTGCTTTTATAATTTTAGTTTATGAGGATTAGAATAATAATTAATTTCTATTACAACTTTAAAACGTGGCGCATAAAATAAAAATATATATTGGTAAGTACTTAATTAAAATATAAATAATTATTATTTTAAACGTGGCCAGCAGAACCAGTTGCCGAAGCAATGGGACCATCATATCTTAACCACGTATTCATAATCCTGAATCTCCCGAACTTCACTCAATGGTTTCCATACATTTATTATCCTCGAAGCTCCATAGATACAAAACTTCTCACTCGCGACAAATGATAAAAACGTATAATAGTGAAAACGCTTTGACTCAAATAAAATTACCTATGCCGAAGTGAATATGTACATACATAATGATTATACCGTCCCCTCATAAGTGGGATAAGACGAAACAATTACCTAGCCAAATAAATGTACCTACTGTAATTTTACGGTAAGGTCTTGTACAAAAATGTATGGTAGCTTACCATGGTGCTTTCTCTACCAAGCTCGGAGCTGCCCCATTCTTGTTCTCCACCGAAGTCATTTTGAGACCTGCAAAAAAGGATAATTAAATGATAAAGTTGTTAAAAACGTTTTTTAGGTACAGGGTTATCAAGAATTATAAGCATTATGAACAACTTTTACTATGGGGTTAACCCTGAAATCGAGAAGAAAAAAAACAACCGTTCCAAAATTTTGGCGACGATCAATGAACTTTTTGTCTGGAACAGCAAGTTTTTTGGTAAGAATTTTTTGTTTGGGTTGGTTCCATAGTAAAAGTTGTTCATAATGATCACTGATAACCCTGTATTATAAAGTCAAGTAAAGTGAAACTTTATCACAAAAACACATAACTATACAAATGTGTGAATATTTTGTTACTGGACGCGTTTTCGACCACTAGACGACAGCCTGACTGAACGTACTTAATTTAATTTACAAGTATCCATTCAAGTATATTAAAACTGTTTGTGTCATTGCTATATCTAAAAATCTCTTTTTTTGGATAATGGAAAACTATAAACGCATATGCATAGCGTCACAGAATCAGTATTAGTGTTAGTAAGTCAGTAGCGAGTAATAATAGAATTCACACTAATGTGTGATTATTTATAAGAATGTAAGTTCCTAGAACCAAACAAGTAAACCACAACATATATACAATTACAGTCATACATAGAGGTATAGTCACGTCTTTTTCCCGTAGACTTAAAACCTCCCCGATAATCTAAGATTACATTTATTTATTTATTTATTAAGGTAAGCCAACAGCGCACATATTAAACATACAATAAATAATGTTCTCATGGTTTCTATCTGATACATGCGCCAATTATAGGCATACAGAACAATTTTCTATGATTTGCTTGACTAAATTTAAAAACTAATTTACGACAAATACACTTAAAAAAAAGAAAAAAAAGAGAGTAATGGAAACTAAAAATTCAGTAAAAGTACAAAAAGAGGTAAAACAACAAAAACAAGTAAAAAAAGTACTTATCCTACGGAACTAGCACTTCGGCAACTCCCTTCTTGAAATGTCTCAAGGAGCCAGAGAAAATATCCACATTACTACTAACGTCATTGTAAAAAGAGGACATGCGCACTATTGGTGAATTTAAACCAAGATAACTAAAGGTTGGTTTTTCGGCAGAAAGTACGACTTAAAGGTTTTTTTATTTTGTTTCTGGGGTAACGAAGCGGCTCACGTAGTTTTACGTTTTCAATCAAATATGGGCTGTCGATGTCACCGTGAATGACCTTGTGCAGAAAATGTAAATCGCGTGGTTTACGTCCAATCTAGTCATACATTTACATTCAATCTAGTCATACAATTTTCAGGTAAGCCTCAGTCAGTTTGATTTGATGTGATACCGTGAAGTTTAGTATCATTTAGAGAATTAAATTAAACATTTAAAAAAACCGGCAACGATTTACATTAATCATACTTAAGAATACTTCCGACTAATTCACCTTTCAAACAAAAAAAAAACAAAAACAAAATCGGTTCATCCGTTTGAGAGCTACGATGACACACCACACACACACACACACACACCTCAAACTTATAACAGCGTATAATTACTTTTATTTTGCTTCGGGGGTTAAAAATCGCGACGTAAGACACTGCTTTGTCTCCTCGGTGCAAAATCTACCATTATGAAATTCGGTCCAGAAATTTTAAAATAGCTACCTACATAAATAGTCATTTTCAAAGTCATTAAAGTTGTATAAATGTATGTGTATTATTTAGCCATCACATGCATTCCGACCTCGACTTAGGATAATAATGGCACATGTGAATTTTACGAGTGCTGGTAATTTGTTAGTTACCTTCTTCCTTCCGGGTTCATTTGAAGCAAATATTTCTAGCACTGTAAATTGTTACTTACCAATTATTATATTTACTTACTGTAGAAAAAAATAAAATTATGGAATGTCAAACTTCTAAAAACTTTTTTTTTAACACTCGACGCTTAAGAAGGAAATAATCTACTTATCACCAGCCAACTACCTCCATAACAAATTTAATCCAAATATGGTACGGATTTTAGCGAGAACAAACACACAACTTTCTGATAATAGTATCATAGGTATAGGGCGTACCTACATGTGTATATAAGCAAAACTGAATGCTCATAAAAAAGTGGCAGTAGTTATTTACATACCGCATTTATGTGCCAAAATCATCATTGTTAGCTTTAACTATGTTTGATTTGCTTATTTAACGAGCATTTAGTTCGAATAATTAGCTAAAAAATTTTACGTTAAAACAAAACTTGGTATCTAAGCAGGCTGTAGCAAAAAACACTCAAAAGCATATTATTTTGTCCTTCTGATCAACCATGAAATGGAATGAGGGTATGTAGGCAGGTTGCACAATTGTTCTAGCTTCTAAAATTGTATCAAAATTTAGTTAGATCGACAAAGATGTTGCGTTCAAATTGTTCAATGTAGTAATAAACACGTTATCCACTTAAAAAATCGATGCATGTCCTAAACTAATCATACAAGTAATACACAACATTGTTTGCTTCTCGTGTACAACCTAAGTTCTATAAACTAACAACTAAATTGATGTAATTAAAAAAATAATGACGATTGGTCTCAATCTCATTGGTCCATTCAATAAACGCACTCACACAACTGCCGAATCAATAATAGTTAACATAAACCTAATCAATAGAAACTGGAGGAGTTCTAGTTCAACTAATTGCATTCATAATTCATTAATAGCTAGTAAGAATCTTTGCAATAACAATTCAATGTGACCTTAACTGCTCCATTTAAAAAATAACAAAAAGGGCTCATGCATTTTCGTTTTATAAAAAAGAGGATTACTTACTGGCTGACAAATTAAATTTCAAAAAACGAACGGAACGAGAGAAGTGTCAACGAAACCGATGTCGACAGCGCGCGTCCGCCGCGATTGAGATGGCGCGCGTTACTAGACTGTTACTAGAATGGAATGATACGAAAATGAGTCAGGAGCTCCCGGCAGCATTGTCACTAACATTATACCGGCACGAAGTGAGTATCGTTTACTGTGCTACCGGCTCTGTCAAGCACATAAGTTTATTTGTTTTAATTAAGGACACGTAGAACTAAGGGAACATTTCACCTAACTATATGTAGTATTGTAACCGATACATAATTGGCCGTTGGCTATGGTTAGCTGAATTGCCCGCTTGCATAGGTATATTCATACAATACAATCATTCGGAAACGTTTCCGATCGGATCCCACAATTATATCAAATTCAAACTGTTCGAATCTCAGTCTATCTATCTACTTTTATAAATTTTAAAATAGGGAATCGAGTCTAGATCAGATCGGAAGAATGAATCACGTTTAAAAACTTGTGAATTGGGACTGAGATTCAAATAATTGGGTTGTTCTTTACTCGTCCTTCATAAGCTTATTTTGTGTTTAAAAACAGAAACTGTTAAAATCACTATATTCAACTTTTTCCATCCTCATGCAGGCTCAGTGCAGGTTTGTAGATGTCGTGGTCTTTCTTTCGAATTAGAATCAAAGGACATGCCGGTTTCCTCACGATGTAGTCCTTCACTTCCTTCCTTCATAAGATCATAGTGAGGGTTAACCTTTGTATCTAAAAGTGGGGCCAACAGGAACCGATGTTTTCGCTTGACCACCACTAAAGGAAAGTGGGGGACAAGGAGGAGATTGTATTCCTCTTGGCCAAAAAGATGCTTTTCTTTGTATATCCCAAAGAAAAACACCTACAAAATTGATGTGTTCAAATTGGAAGAAACGTTTTCTTGATATACTTATATTTGTACTTGTTTACATCAAATTTGTTAAGAAAAGTAGTAGTAGTTTAATTTTTAGTGCAACTAATGGAGTATTTGATATCCTCATCAAACACCAACCCATTTCAGTGACGACCAAAATAAAATTAGTTTGAATTTGAATGCCAGTCAAATGTTGCATTGTTAATCATGGAGCTAAATATGCAAATATTCTGTTCATATCGGTAGTAGACTTAGAATATACACGGAAATGCAAATTTAATTCACAATGAATTTTGTATTTTTATTCTTAGCATAAATTGTATCTAGGTCACCTTTTGAGGAAATAATATTAAAGTAATAAAAAATACTTTACTTGCATTATTTTTACCATGCAACACTTCCTTTTTACAAACTGGAAAAAATATATGTAAAACGCAATCAGATTAGTAACCAAAGCATTTTGTTTGGTCATACCAGTCCGGGAGATGTCCATTGCTGGACGGCTGCCTCCCCCAATGATCTCCACAACGACCGGTCCTGCGCTGCCCGCGACCCTCACCAGATCGTCAGTCCACCTTGCGGGAAGCCTTTCCACGCTGCATCTTCCGGTTCGATAATCTTTCTTCCCCATAGGCAACGGCAACGGATATTTTCTTATTTTGGGGAGAGAGTCTTATGTACGTACTAGCTGCAACCAACAGTTTTGCCCGCCGCGGATCCCCTAGATTCGGCCTTGTCCAAAAATCCATTCTAGTTGCCGTCTCCTACACTTACTGATGTCTTTTCGAGATTTCTGGTTTGGTTATTGAGTGAATGTGACCTTTTAATATAATATGCATAGATATCGATCTATGCCTACTGCTGTTGTATGAATAGGTAACCCCTGCCGTTGTTACCGTATCGGAAATAGGTCTGAATACTAAACGTCGAAAACGTTAGAGTTCATTCCACTATCATTGCTAAAAACATCAGGCATCTAAAAATACTCTAGGATTTCCTTACTGCGTTAGAAATTGGTTAAGCAAATGAAATCTAGTTTTTACATTTGATCTTTCTTTCATTTCTTTCAACTATAATAGCCGCTTGATAGAATTTGTGCACGGTTTTTTTTAGATCGCCATACTTTAACCATGTAACGTCGCCGCCCAGCATCAGGGGCCCTATTCTTACAAGTAGAGATACTTTTTTATCATCGTCTCTCTCGTTTGAACAGTCATAGAAGTAAGAGTGACCAAGCCAACTCCTCACGCTTCAGAAAAGGGGCCAGCAGAGTTGGTGGCCGGATCAATTCACGTCGACAATCAATTTTTATAGGCTTTAGAAGACATTTGACCACGCGTGTTTCGAATTGTACAAAATCAAGTCAAATATCTGAATTCAAATAGATATTTTAAGTACACTTATGAATGTCAAAGTAAAAAAAAATACTCTACCACCTTGTTCGGAAGAAGAGCTACTTAGAAAGAAGAGAAGAACTACTCAGAAGAACAGGCAAGAAACTGTAATGCATATTTTTTTCAACAACTTGGTTCGCAATCTTTGACATGGTCCTAGTAACGTCATTCATTATATTCCCTTAGGTACTTACTAGTGGCTACTTGGCAGAAAGTTCCAAATATCTTAATAATAATAAACTTAAAATATCCTATTTTTATTAAAGTAGTTTTCTCACGTAATTTTGATATTCCTATGTCTATACTACAGTTAGAATCTATGCCTAAAAATTGTAAAAACTTAACTGTACCTATTTACCTGTAAGAGGTAATATAAGAAAGGGCAAATTCCAAACTTACAGAATCCGGGTGTGCAATGACGTCGGACGAGTTCGTTACAATTAAATTTAATAGGAGTTCACCTTACACCAGAAGCAGTGCAATAATCCGTTAATGGCGATGTGACGTTGATATGACGTATCACAGCAACCTCGCAAGATACTTTCGAGTAAGCTATTACAAGATATTCATGCACTAAGTTTACTATACATGTACAATTGCCATTAAATACTACACATACATACATATCGTCACGCCTATCCCCCGAAAGGGTCTGGCAGAGGTGTAACACAACACCCACACTTCGCCGGACGATATTCAGTCCCAAATGCGACAGGGGCCTGTCGCAATACACCTGGCTCCAGTCATACAACATACAAATACAAGCATATGTTCAGCAGACGACATACAAATACAAACATATGTTCACACAATGAACAAATTTGTTCGTGCCGTCGGCTGGGATCGAACCCGCTCCCTCTGGCTCGAGAGGCGGTCTTTCTCCAACTGGGCTATCATCGCTTATATACCTACCTATATATACCGGTACCTATATATTAGATGTAACGAGTAATGCTAGAATACGAGGTAAACCTAGGTTTATCCGGGTTTACTTAGAATTACCTAATTCTGTTGGGTAAAGCTCGAAAACAGACAAAAATAAATTTGAATTCTCGTGTAGATTTAGCTCTACCCAAAGCTGATTGTGTAATGTTAGAAAAACCAAATTATTGATAGCTTAGCATAAAGTTTTATCTAGATCATTAAAAGACGACAAAATCATAAAAAAAGTACCAATCCAATGAAAAAAAAACGTAGTTATAATGTAGATATTCTGTAACAATAAGATAATTATATCACTTAGGTCCATGGATCTGTCGCTCAGTTTTTGCATAGATTTGTTTGTTAACTAATCGTATTGGATTTTGACTAAAAATACTAAGACTTATTTATGATGGATTACCATACAATGAAAACTTTTTATGTTGGAAAAGTTAAAAATCTTAAAGCAGAAGCTGGGTGCAGAGTTTTCAATAATATTGTGAGTTCAAGAAACGTGGCCGGCAGCAGCTTTCTAGTCCAAGGTCGGTGTAATAGGCAAATATGGATAATCGAACTGTTGAGAATTGGTCCTTGCATGGTGTTTATTTAAATACCAACATGCTTAATTGATGTGTATGTCGTAGCCAACTTGCTGAACCAGTCGTTTAATTAAGCCTAGCCATTTTACTAAATGGCGCCATTCAACTAGCTTCCTGAAGTTCAGCCGTTGAGTCAAATACAAGATTTAATAAACCGGCCGGCTGATACTCAGGTCAATTATACAATAGGGTGATTATTTGCCAAACTAGCTATTTTTGCAATGTGCATTAAATTAATATATCCAATCTAATCAAATCTAATCTAATCATTTAATTGAATGAATCTGGCTTTTTTTTTCTCCTTCTATTTGCTACTTTGTATATGACTGTACTCTGTTTTGTGTTTAAATAAATAAAATAAAATAAATTATGAAAAACTAGCTGCGCCCCGCGGTTTCACTCGCGGTTAAAAAGTATCATATGTGTTATTCTAGACTATAATCTATCTCTGTGCCAAATTTCATCCAGATCTGTTCAGCCGTATTGGCGTGAAAGAGTAACAAACATCCATACATCCATTCTTACAAACTTTCGCGTTTATAATATTAGTAGGATATTAAATCCGAAGAAACGTGAAACAAACCGCAATTCTGATAAACATGAAATTATTACACCATAAAAACTCTCCTGTCCGAATCCTCTATCAGGGCAAATCAGACTTGGATTTGTCAGGATAGAAGGCTAAGGCGGGAGCGAAGCGAATTGTTTTTTTTTAAACAACCCGTTTAGTAAAAAAGGGTTTAGACAGGATGTTTTTTTATCTGATACATGTCGCAGCCAACTAGCTTAATCAGTCGATCAATTAACAGCCTAGCCCTAACTTTGAACTACCTATCTCTTTTTTTAAATGAAAACGGTGTTTTAGAAGTTTCTAGCAGTTATTATGTCGAATTTGGTTTATACTGGTAGTGAAGGCCTTGAATTGATCGTATTTTGTTTGAGCAAAAAATAAAACTTAGAGAAAACCTGCTTTTATAATTAAGTTGATGCCCGGAAATTCGTACCCGACGCGATGTTATTCGGCCTTCGACCTCAAATAAAAAAAAAACGACTTTATCGGGCTAATGATATAGGAATGCATAGAATATCAAAATAAAGAAAGCATTAAACATATTTTTTATTTACATTTGTACAGATTAGACATGACAAAACTCAAAACAAAATGTTACAGGACGTTGACTTCGCGTTTTTAGTCCGTAAATATTAATATGGATAAGCAACAAAGAATTTAGCGTAAAATTGCATAAAAATTCATTGTGTACACAAAAGGTATTTTAACAGGTTGTTTCGTTTAAGCACTTTAAGCACCGTACCTGCGTAAAGTAAGTACCTTATTCCAAGGAATCAATTGAATTTGTCAACAAAATTTGTTTAACTAAATACTAAGAAAGTTTTGATTTAACGAATAGTTCGTTTTATTTTGGGTCCATAACATTCCAGAACCTAGTTCTTTAACGATTATGTTAAGTGCGCTTTATTGAAATGCATGAATGTTTAAATGAATGTATTAATATGTGAAACTAAAAAGAAAAAGTTTTGTTACTGTCAAAACTCATGGTAAAGGTGCAGGCAGGACATAATAATGATTAAGTACTAATTTAAATTAATATAGTTATAGTATAGATTTATATAAACAAGAATGCGTTGTATTTTTTTAATTATGTTATCTAATAGATAAGTGTTGTGTATGATACGAGTAGGTATAATACTGTGTTAGATATGATGTTATACTATTTGTTAGATTTTAATACTTAAACCTATTTTGCAGCGCCCTTACAGGGTCTTTGTACTTGCACTTAGTCTAAGCACTATGCAGCACTGTATATTGGCAAATAAATAAATAAACAAATTTTCCTCTCGTTATTCTTCAAGTGTTCTTAAAGTGCTCAGCTAGCCTGCTGGCATGTTGGCATGGCATTTCAGTCAAGCAGATCGCAGTTCCCATTTGAAGTTCGACGTTAAACGAAATTTCGTTTAATAACATTAGACCAATTCTCTCAAACTCCAGTCTAGCGATTTACTATCGCAGGCAATGTCTGCGGCAACGGGCGATGCTCTCGGCAATGTTTGCGTCACTGCATGAGGAAATGGCCCAGCGTTGCAGCTGACCTTGGCTACTAGCTTGCTTGGTCGAAACTGACCAAACTGGCGTAGTGCGTAGGTAGGCCCTTAAATTTTGATAGTTGCCGCTGAGGTTGGCGCATATGATCAAGATTTGCGCATTTGACTGCCTCAGTGGCTTAGTCGGTAGTGAACCTCCCTTCTGCGCTAGGGGGCGTGGGTTCGATTCCCTAGGGCAAACATTCATGTGATGAACATTTGTGTTTGTTCTATATCTGGTTATTATAACCTATCTAAATATGTATTTAAAAATATATATTATGTATGTATATCAGTCTCTGGCCGCCATAGTACAAGCTTTGCTTAGTTTGGGGTCAGACGACCGTTTGTGCAAGTGTCCCGAATATTTATGATTATGACTAGCTTCGCGGTTTCATGGTAAGTATTGCTTTATCGGAATTTTGGGTGACTAGCTGCGACCCGCGTCGTTAACCGAGGTTACGTTAGGTGTTATTCTAGACTATTATCTATATTTGTGCCAAATTTATCTAAGCCCGTTCAGCCGTTCTGGCGCGATTGAAAAACAAACACCAAACCAAGCTGCATCCAATCTTTCGCAGTTAAAGTGTTAGTGTTATTTGTAAGCCTGTGTGTTATTCCAGAGTATCATCTAAAGATCTGCATCAGATCTTGTTCAAAGTCGTCTATTTGTTAGAGAGTTTCAAATCAAATCAAATTTTATTAATGAAAATGCTGACAGGATCACTTACAGATAAACCTTAGGTTAATAAGGGTGACATTTTGTCAATTTGTCTTGTAGCACCTACACTAAGGACATAATTATTCTTGTGCTGCTGGTGACTACATTTCTTCAAATTCACAAAGTGTAGGCGTACGAGTATGTAATAGTAGATTGTTAACCTAGGGTCGAAAGAATCAATTCCGACGCCCAAACGCAGCGAGGGCGGCTATAGTTCGAGTAGGAATTGATTCTTTTACTCGTGTTAAACACTCTACTTTTCATTTCGAATATGAGGAAATAAAACTAGTTGTTTATCTAAACTATTTGTTAATAATACATAATAATATTAATAGTACCTATTTAAAGATTATATCCTTTTTTTTTTAATTCCGTCACAGATACATAACAGATTAGTATTCCGCCAATTTATGTCGACTTTTTAAATTTTAAATATGGAACTCACCGCGCAATTGTTGCGGCTTATTCCGCTCAAAGAAGTTTGCGATAGACTAAGTTCACACTGGCTGTTTAGAGAGTCACATGGCTGCAGCATTATTTCTAATTAGTTTTTTTTTTTTTTGACATAAAACTACACTTACACTACACTTACAGCTGACAGCAGTTCTATTTTTAACCGGCCCTTAGATTAGAAGTAATTTGTATGAGTTTTTCCCTCTCTATGGAGGGAAGCAGCATTTCCCACCCAATATGACCCAATAATCAGATCAAAGTAACACTACTTTTCGAGTATGAGAAATGAAAAATGTGTTTGACATAATAGTATTCCACAGTCATAATTATACACGCATATATATTATCTAAATTTGAGATACTAATTATCACTAATATATATGTATAATAATGATTTACTTAGTTCAGTTTAACGGAAACGAACATCCCAACTACATCTTACCAAACTTTTGCACCAGAGGCTCTGTGAGCTGTAAACCTCGCGGCCGACGGCTATCCCCCTACAGATCGCATTCCTCAACCGATTCTCGTGAAATTTTGTGAGCAGGAACACTTTTTGGATTTTTTTCTAAATGGTGGAATAAGTTTTATTTTTTTGGAAAACTATCGCATTTTTGAAAGAACCTACTCACAATGTTTCAAACAAATCGGTTAAGAAATACGAAAGCATTTTTGTCGAAGCTAAGCATTATTTTAATTAGGTATAGAAAAATCATTATTATGTTGTGGTGTAAACGATTTCCACTTTTCCAGCTAATCTCGGTAATAACATTTTATTCTAATGTAGGTATATACTCGTACGATTAGTATTTTTGCTGACCGTGCACAGGGAGTTAAAGAAGCCACATGTAATTTCGATCGATTCGATTTCTTTAAAAATCGCTGCTATTTCATAAACAGTAGGCATATTTCTCAAGCTGTAAAGAAAGCTAACTCAAACCTGATTCGATTAGGCCGACCTTGAAGGCCCTTCCATATGAAGCAAATACATACCTACCTATACATAACTTTTACATAGCAGAATATCAGCTAATATAGAGGTCGACCAATGGAATGGAATTTCTTTCGTTCATTTTGCAACCTCAAGTAACTACCGATTCGATTATTTAGCAACTTTATCTAGCACCTGTGGTTAATAACATAACCATGACGTGTTGAGAAACTGTCGGGTTATGGTTTCGCAGTTTAAGTTTTACTAGTTAACTTACGAGTTAAAGTTGAAAGTTGAGTTAACTAAGGTTAATTCTATTTTTTATTTTAGCCAAGAAATAACTTACAGCTTGTACCAAAACATTATTAACTGCACAGGGACCGCGGGAGTAGTCTATGACGGAGGGCAAACTTCCATGATCAGTATGGTCGCCCCTTTTTTAAAATCCCTGGCTCCGCTTAGTAGGTAGCAGGTAAAATATGAATCAATAATTACAATTCAATAAAAGATTCATAACATTGATAAATAGATATGTTTATTGTTTTAATATGAAACGATATTCAAAAATGAATTAATGTTACGACAATAAGTACCTACGACACCAAACACGGGGAGGTTCTATTTTCGTCTGTATTTTGTATTCACAGAATTATAATTAATATTCATTCTTACCGACGTGTTAGGATTTTGCTGTAGCCTAGCTGTAGGTGAAACAAATCTAGGGCAAGTGTCCTATATGTGTTTCACTAATGCGAAGCGCCTGAAGGTATATTCTTAGCACTGCGCTGTACAAAAAAATCTACCATCGTCAAAATTTGTATAAACTGAATATGTACACTGAAGTCGTACAATAGAATTAAAATTCGCGTTACTAAACGTGATTTTAAAATAATCTTTTTAAAATTCCGTTAAGTTCGAGTTTCAAAGGATCTACTCGATTTGAGAACATTTGAAATCCAATGGTATTTCTTTGTCATTTTTCCATTTATGACTAAGGTAAGTGCAGCTATCACCGACCCTGTTAAGAGAGTTTTTGAACCGATGGCTATTATTTAACCTAGTGGTTGTTAATATACTTATTTTTTTCATTCAAAATCAATGAATAGTATTCATTCTTTATTTTTACTATCGTGTATGCTTCCAAATAGAAGAGTATCTTATAAAAAACAAGTAACAAAGTAACAAAGTCAATTGTTTCTATTACCGACCCATTGCGAAGGCTATGATGCTAATACCGATTTTTAGGAAGCCATTACCGACTGTACCTTACCTAGGTAATTTTAATCCAGGTTACGTATGGAATATTTTAATTTAATATAGAAATAACTCTTAATTTAGTTTTTTTTAATTAAGTTGATTTTAAACTATTTTTGTACCCGTTCCGGCGACAAATAAAAAATTAAGAATAAAGAAATCAATTATTTTTGTTAAGGGTTCCGTTTAGACTTTACTGTGAAATTTTACAAAAAAATAATTTGTAATTGAAAATTGATTCAACCTGAATAAAAAAAGTGTTAATTTAACCTGAAAACAACAATATTTTAAATTGATTGTCGAGTAAGTATATAATTTATTTACCCTAAAGTAAAAGTTTACATCTCATTCCGTAGTCTTTATCCTATCCACCACAATTTGCAGTTACGTACTGAGCGTAAAATCACAAAATGCTGACAGATCTAGGAGGAGCATCAAGCGCCATCTTGAAAAAAAATGTTGGCCGATATCCCGAAAACTATGCACTTTAGGGCAAAAGTTATTGAGATCGTTAGTGTAGAAAATACAATTTTGCATTTTTTTTTCTTCAAACTTTTTTTTTAAATTACCGTTTACTATTTATGATCCATTTAATGAACCGGCCTTCATCTAAGGAATTTTCTATCTCGGCCAATAACTCTTATTAAGAGAGAAAAACCGGTTAATTTAATGGGAGATAAATCGTAGCACGTGACCCTTAATCTTATAAAAAACAAAAATTGGTTCGGAAATTTAGTGCAAGAATAATTTCTATTTTTACTGGCCTATTGGATAAGATTTGGTATGGAGGTAGCTGGATTAACACATAGGGTTACTTTTAATCCCGAAAGAAGAAATGGTTCCTGTAGGACAGCGGTTGAAACCGCGGAGCGCTGCTAGTACTAATATAATATAACGGTTCATAGAATTTTAGGGTTTTTGAATGAGAATTAAATTGTTTCATTCAATGGTTTGTGAGTTTATTAATCGGCGGCGGCGGTAAGAAACAATAGAACCATTGACAAAAAACTATTATTTACTAAGTAGTCATCTGTCCCATACTGAGACCTCCTATAAGCTTCCTATATATTATATACATACTACCCGCCTATAACTTCACGAACCCAGATCCGATTGTTCTCATAAACAAACCTAAAAATTTCTTAAGTGTCTATGGAACCCTAAAAATAAATGATTTATTTACACAATTTTAGTAGAGTCGGTGATAGGTTCACATTGTTGCTATTGCCGACTTATATGGGTCGGTAATAAAGTATTGCTTGCAAAGTTTAAAGATGTTTTACCGACTCTCAAAAAGTAGGCGATATTTGTTCAATTATCTTCCCATACCATAACAGATACTGCAATTGGTTGATTTAACAAAAACTATTATCAGATCAATGTACATCATTACACAAAAAAAGGTAATTTAATAATGTTTCATTTTCAACAACGATCTCTGAATCATTTAATAATAAAATGAAAGATACAACCAATTAAGAAGTAAACCAGCCGAAATAGAATATATCGCTAATAGATTTCTGAAAAGGTTAATTGTTGCAGATTAATATGGTATACGAAATATTTGTTTTTATTGATATGGATCAACAAGAAATATAAAATAACTAATTATAGCATTTCGGCCATTACCGACCCATGGGTCGGTGAAAGCTGCCACTAGTAAAATCAGTGAACCTAATACCGCTCTATCTAAATTTCATGTTTTACCCGTAAAATTTACTGAAATTTGAAGAAATGCGATGCGAAATCAACGATTAATGCTAAAATGAATAAATACTATCACTAAAAATAACAGAACATACAATTAAAATGAATAAAAAGTCTTATGCAAATATTGTCATGTCCTTACCTGACGGAACAAGCGCCAGTACGACACGGCCAGTTTCCTCGCAGTCGGCAAAGATACTGCTATTTTTTATCACTTTCCTAGTCAGCTACACACACAAACATAAGTGAGTACGATACTCAATGAACACATATGCGTATCTACTCCAATACTAAGTAGCTAAATTATCCCAGAGCCGTCAAAACTGCGAATCAACTTCATGGATCGGTAAAACCTGCAGATTTTCAATGGATCGCTGATAGCTGCATTTACCTTAATTTCCATGGCACGGTTTCATAATGCATGATGATATGCTTTTAGCATAGAAGCCTTAGGAACGCACATGATTGCCAGGACACGCCATTGCATTGCAAATATAAAAGAAAATATAGAGACTACATTTTACAGTGAAACAAATGAACGAGCACAGCATTGCTGTAAGAAAACACTGACTGAAAAAATAAATGGCCTATTAAAGATATTGTATTTACAAAGTTTCTAAGATAAATGCGGTAGGTAATGGTTTTTCTTAGTACCTAATTACTTCATTGCTCGCCTGAGGTCTATTATTTAGAATCATCTAATGCCTCTCTATCACAACAAGATGCGAACAAAAAGCTGTTTATCAATGAAAAGATGATGGTATTAATTGTTTTTGGTAAAGATTCTTTGAGAGAGGCGAAACGACATCGTAAAGGAACCGCTAGGAACCGCAAAGACCGCTAATCTTCATCATTCATTGTCTTCTATAACCAATGTAGCCTGTTTCTTCCTTTCTTTGTGCTATCTGCATTGGTTCTGCGCCAATCGGGTACTGGTTTGAACAAATTGCCCATATACTTGCAGGTCAATAAAAATGAAATCAACCTACCTATGTCATGTACATTGTACGTTTTTCTTGAGATTTTTTTTAACTCGTTCTATAATAGAGGGAATATAACAATGGGTTTAATCCTACTAATATTATAAACGCGAAAGTTTGTATGGATGGATGGACGTTTGTTACTCTTTCACGCCAGAACGGCAGAACAGATCTGGATGAAATTTGGCACAGAGATAGATTATAGTCTAGAATAGCACATAGGATACTTTTTAACCGCGGGTGAAACCGCGGGGCGCAGCTAGTAATCTATAAAAAAGACGTTATAAAGTAAGTTCGAGTGAGTTCATCTTACAAATGTTGTTATTTTTATGTTGTTGCTTCTCGTGGCTCCGGGCGTTTTTCTTATCAGCGAGCCGTGAGTCCAGTGTGCCCCAGCTTTACAATTATACTATTATCTTCTTATCTCAAAAGTAAACATGTCGCCGTCTTCTTAGTTTCTCAGTTTTGTACAGAATATTGTAACAGCCGGTTAATTTGTGTTTTCATATATATTAACAATAATTTTGTATCAGTAGGAGTGATAAGAGTCGTTATCACAGATACCTAGTAATATATTGTGATATAATATTGAGTGATTATTGAACATTTTGGTAGGCTAGGTTAGTAGAGATTTGGGAACAGAGGAACGGACATCATGTAAGTTTTGTATTTTATTTTATTGAGGTATAAAAATAATACGAGGTTTTATTGGCAGTTTTTTTTAAATATTGACTAGATAGATACTGTATTATAACCCTCGTATCAATAAACATTGTATTGCCTCGGAAAACCTAGTTACACAGTCTTTTGTCTTTTGCGATCGAGTTTAAAAGTTTCAAAGAAAGAAAAAGACAAAATACTGTCTAACTATTCGGAGGCTATACAACGTTTATTGCTAAGGATTGGATTTTGGATTCAAGAATGAAGATTGTTTGATCACCATGTAGATTTCGATTTTGTAAGCCCTAATGCAGTAATTGAGGCGAATGCGAGCGTAGTTATCAGAACTTCCAAATAAATTATGCGAAAACTCTTTTAGTAAATCAGTACATTCCTACATTTAGATTTACACAAAAACCTATGTGAAAATTATGTAACTTATCGATCTTACTTGGACGTTAGACAATTGGACTATTATTATTATTCGACTAATTAGTCTGTGTTCATTGTCACAAATGAAAGTTTTCTCATTTCTGATTTCTCACTTTCCTCCTGGTAGATCTATCTAAACTCTAATCTACTAATCTAACGTTGACACGTCAGTATATTGGCTTAGTTCCTTAGTCATTAGCTAGACTAAGGATCATCATTGACTAAGGTGAATGATGGCCACTTGCACTAAATATATATTATATGTATGTATATATATGTGAGGAGAGGCGTTGCTGATGTTGTTTACTTATTAAAGATAGCAAATGGCACAGTTGACTGCCCGGAGTTGCTGGAGCGAGTAGATATGAAGGTATCAGCTGATCCGTTAAGGAGGCCGTGCTGTCTTTCTACCCCCGTAGTTAATACTAACTACAGGAAAAACAGCTACATTTTAAAAGCTAGCCGGAGTTTCAATGACGTGACTATTCAGCATGACAATGTTGATTTATTTAATACTTCTGTTGTACATCTGAAGCGGACGCTTGCAAGCGTATTTTTTTATTTATTTTTTATTTACTGTCCCTTAAAATTTTTATACAAAATAATATTTAGGTGTTGCACCAAAAAACCAAATGGTTTGTCTTAGTGCTCACATCGACCACTCGCCTCAACTAAAAGAAAATACAAATCAAATAAAAGTGTTTGTTATACACTAATTCCTAATGCCTTGTTTAAAAAGGTTGTCCAGTAAGCACCTGTTTGTTATTTTAAATGATTATGTAGTTATTATTTGATTTTATGTTTTTTTATATTATTGTTTTTTATTTATACTCGTAAGTGGTAATTTTTAAGTAGCCTTATTGACATAAATATTTGGTTTATCTTTCACCTAGCTGTAATATACCCTAACTTAGTAAAATAAAATATAATAGTTGCCTAAGTCCTTGCTTAACTAGTTTTAAACTACTCCTAGCGAAATATTCGCTCATTGGCCACATTAATTTAAGATTCTCCTAAGGAATGGCTTGAGGTTCATGTAAAGAACATTTAGGTAAATCTAGCTAGGAGTAGATTAAACTAGTTAAATTAGGACTTAGGCAACTCTTTCATTTAGAGAAAGTGGTCATGAGAGTTTTATTCCAACATCACAAAATTGAAAACATGTCTTTGTCTACGCAAAACTACTGCTCTATACGTCTTATACAATACGTATTGGATAAGGTAATAAACCCAATTTGTTGTTGAATCTCAGGGCTGAGGAACCACAGGTGATCACCGTGCTAAGGATCATCATCGAGGTGATATGGACCCTTCTGAAGCTGGACTACGAGCTGCTCAAGTCCTTCGTGAGCTGGATCGTCCCGCCGGAGCCTAAGGATGTCTCCGAAGAGATTATACTGGTAAGCCTATTCTTAGTAAGAATATATTTTTGGCTGTTACCAACCGATCGCTACATAATTATAAATTGTCTCTTAGATGTCATTAGCCAACGATGATGATGATTTCTGAGTCCGCTCTCTGTCTCTATCTCTAACTCTTCCCGACTAGTTATGTACCTATATCCTACATGGGATCAGCTTTTCTTAGTTTTCTACTCTATATCAGTCGATTCTCGGCATCTAGGGCTACACTAGTAAATGCTTAAGAAATTCAATCTCTACTCTTTCCTAAATAGAGAGAGATATTCAACCTCTACTCTACCCTAGAGTAGACTTAGGTTAGTAACACCAGGGTAGTAACACTACACTCACAGTCACAGGTAGTGGTACTTTTCTGTCCCATTGTGTACTTTTTTCGTACAACTAAAGTATATTTTATAAAAGGCACAGAATACCCTATTATATGTCTGTGACTTGAACGATCTAGATTTAGTTTAGCAAAGACATTCTAAGGACGCAGACAGATCAGGACCAGGTAGATCTCGAAAAGTGAAATAAAACTGGAAATTCGCTGGAAAAATGCAGTCAAACTTGTACAACTTGTGACAACTTCTGAGACTGCGGCATATTTTCCCAATTAAGTAAATAAAAGTAATTCGACGAACGGAAACATACTTTCAACTCAGATAAAAAGGTCATTCATGGCATCAGTCACGTTTGTTGTTCTTTGGACAGCTTGATAAATATTATGTACCTAACCAAAATAAGTGATGATAGAACTTGCTTCTAGAGGCCAGTTAATTGGTCTCTGAAGCCTTTTGTTATGTCCGAAAAAACAAAACTTGGAATGAAGAACATTCTTCACTGTCGTCAATAGTTTAATACCAATTCTCTATGCTTCTTTCTCTATGCGCTTTAGGCATCGCCCGAGCGTCTTGACTCTACTCATTTAGACAATCCACTCTGTACCTGAAATAGCTATGATAGACAAAGATAGGTTGTTAGAACATTTTACCGTCTTCATTACTTGCACTATTTCTTGACTTACTATCCTCATAAGTGACGTAACGGGCGCTTCTAGTGCGGGCTTCTATAACTGCAGCCAAGCTTTTACCATGCAAAACCTAAAATTTGGTCCTGGGGCCCTATTCGGGGATTTGAGATTTTCATCTCACATTTTTTCGTCCTTGTTGCTCTCGTTTGAAACGTCATAAGTGTGAGAGTGACCAAGATAAAATCTCATCTCATCTCACGCGTAGGAATAGCCCTCCTGGTCGTTTTCTCGGTCTCTCTCTATGGTCTGTGTCCTGTGCGTGAGCATCACTGGCACCGCCCTAGTCCAGCGCTGATCCTCATCAAGGTTTAGTTGTAGTCACCTAGTATACTTTTATGGAAGCCCATGGTACCAGCAAAACATAGCATAGCTAAGCCTCAGCTGAACGTCATTGAAAATTCAAAAATGAATAGGTATAGTTGTAATAACATTTTATTGTACTTTTATAATAAAATAAAATACGAAGGGTTTATAGTAAATACATTAGAATATGTAGATAACTAAAAATATGATTAATGCTATTTTCTACTTAATTACGTACTTACTTATTTATTTAATCGCAAAGCATGCCTATCACGTCAGTGCCACCTATCGGCTTAATGTTATAGTATCTGATAGAGCAATAGGTAGTGATTGCATCGTCGTAATCTTCTAAACTAAACTTAGATACCAAGGAACACAATACGCATTCATTGCCAAGGTTCAAACTATAAATTCCATCAGATACTCAGACTAAAGTCCCGATAAGTCGTCCTATTGTTATCTTCGGCTAGCAATAACAAAAAAGCATCGAGTCATGAATAATCAAAGTCTAAAAATGATTTTTTGTACGTATCTGTTAGTCGAATTGATAAGTGCATGATTATTATAATTAACGTATTTAGGTAGTTAGCGTATAGTAGATAGTAGGTGGGTTTATTACTGTTATCAGCAAAACCTTAATATCTGATTCTGGACATGTTCCGGCTGAATAGATTGGGTGAAACAAACAAAATCCCACCTAGGGATTAAGGCCGAAGTGTTAATTTTTTAGGATAAGTAATTTTTATTTTATTTTTAGCCTGTTCTTCATTCTCTCTTTTTTTATGCTATGTTTATTTTGTGTTAGTAAGCCGTTAAATCTAGTCATGTACCTAACAAGCTGTTTATGCCTATATAGGTAACTAGCAAACAGTTGTAACTACATGTATTAGCATGAAACCTTGACATGTTGTATTGTAGTTTCAAAATGTCGTGCGTGCCTCAATAAATAAATTAATCAAACAATCTAAACCATATCTGCTGTCAAATTTTAAACTTTCAAAGAAAAAAAATTGTTTAGCACTGTTGATTCAAAAATTACTATTTTCAGTTATCGTAAGTAATATACTTATACGTCTGTCTGGAGGTAACATCATCCCAGCATGAGCCAAAAATAACTTACCTTACGAATCTTTTTTCGTGAAATACTTACGTATAAATTGTTCATACCCTCAGATCACAGGCGCTGGTCATGGCATGGGTCGCGAGATGGCGCTGCGGTTCGCCCGGCTGGGCGCCACCGTACTCTGCGTGGACATCAATCCAGCAGGCAACCAAGAAACCTTCAATATGATCAAGGAAGAGAAAGGAAAAGTTTTCAAATATGAGTGAGTGCTCGTTTACTCTGTGTCCATGTCTACAATTAAGTAAAAATATATGCTAGACTTTCGCAAATTGGAAAAGCTTTGTATCTTATCACCCACCATCACAAGATTGTTTGTTCATCTTGTAGAGGGCTTGCCACGCTGCCACGCTGCGTCTTCTGGTTTGAGATTGCCACACAATAATCTCTTTGCCCCGGTAGCCGCCGGTACAACGAGCGATGTGCCCTGCCTACTGCCATTTACATTTCAGTTTGGCAATTTTCGTGTTAAGTCAATGTATGTTTTTAATTTATGAACCATTAATATCCAGGGTGGACGTCACCGATCGTGCAGCAGTGTTCAAGCTCGCCGAGAAGGTTAAGCAGGAGGTGGGAGACGTCACCATCCTGGTGAACAACGCCGGCATCATGCCGTGTAAGCCTCTACTCAGACACAACGAGAAGGAGATCCGCAGCGAGATGGACATCAACGTTAATGGAAACCTTTGGGTGAGGACGATGAACGATTCAGACGGCGGCATCCTGAATACGAATAACTACTTTTAGCCTTACCATCACTAAGCCTAAGTTCATAGCTTTGCCTTGTCTAGTAGCTCTATGCAACACCCGTCTAAAAATAAAGCACTTAATTAAGCCCACCCATCACACAAAATTACAAATTCACAAAATTGAAGTGATAAAACTTCGATTGTACTAGGTGTGCTCTAGCGTCATGCAAGATAACACTGATATTTGATAACATTGATGTCCGATCTACTAGAGCTTGCTATAAAACCGCAAATTCTGATTCTCTCTCTCTATGCCCAGATGATCCAAGCCTTCCTGCCAGCTATGCTGGAGAGCAACCACGGACACATCGTAGCCATGTCTTCAATGGCCGGTAAGATGGGGCTCCGCAACCTAGTGCCGTACTGCGGGACCAAGTACGCAGTCAGGGGCATTATGGAGTCGCTGGCTGTGGAACTGCACGAGGACCCGAGACCTACCGATGGCGTGAGTACACTGATCAATAGTTACTACAAAGAATGGCCTGTTCCCTTTTCCCCTGTAAGTCTTTTCCACTAGTACTAGGAAAGAAACTGCCGTGTCCTCACATTGGTTCAACTTTAGGTCCAAGCTTGACTTTAATTCAAAATTACCAATATTGAACCTTATTACTGCGTGACACATCGGCTTCTATTTCAACTTTGTGTCCAAAGACTGTTACACACATTGGTATCTTCGTGCCAAGACCTAGATAGTAATCATAAGTGTTATTCCACAATGTAATCTATCTCTGTGCTGATTCATTTAGCTTCGTTAAGCTGTTCTGGCGTGATTGTGTAACAAACATCCATACATCTATCCATTCAAACTTTTGCATTTAAAATATTATTTGTGAGATTATAGTGAGATGTGTGGCTGCGGCACAAAACTACTGTCTAGATATACTTTTTTTTTAAATTAAGTTGTCTTCTAAAAAAACTGAAATGTAAAATGAAAAAAAAATTAACGATAAAAACCTACCTAAGTACTTAAAATAGTAAACAATAATAGTATCTAATCTCTGTATACTATACAACTGCAGACATCGTACACTATGATATAATTTATTGATTTATGATTAGGTTTGGATAATACTAGTTTTCAAGTAAATAGTTTCAATACCTTAGAACTGACAGAACAGTGAGTTCTGTCAGATTAATATTATTTATTCTTATTGTCCAAAACCAAGCTTTTCCTAAGCAAACTGTGAGCGGCTGACTGTTTGCTTTCAGTTTGCCACTATGTACACAGCATTTTTTAAATTAAGTGTCCGAACAGCGTCTTCTGGGTACGCGCTTTCACGCGTTTCGTTTCACGCACTCAGTTTGCGACGTATCGCTTGCTGACAAGCGGCTGTTGCGCATTTTGTTTGCTACACTGCAGCTTGTTCAACATTGATTTTACCCAACTTGTGACTCAGAGTCATTCAGCGGAGTCAGATGCTCACAAATTGTTTAGTTAGGACGAAGCTTCAACGTTTATGTCCGAAAAATTTACTTGTTAAATGAACTTCTGCAAGTTTAAAGTCTTTTGGCACCCGAGTGAAGGCGCCGGTGTCGTTTTAGTAGTACTTAGTAATCTCCTCTAATCCCTAGTTAATGGGAGAAAAGAATGTACCTATCAGCCATATTATCACAGCATATTATTTATATTTTATAGGATTTATAGGTATTAGGAATATGTCAATATTATAGGATACAGCTGATGTCTACACATTCTAATAAGCTCCTCATCTTTCAGATAAAATTCACCACCGTCTGCCCGTACATCGTAGAGACCGGCCTCTGCCACAAGCCCAACATTCGCTTCAAGGCCCTCATGAAGCCGGTGTCTCCAGAGGACGCCGCTGACCAGATCGTCAACGCTGTCAGAAGGAACTATCTCGAGATCACTATACCTAGCGACTTGTACTACCAGAATAAGGTGGGCTGTACTCGTATTTTGGAGTCTTGTTAACAGAGTTCCGAAAGGAGGTTCTATGTATGTCTATAGGTATTTTTTTTTCAAGCATGTTGACTCAGACCTAAACATTTTTTCAAAACGATTGATTTGATTGATTGTGTTTAAGCCCCCTCTTCTATTTTAATCCTTAATCTTAAATCCTTAACGCCTCGAGGATAGTAAAAGCCACAGAATACGCCCTATTACATAGATAGTAAAAGCATAAAAAATTATGAACGATTGCTGCAGACGAGAAGTCCTCTATACAATCATGCTCGCGGGTCTATGGTCCCCGATTGTGAAGAGTATAATATGATTATGGTACTTGTTTAAATCCGTATTGAACTGTGCTCTACAAAATTTCTTTCAAAAATTCTCATAGACTATTTCTTTTTATATTATTGACTAGCTGCGCCCCGTGGTTTCACCCGCGGTTAAAAAGTATTCTATGTGCTATTCTAGAATATAATCTATCTCTGTGCCAAATTTCATCCAGATCTGTTCAGCCGTTCTGGCGTGAAAGAGTAACAAACATCCATCCGTCCATCCATCCATTCTTACAAACTTTCGCGTTTATAATATTAGTAGGATTTAAGGACAGGTACCTATCTAGGCAAGATATTTTATTTGGATCTACTTAAAACATTTAATTTTTCTTTTCAGATTTTCTCCCTGATGCCTTTCAATGCTGCTAAGGTGATTCTGGACTTCATCCAGACTGGTTTGGACTCTCACGAATAAGCAGTAATTAAGATTTACTATTAATATCGTACTGCAAATACAAAACATAGTCAACAAGCGTGATTAAAAATTTAAATAACCCCAGAATATCATAGCTAATGAGGAGTTTACACAGGTCGATTTTCGTCGTGCTGCTAGTCGCTACACAAATCACTTGCTACCTATCACTTGGCTTTAGTCACTTACGACCTAGCCGAATTGCCATTTAGACGGTCGATTTTCGCCGCGTGACAAATATCGTGCGGCTTTAGTCCCCGTGTAAACCCCTCCTAAGTACAAGTAAGAACGGTCTTGATCAAGTCATTCTTTAAGCGAAGAAACAATTTATTGGTTCATACGGTTGTGAGCTACGATGCCGTAGACAGATCCACATATTAAACGTCTAACATTCTTAAAAACATTTTTACATGCATAAACCTATAACTAAATTCTAATCTAAAAGCCCGTTGGCAGAGGGAAAGGTGCCCAGAATGCTAGCAGCGTTGCCACGCTGGATGGCAATGCTCAATTTCTGGCCGAAATAAATGCCAGCATTCTGAACACATAAGACATTCTTACATCCTTAAGCTCGCGTCTGAGGTAAAAAAAAATCTGAGCTCTGATTCGTTACTAAAGAATATTGTTAAAATATTTAATTGCTGTAAGTACTTAACGCTAAGTTAAATTTAAGTGGTCGCAAGAACCCAAAGATTAATGTTAATAAGAAGTCAAGTGTTTCAGTTTTTTCATTTTCATATTTAGGTAGTAATAAAATATTAATGGGACAAATTTAATGATTTTTTTATTTTGTCTTTTCAGCCTAGTAAAAATGTTATCAATATTTGTTATAGCTAATTTCAGGTACAAATTCGATTTATGATATAAAATTATAACTCTACCTATTGAGCTAGTAGTACGTTTCATCAAATGACTCTACCTACTAATTTTGTCCTAAATAATAACTTACTCACTATGTTTTAAACATCGTTATTACTAACACATTTCGTACATCTAGATCCTTATGACTATGTACCTAATCTAAACTTACAGAAAATATCAATACATTTCCAAATAAGAGTAACATTAAAATTATGAAACATCATTGAAATCTAGAGTTAAGGAAGAGTTATTTCACAGGAACATAAAACTATACAAGGTCTTGTTTTGCATTCCCTCAGAATTTGTAGAGTTAGGTATACTCCACTAGCAGAGCACGTATAAACTATGAGGCAAGAAATCGAGAGAAAAAAAACAGCTGGTTCATACAAAAAGTTTGTTTACCGTCGACAAAATGTATGGAACGGCTGCTTTTTTTTCTCTGTTTCAAGGTTGCCCCAGGTGTATTCGTGCTCTGCTAGTGGAATATACCTACCTCTATAAATTTTGCGAGAAAGCAAAACAACACGTTGTAAAAACAAAAGAAAAAATTATAGAAAAAAACATTACAATAATTGTTATCGACTACACGTTCTACCTTTATCATTAGTGATAAAAAAACTGATTATCTTACACAGCCTAGGACTTGTTTGTCAAAGTTTTCAGGAAGGTGGTAGCATGCCGCTTGGAAGGCAAACACTGACCGAACGCCTCCAGGAGCAACGGCTCTTGGTCCACGGCTTGCCTAGAAAAGTAAACAAACTTAGGAGATATTCACACTGCTCCGAGCCAAGTGACGGTCCGGGGGACCGCGTTTACTTTGACGTTAGGCTTCGTCCTAGCACTGTTAAGACTACTAACACTGTTCTAAGACTGTTTGCCTTCAGTTAGCCACCCCATATTTTTAAATAGAGTCTGAACAGCGCATACTGTACGCAGTTAGCGGCGTATTGCTTGCTGACTCATTAGGTGAGCGCCCTGTTATACCCGCGAGGTGCGCATCCGCAGTAACGGCTGGAGAATGCAATTATGCTAGATTCAATTAAACATTTTTTTTTTTAATTGCATACACATCGCTCTCCGCCCTCCTAAAAGCGCGAACGCCGCCACGTAATGTGTCGGTTTATTTGTAAACTATACGCGTCGTACCGCTACATTTTTATTCTTAGAATAAAAGCCGCCAACATATACTACAGATTTGTTAACATTTTTGTTAAATTTCCTTTTTTCTTGCGTCCCTAAACCAGTTTAAAGTGAAGTAGAGTTTGTTTGTTTGATTTTATTTTGAACAAGCTGCGCCCCGCGGTTTCACCCGCGGTTAAAAAGTCCTATGTGCTATTCTAGACTATATTCTATCTCTGTGCCAAATTTCATCCAGATCTGTTCTGCCGTTCTGGCGTGAAAGAGTAACAAACATCCATCCACTTTTACAAACTTTCGCGTTTACTCGTATAATATTAGTAGGATGTCAGAAGGAGGATTTTTTAAACGCTTTGAAACATTTATAGACAAGAAAGTAATAAGTCCAACCTATAGTCGTCGAGAGAGACCTTCCCGTCCTTGTCTACGTCCAACTTGCGCAGCACCAGCTCCACCAGATCCCGCACTCCTTCGTCTGGGTCTTCGTCGCCTGGTTGTTTTAGGAGGGAGTTCCTGTAACGAAGGGAGATTCTAACACACACAGGAAAGAATTTACCTGAAGTCTTCTTAAGAGATATTTTGAAAAATGTATGTGATCGTAGCAGCTACACTCAGGCCGTGGGCGCACTGTTAAAATGACTGCGACAATAATCAACTCATGTGAACGTATGTCGGTACCCACACTGCAGAGGCGACAAGTGAAAATGTTCATATAATCACTATCGACTCGCAGTCGCCTTGGTAGTGCAGCTGTTGCCTCACTGTTATCTACAGGAACAGGAACTTTAGAGCTTAAAAGTCAATAAAAAAATGTATTAAGGAAAAACTTATTTCGACTCACCTGAGCAACACAAACATCTCATCCTTTGTGATAAACCCATCAGCGTTCAAGTCATACACATTGAAGCAGTGGATCTTTCTCTCTTCGCTGGTGCCTTTCAGCATGATGCTCAGACCCCTGATCCAGGCCTCGAACCGCAGAGACCCCTCTCCACCCGAGGCCCCTCGTTCCCAGGTCACCCACAGGCGCTCTAGGATGGCTTCTTCAGTGACTAGGTCCAACGTGCTGTGCATCACGTCTCGGAACGTACTTTGATCAATACCCTAAAGGGTGGAAAAATTATGTCTGCAAATAGTTCTGGATGTCTTTATTTGAGTTTTAGACTGTACTGGCTAAATCGTTCTTCTTCTCTATTCACGAATGCGTCAAGGGGGACGGCGTAGACTCATAGTAAATACTAAGATATAAACCCTTGGCTGATATAGGATTTTTAATAAGTCCGTGCAACTAACACACAGTACACTCCATTTCTACAAACTAATTCTTTATTAAGGGCAATATCCCAGAAACACCTACTCAGGCAAGGCAGGTAAGTTTGTATATAGGCTACGTTATGCTCATGCAGCAAGTCACCATTATTATTTATTTGGATACTGTTCGTATAGTAGATGTAATCATAGGCCGTGATAGGCCTGAAATAAACAGGCTGGACGTAAGGCGAGGATATGGCGCTGACACGATTCAGGCGTAGTTTAAACGGCGTGCCTGCGTCGCTTTGCTTTTGTATAATTCAAAACCCACGTCTCTTTCATACATTTTATAAGAATAAGTTTTTAACCAGCACTCTGATCTTTGACCGCGCTGTATCGTCGCCTTACGTCTGGAATGTATAATATGTGCACAATGCCATATTTACACATTTGTATCTTTCAGGCCTTACAAACTCTACAAAAAAATAAGTAGGCAGGTACTTCTACTTATTATTAGTTCTTCCGTTTCGTATACTGTTGTGATTCTAAGAAACAACCTTGTTTCACTCTTGGTTTATAGCTCTGGGTCAATTACCGAAAGTTACCAAGTTTGATTTGAAACCTGGCAATTTCAGGTCAATTTACCACGTCTAACGTCGTGTTGTGATCACAATAACGATTTATTTTGATGACAGAATCGGTCGGGACATCACGAAGAGGTTACGGCGAATGAAGGCAATTTTTATAAGTACCTACCAATATATTGAGAATTGCGTGCGTTCTTATAATGATATACAGGGTCGGTATTAAAGATGAGAATTCAAGGTGAGAACTATAAAAAAATATTGTTTGAAAAAATGCAAAGAACTGCAATTAAACAATAAGTAAGCATTTTTAATGTTTAACCTAAATTGAGATTATTATTTTGAACCAGACTTCTGGCCAGTCTGGTTCAAAATAATAATTGTGTAAATGAAGTATCAAAAATATTGTTTGAATAATTCAAAGAACTGCGATGAAACAAAAATAAACATTTTTAATGTTTAACCTAAATTGAGATTGTTAAATCGAACCAGATTGGCCAAGCATTGTGCCTATGATATCTCTCCACAAGCTTATAATAATATTTGTTGTCAAATCAGCTCGATGGTTATTTATGCTGTCCTCAAATAAAGAGTTCCAAGGAATGATAAAGTATCCAAAGCTACAAGCCTTCAACTTTTTTCAAGACCCATCGAATATGGCAAGGAGAATGGGCCACAAATTCTACAATCCGCCCCTGTAAAACACGATGTTTATGACCCGTCCCGCCGCGGTTTCTGTGGCAAACTTTTCTAGTATTTGTACGATGAATTTTATGACCTAAACCTAGGTTTCAGACTAGTTTAAACACGGCCCAAACGTTGGGTTGGCTTTGGGTAAACATCGGTTTAGAAGTTTACGCGTGAAACAGTCGGTTAGTTAGGTTACATTATAGGATTTTGAAAAAATGTTTTTAATCCGATTGGCTGGTTTCCTTATTTATTATCATATCTATATTCTGAGACTTCAGTGCCCATACTAATAGGGAAAAAGAGAAAGTACAAAAGCTTTAAACTTTTGTACTTTCTTTTTCTTTCATTCAAGTAAAAGGAAACTAGCAACCCGCTACGGATTCTCAACGTAGGGTTATAGGTAACTCACCAAAAACCTCTTAAGGCTTCATTGTACTCATCAATATGAACATTTTACTATGAAGCCAATACTGTAATCACGAAAAAAAAAACAGCTGTTCCATACAAAAAGTTCAATCACCTGAGACAAAATGTATGGAGCAGATGATTTTTTTTTTTTCGCGATTTCAGAGTTCGCCCCATAGTATAAGTTGCTCATGTTGATGAGTAAATTAAACCCTAAAGAGGTTTTTGGTTAGATACCTACGAGTATAACCCCGTATAAGAAACTTCAGTTGAAAAATTATCTAACTGACGCTGAAAACTGCATCTAAATCCGTTACGTGGTTTAGGAAAAGTTAGAGGATACACGGACACGGAGCGGACACGGAGTGGCAGACAGATGCGGAAAGCGACTTTGTTTTATCTTAGGGTCATTTGCACTAAATATGTAAAAGAATTACCTTTCTATCTAACGAAATATTCGCTTATCAGGAACATAAAGTTCTCCTAAGGAATGGCTTAAAGTTCGTGTTAAAAAGATTAGGTAGTAGTCATAGCTAGAGGTAGATTAAACTAGTAAACTAGGTAAATTAAATCTTATATCAAGTGGCAATTAGTCTCGCTAATTTCGCTATATAAATTAAAAGGAATGCCTACCAGATAGCCGTAAATACCATAGTTGATAATAGCTTTTACAAATCTGAGCAATAGCAACAACTATAGAGACTCTAGACAACTACAAATAAACTGTACAAATATACTGTTACAAATAAAGTACCTAGTTTCCTGAGTGCTTAGTGTGAGTTTTTCTTACTTTTCGATCGCGTAAAAGTAACTCCAATTTGTATGAAAATTAAAAAGCGCCACCTAGTGGGAGTAATGAGAAACCGCAATCGTGAGTGCGAGTTTTTTGTTTACTGCCAACATTGACATGAAAAATTTACTTTTTCACGGTGAATTTACGCGAATCGAGTGACAAGCTCGATTGGCACTCACACTCGCTCGTTTTCGATTGTCGATCCGTGTGACGTAAACTCGTTTACGCTGTAGTAAAGTTATTCGATTTACGTTGAGCAACTCACACTAAGCACTCTTGTCTAAAATGCTAAAAAATTAATAGGTATACTTAATTAACTAAATGATTTCACTTGGTATAAAATTTAATAGTAAGTAAAAATTGACGTTCCAAACTCGGAATTTCAATATCTACGTGTTCTATTTAAATACCTTCAATTGTTTGAATTTTTTGTATCCTTTAAAAACCCGTAACAAAAATAAAATGCTCTTTTACTTCTAAAAAACACATTTATCTATTTATCATTACTCACATCAATCTTCGGCGGTGTACCGATTGCTGAAGTAGGTGCAGCCGACTGCGCCGCTGTCACCAGCTTCCGGTACATGCTGTACAGAGCCTCCAGCTCTACCCTGGAGAAAGTAACCATTGCCTTTCATCGACAGGAGTCACTTCTAGATATTCCAGTTAAAAAAATGACTGCATATCAACAACTATAAGTACTATGTAAACAGTTGTGTGTTTTCTAGATCGCCACAGTCAAAAAAGTGTTGTGAACCGTAGGGAAAATATTCTATGGGAAAGAATTTATCACAATTGATGCGGTCCGGTCCAAGTGGACGCAGCCTGCGTCATTTGGCGGTCGGGGCAACTGATCAGCGGTTTCTTCCGCACCCTTTCTCGACCGTCGGTCTAGTGCGTTCTTTACACACTTTTGCACAGTCAGATTGTATTTGCAAATAACATAATATATGAACTGTAAATGATGTTTACACTTGATGCAGGCTGCGTTCGTTTAGATCTGACCACTGAACGCAGAACGCATCCAACGAAACAAACCCAGAAAGTTGCCATAATAATATGCCATATAAGTTGCGCTTTGGGCTTTTTCATTATAACTGAAGTAAAAGGAAGTTGATTGCATTTTTTTTCAGATTAAGAGTATGCTGTGTTAATCCAGAGTGAACGACACCAACCAACATCAGAGATCATGGAGATCCACAGCTGCACGGCTACATATAGGAGTTTGTATAAATACTAGTAGCTCTGTAAGTTGGAGACCTCGCGGCCGACGTCTGTCTTCCTCTGCAGGTCGCATTTGTCTACCGATTGTCGTGAAATTTTTGTTGAAATTCGAAGCTACTCACAAAATTTCAAGAGAATCGGTTAAAAATGCGAAATGATATAGAAGAAGACAGAGATGCGGACAGAATCCAAACATACGAAAACATGTTTGTTCGAAGCTGAAGCATAGACGCTATGCTCACTCGGTCGATTGTTTTGGCTATCATTTTGAGCGCACAAACTTTAGATTAGTAAATAGGTGGAATAAACATTCCTTTTTTTAAAACAAACTTTTAATCCGACTGAGCAATCCAAAAAGTTTCACAACGATCACTCCAGACAGTTTTTGGGTAACCTTAACTATTTAATAAAACTCACTTAGAAAAGTGCGTGATTTTGTTCAAAGACTCGAGGTGCTTTTCTTTCAACTTTTTGTTAGGCATGGTCGCCTCTGACCTCGCCAAAAGTCCCGCGTACACTGAATGCCTACGCTTGGTTTACCTTCGTAGCGTGGCGTAGCACGGGTTACAGTTACTACGGGCTACGGCGTAGCCACTGAACTTGGATGAATAAAGAATGAGACAAGAAATGTGGTTGTAACCGCGTGCGATTTAAGTTCTTCCGGGGATCATAAAATATTTACTGATATACGCATCTATAAACATGACAAAACTTAAAAAAATATTGATCTGATATTTATGGCTATGTATGAGGTATGTGGGTCATTGAGCAGACCTCACCAGTCCTTACTACTTCTGCTTTTCATCCGCGCTGCTAAGTTTTTTTAGTCAAAGAATCGGTTGCTACTGCTGTATGACATATTTACCTACACTCTTTCTGAACAAAATTGAACCGTGGCTAATGTTTTTGGTTTATAGCAAATGAACTACACCGTAATGGCCGAGCGACGTGTCCTATTAACTTAGTTATCCAAGCTTTTGGTAGGACACAATATAATACAAAGTAACAACTGCTACGCTATAGAAAAACTTTACTATAGCTTTAACTGAGGTATAAAAAAATTGTTCGTACAAAAGACGATCCAAGCTTAATTCAGACTCAAGACTTAAGGAAAACTAGGCCAAGGCTCAACTTTAGCTCCTAGATATGAGTTAGATCTATCCGAAACAGATTTGCGAGACTACTACATCTATGCCAATATTGTTCATCATAAGTGGCGAACATCTGTTTAAAAAAAATCTACACCAATTTAAACGGTTAACAAGACGGTTAAAAAAAGACAAATCTACGAAGCTTCATCTGCACTGATCATTAGGTCACGGCCGTGTCAGAGGCCTTCGGGCGGTCTAAACTTTGAAATCAGGGCTAGTCACTCGGTCTATACGAACTCGCATGTTCTAAAAGGTCGCAAGACGGCTTGTATCCAATGCCTTGGTTACCTCCGTGTACGAACGCTCTGAGCCTTGTGGCTTTTTACCATGAAAGCAGTGAGGAATGGCTCTATTTAGACATAGACGAGCAATGTAGTTCCGGTTCGTGACTTCCTTGTATCTATTCTACCTATACATTGCTTACAATGAAGATTTATTGCCTTGGGGTACATAAAAGACATGACTAGGCAATCTAATTTCAATCAAGGGCATTGTATAATAAATTTAGGTACTTGCTATGTTGTGTTTTTTAAGTTCCCGCATTTTACATTTTTGATTGTTAGCAACACATATAAAATAATGCAGTATACGCTCTGCTGTGTAACGTTTTCCGAGCGAACTGTCAAAGAAATGTCAGTGGAATAGGGCCTGAGTTCCTGCCCTGCCTAACTGGCACTTTTCGCTGAAGCGAAGCACGGAAGTGGATGAATCTCGTATTGTTTTCCTTTGGCGTCTTTCTGTTGTACTGATATTGATGTCCATTCAATTCATACTGAAATTACCCACATATTGTATATGGTTTGGATTATTAAAAGTATTATTGTTTACATTTACAAATAGATTGTTTCGAATACCCCCCCTTCAGAAATAGTTTACCTACGTGATAGTAAGTAATACCTATTTTAAAGAGGTAATGTTTCGTAGCTTTTATCTCAAAAAACAATTAAAATAGTAAGAGCACCGCTCTGCGAACAGCGAGGTGAGGCCGGTTAAAACTATGCGTTGTCGTTTACATGTATATCCAACTACGCCTTGACATTTTCCTTCCTTTTTTTCCAGTACCGCCATTACTTTTTACTGACACTTTACTTCGGAATAGCTACCTGACACCACAGTTGTTATAATATCATGTGATAGCGTTGTTAAAATTGATTAATGAAATATTTTTTTTTATCTCATGTTTTAAAAGCTTACGATGCCAGAAGAGCGACGATAGCATAGTCGAAGAAGACTCGTCTCTCAAGCCAGAGGGAGCGGGTTAGTTTTTTTCAAAATAGTTCCAGTTTACAGGTTTAGGCTAGTCAGCAAAGCCGTGAGTAGCTAGTCCTAATCCTAACTAATATTATAAATGCGAAAGTGAGTTTGTTCGTTCGTTTCTAGAACTTGAGATTGGAGGCAGAATTGAATCTTTTACTAATATTATCACAAATTAAAATGTATGCCATCAAAATTATCATCCACTTAATTTCCTTGTTAAGTATTTATTCATTTAATGCATGTATGTTTTACCTCTACAATTTTTATAGAATCACAAGCCATTAGCTATTTAACAATGTAAGTAAATACATCATCAAGGTAGATTCATTTATTGAATGCTGATGAGGCTCATTTAAACGGTGCTAGTCTTTTGTAAGTACATTCAAGAGCAGTCATTGAATGCAATTGAATGTGTTCAATAATTACTTGTATTGCTAATTGCCTGTCACTGCTTAGGACGCACGTATAGACGAGCCAAATCATATTTATGTGACTGCAATACTGGTCCGGCAATTCTGGAAATGTTGCCGACTGTAGCCCGTCCACCATCATCAGCCATGATAATCGAGCCACACTCAAAATATTGCCGAACCTTACTCACAATATTGAATAGAATAGAATAGAATAGAATATACTTTATTTGCAACAGGAAACAAAGAAACACATAACAAAACTACGCAGAAGAAGAGCAACACTCATCCCTCTCCTGCTCCAACTGCGCAGCTGATGAAGAAAAAGACAACGTTCGCCCCGGATACGAGGAAACCTGGGGGGCGATTCAGTTAATCATAGCCGATGCTTAACTGAACCGTTGACGTTGCGTTTGTCAAAAAAAAAACGGCTGGTGAACGGCTCAGCATCACTAATGGTTCACAAGCGTGTGAGCTAGAGCTCGACCGCTGCTCTACCCGACTGAAAACGACTGACGTCACTGTTACGTAGCTAGGATGTTTCTGCGGGGCGTTTAGATGGGGCCACCTCAATTCCATAAAATTGTATCTAGATGGATGCATCTTATTACAATTGCAATATTACCTACACCAAAGATTTACTATATTATGATTTGCTGTTTAAATTATAAGATAGTAATCTCAAGGATGTAGGTAGTTAATAAAGGTATTAGTGTGGTGAAAACCTATTATTTTTACATTTAGTATCATCATGAGCATCGGCATATCTAATGTTGATCCATTTCAGAGCGTGAGCGTTCTACTGAACGATACATGACACGATCTTCTGCTTTAAGCGTCCACCTATGCAGCTGTTTGGCGCACTTTGTCGCTCTACTCGATGGCAGGGTGCTCCAATCTACGTCTGGTGATTCTCGGTATCCACTCTTAAAATAATAACGGATATCGGTCTTTCTACGAGCACCACCATTTCATTTTCATATTTGCCACTTCAACTTGCTAAACCTTTGCTATGTTGGTTAATTGTCTTAGTTCTACGACGGATAACCTCATTTTGGATTTTATCTTTAAAAAAAACAATGCTCGCAGTGTTTTAAACCTATGAACTAGCTTTATTGGTTAGTGTCTTCGTTTCGGTGCTGTAATTTAATTAGCTCAACATTGATATGGAGAACGAAGCAAGAACCTACTTATATCTCATAGAGAAAAAGCCCTCTCCCCCTAACTGTACCTAAATACACCACTGATTTATTTAGCACAACGTCATTCATTCATATGGTTCCTTTGTCATTGACAAAGTGTCTGTCAATTTTGAGTGACAAAACCGAATTCCTTCTTCGAAAACAAAAAAAGAAACGAAAGCGCTGACCGTTCATGTGCCGCTAAGATGTGCGGTAACGAAACGGCTCTCGTACCTACATAGTTTTCTGTGCCAGTAATTTTCTAAGCTACATAGGCTAGATCTAGACAGACTAGGAATCAGCTACTACTAGTAGTAATTCGTCTCATCGTAACTCCTGCATAGGTATTCACAATCATTCAGGAACGTTTCCGTTTGAATACCAAAAATTTTAAACTCAAATTATTCGAATCTTAGCTGTTTTCATAAGTTTTTAAACGCAATTCATTCTTCCGATCGCATTTATACTCGATTCCCTATTCCAAAATGTATAAAAGTAGGGATCCGATCGGAAAAGTTTTCGAATCTGATTCTGAATAGCACCTCTGGACCAATTTTGTCTCACATTCGAACTTAAAAATTGTTTGCACGAACTACTTGCCTGCAAAATTTCATATAAAAATCGGATTGATCAAAGGGACATACTCAAGTTGTCATCGATCAAACAGGTAATGCCAACTTTTGCTTTCGCTCGATCAATAAATAGACGGAAATATTACTTTTTCTATCTCAGGATCCTAGGACCTACTTACACGAATATAGAAGGTATATAGAAGGCTATATATTATTTGGACACCTACCTACAAAATTAACACACACCAAAAATCTACATTTTAAATTGTTTAATACATTAAATAAATAAATCACAAAGCTCACTAGTTATAACAAAGTCCGAATAAAGCTTTCATTTAACAGTATAGGTTACTTTTTAACCGTGAGGAACACCGCAAGGTGCAGCAAGGAATATCAATCATTATATTATCGATAACACACTTATAGTCTTTTTTTTATGTACTCGCTCTATTGTTGTGCTCTAGGCTTAGCAGAACTCGCATGCCTAAGCGACAGCCTTAGCGTTTTTTCATAGCTTCTGCTCCGTTTTTATTCAGTTTTGTCTGCTTTAAAAGCTTTAATAACATCGAAATCTATGGTATTTATTGAAGTCGCTCCGTATGTTATCACTTCTAGGGTAATTTTCGTGAAAGTCGTGTACTTAATCATTTCATTTTAAATAAAACGAAAACGATCATCTGAAATATGAGAAAAAAATGGATTAGTTCATAAATGTACATAATTTTTTAGTTGGTTCCCTAGATGGTTTAAACATAGGTATACATAGGTCACTTTTTGAGCGCAAGTAATACCGCAAGGTGCAGCTCGTAACAAATAATAGTGATCATCATAGCATGGGAGCAACTCGTCTATCAGTCGCTACTAAACTGAGCCATCGACGTTGAATTTGACTGCGTCGGTGGCTCAGTCAGTAGTGGACCTGCCTTCTGAGCTCGGGGGCGCGGGTTCGATTCCCACCTGGGGCAACCATTTATGTGATGAACTTTTGTGTTTGTTCTATGTCTGGGTGTTAATATCTATTTAAGTATGTATTTAAATTTTAGTAGTCATTTGTTTAAGTGTCCATTAAAAAAAAATTAGGTTCGGGGCAATATCACTGTCTCATAAACGTATCAGCTTGGTACCATCAATGCTTCACAAACATAACACGTTTGTGAAGCGTTGATGGCACCAAACAATCGATGTTGCATTAACCATAAAAAAGAGGACGATGATCGGCTCAGTATCACTGTCTCTTAAACGTATCAGCTTGGTACCATCAATGCTTCACAAACATGACACGTTTGTGAAGCGTTGATGGCACCAAGCAATCGACGTAAAAAGGACAAGGATCGGCTCATTACCACTGTCTCCTAAACGTATCAGCTTGGTACCATCAATGCTTCACAAACATGACACGTTTGTGAAGCGTTGATGGAACCAAGCAATCAACGTAAAAAAGACGAGGATCGGCTCATTACCACTGTCTCTTAAACGTATCAGCTTGGTACCATCAATGCTTCACAAACATGACACGTTTGTGAAGCGTTGATGGCACCAAGCTGTTGCCCGTCTGCTTCTTATGATAATAGGCACATCAACGGTCCATTTAAGCATCAGCTCAGTTAATCATCGGACGAGCAACGGGTCAGTACCACTAGCGCTTCACACACGTGTCACCTGTAGTCTAGTTGGCCACGTTTATGAGTACTAAAACGTGGCCAACTAGACTACAGGTGAGGGTGATATTATTAGTTTACATTTTTATTGTAATTATAACAAGCTTTTATTTAATTTGCAATATATGTATGTATGCATGTATGTATGTATATGTGTATGTAACTATGTTTGTTCGGGTGGAATCTGGCAACTCAATTTTGAAGCAGATATCTCGAATCGATTGAGCTGAAATTTTGTAAACACGTTTAGTTTAGATGAAAATGCATGGTTAGCTATAATTATGATGTCATTCTAAATCCCAGATGGCGGAACACCCTCAATGGCGGACAAGTTATTTTCTATGCACCCGTATAACATACATACATTCATACATACATATCGTCACGCCTTTCCCCCGAGAGGGCTAGCAGAGGTGTAATACAACACCCACATATCGCCGGATGATATTCAGTCCCAATGTGGCAAGCCTGGGCTGGTGGCAACCAAACACCTGGCTTCAGTCATGTAGCAGATGACATACAATACGCATATTTGTTCACACAATGAACAAATTGGTGCGTGCCGTCGGCTGGGTTCCAACCCGCTCTCTCTGGGTTGAGAAGCGGGCCTTCTCCAACTAGACTATCATCTCTTTCACTCTTGTAATAACATGGGTATAAAATGAAAGGGCTTGCTGAATATTACTCGAAAAATAAAGTGACGTCACTCTAAATCCAATATGTATGTCTTCTAAAGCTGGCGGACAAAGCTTTTGAAACTTTCATACAATATGGGTATCAAATCAAAGAATTTAATGAGAATACGAATGCGAGTTAAATTTGAATGTGACCGGCAAACAATCTTGCAACAATTTTGCGTTTAGTGAGATAAACAGACTAAGAAACCTGTCGAGTGAAAACTAATAGCAAAAAAATTAAATAATTTTTTTTAAAAAAAACAAGCTTTTATTTAAATGCGTTTAAAGAATAAAACAACCTTTTGCTACTACTTATAACTTTTACTAGCAACATAGAATATAAATTGTGTTCGTTCTAAGCTAATGACGAAATGACGTTCTAAGCTATTTTTATTAGTAAGTAAAAGTTTTATAGGAAAAGAAAGATTATTTATTTCTTTTTAGTGCATTAAATAAAAAGCTTGTTTTTGAAAATGTATTTTTACTTTTAATTTGTTCAAACTAAAAAAAAAAAAAATTAAGCAAGATACTTGCCTCTGAGAACTCGCTTGGCTCGGTCAATTAGCACGTGCAGTATTAATGGAATATCCACCTGGACCACGCTGGCTTATTCGCGCGTATGGTAACGGACCTACGTCATGGCATGGCCCATTATCTCGGCCAACCTGTCTTCCAGAGGAGTTACATTCCATTTCCACCAAATAGCCACTAGCACATAAATATAAAATGGTATTACCTAGTTGTAAGTCAATATTTGTGAGACAGTTATCTATTTATATTTTTTTTAAAAACTGCCCTTTAGTTTCTTGCCTGTTCTTCTGAGTAGTGGCTCTTTTTCCGAATAAGGCGGTCGAGTCTATTATAAAACTTTGATGTTCATAAGTATATCTTTGATACCCAAATTGAATAAAAACATTGTGACTTTGACTTTATTGATATAGGCACTCGTACCGCCACCAGTGCCTCATTTACTCCTATTTTTCATAAAAATATCTTTTGCCTCACTTCGCTTTTATAATCGCCTTAAGTCGCAAAGATTATATTATCATTTTCATAATTGTCATGATAATATCATTACATAATTGATATTATTAAAAGCTAAGCAATGTAATGAAGTTGGCTGCGTACTGAGATCTTTTATCTTACGTAACTTCATAACACACACAACCCTTGTCCGATTTGACTAAACACAACATCACGTAGCTGTCCCGGGAAAAGTTGACGTGCGGTGCTGAGGAGTGTGATGAGTTCCTCTGGAAAAGCCGGGAACCTCCATCAAGAACTAAGGCAAACTAGCGAGGGGGAGGTTTTCTATCCAGCAGAAATGTGCTAAAAATTTGCGGTGCGAATGAGTGGTGTAGGTGAAGAAATGTATAGTTACTTATCATTTTGGTGGAGTTTTTCCTCAAAAATCTCCGGTGGTTCCCTTCGTGGGAACAAAGTGTCACACTTTTTTTTTGGTTTCTGGTCTGTACTTAGCTATTCAAGCTGTCATGCATGTAGATGTGCGAATGATGCCAGTCACTTTCCTTACTTTCACCCTGTAAAATAATTACGTAAGTACTACATTCTACGATTAGGAATAACTTTATTAAGAACTATTAAACTATTAAATATATAAATATTATTTTTGTAAGTAATTAAATCTATTGGTGTTTTCTTTAGTTGTCATGAGTTGTCATTCAAATACAAAACAAAAATCTCGACAGCTGAGAAAAGCTGTGGGCTTTCCGCGAGTTTTGATGGTTGGCGAAAACTTTTTTTGTTTTCGTTTGGCTCCATACATTTAACTTAGTTCCTTAGACAGACTTCGTCTACAAAATACTACTGTATTGGATGTCTGTGGTTCTTTAACGTTTCCGCCAGTAGCGCTCTATTGAAATGTTTAGAGCTAAAACTGAAAACAAAAAAAGTTTTCTTAACGATCAAAACTCAAGGTAAGGGCCAACTATAGTCCTGTTCAATTATTTAAATTCAAAATTGCAGACTCTCCTATTTGCTCTTGTAGTTTGGATATTGGTTCGGTAAATTATATATTTTTTAGCTGCCCACTTCGTAGTAAATCATCCCTTTATTCTACCATCACTAATTGTAAAGTTCCGCTTCCAATACACATTTCTTCTCTGCTCTCATTCCCAAACAAAAAAATCATTTTTTCATTAGCTAATTTTATTCAGTCCAATAAATTTCGTCTACTTATAGTTTTTTTTTTCTTTTTCCTTTCATTTCTTCTATAGTACTATCTACCTCACCAGGATTATTTCTCTTCTTTTCTTTTTATATCAATTACTATCGCCTCCCTCACTGTTGATGGCAAAATTGCCCCAAAACCCTAAGGGGCAGAGGCCACTACAAACAAAAAAAAAAAGCCGAGTTTTGTAGGAAACACGCAAAGTAGTATTTAATAATGCTTGTTTAATTTACCCACGCTCATGCACTAGGTATAGCAAACCGGTAAAGGTTAATAATCCACTATTATTATTCCTCGGAGAATCACAAGTTTTAGTAAATAATTTAAATTCATGACACCATCTTTTCGGTTCCCGCCAAAAACTCCTTAACAGTAAAAAAAGGTGCGCTCATCCGTGGTTATTCCATGGTCATTCCATGGTGCGACGTGCGCTCCGATCGAGGCAAATAGTGTCAGAATCATATTGCCACTCCATTGCATCTACATTATGTAATACTAGCCGCGCCCCGCGGTGTTACTCGCGGTTAAAAAGTGATCCAGGGTATGAGCTACCTCATTATCAAGTTTCATCAAAATGCGTCCATCCGTTAGAGCGTTAAGATGTAACAAACATACACACTTACACAGTCACAAACTTTCGATTTTATAATATTACTAGCGACCCGCCCCGGCTTCGCACGGATGCAATGCTGATACTAAATACACTACAGAAAAACTGTGAACGTTGTATATAAAAACATGCGGCCCGCTCTGGCTTCGCACGGGTATTATAAACAAAAACACGTTGTTGTGGGATATCCATAAGATATAGACATATGTATACCATCGAGGAGTTTTCTGTAGACCTTTTGAATGTGTACAAATAATTAGTACGAGTACATTATTTTGATAAATCTCGTAGGGTTCAGCCTGCGTTTGCAATTTAAGCGGAAAAAAAATTGATAATTAACGACATCACATTAGAAACCTCAAAAATAACAGTATTTATCCACTATTTAATGGATGTTATTTTACATATAAACCTTCCTCTTGAATCACTCTATCTATTAAAAATAAACCGCATCAAATTCCGTTGCGAAGTTTTAAAGATTTAAGCATACAAAGCGACAGAGATAGGGACAGAGAAAGCGACTTTGTTTTATACTATGTAGTGATAGTGTAGTATTTAATTTCATTTCATTTCATTTATTGACAAATACTTATCACACTAACAGCAATGCCAAGGCATGTGATGAGCTAATGATTATAAAAATTAATAAAAAATAATTAAATCAATTTACACATAGCAATTAAGAATAATAATTACATATAAGTACCTAGTCAAATTATAGAATTCATTATTTAAAAATTAAATCAAATTAAAATAAATAACTATAGAAAAAAAAAAATGTCCAACAATAAAATAAATAGTATAACAATCAAATGGTCAAAAATCAAACTACTATTAGAATCACAATTAAAATACAAAAATTTTAGAAAAATGTCAAACAATAACTATATAAAAAATTAACCCAAAAATTGTATACAAACATTCACAAACATATAAAATTTAATTTCAAATATGTCAACAACTGGTTTTTGCGATTTTGATGAGTATTGTGATTACTTATCAGTAGCTTCTGTAGCCCAGTGTTGTCAACTTATTATAATGAATTTTCCACCATAGTATGAAACACAATAGCTTGAAAAAATAGTGTTTGAAACACATAGCTTGATACCATATAATATCTGCTCCCTATCTCGATACGTGGAACAGCCAATAACATGGTATTTTATGAGTAAGAGTTGTGTTGCAAAAAATATATCCTAACGGCCCATACTTACTGATATTATACACTGTCTCGATGGCTCAGTCGGTAGTGAACATGCCTTCTAAGCTAGGGGGCGCGAGTTCGATTCCCACCTAAGGGCAAACATTCGTGAGATGAACATTTGTGTTTTTTCTATGTCTGGGTGTTAATTTTCAATTTAAGTGCGTATTAAAAAATATATGTATGTATATCAGTCTCTGGCCACCATAGTACAAACTTTGCTTAGTTTGGGGTCAGACGACAAGTGTCACCGTGTCTGCGAGTGTCCCGAATATTATTATAAATAAAAAATCGATAGTAGCTCTGCCAGTTTTTAGGCTTTTCGCGGCTAAATGGCCAAACTGATCTTGATGAAATTTGATAATTAGTTACAGCATTTGACGAGGAAGGTTATTGGATACTATTTACTGCTAACAGCTAGTTTTTAATGAAAACCAATTTGCAAATACTTTATAGTCTGACCCACGACTTCAGAATTCAGAAAATAGTATCCAATAACCTCCTCGTAAAATACTGTTACTAATTTTCAAATTTCATAAAGATCTGTTCAGCCGTTTTAGCCGTGAAAAGCCTACAAACATACAGACAGAAATACAGATAGAGTTACTTTCGTTTACTATTATAAGTAAAGTATGATATGGATTTCGAGCTTTATTATTTACTTATAACAAAAAATGTTTCAATGTAAGTTTTTAACATATATTATCACCACACCTTTCTCCCAAAGGAGATGGCAGAGGTATATTACAACACCCACACTTCGTCGGTCGATATTCAGTCCTATGAATGTGACTGGGGGTGAGCTTGTGGCCATACAACGGGCTCCGGTCATGTAGCAGATGACATACAATACGCACACAATATTCACACAATGAACAAATTAGTGCGTGCTGTAAGCTGAGATCGAAACCACTCCCATCTGGCTAAAAGTTTCTTAAAGGTCCCTAAAAGTTTTTTAATATTTAATTATCGCGGATTACCCCTATTACCTATTATGGATAGGTAGTGTAAGTATACTGTATCCGGAACCCAAAAAACCCTGAAAACTGCAGTCTGTCAAGTTGCGGTCTTATGTTATAAATTAAAGTTATGCGCGTTTTAAAACACCATCTGCTGCGCGATTAAGAAATTAATATAAATTTAAATTTGAACATAATATTTTATTATTTGTTTTTTTCATGACCATTTATTTGCAAACGAAAAAGGTTTGCTAGGAATTGGAGACGTTAAGTTTAGTTTGAATTCTGAATTTTTAGTGTAATCCCCAATACTCTTTAGAAAAAACATAACCCTCTTTCTTGCGCAGTCGGGTAATAATAAGAGGTAAGAACAAAAAAAACATTAAATTCATACCTAATTGTATTGTTTTATTGTTTCTAGTTCACAACCAAATTTTAAATTATTCTGTGTAATTTTATTAAGTTTAAAGCCTTCCTCTTTCTGTATTGTCAACTAGTGACGTGATTTATTTTCAGACCGAGCGACGCGGCAACGCGATGAACCACAGTAACTAAGCGACACTATACAGTTGAGAGACGCAAATATACGGGAAATGATTTATTGAAAGGAACTTCAAAAATTTCAAAACTCCGGAATTTATTTACATCATCACCATATACAGTACTGAAGGATATTGTTTCCATGGTCATGAAAGCTTTTAAAAAAAAAACTTGAGTATTTTTGCCGGGAATCAGAACAAGGCAATTTTTGTTTATTTTACTAAACTGTGTTTCTTTGAGTATTCAACTAAAATAATGGTGGTGTAATAACCTTTATCGATTTGTTAAAATGCACGAGTGTCCGCAATTGATACAAAATTAGTAACGCAACTTTTACTTTTTTGCCAAACAAAGTAGTGATTTTGTTGAATGTGTGGTCTTCTAATTTTTCTGCAGGAAACAAGTGACTCATTGAACAAAAATACAAGTCCTCTACAAGAGGACAAACATCGACGCGAAAAGTCCAGAACCCGATAAGTAATCCAGTGAATCCAGTAAAGATGTTTTGATAGTAAATTACTGAAGTGCACATAATATTGTGTCAGCCTAGAGAGTTTGTTAAAATCAGTCGGCCCGGTCGAATTAGCGCCGCGTAGGTATATGGAATGGTAAAGGTAAAGTGGTAAAGAGATAGTACGTTAACTAGGGCCACAACTGAGTATACTTTGTTCCTACTCTCACTAGATCTTTGAGAATGCTAATGATAAATTATGATATAAAATAGGACTGTTTATTCCCAAGAAACTGTTCCAGTGCCCACTCTCATCTCTCCTTGTTACATTCCTTTATTCTATGCTAAACACATATCTACTTTCGTTCATATTGTTGCATTTTGTCAATATCATAGAAGATATAGGTAAATCAATTAAACTTGCATGTTGGTATTATGTATCTATATTACATACTCTTTGGTATGATGTATTTTAACAATTTGACTTGATTTATGTCAAATAGGCAAGGAAAATTTGTTCCTAGAAAAATAGCATACGTCCATGGAAAATAGTAATAGATTTCTAATTACCTATTTAATTTACAGGTTTTCAGGTTATATAGGAGAAAAAAAACAGAAAAGGAAGAAACAAATAAAGTCCTAGTTTTATTTTTAGCAAGAAATATGAAACGTACAATGAGCAAAAGAAAGAAGCATAAATAGGTTTTTACATAGTTTTTCCAAATAAACCATAAGTTGATGTAGAGCTATTTATTAAACTTTAGACATTATTTAAAGCTATTAAACTATTGTTTTAGTAGGTATTGTTTTAAGACAATGTCGAAGATAGAACCAAGTGAAGGAGAAAAGTAAGTATACAGGGTACCTATTCCTACCATTCGAGATATTTTCTGGAGGGCTATTCTTACGGAGTGAGATTTAATCTCATGCACCATGCTTCGTCCTTGTTGCTCTCGTTTGAATAGTCATAGGTGTGAGAGTGACCAAGATAAAATCTTATCTCATCTCACGCGTAGGAATAGCCCCACTGGTCTTTGTCTATCTCGCTTGAAAAGTCGAGAGTGAAGGTGACCAGATCTCATCTCACGCGTCAAGAATAGGAGACTAGGCTGACGTCACCATGAGGGAGTAGGACATATAATGGGTAAGAGCGAGGTTAAGAGTGAGAGAGAATATTAGATTTATTTCTGTATGTTGGTGTAGGTGACACGTTGGTGACACGTTAGTGACACGTTGGTGACACGTTAGTGACACGTTGCTGAAGCGTTTGAATCTATGGGTAGGTTTTATTTTTAAAGAAACTAGAGTAGCGTTTTTTTTTGTTCTCCCGCATAGGGGAATTTGGCGTCGCACGTCTTGTGCATTTGCCAGTCTCAAGTTAAAAGAGGAACGTTCAAACTCTACTTTTTCATTCACGTCATAGACAACATAGATTCCATAAATATTTAAATACCTGAATTACGGTTTAAAAGTCTGTGGTTGCAATGCCGTAGCCGGTGCAATATTGGCTTCTGACATGGCTTTATTATTATTGTTGTTACTTTGTCTACTAGAGCAAACAGCCGAGACCTACGGTTTAACGTGTCATCCGAGCTACAGTAGCACTCTGTTGTAAATGCCACTTGCGGTCACCCATTCGAACTCACAATGTCGTCTGTTGTATAAAATCGGTGATCGGTTATGAGCGCCCGGTACCTAGTAGAATTAAGCTGTGACCAGTACAACTTTACTGTAATATTAATTTGTTAAGTACATTGACATCCCATTTGGTTAGGTCTAAGCATTTTTTCGCAACCGGCCGTCCCAATAATTTATCGTTGCCGGTTCCGATAGCGGATAGCGTGCTAATAGCCTGATAGCTAAACTTCTTTGAAACTTCATGATTGATTGACTTTATCAATGACCAGTCCATCCATGTCTCAGAATAATAACTATCCATGTTATCTATCTTTACATGACGTTTACAAAATGTTGCCGGATTAACTAATACATTCCTTGTAAATTCCCAAGATTCTGTGTCATAAAACCTAGCAGAAACGGACCAGAAGCAATGCAAACATACGACAGCGAAACACGAACTGCTTCATGTTCTAACAGACTCACGTTTGCAGAAAAAAATGCTTTTGCTCTACCGGCGGAGCCTGGGTGGATCTAAGTGCCCTAAGAGATAACGTAACATGTCGTCAGAAAAAAAATAGGTCTGTTATATCGCCACACCCTGCCCTCTGATAAGGAAGGGGGACGTCACGCGTTTTCCTCGAAGAGGTTGGCAGTGGTCATATCGTGGTCATATTTCCGAAACTTATGGCTAGGTACATGTTTTAATAAGTTTGACTGCATGTTTAGTGAGTTAATTGTGTAGATTTTAATTTTTAATATACTTACTCGTACCTATTTAATAATAAAATTTACATACTTATCGTACTTAATTTTAAAATAACTGTGCATTTTATTAAACTTGTAGGTAGGCCTTAAAAGACATATTTTATGTCACTGTTAGATTTGTTATTGACATGGAAAAAAAGCAGCGTACTTATTTTAAGCATACTTACTATCAATTTTTAGTAGTAACTACTCTACCTAGTTTGTGTACGTCGTGATCCAAAAAAAAAACAAGATTTAGCCATTGTAGCATTCCAGTCACGTGAGCAACACGTGGTGACGTCAATCAATGCCGAAATAAGAAATTTACAAATAGTATGAAAGAGACGGGTGACGATGACGAGTGACGTCATACGTGTTTGCGCCTGGAATGCTAGACCTTTTTTTTTGGATCATGGATCTAGCATTCCGGGAGCAAACACGTAATGACGTCACTCGTCATCGTCATCCATCTCTTTCGAACTATTTGTTAATAACATAATTATGTCGGTCTTGCATCGATTGATGTCACTACGTGTTGCCCACGTGACCGGAATGCTGTATCTGGCGAAGTGTATTATTATACCATGCATGGTGTACCTATGCCGTTCCGTAGCTGCACAAGAAGAACGTGCCATCCATGAGCAACGTTTAGCTCTTTCGATGTAATTTGAAAAATTTCGGGTTTATCAGTCAAAATTGACAGCATACTTGAAAATGACATTAGAAATGAAAAGTAAGTAGGTATAACATAAGTGCCAGCGCAAATGCACAGCTTGCGCGGGCACGTATCTTGTCGCTGCGACTAGACGCATAGCTGTCGTTTGGATCTAATCGTCTTGCATGCGCGTGTCTTCGCAAATGCACCGTATGTCCACGCACCATGTCCGTGGCCGATGACCAACTACTCTGTTCTTGGCACTCTGCGACTCAAATGCCAACTGCGTAGAATTTTGAACAAAAAGTAAGAATGTTGTCGGCTGCAATCTATCATTGCGTTTAGTCGTTAAGCTGTTGCATAGTGTGCGCTTTCGCTAAGGGAAAGAAGTTCTTGTGTCAAATAAATCAGTGATGTATTCAGGTAAAGATAGGGGTAGGGGGCCTCTTCCCTGCAATATGAGTCTGCTTTATTTACTCAGATAAAAATGTCTGAGATAGTGGTTGAATCAAGCCATTTTAATCCGCGGACCTGAAACCAGGGGCCGTATTCGGAGATTTGATATTTTCATCTCACTTTTTTTCGTCCTTGTTGCTCTCGTTTGAAACGTCATAGGTGTGAGAGTGACCAAAATAAAATCTCATCTCATGTCACGCGCAGGAATAGCCCTCCAGGCCTAGCGCACTCTGCGTTGTACACAGCGCCAATAATATAGGTTTGCCCTCTGCATGGAACTCAGCTAAGAGTTACTCGCGCGTAGGACCTGGCGCGGGGCTAACGCTAGTAAATATGTAATTCTTTTGCAGATTTTATTAAAGAATAGTCACTGGAAAAGCCAAAAAGTGCTGCATAGCACAAATACATAAAAATAACGAAATAAAGAATAATAGTAGGTACTTAGTTTATACTTACCTCCATATTAAACAACAACGTACTTATACACTACACCTTTAGGGCATTCTACTACCTATAATATTTTGCTTTCTCACAACTCGATAATACAGACTTACTTAATATATTAACCCGATAATACAGACTTGAGTGACAAAGGGCCCTAGACAACTTTAACATTTATAATTTAAATTTCTGGCATTGCTAATGTTTTCTAAATGTTTGATAGGTTGAAATCGTTTCCAAGCGATTCGGTTTCTAGAATCAGTAAAGCTCTAACGTCACCAGCAGACCTAGCATGCGCAACGCGACAACGGTAAGTTGACTCTTTTTATCGAAGACAGACGTATATTTAGACATAGCCTTGTCACGTTCTCACATGACAAAGTGACGAGAAGAATTTTGCCGCGCGCGCATGCTAGAGGTGCTGGTGATCGGACGAAATACGAGCTTTAAAAATGTCACGTTAACTCGTCCAATCAACAACTAGTCTTATATATGACTGCCTCGGTGGCTCAGTTGGTAGTGCACCTGCTTTCTGAGCTTGGGGGCGTGGGTTCGATTCCCACCTAGGGCAAACATTCATGTGATGAACATTTGTGTTTGTTCTATGTCTGGGTGTTAATATGTATTTAAGTATGTATTTAAAAATATCTAAGTATGTATATCAGTCCCTGGCAGCCATAGTACAAGCTTTGCTTAGTTTGGGGTCAGGCGACCGTGTGTGGAAGTGTCCCGAATTTATTTATTTATTTATTTATTTATTTATAGCGTTAGCGATTCTAGAAAGAGAATCGGTAAACGCTATGAGTAGGTTTAAATTCGCATACTTACTGTGTCAGCATGATTCTTCTGTACCTACCTACTTGTACTGTTATTTATTCCGAAACGAAAACACAGTGAAGCATAGGGTTTTAAAATACTCATCGAGTCATAGAATAAGTTAATTACTAACCCTACGGTTAGGTTAGAGGCGCATGCAGTCAAGTGGAATGGACGAACATTAGATAGGCTGATGATACCTAATGATGATATAAAATGCGAAAATAAGTTTTTCAGTAAGTAGGTATACAAATAAAATAAGTAAGTACTTTTACTAAGTACATGCTTGAACCTACTAATTTTTCATTTAAGCTTCAAACAGATTGACTCGAGATGCTGGAATTGTTGCGAATCTGTTCGTAGAATACATGATGAATACAGACGCAACTATTCACGATTTGCGTGATTAAAGCCTTATACTAAGTAATTAGCACATACAATAGTGGGTAAATCTTTGGTGTAGGTAATATGGCAACTTTAACAAGATGCACCCATCTTGATACAATTTTACGGAATCAATATATTAATTGAAGTGGCCTCAGTGAAACGCCCCGCAGAAACATCCTAGCTACGTAAGAGTGACGTCAGTCCGTTTTAACAGACTAAGTAAGGGCGGAGCAGCGGTCGAGCTCTAGCTCACACGTTTGTGAACCATTAGTGATGCTGAGCCGTTCACCAGCCGTCTTTTTTTTGACAAACGCAACGTCAACGGTTCAGTTAAGCTTCGGCTATGATTAGCTGAATCGCCCCCCTGATCCTCTTAAAATTTTGCATACATGTTGTTTAGGATACAGAAAAGGACATAGGGTACTTTTTATCCCGGAAAAATCAACGGTTCCTGTGGGACCGTGGGTGAAACCACGGGTCGCAGCTAGTGTTATGTTAAAGGTAATAAACTGAGCAAATTACCTACTTAATCATTTAACTGCCAAAAAATAAATCAAAACAAATGCTCATTCCGGCAAACTGGCCTTTTAAAAAAAGCTTTAATTTCCTATAATTTGTCCATATAATTTCCTTCCGTGTCTTAACAGATAACAATCTTAATCGCTCGTCGTTTACATTAGGTAGGTATATTGGTTGATGTTTATTGCTTTTTTAACTTAGACATATTAAGATCAATAAAAGATCCAATCTAGAGGGCGCCCGGGCGTTTGGAATGGTAAAAAACATGTCTAGTCATGGACGTTTTAAGGACAATATGATATAGACAAGTTTTGTCATAAAACATACAAAGAAAATATGACTTTAGTCATGATCTAAAAAACAAGGTCTACCATTCTGTGGGCTAACACGTAATGACGTCACTCGTCATTGTCATCGTCTCTTTCGAACTATTTGGAAATGACATATTTCGGTCTTGCTTATGCATCGATTGACGTCACTACGTTAAGCCCACGTGACCATTTTTGATTCGGAATGCTATACCTGACGGAGTATATTATTATACCATGAGTTTAGGTACCTATGTAGTTACCAATTTACGTAACACCACGCACTTAAGTACAGAAATCGAACACCATGCTTGCATACATTATGAGCGTCTAAGGATGCCCCTACATGGGCCATATTTTAACTGCAATACTAGTCCGGCAATACTGGCCCAGCAATAATAAATAATAAAAAGCAATTATAATAAATGGTTTATGGCAGGATATATGTAATAATAATAATCCATTTATTTCAGGCAATATAACTTGCATACAATGCAAGTTATAGAGGCCCATAGAAAATAAATACCTTACAGACTAACATACATATAAATGAAATTAATAAAATTAACTATGTCTTCTGGGCTTTTGCTCTTTGTGCGGCCTCCCAGTAGCGCCGGAACACTAGCCCTTTTGGCCAGAACTCAGGCGAGAGTAGTGCTGCCTTGTGTTTCGCTGGAACCCGTAGTAAGTAAGACTTGAAATAAGTCTCACGGACAGTTGGCTCCAGGCGCTGCATCGCTATCACCAGCGCCTCTACTCCTAGTTGGTTCTGCACAAACTTGTGCACGTCGGCTCCTGATGTAGTCGGGTCCACCCGGGACAAGTACATAAGGAATGTCGGCTCCACGGCTTTGAGACCGGGTTCAGTCGAGGTACCCCGTTTGTTGAGGTTACAACGACGTTGACGATTTTTCCTCCGGTCTACTAGTGTGAAGCCTTCATCATCAGGGGGGCGATTCAGCTAATCATAGCCGAAGCTTAACTGAACCGTTGACGTTGCGTTTGTCAAAAAAAAGACGGCTGGTGAACGGCTCAGCATCACTAATGGTTCACAAACGTGTGAGCTAGAGCTCGACCGCTGCTCCGCCCTTACTTAGTCTGTTAAAACGGACTGACGTCACTCTTACGTAGCTAGGATGTTTCTGCGGGGCGTTTCACTGAGGCCACTTCAATTAATATATTGATTCCGTAAAATTGTATCAAGATGGGTGCATCTTGTTAAAGTTGCCATATTACCTACACCAAAGATTTACCCACTATTGTATGTGCTAATTACTTAGTATAAGGCTTTAATCACGCAAATCGTGAATAGTTGCGTCTGTATTCATCATGTATTCTACGAACAGATTCGCAACAATTCCAGCATCTCGAGTCAATCTGTTTGAAGCTTAAATGAAAAATTAGTAGGTTCAAGCATGTACTTAGTAAAAGTACTTACTTATTTTATTTGTATACCTACTTACTGAAAAACTTATTTTCGCATTTTATATCATCATTAGGTATCATCAGCCTATCTAATGTTCGTCCATTCCACTTGACTGCATGCGCCTCTAACCTAACCGTAGGGTTAGTAATTAACTTATTCTATGACTCGATGAGTATTTTAAAACCCTATGCTTCACTGTGTTTTCGTTTCGGAATAAATAACAGTACAAGTAGGTAGGTACAGAAGAATCATGCTGACACAGTAAGTATGCGAATTTAAACCTACTCATAGCGTTTACCGATTCTCTTTCTAGAATCGCTAACGCTATAAATAAATAAATAAATAAATAAATAAATTCGGGACACTTCCACACACGGTCGCCTGACCCCAAACTAAGCAAAGCTTGTACTATGGCTGCCAGGGACTGATATACATACTTAGATATTTTTAAATACATACTTAAATACATATTAACACCCAGACATAGAACAAACACAAATGTTCATCACATGAATGTTTGCCCTAGGTGGGAATCGAACCCACGCCCCCAAGCTCAGAAAGCAGGTGCACTACCAACTGAGCCACCGAGGCAGTCATATATAAGACTAGTTGTTGATTGGACGAGTTAACGTGACATTTTTAAAGCTCGTATTTCGTCCGATCACCAGCACCTCTAGCATGCGCGCGCGGCAAAATTCTTCTCGTCACTTTGTCATGTGAGAACGTGACAAGGCTATGTCTAAATATACGTCTGTCTTCGATAAAAAGAGTCAACTTACCGTTGTCGCGTTGCGCATGCTAGGTCTGCTGGTGACGTTAGAGCTTTACTGATTCTAGAAACCGAATCGCTTGGAAACGATTTCAACCTATCAAACATTTAGAAAACATTAGCAATGCCAGAAATTTAAATTATAAATGTTAAAGTTGTCTAGGGCCCTTTGTCACTCAAGTCTGTATTATCGGGTTAATATATTAAGTAAGTCTGTATTATCGAGTTGTGAGAAAGCAAAATATTATAGGTAGTAGAATGCCCTAAAGGTGTAGTGTATAAGTACGTTGTTGTTTAATATGGAGGTAAGTATAAACTAAGTACCTACTATTATTCTTTATTTCGTTATTTTTATGTATTTGTGCTATGCAGCACTTTTTGGCTTTTCCAGTGACTATTCTTTAATAAAATCTGCAAAAGAATTACATATTTACTAGCGTTAGCCCCGCGCCAGGTCCTACGCGCGAGTAACTCTTAGCTGAGTTCCATGCAGAGGGCAAACCTATATTATTGGCGCTGTGTACAACGCAGAGTGCGCTAGGCCTGGAGGGCTATTCCTGCGCGTGACATGAGATGAGATTTTATTTTGGTCACTCTCACACCTATGACGTTTCAAACGAGAGCAACAAGGACGAAAAAAAGTGAGATGAAAATATCAAATCTCCGAATACGGCCCCTGGTTTCAGGTCCGCGGATTAAAATGGCTTGATTCAACCACTATCTCAGACATTTTTATCTGAGTAAATAAAGCAGACTCATATTGCAGGGAAGAGGCCCCCTACCCCTATCTTTACCTGAATACATCACTGATTTATTTGACACAAGAACTTCTTTCCCTTAGCGAAAGCGCACACTATGCAACAGCTTAACGACTAAACGCAATGATAGATTGCAGCCGACAACATTCTTACTTTTTGTTCAAAATTCTACGCAGTTGGCATTTGAGTCGCAGAGTGCCAAGAACAGAGTAGTTGGTCATCGGCCACGGACATGGTGCGTGGACATACGGTGCATTTGCGAAGACACGCGCATGCAAGACGATTAGATCCAAACGACAGCTATGCGTCTAGTCGCAGCGACAAGATACGTGCCCGCGCAAGCTGTGCATTTGCGCTGGCACTTATGTTATACCTACTTACTTTTCATTTCTAATGTCATTTTCAAGTATGCTGTCAATTTTGACTGATAAACCCGAAATTTTTCAAATTACATCGAAAGAGCTAAACGTTGCTCATGGATGGCACGTTCTTCTTGTGCAGCTACGGAACGGCATAGGTACACCATGCATGGTATAATAATACACTTCGCCAGATACAGCATTCCGGTCACGTGGGCAACACGTAGTGACATCAATCGATGCAAGACCGACATAATTATGTTATTAACAAATAGTTCGAAAGAGATGGATGACGATGACGAGTGACGTCATTACGTGTTTGCTCCCGGAATGCTAGATCCATGATCCAAAAAAAAAGGTCTAGCATTCCAGGCGCAAACACGTATGACGTCACTCGTCATCGTCACCCGTCTCTTTCATACTATTTGTAAATTTCTTATTTCGGCATTGATTGACGTCACCACGTGTTGCTCACGTGACTGGAATGCTACAATGGCTAAATCTTGTTTTTTTTTTGGATCACGACGTACACAAACTAGGTAGAGTAGTTACTACTAAAAATTGATAGTAAGTATGCTTAAAATAAGTACGCTGCTTTTTTTCCATGTCAATAACAAATCTAACAGTGACATAAAATATGTCTTTTAAGGCCTACCTACAAGTTTAATAAAATGCACAGTTATTTTAAAATTAAGTACGATAAGTATGTAAATTTTATTATTAAATAGGTACGAGTAAGTATATTAAAAATTAAAATCTACACAATTAACTCACTAAACATGCAGTCAAACTTATTAAAACATGTACCTAGCCATAAGTTTCGGAAATATGACCACGATATGACCACTGCCAACCTCTTCGAGGAAAACGCGTGACGTCCCCCTTCCTTATCAGAGGGCAGGGTGTGGCGATATAACAGACCTATTTTTTTTCTGACGACATGTTACGTTATCTCTTAGGGCACTTAGATCCACCCAGGCTCCGCCGGTAGAGCAAAAGCATTTTTTTCTGCAAACGTGAGTCTGTTAGAACATGAAGCAGTTCGTGTTTCGCTGTCGTATGTTTGCATTGCTTCTGGTCCGTTTCTGCTAGGTTTTATGACACAGAATCTTGGGAATTTACAAGGAATGTATTAGTTAATCCGGCAACATTTTGTAAACGTCATGTAAAGATAGATAACATGGATAGTTATTATTCTGAGACATGGATGGACTGGTCATTGATAAAGTCAATCAATCATGAAGTTTCAAAGAAGTTTAGCTATCAGGCTATTAGCACGCTATCCGCTATCGGAACCGGCAACGATAAATTATTGGGACGGCCGGTTGCGAAAAAATGCTTAGACCTAACCAAATGGGATGTCAATGTACTTAACAAATTAATATTACAGTAAAGTTGTACTGGTCACAGCTTAATTCTACTAGGTACCGGGCGCTCATAACCGATCACCGATTTTATACAACAGACGACATTGTGAGTTCGAATGGGTGACCGCAAGTGGCATTTACAACAGAGTGCTACTGTAGCTCGGATGACACGTTAAACCGTAGGTCTCGGCTGTTTGCTCTAGTAGACAAAGTAACAACAATAATAATAAAGCCATGTCAGAAGCCAATATTGCACCGGCTACGGCATTGCAACCACAGACTTTTAAACCGTAATTCAGGTATTTAAATATTTATGGAATCTATGTTGTCTATGACGTGAATGAAAAAGTAGAGTTTGAACGTTCCTCTTTTAACTTGAGACTGGCAAATGCACAAGACGTGCGACGCCAAATTCCCCTATGCGGGAGAACAAAAAAAAACGCTACTCTAGTTTCTTTAAAAATAAAACCTACCCATAGATTCAAACGCTTCAGCAACGTGTCACTAACGTGTCACCAACGTGTCACTAACGTGTCACCAACGTGTCACCTACACCAACATACAGAAATAAATCTAATATTCTCTCTCACTCTTAACCTCGCTCTTACCCATTATATGTCCTACTCCCTCATGGTGACGTCAGCCTAGTCTCCTATTCTTGACGCGTGAGATGAGATCTGGTCACCTTCACTCTCGACTTTTCAAGCGAGATAGACAAAGACCAGTGGGGCTATTCCTACGCGTGAGATGAGATAAGATTTTATCTTGGTCACTCTCACACCTATGACTATTCAAACGAGAGCAACAAGGACGAAGCATGGTGCATGAGATTAAATCTCACTCCGTAAGAATAGCCCTCCAGAAAATATCTCGAATGGTAGGAATAGGTACCCTGTATACTTACTTTTCTCCTTCACTTGGTTCTATCTTCGACATTGTCTTAAAACAATACCTACTAAAACAATAGTTTAATAGCTTTAAATAATGTCTAAAGTTTAATAAATAGCTCTACATCAACTTATGGTTTATTTGGAAAAACTATGTAAAAACCTATTTATGCTTCTTTCTTTTGCTCATTGTACGTTTCATATTTCTTGCTAAAAATAAAACTAGGACTTTATTTGTTTCTTCCTTTTCTGTTTTTTTTCTCCTATATAACCTGAAAACCTGTAAATTAAATAGGTAATTAGAAATCTATTACTATTTTCCATGGACGTATGCTATTTTTCTAGGAACAAATTTTCCTTGCCTATTTGACATAAATCAAGTCAAATTGTTAAAATACATCATACCAAAGAGTATGTAATATAGATACATAATACCAACATGCAAGTTTAATTGATTTACCTATATCTTCTATGATATTGACAAAATGCAACAATATGAACGAAAGTAGATATGTGTTTAGCATAGAATAAAGGAATGTAACAAGGAGAGATGAGAGTGGGCACTGGAACAGTTTCTTGGGAATAAACAGTCCTATTTTATATCATAATTTATCATTAGCATTCTCAAAGATCTAGTGAGAGTAGGAACAAAGTATACTCAGTTGTGGCCCTAGTTAACGTACTATCTCTTTACCACTTTACCTTTACCATTCCATATACCTACGCGGCGCTAATTCGACCGGGCCGACTGATTTTAACAAACTCTCTAGGCTGACACAATATTATGTGCACTTCAGTAATTTACTATCAAAACATCTTTACTGGATTCACTGGATTACTTATCGGGTTCTGGACTTTTCGCGTCGATGTTTGTCCTCTTGTAGAGGACTTGTATTTTTGTTCAATGAGTCACTTGTTTCCTGCAGAAAAATTAGAAGACCACACATTCAACAAAATCACTACTTTGTTTGGCAAAAAAGTAAAAGTTGCGTTACTAATTTTGTATCAATTGCGGACACTCGTGCATTTTAACAAATCGATAAAGGTTATTACACCACCATTATTTTAGTTGAATACTCAAAGAAACACAGTTTAGTAAAATAAACAAAAATTGCCTTGTTCTGATTCCCGGCAAAAATACTCAAGTTTTTTTTTTAAAAGCTTTCATGACCATGGAAACAATATCCTTCAGTACTGTATATGGTGATGATGTAAATAAATTCCGGAGTTTTGAAATTTTTGAAGTTCCTTTCAATAAATCATTTCCCGTATATTTGCGTCTCTCAACTGTATAGTGTCGCTTAGTTACTGTGGTTCATCGCGTTGCCGCGTCGCTCGGTCTGAAAATAAATCACGTCACTAGTTGACAATACAGAAAGAGGAAGGCTTTAAACTTAATAAAATTACACAGAATAATTTAAAATTTGGTTGTGAACTAGAAACAATAAAACAATACAATTAGGTATGAATTTAATGTTTTTTTTGTTCTTACCTCTTATTATTACCCGACTGCGCAAGAAAGAGGGTTATGTTTTTTCTAAAGAGTATTGGGGATTACACTAAAAATTCAGAATTCAAACTAAACTTAACGTCTCCAATTCCTAGCAAACCTTTTTCGTTTGCAAATAAATGGTCATGAAAAAAACAAATAATAAAATATTATGTTCAAATTTAAATTTATATTAATTTCTTAATCGCGCAGCAGATGGTGTTTTAAAACGCGCATAACTTTAATTTATAACATAAGACCGCAACTTGACAGACTGCAGTTTTCAGGGTTTTTTGGGTTCCGGATACAGTATACTTACACTACCTATCCATAATAGGTAATAGGGGTAATCCGCGATAATTAAATATTAAAAAACTTTTAGGGACCTTTAAGAAACTTTTAGCCAGATGGGAGTGGTTTCGATCTCAGCTTACAGCACGCACTAATTTGTTCATTGTGTGAATATTGTGTGCGTATTGTATGTCATCTGCTACATGACCGGAGCCCGTTGTATGGCCACAAGCTCACCCCCAGTCACATTCATAGGACTGAATATCGACCGACGAAGTGTGGGTGTTGTAATATACCTCTGCCATCTCCTTTGGGAGAAAGGTGTGGTGATAATATATGTTAAAAACTTACATTGAAACATTTTTTGTTATAAGTAAATAATAAAGCTCGAAATCCATATCATACTTTACTTATAATAGTAAACGAAAGTAACTCTATCTGTATTTCTGTCTGTATGTTTGTAGGCTTTTCACGGCTAAAACGGCTGAACAGATCTTTATGAAATTTGAAAATTAGTAACAGTATTTTACGAGGAGGTTATTGGATACTATTTTCTGAATTCTGAAGTCGTGGGTCAGACTATAAAGTATTTGCAAATTGGTTTTCATTAAAAACTAGCTGTTAGCAGTAAATAGTATCCAATAACCTTCCTCGTCAAATGCTGTAACTAATTATCAAATTTCATCAAGATCAGTTTGGCCATTTAGCCGCGAAAAGCCTAAAAACTGGCAGAGCTACTATCGATTTTTTATTTATAATAATATTCGGGACACTCGCAGACACGGTGACACTTGTCGTCTGACCCCAAACTAAGCAAAGTTTGTACTATGGTGGCCAGAGACTGATATACATACATATATTTTTTAATACGCACTTAAATTGAAAATTAACACCCAGACATAGAAAAAACACAAATGTTCATCTCACGAATGTTTGCCCTTAGGTGGGAATCGAACTCGCGCCCCCTAGCTTAGAAGGCATGTTCACTACCGACTGAGCCATCGAGACAGTGTATAATATCAGTAAGTATGGGCCGTTAGGATATATTTTTTGCAACACAACTCTTACTCATAAAATACCATGTTATTGGCTGTTCCACGTATCGAGATAGGGAGCAGATATTATATGGTATCAAGCTATGTGTTTCAAACACTATTTTTTCAAGCTATTGTGTTTCATACTATGGTGGAAAATTCATTATAATAAGTTGACAACACTGGGCTACAGAAGCTACTGATAAGTAATCACAATACTCATCAAAATCGCAAAAACCAGTTGTTGACATATTTGAAATTAAATTTTATATGTTTGTGAATGTTTGTATACAATTTTTGGGTTAATTTTTTATATAGTTATTGTTTGACATTTTTCTAAAATTTTTGTATTTTAATTGTGATTCTAATAGTAGTTTGATTTTTGACCATTTGATTGTTATACTATTTATTTTATTGTTGGACATTTTTTTTTTTCTATAGTTATTTATTTTAATTTGATTTAATTTTTAAATAATGAATTCTATAATTTGACTAGGTACTTATATGTAATTATTATTCTTAATTGCTATGTGTAAATTGATTTAATTATTTTTTATTAATTTTTATAATCATTAGCTCATCACATGCCTTGGCATTGCTGTTAGTGTGATAAGTATTTGTCAATAAATGAAATGAAATGAAATTAAATACTACACTATCACTACATAGTATAAAACAAAGTCGCTTTCTCTGTCCCTATCTCTGTCGCTTTGTATGCTTAAATCTTTAAAACTTCGCAACGGAATTTGATGCGGTTTATTTTTAATAGATAGAGTGATTCAAGAGGAAGGTTTATATGTAAAATAACATCCATTAAATAGTGGATAAATACTGTTATTTTTGAGGTTTCTAATGTGATGTCGTTAATTATCAATTTTTTTTCCGCTTAAATTGCAAACGCAGGCTGAACCCTACGAGATTTATCAAAATAATGTACTCGTACTAATTATTTGTACACATTCAAAAGGTCTACAGAAAACTCCTCGATGGTATACATATGTCTATATCTTATGGATATCCCACAACAACGTGTTTTTGTTTATAATACCCGTGCGAAGCCAGAGCGGGCCGCATGTTTTTATATACAACGTTCACAGTTTTTCTGTAGTGTATTTAGTATCAGCATTGCATCCGTGCGAAGCCGGGGCGGGTCGCTAGTAATATTATAAAATCGAAAGTTTGTGACTGTGTAAGTGTGTATGTTTGTTACATCTTAACGCTCTAACGGATGGACGCATTTTGATGAAACTTGATAATGAGGTAGCTCATACCCTGGATCACTTTTTAACCGCGAGTAACACCGCGGGGCGCGGCTAGTATTACATAATGTAGATGCAATGGAGTGGCAATATGATTCTGACACTATTTGCCTCGATCGGAGCGCACGTCGCACCATGGAATGACCATGGAATAACCACGGATGAGCGCACCTTTTTTTACTGTTAAGGAGTTTTTGGCGGGAACCGAAAAGATGGTGTCATGAATTTAAATTATTTACTAAAACTTGTGATTCTCCGAGGAATAATAATAGTGGATTATTAACCTTTACCGGTTTGCTATACCTAGTGCATGAGCGTGGGTAAATTAAACAAGCATTATTAAATACTACTTTGCGTGTTTCCTACAAAACTCGGCTTTTTTTTTTTGTTTGTAGTGGCCTCTGCCCCTTAGGGTTTTGGGGCAATTTTGCCATCAACAGTGAGGGAGGCGATAGTAATTGATATAAAAAGAAAAGAAGAGAAATAATCCTGGTGAGGTAGATAGTACTATAGAAGAAATGAAAGGAAAAAGAAAAAAAAAACTATAAGTAGACGAAATTTATTGGACTGAATAAAATTAGCTAATGAAAAAATGATTTTTTTGTTTGGGAATGAGAGCAGAGAAGAAATGTGTATTGGAAGCGGAACTTTACAATTAGTGATGGTAGAATAAAGGGATGATTTACTACGAAGTGGGCAGCTAAAAAATATATAATTTACCGAACCAATATCCAAACTACAAGAGCAAATAGGAGAGTCTGCAATTTTGAATTTAAATAATTGAACAGGACTATAGTTGGCCCTTACCTCGAGTTTTGATGGTTGGCGAAAACTTTTTTTGTTTTCAGTTTTAGCTCTAAACATTTCAATAGAGCGCTACTGGCGGAAACGTTAAAGAACCACAGACATCCAATACAGTAGTATTTTGTAGACGAAGTCTGTCTAAGGAACTAAGTTAAATGTATGGAGCCAAACGAAAACAAAAAAAGTTTTCGCCAACCATCAAAACTCGCGGAAAGCCCACAGCTTTTCTCAGCTGTCGAGATTTTTGTTTTGTATTTGAATGACAACTCATGACAACTAAAGAAAACACCAATAGATTTAATTACTTACAAAAATAATATTTATATATTTAATAGTTTAATAGTTCTTAATAAAGTTATTCCTAATCGTAGAATGTAGTACTTACGTAATTATTTTACAGGGTGAAAGTAAGGAAAGTGACTGGCATCATTCGCACATCTACATGCATGACAGCTTGAATAGCTAAGTACAGACCAGAAACCAAAAAAAAAGTGTGACACTTTGTTCCCACGAAGGGAACCACCGGAGATTTTTGAGGAAAAACTCCACCAAAATGATAAGTAACTATACATTTCTTCACCTACACCACTCATTCGCACCGCAAATTTTTAGCACATTTCTGCTGGATAGAAAACCTCCCCCTCGCTAGTTTGCCTTAGTTCTTGATGGAGGTTCCCGGCTTTTCCAGAGGAACTCATCACACTCCTCAGCACCGCACGTCAACTTTTCCCGGGACAGCTACGTGATGTTGTGTTTAGTCAAATCGGACAAGGGTTGTGTGTGTTATGAAGTTACGTAAGATAAAAGATCTCAGTACGCAGCCAACTTCATTACATTGCTTAGCTTTTAATAATATCAATTATGTAATGATATTATCATGACAATTATGAAAATGATAATATAATCTTTGCGACTTAAGGCGATTATAAAAGCGAAGTGAGGCAAAAGATATTTTTATGAAAAATAGGAGTAAATGAGGCACTGGTGGCGGTACGAGTGCCTATATCAATAAAGTCAAAGTCACAATGTTTTTATTCAATTTGGGTATCAAAGATATACTTATGAACATCAAAGTTTTATAATAGACTCGACCGCCTTATTCGGAAAAAGAGCCACTACTCAGAAGAACAGGCAAGAAACTAAAGGGCAGTTTTTAAAAAAAATATAAATAGATAACTGTCTCACAAATATTGACTTACAACTAGGTAATACCATTTTATATTTATGTGCTAGTGGCTATTTGGTGGAAATGGAATGTAACTCCTCTGGAAGACAGGTTGGCCGAGATAATGGGCCATGCCATGACGTAGGTCCGTTACCATACGCGCGAATAAGCCAGCGTGGTCCAGGTGGATATTCCATTAATACTGCACGTGCTAATTGACCGAGCCAAGCGAGTTCTCAGAGGCAAGTATCTTGCTTAATTTTTTTTTTTTTTAGTTTGAACAAATTAAAAGTAAAAATACATTTTCAAAAACAAGCTTTTTATTTAATGCACTAAAAAGAAATAAATAATCTTTCTTTTCCTATAAAACTTTTACTTACTAATAAAAATAGCTTAGAACGTCATTTCGTCATTAGCTTAGAACGAACACAATTTATATTCTATGTTGCTAGTAAAAGTTATAAGTAGTAGCAAAAGGTTGTTTTATTCTTTAAACGCATTTAAATAAAAGCTTGTTTTTTTTAAAAAAAATTATTTAATTTTTTTGCTATTAGTTTTCACTCGACAGGTTTCTTAGTCTGTTTATCTCACTAAACGCAAAATTGTTGCAAGATTGTTTGCCGGTCACATTCAAATTTAACTCGCATTCGTATTCTCATTAAATTCTTTGATTTGATACCCATATTGTATGAAAGTTTCAAAAGCTTTGTCCGCCAGCTTTAGAAGACATACATATTGGATTTAGAGTGACGTCACTTTATTTTTCGAGTAATATTCAGCAAGCCCTTTCATTTTATACCCATGTTATTACAAGAGTGAAAGAGATGATAGTCTAGTTGGAGAAGGCCCGCTTCTCAACCCAGAGAGAGCGGGTTGGAACCCAGCCGACGGCACGCACCAATTTGTTCATTGTGTGAACAAATATGCGTATTGTATGTCATCTGCTACATGACTGAAGCCAGGTGTTTGGTTGCCACCAGCCCAGGCTTGCCACATTGGGACTGAATATCATCCGGCGATATGTGGGTGTTGTATTACACCTCTGCTAGCCCTCTCGGGGGAAAGGCGTGACGATATGTATGTATGAATGTATGTATGTTATACGGGTGCATAGAAAATAACTTGTCCGCCATTGAGGGTGTTCCGCCATCTGGGATTTAGAATGACATCATAATTATAGCTAACCATGCATTTTCATCTAAACTAAACGTGTTTACAAAATTTCAGCTCAATCGATTCGAGATATCTGCTTCAAAATTGAGTTGCCAGATTCCACCCGAACAAACATAGTTACATACACATATACATACATACATGCATACATACATATATTGCAAATTAAATAAAAGCTTGTTATAATTACAATAAAAATGTAAACTAATAATATCACCCTCACCTGTAGTCTAGTTGGCCACGTTTTAGTACTCATAAACGTGGCCAACTAGACTACAGGTGACACGTGTGTGAAGCGCTAGTGGTACTGACCCGTTGCTCGTCCGATGATTAACTGAGCTGATGCTTAAATGGACCGTTGATGTGCCTATTATCATAAGAAGCAGACGGGCAACAGCTTGGTGCCATCAACGCTTCACAAACGTGTCATGTTTGTGAAGCATTGATGGTACCAAGCTGATACGTTTAAGAGACAGTGGTAATGAGCCGATCCTCGTCTTTTTTACGTTGATTGCTTGGTTCCATCAACGCTTCACAAACGTGTCATGTTTGTGAAGCATTGATGGTACCAAGCTGATACGTTTAGGAGACAGTGGTAATGAGCCGATCCTTGTCCTTTTTACGTCGATTGCTTGGTGCCATCAACGCTTCACAAACGTGTCATGTTTGTGAAGCATTGATGGTACCAAGCTGATACGTTTAAGAGACAGTGATACTGAGCCGATCATCGTCCTCTTTTTTATGGTTAATGCAACATCGATTGTTTGGTGCCATCAACGCTTCACAAACGTGTTATGTTTGTGAAGCATTGATGGTACCAAGCTGATACGTTTATGAGACAGTGATATTGCCCCGAACCTAATTTTTTTTTAATGGACACTTAAACAAATGACTACTAAAATTTAAATACATACTTAAATAGATATTAACACCCAGACATAGAACAAACACAAAAGTTCATCACATAAATGGTTGCCCCAGGTGGGAATCGAACCCGCGCCCCCGAGCTCAGAAGGCAGGTCCACTACTGACTGAGCCACCGACGCAGTCAAATTCAACGTCGATGGCTCAGTTTAGTAGCGACTGATAGACGAGTTGCTCCCATGCTATGATGATCACTATTATTTGTTACGAGCTGCACCTTGCGGTATTACTTGCGCTCAAAAAGTGACCTATGTATACCTATGTTTAAACCATCTAGGGAACCAACTAAAAAATTATGTACATTTATGAACTAATCCATTTTTTTCTCATATTTCAGATGATCGTTTTCGTTTTATTTAAAATGAAATGATTAAGTACACGACTTTCACGAAAATTACCCTAGAAGTGATAACATACGGAGCGACTTCAATAAATACCATAGATTTCGATGTTATTAAAGCTTTTAAAGCAGACAAAACTGAATAAAAACGGAGCAGAAGCTATGAAAAAACGCTAAGGCTGTCGCTTAGGCATGCGAGTTCTGCTAAGCCTAGAGCACAACAATAGAGCGAGTACATAAAAAAAAGACTATAAGTGTGTTATCGATAATATAATGATTGATATTCCTTGCTGCACCTTGCGGTGTTCCTCACGGTTAAAAAGTAACCTATACTGTTAAATGAAAGCTTTATTCGGACTTTGTTATAACTAGTGAGCTTTGTGATTTATTTATTTAATGTATTAAACAATTTAAAATGTAGATTTTTGGTGTGTGTTAATTTTGTAGGTAGGTGTCCAAATAATATATAGCCTTCTATATACCTTCTATATTCGTGTAAGTAGGTCCTAGGATCCTGAGATAGAAAAAGTAATATTTCCGTCTATTTATTGATCGAGCGAAAGCAAAAGTTGGCATTACCTGTTTGATCGATGACAACTTGAGTATGTCCCTTTGATCAATCCGATTTTTATATGAAATTTTGCAGGCAAGTAGTTCGTGCAAACAATTTTTAAGTTCGAATGTGAGACAAAATTGGTCCAGAGGTGCTATTCAGAATCAGATTCGAAAACTTTTCCGATCGGATCCCTACTTTTATACATTTTGGAATAGGGAATCGAGTATAAATGCGATCGGAAGAATGAATTGCGTTTAAAAACTTATGAAAACAGCTAAGATTCGAATAATTTGAGTTTAAAATTTTTGGTATTCAAACGGAAACGTTCCTGAATGATTGTGAATACCTATGCAGGAGTTACGATGAGACGAATTACTACTAGTAGTAGCTGATTCCTAGTCTGTCTAGATCTAGCCTATGTAGCTTAGAAAATTACTGGCACAGAAAACTATGTAGGTACGAGAGCCGTTTCGTTACCGCACATCTTAGCGGCACATGAACGGTCAGCGCTTTCGTTTCTTTTTTTGTTTTCGAAGAAGGAATTCGGTTTTGTCACTCAAAATTGACAGACACTTTGTTAATGACAAAGGAACCATATGAATGAATGACGTTGTGCTAAATAAATCAGTGGTGTATTTAGGTACAGTTAGGGGGAGAGGGCTTTTTCTCTATGAGATATAAGTAGGTTCTTGCTTCGTTCTCCATATCAATGTTGAGCTAATTAAATTACAGCACCGAAACGAAGACACTAACCAATAAAGCTAGTTCATAGGTTTAAAACACTGCGAGCATTGTTTTTTTTAAAGATAAAATCCAAAATGAGGTTATCCGTCGTAGAACTAAGACAATTAACCAACATAGCAAAGGTTTAGCAAGTTGAAGTGGCAAATATGAAAATGAAATGGTGGTGCTCGTAGAAAGACCGATATCCGTTATTATTTTAAGAGTGGATACCGAGAATCACCAGACGTAGATTGGAGCACCCTGCCATCGAGTAGAGCGACAAACTGCGCCAAACAGCTGCATAGGTGGACGCTTAAAGCAGAAGATCGTGTCATGTATCGTTCAGTAGAACGCTCACGCTCTGAAATGGATCAACATTAGATATGCCGATGCTCATGATGATACTAAATGTAAAAATAATAGGTTTTCACCACACTAATACCTTTATTAACTACCTACATCCTTGAGATTACTATCTTATAATTTAAACAGCAAATCATAATATAGTAAATCTTTGGTGTAGGTAATATTGCAATTGTAATAAGATGCATCCATCTAGATACAATTTTATGGAATTGAGGTGGCCCCATCTAAACGCCCCGCAGAAACATCCTAGCTACGTAACAGTGACGTCAGTCGTTTTCAGTCGGGTAGAGCAGCGGTCGAGCTCTAGCTCACACGCTTGTGAACCATTAGTGATGCTGAGCCGTTCACCAGCCGTTTTTTTTTTGACAAACGCAACGTCAACGGTTCAGTTAAGCATCGGCTATGATTAACTGAATCGCCCCCCAGTTGAGTAGTTCAGACGTGAAAGCGTTACAAAGAAACAAAGAAAATGAACAAAGACTCACTTTTTCATATGAAATCAAAAGTACTACATATAATATTATATGTACTTAGTACTTTTGATTTTAGTCTAACCTCAAAGCAAACACTCATTGACTTTGTGTTACTTAACAACTCCATCTGCTGTTGTGTCGTTAAAGCAATTAGTTGCCCACAAAAAATAGTATTATTATTCGCCAATAGATGTCAGGAAGAGTCATATTTTTCAGTTGAGACTACTCAAACGCCTATTTTTTGTTATTTTTCTTCCAAGTTTATGTTTAAGTTGATTATCGAAAACATGAATAAAATGACATTTTCTAAAAATGATTCCTAGCTAGATCGATTTATCGCCCCCGAAATCCCATATATACTAAATTGTATGAAAATCGTTGGAGCCGATTCCGAGATTCCAATTATAAATATATATATATACAAGAATTGCTCATTTAAAGATATTAGATAGATAATATAGTTATCAAATTTCAAAACATTTTCAAGCCATTTAACAATTTTACTGATAGCTTTAATGAATACAAGCTGCGCTCCATAGTGATGCCCGCATTTAAAAAGTAGCCTGTGTGTATACGTGCTGCTATCTCCTTACCGACATTTTAACCAAATTCGACCGCCCGCCCGCCCGCTTATGTGTGAAGAAGTGTCAAACAAACAAACTTTCGCAAGCTTTTTTATTGTATCAGGAGGATTCCTAGGTAATTAATTTAAGAGGTTTCCTCCAGTTAATCTTACCTGTTAAACTTGGTAGTCCGGAACAGCATGTCAAAGACCTTCTGCGGTGGGCGGGCGCCGATGACCGGCGGCTTGGGCTTCGGCTTGGGTTTGGGAACGACCTGGGCGACGGCGGCGGTAGGGCGGCTGCGCTCGGCCGCCGCCCGCCCGGCTGTTAGAAAGATTCGGACCCCGCGGAGAGCGATGGCACTGGCCGCCATGCTGATCTGCTTGTTCTCAGCCATTTTCTAGTTATAGAAGTTACACTTTAAGAAAAATGATTACAGATTGAGATAAAACGCTACTCTAATTTTACTTAAATAGGTACAAATAAAATTTCTGCGATCTCAAAACTTTGGCACCTACTGCCTTAAAACAAAGGTTACGAGGGTGGCAATAGAATCATCATGATTATCAACCATTTTACCCACTTCTGTGTAAAATTCTGTCTTAGAGCGCCTTACCGGTCCTATGCTATACAGTCTCATCCACAAGAAAAAACGGCATTAAAGTACCAACTTCATTCTCGCATTGTTATTAATATTTTAACAAAAAGCCATTGCGTGTATCAGACGCTTCATGTTCAGACACATTTCTTTCACGAAAGTTTCGTATTCACAAAAAGATCATTAAATTAATGGCTTTTTTAACGATCTGATACTTTGTGAAAAGGTTTCGGGACAATACCAAAAATAAGATAGGAAAAACAGCATATAACTAATAAATACGCTTACATGTGTAGGTAATTTTTTTTAAATATTTTTTAGGTGCAGAGTGACAGAAGGAATTGTTGTATCCTTCAATACAGGCTCTACGGAGACCTAGTGCAGTATTTAGTGATCCTGCACTATATAGGTCTCTTACGAACACCATGTCACTTAACTAAAACTAAATCTAAATGTTACCAACACCATTAAACCCAATAAAAAATGTTTTATTAAAATTCCGAAATATTTATTTGACATCTTTATGCTTAAAGTTTTTATCACAGATCTGTAATTTTTAGGTTTTAACCATAAATTATTGAAACATAAAATATATTTTTTAACTTAAAAAAAAATTTGGGTGCCGACAGCAGTGGGGCCAGGCCCAAGCTACCGGTGGCTAGGGCTGCAGAGTGAGGAACCTCCTGACAATACGGCACGACGTGTCTAGGAACACTGCCTTTTGTATCTGGAGCCCAGTTCGGAGATTTGAGATTTTCATCTCACCTTTTTTCGTCCTTGTTGCTTTCGTTTGAAACATCATAGGTGTGAGAGTGACCAAGATAAAATCTCATCTCATCTCACGCGTTGGAATAGCCCCACTGGCCAACCGTCCAACGTCTAACGAGAGAGCCTCTTGAGATCTTTTATTATACAGTAAAATATATGAAAATGTATCTCCAAAGTAATAGCATCTACATATTTAAAATGACCTTCCCATATCTAAAGTAATAAGTAACATATGGATAGCCTACAAAAAACTAGATTATACCAATGTCACCGCATAAAATAGCCCAGCATTTAAAATAATCTAGAACCGTTTGTTTTTGCTCCGCATAAAATTTCCATTTAATTTTGTTTTATCATAAATTCCACTGCCGTAATCCATGACTGCAGTGCAATAATTAAATTTAAATTAGGGACTGGCAACACTAAATTATAGAGGAAGGAAACACGCAATATTGTAATTAAAAGGAGATAGTTCTTGTACGTGCAAAACTATCGGGAACTAGCTACAAGCAATTAGTAGTTTTGAAGCCTGGTAGGTGGTGCGACGGTGCGAGGCACGGACTTGGAAAGTAGGCACTAGCATTAGCGGATCCAGGAGTGGGGCCCCAACACCCCTAAGGGGCTCAAGTATCAAAAAAGTACCAAGCAAGTACCAAAAGCAAAGTAGTAAGTAAGTCTGTTTCTGAGTGATTTTGTGTTAACCTACCTTGATAAAGATTTAGCTAAACTAAGTCAAGTCCTCTCCTTTCCTGCCCCTAACCAAAACCCTGAATCCGTCGCTGTAATATAGCTACATTATAAATCAGAATCTATACTTATCATCTTATTGCATGCCTATCACACCATAGCTACCTATACAATACAATAAAGGTGAACACCTTTTTTTTTTTTTTTAATGTAAAATAGGTCGGCGTTTGACCACCAACTCGCCTGATGTTAAGCGACGTTGTGATCTAAGATGGAGCACGACGACCTATAGTGTACTTATTCACTCTAGCATTGAAGTTTTGTAAAGTGAAGAAGTACAAAGACGGCAGTTGAGTGAGGAGCTACAAGCGCGCTACTGCTCAGACCCGTCTTCGGAACGGTTACACCGGACTACATCCCGAAACACGACTAGGTCATTTCACGGCATGGCTTGGTCCGGTGGGTGGTAACTAGCCACGGCCGAAGCCTCCCACCAGAGTTTGCTACCCGGTTAGCACTACCCGGGGACCACGTGTAGGGAATCAGAATGGAGTACACTCCTACGGACGTGGGTAGCTCAGCCCCCAAAACCTACTCCTACCTACTCGAAGGAAACAACCCCTTTTACTCAGACGCTAGACGTGGCATGGCTTTACGTTCATTTTGATAGATCATAAAGTGGATCACATACCCAAGTTAGGTATATACATTTATGCTTGCATCTACTACTTCGATGTGTATATCTGATCGAAGCTCTACAATGCATGTTTTATTTTAAGAGCCGTGGCTAAACTTGATGTAGGTACATTTGGAGAGAAATGAAACTAAATAAGTATTTCATTTCTTAGTTTTTATGTTGTTGTGATTTTTTTTTTTTTTTTTTCAGAAAACTAGAAACATTTGTGTAAACTATTTCTGAAGAGACGGTATTCAAAACTACCTTAATGTAAATGTAAACCACTAATACTTCTAATAATCCAAACCATGTACAATATGTAGGCAATTTCAGTATGAATCGAATGGACACCAATGAAAAACACAACGAGATCCGTCCTCTTCCGTGGTCCAGCCAAAAGTCCCGGTTGGACGGGGCGGGCGACTCAGGCGCTACTCCTTCATTCCTTACGCTACATTCATTCATTCATTCATTCAATACATTCCTTTGACAGTTCGCTCGCAAAACGTCACACAGCAGACCATAGACTGCATTCTTTTGTATGTGTTGCTAACATTTGAAGTAAATGTAGCTAACATTCCGTCATTGGCCCCAGTGTTCGCGGCAATAGAGAATTCGCGTCAATTCAAAAAACATGTACCAGTAGGAACCAGCCAGGCCCCTCACTTTACGCGTGAGATGATCTTGGTCATTCTCATTCCAATGACTTTTAAACGAGAGAGATAATGACCAGAAAATATCTCACCCGCAAAAATAGGTTCCCAGTATTGACGCAGCTTCGCTGAGGCGGGCTGCTGCACTGTCGCCGGCGACACTGAAGCGAAGCAATGGCGGAATGTTAGCTCTATAAACAAAAAACATGATCAAGGTTTTTTTACTTTTAACATTATTCTTTTATTCATGACTCCATATTTGTTTAACATTGATGCGTGTTCATTACAGGTGCGAAACAGACTTGCTCACATCACTGAGTAGGCACCATTGAACAAGGTTCAGCAGGCTGGTCATTACGAAGTAATATACCCAGTACCGGATTAGTCACGTAGCAGGAAGCAACAAATGCTGCGGGCCTCACGCCCTAGGTAATTAAGAACTAAAAAAAAGCCTTTCAGCTAATAGCTAATTATCTAAAAGACAAAGATGTTTGGTAACCTTTACTACCGTTAGGTAGCCACTAGCACATAAATATATTATGATGTTACCTAGTGGCTAGTTCCAAGTTAAAAATTGTGAGAGAAATATAAAAAAAAACAATGCCCCGGGCAGTTTCTTGCCTGTTCTTCTAAGTAGTGGCTCTTTTTCCGAACATGGCGGTAGAATCATTTTATAACTGTGACGTTCTTAAGTGTATCTTCGATACCCAATTGAATAAAGACGTTTTAACTTTAACTTTGAGTTATTCTTAACGTAGGTAGCGGCGGCGCGGTAGGGTATGCGGCGCTAATTTCCCCTAAAATATGGAAATAAAAAGCGCTGACCATAGGTACTAAGCAGCACCACAATACTTTCAGGGAAATGGAGTTTTTGGCGAGAAACTTACAACTCAAGGGCTACACACATTTGCTACGGGCCCCGCGTTTGCTTAATCCGGCACTGTCTATAGCTTAAACTAGAGTAAATGCGTCTGTGGGGCAATTGCGTCTTTCGAGAATTACTGACAAACCCTTTACAAGTTAGTAGTTAGTTTAAGTATTTTGATTATAGCTAAGAAAAATATAAATATAGTATTTTTAGTTATGCCAAAATCTATGCATGTTCTATGGTCCCATGCATATGTGATGAAGAATGTAAATATTGCTAAATTGCACGCGAACTCACATGTTTTTGGACTACAACAAATTTACTATTTCAGATAAGTTTCAGTTCGAGTTTGAATTTCAGGTCGCAATAAATTCTATTATTTGACTTTAACATGTACTTACCTACTTAATCATGTTAGTTTCAGTTCAACACAGCGTGCCTCACACACGGGGTACTAAGACCTAGGCTTTTATTTAAAAAGTTTATCTAAACTTATCTAAGTTAGATAGATACTTACTATAGTTTATGATTTATTTTTTGCAGCCATTTCAGTTACATAAATAAGCTAAACAGTAGTGAATAATACTTAAAAGTACAAAATAAAACCTACATTAGATGTATTCATAATTATAATTATATAGGGACCTAAGCATAACCCAGCTACAGGTAGGTACATACTTGTAGGCACTAATGATGAGGATAACTTTTGCTAGCTAATTGCCTCAAACAATGCTCAAAATAAAATTAACTTTCCACAAGTTGCTACATAAATTATCATAATTTCTAGCTATCTACTAAAGTTAAATGGCAGGTAACGGAAATTAAAATTTATTGAAGAAATTAAAGAATATCTACGGCACCCAAGAACACTAATGCCTCGATCTAATCGAACGAAGCACTGCAACATGCAATCACGAACTCCTGATAGCATCATTAATGATTACACAACAGAAAAGCTACTCCGCCCTAGCTTCCGCCGCCCAACGCCGCGCCCTACATTTTCACAAAGTTAAAAGCAGTAAGCAAAATGCTACGTACTATAAGCTACGTACGTACGTACTCACCTGTGCTTTATGACTGTAGCAGCCCGACACACACACATACAAGCATTACATATGATTTATTACGGCTTATTATTCGTTTGTGCGTAAACGGCGGCGTGGTATCGACTTGTGGGACTGGGGAGCGTTGCCAGGATACCATTTTGGTGGTATTGAATTTTTTCGACAGCGCTGAGATACTCGTAGGTATGGGCGATGTACTCGTATTGATGTAGCAGTTAGGGCGAGTCATCGCGAAACCGTTCTTATAAAATTACCAAATACTAAGTTATTTTTGCGGTTCGAAAGATGATGATGATGTTTTCCTAGCCGATTTCAGTCACGGCGACTTTTGTGTCTGTATAATCAAGCAAGTATAGGCCGAGTTAGCGTTGATGTCAGATTTTCTAGGTCGCCCGAAGGCCTCTGGCATGGCTTCACGATTGTTGTTATAGAACAAACAACTGAGGCCTACAATTTAACGTGTCATCCGAGCCACGGTCGCGCTTAGTTATAAATGCCACTTGCGGTTACCCATCCTAGGACTGACCGTGTCCTCCGTTGCTTAGCATGAATGATATGCTCTTAATGTAGGTAGATAGCTTCGCAGAGACTGTTCTCAAGACTGTTTCTGACAGAGATAATCAACTGCGAATGTAGTAAGTTCTTGAATATTGCTTGATTACTTATTATTATCTTTTAAATTCTAATTTAGTTTTATGTAGACCACCTACCCTTTTCGTATTTCTGTAAGTTCCTGTCCATCCAAAGGTTATCTGGACTAAATCGCTTTAGGCGATAAGGTCACCCTTGGACTGCCGAAAAATGTATTTTAGTTTTTAAGATTTTCATGTAGTTTTTGGTGTGCAATAAAGATATATTGTATTGTATTGATTTAATGAAGCGTCCACCTAAACGTTAACTTGGTCGCCGGTTGAGATTTTAGAAGTAAAAATCTATCGGAAATGCTTTCAGGATAAAATCTTGACTAACATTATTCTGTAAGTAAGTTGCGCCAAGTGTAGTGTACTTGACGCATTTTAAAAAAAATTTTCAGTAGCTTTTATCTTCGCTGAATCCGTCAAGCTCTATGAAAACTTAAAAATATGACTGTGTGTCAAATCGGAGAATTAAAGAGGAGAGAAAATTACCACGGATGATGATAAAATAAGCCTCAAGTACCTATCTAAAGGAGATTGATCTTAGAAATGGGAATTCTTATGGAAAAGAGCAGAATTATTATGATCTACAAAGACCTACATTTATTTCACGTACCTACTTTTGTGATAAAACTTACCATTTGACCTAAATACTTAACTTTTTTAAATACAAAATACCCATGTTTGTGAACTTTGGCGTCTGTGTAATAATTTATTTATCAGATGTGGGATCGATGAGGACTTTTCACATTTCATTTAGAGTGGTGTCACCAACATTTGTACCAATTTTTATCTCTATCTACCTATGCAAATATTACCACTATTTTTTCACCCTACCCCTATTTTTTGGGCTAACTTGACCGAGCTAAAAAGGTTAACTAAACTTTATGTTTTGTGTTTAAAAGTATCTTAAAACGTGTTTATGTTATGAAAAGTAGCCATCTCTATGCACACTTTTCATGAACATAAAATAAAGTAAGTACCTATGATTTTTTGGGGTAACCATCGAATCATAAGTACGTATATGTATGTATATGTACGTTTAACATAGACATGTAATAGGGCATATTCTGTGACGTTTAACTAGAACTTTCGTTTCAGGACCTACCTATGTCCTGGGCACTCCTAGACGGCCTATAATTTTACAGCAATACTAGCCTGGCAATACTAATAACATTGCCGACTGTGGCCCGGCTACCATCAGGCATGCGATATAAATAATATGAATAAATGGCCGGGCCTAAAAGTATTGTTGCAATATTGCCAGGCCAATAGGTATTGCTGAGCCAGTATTGCAGTAAAAATATGACCTGTGTTCTAGAACACAACTACGTTAACCTAACGTTCTAGAACAGGATCAAGTATAACTAGCACCTTTCGGGTTTTTTTTTTGCACTTTTTTTTGCCGATGGATTTGAAATGCAAAATACTTATAACGTAACTACCACAGAATAATAACTAAAGCAAGTTTAGTTGCTTTAGTTATTATTCTAAGGTAACTACTGTCTTGTGGCGCCATCTAGCGATGATTGTGAAATTATTATTTTTTAGTCTGAACGCCATCTTTTGACTGTTTCTTAAAACATCTCTATCTTTTGGGTTTAGCGCCATCTAGTATTGTAGTAGCCTCTTAAATTAAGCCCAACACCCTATTTGGTTTAACGCCATCTGGGTGAAACAATTGAAAACACCATTAGTCCGTATTTTAGCGCCATCTAGTAATATTTCATTGCATCACCGATCATCATCTAGGACCCTATTCGGAAATTTGAGATTCTCTTCTCACCATTTTGCGTCCTTGTTGCTCTAGTTTAAAATGTCATAGGTGTGAGAGTGACCAAGATAAAATCTCATCTAATCTCACGCTCAGGAATAGCCCCCCAGCGACAGTGTAAAAAAAGTAAAGTTGCCAGAAGTTGCACATTACGGAATGTCAAAACTATTTTATTGTCAATGTCATCAATGTCACGTCACTTTTCAGATTCCAAACGTCAAAATTATAAATTCCACAACAAAACGAAGTGCAACAAAGAGTGGTTACTGTATTATTCTTAGTTTTATATGAAAAAACTATAATTATCAACATATTGTGTAATAATTTTCTATACAAAGAATCTGTGTGTGTATAAAATCCGTTTCCACCAAGTTGCAGAGCAGAATCTCGTCCATTTGTGAGTACCACTTTGTTGAATTTTTCGGCAGTGAATTTCTTCCAGTGTAAACTCAAACTCTTGAAGTAAACTCTACGAAGTTCGTAAGATACATCCACATTATCACCGAATATTATAAATTAAAGTAAAGTGCGCATTGTGTTTCAAGTGCCATAGATAACTACCAAGTGGCTGTGTAAATCAATTCAAACAAAACCAAAATTTCCCTCCGAGACCTATGTTCAGTAATGGTTCAGTAATACCTATATATTTTATTTTGAGATCAGAATAGGTAGAGTATATTATTTGTTTAAACTTTGTGAAAGTAAGTTGTAGCAATTATAGATATTACCCCGAAATCCCAGGATTACAGAATCAGGAATATTTTTTGCACTTTTAATTATAAAAAAAATATTGACTATTCAATTGTTTCGAGGAATAGTGATTAGCAATTTAAAAAAAATTCTGTTCCATACTAAAATTATTCAAACTTAACAAAAGTTAACTAGGTACTTATGTTTATTTTAACGAACTACCTACCTAATAATATTAATATTATTTATTATTTATATTATTTTAAGAACATAAAATGTTTTTTTTTTCAATTTTGGAAATCCATTTCAGAATCTATTTCAGAGGGATTAGCCACTCTTGTTACTTTTGGAAAGTTTAAGTACCTACATATATACACTACCTGTCTGATCTATCACTGTAATATATATATATAAATTATGTGTCACATTGTTTGTCCGCTATAGACTCCTAAACTACTTAACTGATTTAAATCAAATTTGCACACTGTGTGCAGTTCGATCGAACTTAACAGATAGGATAGCTCACATAAATATGTATAAATAATAAACGCGGACGAAGCCGCAGGGTGACAGCTAGTACACATATATATTTTAAATACATTTACTTAAATAGATATTAACACCCAGACATAGAACAAACACAAATGTTCATCACATGAATGTTTGCCCTAGAAGGGAATCGAACCCATGCCCCAAGCTCAAGCTCAAACTCAAAAGGCAGGTTGCCTACCAACTGAGCCTTTGAAGCAGTAAAATATATAAGCAGTAAAATAAATGCTATTACAAGTCTTCGAGGCTATGCTGTGTGTAAGATATTTTATTGACACATGCAGCACCTCGCTTGTTTCACCAGCTACCAACTACAGAATCTGTTAAGTTTTCCTGCACAAAGTATTTCCTATTTTTATCCAATTTTACCAGCTTTATAATGTGCATAAGGTGAAGCTGAAGAACAAGGTGCAAGCTTAGGGTCCCTAAGGAATTCCCATTATATTTATGGCTCAAAATAACTACTTGAAAGTGAAGTTAATATATAAGTATTCTATCCTTAAGGATAGACAGATGATAGATAGATAGATAGATGGGACTTAAGTCCTACTTATCATAATAGAAAATGATAGCACTAGCAGATTTTAGCATTATTTCAATTACAATCTTTTATGTCCACAGTAAGTAAGTATATTTCTGATTGGGTTTTATTGCAGTTTTATTACTTAGAATTCTGAATAGCAATATTGCCAGCTAATTTCAACATATTGGTGAATTTTCATCAATGCCAGATGTTTTTTGCCTATTGTATGGTATGTGATACCATATCAATATTGCTCAGTTATCTTATCATTGCAATAATGTGTTGCTTATTAATTTTGGCTTATAATAATGAAATTTGAACAACTACTGATTTTCTAATTTACCTATGTGCTAAAATGAAAATGTCCTCACTATTAACAAATAAAAGATCTCTTATCAATATATTAATAATAGATAATAATAGTTTGGTATTTTTTACTTCAAAAAGAAGAGATACATCCTTGAGCACTTTTGTTTAAATAAAGTTTAGTTATTTCAACATGTTTGCAGACCACAGTTTCCTGCTCAATATCTAAGTAACCGATTAATTAGTTACTGTGAACTTCAGTATGAATTTACATACCTACTTGCAACTTTCAACTTTTAGATTTTGAAGATTGTTTACTAATCCATCAAATTACTGAAAAAAATCATCCAAACTGAGACTGCGAAATTTCAAATCATCTGGGTCATGCACATGCCTAAAATAAGGATGTTCTATTTAAAAGTTTTAGTATCTAGCCACAGTACACACATACATATCTAGCCACAGTACACACATACACACACCACTCGAATGAATAATGCAGTGGCAAAGCTCGCAAATTACCTTGGAAGAAATCTAAAATTCTTTACGAAAGGCTATCAGTTTTATTCATAAACTAAGAGCCATAATGGACAAGAAAAAAAGTCGATAATAAAATATTTAGAATTTTAGAATAACTACTTATAGAAGGTAGGGTTTCCAAACAACGCCTTCTCAAAACGCAAGCCATAAGTTCGCAACAGTATTTGGATTTGTGTGCTGTGTTAACTTGCTTTGTCACGCAACAGACGCAAACATAATGTGGTCAGTCAAAATGTTTTAGCCCTAAAAGATGCATAGGTAATTAGTGATTCTTAAAATCTGTTCCAAACACTGAATTAAAAAGTAAGGATAGCCAATATGTTATGTAGCGTTGTGGTGCCATATGTGGCACCAATCAAACGGGTTAAATTTCGCGAGTGTACTTGGTTTCTATAGCACATAGAATAACTACGTGTGTGAGACAAAACAATTTTTTTTTGATCACGGGCCGACAGGTCGAAATTCTACAGCACCCTTACCATAAGTTTTAACAGTTACAAAAACTTTATTCGTTTTTGTTTGGCTTCATACATTTAAATAAAGCGCACCTGGCGGAAACGTTAAGGAACTAGGTGAAAAACTACCAAGACTCTAGATAAGGCCCCAGAAATAGTTAACTTGGTCGCACTGTACCGGCCTTATTAACGGCCGCCCTTCTAGTAAGCCCAGTGCTCGCTGGACAAGGTACAAGTACTAGTTGATCCTAAGCACTGAACGGACTGGTATGGGGCCGGTAACGGTCCTTGAACCCGCCAGATATGGCACTCGTTACCGGCACCTTTTACTGCAGCTGAGGGTCTAGATAACCGAAAACGGATTTAAATTATAGATCCGAACATACCTAGCTTTGGCAAAAATCGGCGAGCTATTTTCAAACCTATATAAATAGATTTAGATTTAAATATTTATTACGGGACTTTTTTTACACACACGCCTGATACAAAACTAACCAAAGCTTTTACTATGGCTGCTGCCAGGGGCTGATATTACATGCATATACATCTATATTTACATAGATATACTCAAATACATACTTAAATAGATATTAGCACCCAGAAATACTCGTAGAATAAACACAAATGTTTATCACATGAATGTTTGCCCTAGGTGGAATTTAACCCACGCCACCGAGGCAGTCGACTTGAATTAAATTTTGCTTATTTGAAAATAGCTTCTCGATTTCATATTCTTATGTACATAGTGAACTTGTATATCCTTATAAATATATTCAAATGTAAAGTTAAATGGACTCGTTATTGAGTTTTCTCGAATTTAGCAGACTTTTCACTAAAGAAATCTCGCTGCAATTCTGATTTCTTTCAGGCGTCTTAGTAAATATTTTAGACGGACCGCTACCATGTTGAGATCAATGATAGCGCTGCTCCACGGAAGGAAGTTGTTCGTGCTTTGCATATTCATCTGGCTTAGTGTCTAAACAGTTTTCCGGCAATTTGCCGGTAAAACGGTGAAGGGGAGATAATTGGAGCAATCACTTCGGCCACCCAATATAATTGACAAGCTTTTAATCTAGAAAATCCTTGAGTTGTGCAAAGACATAATGTAACAGGTTGCTAGACCGTTCGCCGTCACGAGCGCACTGCGCACGTGTCTGCACTGCTAATTATTTTTAATCTTTACGTTTATTATCTCCTTTTTGATTTGTCAGTGTCTGCCAGGATCTGAATACCGCATACAGATCCTAAGCACAAGACCTTATCAGCCATTGCAATACTAGTTTTGCTTCATGATTTTACAGCAACAAAAACAACAACTCTTTATTAAAAACATAAAATAATTACAAAAGTACTTAAATAAGGCTTACGTAAGTTTTTATTGGGCGGCCTTATCGCTCAAAGCGATCTCTTCCAGGCAACCTGAATGGACAGGAACATTTATATAAATAGAGGCCTTGAAAGTCATGAAACGTAATTGTACAAGACGTAAAAAATAATAATAAATACTAATAAGTAGACGAAATAAATAAAATAGTAATACTTTTTTTTTTAATAAGTAAATTCATAAAATATAAATAAATACATAGTGAGACTTTTGTGACATACAATTCTTACTATCTTTCGAAACGGCTATTGTTTCGAAAGACATTTGACGCGACTCATAAAGACTACTTACTAATAAAAAAACGACCAATGCCTTGTGTGCAAATTATATATGGCGGTCAAACACTGAAAAACTCAATACAATTAAACTACCTAGCTCTCCGAGGCCGCAGAAAGGTGATAGGCAAGTATCGAGGTAAAAAAAAAATCATAAACGACAAAATTCTCTGTTTTAAAGTCAAAATATACGTGTGTTTAACTAGAGTAGTAACAGCTGTAACCCTAAGTTTAATACGTTATTAAATTCTTTTGAAACCAAAAACCCATCATCAGAATACGATTTTGGAAAAAAAAATCTATGATTTTCCAAATCAGATTATAAATTACGGAGTTATGCAGTAACAAAAAATACAACTAAAATGTGGAAAATATTTCCTCCTTATTTGAAGTTGGCTAAAACTACTAACGCGGCAAGGTAGTTCAAATAACATTAAGTATACCGTTTCAAACAATCCGTATTTGGAAACTTTTCAGTTACCGTTTAAAAGCAAAGTAGAGAAATCCCCGCCAACTTGAAGTTTCACTCAGCACTACAACTGAAAATCAACTAGTTAAGCGTCAAACACACAGAGGCGGCCTGGCGCGGCGGCTGACAGAGCGGCCAGTTGTATTTCATTGAAATGTATGGGAGTCTTCACACACGCGCGGCCACCACGCGGCTTGCAGGCGGCTGGCCGCGCGTCGGAAACATTTTTGGGGTTCCGTACCCTAACGTTGTAAACGGAACCATATTATTAAGCTTACGCCCTCTGTCCGTCCCTTCGTCTGATTGCCTGTCCTTCAAAGACAGACGGATGAGTGAGAGACATGAGGTGATGGTCAGTTATCTTTGTTTGAAATAAAAAAACGAGACATTTTTGCACACACAGTCATCTGACCCCAAACTAAGCAAAGCTCGTAATTTGGCTGCCAGAGACTGAAATACGTACAAAATATTTTTTTTTTTAAAGTACTATAATATGTATCAAGTTAAGTTTGTGGAAAGATAACTGTAAAAGTTTAGGTAATTACTAATTGCGCAAGACTCTAGTATTGTCTAATTTTCGATACCAACCTTGTACTTTTGTATTTTATTTGGTATGCTGGAACGGAACCCTTAGTGCGCGAGCCCGGCTTGCACTTGACCACTTATTACAACAAGCTACGTCAGCCGCGGATACCGCGTAGAAATGGGATTAAACGTAAAAAAAAATAAACTGATAACTGTTAAAAAACATTTTGAATAAAATGTTTAAAATAATTATCATGTTGTTTAAAATTGCTTGGTCGATAAATCAACGTTTCTTTAAATATTTATATTTAGGCATAATATGGCAAACTTAAGTTAATTAGGGGTGAGAACTGTTTGTCCTAGACAAACCGCATTGGTTTTAAGGGCATATTTAGTTTAAATTGTAGTTAAATTTATGTTAATAATAAAATAAAACAAATAATAATTATTATTATAACAACAATTCGAAGACTTTTGTGGCCCAATCAATGAATGATGTACCAATATTCTCATAGATGACGTTAAATTCTAAGAAATGCAAACCGGAAATTGGATTTATCGATTAACGTTTTGAAGAATATTTTTTAACGATGTTAATGTTATATTTTTTCAACGCGTTAATTTAACTGAATAAAATTATTCATTGCTCACCTCTAGTACCGCGTTGACAAATGGTGAATGACGTTTAATGTTGCCACTTTAGCACTTTTCGGGCTAGATCTAGCATTTTTAATGTTGTGTTTTTGTAATAATTTATAAGTTGTCAAAAAAAGCAGATGTCAATCAGCCATCAACTTGCTCTACTTCAACCAGTAGATATTATTTTAAGAAGATTTTGATGAAGATTCCGACTTTCAACAATTTAATAATAACTTAGTTTTTCGACCGAGCGAGCGTAAGCGAAAACTACTTTCGTATGTCCAAATTCCGCACCTTAGTATTTGTCTACAGGTCGCATTTCTTAACCGATTCTTTTGAAACTTTGTGAGTAGGTTCGATGATTTTTTCGAATCATATCTTCGGTATTTTGAAAATTCCAAGAACTGTCTCGACGCAAATAAAATCGGCATAATTATCAAACCTGCTCACAAAATTTTATGAGAATCGGTTGAAAAATGCAACTTGCAGCCGAGACAGACGTTAGCCTCGAGCTCTACAGCTTACAGAGCCACTAGCATTAGTTTGTTACATTTTTTGAAACTACTTATTATGATAAATAAATACTTGGAAAAAGTACTGGTCCTTAAAATAAATATTCAAAACATGCCAACAAACATCAAAACTGAAGTCATGATATCATGCCTCCTACCTTGTTTAACCTATGCATGTCAAACTTGGAAATTTACGTCCAAATTAACCTGCCAACGCGGAATGGAACGAAGTACGCTCAATATTAAAAAGATGCAAAAAATTCGTCACACAAAAATTAGAGAAACCACCAAAGTGACGAACTAAAATGGAAGCGGGCTGGGTAAATAACGTTTTTTTTTCCTATCTATTTTCCCTCTTTCTTTAAACTTTGTGTGCATCTTAGTTTTTGCATGGATTAAAAGGCTTTTTATTATTTACCTAGGAAATAAAATAATTACCTACTTTCAGAGATCAGATCGATTCACAAGACATACTGGAAGTTGGTGAGATTTCTGTAATCCGGCAAGACGAACACCATGCCCAACCTCGTCCGACCGAAATATAACGTGTTCGATTGGGGCATGGTAGTTACGTATCGGTTTGTGGTTTGTCTTCTTGATTCCGTCATTTGTTGTCAATGACAATACATCTTAACTTTGGCAACTTTAGTAACTTAGCCACAGAAATATTGTATAATTTTTTTTATTGAAAATTTATGTAAGCACCTACTTACCTACATAAAATAACAAAACAACTATATTTATTCGATATGATTAATTTGCGCCGGGGCTGAGTTAATTTTGTATGGATCGTGATCATTCTTCGAAAATCAATTTGTAATGTATTTGTAATGGCCCGAAATATACCTATGTAAATGCGAACACAAAATGCAGATTTTCCCCCGTTAAAAGTGTTTATTTTTTAGTCTCTTTTTTCAAGCACCACTTTTGATGCTAAAATTTGGCTACCTACTCTAGCCCGTTCTACCTTGTCCAACTAGGCCTTTTCAAAACCCAATGTGGCAACACTGCTGACGCTTCCGGTCGCCTCTGTCAATGGCCGCGGCAGTGTGTTGTCGCCGCGGCTGGAGCTGCGGCTGACAGTCAGTGACAGTAGGCCGCCTTGTCAGGCCGCCTCTGTCTGTTTGACGCTTTAAACTTCATTGAAACTCCTGTAACTATTGTTTGAGAAGCAAAGTTTAGCAGCACCACGTTCGCATAAATACGATGCTGGACGATATACTTACTTAAGTAGACTCTGTGAAAAGTTTTTTCGGAAAATTGAACAACGCCATGAATATGTCGGCACTTCCCTATTCATCCATGGCCTCGTGTTCTTAACCCCCGACGGAAAAAAGACGGTGTGTGTGTGTGTGTGTGTGGCATCGTAGCTCCCAAACGGAAGAACTGATTTTGATTGTTTTTTTTTTTGTTTGAAAGGCGAATTAGACGGGAGTGTCTCAGCTATGTTTGATGAAAATCAGTGTCGGAGTTTTTTTAATTTTTAATTTATTCATTTTACTACAAACTTATTAATTACGCTTCGATTTGACGCTGTAATATCTACACACTACTTGGTTGTTGAGTATCATGTCAAAAGGAATTTGGGTAATAGGGTGCTCTCTACGGTTGCTGTTAACTGTTTCTGTGGTTATTTTATAACATATCACTCTTATAGAAATAATAACCACAGAAACTGGTAATTAAGTTGAAGTAACTATAGGTATTGCTTAGAAACATTGTCGTACTTTTTACCCGACTACGCAAGAAGGAGGGTTATGTTTTTCGAGTGTATGTATGTAAATACGTATGTTTGTATGTATGAGATTTCTTACACGCCCTACAGCCTAAACAGCTTCATGGATTTCTACATGTGAGGTGTCATTTGAATCGTCTTGATAGTGGAAGTGACATAGGGTACAACATTTTGCAGGAGGGTTTTTTTTTTTATAATGTTACTTGTTATTCTTATTAACAAAACTGTACAGTTCTTTAATTATTGATTGTTGTCTTTAAACCTAGATTCGTTTTCGAATCGCTTTACTTTGTCAACCCCCCACTTAGGGACTGACGTATTAGACGGGTGTTCGGATATCAAATATGCTAATTTGATACTCGTCTTACGTCAAGTTACGTCGTAAAAAACTATTCCCCAGACCTAGATCTCTACAGCTCTAGCATGACGGTAGGTATTCCAGTCCAGGGGCCTTATTGTGTCAATGTACAGGCAAAGGTTATCACGTGTCATCCCGCTTGTGTGAACTTCAGCGGACATTACATATTCCAATTTGCAGTACGCTAGGTGAGCTAGCGTGCTAAATAATGTAATGTAATAGCTGTAGACAGTTAGTAAACCAATTTATTGCAATCGCACTAGCACTGCTTCGCCTAGTCATCTAGTTTGCTAGCTAGTCTCAAAAATTGGATGGTGGAATGGCATCTAGCGTGGTTAGTGCCAACTGGGGCCTATTCTAACGCAATTTTTGACGTATTTGCTTTGTCATTGTCTCTCTCGTTTGAAAAGTCATAGGAGTGAGGGTGATGGTTATAACATTTCACGCGTCATAATAGGGGCCTGTGCAAGGTTTATTGTCAGTGTCATATCAGCTCATATGTCAGTTGGCGTACGCTCCAGCGTTGCTAAATCTGTGATTTAAAATGATTTAAATATACGGTTTTATGTGCGTTTTTTCTTTAAAAAACTGTCAATTTTATTGAAACATACTAACTGGCTTAGCTAGCATGTTTCAGCTAGTTCTAATGTTACTCAGCATACTGCAAATTGGTTGATGTAATGGCCGCTTTACTCGCGTCTTACGAGCGAGCGGGACGGCAAATATTACCATCGCCACTATGCTCACACTAAAACCCAGATTCTTTCGCCCCAGATTGTTAGCGCACTCGACGCTGGTCAAGGACCTCGTCAAATCCGCAGCGATTTTGCTGCCTACGTTAGAAGAATCCAGTATTCCTACCTACAATTTATTCAAGATGAAAACGGAACGTATGGAAAAGCTTTTTCAGAAGCATGTCGTCTTTTACTAATTGCATTGACACTTGCATCATAATATACATATGTAAATCAATAAGCAATATTGTCCAAAACAGAATATAGCTAAAATGATCTTAATAAATATAGTAATAATAGGTGTAGTAAGACATCTTGTCTGTCATCATGTCTTGGAACAGCTAGTGCGTATTTAAAGGCAAAACAGTAGGCTGGTAATAATGTCTTGCAAAATTCCAACGAATTAGAACGCGAAGTCATTTCAAAGTAATCATAATATCCAGACTCATCTAAAGACGCACGAGCAATCAAATCAACATCAAGTTTTTGTCACTGGCAGGTGTATCCCTCAACACTGCGACCAACGTATCTCTACCTGTGCAGTTGGGCAAATAAGGGAAACTAATATTTTTTTACTGGAAGCTATGATTTTTGTTCGGGAAATACGATGGTAGCTCCGCCACGGAATTCTAGAGGCAGTCAGTTACCCGGTACAACGTCCTCCAATTACAGCATCCGGGATAAACGCAATTACCATGATGCATTGTTCATCTCTTTCCACCGTCAGGTTTGCTTCGTATCTATCTCACTCACTTCCGAAGGTAGCCAAGCCAGCCTTAGATCAGTAGGTGGTTGTTAGTTGCATTAGCTTATAAGACGTTCCATCTGATGAGCATAATGGCGCAGAGTACGTGTCCTGTCATTAGAAGTAATGATCTTCATCGACACTTCTGTTTAAATCGTCTAAAAATAATTATGCAAACGATTTAGCTACGACCCTTGACGACGGTTGTGACGCATAAAAAACAGTCAAGTGCGTGCCGTGACGCGCTCATGATAAGGTTCTGAGCTATGTTTAAATGAACTTATCATATTATTATCAACATAAGGTTAATAACATGTAAGGGTTTTTGATTCACAATGGAATCCTAATTTAACAGCGTACAAACTAAGGGCGATATATTTTTTTGAAAAACAAAATACGAAAACGATAAAATTTCACTTTAAAGTACATTTATCTCGCTCTTAAAAGAAAGTAAACCCGACCCAAACCCTTTCCTGAATCTAACATAAATTCAATAGAACCTGAGCGGCCGAGTTTCCTGCGATAATCTAAAGCACCACAAACAATAGGCAATAGATAACCACCCCACCGCCTTATCTGTTGAATTGGTCAAATGATGAAACTAAAATTTTCCTCGTGACGCTGCCAATTTCGTACAAAAACTCCAATAGTGGCGCCCCTACTAAACTCCAATGAAATGTTGGTCGCACTGTACCGCCGACGGCGCAACACTAGACAATGCCTCATTACACGATCTTACGAAAATAAGTGTAATTTGAAGGGAAAAAAGCACTGGATCTCGCACAAAATGATACGGTTCCGTGCTGTAACTCTTGGCTAGGCGCTGGAAAATTGGTGCATTATGTTTCCTTTGTTTGGCTTGAGGAGGAAACGTTATTCGCGGCCAACGCCATCACATACATATACTGCTGATGAACTGTAATTAGGACTAAACCGAGTGTCCGCTGTTTGTTTGTATAATTTAGGGATCGTTGGGTTCAAGAAAATACAGTCTTTAGTGACTCTGAGTGCTGTTTCATAATTTGTCAGTCTCATATGTCTTATTCTGATTTTACTAGTTCGAGAGCCCTCTCTTGATTCAACAATATTAAATAGGAAATATTTAAAGGTCTTTATTTTAGTAAACATTCTCATTTGATACGTAACTGACACAGCGTCAGTTAAAAAGTCGTTAAAAAGTTTAGCTTAGAACATTTTAGTGCATGTGATAACGGTTTAGGACAGTCTCAGTTTCTTCTTGGCAAGCGTGTTCTATCGTAGGCTGCCTCATTGTTTAACATTTCAGGCGAGATGGCTGCCAAGTGTAGGCCTATTTTGTAATAAAAACAGTCTTTTAATAACACTCAAATAAGTCCTGCTTTAAACCATTCCCCTTTTATAAACCGACTCTTCAAGTTAAAACAAAATTTGCATTATGCCACGTGCCTTTACTAAGTGCAGTGACCTTCCTTAGGCTATACTTCCGCATTTTTATCGATGCCTTTGATAGATGTCACAATATGGAAATAGTAAAGGGCTCGGATCGTGAGTTGGCTCGGTTCCGTTGTCTTGGAAGGAAGTGGCATGTCGTTTGCTGCCCTTATTAAGACCAAGCTTGGTTCTGCCGTGCATGTTGTGTGTTCCGTTCGGTAGTTCCGACCAACTTTCCATTGAATTAACTGCGAATTTGCACTTTGATTGCATGACTGCCGGCGTACACATTTCGTAGATTAGTTATGCTAACGTTTGTGACGAAGGAATATAAAGGTATTTTCTAGAGATCGCTAAATCCAACCTAGAGGATAATCTTGACTCATGAAATGAGAAGTCTGGTAGTAAATTGATGAAAGGTGAAAGTTCAGCAGAGGTCATGTAGGCTAGCTCCCTCAGGTCATTTGTCATGTCTACCAAGTTACCAGGGAAATTCAACTTGTGAGATTTACGTCTCACAATCCATGAATCCTACGCTATTTTACCTTTTCTCTGCCTTAGAAATACCTATTGTATTATACGTACGCATATTTCTGAAAGTCTGGTGCTTAATGTTCCGACGTGACTACTTGGAGCGTAGAGTGTTTTTTTCGTTTAAGAGGACCTTTTTCCGTCTCTGGTTAATTTTAATGACTTGAGTGTTTGCGCTGTTCGTCCTACTCCTTATAATTTATTCTGTGCCATGAAATTCGCTTGGATTGCTCAGAAAATGTTATTATACTTTTGTATTTTCCGTTGCGACTTTTCATTTGTGTTGACTTCTGTTAAAAGCCGAAATTGGGATTGTAACGAAAAAATCCTGTACTTCGACGAAATGGTTTTGAAAAAAATTGCTAAGTGGTGAAGTGTCTAAGATGTTTTACCTTTTTGTGTCGTTCGCTGCTAAACTTGGTCTCCCGAGTGTCCTAAGAGATTTCTATTCAGTTCTTTTAATGTAATTATTTATCGAATCGAAAGCTCTCTTGAAGTTTTATCTATTTTTTAATATTATAACTTGGAAGAAGTGCCACTTAGCTAGCAGTTATATTTCTTTGTAAATTTCGCTACAATGTAGCTTAAGTGAGTAACTGAAAGATACAATCCGTCCGTAAAACGACATTCTGGATCCCATAAACTTTGAAAGGAAGCCCATTGTATTTCATTATGTCTCATTTTACGATCAACCTTAGAGGAAAACAATATGGTTCGCGTAGTTCCCATAGTTGTAAACCGTATCTTCGGCCATCAACGATCCAACGAATAGTCGAGATTAGTCGAGTCCCACGACTTTATACTTTTTATCTAACGTGCGCAATCAGTCAGCCGACGATAATTTGTTAATGAGGAAACTGAGAAGTCGAGGTTTGTTTAATTGGTAATATCCTTCAAGAGGTTTGTATTTTTATTTCTTACCAAAGTGGAAGTGCCCATAATAACGAAGCAGTAGCTGTCTACCTTGTTTCCTGGGAACATAATCTAGGCATGCATATTTAAAGCTACGCTTACACGTTCCATGTTCACCATCACTTACCACTAGATTTAGGGTTGGCCGAACAAGTCCACAAAAAAGTTCATTGCTTGAACACGATGTTAACGATTTCCGGTTCCTACAGTTTTTCCGTGATACTAAATCAATTGATAAAAAGAGTTGTCCAAAATAATCGTCCAATAGTAGATAGCTCATGTTAGGTAACGGGACTCTGTACACCGATTCACCGGGACTATTGCGTGTCAATAATGGCTCAAATTCACTTTCAAATTCAAATTCAAACGACAACGTGTTCCGTTGTCGATGTCAGATGAACCTGGGCTACTTTTGAATTGGTTTCCTACCAGAAGGTGGCTTGACTTCCTGCTATACTCGTAGTAGAGTGCAGTAACATAGAACCGCAGAATTTTAAACTGATAAAGCTTAAAAATCTTTTGCACTGAACTGTTAAAGGCAAAGCGCTTACCATATCATCACGCCTTTCCCGAGGGGGCTGGCAGAGATGTACAGCACCCACACTTCGCCGGAAGATATTCAGTCCCAAAAGTCAGTGACAGGGGGCGAGCCTGTCGCCATACACCGGGCTTCAGTTTCTTTCTTTATCGAATTGTCTCTTAGAAATGAAATATGCTGCTTCACGTGTTGTTCATTCTTACTTTGACGTAAGGTTCAATTCGGCCCAGTTTTTTCTCACAGGCACATTCTGTACCTTCGTGTCTTAACAAATCTGATTAGGGCTAATTTTATTCATAACCTGTTGTTTTACGTAACATTTAATTACAACGATTGTGTTTGTTTCTTTTATGTTTGCTTCAGCTGTTTGTTTACATTACGTCATGGCTCGTGACTAGTGTCCATTTTTAATAATCGATGAGAATTCAATAAACTAATTGTTGTCAGAGTAAATGTCACGTAAAATTGTATTTTCATGTTATTCAATAGGTCAATAGTATTATAATTGTTTTTAATTTATATAGGGAAATATCTACGCAATATTTAATTGTATTTTTACCATAAACATCGGTCGAGTAAAATGTCTAGATAGATAGATAAACTCTTTCTTATTCACATTAGAAATAACAGAAATCAGAATTTATTGAGAACTCCAATAGTTACACGTTACAGTCCAATAAATGTCAAACAATACAAGAGTACATAAATGTCAAACAACAAAACATAAGAAATATATTATATTAATATATATTTACTAGCTGTGCCCTGCGGTTTCATCCGCATCCCAAAGGAACTGTTATTTTTTTCGGGATAATATCTTAATTTTTTCTTTCATAAGATCCTTCTCCTGGCAATAATAAACACAATAAAAAAATTGCGAAAATGTTCCATCTGTTTACGCGTGATGCGATGACCAAGAAAAATAGTGAAAATAACAAAACTTAAGAAGAAAAAAATATAACACTTAATCTAGAGTGTAACAACAGGCGATCTTAACACTTAAAGCGATCTCTTCCAAACAACCTTAGAATGGAGAGGAAACAAGTTACGACGAAAGAGACTAAGACTTCGTTTTAATTTTTCTGTTCTATTTAAGTAATTGAATGATAACAGATCGACGTTCAAACCAGCTCAAAGTCTAACGAACCTTGTCTCACAAACTTTTTGTAGTCTTTCTCAACAAAAATCAGTTCAATAGAATTGTTTGTTATTTAAACCAGTTTCCAAACTACTTTCTCAGCGATTGTCGAAATTACATCGACTAACGAGTAATAGGATACTTCTCTAAATTTTCTGTTCAAGTTTCTGTAGAGCGCTTTGTGAAATTGATTCTTTTAGGGACTTTCTCTGGGATATAAGATTACACGAATCGTTAGGTCAATGTTAATCAGACATTATCCGTATTGATTAAGATTTGAACTTAATAACATCGATCAGTCGACCCGAATTTGATCAATTTAAACTTGATTGATTCTAAAAGATTGAATTTGAAATTGATTGAAATGGATTCAATTTTCTACAAATCATTTGTTAACTTCCTATATTCCTGTGAAAACTTTGGTTTAAACTACATTTAGATTTTTTTTCGTTTACTTTTTACTATTTAATTGGACGCTGGTATCTATACTTTCAAACTAATATTATAAAATCGAAAGTGAGCTACTTTCGATTTTATAATACACTAGCGACCCGCCCCGGCTTCGCACGGGTGCAATGCTGATACAAAATACTCTACAGAAATTTGAGATTTAAACTATCCTATCTCTCAAGTTGGATCGAACTGCACATGGTGTGCGAATTTTATTATAATCGGTTAAGTGGTTTAGGAGTTCATTGAGGACAAACATTGTGACACGAGATTTATATATATTAAGATATGTCTGTCTGTTTGTAGGCTTTTTACGGCTAAACGGCTAGACGGATCTTGGATAAAATTTGATAATTAGTTACAATATTAACGATACACACATTATACACGAGGAAGGTTTTCGGATACTATTTTCTGAATAAAAGCGAACAAAGTCGCAGGTAGCAGCTAGTTGTGTATAAGAATGGAAGCTTATAGAACCCACTGGAAAAATCCTACTTACCTGTCATTTTCACCACGTTAATTAGTGTAGTGTGTGCCTACCTTGTTCAATAAAATTTTCACCATTGACGTTTAACCCTCATCATAGCTGACCTAACTCCAAATTGGAAATTAGATCGAACAAAAACAGACCTCGGATCATTCAATTAATGCAACCCTCTAAAACCAATTACGTTGGACGGATTTGCGGGCACAATATCAATATTTGATAAGGTATCCCGCAAGTCCCGCAACTGCCAATATAGGCCATCGAAACGACTACGTAAAGGTTTAATTTCGAATTTTCCTAGGTAGAGGTAGGGTTTGTTTTTAGTCTACCCAGTTTTAGTTTGTATTTTTTTTTTTTCATTAAAACTGATTATAGCTTTTTTACAGTTTTGGTTTATAAGATTTACAATATTGCTTATGGATGGAGATGGAAGAGTAGTACCGAAAAAAGTACGGTTGCAGTATGACCACTCTGCCAAAACTGTATGACTGGAAGTCTTAGAAGATCATAAAGTCAAATCGTCAAAAGTTCATCTGAAAATCTAAAGTGTACTTGTGTAAGTGTGTAAATGTGTGTATCTAAGTGTACTGGCTGCGCCCGCGGTTAAAAATATCATATGTCCTATGTAATCTATTGCTGTGCCAGATTTCATCCAGATCCTTTCAGCCGTTTTCGCGTGATCAACTAACAAACATGCAAACATACATCCATCCAATTACTCGCATTTATAGTATTATTGAGATAGTGAGATTAAAGCAGTAAATATAACTCAATTTGTTTTGACTCTTCCAAGGATCAAAGAATTACCTGATGTTCTTACATTTATCATTTAATTTTAATATTTTGACCTCTAACAAACGAACAATCGAAACAAGCACAAACATTTCAAAACAAGGTCACACTGAGGCAGACATATGCAAATTGTATGTTATTAGGCTTTAATGTAATGTCACAACAATATGAGACTAATATGTCTCACGACGGTGAATACAATGACACTGCGAAGGGACGACTAGCTTCATCATTCGGCCTTACTTGTCCTACTGATGAAAAATAACTCTTGTTATACCTAACTCTATCATAAGTTTATCGATACAAAACATAACATATCGTCACGCTTTTCCTTCGAGAGGGCTGGCAGAGGTGTGATACAACACCCACACTTTGCCGGGCGATATTCAGTCCAAAATGTGGCAAGGGGCAAGCCTGTCTAAAACACGCAGTTAGAGCCCCGCAATTTTCCAGGATAAATGGAACGTTTACTCCCCACCTGTTCTTTTGACAGAACTACTGGTTTTTTTCCCATTAGTTCTGTTCACAAAACAAATGGGAATACAATGATTATGATGTAAACTGATAATCTCCTTACCGAATTTCTTTTAAGGAATGAAAAAATGGATGAAATTATTCAGATAAGTACTTAATCTATGTAATAAATAATTGTAAAAACTGGTAGAATAGCAAGCTAACACTAAAGAAATACTGTAGCCAAAGGAATATTTACTTTCTTATTTGTTCGAGGTTATTACGAATACAACTTTTCGAATCAACTCTCAAAGGGATAGGGTAAAAAATCAACTTGAAATTACAAAAAGTAGAACACTGACAACGTATAACCAAATAAACAAAGTTAGATTAATTTCCGTCGTATTATCATTTTAACGAGGAAATATTCGCTTCCGCGATTCTCGAATTCGTTGAAAGGCTGTAACCATTTATTTTGGGTTCTATGTTTGCAGTACTGACGTCACCACTTTCTAACACCCCTATACATTTCCTAAATTTACTGATAAATGCCCGCTTCATTTGTAACTGCTGCCTTGGCACTCTATTTTAATCAAATTGAAAAAATGTAGAATTCTTGAACCAAAATAATCGTCATTAACGCAACCGAGTCCTATATTTTGTACTTATAGACAATCTACACATAAAGATGCTAATTTCCTTCAAATGGCTGTAATTAAAAATAGATCAGCTCTTTTAATAACTACGTAACCTTTTTACTAAAACGTAATAACCTCTCCTTGACACAAATCACACAATCATTTAGATGCCTTTGGATCATTAGAATTAAAAGCCATAGACGAGAATCAGATCTCATCATCCCACCAAAATACTCTTGAAATAGAATTAACTGGATGAAAAACAGCTTTATTTAATCACCCTTGACACGAAGTATCACAGTTTTCTCAAGCCACGTTCTGGTAACACAATATCTCAGCTACCCAGTGGAATCTAGCCAGGGTACAGAATAGACAAGAGTAGCAACCCAGGTCGCAACACAGACGCCCTTGACTCGGCGCAATCAACCGTGTTCGGAAGAAAACGACTAATCACTGCAATTAGTAATGGATTACCACATTGAGCTATTTATAGTGATATGGCAAAAAATACCGTCTTTGCTTTTGGTGAAAAACTGTTATTGTTCTCTTTTTGGTGTCTTGGTGACAGCTCCTTGATAAGCGTGAAGTTTCAGACCGTGTTGAGCCACATTTCCACCTGCCAGTAAACTTCCGCAAAATTTCCGGCAGTCTGTTTGACAGTAGCTTGCAAATGTAAACTCCGTAGCAAGTGGTGTCGTGACAGCAACAATTGTCAGACATTTCTCGCGGGAGTTTTCTTGCAGATGGAACGCGGCCTTATACGTAGCAAGTAAACCAGTCGATAGTCAGTAAGGCAGTGTTTTCATAGAAATACCTGAAACATATGACTGATAGCATCGCGTAACTCGAGATCATAATGGATTGGTTGTTCCTGTTTATGTCTACCCGTTTGTCGATCGAATTCATGCCACCCGACATAATAATGGATGTGAAACCAATACTTACTGCAATGTCTGTCACATCAGAGATACTGGAAAAGGGTTTAGACATGCCTACAGTCTTCTAGTGACGTCACACCGAATGCCATTGATCTTCTAAAAGTGATTGATATGTTGTTAATCAATTAATTGGTAGCTAAGTACCTTTTATCATAGAATTTATCGGAAGCATGTTTGTAGTATTTCGCCGTGATTGCAGGCATTCTTCATTATTTCATCATAATAATACTATTAAAATAAGTTCGATAGAAACCTCTCAATGTCGCGACTTAAATTAATTATCAAGATCAAACCGTGGCATTCAAGGGCCGTAAAATGTCAACCAAGGTCCCAGACCTGTCGCCGTAATTTAATAAAGTCCCGGTTTCCCGTTTATTTACGTACTTACCTCTTCCTTGTAGTTTGGAATTTGATTTATCGAGGCCTCTGTGCCCTTTACCATAAAAATACCGATGTGTTTTGAATTAGGCTTGTGTATGTTACTCAATCTTTATAACCCGTCTACACGCAGCGACTTGCACGCGCAAAAGTTGACGCAAATAATATGGTGCACTTGTGCAGTGTTCACACGCCAGCGACTTGCATGCGCAAACAATTTGTGTTTTAGTTTGTGCAAATTAGTGTTTTGTGCTAGTTAATTGTGCGGTATAAGTACTGTTTTGTCGTTTTAACGCACATATACTTGCTTGTGCAAATTGGAAGTGCACACGTCTTGACGGTCGCGCGGCGCGTGCGGCGTCGCGTCGAGTGGCTCGAAAAAAAAAGACCAAAACAGAACGTCAAGACGCTTCTTTCTGAACGCTCTCATTCATTGGCAATTGGCATTATGTTTGATTTGCCCGAGCGACACGACGCCCCGCGTCTCTCATAACGACTTCCAAAAAGGAGGAGGTTCTCAAACCGACTGTTTTTTTTTGTATGTAGGTACGCTACGCGATTACTCCGCGAACTGTGAATCGATTTTAATGATTCTTTTTTTGTTTGGTAGATCATACTTTGGAGGTGGTCCCTTAATAAATTTTACAGCTTTTAAAATTTTAACAAAAGTTTAAAAATTGTTTACATGGATGACGGGAAGTCGGTTTTTTAATCTTTCCTTTTATATTATACTCGTAGTAGCTTTGTTATGAACTGAAGTCAAGAAATCCATAGTATTGAAGTTTGTAGTTTTCATAAGTTTCAAATATCTACTTCCTGCCATTAAATTTACTTTAATTCTATAAGTTGTTACTCGAATTCTGTTTACGAATCTAAACATGATTTTAACCGTGTTGCTGCTGATAAGGAAATTTTATCCAGCTACTACATTTGTGCAATACCTACTGTATTGTGTTCTTTTTTTACTTATAAAATAATATAATAATAGTAATAAAATTGCCATTATTCGTTATAAAAGCCTTCTCAAGTGCCATATCAATGCGCGTTTACATCACGCACTCATTTTCAACGCTTCAGCGATCCCAAATCGTTCTCGATATTGCAATTAAAATCCAACTGACAATACAATTGTGCAGAATTCACGTTTGCTTTGCTATTAATCCGTCTGCATTATTCATTTTTTCATTTCGAAATAATTCAACTGACTGTTCTTTTAATATATATATTTTTTAATTATTGAAATCCTGGATGACGGCCTTCTGTCGGCTCTGGATGTTACTGAATTCATTTAACTATTTTCTGTTTTGTTTCAGGTTCAAAAGGACTACTCAGGACCGTTTCATCTCTAGACTCAGAAGTACTCTGAGCAGAAGGTAACACTCATTTATCAATTTACTAGCTGCGCCCCGCGGTTTCACCCGCGGTCCAACAGGAACCGTTTATTTTTTCGGTATAAAAAGTACCCTATGTCCTTTTCTGTAACCCAGACAACATGTTTGCAATATTTTAAGACAATTAGTTGAGTAGTTGACACGTGAAAGCGTTTCAAACACACAAACGAACAAACTCACTTTCGCACTTATAATATTAGTCAGGATTTATTCACGTTCATTGTGTATAGTATGCTATGAACCCGCATTGGATATACGGCCATTTTTTTTTATTCCGCATCCTTTTCACGTTAAATTTTTGATGCGTAAAATTTTTTAGCCCTTAGTTCCTTTCATAGAAATACTAGAACAGCATCCATACTAATATTATACATTCTAAAGCTCCTCTGTCTGTTTGTAGGCTTTTCACGGCTAAACGGCTGAACGGAACTGATAAAAATTCATAATTAGGTACAGTTTTTCACGACGAAGGTTTATGGATACTATTTAGTGAATAAACGCGAACGAAATCGCAGGTAACAGCTAGTTTATAAATACCATTCCAATGTTCAAAATTTGATTTTATTAAGTCCTTCATCACAACAGGAACTTACATTTAATTAAAGAAGCTCTACTTACACATTCAATGCCTTCCATGTCGTCTATAAATTAACAAACATAAACTGGTCCCTGGTTTTTACAGTTTATTTCAGTAAATTCATATGCTGAAGGGTCAAATGTGACCGGTGAAGGTCGAATCGTATTACGTACATCCGTTTGATCCGTCACTTCATTGTCTTCCCTTCTAATCCTCCGCACGCAAAGGAATTTAATACCAGCATTTACTCATGCCTTTGCTAGGTTTCAATACAATTTCAGTTTGAATTTTGGAATAAATATAAAGTACCTAAAACAAGTCATTTAACTTACCGTTCTGGACCTGGATTCCATTTTCATTCCGTAATTAAACTTTTGGTTCGTTTTTCTTTGATATGTTTTAAGAATTCATATTTGAAAACTTCTCGTGAATTTCATCACAGCCCCGCAGGTTGAAACCATAAACAATCTCAATTTGTACTTTCTAACAATTTTTCGTTTTGAAGACTTAATGAGAAATACTTTCCGAACAAAAAATCATCGTTGGAAGTTTGGAATTCAAAGACTTGTTGCTCCGAGATGAATCACGATCGGTGCTGTTTGAGGTGAAGTTTTGGCATTTGTAAGATTTCGTGCGTTCGTGATTTCAACCATGGCTGCAGGGAAAGCGTGATGAGGCCCGTTCACGGCTTGTCCTACTATATTGACAATTTACGCAACTGCGTGTCGCAAAACGTTGGATAACAGAAGTTTCAGCTTTGTTAGAGGATTTGGTTGACCGTTTTGAAAATGAATACGTTATTAGAATCGTTAGAGAGTAGAACGCGCTGTATTGTAGTCTTCTAAGATCACTTTCACAGTACGTTTGACTTGTAGTTAGTTCTATTTGTTGGGTTCATTGTTGTTTGTAGAGAAAGCCTATATAATAGGGTTCAGCGTTGCAGGCAGTAAGAAGTACAGTTCGTCATTTTTTTTAACTTTTGGTTCTGAATACTTGGGGTATCAAGTGAAGTCAGTCAAAAAACTTCATATGAAATTCTCTTAACTTTAACCGCCTTAACAATAAACGTTGTATAGCCTCAAAATAGTTATACAGTGTTTTGTATTTTTCGATCGAGTTAAAAATTTGAAAGAAATTAAAAAGAGAAAACACTGTATAACTAGTCCGAGGATATACGCCGTTTATTGCTAAGGGGGTAAATCTTTTATCGTTGTATAATTACAAATTGTAACAGTATTTTACACATATTTTCAAAGAAATTAGAAAGGAGGACTCCTTTCTAATTAAAGTTGTCAAGCCTAAGAATGGTTATGGTCTTTTTCTTTTTGTTTAAATTTTTAGCTCGTTCGAAAACGACAAAATACTGAATAACTCTTCCGGGGTTTTTGATGTTTATTAGTAAGGTTTAAGGGAAGGTATTTTCAGTTTTCATTTATTTAAATCCAAGTAAAGCTCAAGCTACAAGCACAATCTCCTTCATTCATTCAGAAATTTCAGAATCAAAGCTGAAGTTAAAGCTCCGTATAACTTTGCTCGTTACGGACAAGATTTAATTCGCAAAGGATGCCCAATTTACAAATCGGAAATGTTCAGGATCTGTTTTCGCAAACTCGATTTGAAATTTTGAACCTTTTTCTCAATTTAACTTAATTTGAATTTTGTATGAGGTGAGTAAGAGTTTGTTTAGGCCGTCAATTAAAAGCAATGTTTTGCTCTGTATAAAAATTTGAAATTAAAATAATATTATACGATACGATACCTAATAACGCCTATTATCTACAACTATATTAATTTACGAAAAAACGGGCTTTTGATAAACCTCAAATATATTTTCTTCACCTCGTACACAAATTTAATCAAAATTAAAGCGTGTCTACTCACGCTTATCTCTTTCTTTCTCGTAAATAGAAATTTAGTAGTTCCACACGCATTACAAAACAGCAAATGTAATCCCACATTATGCCGTAATACAATACAATGGCGTCATAGCTCCAACAATTGTCCACGATGGCCCAGTTCTCAGTGGACACGTATTACCTCCTCATTAGGGATCAACCTATTGAAGGCTCGTTTCAATTTAAAATAAAACAATATTTTTGCAGGTATTTTTTTTTAAGTACTCTATCTTTGGATGTTATTTGAACTTCACATTGATCTTTCTCTCTTCCTCTCGTAATGTTCTTTTGGGCTCTCTCTCTTTCTCTCGTTATTTTCTTTGTATTGGGATTGACTTCTAAGTAGCGGACATTGCCTTGCATTAGACATTAGATTTTATACGGTGTGAAGCAAAAATGTTTCATTATGACAATGGTCAGGAATTTGGCATCTGCTCTAATAAACTTAAAGCAACTAACGCATTAGAGAGAGAGTATTAACCACCATGCCGACGATGAAAGTGATAAGTGCGAAGTAACGAGACGTGATTTACTTTTACTCGGCCTGACGAGCCTGCCTAATTAACCTAGTTGCTTGGACACACTCCGTTTAGACCAAGACGATAAGCAAAACAAATAACAAAGCGTCGAACGGTAGAAGAATGATTGTAATCGGTAAACGAAGCCTGATAAAGGAGACTAAAGTGTTTTTTAACTTTTCTAATAATGACAAAGAAAACTGACCTCTTGGAACTTTTGAATTGAAAATTGATTGATCTCTTAAGAACCATTCGTATGTTTTGATAGGTTCCTTTTGATTGAAGAAAAACCAAAATCTTAGCTGCAATGAAATGTATCTAGGAAATCCGGAATAACATCTTGAAGGAACTGGACAGTCTTCATATTTAGTATTAACTATTAATGTACTAATGTATTCAAACTCGGTGCTTCTAGTTTATGGCGTTATGTATTCAGTTTCCTACTTCATTAGCATGTGCAATAAACTATACTAGATAGTCTTAATGAATTTGAAGATAGGGTCATTTAGCCTATCGTAATGTAGGAAGTGGCTCAAATGTGGGCTAACGTGTTGGCTACGTGATTATTTAACTACATTAAAAAATAACTCATTATAATATGATCTAATTTATTATGACATGCAATGAAGTCACTAACAAGAACTTATGGCATTATTTTTATACAAACATGTTTATTTGGGTCAAACTATACAAATAAATATGTAAGTTTATAATTATTATCTCTAAATGTTATCTAGTTCCTAATTTTTTATGCTTTTTTTAACCACCCGAGATTGTACATATATTCTTAAATTACTTAAATTTTCTTATTCATAACCTCCGCTTCTCACAATTTAGTAAGACTTGTTTTTTGTACTGTGGTAATCCGAATTCTTAATCACCTTATTCCATTTCCTTTACATTATTATGTTGATACAATACTGACAATATTTTGAGCGATAATATAGAATGTCACAACAGTATGCAAATCAGCGGTGCATGATGCAAAAATGTTGCCCGACAATACTTATTACAAGTAGTAAAATATATTTATCGGTGTCAGTATCAATGTTACGCAAAACGGAAATACGAACACGTGTGTCAATAACACAAAAAAAAAGTGAATTCGATACAGTTACGTAACGAGTGCAAACAACTTTCAGTTAGTTTCAGTTTATTTCCTTTGAAATGGGCTTTTGCGCAGCTGTGTTGCAGAATTACCCTAGTTCCATATGCTCTGCTCGTGTTTGATAAATACATGGTGTCGCCTGTCGCTATGCGAGTTCACGTCACAAGTTGCGTAAATGTTATCACCACCAAATACCTTGTTATCATAATATCGATGTTGCTGATTAACATCCGCTTTCCGTATTGTCCTGCTTTCTTCTGTTTCTCTTTCTTCTATCCTCATTTTCTTTTATCCTCATTTTCTTTTTAATGTCATTTATTTCGATGTTACCTTTTTTTGCCACAGGTGGCATATAAGCTAACGGGCCGCCTGATGGTAAGCGATCGCCGTTGCCTATGGATACCTGTAATAACAGGGGCATCACAGACTTTATGGACTCTATTGACAGCCCTTTTGAAGAACCCTTTTTGATTTCGTCTGTTTTATTCCCTTGCTTCCTTCCTTTATTATTATAAATGTTTCCTTGGCTTTTCCGTTTTTATCGTCTGCTTCGATCTTTTATTAGTCGAATCCAGTTTTGACCCTAAACTCAATAAATCACTCGATAATTTATTCAAACACTGTAACAATAAATATCGAAAGAGTATTCTTTAAAAGTGTCTTGAAAGTCGTGCAGTTTTGTTTACCAACTTTCTCAACTGTTCAGCCTCTGTAAGCCAACACGGTTGCCTGACAAGTGGTCTAGTTGACAGCTCTTTGGCAAGTAGGTGACCTGTGTGTGTATATCAACTTAAGTAAGTCAAGAAGGCGTACTTTCGTTATTATTTACATAAATCTAATTGCGTTAGATGGTACCTTATTCTTTGATTAGACATAAAATTTAGCAGACTTTAGTTCTTTGCTGGAAGTTGGAATGACGTTCGTAAGCTGTGTCTGCGTGAAACTAATATAGACATCATGAACACCCGTCATGTAGAACCTGATATGTCCATCCTCAAATCCGGGCGTAAAACCGCGGATGTAAAACTAATTATAGACAGGTACATGCAATTGTGCATATTCAAGGAAGTACGTAGTTATCGAATATGCCCCGATTGTAGTGTGCAACGTATTAGCTTCGTCTTTCACTTTTACTACTACTTTATTTTCTATTGCAATGCATATGTAAATAGGCGACCGGTATAAAGTTCTCAAAATTAGAGCAGGGCAGCTTTTGTTGCATCCATTGGCTTTATTTATCTTATCTATTTTTTTATTTTATTACTTAATAGGCTTGCGTTTGGCCGCCAACATGCCTGATGATAAGCAGTGATGCGGCCTACGATGGAGCACGCTTGCCTAGAAGAAACCGATTCACTCGAGACTTGAAGATACCCAGATTATAAGTGTCAGGGAACACACACTCTGGCAGAGTATTCCACACTCTAGCAGTCCTTATGAGAAATGAGGAACCAAAGCGTTTCGTGCGTGTTTTAGGTGTGTCGACCATAAAACGATGCCGCTTTTTTGTACTCTTGGTTCTTTTATAGAAGAAGATCTTAATATATAAAAATTACGTGTCACATTGTTTGTCCGCTATAGACTCCTAAACTACTTAACCGATTTCAATCAAATTTGCACACCGTGTGCAGTTCGATCTAACTTAACAGATAGGATAGCTCATATACATACCTATATATTTATATAAATAATAAACGCGAACGAAGTCGCGGGGTGACAGCTAGTATACTTATAAGTTTGGTTTGTCAGTCATAAATTCCAATCTACTTAATCAAACAAACGTAAATGAATTGTGTAAATGTAAATTGATTCGTACTGAAATTTACGATCACAACCACGAATTTCAATCTGGCAAATTTACAAATATAACAATCTCGATCAGGCGCATTTATTTCGTTGGTCGCCTGTTTTAAAATTTTTTCAAGGTTCACCAAACGATTTCATTAGCGAGAATTAATAAAAACTTGGGCCAAAACTCCGACTAGTGGCTGAATCTAAAGCATCCGTTGCGAAATTTACAAGGACCCCCAATAAAGAACACCCGCGTGTGACTTATGTTCTTTACTAATGGCTCAATTTTGGGGAACCAACAAATGGTTCTAAGTGCTTTGTATAATTTCTGTTGCGCAATATATATATGTATCTCAAAATTTATTTTCCCCTTTTATGTTTAGTATCGAAGGCCAGGCCATGATTTGGGTCGCTGCACCAACTAAGTTTAAAGTTAGCTAACTTATCACATTAATATTATGAAGTGAAAAAAAGTTCGGATGGATGGATGAGTGTTTGTTACTCAATCATGCCAAAACAGCTGAACGGATCTGAAGGAAGTTTGGCACAGAGATAGATTATAGTCTAGAATGGCACATATGATACCTTTAAACCGCGAGTAGTTCTACTAATATCCTACTATCCTACTTAATATTATAAACGCGAAAATTTGTATGTATGGATGGATGGATGGTTGGATGGATGGATGGATGTTTGTTACTCTTTCACGCCAGAACGGCTGAACAGATCTGGATGAAATTTGGCACAGAGATAGATTATAGTCTAGAATAGCACATACACTGAGAAAAATGGCTTTCGTAATTCCGGACAGTTTTAAAGGAATTTACGGACTTTTATCCGTATTCCCAACAAAAAGGTACCAAGAGTTCTTAATAGTGTTTTGTGCGTAATTCACCAAAAAATGTCGTGAATAGTCGTCACCCATAAATATCAAGAAACATCACGACGTTATTATGTGCTTTAAACTTATGTTTTATCGTTTCGCGTCATGACTGTTTGTCATGACAAACACTCTGAATACTTAGAACGTCGATGACGAGAAATTATGATCGGAATGATAAATATTGTAGAAAACTGATACAGTACAATTATTTAAATGATGAGTCTTAGTGAACATCATGATAATTTATCGGACTTTCCTAATAATTGTAAGGGAAACCATTGAATGTTTTTCGTAATATCATGACAATTTTTTGAGCTTCCTTGTATTTTATCATTATGAACTAATAAGATTTAATTACCTATTCTAATGGTTTATTGGCATTGGAAGGATAAATGCGACCTGAATACCTATAAAATAACAGTACCGTCATGACAAAGCTGTATGTTTTTTACATATTATCGGTATTTTACTGTCAGCATCTAAATAATATTTCTGTTAGCAGGCTGTTTTAACTGACAAGATCACTAGAAATTCCTGATCTATAGGGTTGTGGGTCTCTGAGGGTGGTATAAATGACTTCAACACATAATTCAAAAGGGTATAGTATTTTATTTAACAAAGTTACAGATGGGAAACATGAAACAGTTTTAGCTATAATAATTAAAATACTTGCGCGAGCGCCTTAGCCCACGTTACATCCTCCCCCTCTAACCTAGATAAAGCGCCCTCGCGACTCAAGAGCTTAAGTCTTCGTTGTTTATGCTTCTCATGGAGCAGTACGAGTGGTACTTCCTATTCCTACGAATTGGTCAACTGGAAGAGATGATAACGACCTAAAATCTCACTGGTAGATATCCGTACGTGGTTGCACTCACGGCTTCCCTAATACGGTACGGTCCATCTCTCATTAATTTGGGCGTTTGTCTGCAGGTCGGATCGCTACTGCCTTGTGTTTTTAAAAGTATTATCGCCACAGTAGAATATCGGAGCTGGGCAACGAGCTCCGTTGGCGTAACGCTTTTGATCAGCTTGAGCCTTTTGACGTACTTTACTCGCACCTATTAGCACAGTCGACATCTTCACCAGGTAAGGGATAGGGCAGCGTCATCACTTTCTTTGATTTCGCAAGTATTCTTGTACGCGTCGGCTGGCGCGCATATTTCGCTCCCGAATGTAAGGTACAAGGATGTCTTTCCTGTGTTGTTGTCACTGCGGAGTTCACACGAAGCGAATAGCCGGGACGTTAGAATACCATGCGTTGTAATAATTGTGATCTGCGGCTTCAAGTCTCTGTTCTTATTTTCCACCAGATTTACCTGAGGATGGTACACCGGCGAGAGACACTGGGTAATGCCGAATGTGTGGAACATACTGTTTCATTATTTCGCTGATAAACTGAACTCCGTTGTCTCTTAAAATTCGCCTGGGTATTCCGTATCTTAGGATCAGGAATTCAAAGATAGACTCGCCCATCCGCGTCATTATCCCATCAGAATAAGTAAACACGTCATGCGTCTGCCTCTTCTCTCTAGCGCGTTTTCTCGAATTTGAATTTTGGGTTAAGAAAAATGGACTCGCCCAAGTGTTTTGCAAATTCTTATTAACACTATTTGTATTAAGTTCCCACATAAATGCACTTTACACTTTTTACAGTCACTTTAATTAGTGTATTGATTCACGTTTTTAGCGTTTTTCACTTTCGATCGCGCCCGCGAGTGTGCCCCGTTACTATAAGATGATTTGGTTGCGGGTCTCTGAGGGCGTTATAAATGAGTTCAACACACGATTCAAAACGGTAATGCACTGTAATTAACCAAAATTACAGATAGAAAACGTGAAACAGTCTTTAAACCATAATTATTTATCAAAATAATTGCGCTAGCGCCTTTTGACCGGCGGAATCAGAAGTCTGTCGAGCACTGGTAAAGCCTGCGTTATATTTTTTGATTTTCATAACAAAAAGTACCTAATATTTAAACCGATCTAATAAAATTAGGTACATCATGATAAGGTAATGACCAAACCTAATAGATGTTTGTGAATTCTTGACGAAGCATCAAGACATCATGATATTTTCTAAATAATGAATGAGCATCTTGTGCGTCGTAGGTACCTACCATTTTTTTGTCATGCAGTCATGATATTATTTTATTCCGCTTACGGACTATTCCAAGTTACACACCTCTCAATTGTCGTGCCTAAATCTGTATCAGGATAAACTCTCAAATCGTCGTGAACTTCACCATAAAACTTTAGGCTAGTACCAGGAATTTAGAATTACGTCATTTAATATTTTAATGATGAAGCGTAATGAAAACCAATGATTAAAATCCCTGCAATTTATAATAATGTAATGTTAGTTTAATCCGACTGAACTATAATTTACTATGCACATGATAATGTTGAAGGAGCCAGGATTAAATGATGTTATTCATGTTACTTTTTTATGAAGGACGGAAGCCATTTTTCTCCGTGTAGGATACTATTTAACCGCGGGTGAAACTGCGGAGCGCAGCTTGTAATATTATAAACGCGAAAGTTTATAAGAATGGATGGATGGATGTTTGTTACTCTTTCACGCAAGAGCGGCTGAACAGATTTAGATGAAATTTGGCACAGAGATTATAGTCTAGAATAGCACATAGGATACTTTTTAATCGCGGGTAAAACCGTGGGGCGCAGCTTGTCTTTCATATATGGAAAAAACTAATTTTATAGTTATTACCGTCGGTGACGTTGAGAAACCTATGTCAAACTTTGTCAGCCCGTTCTCATTAGGACAGGATTTAGACTAGCAGTAATCCTTGGGTAAGCCGCTTGCCGCTCGCGTCCCTTTCAACCATAGCCATTGAAAAGGCAGACAAGGGGCAATTTGTCATCGTTAACATTTACCTCAAACCTTAGTACTTTTCAAAAGTTCCAATACAATACCGAAGGCACGAAATGGACTATAAATCACGTAAATGTTCACCAAAATGCTCGGGATAGCTCGGGAATAGTCGAAAACCATCCCGCGGTCCACAAAAGGCATTTGTGAAGAATCGTCGCGTTAGATTCCAAACAACACTGGCTGTAATAAAAAACTTTAATGTACTAAGAATAGAATAGAGATCTGAAAATAAGAATGTTTACTATGTTAAACTTAGTGTGGTGTGCATATTATGTTAAAGACTTATCTGTGATGAGGATGATAAGAAACCGTATATAACCGTATAGAATGAACTCAAAACAAATGCAAGTGAAGTTAATGAAATACATCGCACTTGAAAAAATACCAACACAAACTATTCACAGCATACGTATTTTCATGAAAATAACGCAAACTAGCTCATCCGCTTCGCCAGGCCGTTGGTGCTGAAATAAATTGAGTTAACGTTTTTGTCCAGCTCGAGTAAAATATTCTTGTGTAAATATGCCTTTGTGTTCACTAACTAACTTTATTTTGACGTGACAACGTCTTATAAATTGGTTTGCCGGGTGACACTTCAAGAAACTGCGTTACGCTCCGCTCACGTTATGCGCTCACAATGAGAGCGAGTGAGAGGCACGCCCGCGAGGTTAGCCCGCCTAAGAGCGAGAGAGACAGACATAAAAAGTCGTTGTCACGTAAAACTTTCGCCCGTATACCGACTTTACAGGCAACCAATTTTTCATTTTAGTTCTAGCTTACGTATTCCAAAACCCTGGAAAGGTGTTCTTACTGGATTCATATTTCACAAACACAATTTTAGGCTTTCTTAAATCTTTCTCAAACTCTGTAATTTTAACGGAACTTTTTGTTCTTATATTATTCTCTTGTAAAAGTTTTTATTTTGTTACAGAAATGTAACTTTATCTCAAAGATTTAGGCAGAATTAAATGCCCGTGTTTATTTAATGCTGTCTAAATCTTTAAAATAAATGTAAATTTCTCAATTTAAATGAAAATATGTTCTGGACTGACTGCACCAACTATATGTACATGTAGGTAACTGACATCCAAGCTCAAATATAATATTAGGAACCGATTAAACAAAATCTTAGAGCATAAGCAGTTGGACGTTTAAAGTTTCCGTAACGTGACTGTACACACACATACACGTGACCCCGTTCTCAAATGATACATGTACTTAACCTTATCTTAAAGATTTAGGCGGAATTAAATAAACACGGGTATGTTCTGAATTGACTGCATGAACTATTCACGTAAGCTCAAATATTTTAGGAATCTATTAAACAATATCTTAGAGCATAACCAGTTGGACGTTTAAAGTTTTGGTAACGTGACTGTACTCACATTTGCACGTGACCCCGTGCTCATGAAACTAAATTATGATCCCTGCTTCCTTATTCGGTGAGGATCGATGACGTGCGACTCCACGTGTGTGCCAAATCGATTATTACATTGAATCGAATCATGAGAAAATATTTCTCTTCTCCTTTGAAACATTGAATATTTGATTTGCTTCAAGGAAATGAGATAACGTACAACGTAACGTCACGTCTTTTCCCCGAAGAGGCTGGCAGAAGTGTATTACAACACCCACACTTTTCCAGACAATATTCAGTCCTCAATATGCCAAGGGGCGAGCCTGTCGCCATACACCGGGCTGCAGTCATGTAGCAGACGACATACAATGCGCACATATTTTCACACTATGAACAAATTGGCGCGTGCCTTCGGCTGGGATTGAATCTGCTCCCTCTGGCTCGAGAGGCGAGCCTCCTCCAACTAGGATATCATGCATCAATCTTATAAGCAACGAACGAACTGGGAATATTATTTTTAGGGTAAATTCATGTTGTAAGAGTTGAGTGATAATTCAGGCCATCCCAGAAACCCACACAAGTCACATATTTATCTGATATTATATTCGCGATGATGTGATGATAGCCTGGATGGAGAACGCTCGCCTCCAAGAAGCCAGAGGAAGCTGGTTTAATCCCAGTTGACGGCACGCACCAATTTGTTGATAATGTACGTATTGTATGTCATCTGCTACATGACTGCAGCCCGGTGTATGGCGACAGGCTCGCCCCCTGTCACATTTAGGACTGAATATCGTCCGGCGAAGTGTGGGTGTTCTATTCCATCTCTGCCAGCCCCTTTCGGGGGAAAGACATGACGATATGTTATGTTATTTTTATTATTTTGACTACATTGTATGTTTTAAGTCACTACTTTTTATCCTTGTAATTTTCACACGTGGTATGACACATGTATACATACGAGTATAAACAGGTAAGGATTCTATGGGTATATTGAATAGTGTACAGCCAGTTTATTCTGTCGTTCTGCTGCATCATTAGTCTTCATTCAATTTGAACGCTTCTCTATTGAAAAAGGATGTAACTTACTTTTAATCTGCATAGATATGAGGTTGAATTTGGGTCGCAGGTTCGCTCCCTGTGTGAGATGTCGCAAGAGCGTCGCACCTGAACCGGGTCAGGGCTGTGGGATGCTGAGCGAAATTTTAATAAGAATATTTTATTACCTGAACTAACTCTTAGAGAACCTTTATGAGCTATTTGGCAAAAGCTTAGTTCGACCTCAATTTTTGGCCACCTAGCTAGACTAATGCAAAATAATAAAAAACGGGCCAAGTTCGAGTCGGACTCGCGCAAGAAGGGTTCCGTACTACTATGTATAAAAACGGCAAAAAAAACACGTTTTTTGCATGGGATAAGTTGTTGTTATAGCGACAAAAGAAATACATCAGCTGTGAAATTTTAACTTTCTGACTATCACGGTTCATGTGATACAGCCTGGTGACAGACGGACAGACAGACGGTCGGAGTCTTAGTAATAGGGTCCCGTTTACCCTTTGGGTACGGAACCTTAAAAATAATTAAAGTGTCCGAATTCTTGGAGTACATTATAGGTCCTAAACCGTCAACCCAAATAAACGATTTGATTGTAGCAGTATATAGAAAACGATAACGATATATCCATATTATCAGTTGATTGAAATATTATCTCACATCACTTTTCATTTGCCCATTTTTTCGCTAAGCAGTATTTTTACCAATTCGCGCACTTCAGAATTTCAGTCTCAAATCAAATTAAATGTATTTTTACCCGACTGCGCAAGAAGGAGAGTTATGTTTTTAGAGGGTATGTATGTATGTGGGTATGAAAGAGGTATCTTTGGCACGACCTACAGCCTTAACAGCTTCATGGAATTCGAGATGTGAGGTGTCATTTGAATCGTCTTGATTGTGAGAGTGACATAGGGTACAACATTTAGCATCCGGGTTTTTTTTTTGTTTTTCTTTTAATGTTAATGTTACATGTTCTCAAATGTGTATCGAAAACACGTTTTTGAACTTCATAGTTATTAAAAATATCGAACCGTAGTTGTTCGGAAAAAGAGCCACTACCATGAAAAACCGGCAAAAAACCGAGGGGCATATTTATCTAGATCTAGAAATCTAAGAAATCTAGAATTTACTCTTATCTGATGATCTACGGCATATTTTAACGTTTGGGGGCTGAACTACCCACGTCCGTAGGAGTGTACTCTATTCTGGTTCCCTACACGTGGTCCCCGGGTAGTGCTAACCGGGTAGCAAACTCTGGTGGGAGGCTTCGGCCGTGGCTAGTTACCACCCACCGGACCAAGCCATGCCGTGAAATGACCTAGTCGTGTTTCGGGATGTAGTCCGGTGTAACCGTTCCGAAGACGGGTCTGAGCAGTAGCGCACTTGTAGCGCCTCACTCAACTGCCGTCATTGTACTTCTTCACTCTAGTAAACTTCAAGGCTTAGAGTGAATAAGTACCTTTTTTTTTTTATGTAGAATAGGTCGGCGTTTGACCACCAACTCGCCTGATGTTAAGCGACATTGTGGTCTAAGATGGAGCACGACGACCTATAAGGTACTTATTCACTCTAGCCTTGAAGTTTACTAGAGTGAAGAAGTACAAAGACGGTAGTTGAGTGAGGCGCTACAACTGCACCACTGCTCAGACCCGTCTTCGGTCGTCGGTCGTCGGTATAGGTCGTCGTGCTCCATCTTAGACCACAACGTCGCTTACCATCAGGCGAGTTGGTGGTCAAACGCCGACCTATTATACATAAAAAAAAAAAACCTCTAAGCCGGACCAGAAACATTTTTACTCATATCCTTCTTTACATTCATTTATGCAAACGCATTCATATCGGTGACACGTGCCTTTCTTCGCGCTTGTGAGGGTGCCTCTATGAGCCTTGGACGTGATTCCGCGACTGTCAATAGTTCAATGTTGAATTTTGAGTTGGATATCTATCCAATATAACGTACCCAATTTTAAAACCAATTACATTTCGACATATTCAACTCTATTCTAAAACGAAGTGGCAAAATTCTTTAAACCAATTTTGCTGGATATATATTTTAGTTCCGAAATGTTGGCACGACTTTAATTTGCCGGTCAATTTGAATTCAGGAAACGTGATTTTATGTAGACAGACGTGATTTTATGCAGCGATGACAGCCTAGTTGGGAGAAGGTCCGCCTCTCAAGCCAGAGGGAGCGGGTTCGAACCCAGCCGACGGCACGCACCAATTTGTTTACTGTGTGAACATAATTATGTGCGTATTGTATGTCATTTGCTACTTTGTGACTGGAGCCCGGTGTATGGCGACAGGCTCGCCCCCTGTCACATTTGGGACTGAATATCGTCCGGCGAAATGTGGGTGTTGTATTACACCTCTGCCAGCCCCCTCGGGGGAAAGGCGTGACGATATGTAATTTTATGTACATCTTTATTCCCATTCAAGACTGCTCTCGCAAAGATGCTCATTATTTTCTTATTTCATTTTATCTCAGCTTCACGCTAGGAAAGTTCGGTAAACCTTTGACATTTTTTCCTAATTTACCAATCACTGCTTCCCGCTTGCTAACTACTTATTCCAAATTTACAATACAAAACCTTAAATTAAATACTTATTCTGTTCTCTTATGAGACGCTACTGTCCAAACAGTTACATTGATCTCATTACATAGTAACTTAGTAACCAACCAGGAAGAACAACAAAACTGGAATAACTTTCGCTCGGTCCGATAATCAAACGGCTCGGTGGCAATTGAAGCGTCAAAACATGGCCAATGAATCGCTGGAACTTGCCATGATACAACTGTAATAACAGGCTTCATCCAATGTATTATAGTCAAGTAGCTACTGGATGCTTTACTGAGCACAAACCATGAGACAATCCATGACAGAAGTTTGCTACGTATAACGCCTTTGGTCGAACCTCGACAAGATTGACACAGGACCGGGATGAATAGCGTACAAGAAGAGAAACCTATGCTCAGCAGTAGGCTGTAACTGGCTGATGATGATGATAATATTCAGCAAATATTTGATTAATCAACCTGGTAATCAAGCTTTATGATACACACGAAACGAAACGTAGTCTTCTTAATCTATGGTTATGGCGTTTCCCGTGATCTGCGATCGTTGTCTTTCATAGGTTCAATTAGTAATTGTAATTATCCCTATCTTCCAAACTACAGTGTTTACAGTCCATGATAATTATACGGATAATTACGCTAATTGACTGGGAAATGGAACTACGTATGGTATGGTTATGATGTATTTGTAATTGCCTTTCATTGCCAATGTTCTACGTTCTGTTAGTCATATTCTATGTAGAGTCAGAGTTCAGAGCACTAGATACGTTAGTTTGACATAAATATAAGGTTTTAAATTAACACACAAACTACAGAACATCTTATTTAAAGTTTCCGTGTGACTGTAATGTTGAAAATTGTAAAGCTTCTAAATGCTGAAACGAGGTTAAACGGAAAGCTAAAAAATAAACCTCATTAAAGTTCCTTTAACACCGCATGAAGTACCAGGCGAGCATGAAACACCGAAGGCTTGCGGGTCAGGGACACCGCATAGAGTTAGCGCCAAAACTTTAGCGCGGCAAGCGCAACAGCCAAACCCGACTGTGTGCTCCATGACAAATTCAATAACCGCGCAATCAACTCTTTGTAAGTATCTAATAAAAGCAACTTTGAAACGCTTCTAGCATAATTTGCGTGAAAACGTTAATTGAATTTTGTTTTACGTTACAAATAACGGTTACGTATATACCTTCGTGTACAGCCATACGGTGTAAAAAATCGGATGACGATACGTATCGCACGAAAAAGCTGAATGAAAATCGTGCTTTCTTCAAATTCCTGTTATTTTCAAACTGACTTCGGTCAGTCAGATGTTTATCAAAAGACTCGAGCTTTGTGCCGCTATTATTCAAACGGATTTCTTTGATCAAGGATTTGGAGTCTACGATCCATTGTTTGTCGAAAACAATTATATCACTGCGTATAAGAAACTCTCAGAAGCTGTGAAACAGATGCATATCGTAATATCGGCTTCCTCATTGCCTTTATGGCGTTTGCCAATCGACAGGTTAATTTAAACTTGTATATCTCTTAAATCCATCCAACCAGTTCTAGGTGTTAAAAAAACTGTTTGTTTCATTACAGTTCTTGTAACTATCCTAACCAATCGTTTGACTAATGAGGCGGTAATGGATGAGGTGAATCTAACATAGGTCGTTTGCAGGCAGTCAACTGGTATTGGGCAAGTTCCCCGGCAAATCCGCCTGCAGTCACCGCCAGTCGCGGTTTGGCGCGCATTCCAGGCGGACGTGTTTCGTCGCGTCTTCCATTCCGCTCGGAGGTATCCTCGTGGCTACAGATATTGGATTATTGTTTGTGAGTTCTGTGAAGTTTTGACTATTGCGTGCTGTTCACCTAATCACTGGTTCGTGTTGCGACCACAAGGTATTTACAAGTTTTTGTTTGGTTGCTTGTAGTTGTATGGTTTTATCAAAATTGAACGGAAGCTTGGCTGAGCCCCGAATTGTGGTTTTGGAGTAAGGATTACGCACCGTAAGGATTACTTATATTAGTTTGTTGCCTTTACAATTTTATTTCAGTTGGTGACGACCTATCCCTACTTAAAGCTTTTGATGTTATTTCAGGTTTAGATCTGAAATTTTATCCGTTTTTCTCTACATTTTGTTGTTATTGTTTTTCATTTTGTGACCTTTTCAATCAATTTTGACCGGCACCAGCAAAAGATCAAAAGGATAAAAACATAGTTAATCAGACAGGATTAATCATTCAATGTTAAAAATTGAACAAATAATTAATGATGACATGGAATGGGGTATATATAAATAAAACATGTACTTGTAAAATTATTAACTTTACTACAAACTAAAATAGAAAGTAATGTATTGGTTTCTCATACAAACATTTTAAAGTTGAACTTGCAGAGCTTACCGTATTTTTTTCTGACGTACTCGTAGGTAGAGTCCTTCACCGCAATACAACAGGATATCGGCACAACCTCGAGATCTGACTAAGATCAGTCTCAAAAATAATAATTACAAAGTTACAAAGGATTTATAAAACTGCAAACCAAGTAAATGTCAAGGGCAATCTGGACTGTTCCGGAAATGCAAGTCTTTTGGCAAACTATGGTATAAAATTTTTTGGCTTGACCCCTTGTTCTGTTAGCCTAGAACTCTGTCTGGCTTACTGCCATCTCCAAAGATGGTCATAAAATAAAATAAGAAAGCACTTTTTACTACTTTAATTTATAGCTCTGCTAATCAAATAATCTAGACAGAAAGCAGGTATCTAAACCTCAGTACCGAAAAGAATGAAAAAACGCGCTTGCTCACGCTCTATCCCACTCAATAGCTTGAGAATTGACATGAAAAGAGATATAAAGCAAATATTTAATACTGACCTATCCCTTAATAGGTATATGACTGGCCAAGATAGTCCAGTCTTCATATTCTAAAACAAAGTCTAATAAAGATGGACGTCACGACCGATGACGACATAGCTGTTACTCTTCAACGTAATTTCTCACTGACTCATTAGCTAACGAGAAAAAATAAGGAATTTGTAAGAACCTTTGTGTTCTGCAGAGCCGAAACTGTTTTAGTTACCCAACTGTCAAAGGCGAATGGAACAGCAATAAAAAGGCAAACACAGTTTGGTGTTTCCAACTTCTCTCATTATAATATTAATATAGAGAAATTTATTGGCGTTGTAAACTTTTTTACATCAGTACATTAGGTAAGGTATATCCTGAAAACAAAAACAACTATATTAAAGAAGGACTTTACAAGTTTTGATGTCTAAGATAGTAGTTTCGAGAACTAGCAGTACTCCAACATCGTGCATTATAAATAAGGCTAGCACGTGTCCTAAAACAGGTCGCAATTTGAGTGTCGTTTTTTGCGCGACTTACAAAAGAAAAGACCTTACGGATGCGTGGAAGGCGACTATCTACGTGATTTAAGAATGTTTTCCTACTCAATAAAACTCGTGTACGAGCCAATCTGACTCTTATTGTCTGAGGTTTTGGTGTCAGAATTGCCTTTCTGCTACATTTGAAGTTAGTTAATGTAACTACTGCATATACGACCTATGGATGTGACTATGCTGGGAAGGATTTCCTTAATGACGACAGCCAGAATCACATGGAATTCTCTTGAGTTTTATTTTTCACAAAGCATCATTGTTGAAAATGCATAGTACGAGTAGGTTCGGATTACGCCAATTTCTGCTATAGATAATTCCCACCCACGTCATCCTCGATCTATATTTAGCCTCATTCGGGTAAAGCTGTATTGTTTAACATCGTGACCTTTTTCCATTTTAAACCATAGAATAAATAACAAGCTTATTCAGTAAATAACTATGGTTAGGATAACTATGGTTAGAATATTTAAGATCGAATTAACATTTAATAACGCTGCCTTTAGCTCAAATTTTAGAGATCGGATAACATGTCAAACGTTATGTACTTTAGGGAATGAAACGTGATCAGTGTTCTCAGAGAATATGGTATTAGTTATCGTTATACGCTTAAACCCTGTAGCAGAAGATAGTGTTGTTCCTTCACAATCTTCTGTCCAAACTTAGTTAAGTTACCCTATAACTCTCTATTCGCCGTTTGCCTTGATCCTGTCGTTCTTGTCCTAAGCCAGACTAATCTAGGTTGGCGCCGTCGATCTATCTCCTTAATACACGTAAATTGCATGCCTCTGTTTCCTACATGGCACACAGATGCTACCAAACTAGAGGGTAAAGAATATGAGCTAATGCCATTAGTTCTGGCTAATAAATTGTCTACGCTTTCACGTACACTTGTTGCGTGCATATCGCAATGTCTTTTTGCCAAAATATTCAAACGTTGAAAGTGAAATTATTCAGAACAACTGATAGTCATCTAATGTGACAGCAGAGTGTACAGTCATCGTTTGTCGTACACTAGATATTTACACTTATCAACACTCAAATTAACATTATTTATTGATTCCAGAAGCAGAGAAAATGTATTTTTGCACGATTAATAATCTCACCGTCACTTTTGAGTTGGTTCTTAGTCATCTAAGGTTAAAAATACTGTTCTCATGTTTAAGATAAGTTTCGGAAAATTTCTGGAGTGTTGGAACACACAGAAATTTTCCTTCAGGCTCACAAATCTGATATGCATGTGTATGTGAAATTGTGCATGTATTTAATCTTATTCTAATTTGCAAACTAAAATAAAAAGTAAGTAAAATAAGTGATAATAGTACCAACCATAATGAGTTTCCTAAAGACGCCATCTGCTGCATAAAACAGACTGACTTAATTTCTCACAGACTATCTAGGGGTGAAGAACCTAATTATATAGGTAGTAAGCTCCTTTGAGACTGCGCTAGGTTATTTGTATAAGATCTTCTTTGAAATTAGCTTAGACATTATGTTCAGTTAAGATTTACTTAGAATTCTTAATGTCATTATTCTCATTCTCATTATTTTCTTTAGTAAAGTTTAGTTTTTCTTTTAAATAGGAAGCATGACTGCCAGTAAACTGGTTTTTAAAATTGATGCAAATATTCAAATTGAATTCATGTTTATTTTGTTAACAGAGAAACATACCTATTTATAGCGCCACTTGATAAACATTCGACTGTATTTGATATGACAACATTCGCACAATTCGGTTATAATTTTCGCGTAAACTCGCAAATTCAAACAATCATTACTGTTGGACAGTCTAGTTAGCAGCACATTTGTGGTTTAGTTTCCATATTTGTGAAGCCAACGACATGTAAATGGTGCATTGAACCTGTGCCAATGTGTAGGAGTCGATTTCGCCTGGTTACGACTTACGATCCGTGTCATCGCAGTGATTGCTATAATCAACTTATAAATGCTGACTCCAATACCAAATGTACGTCTTGCATAATTTTTAATTAAATGGTTCTTCCGTTAATAAAGACAGTAGTGACTAATAAATAATCTTTTTGTTTGCATAGAAACATTATGGGTATTGATCTAATGGTGGCGGGGTAAACATTATTTATCTTCCTCTCTAGTTTTCCCCATACATATTGTAGAATTACTAGCACTTTATCATGTCTTTAATTGACAGTGGTTACAACTTTTAGAAACTGATCAATAACAAATCAATTTTAATTTACAAAATAGCTTCTGACAATATTTACAAATTGAGTTTCAGATAACGAAAATTTACGCAAAGAAGTTGGTTTAATACACAAATTAAACATGGATAACAAAATACAATTATGCTCACAGCTAAGGTAATAAACTTAAAGCACTCTGTATTGTTAACTTAATTGGTCTACCATAACTTAATTCACACATTTCATTGGCAGCTTATTTCATACCTTTTAATATGATATCTACGATAGATAGTACTTGGTGCAGGTGGCTTTCATCGCTGTATTTATCGGAGTAATGAATACAGTTGTTAATCCACGTACTATGCTCGTATCTCACAATTGTAGGGTGTGACCTTCTGTGTTTCCGTCGATACTGTTTGTCTTCGTCACTTGTATTCAATGTCGTACATTATTATCTGGTAAAAGTGACAACCTTGGACTTATTTGCTTTAAAAATCCTTTCGGCGCTCTAACCAATCCGGGGGATTAAATAAACAAGACCGTGTTTTAGGTAAACATAATTTAAATAAAGTATTTGCTTATAATTACGCAGTGTTTTTGTTTACAAAGCTAATATTTGACTTCATTTAATATTTTTATCTATGTCATCACATCGTCAAAATACTGAGATCTTCATCAACCAATTTAAATCCCCTCGGTACCTGAAAGCTTATTTATGTGATCTCTTCTTGTGTTTTTGTTATACCTAAGTGGTCTATCTATATTCTTGAAATAGAAGTACATTATCCATACCAAATTTCTAATACCAAAACAAATTTCGGGTTATATTCACTTCTACCGCATTCCACTGAAACAGTTCATGATACAAAGTACGTGCGAAACACATCCATCTATCGATGATATACGACCGATAAACTTCTCTATATTCGTCTGCGATGAAGCCAACGATTTTTATGTTTCCGAATTCGCCGTAAACGCAAATAATGGCCGCTTGCCAACTTCAAGGTTTGTTCACCGTGCAAAGGAAACCCTCCTAAAAAATTAAGTCTCTCTCGAGGCTTCGACGGGAATCCTAATCCACCTTACATCCTACATCGTTTCCTTTCAGGAATTTGTTATTTCACAATAGTTTTCCGTGTTCCGTTCCGATATTTTTGAGTTCGAACGTAAAACAAATATTTTTGAGATTCCTTTTGACCTCTTTGTGAATATGACGTCGATGCGTTGTTTCTATAACGATCTTTTTGTACAAGTCTAGTTTAGTATCTTGAGTACAAAACATGCTCTATTCGATGTTGTCATTTGATATTCTGTTTGTTTTGAAATATATAGAATAAACATATCAGTTCAATGTACATAAGTTTCGGTAGCGTGTGAAAAGTACTTGTTCGGCTCCAGTAAAGACAGGCTTGGATAAGAAATTCTGTCACTCACACACGTCCCACCCATCGTGTTCCGTTCTGTATACTTGATTTGATTACGTATGTATATACTCGTATATAACTCGCATGTCGTTTCACGAAAATGGTACTGTTTTCTTACGTTTCATGATTGTGTTTCTCGTTTCCCCTTATTTGGCAATTTTGCTAATGTTCACAATAACACTGATAACGTTTGCTGGAGATAGTTTCTGTACTATTTCATGACATCAGTTCATTAGTAGTACAATTATGGAACGTACAAAATTATGAATTTATGATTACGTATTTGAAAAGAGACCTTTAAGTCTTCTTTAATTTAACGTATTATACGTAATTTTTGTTTCAATGCAAGTCTAGATAAGTTATCTACATACTTATCCTTTAATGCAGACGCGTGATCGTGACATAGTAGTGCACATTCAAAAGAACTCATCATCCTCAAGACCATTGTCCGTCAACTATGACGTAAGACGATCTCAATAGATCTGTCTACCGCTAAGAATTCGCGCGTGCTGATGCTCATAAAGTTTTTTCACGTACTCGTACAAGCACGATCATTAGCACTTCAATCTTCAACTTCATCGGCTCTTATTACTCGTAAATAAGATTGTATTTTGACAAGTGTTACTATAATTCAGTTCATGCAATTCTTTTGAGCTCAAGAAACCGGTAAATGCTCTGGCGCTGTCACCTTATTACCATCTGAATTAGAATTACAAATAAACATGTTACAAAACCGTGACAATTTGCGCCTGTTCAGACTTACATTATCACTCGTGCGAGTGATTAGGCAAATTACTACAGCCTTAGTTAGGGTCTATTTGAATAACCTTCTGTAGTATCACTAATCGGCATAATGCGTGTGTGTTTTGCCTTCCGTTTATACAAATACATCATAATATTAGTAAAACAATAAAAATGACATCTAATTCGATCTACCGAATTGGACATTATTTTCACTAGTCTTGGCCACATCTAAATGTATCTCACTTATATTATAAATGCGAAAGTATGAATGGATGTCTAGATGGTTGGATGGATATACGGATATTTGTTACTCATCCACGCTAGGACGGCTGAAGGGATCTGGATGAACTTTGGAAAATACATAGATTATAGTCTAGAATAGCACATGTATAGGAGACTTTTTACCGCGGGTGACACCGCAGAACGCAGCTGGTAATTCCATAATAAATACAGAGATTAGATTTTTACCAACATTTTTACGAGCATCAAAACCTGTGTCGTCATTGCCGAGGGTACCCGAACCAAATTAATGAGAGCCGGACCCCACCTCGACCGTAATTACTTTCTTTGGCAGCATTAATTGAAAAGGTGAAAGCAAAACAAACAAATTCTTTGTTTTAACGTAACGACGTGAATGTTCACAACATTCCTTTGACATTAGATTGGAAGATGAGCTTTTATGGCCCTTCTTTGGGAAACAAAGTATTGGGTAGGATCTATAAATATAAACTTGCGTGGGTAACGTAGGCAATCCGTTTGAAGCCTCCCAAATATGTTGGAAATGTGATTAATTCGACTTCGTACTTATACAAAAGCGAAAAGCCTACGCCTACGACTTAGTGAATTGTTTACTAGTTATGACGTGCTTACACTGTTTACCATTTTAATGTCTCATGTCTTAAATCCAAGATGTATTTTATACCTTGTCAGACCGTGTACCCTACCGTTATTAACTTGTAATTCCTGGCTATTATTTCATTCTTGGTGTGCGAAATGGCGAAATTCGCTCGTGAGACGCGGTGACAGTGTGTTAATACCCTGCGGTTTTAAATTCAAATCGAGTTTCAATTCAATTTTTTTTACAACGTACTAGGCATGCTTTTTACCTGTCTGATAGCAAGCGTCAACTTGATCGAAGGTGTCACACGCTTGCGTAGGAGAAACCTATTCATTTTACTCTTGAAAACCCCCGGATTGTATTTAGGTGCAAAGACAAACGCAGTCAAACAGCAGTTTTACAGTAAAAGTTAAAATACGCATCACCGCACACCGAAGTGGTTTCCAGTGCAGTGTATTTTGCGCCTTAATCGTATATTATTTGGTAGCTCAATGTTTTCAAGAATTAGAGTCAATATCATGTTTCTTACAATATTGTCGAGCACAAACAGTACAGCCTACGCAATACCGCGAAATGAGGTTAGATCTACCCGCTGGGAGTAGTATCGTGTATCTTAAGCTGCCATTATTATCGCATGTAATATATCTTTACCCAGAACTAAGCATTATTATTGCTTCTGCCTATTGTATGTAACAGGGAGCGGGTTCGAACCCAGCCGACGGCCCGCACTAATGTGTTCATTGCGTGAGCATGTGTGCGTATTGTATGTCATCTGCTACATGACTGTGTGTGGCGACAGAGCCCGGTGTATGGCGACAGGCTCATCCCCTGTCACATTTGGGACTGAATATCGTCCGTCGAAGTGTGGGTGTTGCATTACTCCTCTGCCAGCCCCCTCGGGGGAAAGGCGTGACGAAATATACATATGTATTGTGGCTTTATTGCGACTCAAAACTCTGAAAGTTTAGTAAGTACCTACAGCTGTATCTTAAATCTTTTTATTAATTTGAAAGGGCTTAAACCTTAGTTTTCGACTTATCAGAAAAAACGGTCACAAACAGAAACCCACAAACCTTCCCAAGTTGCAAAAGAAATAAATGTGACTAATGATATTTTGCGTACAAAAAACCTTATTGTGAAACTAAAGATACACATTAGTCTACAATACACAATCTAATGTACACAAATGGTGTCCGTGAAAAGTTGCATCATATCTATGTCATCGGTTACATGTGGGTGTGTTCCACCGCGGCTATGACCACTGACCACGTAATGCTAGATGATGCTGAGCCCATTGCAAAATGATATTTTTAAATGTAGCGAACTGTAGCGCAACGGAATCTAGTTCGGTTTGGGTTCGGTTGGGTGTAAGAACAAGTTTTTAGTTATGGGTGTGATAGTGAATGACTACCATGTTGGTCGTCTTTATTTAAATGGTGATAAACTACCCTTATTTTTATAAAAGTAGTAAATGACCTCTTACATTTAAATCTAAAAGGAATCTTTAGAGATGGTAGACCTTTCGAGTTGCTTTAATTTTACTAGATTTGTTTCTACGGTCTGTCCCTCTTTCTGTCTGTATATCTGCTAACTCCTAAACTACGCAACGGGTTTTGGTGCGGTTTTAATCATCAGTTAGATATTTTTTAACGGAAGTTTTATAGGTACCGCGCGAAGCCGAGGATAGTCGCTTGTCGCCTATAAAGACGTCTATTTCGGGGGAAAATATAAATTACTTAACTTTGCCTGCTAGATTTTTCTATGGTGCTAGTTTGAACGCATCTTTTCACTCTGATTTTTTTATAGGCAGATGTATGTCATGCCTGTCTTCTTTTCTTTCGGTCACGTCACGTTCATATTCCGAGATTGTTAGTTCACCGTTCCCATTGCTATTTGTAGCCTACCGAATATGAGGCAAGCAATCACGACTCAAGCTGCAGTTATTACGATTTATACTGTGGAGCGCCAAAGGGCATCTTTAGTAGGCCGTTTGATTTATAATGCCCTGATAAAGAAACCGTAATGATTATTGCAGTATTCACCGTTCTTTATGGCTGTCCCAATTCGGAATGGTACAAACATTGCGGTCGTGATACAGATGTGATTTGTTCACCTATCGTTAAGAAAGACAATGTTTACAACATCACGAGTATGGCTTGCTAGGTCGTAGTTTAGAAATGCTATTTGCTTTAACCTTCTGGGCATGAGCTGAATCCACGCTTGATATTTGTTAGCTTCTTGACATTTACTAAACTTTAGGACCAACAAGTATTAGCAACCCACACAATAGAAGGCTCTTCTGAAGTACTGACATCAACACCACTCCTAAAGTCTACTAACTTTGGCTGTGAGTTCGTACAATCTGGGACTCTTGCGGAGTAAGTTATAAGATCTAAATTGCATTCGTTTTCAATTTAGTATAGTTAAAAGCAAAGTTGTCGAATCGCCCGTCTCCAGCAGCTTGGAATTTGTCGTCATGCTACGGTTTTGCGTTAAAACAATCGCTACTGTTGCGAGCTCGGTATAAAATAAACAATGCTTAAAACTTGCATGGCCTAGCTATATCGTTTGAATTAGTTCAACCATAAAAATACCAAGTTTTACATTTCCAACTAATCGGGCCACTGGGTTAAAAACAAACAAGGAACCCAGATAGAATCTTGAAGATAAAGCAGAGAGGCCACCAACGGCTTCACTTCAAATATTTTAATAAACCGAGTTTCACAGATAAAGAAATGTGGTAAAGTATTCCTTATTTTGTGTCTTGACAAATAATGTACAATATTACGGAACTTCAAGGAAATAACGATTGGGAGCTGTAATCCACTTACTTGATATTACGCAAATACAACGAGAAATATATTCGAGCACGCAGTTCAAAGGCGAAATAAGAAAATATTTCTTAATATTACTCTTTTTGTGGGTCTTTCGATAATATACAAACGCTAAGAAATAATATTTTTCTTCCAAGAACTTTGAGTAAAGGAAAAATCTCGCACGGTATAACTTTTAGGTAAGTATGTACAAATACATACAACTAGTTATCTACTTTTTTGATAAACCTTTGAATATATTTTTCGTCTTGGCTAAATGAGATAGAGATTAGTAATTAAGTCCAGACAGGCTGTACGTACAAAAGCTTCTTATCTTTGTTCATTACCTTTCTGTAGTGTAAGAAAGGTCAGAAAGTTACAGCCAGTAAAGCATCTCCCATATATTTATCAAAGACGTGTAGACAGATTTATGGCGAGCAAGTAATATTACTTTTTTCTTAGTTTCAACAGAATCCTTACTGCTTTCCCATGATAGAGCAGTAAGTTCACAAGCCCTTCCAGAACCGGTTTAGCAAATCGACCGTTCCCTTTGTTAGAATAAAAGACGCTCTGTCAAAAGGGCGAAAGGCATTCGGTCGGAAAAATTATGACAAAAATAGAACAGGTTGATGATTCCGGGGTTTTGGGCTCGTTTTGTTCAGTGCTAAATGATCCGTGAACCGCATTTATCCGTGTTTCGTACATCGGCTGATTGCTTTGTGGAGAGTCCGCTGTGTGTGATGCCTTTTGTGGAACTTAGTTTGTTGAATATTGTACCTGGATTCGGTATTTTCGATTGAATGGGTGTGGTCAATTGTTTGGAACAATTTTTTGGTCTAAACATCTAACTCTGGTATCTGGGCGAGCCACTCGGCCTATACGAACTTAATTGCTTACCTAATAAGAAACCAGAATAAAGTAAAAACCCTGAACACCGATTTTCATCAAACATACTCGTAGCTAAGGACACTCCCAACTAATTTACCTTTCGAGCAAAATCAAAATTGGTTCATCCGTTCCGGAGCTACGATGCCACAGACACACACAAACACTAACACACACACACACACACATACACATACACGTCAAACTTATAACACCCCGTCGTTTTGCGTCGGGGAGTAAAAAAAGAAATGTTGTTTTTGAAACTCTCACAAGTTACTGGAGTTTGCAAAATTAAGTAGAGTCAGTCTAACGCTGGTAGATATTAGTTAATAGGATTAACTGGAGGTAAACAGGGCTTATCTTGCGGGGTATAAAGCTTATATTTTGTCTGCATTCACATCCGCCCTCTATAATCTTATACAGGAAGGGACCTACTGCTCTTATTTACACTACACACATTGTTTCCGTTTTACTTCTCACAATATCATAAACATTGTGTTCCAATATCATAATGTAAGTAGGCGCGTCGGGTTTTGTTATACAATGGTAATTTTCCAGGAAGTCCGTAATTTTATCCCAAGTAAATAACCGTTGTGCTTGAAGTGCTTTATCGTCAAGTTCGTAGAGCGCTTGCTTGTCGAGAGCTTCAGGCTGTATAATAAGATCGTATTCATACGAGCTCGAGGCCCGGGGCTTGGATGTAGGTAATATTCACTCAATTTTTACCGATCAAATCAAAATTAGAAGAACAATTTAATTTTTTCTTTAGAATTTTGTCTTATCAGCACATAAAAGTTTTTAACACTAGAGATATATTTACAGTCCATGAAATGTATGCCCTAATAACTAATGCAATACTATGAAGGTGGCAAGTATCGACCACTATCTGTAGGCCAATGTCGCAAACCGCAGCCGCCGAAGGTCTCTCTGCGACAACAATGGAAAGTGTTTAACCGCGCATAGCGCAATGCGAAGGACCCACCAAATCACCTTTTAAAGTCATTGAGTGAGTCAGAACGTATGTTTGGTTATTTTGGTATTTCCGTAATGCCGTCGGTGTTAAAAGTGTCCATAGGCGACGGTGATCGGTTATATTAAAGCTTACGCCTATCCTAATATACTTCTTTAAAGTAATATCCTAATATACTTCTTTAAAGTCACTCTGTTTTTGTTTTTTCATATTTGCGCTTATAAGGCACAAAAACAGTACCTCTCTTCCCGACCTGAAGATCTAAACTTCCTCTGGCTTCTTTAACTTGGCCAAACCTTACTAACCATTCCGTTTTTAAATTTACCTTTGGCTGTGCTAATTCCATTAAAACCCTTAATTGTTATTTAATCTTTAATGTCGTTATGGTTAATGTAATTTTGTTAAATGTTGAATCATACGTAGACATACGCAGACTTGAAGAATGATATGTGCCTAGGTGATTCATGCTCAGATAAGACTGAGCAAAATAAACATGTAGCAATACAAATCAGGTAAATATTCTTAATTATAAACATATTGCTTTGGATGAGGCAAAGGTTAAGACTGAGGTGCATCCCTGTTCTAAGTACAACATCACTCAAAATACAAAACAAGTTCGTACCATGCGTGGCAATGACGTGGCCCTATGCAATTGGTCTGCTTAGCATATTTAATGTAGCTATTTTGAACTTTACCTGCGTCGTGATCGTTCAGTGTCTGCTTTTGTTAAGTGTCTGCTTTTAAGCCACAATTTTGGTATAAAAGATATATTTTAATGAAGCCTATGGTTCGCTCTGTTAAATACTGTTAAATTTAAAAGTATAATAAAAAAGTTCTTGCGAATCCTATGTCAAAAACCTTCAAATGTCTTCAAATGGTCACCCCATTTTGTGTCGTATTGTGATCTTATCAGAGTTCTACAAATTACAGGCTTGGCATTCAATTTGAAGGAGGATCCATTGTCCGGTCAGAGCCCTCAGAGGGTTACTACTTACGACCCTCGCAATCATAAATACCTAAGCGTGTGAGCCTTCAAATGAACATTCCCGAGAAGGGAATCCATAAAGCGTGTATAATTTACGACCTGGATCTAGCATTAAGATCAGGTTTTATATGCAATGCTCTTATGTGCTATTTCTATTACATATTTTTGTATCAAAAAATCTTTCTTAGCGCTATTCAAAGTCTGTTTTTCGGTATACAGTCAGTGTTCTGTATGATTTTCGGCTGTGTATACCTGTACCTATTTTCAGGTTGTACTCTTATTCAAAACCAATACATTTGTAGCATCTGTCATAGTATAACCTGACTGGATAATTTGAATTGTATTCCATTAGTTCATCAAGCTCATTTAGAACGCAATAAACACAAATGGCATTTACAGTTATTGTCTCTATTTTTATCGGCCAGGTGAAGTGAAACATTTCGTCCTTATAAGGATTCGAAACAATGACTCACTGGACACCTGACTCATAGGCTGGTGCAACATTTAATATAGGTCCGTTATGTCGTAGAAAGATAAAATGTACATCAAATGTCATCATTTTCAGTAGCTTTATGATCTGACGTTTAATCCAGTAAAGAATAGATATTGGCAAATATGTATCTACTGCTCTAAGTAACATTCCTTCAAGGGTAGGTTTCAGCGAAGTGTGGGTGTTGTATTACACCTCTGCCAGCCCCTTCAGAGGAAAAGCGTGACGATATTTTATGTTATGTTAATGTTAGGTTTTAAGCTACTAAACTATTTGACGAAGCGATCAGTCGAGAATTTCTAGTAATTTGCTATCAAAATTTAGACATATTTATTCGCATCAAAGTGCTTCGCTGTATAATAATAATGAATGATAAATTATTCAGGGTGTCTCACTTGCAATAAGAAAGGGCTTGATGTCGTTATAGAAACTATAGACTTTATGAGAATATCGACTTTTGAGTTCAGTGACTTACTCAAGGTGACTTTTGTGCTAACGGGTAGCGTAACGCATCACACTAAAACATTCTCTATAGCAGTATTTTCTAAACTACGGGTCGCGATCTACGGGTAGGTCGCAAGCGAATATTGTGGGCTCTAAAAAATTATCCTTGCATCATCTATGCATGTATCCTTCTCATAGAAAAATAGCACTCCTTTTAGTCTCTGTATTTAAGCATTTTAGTCGAGTCCTGAATGTAGAAGTTTAGTTAGGTGAGTCGGTCCAGTATTAGAATTAAAAACAACCAAGACCTAAGAATGCATTTTGCCTTCACATCACGTCAGTCACAGTAGTAATTACCTTTTTTTTAGTCCCTGGCAGTACTAACTAGATTATTACCATTCCTGAATTATTGAATGCCAGTGCTAAGTATTGGGTTCCTCTTCTAAGTCTCTTCTCAGTTGCGTCAGTCCGGTTCTACCATATTTACCATAATAATACTAGAACATTTTTGCAGTACATATTGAAAAAGAAATATTTTAATGTACTGCAGTGCCAGGACAGGCACTGCAGACAGGTCGACCTTGGGAACACCAAGGTTATTAGGTGCCATTGTGAATGTTAACACTCCACAAATAGTAGCTAGTCCAATAGCGCTCTAAGTCAACATTTGAGTTGGTTCGCCTTACTCGGACTAGGCAAACAACGGGAACTCGACAAGGGCATTCTTTGTATTTGTTACTCGTAGTTTTTTATAAACAAAATTGCTGGCTCACATTTACACGCACTACTCGACTCCATAGTAAGAGCTTATTCAATATCCATGAGCTTCTATCAAAAAAATATCTGTAAAGTATTTTTTTCGGTAATCGCTTTACTAAATATTTATATTTCTATTGGTTTCAGAGAGTATGATTCTTCATCATTATCGTTGAAAGAAAAGCCAGCGCTTGATCAATCGCTTTCGGTAAGTACAAAGACACGTCCTTATCCTTACTAATTATAAAATCGTGAGTCTGTCTGTCTGTCTGTTTGTAGGCCTTTTACGGCTAAACTTGATACGAAATTTGATAAATAGTTGCAGTATGTCACAAGGAAGGTTTTTGGATACATTTTTTGAATAAATAAATCTTTTTCTCATGAAATTCTGTAAATTAATAAAAATAACGCGCCGCTTACCAAATGCGTCAGACACCATCACAGAATAGTACGTAGTTGGTACTAAAATAACAACTGACGACTAAAATTAAAACTCCGCTCAAAACCAGCCAGTATTTTTTTTTATTTGTTGAACTCTGATCTCTTTGGTAACGGATTATTATTCATAAATTGATAATCAGTTACAGTCACGAGTAGGGTTTATGGATACTATTTTCTGAATAAACGCGAACGAAGTTGCGAGCAACAGCTGATAGTTTTACATACAAACATTATTTATGTCTAGGCCGATTCCTTAAATCGTCTTCACATGTTAATTTTATCATCTTCCCCCTTGTTTCCAATATCGATCGCCTCAAACCTCCAAGGCTCAATTATAAGCCATACCTTCCTAAATAGTTTGCGAGTTTGTTTGCCGATCTCATTACACTTCGCTGCGCATGACGGAAAGTTGAAGCCTTTAACTTTAAGAAGTACTAACAGGATCATGGACGATGTTTGGAAAGACAAAGTATCTAAATAGAGTTAGTAAAGGAAGTTAGTCAGAGTTAAAGAAGTAAGTACATTTTGGGACTGTATCAAAAGTTTAAAACTAAATTTTAATTTAGTGTTGCGTTAGTAAGTAAGTACCCTCATTTTGTCCCACCAGCGGTGCCTCATGGACTTTTAAACTGACGTTTCAAATCGACTAAAGCGAAAAATTTGTATAAAAAAAAGACTGCCTCGGTGGCTCAGTCGGTGGGTTCGATTTCCCACCTAGGGCAAACGTTCATGTGATGTACGAGTACATTTGTGTTTGTTCTATGTCTGGGTGTTAATTATCTATCTATCAATCTATTTTAAAAGAAATATGTATGGATATGAGTCTCTGGCCGCCATAGTACAAGCTTTGCTTAGTTTGGGGTTAGACGACCGTGTGTGCAAGTGTCTCGAAAAATATTTATTTATTATTATTATTATTCATTAGTCGATTTGAAACGTCAGTTTAAATGTCCATGCTCTCACCACAAGTGTTCCGTTGTTGGGACTTGAAATTAATCTATTATCTTATCTAACTTCTCTAAAATAAAATCGCTTCTGTCCCTTCCGCGTCTGTCCTTCTTGCTTCTGTATATCCACTAACTCCTCCTACACCACGCAACAGATTTTGGTGCAGATTTTACCATCAGTTAAGTAATTTTCTTCACGTAAGGTTTATAGGTAGACTAGCTATTTTTAGTACTTTTAAACTCTTCTTACTTAAACTAATGTTTCCAGTCTTAGTAGGGCAGACAGAATCAAAGAAAACTAAACTTTATACGAGTACAATTTGCGTTACCTAACTGGTTCAGTGAGGCAAAATCGTCTGAAATGTCTATCAATTACCCGGGCACGGGGGAAAGTGGAGGTACTCCATGTGTCACTATAACTATTAACGCTCATTATTTTAATCCATATTACCTTTTTGCACTCCAGTAGCTCGTTGTCTCTTGGACGGTGGCCAAAATTAATTTTGCATCGCCGATTGCGTGCAATAATATAAATCCTGTCCCATGTGGTTGATTTTCGATTAAATATATCTTTGCTGTAATTTATAGAATTTACCGATCAAAGTTCAACTCAATTTAAACTTAAAATTATTGATATTATCCCTGTCTAAGAGACAGCAATGATAAAGACAACTATATTCCAGTGGGTACAGATTTGTCAACTTGAACGTTTAAAATTGCACCTACGAGTATTGTACGTACTCGTACGTAACTTCTAACCTATAGTTTGAAGTAAAACGGACTATTAAAATATATTGTTTACTGACTGAGCGAGCGCGAAGTGCGAACGAAGCCTCTCCGTTGCAGCTTGGACAAAAATGCTTTCGTATGTCCGGATATCTGGTGGATTTATCAGATGGAGTTCTCTACAGTTCGCATTTCTCAACCAATTTTCATAAAATTTTGTGAGCACGTTTATTTTTTTGTCGATTCAATTTTTTGAATTTATTAAAATAGAAGAAATAGACTCGCGAAGTCTTCAGCTTACAGAGCCACTAGTTTAATGAAAGCCTAGCTATAGTTCAGGTTCATTATCATCTAAGAGAGAGCTAAACGTGTTTAAGTTATCGATGTTCCGCTACCTTTTATACTACAACTAATTATGGACCTAGAAATGAAAGCCGCCGTCTAGACTACCAAGAGACACAACAGACAATTATTGAAAAGCATCGATTTCTATTGTTATCTCATATATTTTGGATTCTGGTAATAACTGATAATCCGATCCTCTAATGGAATTGAATGAAATAGACAGACCTTTATTAAAAAGTACCCTAAACATGTTTTGGCCATCTTATACTTCTACCAAATCTTAGAAAAGTTGGGTTGTATAGTTATAGTATAGTACACTCACGTCCATATGTCCTGAGAGCTTCTTGAGGAGCGCGTTGTCCTCCAAACAATAGAACTAGACAAACAATGATGTCTCATCTCATACCACAGCGCGCAGCTTCTTATTTTATCCTCGTAGTTTGTATCTTACGTACGAACTCTCAAGCAAACGAGTTTTTGTCAGCTTTTACTGTTACCAACCAATTTTCTCTAACGTGACTTAGAATATCATCAAAACTACCTTGTGTGGATGTAGATTATGCGAAAGAAAGGCTTTCATTAATTTCTTAACTGAGTTGGCACAAATCCGACAACTACATTAAATAAATTAAACATTCTTCATCAGGACGAGGATAACGATATCTATATTTTATTTCAGTTTATTATATTATTAGTTACTTTCAGTTACTACGTAATAAAGGACAGTTATCAATTTGAGTATAACTCTGATAAATGAATTAGAGAGCCTAGGCCTTGCTTCAGACTTTTTGGACCTGCCAAAAGAGTCTTTGGACCTCTAAAGGTCTATCGATCTCAACATAACACATCGAGATGGCCGTACTCAATAATTGACTGTCATCATATGAGACAAAGACATCGATAGAGCTGCTTTCCTAAAACTAATTGTAATTTCTCGGTCACGTCACAGAGAAAGCAATTAATGTTCGAGAGCTCATGTTGTCTATTACGTGCATTACAAAATGTCAGCTTCGCTTTCGAACGGTATGGTCTGTTACGTGCTTTATCTTTGAATTCATGGCTGTCAACGGAATTACTTCATTCGCTTCATTAGCGGCTCGTTTTCTAGTTTCTACATTGAAGTAATAGTTAGCGAATGACTGTGTTAAAATAACCGCATCGCCACTATTCATATTATTAACTTTCAGAATGTAAACGAAAGTATCCCTAAATGTGTTTAAATTTTCTGTCATACCTACAGTGGTTTCTTCATTATACAGTGCCAGACAAAGTTGAGCTTGAGATCAGTATTTGGTTAACCAAATACTGATCTCAAGCTCATGTCGAGTTTGTTTCGACTTTCAAAAGTTCCGTCGTTCGTGGTACTCGTCATGAGCACTTCCATGTTTCAAACAGTGATGTAGGCAGCTAGTATTTGCTTTTTATGGTGACATATGAATGAGTCGCTCTATTTTTGCGCCTTTGACTTCTTTGACGACGGATGCCTTTGTTAAGGCTCTCAAAGCCTCAACGTTGATTTAGGTTCCGACTAGACTGACAAGCCTAACGAAGGTCGGTATTTTAAGCTATCTATCTTCAAATGTTGGTATTCATTAGCTTTCATTACTATTTAAGACATTCTGATTTATACCTTGGTATTCAGTAATGAGTTTCCTCTTGAATTAGACTTCAGTTCTTAGAAATGTTTGTGCAAAATTGTATTATTGTGTATTGTGTTATCAGACTTGTACTGTCCTAAGAACCATACAATCAGCACTAGTCACTTTCTTCAGTCTCTTTATGTCGGTACAACATGTCAAGTGTATCGAACCGCGTCTTACCCACCCAAAATGCACAATGGCTTCACGCTTCGAACCCCACACAATAAGGTTCTTTAAATACTGAACAATCGAGTATCTCGACCTCTTTAAGAATTCAAATTGAGGCTGATACGTTCCAAGTTTAGCCATCTAGAAAACTGTATGGGAAAATGGCCTTCCGGGGATACTTTGGCGAATTTTAGGGTCGGGTAATCTATATTTCAAGCATTATGTCACATTCTTGGTTAATGGCCCCGAAAGGGTTCTTGATGACGCATAAAGGGCAGATGTCGAGATGGCCCATTTTCTTATTTATGACCCTTTTAACCTGCTGTTTCACCATAAGTAATTATTTATACTTACAAGAAATACATGGCAGTAATTTTATATTTCCTTGGACCAGTTAAGAACTGAAGCGAAAGTTCCACACTGTCTTTAGTTTAACTTAAATTTCAAAGTCCAACACGTTAATTTTATTTAGAAATTAGAAACGAGTTAGATGAGATGAGTTTCTATATTTAAATTTGACTGGCAGATAATGATGATGGCCAAAGTTCAAATCAGAAACCATGACGATCACGGTTCAAGATACATAATTATTGCAAGAACAAGACCGTATCGGCGCCGAGACATATGAATAGTATGAAATCTGCAAAGAAACCAAGTTAAAAAGCTATAAGAAGACGCTGGTTTTCGTCAGATGTGACAATGGTGTAGAGTTTTCTACGTACAGCAGACTATGTTAATTTTGAAAAGAATCCTCTCTCACGTAATAACTCCTAATGTGACCCAATTTCGCCGGAATTTTGTCAGTCAATGGTTTTGTAACGCACATAAACAGAATTATATTTCCGAATTAGAATTCCGAACCTTCATTTCGTCTGTAACATTACAGCATTGTTACTATTTTGGGAAAATACTCGTAGCTCGAAGAATAAAACCGTAGCGCTTTTCGCTTTTATGTGTTTTCAATTGACGAGGCATTTTCCTTTCATTGATAAATGAAAGAGAGAATTGGAAACTGAACCTAGAGGGGTATTATCCAAAAGGCAAAAAAGCCAAGGCAAAGATCAAGTCAATTTAGATTCAATTAAATGAATTAGTCGTTTATTTTTATTGCTAATAAATCGCCCTTCGCACTTAAGTTTATTTTCATCTCAGATGTTTTGTCTATTTTGCATTTTTTAGATGAAGTGTTTGTAGTGCTGTGTGTCTGTCGTCGTGATGCTACACTACTTTCTTACTGAATTTCATTGTGATTAGTCCAGCCGTTTAGTCCAACAAGCAGGCAGGGTTGCTTTCGAAGTAAAATAAAGAAAATTAATAATGAAATAAATATATATTCGGAACATTTTGCACGCACGGTAGTCTGACCCCAAACTAAGCAAAGCTTGTACTGTGGCTGCCAGAGACTGGTAATATACATACATAATACATTTTTAACTACATACCTAAACACTGACATAGAATAGAACAAACACAAATGCTCATCCTATGAATGTTTTCCCTAGACGGGAAACGATCTCACGTCCCTAAGCTGAGAAAGCAGGTTCACTACCAACCGAGCCACAGCGCCAGTCAATTATTATGACTGTAATTTTTATATAATTTCTCAAAGTGCCTAGACGGAGACAGTTGCTTTTAGTCTGTTCGTCTAAATATGACAGCGTTTTATATGAAAATAAATACATATAAACCCTTACTGTATTAATGGACCATTAATGGAATACTGTTTCACTACATCCGCCCCCGTGTTTTCTTCTGATTAAATTTGTTATTTCTTGGAGCAACCCCCACGCTTCGTTACCACTCGAGAGCTCACTCGATTTTATTAGGGTTGGCGCGTTTTTATTTAATAAATTACAGCCTTGCAGTTTAAGAGGATCCAATGAAGAGAAAATGGTTTTCGTGAACGGTTGTGGCTGTTTCTTTTTACTGCCAAATTTCTTAATAAACATTGGGTTTCTGAAGAAGCCCGGCTTTTGAGATAAGAATTCTCCAACGATTGTTGTCCGATAATTGCGGAAGTTTGTGCGTGTTTGTGTGTTGTTCGTTACTTCTTCACGCTCAAACAGATAACAGATTTGATAGCTGAGATAGCTTATACCTTGAATTAACACATAGGGTGCTTTTTAACCGCGGATAAAACTGCGGAGCGCAGCTAGTAAATTAAATTCAATAGGAAATACTATCCAAAGTTATTATCGGCTACCTCAGTTAAGTTAAATTTGAAAAATATCATCCTGCACGATATCGTCGCAAAGCAGCAAGGAACTGTGAGATGAATCAAATGCTGTTAACAGATACTGGACGCGCAAGACCACTAAACTTGAGATATCTAAGATCAAAAATAGACTTCGCCAGCAAAAAGTAAGCCACTCCAGACTAAAAACGCAAGTTCCTCGACCCTTCACTACATAACATCACGCCTTTTTACCCCGAAAGAGCTTGCAGAGGTACGAGTATATTACAACATCCACGTTTTACTTTTTATTACTGCCACAATGTTGCCAAATTCAAATTCTTTATTTAATTAAAAGTCAAATAGCATCCTTGCAGAATTGAGCAGCCCTGCCTAATATCTGGGACCCGACACACAGCTTGATCTACCATCTCATAAAGTGTTCTAAAACGTCTTATCGCCGTGTAATTTCCCGCAGTTTCGTCTACGAAATTAACGCTCAAGTATTCTCGGGCTGTAACGACAAGTAACGAGCTGTCGAGCTCTCAATTTGGTTGGAACGTATTTCAGCAAGGTGAACCATACGTATACTAGAGGCCCTATTCAGAACGCTAAATTGCTACATCTAAACTAAGCATTGATGTTCTTGTCTACTACACAGCAATGACTAAGACAGGTATATTTCAGGTTGTTTAGATCTAAAAATGTTGCGTTCTGGATAGAGCTTTATATGCTTACCACGCGCACAAGCTTCGCCACACTTTTAACTGCGCGAACTTAACTGAGCAGTGTGGTAACGATACGATCTTTCCATTTGCATAGGCAAGTTAAAAATCGCGCAAGCCATGCCGTGGGGTTGGCGCGGTGTACACTTTTATCAGCCTCACGCGCGGTGTTCCATGTTCAAGCCAGACCTGGCTTGTGCGTGTGGTAGGCCTATTAGGTCTTTGTTGAAAAATTTGTGGAAGTTAAATGTATTCGACTGAGCAAAGTGGCGATGACTTGACGTTGTGAGAGATGACATGTAGGTCACTCTTCTCACCATTATAGACCAGCGTTACCAGACGTCGGGATTTTCGCGGAACTGTTCCGATTTTTAGCACAAAATTAAATGTCCCGCGCTGAACAGACTCAGTTCCGCTTTTCGGGTATTACTCTTGGTTATGTGTTACAAGTATAATCATTAGTCATGCATGTAAATTTATCGAAAAAAATCTTTATGACTATCTATTTATCTTCATTATAAACTTAATTTTACAACTAATAAAAATATTAAGCAATGAAACACTGCTGATTGATAATTATATTTTTTATTATGTCCCGCTTTGGACCCGATTTGGAATCAAGAACCTGCTTATTTTCACTCAAACGCTGTTATAGACCTAAAATAAACTGCAAAAAAGAAAATACAACGCAGAAATTAAGAACAGAAGTAGAGGTTGAATAATCCAATCACAAAAATTAATTATCTAAAATATTTAAATCTATAAGTTATCTCTAAACTGGAATTTTGAAACTTAAAATTATTTCGCACACAAAATTACTTCCGTGTGCCTCTTTATAGGCTTCCCTTGTACCTAATTAAGTAAAAAAATAGCCAAAATTTGTTTAGTAAATAATTACTAACAGTTTTGTTCAATTATTTTTAAAACAACGTACGAAAACATATACCACCTACATTATTCCCACAGCTGTCATGAGTAGAAAGTTATTAAATTAACAAAAGCGTGCTGGGTGCGAATTACGGCAATTCCGTGTTAAGGAGTAATTAAATCACAATTTTAGTAACACAAATTCCAAATTTATAAGCCGTTGGGACAAATTTGCTCAGTAAAAACGACTCGTGTAATGCTTTCTCGTTACAATGGTAAATCAAACAGGTTGTAAATGACTGGCAATCAAATGTACGATGTACGATTTACCGGGAATGTTTACGTGAAAAATTGGTTTGTACCGTCGTCGAAATGGTCTACTTTTTCTCTTTGGTTATTGCTCTATTAAAAACGCGTTTTGTTAGGTTTATAAACATCGCAGCAATCAAAGAACTTTACGTTACCATTAGCAAACCCATAATCAACACAGCAAGCCCAGAATCCATGTCAAATTACCAAAATAGATTACATCAGCTAATGACTTTGTTCAAGAAGCATTTCACACACAATCGTGTCATATTTGGGACTGAACATCCCTAAAATGAAGTGTGCGTGTAGTTATATGCCTCTGCCAGCTTTTTTTGGGGGAAAGGCGTGATGAAATGTGAGAAGCATTTCTAATAACAACGTTTGCCTGAATCGTTTTACCATTTTCAACCACATCGTCACCTTCAGGTGAGTTGCGGTCATACAACTGTCAACCATTGAAAATGTTATGCCAAAAATATTTTTAGGATGTTCCTTGAATCGCGAAAATTGAACATGAACTCCGTTCTGCAGTTTGTGGTTTTAATTAACTGTACCTACCTATTTACTATTGTTACTATGGTATCGGTACATTGCTATGTGTCAGTCACAGACTCGCTAGACTAATCATCAACACCTCTGAAGAAACCCTGTGCCCCTGAATCTCTTGAGAAACTAATTAGGAAACCGTCGACGACAGATCTCGGCAAGGTCAGCCCGTATCCGAGTGTCTCTCGACTTGGAGCTCCTAAAGGGCCATCAACAAATTATGCTGAGCATAAAAAAGGCTGCATGAAACTTTGAGGGGTAATTTTATTGATCTTGACGATTTTGAAGGAGTCTTAATTTAGGCTGAGGAGAGTTGGCGAATTTGCAAACATGGCATTTTTGTCTTTGAGAAGTGATCTTGTGATTATCTGATTTTTTATTTGGTTATCTTATTTCTGTAATATAGAAGTCTGAAATATTGATATGGGGTCAACTGGGGCAAATGCGTCTTTCGAGAATTACTGACAAACCCTTCACAACTTAGGCAACTAACGCCATCTTGTACAGATTATTGCAACTAAAGAAAAAAAAATATGTAGGTGGCGCCTAATTTGTGAAGGGTTTGCCAGTAATTTTCTAAAGACGCAGTTGCCTCACGGACGCATTTGCCCGAATTGACCCTACTTACTAGTAGAGAAAAAAAGTAGAGAAAAACTGAATCTGACCACTTATCTCTTAATAAACTACAGAAAGAAAGATGCCCACGTGAGGCATCTTTAAAGCCGTCAAAAGATGTACCTATAAATATATTTTTTTACAAATGAAAATTGTTTTTTTTTCTGGCAGCGTCTTTGCTGTGATGTTTCTATCACGTATTCTAAGTTTGATTACTTGTTCGCAGGTCGTTGGTTGAGAGGAGCTCCGTCAACCTGCCATCATGACACTGCACTGGTGGATGCACTGGTTCTGGGTGACGACGCTGTTCACCCTTCACGGTGAGTCCGAATTTCTAATCCTTGTGTATTCATAAATTCCTATTACTCTTCAGTTCTTCACCTATTAAACCCACAACGAAGATGATGACAGATTAAAGATTTTTTTTTAATTATAAATTAGTTCGAGCATAGTCAATGATAAGATAACTAAGTTAACTGATAATATAATAATATTAAACGTAAATTGTCTTAAACTTGGCTTAAGTTCCTGCTAGCTCCAATAAATTGAAACCCTTAAATATTTTACCCTAATATATCCAAAGCGGTTGGATACCGTCATAAAATCAAACCAATTATAGGCTACGTGCTCATATAACAGAACAACTGGGTCAAGTGGTCAGACAAACCACAGTCCAATCAATACAGTAGTATCAAGGATATTTTACGAAGCTTTCATGACAACTTGATAAAAGTTTTATGAAAAACTTTTGAATAAAACACACTGGACGTGTTTTTATGGTTTTATGTGTGTGGGTACTTATACCCCTGTCGCAAACCGACGGGATATAAGTTTGACGTGTGTGTGTGTGTTTTTGTGGCATTGCTTAGCTCCCGAACGGATGAACCGATTTTGGTTTTGATTTTTTTTGTTTGAAATGTGAATTATTTGGAGTGTTCTTAGCTATGTATGACAAAAATCGGTGTCGGAATTTTTTTTGATATTTCATTTATTAAAATTATTAATGAGTTTTCTAATTTTTTAACTTCTGACATACAAAAAATACAATTTAAGGCTATTCATTAACAATTTCAAAACAATTGGTTAGTAGTATTAGGGGGCTGATAAATAAACGATGATGTGAACGTTAAACACGTGCATTCACATACATGTACCCAACACAGATGTACTATTTTTTCTTGTAATTTGCGATATCTAATGGGTAAACAAAAAAAAAATCTCACTTAGCTATGGTCATTCACAGTCTTTGTCTACGTTTTTTTTTTTCTATATTATTGTTAAAAAAAAAATGCTAGTTATTAAAACAGCAATACATGTACTTTATAGTTTTGTATAGTAAATGTAACAGAAATTGTTAAATAAATACATATGTGTATATTTTAGTTGTTGGAACGTATTACCAAACGAAATGTGTGGAATGTCAGTGGAAGACAATCCGTTTAACACGTTCAAACCGTTTTAAAACAACAAGCTCAACAAATAGCAATGCTTTTAATGTGCTCTTCTTTAGGCGCGTATCCTTAACCCTTGCGGAAAATTTGATATAAATAGTACTCATATTTACCATATGGTAATTCCTGGAGATTTTTGCTGCAAGGTATAAATAAAGTGGAACAAATGTTCGTAAATTGTCTTTAACAATACAAATGTACATATAATTATGACATACATACGAGTATGATTGTTTACATTGAGTCCACGTATCTGAGATACCCCTAGTATTACAGGTACCCATAAGCGACTGTGATCGCTTACCATCAGGCGACTGGTTAGCTTGTTTACCACATATGGCATAAAAAAAAATTGCGTCTACCCTCAATTTTATTAGCTACCCTTTTTCAAATGCGGAGAGTTATGGTTTATGCTTTTTTTTGCATATTAAATTAGCTACGTGTTTTCCGCCCTTGCTAGTCGTAAATTATGAAAAGCCCTATGTTCGCGTCTCTTTCCCTTAATAAATGACCAGTTTTATTTATGGAATTTCCCTAGAAAGGGAAAACTGCCTCTTAAGGGTTTAAATTTTTAAATTCTCCCATTTACGTAATTGAAAGTGAAAATGATATAGAACCTTTTTAACTGAAAGTGCCCCAAGCGTCTCTACTTAAAAGTCTCTCTTCTAAAATCACTTTTATCTCTCCATAGCTAAGGTCTAATATGAGACAACGCTATCCATTTATAAGGAACACATTATTCCGTAAAACGACGGGCTCACCAATTTAAAAATTTACGACATACGATCGTCTTATCCATTTTACCCTAATTATTTTTTACTTAGCAATCGGCTTTAACAATTTAATAAATTATACCTGTCTTGAAGATTAAAAAAACTTATTAATCAACCCTTTCTCTAAATATCTACTAAAGAAGAATCGTCATCACCATCTTCCTACCCTCATCATATTGCGTTAGTACAGTGCGTACATTTTCTCCTTTCGTCTCTCTCTACCACTCGTCATATCTGCATTCACCTCTTTATTTTTCTTGCCTGAAGTATTTAAATAATAGTTGCGTGCTTCTCACATTATCTTAATCTGTCCTAATAGCACTAATAAGTTTGCTAAGTGCACTGCACACTGCGCAATGCACATGACGACCGACGGTAGGACGTTGCTATCACGCGGATACACCACGTCGCTTCGCCAACGGTCTAACGTGTTAGCTCTACTATGAGGACATTGCACAGGTCGATGATTTTCGCCCTGCGGCTAGTCGCTCCACAAATCACTTAGCTTTAGTCGCTACATAGCCAAATTGCCATTGAGACGGTCGATTTTCACAGCGCGGCAAAAATCTTTAGTCACCCGTGTAAACGTCTCAATAGATCCACTTGATCATTGACTGTTCACATTCAATAACGATACAATACTGTAGCACTTTTATAAAGTCCACAAAAACAAAGTATATTTGACCTGTCAGTGCAAATAAATTACACCTACACAAATCACAACAATGTTACTAATCCCAAAGATCCCTTATCCGTCTGTTTCTTATATCTTCACGACTAAAGAGCTAAACAATTCTTAAAGAAACTTTACATTTAATTTTGTTCATTAGAACAACTGATTTACAAAACTTAAGATCCTCAAGTAAATCCGCAGGGTGCAATTAGTGACGCTATATTATTTACGTTCCCGTTATTTATTAGTAAGCTACTAAGATGGACGTATTACTTTGCCTTATGACATAAACCGCTATTTGAGTTTAATCGAAATATGCCACAATTTCCGCAGTCATTTGTGATGAAAGAAACTGATGGGTTTTTAGGCGGAAATTGTTTCGAATATCAGAGATTTGATTATATGTATATAAATATATACTACCGTACGTCAACTTCATTTTAAGGAGTAATCCTGGGCTCCAGTGACTGTATTTGGATGATTCTTTCGTATTTTACAAGTTGTTTTTTAACTTGCCGAGTTAGTTAAAATAAGTAAAATCTTGAAAACTATTAAATTAGAATCACCTCCTGACGTTTGATTGGACCCAAGTTTAGTGTACTTGCGTATATTTGGTAACAAGACAATCCAATGGTACCTACCATGGAGCTGGTTTGGTGATGGAGTCAAAAGGTAAACACAGGAACATATCGATGGTTAATAGTAGACTGGCCGTGCTGGGGCTCATTTTGATAAGCTCACGGTTCTGCTACTAACATCCTCATCATTAGTCAGATGTACAATTCTTCAAAGCTTGTTTTAAAAATACTTATTATAATAATAGGTACTTGTTATAATATTCACACACAAAATAACTTTTTATTTGAATAATTTTGAACAACTTATGTTTATAATTTAAAATTCATGACCGTTACACTGAACCAGGGGGGCTATTCCTGCGCGTGAGATGAGATGAGATTTTATCTTGGTCACTCTCACACCTACGACGTTTCAAACGAGAGCAACAAGGACGAGAAATGGTGAGATGAAAATCTCAAATCTCCGAATGGGGCCCCTGTCCATAAATGTAACATAATTATGATGGATAGACCGAGATTACTCGTAGTCGTTGTCCTTCTACTAAGACTGGAGGATTTACTTTGACAATTTCTTACAATACACATTATTTAGTACTCAATATGCTAATTGTTACAGTATCACAATCGCTATCTAACGATTTCTTAATCCGAGCGGAGCACGCCACCTGAGTCACGAATCACGATATGGTAATGTCAACGTGTGAGACGCAAAGCAATCTTACTGCGTTTGCAGTCTGACATTTGCATTGCACATGCAACCTAGCGGTGTCAACAACATCTCTACATCCTTGAGAGATGTAGGATGGGAATGGAATAAATAAATAAATATTTAGGAACACGTGTAAATATGATGCATTGGAAATTGGGTGCTGTAATATGCTCTTAGAAGTAATTTTTCTTTAAGTGGCAATGTCCAACGATGAAAATGTTATGTGAGACTTAACTACATCACAAATATTTAGGCCTAAAAATGGACTAAAAAACTTACATTTGTTAAAGAAAGGATCTGATAACCCCAAATTAATATTTAGTCCGCGCTATCTATTGTTGCCAAATGATAATGCAGCAGTCTAGAATCTTAAGACTAGTGTCGAATATCAATTCGAGAAAATGTTAGTGATTATATCTCGGCATAGTCGAGCATATACGGAAGTAAATGCAATATCACGTATCGTTCAAATGTTATGTCTACGATGGCATTTTTTCTGATCTTGTTGCGTCTGTTTTGGATCAACCACTTTATGGTTCAATTTCAAATAAGTATCATCTACGATTCGCTTGTTACATGTAACAAAATCACTGTTTGATGAATTAAGTTCCAGCTTTACAATTGATCGTTTTATTGTCCAATACGTTGCGTAATTCCATAGTGTTTGGATTTAAAGTTAAACAGTAATTTTCAAAATACTTTAAAAGCTCTGTTATACCTCTCGAAAATAAAATAAGTGTACATGTCCTTAAATTTAAGTACCTATCCACTCAGCTCTATGTATTTTTTTACCAACAAAAGCACTCTACTGTCGACCGTCACTTCGCAAACAAAAAAACTTTTCGAGTCTCCGTACTAGCGAGATAAAAGACGGACTTTTTTTTTCGCTAAAAAGTTTGAAACTTCGGAGACCACAAAAAGATTTAGTAAGCTCCCAAATGCAAACTTTTATTGAACAATCGACAAACAAAAGTGCTATCCACATTTTTCGATCAAGTTTATGGTAAGACTGGGACTTTTGTTTATTACTAAATACCAATTTATTAAGGGCATACTTTTTAACTTATACTGATACTAATTTGGATCAAAAAACTGGTATATGAAATGAAATGCTTTCTCGTGCGTCATGCTTATCAAACTCAAAGGATTGATCCCTGAGAAAAATAAGATTTAACTCTTGGCTTAAAGAGTTTAATATCTTCGTTTCCCAGGCTACGTGTTTTTCAACCTTGGCATATAAAAGGCACTTGCGTATTACACGTGACTCTCACGTCGTTAATATGAAAGGCTTCGTGCTGGCGACACGCTACGACAGGCTACCAAAGGATAGGGTTCTTAAAGATTTATGAGGCTGAAATAGGCTTGAAAATATATTCGAGAACCCTCCGCATTCTCACGTATGTTCTAAAATGTCTTACGCATACGTCTGCGGGCGTGTTCTTTATATGGCTAGCAGTTTCCTTGTTTCGTTTTTTTGAGTGGTTTGTGTGTTGGCGTCAAATCTATGTAACAGATCATCTGGTAAACAGATTACTGTAATAATTTCCTGCTATCTGCTTATATGGCACTTACTGTATAGTACTCGTATATAGATCCTGCTGTATGATCCTACGTATGATCCTATGTATGATCCTACTGTTATGTATTGTAACATTTGTAACCTTAGTTGTCTCGTTATAGGATTGTAATTTAAAGGCGTCTAAATTTCAATTATAGGTATAAATATTGTGTGTAGAGTAGGTGCAAGAAATATAAATAGTATAATCTAGTTAGTGCGTTAGATTCACCCATGCACTTAACTGGATTAGTACTTTTGCTTTGCTATTCTAGGGTACTTGCGCGGGCAGTTTTTGCTGACGTCAGCCGCCCACGGTGCGACCTGTTTAAGACGAGGGTTGTTAGTATTCCCCGAGCTTATTTTGTTTTATGGTTATGGATTTTAAATACTGAGTGGGAGTTGCTGCTTTCGTACTGAACAACATTTTAATTTAGGTACCTATTTATTTTTGTAATGTGCATTGTGATACGTAGGGGTCCGAAGTGCTAGCCCGCTGGCTGGTGATGTTAGCAAATTATTAAGGGTTTAAAGAATACCTTTATTGGACACTAGCTCTTTTTCCCTCGGCGTCGCTCGCGTTTGTCTATGTCACAGGGTAAATTTTACTTTCTAATGATGAAATAATTTTTGAAATCGGATCATTTTATGAGTTTATTTGTTACAAACATTTAAAAAATAAATCTTTCTTCTTTAGAATATTATTAGTGAAGAAATGTAGGCAATTATATCTAAGTACCTCTCAGTACTAATACTTGCCCCGTTAGGGCCCTAGAGCAAGCCCCTTCTGGGCTGCCAGGGCAATTCGACGCCCCTCCCTCGGCGACAGCCCAAGCCGAGGCCGTACCTCAGAGGTGCCCTTGCGCTCGTCGCCCATAGTTTGTAAGCATTTTTGAGGCCCTGCGCCATCTGCGCTTGCCTAATGCCCGGTACGCTGTCGAGGCCTCAGTGGCCAACAGCATAGTCATCCAAAAAAAAAAACTAATACTTGCTCATGTATTAGAACAAGGTGATGAAGACAATAGATTACTAATAAATACCACAGCCCAATTTTTTTTTTGCTTCACATATCGCAATCTACCTATGACTGATACAGACTTGATACTAATATCACAACTTAGAAAGAAAGATCGACCAAACAATTTACCTACAACAGCTTCATTCTTCCTTCTACACTATACCTTTGTTAAAAACCCGCCCTTCGCCGCAATACATCATACACTCGAACAATGTCCAAGGTCCTGCAGCGCCCATTATCCAACCTACTTGCAGATAATAACCGGCGCGTCCCTAATTCGTAGGCCAGCATGAACCCATTGTTAGTTTCCGCGTAAATAGAGCCTCGGCAAGCAAATTAAGTCGAACAAATCTCTATAAAATGTAATGGGTGATTGTGTGTTTATGTTTATGTTTTAATTAGCTCTGATCTGAATATGACAAAGTAAATTGTTAGGTACTGAGCAATAGAAAAGTTATTGGACAAACCTGACGGACATGTGAAGTGTGAGCTGATGATGGAAATTTAAATTCATTTTAAGTAAACTTAACTTACTTACGAAACACAATCACAAACACAATTGTGTTTAGTTCAGACTAAACAAATCGCAGATGCTAGATCGTAATTTAAAAAGAAATATTATATTCAGACGCTCTTTAGGCATTTCATTTGAAAAAAAATAATAGATTTAAACAGTTTTAAATAGAACTATTTTTTGTAAAATGAGTCACTTGAGTCACTTCACTTGTGAAATGGAAATATGTACTTATAAAAAAAATCGATTAGACGACCAAAAAGGGTAGGGTTCAGGCTATTTGAATAGTAACACTTGCAATAAGAACGGGCAGCGCCCAGTCACATCTGTGCCAGGACATTTACATAATGCAATGGACATTCAAACCCTATACCATCTACCAGTAAAAGGAAGCAGGAAATTTCTTCTGATGCTACCAAGAAACCATGTAGGTGCCTACCTTTATATGTACATATAAACCATATACGTACCTATAATAAAAGGGATGGAATGATCGTCCCTTTTTGAAGAAATACCAGTAGCATAACAAATCGTCACACCTTTTGCCCGTAGCAGCGGAAGTTGGCAGACAAGTATTACAACACCCAAACTTCGCCGGACGATACTCAGTACCAAATGTGATAGGAGGGGAGCCTGTCGCTATACTCCGGGCACAAGTTATACAGCAGATAGCATTAGCTTAACGCCAGTAGTTTTTTTACATTTTTGATGGATTTCGGAGCATTTTTTTCTGTTTACTAGAGTTATGCGGCATGGTAGAATAAACAATAGAGTAGTAGTATTCGTCCTGTTTTTCGCAGTTTTATTACGAGTATAACCTCGACCCGAGTCTGACCTACTGTAGTTGAAACAATGTCATCGCCGCCCCAACAATTTGTTTACCTGCCTGAAAATTGAAATATTTATTTTCTGTTTACATTATTTTCAAACATTCCTAACTTAATTTTTCACCAGCTTTGCGTGTGTTTAGTCCGTTGATCGTTTTTAGATATATTAGGTCCTTACGTATGAAATTGGCGTTTTGTACGGGAGGAATAAAAAGTTGATTTTTTTTTGGAAAATATATTTAATTAATCAAAGTATGCACCGTTGTTATCTATGCACTTTTGCCATCTTATGGGTAGTTCATTGATCCCTTTACTATAAAAACCATGGGGGCGAGAATCAATAAACTCTTTGAAGGCGGTTTGGACTGCTGCATCGGAGTGGAATTTTTTTCCTTGTAAGAAGTTGTCCAAATTCCGGAAGAAATGGTAATCTGTTGGAGCAAGGTCCGGGGAGTACGGTGGATGTCGCAGACATTCCAATTGTAGCTCAGCTAACTTAGTGCGGTTGTTTGTTGTGCAGTGTGTGGTCTTGCGTTGTCGTGAAGCAGCAGTGGCCTAGAGCGATTGACCAATCTCGGTTGTTTAACAGCTAGTTCTTCCTTCATGGTTTGCAGTTGCTGACAATAGATATCTGCCGTAATCGTTTGGCCAGATTTAAGAAAGCTGTAGTGAACGACACCGGCGCTAGTCCACCAAACACTTACAAGTAACTTTTTCTGAGTCAATTTTCGTTTAGGGCAGGATTTGGCTGGGTCTCCAGGGTTCAGCCATTGCGATGAGCGCTTTCGATTATCGTAAAATATCCACTTTTCATCACAAGTAATGATTCGATTTAAAATCCCTTCATGTGTCGGTTGAGCAAAGTAACACAGCAGGCGACCCGTGTTTGCAAGTTCGATTCACTCAATTCATGAGGTACCCATCGTTCGAGTTTTTTTACTTTCCCGATTTGCTTCAAGTGGATTAATACAGTATTGTCACTTACCCCGAAGCCTGCTGCTATCTCTGAAGTGCTTTGTGATGGATCCGCTTCCACAATAGCCTTTAGTTCTTCGTTTTTCACTTTGATCTCCGGCCGTCCACGGGGTTGGTTCTTAAGGTCGAAATTTCCAGAACGAAAACGTTGAAACCAAAAACGTACCATGCTGTCTTTAGCGACACCAGCGCCGTACACATCATTAATTCTTCGAGCTGTTTCTGCAGCACTGGTGCCACGGTAGAACTCGTACTCGTAAATATACCGATATTTCATGTTTTCCATTGCGCGGTAATAAGCGACGCCAAAGAAAAAATAATGAGGAAAATAACAAATAAATGACTGTATTCCAAAGAAAAAAAAACCAGCTAAATGAATTTATTAAGTTGAATTTCGAATTCTTAACCAAAGAGGAGATATTTCAGATCAAATTGATCAGTACGACAAAACGCTAATTTCATACGTAAGGACCTAATATAAATATTAAATATATGTATGTTATTTTAGATCCATATAAAATGAGTCTGGCACAAACGAGTTTAGCTTAATAGTTAATATAAATAACCATTATTATCTACATTAATAGACTGTGTCTGTACTGTAAGTATTTAATTGTTAAGTTCTTAAAGATCATATAAAAAACCGTTGATCATTCGAATTTTTAGTGAACAAGTATGTTTGTAGTTTGTACACAAAAAGTAGCTCTGCTAGTTTAGCAGGCGTTCAAGATCAATTACAAATACCTGGGAATTGATTTAAAAAAGCCTTAGTAATATTGCCATCAAGTAAGCGACATGTTAATAATTAATACATATCCAGGTATGCATACCTACTTGGTAGCAAAAGAGTACTTAAGGTTAATAATAATTAATATTTTGTCTGTTTTGGCTAAATACATGGTATAATAATTTAATAACTAAATCGAAGTTTACAGACCTTAGATAATTAAACATACAGAGTAAAGCCCGCATGCTAAAACCACGCTCAATGTTTAATCTCGATTTAAAACTGTTTTGAAACCAGTTTTAAATCGAGATTTAAGACTGAACGTGGTTTTTGAATCGGCCCTGAGGGGCTATTCCTGCTCGTGAGATGAGATGAGATTTTATCTTGGTTACTCTCACACCTATGACGTTTCAAACGAGAGCAACAAGGATGAAAAAAAGTGAGATGAAAATCTCAAATCTCCGAATAGGGTCCCTGATATAGAGAAAGGCCTGTTGTTTAGCAATGGGATTAGGTACTTTAGCTAACAATAAATAAATTAAAACTTACGCCGTCTACGAGACTGCAGAGTGCGGTTACGAGGCGCGAGGCGCTGTGCATGTTTCCAACAAAGGATTAGCTTCCGATGAAATCTGTTCACGCGATATTTTCATATTTGTTTCGTGCTCAAAAAGAAATACAACCGTATGCAGAATACTGATTTGTTTATGAAACTACGCTTGCTAATTATTAGAATGGAAATACATGGCTTTTCATTGCAGTCGATACGATACTCGCGAAGCTAAATCCATAATGTATTGAGTTTACTTTTACATTGCACCGTGTGAAGAATAATTTTTGCGCTTACTCAATGTTTGTAATTTTGTATGTGTGACGAAGCGGGAGTGACGAATGTGTTCTTCTGTGTAGATGCGTAGTAGCCATTCATTGTTAAACAAGCATCATCATTGTTTAACAAACTCTGCTTGAGTTTTCTGTGCTCACGACATACCTACTTACCTACTTTTTGTAGTAATATGCTTGAACTTGGTAGGAGAATTTACTTCAGCTGAGATTAGGTACTTGTCTTGTTTTTTAGTGCTGAGATTACTGGCCTAAAAGGTTTTTGAGTAGCGTAAACGAGTTTGTCAGTAGTTTATTTAAGTATGCTTAGAAATTTCCTGGCCCATATATATAGTCTCTGGCTGCCATAGTACAACCTTTGCTTAGTTTGGTGTCAGACGACCCTGTGTGCAAGTGTCCCGAATAATATATTAGTTAAATTTATTATTACATTATATGTTTATCTGTATGCCACTAATATTATAGATGCGTAGTTTGTTAGTTCAACACGCTCAAATGGATCTACGGATTTTGACGTAATTCGGAACAGAAATAACTAATACCTACCACATTTTTTATTTAGATTAACACATAGGCTAATTTTTACCCGTGAATAACATCGCGAGGCTCAGCTAATACGTCATAATCCCGTTAATCAAATTAAAAGAATGGAAAACATCGCTGTTTTGCGAAAAAAATCCCTAAACTTAATTAACACCAAAGTTGATAACTTAGCTTAATTGTTGCGGGTTTGCGAACGTTTGTTTTCGCACTCTAGGTATGGTATATTTTATGGTAATGAAGCAAGTTGCGTGAATTTCAAATTCACCTAAATTTCAAATACAATTATGATGTTTACAGTGTGCTGACGAACGTTCGGTGGACCGTTAATTGTATGTTTACCTTGTATGTGTAGGCGAGTAGGTAGGTAGTGGGTAAAATGAGTCCTGCGATTGGAATTTAAAATCAAAATTTTTAACACGAGATCATTTTTAGTAATTTGTAGCGCTCACAGCGTAGCTTGACTAGGTGTTCGTAGCCGATCACCGATGTTAAGCAACGGACGACACGGTCAGTCCTAGGATGGGTGACCGCAGGTGGCATTTCCAACTGACCGTTACCGTAGCTCGGATGACACGTTAAACTGTAGGCCCCGGTTGTTTGTTCTATGACAACAATCGTCAAGCCTTGTCAGAGGCCAACGGGCTGCATAGAAACTCTGACATCAGGGCTAGCCAGTCTGCGTATACGAACTTGTTCTTGTTAGTAATTTGCAAATGAAACAAAACTTTTTAGTTTTAACATAAATCTCTTTTATTATCAACTAGCTGCGCCCGCTATGTTAAAAGCCTATGTGTTGATCCAGATTAAAAGCTAGTTTCTTACCAAATTTAATGCAAATCCGTGCATCCGTTTGAGTGTTGTGTGAGTGAGAGTTATATTATAAGTGCGATAGGATAAGAAATAAGATTAAAAACCCAGGACTGTTAGGAGAATGCCTACAGTATCACAATTTAATAAGTCCAGCGGTGCTATTCACAATCAATCAATCAATCGTTTGTATTCCCGACTAACTACAACCTGGGTATCTTCAAGGCTAGAGTGAATAAGTACCTTCTTGGTCGTCGTGCTCTATCTTAGACCACAACGTCACTTAACATCAGGCGAGTTGGTGGTCAAACGTCTACCTATTCCACAGTAAATAAAAAACATTCGGCAACATTTTCGATCGGATCCCACAAATTTCAATCTCAAATTGTTCGAATCTTTGTCTACTATTATCGATTTTCGAATAGGGAATCGAGTATAAATGCGATCGAAAGAATGTATTACGTTCAAAAACTTATGAATGCGGACGGAGATTCGAATAATTTGAGTTTACATTTTTTGGAATTCGAACGGAAAAGTTTCCGAATGATAGTGAATATCTATGCAGAGCGCAATATAGCCGTATCTAACCATTGTCCTTGGGACAACTTTTTGTTTAGATACATCATCCAGTCATTCTTATTCAGTTAGCCAACATATATAAATCTTGCCTAATCTCGGTTCTTTTGGTTTTCCAGCGAGTACCGGAACCCTCGCCGCGCCGCAGTCCGAGGAGCTCCAGCACATCACTACCGAAGCAGAAATAGAGACGAAACAATCAGACAGACAGGGCAGAGCTATGTACTACACAAAAACACCGGCCGTCACCACACCGGCACCAACCAACGTCACTGACAACCAAACAGAGAAAATAGAACACATAGATAGCACAGATCACGCGCCAGAAATGAACGCTACAGCGAACGTCACAGACATAGTCCACCCCTCACTCATATGGACAGCAATCAACGTGACAGACGTCCTAAACGTAACCAATTCAAATGAAACAGTAACAACAAACGTAACCGAAACGCAGAATACAACGTTTGCAACTAAAAAACGTAACCTAACTCGGCCGGTCTTCGTGAAAGAGGACACGGTAGACGGCATAGCTGAGAGCAGGATCGTTACGGAGAAGCCATTGTCTTTGGAGACGACTTTTTTGCAGACGCGTATACCTCCTAACATAGAGTCTTCGCGGCGGGTGATAGATCAAGACGATGGGGGGATGGATACAGGAGCTATCGCTGGTATCTCCTTCGCTGCCTTGGTTCTGGTGGCGTTGGCTGGGAGCACAGCGTTCGTCATGTACAGACGAAGGTACCTTAACAAGCCACAGACGCTGAACGATAAGTGCTCCAACCCAGACTCAAGTGGGTACTTGGATGACAGCACTATCAGGGTATGTTTTTTTTAACTATTTAATATAATATTATTTTGCGTTTGTTATGAAACATCACAAATTGACCTATTGTGTCTTGATAATATTTGTAGATCAATATACGGTTTCATAACTATGTAAACATAGTATATAACAAGTCAGTGAAAATACATTTCAATTACGAACCTGATGTATTGATAGCTGCGTTCTACGAGGTTATGTAGGGCATAAACTATCTTTATTCTGAATTTCATCCGTCGAAAAGACACAAACACACATGCAAACATACATAATAATACATTCTGTATTGCATATGTACACAATGAACAAATTGGTGCGTGCCTTCGGCTGGGTCCGAACCCGCTCCCTCTGGTTTAAGAGGCGAGTCTTCTCCGACTAGGCTATCATGGATTCATAATTATATCATATCATAGGTATTTCATATCACATTGTTTGCATCATTTTATATTACCATCCAAATACCAATAAATTAAAATATTGATTAATAAATTATATTTTTGTATAAATTTCAGGACAATTCCGAGGAGATGTACAGTCTGGATAACGATTCGTTCCTCAACTCCCTAGAAGCTATGACAATCCAGAACTACTGGACTGACACCGTGAAACACACCAAGTTGTAATACAGATGGTAATAACTACCGTTATATAATACCGAGTTGTAATACAGATAACAGCCACTAATGTGATACCGTGCTGTATTACATTACAATGGATATAAATATAATAACAACCATATGATTCAGAGTTGAATTACTGTGAATATAACAATCACCATATGATACAGAGTTGAATTACAATGAATATAACAACCATCAGTATGATACCCAGTTGCAATACAGATAGCAACTATCATATAATACCGAATTGTATCACAGTAAATATAACAACCACCGCATGATACCGAGTTGTATCACAATGAATATAACAACCATCACTATAATACCGAGATGTTATACTGGTATTATAACAGTCATCATGTGATACCAAGTTGTGTTACCTACTGTGAATATTCCTCGATAAATAACCAATAACAATGAGTTTGAAAGTGAATATAAAACGTTGCGATGACAGTGACGTCGTCAGTTGACAGTGAATATACCAACTGCAGTATTATACCGAGTGTAGAGCGTATTACAGTGTATACACCTTGCTAACTTGTAACTCAGTGAATATTACAACGTATTAAACATTAATATGCTAACGTTGCAGTAAAATAGTGCATAATCATTAAAAATATAACCTGCTGACAAAATACTAAGTAAGCAGTTGTTAAAACAGTGAAAAAGCGATGAAGTGAAACTCTTTGAAAAGCGAAAATTTCTACAAGAAATTAGAATAGATATAGTGACAAAGTACTATGTATCTTAAACTAGAACTGTATTTGGAACTTTATTACTTATAAATTCGCAATTAAATAATGTAATAGGCTTTACTTATTTTCACTATAGTAGTGTTAGTGTAATTTATGATGACTTAAAAACTAACCTAAATGAAATGAAAAGTATTTAATTAAGGATCGATGTGTATTTTGACATAATTTTTAACTACATACAATTGATATGTAGTCGTTTGTGACTTAGAATTTGTATGTGTATTGTTAATGTAGTTGGGGCCGACTGATCGACCATGCGAGGCGCGGTATCTCGCTCTGGTTGCTGAGCTTACCACACTCCAGAGTGAGACAGCATGCCTCACGAGGCGTGTTAAGGTGTATGGTATGGTTTGGCAGCTGTCTCGTTCGCGACACTATTTTAGTGGATATAAAACTATAGAATATATTTTTGGTAAATTATCCCGTGTTGATGACTTGAAAACCGTGTTACACACAATGTATTCGGAACAATTTTGTTGATATTTATAATGGGTGCTAAGAGAAACGTAAACACGTTATATGTTACATCCGTTTACGTTTTTTTAAGTTAAAAACTAAAAATATTAACATGAAAATTGTTCTGAATAGTTTGTTTTCAAGTTATCAATACAGGATAATTTATCAAAAATACATTATAGTTATTTATAGTTTTATATCTAATGTAAGTGTTGCGAGTGAGCGAGACAGCGGCCATGCCTTACCATTCACTTTAACACGCCTCGTGAGGCATTCTCTCTCACTCTGGAGTGTGGTAAGCTCAGCAACCAGAGCGAGATATCGCGCCTCGCATACTCGGACAGTCGGCCCCAACTACCATACCATTACCATACCTCTTAAATCAGTCGAGAACTAGTTATTTAGAGTTGACTAAAAATCTTATATTTGTTTGTAAACTATAAATTATTGTGTGTGATTCCATACTTTAACTTTTTTTTATTAATGTCGATATATTAAGCGCTTTACTATCCACCAGCTGAGCCCCGGTTGATCCCAATTTCTAGGAACATTAATTACACCCGGATAAAAAGTACTCTGTGTATGTACACAGACAATTTGTTCCCCGTTGAAATTTGGAATGAATTCATGGGAATTCGTTCCCAATTTCACTCAAACCCGTTACCTATTTCAAAGTGAAGTAAAAACTTTTTAGTAAAAAGTAAGTCGTAAAAAGTTTTTCACAAATTCGCGTTGTACCTAAATAACATTATTAATCAAAATTAATATCTATTCAGCCCACACTTATCATATTATCTATTATCAGCGTAAATGTTACATTATTTGTTCGTAATAGTAGTAGATAACCGCATTAGACAATTGGAAGGAAATAGTTACTCAGAAAAATAGAAAACGCAAGATGGGGCCAAATATTATAAACTTCACTATAAATATGTTCTGATGGAAAACTAATACCACTGAAAGAAACAAATAGGAAAACGTTTTATTAGTTTGCAGTTTTTTTTAATACATGAATAAGAAATAGCTCCCATTTATTTTGATGAATAAATGAAACTATTTGTTAAATATGTGTATTAAATTTGAATAACCAAATCTCCTAATTTTAGGAGATTGCAATGTATTTCCTGAAAATCCTGAAAACATTCATTTTCCAATACAACTAAAATTATCATCAAAGATTTCATACACACAGCCTCTTACTAATAAACGTGTATAGCCTCTAAAAATGTATACATGTTTTGTCATTTTCCTTCTTAATAAAAGGCAAAATTCTACATAACTATTCGGAGGCTAAACAACTTTATTTGTAAGGTGATAGAGTTCTGTTTCGTTTTGTATTATTGTGATATAGATTAGAATTATTTTATAAATGTCTAATATTTCTTTATAACGGGCCAAAAGAGAGCTTGTTTCTTTGTGTAAAGCACTTTAACCTACCACGAACGCCCGCGAAAGCGCCTAAACGCCGTTCCTATTGGTCGAAAAGCTTTTAACAACCAATAGGAACACTCACGGACGAACGCGGCAAACGTCCGATTCCAACTTTACACATGAACTAATATTTTTATGACAATTTACTACAATGAGATTTAGCAACTTATTTGTATGTGTTTTGATAACAAGTAAATAATTAGATGGAAATTTATTCTGTGTAGTATTATCGGTATCATACTTTTAAAGTAATAAGGAACTTTTGCCTATTTGCCTATACACATTTTTTTTTTCTCTGCTGCCATATTCTGAACCCAATTAAAAAGTCTCTATTCGATGTCAACATGATGATTGAGATGGGGACATCTCAAACATTTATAAATTCAGAATGACGGAGATGGAGAATCGAAACCTCAATTGTATACAGATTACGTCACCTGTGATTAGAAATGGTTTACAAAATTAAACTTTAACATTGTTATTTGTCCCTAAAATTGTAGTTAAATGTAGACCCAAAATTATAAGTTTCTATAAAGCCCAGTAAGAATAAATTACATTTATATACTTACATCATAGATTAGTGATTAATCATTAGTAATATATTAATAAGTATGTGATCTCAGTATATCGTTTATAATGTGAGTGATAAGGTGTAGGCGACATTAACAATTAGTATCAAAAGATTTTAAATAAACAGCAATATACCGACTACAGAGTTCTCAAAGAAAATGCACTGTTCTATGTAAAATAAATAAGAAATTACTAAATAAAACTTTCATTTTTAATGTCGCTGACATCCTGGATGTAGTAAGTAAATATGTATGAGTATATAACTATTACTCTTTCGGTGTAAGAGTGTGTTTTCACAAAGGCGGAGATGAGCGGAGCAGAGTTATGATAACATCCCCGGGGGTGTGTTTTCAGGCACCCGGGTATATTGGCAGAATTGGAGTGTAGATGTGCATTTTAAGCAATGCGATTGGTATATTCCTGCAAGTCTCTTTTCCGCTCGTTCGTTCGTCGTCCGTTCGTCTCCGCCTCTTTGGAAACGCAGCCTAACCTGTATTTAAATTTAGACGTTTAAATTACTGTTTCATTTCATAATTACTTACTAAACTTTGTTTAAAATCTTTTTTTGAAAAAAAAACTCTTGTTTTGAACCCATAGCAGTTCATTCATTAATGTTTGTTTAAACGACTTTCTTTAATGTTATTACTTTTAAAATGTGATTTTCTCCGTCCAGAATTTTTTGTTACTTGAATGATGGCTTAATTTATTTCAATTGATTTGATATTTTGTAACGATGACATTTTAATAAAACTTTTATATGCCCCAAATACTTAAGGTGTGAAATTCACTCTTTGAATGTTAAATATGTAAATATAAGTATCATATCAAGAGTTAGGGCTGATTTACCCGCTGCAAATTTGTTGTACATTCAAGAGATATATTGGAATGCAACAGACTACAAGCAATAGTTTCCTTCAGAAATTGTATGCAACAGGCAAGAAACTTGCAGCGTGTAAATCAGCCCTTATAATCGTAAAACATTATCAATACAGTATATCGCCACTTTTACATTAAATGTAGAGTTCAGTGATTTTAATTTACGTATATTTTTAAAATACATGTAATTATTATGTAATACTAAATACAAACCCTTAAACTAATAAACGTTGTATGGAAAAGTGTTAAAAATTAAAAGAAGAAAAAACAGGGCACTGAAAAACTTTCCGAGGTTAACCTACAATATTTACTAGAAAGGGTGTAAGTGTATGCTATATATTAACTCCCTTACTAATAAACTTCGCATAGCCTCGAAATAGTTGTACAGTGTATTGTCTTTTTCTTTCTTATAAATTATTGAACTCGCTCGAAAAAGACAAAAGACTGTGTAACTATTCCGAGGGTAAACAACGTTTATTGCTAAGGGCTCAAGTGTTTATCAGCGACTTGTGGCTTTACACCTATTTATTATGTTATGTTGTCTAGGGTTTATAAAATGCAAATGCTTTCTCTAATAAGTATCATTTACTTGCTTATATGACGCTGATATTTTCTATGGATTCGTTGAAACTGAATACCTACCTGTCGACTAAAATAACTTGTTTTATGAATAGTGGTTTAATTTTCACCTCTCTATTTGAGATTTGCTTCCATTAATGTTGTTTTTTAAAAGGTAGGTGTCAATTATTTATAGGAACCTCAATAACTTATTTCTGTAATAGAACATCATTTAAGGTACAAAGTGCCGCAAATTATTGGTAGAATTGAAATAGATTTTGAAATGAAACCCCTTCAGTTACATAGTAGATAAGTATAAATGGTTTGTGAGTACCTATCGTAATATATGAATGTAATACATAATTAAAACTATTTTTACTTGACTTTGCGTTTCATTTTTTATGGCGTGTAGGTATCCTAGTATATTTCGCTGGCGAGTAGCCACATTAGCTAAGTACCTAGATACTAATTAGATGCTCACCTACTTAGGCGTACTCACATTGTAGCAAGGCATCTGCCCAACCCTGATCCCTAATTTCAAAGTTTAAACATATTGTTTTTTTTTTATTTCTACTATTTACCTATCCAACCTACATTTACTTCTACTCCACCCCTAACTCTACCACTACCCTACTCTACCCTACTCCACTTTTTTAGGTGTGGTTTTTTAGCGTACTCAGATATTTTAGGGCCCCTAAAAAAACTGAGTACGCTTATATTTTTTATTTTACAAAGAAATTTTCATCCTTGAAAATTGATTAAGTACTAAAATAAATAGAGGTATAGCAGTCATCGGAAAATCGTATCTTGTAGACAGGTACTTGTCATACTTTTACAGTGTTAATTGACTTTTGGCCCTTGAGTGAGGGCGCCGGTGTCGTTTTGATAGAATAAACTCCATAAAACTGTCATAACACAGTTACAGTTGATGACAATATAGGTACGTCCACATTCTTACTATTTACGATTGAAATTTTCAATCGTAATTCCCGATTTCGGCCACGTGTCAAGATCCTTGAAGAGTGAAAATATTTAGGATTAGGCTATGATAGTAGCAGAGCATTTTTTTTTTCATAATACATTACTGTGGGTAGTAGTATGAAATTAAAATAGGCACCAGTTGCCCTATTCGGAGATTTGAGGTTTTCATCTCACCTTTTTTCGTCCTTGTTGCTCTCATTTGAATGATGATGAATGATGAAAAATGTTGAGATGAAAATCTCAAATCTCCGAATAGGGCCCCAGGGGGGCTATTCCTGCGCGTGAGATGAGATGAGATTTTATCTTGGTCACTCTCACAGCTATGACGTTTTAAACGAGAGCAACAAAGACGAAGAAAAGTGAGATGAGAATCTCAAATCTCCGAATAGGGTGAGATGAGATGAGATTTTATCTTGGTCACTTTCACTCCCATGACGTTTCAAACAAGAGCAACAAGGACGAAAAAAAGTGAGATGAAAATCTCAAATCTCCAAATAGGGGGTCCCTGGTAGTTCCCTGGCTAATGCACAAGACTGCCGACGCTAAAATCCCTTGGACGGGAGAGAAAAAAAAAAAGACTTCAAGGTCATTTTTTTTTTGTTTGTCTTTTTGGGCACGCTTAAGCTATCATAGTCATACTACCTAGTCCTTGTTTTTGTCACAGACTTCCAATATTGCAATTATATTTATTTATTGCCAGAATTACGACTTTGCTTTGAAACACTCATTGGTTTTTTTTCATGCCACACGAGGCTTTGTTCCAATAAACCAAACGCCACTGCCGCGACCCGCCAGTATACGAAATACCTCACAAAACAAAATCATTAGAGTAAAGTAACGTTCTAATATTTTGATGTTCTATGTCTTTCAATTAATATTAGTGTCTTGTTTGACTTGTTTCATCACAATTTATGTTTTCGAGTAGGTACAGTCTAATTTGATAAGGCGAGTTAGTTGGCAACACTGTCTCCTATTTTTCTAGTTATTTTGACTGTTAGATTTATTATTTTTTTGCGTTTCTTTACGTTGAGTCGTTTCAATTGATTTTTTTGAATTTATTATTGAAAGCAAAACAATCCGATACTTACAATGGTGCTTGCGTGGTTTATGGACAACGAAACTAGTGATCAGCGTTTAGAACATCACAGAAGTCCGCCAGAATACATCAGCCTTGAAGATTTGTACCAGAAAACTGGAGTTGAATATTTCAAGGTGAGCATTGAATTTTTCGTTCTTATCTCATTTAGGTATAACATATTTTTGCAGACTCGTGACTCGACCTCTTTGATAAACAGGTAAAACTTGCATTGTCATGCGATAAAACTGGTTTGTAACATACCAACAAAGTCTAAGTGAAATTTATGGGAATTTTATGAAGATTAATGACAATTTTCGGTTCTTCTGAGACATTTTAAATTATGGTCGCGAAGCACCTAAATCTGGCTAGACTGAGGCCCCCTTAATTCGATTGTCATAGGCACATACCTAAGTCTTACCCTAAATCACCTTATTAATTAACTTTTCAGTAGGTCTACATAACAATAATCTATGTTAACTATTCCTTTAAAGTTTAAGTTATAAAATTTCAGATCAATGTAGACACATACAAAACCGACGGAGTCTTGGACAAGTTGAAAGGAGAGAGAGGCTACACTTATGAAGATGAGATCACTTGCTCTAAGGAATGTCTGCAGAACTACGAGGAGACACTAAAATCTTTCTACATGGAGCATTTGCACACCAATGAAGAAATCAGGTTAATATTTTTGTTAACTTTATATTAGCTTAGAGAGCACTACTACAGTATGGTCTTCTAGTACATCAACAGTACTAAAAACAGCTATACTACATAATTATATATTATATACTTTAGCATGGTGCGGGTGACACCTACAATTATTGCCTAATTTACTACAGATATTGATGAGTACCTATTTTAGTTCTTTCATATTTAGGGTACTATGGAAGTTTTAAGTTTTTGGGCTTTAAAAAGTCATGATTTGTATTAGTGGCAAATTTTAAACCTAGAAAAGGACAGTCTAATGGCACCTACACCATCATACAATGAAATTCTTAGATCAAATCAATTAAGCTTTATGTATTGTATTGTTTTTGTTAAATACAATGTTAAGTGCAGATGTGTCCCTAAAGAGGCTTGATTTTTAATGAGACACAACATCTATGCATTATGATATATGATTGAAGATGAAAACAGTATAATGGAATGGGAAATAGCAAATTTTGATTTGAGATGTAAGAGTGAGAGTATTTGAGATCTCAAAAACAATGATTCCCTTTGATTCCAGCACAAAGTACAAACAACTTACTAAATAAATAAAATAAAAATAAATCAACGGACTACTTTCATGCCTAAAGTTTCATTATGAGTGTAATTATGAAAATTCTAGGTTTATCCTGGATGGTTCTGGATACTTCGACGTGAGAGATGGGTCTGACCAATGGATCCGCATCCAGGTGGTTGCGGGAGACATGATTGTGATACCCAGCGGCATCTACCACAGATTCACACTTGATACTAAGGTACAAAGCTTGATTAGAACTACATTTATAGCTTGTTTGGTTTTCCACTTACATAACTTCCCCAAATATTATAAATGCTTCCATGGCCCCAACAGCGCTAACTCTTTCGAGGTCCGGCCTGTGCTTTTGCTCCACCTACCGATGACAATGTGTCAGAGAGCCAATGTATTATCATCATCCACCTCGAGGACCAACTCAGTCAGTGAGTGCCAGACAGAACCTGTGTCTAGACGCCCATGGTCCCCATGCGACGGGTCCCGCTAAGGCCGCGGAAGGTAGGGAGAGCGACGCACCATCATACCGGCACTCCTCTTCCGCCACGGCCTCCGTCTCAAGCGAACTGTGGCGAGCTGTGGTGTCGTCGTTCGGACATCGCAGTTCGCCTCATGCCTCCCAGTGCCCATTCAGCCCCGTTACCTACGTTTGGCCACTCCAATATGGGTTTCTGCTTAAAGCTCAGTAAAGCGGGCCCAACCCACAGTTCCTCTTAGCTTCACCGTGGCTGCCGAGGCTATGGCTACCCCTACCTTCTACTCCCAGTGTGTGTTTACTATAAATTTCAATCCATGCCATCTGTACTAATAAATATGAAGAGTTTTTGTAAGTTTGCATACAAGGCATAATCTGTGGAATTAATGGTAAAACTAAAACAATATCCTTTCCTAATAGAAAGCTACACAACCTTTGAGTGCTACAGGCTGTGAAACGCGAGTGAATCCATGGCCAGATGAGCCAGTATTACATAAAGTTCAATATCTTTTGACCAACATATCGGTATCCTATTTCCAGAACTACATAAAGACTAAGCGCTTCTTCATCGGCGCTCCGGTGTGGCTGCCGTACAACCGGCCCGCGGACAACATGGACTGCCGCAAGGAGTACGTCAACAAACTCAGCACCGGCTTCGCGCAGGCCTGCTGATCACATGCAGCTGCGCTCTCGAGAACATCGCGGGAAAGTGAGCTAACCAAACTTTATGTATTGTAATTGGTAGTCATTTTACCGCCTGAGTCAGACAAATATAGGACCCGTACCATGTCTTCATGCCATGATGGTAACTTTTGTTTCCGACACTGCGCGACCATGTACCTTATTGCGCGGCAATACAACGTAACAAGGTCGGAACCAAAACGCAACCCTCATGGAAGTGAAATGTCACGGTACGGGCCCTGATCATCGGACCGGCAGTGCTAGTGCTAGCACCGTTCTTGGTCGATCAGTAAACTGATGTTTACCGATCGTGACCGATATTGACGATAGATTTAAATTCGACTAAAATGAAACTTGTTCAGGCCATCCACAAATTCGGTTTTTGTCGACTTTAAATGTCAGTTTTTCGAGCGACTAAGGACAGTGAAAGGACTCCGAATCGGATATACCCATACGACAAAGATTTTCATATCGCATCTACCTAACACGAACCAAATCATCGTCCTAGGCAGAATCGGTGCGAAATCTTTGTTGGATAGAGGCAGTCCAAAGGTTAAGGAGTGATAACGTATCTGAGTATTCACTTATAAAGTATCAAAATATGTTGCGTAATAATTCTATATTTAACAAAGATAAAAATTTAAAGGTGGTGATCACATTTGATCACAAATACAAAACAGCATCACATGTTTTTGTATCTGTAAATTGATATCATCAACCGAAATCGTTACTAACTCTTCATCGTAGCTTGCCTATACATGTGAGAAATGTGTGCGTAGTTTTCAAGAATAACCGCGCGTCTCCGAACACCCCCAAATGAGTTCACAATCACATGGTGCGACGAATACTAGCATCACTGAGTCTGGGGCCTACCACGACATGTCATTGCACGTTTTGTTTCCGACGCTGCGCGATCATAGACCTTATTGCGTGGCGATACGATTAGCAGTCGCGCAGCGTCAAATGGCAACAAAATGTAACTAAAGTAGCGCACTTGTAGCGCCTCACTCAACTGCCGTCTTTGTACTTCTTCACTCTACAAAACTTCAAGGCTAGAGTGAATAAGTACCTTTATAGGTCGTCGTGCTCCATCTTAGACCACAACGTCGCTTAACATCAGGCGAGTTGGTGGTCAAACGCCAACCTATTGTACATAAATAAAAATAAAAATGTCATGGCAAGCCCCGTAAAACTACCATTGGAAATATTATAGTCAGTGAATTTACTTCTTAATTCGACGTAATTTTTTTGTTGATTTGCTACGAGTAATCCTACCTAACTAATGTTATAAACTCGAAAGTCGGTTTATTCCTTTGTTACTCTTTCACGCCTTAGCTACTCAACCGATCATCATGACGTTTAACATAGACGTTGTCAGGAGTACAAACAAGGGCAAGAGCCCGCAGGTGAAACTGCGGGGTGCGGCTAGTTTACTATAAGAGAATACTCAGGTTGCGTATCGCTGTAATTATGTAGAAAGTATTCTTTTGATAATGTTAACTTTATGTCAATGATATTTCTATAAAATTATGTATATCTATATACTTTAGAGTATGTATTATCGACACAAAGAAACTCGAGTTTTGTACTTGAAACAAAAATCGAGTACAAAATTCGATAAAGTTTTATTGAATTTTTTCTAAAACAAAAAATAACACACTTTGAAAACTAAAGTTTGCTCAAATGAAATATACATTATATATTTGTAGTAAAATAAAAGCCATCAAAAGATTTGTTATATTATGATAAATATTTAGTTTTAAGAGATGCTAGCCATTCCTGTTAATGAGTTTTGTGTAGCTTACAAATGTGATTTTATTTATATACATAATTGTATTACACACACTATTTTTATTATGTTATAGTTATACTTCTCTTGTAGAGTTTATGCATGATTTATCCCATTATATACAAGTTAAAATAAACATTGTTATACCTAATTATTTGTGTATTTATTTGTCTGTTAAAAGTAGTTGTTATATTGATTTCAGCATGATCCAAAAAGATAAGATCAAGTATTCCGGGAGCCCTCACCACCTAGAACACCCATCTACGTCACACGTCACTCGTCTCTCTCGTTGTAAATTACTTATTCCGGTCTTGCTTATGCATCAATTGATGTAAACGTGTCACTCACATGACCTTTTTTGTTTTGGAACGCTATAGCTGGCGGAGTATATTATTGTACCATGGATTTCAGAGTATTGCATGGCCCATTCGATTTTAAACTATTAGTTAGGTACTTCATTATTTTGACAGCAACGGAAAACACCTCAAAATTATTTTAACAAGATAAAAAACAATTTAAATTTAAACTAAAGAAACGCTTCGGTATCGTAAGTGATTCTTCTTTAGTTAATCTGTACGAATAACTGTTTAGTAGTAATTTCAGGAATAATTTTAGACAGGGCTAAGCTTAAACAAATTTGTGTTAGTAATTTAGGCAGCGGTCACCAACACTCGTCCTGCGGCCTTACTTCTTGTGCCTTGTGATTGTGTTTTTATGAAGTCGTTTTATTCTAAACCAAAAATAACGTGCAAAATGCAAGTGCAGCCCGTCTCTACCTCATTTCGTCACTATGTGGCCATTGCCTACCAAAAGGTTGCCGACCGCTGATTTAAAGGTTCCTATAAAACGTAGCGTTTACCTACTTTAGAGCATGATCCAAAAAACAAGGTCTAACATTCCGGGAGCCAACACATGATGACGTCACTCGTCATCATCATCCGTCTCTTGCAAAAGTATTTGTATATGACTTATTTCGGTCTTGCTTAGGCTAAGCATCGATTGACGTTACTACGTGTTGCCCACGTGACCATTTTTTACTCGGATTGCTGTATTATTGTACCATGCTTTAGAGTAAGAATTCCTGTCTATTTTATGCAACTTATTAAAACATACAACATTTTTAACGAGTGCAATAAACACATGCAAAGAAGCGAAGCGCTGTCTGCGTGGTGTTGATTTCTCATTTTATCCAAATCCGACACAAAGTTAAGGTTCTTCTAACTAAGCGCACGCGTACCGAACCTCGCCGCGTACCGAGGACGCGTACGTTTTGCCGTAACAGGTCGTATTAATTCAATGCGCGAGCCGCATCTTGACTCGAGGCTAGCATCGAGCGCGCTAAGGATTCGCGAATAAGCCAACAGGTGTCGACAGTCACGTGGTCACGGATAGTGGCTCGGCTCGTTGAATTGATACGCGAACACGATACGTTGCTTACGACGAAATGTTATCAGTCAGTTGACTACTTACTTTACTTAATAAATACGGGACATTTTCACACACTGTCGCCTGATCACAAACTACGAAAAGCTAGTACTATGGCTGCCAAAGACTGATAAACACAAATATTTTTTAATCCCAGATATACAACAAACACAAACGTTCATCACATCAATGTTTGCTCTAGGCAGAAATGTACCCCCTTTTTTTTTCTTTTTTTGGGTGGGAAATCATCAGATGACTTCTCCCGCTCTGGGCTGAGCGGGAGGGCATGTCAGACTTCTACTGACTAAAACCCACCCGTGTTCCTTCCATTGCCTGTGTGCCAGGGCCCCGATATCAGAAATGTACCCCCGCGCCCCCAATCTTAAAAGGCAGTTTGACTAGCAACTGAGCCACCAAGGCAGTTTACTTACTTACTTGGGTACTCTTCATTGTTACCTCTGCGGAATAGACGGTTTGCGCCTGCAGGGGAATTATCCAGACTCAGAACTCACTTCGTAGTCAGTCAGTCACAACTACAGTTATTAATTTCTCTAATGAAGCAAGGCTTATATAAGTATGTTAGTACCTGCAAAACAACTGCAATACTTAATTTTGTCTGAAGTTTATTAAAAAAGCTTCTACAGTTCTACTCTAGGTTATTGTCATATTCACTAGGTAAATAGTCCCCCTTACTATTATAAGTGTCGTTTGCAAAGAGAATATAAATACGGGGGAGAGACTGATGCTAGTAAAACGTTTTGGAAGCTAACAATGGCCTCAAAATAGTTGTGGTGTTTTGTATTTTCCTTTTTTTTTACTACATTTTTACCTCGATCAAAAAAGACAAAACCTACTCCAAGGCTATACAACGTTTATTAATAAGGCTGCGTTCCCGCCAGAGATGAGCGAGGGTACAAGGCGAGGGATGTGTTTGTTAAGGACCAATAGAATAACTTCATTTACCTAGCCTCACGCAGCTCAGCGCCTGTGGAAACGGCTTAGCGGAGAGAGGTTTTGTTCGTACCAAACTAGCGAGAGATGTGTGCTTCGTGAGGTAGATGTGTAAAAGAGCCCACTACAGATCCTCGCAGCGCTGATTTGCGCACCGTTTCACAGCGTTGCTAGGCAATATCGCTCTGCTCAGCTACCTAGTACATGGTAACTGGAAGACACGCAGCCTAATACCCCTACCACCACCACACGCACCAGCATCACCACACTTTTAACTGCGCATGCAGGCCAGGCTTGAACACGGAACACCACGAGTGTGATTCGTAAAAGTGTTCACCGCCCCAACCCTACGGCATGGTTCGTTCAATTTTCGACTTGCAGACGGAACTCAGAAAAATCTTATTGTTACCACACGGCTCAGTTAGGTACGCGTAGGCCTCAGTTAAGTAAGCACAGTTAAAAGTGTGGTAAGCCGTTAAGGGGTGTGTTTATTACATGGGTAGTCCTGCCCTCAGAACAATAATTAAGGCAAGTCCTGCCGGTCTTGGTTTTTAATTCACCTTTTTATGCTATTCTATCTCAAAAAGAGATTTGCACATTAATTTAAAAACGAGAACTTCAAACTGACACCTCTGACATCAATACGTCACAAACTCACAACTTACATAAATGGCGTAAACAAATCACAGAATTTTCGTCGGAACCGAAAATAAAATCATCAAGTTAAAAACTACAAAATGCTCCCGGTTTCACGCCAGGCAGTTACACTTGCCACACAGTTATGTGAAATCGATACACTCAAAATAAAATAAAATAAAAGTAACAAAAAAAAAATAGAAATATCTAAGTACTCATAAAAATCAAAAAACTATATGAGAGGACATGCTTGAACACACATTGAAACCACCAAGTAAGTGATACCCAGCTTGTAACACAAACAGCAGGACGAGCTTAAGAGCTTTAACCCTTTGGCTGCTGAGATGTTTCTCTCTCTCTGCTGAGTAAGAACACTCTGTACGCCCAAGCATAGCCCAAGCTACACTCACACCCTTACACCCCAACCACACCCTGACAACCCTCTTGGATAGGTGACAACTCATTGAAAATAACCAGTGTTGAACATTGGTCAACTCAGAGTGGGTTATCCAAAACTACAATACCTACTATTAACACTAAACATGCACACATCTTAATCAAAGGTAGACTTTAAACCCTAAGCTACACTTTGTTACTTCGTTGCTGATAAGAGCTCTTTGCCCAGCTTCCTTGCAAATTGTGTAGAGTCAACTAAGTCAATTGCGTCTTTCGAGAATTACTGGCAAACCCTTCAAATCAGGCGCCACCTACATCTTTTTTTAATCTTTAGTTTCAATAATCTGTACAAGATGGCGTTAGTTGCCTACTTTGTAAAGGGTCTGTCAGTAATTCTCGAAAGACGCAATTGCCCCACAGACACATTTGTCCCAGTTAACCTTATAGTAGTTCAATATAATTTGAGTTAGTTAGCTTGATCCAGCTACCTGATCGTTTCCAGACCTGCAGCAGAGGCATGGTCGAAACAACAGGAATCGTTGTGTTCACGCTCTGGTACGTCGCTATCGCAGTGAACTATGCTATGTAAGCCACTTATAATACATATATCCTAATTTTAATTAATATTTTTATTCCAGGAGATACAGGAGATAGGATTATTTTAATTGAATTTAGTTGTTTATAATTTACGATTTTGAATGGTCGGTTCGAATCGGTTCTTCTTGCGACATGGGTAGGTACGACCAATTAAATGACCAAGTACATTTTTGTTAGGCGTTTACAAAACCTACAAAATATTTTTTCTAAAGTAATTTACTTGAGTAAATTTTTTCTAATTCAACTACAAAATAGTTGAGTTCAGCTAGAAAATTTTAGGCGCACAATTTCCATGCGAAATCAATTTTCTTTCAAACTTTGTCATGATTTTTCACCGATGCAGACGCAGCTAGGTCAATATTCTAGTTTTCGGAATAAAGTCAAAGTCGCATTTCGACTTTGACTTTATTCCGAAAATAGAATGTGAAATAGAAAGAGAAATAAGAATTTTTATTCAATTGTATGGGAAAATTCAGACTCGACCGCCTTATTCGCAAAAAGAGACACTACTCAGAAGAGGCAAGAAACTGTAAAAGAATAAATACAAAGATGATAAATATGAGCTTCTTTACTCTTACGTTATAAAACATTTTAGTAAAAAAATACTTACAACTCACTCAACAACAACCGAAAGCGCCTCCATGTAGGTAATAAATAATCATGATATGTTTGTGTTAACTTCCAAGCGCCTGTCGTAAAACATCGATTATCCAAAGTAATCCAAACATGCGTTTACCGTTAACCGGGCTATTTGTATAACTCATAAAATACTACTCATTATACCTATACCTACTTGTACTCATAAAACATGAATAGCTCACCTTTTCCGTAACATAACGTAACAAATAGGACACTAACAGATAGGAATATATCAAATCAAATCAAATACGTTTATTTTGGCACAAACAACGAGTACAACTTGTAATATGAATCCACTGACTCCGAACTAGTTTACACAGTGTTTCGGTGGCCAGTGGCTTCTCCCATAAATAAACCTAAGTTCAATAGGCGTATAGTAAATCAGATGATGTGTGTGCGTGTGTGTGTACACATATAAAATTAGACAACGAGTAATTTCACTATAAGTTACGATGATTATGTATTGAACTTTTACCTACCTTTACTTACCTAGCTCTGACGTATAGTCAGTCATATGTACTAGGACTTTTAACAGAGTAACTTGCAGACATATAGCAACGCACTAGTAGTAATGACTTCCACAAACAATTTTCCGACTAATATATCGGCAAGCTCATTTCCGCAAGTTTATAGGACTTGCTGCTACAGCTTGCATGTGCAATAATAAACTTGGGAATTCTAGTTAGTTTATTTTTATTTGCCTACTTAGGTATAAAATGAAGCAGGTTGCATGAATAACAAATGCAAGAACAAGTGATCTATTGTTGTGCATTTGACAAAGAATTGCACTTCCAACGTCCGCGTCGTTAAGAAAAATATTTGTCGGATATTTTAACATGTTTTTCAGAATACTTGTATACAGACCTGCCGGAACCACACAAGTTGATGGAATAACTATAAATACGAACGCAGCTTCTGTTGATCATAAATTACAAATGTCCGACTTAACGTGCGCTGTCCACTGTCCGCTCGTCAACTAGAATAATGGGTTGACGATTCGTTACGGTGAGCTCTGAGCTCGTTAATGAACTGAGTGCTTAGTGTGAGTTGCTCAAAGTAAATCGAATAACTTTACTACAGCGTAAACGAGTTTACGTCACACGGATCGACAATCGAAAACGAGCGAGTGTGAGTGCCAATCGAGCTTGTCACTCGATTCGCGTAAATTCACCGTGAAAAAGTAAATTTTTCATGTCAATGTTGGCAGTAAACAAAAAACTCGCACTCATGATTGCGGTTTCTCATCACTCCCACTAGGTGGCGCTTTTTAATTCTCATACAAATTGGAGTTACTTTTACGCGATCGAAAAGTAAGAAAAACTCACACTAAGCACTCTGAATACGTAAACGGAAGACTTATGATAGATATCGGGATGTTTTCGCGTATTCAAATTGTGGCAGAAATAGATTTTGCCTTATGATACAGGAAATAATAAGATTGGTTCCATTCCAATTCGCGCAACAGCGACTACAGCGGTTAAGTCCTTTGTTGAAAATTATTGCAATGTAGCTTACGTAGGAGACGCTTCACTAGTATGTTACGAAAAAAGCTACGTAAAAATAATTATATACCTACTGTATACATAGAACTCTACGTACTCTACAAGAAAATTGGAAAGCTCTAGATAAAGTCTTTATCAAAATAAATTTCAGCTACAAGATCTCAGCCTGTAGTTATCGACTCTTAGAGCTAAACAGCTAAAGTCTAAACAGCAAGTAAATAACTTGCTTTCTCTCCGTTGAAATAAACAGTCCGTAAATCAAGCCAACTCTGCCTTCCTGCCTGTTACGTAACTCTACCTACTTTTCATCCGGTGGGAGAAATGTTGAAAGAATTTCATTTCCGCCGCGATGACGCAGCTCTCGAAGCGCTGAGTTTCCACCCTCGGGTTCAGGGCTGGCGCTCGTTCAGCTGAATCTAGGTCACCTAACCAGTGTTACGTAAAGCTACTAGGAGGGGGTGCCACCCCTATTGAAGAGGGAGGTGACCTTTCCACGAAGGTTTAAGAGGGATACGGAGTTGGATAGTTTGTAAATGCATTAGTCCAATTTTTCATCAGATTTTGGAAAGTACATGGTTGCACTGTTAGTTCTCAAAAGCAATTTTAAAAGGTTTGTCTTGTTTTGTTTGAAAATAATTTCATTATACTAGCTAGTGCTGATAATTTATCATAAAATTGAGAAATGTTCTGCAACTAAAATTAAACGAAATACAATCCGGGGGTGTTCAAGAGTAAAGTGACTAGGTATCTCCTAGGCAGGCGTGTAACGCCTTCGATCACGTCGAGTCGTCGACGCTTCCCATCAGGGGAAACATTGGTCAAACACATGCCTAGTCCGATATAAAGAAAAACCTTTTGGTTATTCTTTATCAATCAGGAAGGGTGATGGTTGAATATTTATGTAGTGCGAGTTCGTCAACTCTTGAATTAAATTAGAGGTCCTTGGCATCGTTAACGCGCTCTTATGCAACGTGTATGCCACGCTCAATATTGGATACTTCCGTAGGTTTTTTTTCTTTTACAATTTTATAAAGGCTTTTATAAGTATTTACAGTTCCTATATATTCCGACTTTTATCAATTTTGGATATGTTTGAACAACCGTAACTGTATCTATGTACTTTCATGATAAGCCCAATATAACAAGATGAATTGAAAACCCCCGACAAGTTAAAAACACTCACCGCTAATTCACCTTTAAAACAAAAAAATAAAATCAGTTCATCCGTTGAGGAGCTACGATGCCACAGACAGACACACACACACACACACACACACATACACACCTGAAGACACCTCAAACATATATCACCCCGTCGTTTTCGCGTCGGGGGTTAGTAAAATTGCTAAGTATCATAATCGTAAGTAATCACACATTGTATGATCAATATTTGATGCCAAGTTTTTTGCACCTTTATGGAGGTTATAAGAACTAAAAGCATTTCCTGAAAAAATACCACTTCGCCAGTGGTCGTTACGTATGTCCTTATAAGTTGTTATTCGACTCAAAATATGTAAAAATATGAAAGTCAAGCCACTAAACTTTATAGCCGTCCTAACATTTTGCTGACATTTGCATAAAGCTGGTATTTTGGTAAATGGCTCGTAAACCCCAAATAACAATTGTTACCCTGAAATAAAAAGTACTGTGTCCATAAGCAATACTTCAGCATTATTTGATAACTCGCATCTGCTTTAAGTTTTCTTGAGAATCTTGAGAAGAAACGCGATAATAGCCTAGCCGGAGAAGACCCGCCTCTCAAGCCAGAGGGAGCGGGTTGAATCCCAGCCGAAGGTCGCATCAATTAGTTCATTGTGTGATCATATGTGCGTATTGTATGACATCTGCTACATGACTGGAGCCCGGCGTATAGCGACAGGCTCGCCCCCTGTCACATTAGGGACTGAATATCGACCGGCGAAGTGTGGGTGTTGTACACCTCTGCCAGCCCCCTCGGGGGAAAGGCGTGACGATATGTTATGTTATGAGATTCTTTATTACCAGCAAAAGTCGTTGATTACCACTCACCTTCTTATTTCAATTTATCATTAACATTATAACTAAGTACAATGCAATGTTAACAAGTGCTTGCATGCTGATAGCGATTGCGAAGTTGAAAACAAATATCTTCAACACTACCTGCTACAAACTTGCACGCAATAACAATGGTTTATATTATAATACAGGGTTATGAACTTGGGTGTATTTAGTCGAAAACACGGGATCACACACTACTCATAATTCTGCAGATCTTAATAAGAGACAAATCCAGAAGTCGCCAAAAACTCCGCCTTTCCTTAGAAAAAAGTAATTGGACGAAACGTAGGAACAAGCTGATTTTTTTTCGCGATTTTGTTTGATTCCATAGTAAAAGCTGTTTCGAATCAGCATTAGGAAAATTTATACGAATTGTCGGTTTGCACTCCCCAAGCTACCACCATATACAACGTGTTGTTTTGCATTCCCGCAGAATTTGTAGAGGGCAACCTTGAAATCAAGGAAAAAAGCAGTTGTTCCATACATTTTGTCGACGATCAAGGAACTTTTTGTATGGAACAGCTATTTTGTTATCTCGATTTCGAGGTTGCCCCATAGTTTACTCGTGCCCTGCTAGTGGAGTAAACCTACCTCTACAAATTCTGTGGGAAGGCAACATGTTGTATGTAACCCTGTATAGTTAAGTTAATATTACACTAGTGTGTAAACACGGGCTTACACACACAAAAGGATAAAAGCAAGCCTTCCAAGGGGTAACACCCGTATGAACTTGACCTTGCCTGTTCTCATGCCATACAAGCGCTCTCGTTTGCATGCTACCTCGCTTTATAAATATCTGGTTGTAACCTACGCCAATGGCGATTACGTTGCGTTACCGATACGAGACTGATTATTATGAAATACGTGACGTGCCTTTGATCGTGGCATTGAATTACGAATACTATACCTATTTCGCTTTGAAAGTAGGAAGTATCTTATTCACAATCTGAGTTGTTTCTGAAATTCGACAGTCTTTATCGCTATTCGTGTTAGCTTGAATCTACAGTCCTCTTGTTAGAATCTAATATTTGAGTATCAAATTCAATTGGGTATCAAAGATATTCTCTGAACGTCAAAGTTACAAAAATTACTTCAACCACCTAGTTCGGAAAATGAGCAAAACAGGCGGGAAACTGAGAGACCTATTAGTACCACGCAGTCATTGTGCTTATTAAATATAGGCCTTTTTTTTATCAGCGTCATCATTGTTCTTTAACAGCATCATTCTTATCCTGCTCTTGGTAGTTTCCAGCTTTCACATTCTGCTATTGTTTTGTCTCTTCTCGCATTACTTTCAGTGCTTTCTTCTGTGTCTGGTCCATGTATGTTCTTTCTACCTCTGCAAATGGCTGGACGATAATCTTCACTCATTTACCTATAGACTGAAGAACCGAATTCCGAACTATGTACATTTAATTAAATGTATCAACTTCTGCTATACATAAATTCACGTTTAAACAACACGTTGTTTTAATTCAATTGGGTATCGAAGATACATACTATATGAACGTCAAAGTTATAAAAATTACTCTACCACCCTTGTTCGGTAAAAGTGCATCAGAAGAAATGATAATCCAAATGGAAATATGAATCTGGAAATCAAATAAAATTATCCAAGTTTATAACCAGAAGTTCGGAAGCTTTACGTGGGAGGTAGTTTAGGTATACAGATGTCGTTTGCCCTAACGCGGTTATGCAACCAGCCGCCTCCGCGCGAGCCTCGGTCGATAGCGAGTGACCTGAATTCAGAATGTTGCTATACATATTTACTTCAGGCATATCGCATACTCTGTAGAGACAAAGTTTCATGCTAAGTATAGATATTCACACAATACATACGTTTCTTTCAAGCTTCTCCATTCTATACTAGATTAATTAGATTAAGTAGTCCTTGTGAAAGTTTTCTATAAAAGAATAACAACATTGAAAAACCACTTGTGTTATTTCTGGATGAAAACTTATCATTTGTAATCATGAAAACCGATCGTTCGTTTCTCAATGCAGATACTTCTTTGGTGTCACTTGGTGCCACTTTTCTGATAGAATTACACTTCTTCATCGTTATTCAGCCATTTTCCACCCACTGCTAGGGGTGGAAATGTCTCCTTTTTAGCGGTGAATAGGTCTTCTTTTTAGCGCGCCATTGTGTAGACGCTAGGAAGGTGGCGGATGACAAGAAAAGATGGCACGCTAAACAGGAGACTCCTTCATATTACAATGTTAATCGTAGCTGTAGACAGGTACTAATCGGGTATAGTAATGACATTGCAGCGTATCGTCTGTGATATGAGGCCAATGCACTAATGATCTGGCACCTTCGGGTAATTTAAGGCGTGCTAGATTTGGGTAGCTGCCATCTTCACCTAGACGAACCCTAGTCGTTAGCGGGAATGAGACATCTAGCCAAGTTCCGTAATTTAGGTGTCTGAAACTAGTAGCATCCTTTGGTTTCAGCTGCGTTAAAAATCTTACTTTTGTTAGGGACTCCCAAATCATTTACAACCTACATATTCTACATGATAGGTCGGCCTGTCATAATATTTTGTGAAAGGTCAAACAGGCACGCACTTTCTGTAGGTATGATAAAATATGATGCCCTATTGACTGTAACATAAGGCAATAAATTGTCTACCCCAACATCGTATACGAGCCTGCCTTACGAGCTTCAGGAAATTCGATATGAACATTTCCGGCTGAAAACCCAGGTGAATTGCGAACCGATGAGCTGTGACAGTGAATCGATAGATGGACCTTGAGTTTGTGAGGCTACGGCGCGCGGCAAAGGGTTGTTGTGGTACTTAATATCATCATAATGTATCGAATATGAGTTATTGTTCATCTATTGACTGGTTTTAGGGTTCCGTAGTTAACTAGGAACTTTTTGTACTTTGTATGTCTCATGGACTTTGAGTCTTTGATCCGTTTGATTCTGACACTTTTCATGGTCCCCAATGGTCGCGTCGCAACTATAGCTTTCCTGCTGTCATTGGATCTCGAACTGTCTCACTTGAAAAGTTTAGTTTTTGGTTATGCATTGGTGATCTATCAGTGGCCCTATTCGGAGATTTGAGATTTTCATCTCACCTTTTTTCTTCCTTGTTGCTCTCGTTTGAAATGTCATAGGTGTGAGAGTGACCAAGATCAAAATCTCATCTCATCTCACGCGCAGGAATAGCCCCCCTGTTCGTGTGACAGAACTTGTGAGTTGATAAAAATAAAACAAAACAAATTGACACACAAATAAAGTCTTAAGAGGTTAAGATGCGCCAATGACATTTGGCATTCGACGCTCAGTTGGTTTTAGCGCCTCTAGTGATCAACGCTCGAAGCTTTTGAACATTGAGCTAGCATTTCTCAAAGACTAAACAAATTCAGACGAAACACCGTGAAAAATATATTTTTGCCTAAAAATGAATGCCCTCTTGTAAACTATTTCTGAAGAGACGGTATTCAAAACCACCTTAACGTAAATGTAAACAACTAATACTTCTAATAATCCAAACCATGTACAATATGTAGGTAATTCCAGTATGAATCTACTGGACACCAAGATCAATACTACAGAAAGACACCCAAGAAAAACACTACTAGGTCCGTCCTCTTCCGTGCTCCAGCGAGAAGTGCCGGTTGGACGGGGCGGGCGACTCAGGCGCTACTCCTTCATTCCTTCATTCATTCAATACATTCCTTTGACAGTTCGCTCGCAAAACGTCACACAGCAGACCATAGACTGCATTCTTTTGTATGTGTTGCTAACACTCTGTGATGTTATGCTTTATTGTAATGTTTTGTGACTAAATTATTTGAAGCCAACGGCGTTTTAAAGACTTGAGCCTTTTAAGCAGCATGAGCGCGGTAGTTTGTTTATAAGTATAGGTAGATTAAGTATGTACTCACAAATATCCCGCATCTAAAGGTTTTGATTCCCTTTGGTCGTGCGTGTAAAATCTAAAAAAACAATCGTAGACCACGGTCTCTCTGAAGTGTGAGATATCTTGGTTCATCGGATCTTGGTGCCTCTCACTTTTATGATTTTTCAAACGAGAGAGACATTGACCAAAACATATCTCGTGCGTAGGAATAGGGGGAATAATGCTTATTATCGTAAGAATAGCTCTGGAGGGCTATTCTTGACGCGTGAGATGTTTCTTGGTCACTCTCACTATGACTTTTAAAACGAGAGAGACATTGATCAGAAAATATTTTTAGCAAGAATAGGGCTCCTGATGGGCATTCTAAGAACTCCGGTACCAGGGATAAATCACTCAACCTATCTTAAACCAATGCTTACAACATTTCAAAAATCTCATAACAAAAAACATATTGACTAGGACTAGCAGAGCTGTTCAATCGACGGCCCGCTTTAAAAATGTATTCTACGAGTTGATAGTACTAATCTGTTTTATATAATTAGTAGGTAGTATAAAAATGACTAAAATTGTTGAAAATATAGTGGACCCAGAACTTACAACCTCATTATTTTCTCGATAGTTTCTTGCCTGATTTTGCTGAAATGTTCCTACTTGAAGTTAAAAACGCGTTTGTGTTTAATATCTTTTTCATCACACTCGCTCGTAAAAAGGACTTTATTACATCAGTTTTAGCTCATAATCCGAGCTATTAAGCACGTGTGCTGTTACTTTACCATTATCGCACTAGTAACTAAACTAGACTTTTTTTAAATAAATCAACAATAGTTTTTTTTTACTTTTCTTAAATTCTTGATTTAAAGTATCATAACTACGTAATAACAGTAAATAAACATTATTTTTTTATCAAAATATTGACAATTAATTAGGTATGATAATTTAAACAAAGTATTCGCTTTATTATTTTGCCTAGGAAAATTTTGATAGGTGGAAAAGCAGCAAAATGCGCATACATTTTTAGAAAAATGTATTGACTAATGCAAGTCTGTGTTTTTTCCCCTCGCATGTGTGATGAAAAACGTCATATGAAACGCGTGTGCGTTAATAATTACACTATTGGCTCCATTAGTGGGCTCGCATACGGCTCGCGCTATAATACCTCCTCGAGTGAATGACAAATACAAGAAACTAACGGAACGAGCTTTTTTTTATCTACGCGTACGAAATCGTGAGCAACAGCTAGTAGTTAATATAGAAAAAAATCCTCTATAGCTGGACTAAAGGGGTCTTAGATTGGATATTGAAAAACCTTTTGTAGCTGAAATACATGTATAGTGCTTAGATTTTAGCAAACACCAAAAAAATAATCAAAATAAACCGAGATTCAAAAAATATCAATAAATCAAATGCTTTGAAGGCAGTAATCGCTCAGATTAACACATCCTTAATCTAACACATGAAACTCAAATGTTGGTTTTATAGATGAAACATAAATTCGAGCGAAGCTTGTAGTTGGGAGTTTCCAAGCAAAGAGGTTAACATTGAATGAAAACTCAGAATAAGCACTGTAAGAAGAGTGTATTTGAAAATTGAACTAGCTACCAAGAAAAAAATACGAGCACGTGCTCCACGAGCTGCACGAAATTTAAAATAAAAGACTGTACCTTACTAGTACCTTTTTATTAGTTATGAGAGAGTATAATATTAGACAGTATTTTTAGAAGAGGATTCGCTAAAGCAGTGTTTTTGTCTTGGGCGGCTTGAACCCCTCGCTGCCCTCAGGACTCATCTTCCCTTGCTGCATTCGGGAGTTAACTCTAGATTCCCTCGTTACGCTCAGGGTACAATAAGCCGCCCGCGACGTAAGGCACTGCTTTGTGCCCTCGGTACATAATCTACTATTGTTACTCTTTATTCACAAAAAGGTGAATTTAGAAGCAAGACCTGTTTGCTTTTCTCCAATCAAGTCTATCGATTGTTTGTCGCAACCAAATCCATTGTGTCTTGATATTTCCTTCAATTTTACGAAGAAGAAGCTAATGTTATAATACGCCAATAACTTTTGTCTTTCTGTTCTTGTTCTGCTTCTTCTTCGACGATGAGATTCGACAATGAAGACTGATGTTGTTGTTCCTAAAAACAATATTAAATGATAATTAATTTGCAACCATACTAAGTCCCAACGCTCGTATCAATAATTTATTTATGTACATTGTGTACACAAAAAAATAAAAAAAGATTACCAGTTTATTCGAAGGTGAAAAAGTCCCTGTTCCTCGGATGCTCTGATACCCTTCGGCTGATTTTGAACTAGGCATCTGTAAATAAAAATATAGGATAAGTTTTTAGTGTTTTTATTAACTGAAACGGAAGTTCTTCACTCGCGCTTCGCGCTCGCTGAGTGAATGGTTGTACTGGCGTCACGCATGCCCATAGCAGTTCAGCGCCACTCTGATTACAAGTAGTGGCTCTATGAGCAACGTCTCACAAATTACATATATCCGCTATTTTAAATAAAACCTAAATTTACAAAATTTCACAAATATCGGTTGAGAAATGCGATCTGTAGAGGAAAACAATCGGACATCCGTGCAATCAGACGCTGGACGCCGGACATACGACAACTTCAGCAATAGCATTTTCATTTGGCATAGCTCTGACTATGCACTATGCTTGTCACCCTAATAATATAAGATGTAAAATGTCTTTTAACTCACCTTAGTTCAGTACTTGCATTTGTTGTTGGCTGAACGCTTGTGTTTAAAATTTGATAATTTCGTTGATCTCTGTTTCTGAAAAAATGAAATAGAGCAATTTAAAGATATTAAATTCAAAGCGTCTCGTTTGTATCTTTCCATGATAATAAAATATAAAACAATTACCAATCTATAATCCCAGTTTAAAATATATTATTATTCTAGTGTTCATGCAATAGAGACTAAATTAAAATAACTATTTAGGCTAGATGCAGGTTGGTATCAGTTACCAAAAAAAATGTTGTATATATTAAATATAAATAAATAACAATACATACAATAGTGACTCTGCGAGCTGGTGATCTCGTCAAAAAAGTTTTTTGGAAATTTTCCAATTATGCGGAGATATATCTTTTTTTAAATCACATCTCTGCCATATTGAAAAATTTCCAATAACCGCCTAGACAAGAAAATTCTTTTTAAATATCGGACTTACTCACAAAGTTTCAAGAGAATAGGTTAAGAAATGCGACCTGTAGATTAAGACAGGTCTGGACAGAGATCCGGACAGAAATCCAGACGGAGTTCGGACATATGTTAGCAACACATACAAAAGAATGCAGTCTATGGTCTGCTGTGTGACGTTTTGCGAGCGAACTGTCAAAGGAATGTATTGAATGAATGAATGTAGCGTAAGGAATGAAGGAGTAGCGCCTGAGTCGCCCGCCCCGTCCAACCGGCACTTCTCGCTGGAGCACGGAAGAGGACGGACCTCGTAGTGTTTTTCTTTGGTGTCTTTCTGTCGTATTGATCTTGGTGTCCATTAGATTCATACTGGAATTACCTACATACTTATTGTACATGGTTTGGATTATTAGTTGTTTACATTTGCATTAAGGTGGTTTTGAATACCGTCCCTTCAGAAATAGTTTACATCAGAAGTGGGATGTAGTTTTCTCGCGCCATAAAAGAAATAGAAATACATCGATAAAGGTACCAAGGCAAGAGATACCGGAATTATTTTTAGCAAATCGTGTAATGTTATTATGTCTGGCAACTAACTTAATTAGATTAGCAGTACTAGATGAAACGACAAGCGTGTATGAAAAGCCTCATGGAAGTAGAAGAAGCGAAAGATGTATGCCAGGATCGTAGCAAGTGGAGAGAAGTGGTATCTGCCTATATACCCATATGGGAAACAGGCGTGACTATATGTATGTAGATGACCTGAAAGACGGCTATAGGCACTCACCAGAATAGAAGTAGTGAGTTGAAGCAGTGACTTCCTAAGACTAAAGGAATGATCTGGACCAGGTACTACTTCGGATTAAGGGAGTGAGCTAAAATAGCTGAACAGTAAGTGAATTAGTAGCTGATAGATGACCTGAAAGGTTGCTATAGGCACTCGCCAGAATAGTGGTAGTGAGCTGAAGCAGTGACTTCCTAAGACTAAAGGAATGATCTGGACCAGGCACTACTTCGGATTAAGGGAGTGAGCTAAAATAGCAGTCGCATAGGGAATTTCTAAGCCTAAATATATCAGCTTTGGTTTAGATGGTCAGTACTATTATAAAAAAAGAAATACATTGCAGAACTATTGAGAAACCTACAGACCTTTTTTTCGGTGTTATGATTGATGATGAAGTTAATGAATGAGATGACTAGTTACAAAGTGGTAGAAATTTCCAAGTCTAAAGGAATCAAATGATGAAAAGGTTGCAACAGAAGTTCTATCTATTTAGGACATCATGAGTCATGATAGGCCGAGCTTAAAGATTTTAACAGCCTTTGAAATCATGTGTGTGTTGACAGATACGTAATTCATGTGCAGAGTTGGAACCAATATAAGAAGCGTGCCTGAGGGCATGCACGGCGCAGGAGGGCCGTGTTAGCAACACATACAAAAGAATGCAGTCTATGGTCTGCTGTGTGACGTTTTGCGAGCGAACTGTCAAAGGAATGTATTGAATGAATGAATGTAGCGTAAGGAATGAAGGAGTAGCGCCTGAGTCGCCCGCCCCGTCCAACCGGCACTTCTCGCTGGAGCACGGAAGAGGACGGACCTCGTAGTGTTTTTCTTTGGTGTCTTTCTGTCGTATTGATCTTGGTGTCCATTAGATTCATACTGGAATTACCTACATACTTATTGTACATGGTTTGGATTATTAGTTGTTTACATTTGCATTAAGGTGGTTTTGAATACCGTCCCTTCAGAAATAGTTTACACATACGAAAGCATTTTCGTCGAATCTGAAGCATAGACGCTTCGCTCGCTAACGATTTCTCGCTCGGTTATTGTTGTAAGAAAATGTAATAACTTTTCTATCGAATTCAATGGCCATGACTCGGAACACTACTTTCTGAATGCAAATGCTTGACTTTTTGTATTAAATACTATTTTTTACTAAAAAATACTTTAAGTGACTGATCAGAGTGTTAGTAAGCATATTCTTTCAAAAAAAAAAATAAGAGTAAATAACGAAGTTATGCTGCAACAAACATTTAGTAAAATTTATACAATGTAATTGAGTGCGTCCTAATTTTTGAAGTCGGTTAACAAACCAGGATAAGTTAGAAAAATATGCTCAATACACTGCTAAAAATAATAATGTATTGCGGACCGTGGTTGGTCAGCTATAACATAAAAATGTGATTGTTTCTAGTTTATGTAGGTTAGTTTATGAAATGTGCTATACCAAAAACAAAAATTAGTATTAGTCATTTACACCGTTCGCACGCAACGACCGCTTTCCGATATTGACATCGTAAGTACACATAATAATTATAATTATTATATTTTTACCCGATTGTTCAAGAAGGATTATTTATTATTATTAACTATAGAATACTCCCCATTTCTATGTTATTAACTAGGTGTTGGGGCATCAGCAAGTATGCCACAGCTTCAATTTGAAATGGCTTAGGTATATTGACCTTAGTATAATTTTTGTGAATAATTGAATCAAATGAAATCACGAGAAAAAAAAACAGCTGTTTCATACAAAAAGCTCATCGATCGTCGACAAAATGTAAGCAGATGCTTTTTTCCCCGATTTAATTTACAAATAAAAAAGTTTAAAGAGTAATTGTTGTTTATAATGAAGAGTACAATGACCCCCGTTTGGCTTAGTACACCCTATACCGATAACCCTGTGCAATGTACAAATATGACACATATAGGTACATTTGTACATAACAAAACAAAAACACAGTTCTGACAAGTCTTGCACTTGGATAATTATCATGAGCAACATGTACAATGGGGCCCGTGCCGTGGCGTGATGATTGTAGTACAGCACGACGCTGCGCGACCGCGGCTCGTATCACAGCAAAATAAGGTTCATGGTCGCACAGCGTCGGCGGGTAAATCCAACAATCATCGCAATAAGGTGTAATGGACGGTGAAGCCCTGAGAGTTAACATAGGTCGGAGGACACGTCTGTAGTTTTCTATTATTTTTATCAGGAAAACAAACGTCAGACCGAATCATATGCCACTAAAAACTCAGACACTAGGGTTAGTCACTTCAGTCTACACAATAAGAACAAACGGGTAAAAATATTTATGTGGTAATTAAATATTAATAGGTAGGTAGGTACTTACCACTTAGCTAGTTGGAGTCCAATTTTTTTCTTACGCCTAGCTGCCTTGGTGACATCTCCCATTTTCATCGGATCAACCTTCTGTACCCTCTACTCACAACGCGATCAATTATTGTCCAAATATTTTCACTAGTAGTAAAGTCACAAAAAACTTATCAAATATCTTGAAAAACTACTTTTTTTGATTGTCTCTGGATAATTAAGCACTGTTTAATTGATGATTTACGTACAAATAGAAAAAAAATGCGAAAATATTTTTCGGCAAGGCGAGTACGTCCCTCCTTCGTGAGGCGCTGGCGCCGACTGGCCCGTCCCCCGCAAAGGAGCTCGCGGGTGTCAGTGGTCACGTGATCTGACGAAATACTTCAAAATAACACAAAATATTACTAAACTAACTCAATTTTAGCTCTAAAAATATGGTAAAAGGACGATCAATCATATTTTTAATTTCCTATCCGAAGGTGTAAAAATATATAGTAACGTAATCTCCGTAAGCACGGTATTGCACGCCATGAGAACGAAAACAACGTTCATTTAATATTTTTTTACTCGCAATCTAGTAAGTAATATAATATTTTAATCAGACTAATTAATAGGTAACAGAATGATCTTATTGGTGATATTTTTTTCATATCGGTAGGGTCCGTAGCTTCTTCACAACGACGAGTTGAATAGACGCATTTGGCGAATATTCAAGGCTTAATTGTTCACACCAGCTAGAAATTGCAAAGAAAAGGATAAAAACGGTTAAAGTACTAACAACTGGCATTGCGTATTCGTCTGTTCTTTTCATCGTGAGATATTCAAATGTTCCTAAAATTCAGCCCTAATCAACATTCTCTAATCTCCCTGGCTGGTCGCCAGACGATTCGGCGGGCGACTCTGGGCTGCCACTGTTTACGATCACTGCTAACTGGCAACGGTAGCTCTAGAACGCTCAACGCATTAATGTGATGCTTTACTGGCATACTTTGAGGAAATTTCGTGTATTTAAGAGGAATAAAGCGGGTATGCAAACATCCATCATTTACTTATATTCATAACTAATTAGTTTGCACCGATTTTTTTTAAAGAAAGTCAATTATCGCTGTGCTTTTGTAAAGACTGGATGGCTATGGGTGATGGAGGTGCTAATTAGAAAATTTGGAAGGCGGTCAAGCGTTTGTTGGTATTTTTTTCAAATCTTTCCCCATACCCAATACTATAAACCAACTTAACTAGCACACTAATAGGTACTACCAACCTACTTATTGGTTGTTGCTCTTCCTTCAATATAGCTTAGATGTTAACTTGCGACGGCGACATCGTAGGAATAAATAGGGAACATTAATACGTATGAAAATTGATGCTTTCAGACTCAAACACCAGATTCAAAGGAACGCGTAAGCTTTTACATTGTACCACCTTTTAAATTAACAACATATAACGAACTAGATGCAACTAACAGTCGCACGATAAATCGACTAAAAACATTCGAGTGGACGTCTAATCGTACATTTCGAAATTTCCACCGTTTAGCTGGTAAACACTAACATTTCGTATCCGCTCGATTGGGTGAGATAATCGATTTTAATTCGAATCTTCACTCGCTTCTGACACGTAGGATATATTCATCAAGTGTTTAAGATGTTTGTTTTTCTTTATTTTCTTTGTGGAATGTTTTAATTCCAACACTCCTACGCTGCATATTTACATGGTGTAGAGTCTATGTGGCACAGTGTGTTTTTTCATCTGTATAAAATGCAATTACATGCACCATCTGACCACCTTCACGGACTGTAGGTTTTATATAAAAAGACCGTTGCGGTCCAGAGATCCACCAATTAGCTTTATCTTAGTTCGTGTATATAGCGATGATAGCCTAGTTGGAGAAGGCCCGCCTCTCAAAGCCAGAGGGAGCGGGTTCGAACCCAGCCGACGGCACGCACTAATTTGTTCATTGTGTGAACGTATGTAAAATAAAATAAAAAATAAAAAAGTGACCAAGTGTGAGTGTTGTATTGTTTGCCAGCCCTCTTGGAGGAAAGGCGTGATGATATGTATGAATGTATGTATGTAGTTCGTGTAGATTCGGCAGAATGAGATAGGTGACGGAATCGTACTAATTATTCCTAAAGAGTGATTGAAACCTACACCTGTTGGTTACTTCACTCCAATTTAAAGAAGTTTCCAGAATAACCTCAAGAAATAAGACCCGTAGACGCATGGTCGGATTTCACTTACTATTAAACAACACAAAATATGTGCATTACAACACAATATCATTTACCGGAAATACAAATCAAACCAATACGAAGCAAAAATTATTAAAATGGATAATTAGTTTTAAACCCTGCTTAATAGAAACTAGGCAAATTTTTCAAAACTTGACTGAAAAAATTGAAAAAGCACTTTAGATAGGTCAATCAAGGTTATTTTCTCGTGAACCCAGGAACTCTATGAGTATGAGACATAAGGTATTATGACTGTGTAAACGAGAGAGACAATGACCAGGATAATAATTATCTCACGCGGCAGAATAGAAGATTCCAAGGATCATGACCCTCTTACCCATTGATCCATGGTTGCTTCCATAAGCTGTACAATATGGCACATAATACCGTCTTAACTTTATTGATCGGCGAGGAGCCATGATTGGGCGAAGCCACTTAAATGTCTAAAGAGGATGAAAACAATCAATTAATCGAATAACTTTAAAACGGATCATTAACAGATATATGTACTTTTAATTATTACGATTCCGGGAAATTATTATTAATTATAGAGTGGTAGTCCCAGATAATATTTCATAATAGGCATAGAAAGAAAAGTGTCCGTTTCAAATCTCATTAGACACACCAGAGAAATCATGAGGTTTAACTACTTCTAACCTTATTTCCAAGACACCTCAAAATCTTCTTGCAAAACATAAAACTTCTAAAACCATTCGAACATGATGTCTCGGGCTGTTTTACTTGCTTGAATGTTGTCACGGCCCTGTTGCGATCGGCCTTGCTGAAAGCATTTATGTATGTATTGTCATTTATAATACAACCTATTATTTTGTGCGTTATGCATAATGTCCCTTACAATACAACCTATAAACCCCTATTAAATTTGTTCGTTATTCTGACGACTTCTGTTTGCTACCGATTTACGGGACAACATCGCTCGCCTGCCAAAACGCACGATTATTCGTTTTATTGAAAATGTGAGTTTGCATTATCCCACGATTTTGCAAGTAATTAATTCCGACGAATAATTCAGGAAAGAGACAGAGATCATATTTTTTTATTAATCTCACTTTCAAATTGATAAAAACTATATCAAAATCCTTGTCAAAGAAAATATTATTTAAAAAATTGAAACTCCCGACAATCATAGATAGCTAAGGATAAGAACGCTCTATGGATCAATCAAAAATTGTTTTTATATTTGACATGATTATCAAGTATGATTGTTCTTACGTTAATTTTTAATTTTAAATATTCAACTGTGATGTGTTAACAATACGAGTTATCAATAAATTCTGATTTCTCATTTCAAACCACCTTTCAGATAAAATCGCTTTACCCATTTGCGAGCTACGATGCTATTTAGATAGGCAAATACACAGAAATACACACTGAACGACACTCCTCTGTTTGCGTCGGTGGTTAAAAACGGAAACGCGCGTTGTCCAAATGTTTATGACGCTGCCAGTATCAGCGGTGTGTACTTTGCGTGCCGACAACCAGAGATTTCCCACCGACCTCGGTGTCATAATGCCCATTTCTATTTCGATCCTGTTTGATGGTGAACCGAACGCAACTGGGGTCACCTTGAAACGTGTTCTGAAGTGCTCCTTTAGAATAAACGCTGTGTAGCCTCGGAGTAGTTCGACAGTGTTTTGTCTTTTTCGATCATGTTTAGATCTTTAAAAGAAAGAAAAAGACTTAACACTGTATAGTATAGCTATTCCGAGCCTAAACGTTTATGTTAAAGGGGTAGTAGTTTAACATAAACCCTAGTTTTCTAAAAGTATTGCTGTGGTTTCCTTGCTTTTGTTAACGTTAGTGGCTTCATCATTGGCATTATCATCATCGACCATTTTCCACCCATTATCGAGTTTCGGTCTTCTTTTTAGAACGCCATCTTTGTTGGTCTTTTAACAGTCTCATCCACAGCCTTCCTACCGCATTTAAAATGTTGTCCAACCAGTGACATGGTAAAACAAAAAACAATGTTTAACAAAAAATATGTTTGTCTGGCGTTTTATAGCGATGGCAGCCTAGTTAAGAGAAGGTCTGCCTCTCAAGCCAGAGGGAGCGGGTTCGAACCCAGCCGAGGGCACGCACCAATTTGTTCATTGTGTTAACATATGAAGGAATAGAATAGAATAATTTTATTTTCGTAAGATAATAACATCCATTAGTATTCAGTTAGCTACTTATAATGCTATGAGTTATACCTTACGAATCGTCATTAATTTACATTAAGATCGTCATATTCTAATGAATATGTCATTAATAACAATAAAATAAATCATAAATTTACATTTTATAGAAAACATTAATTTGACATGGTGCTGTATATTTGCACCTAATATTACATTGGGCTACTTTATAGATAGGTAAGTATGTATTGTATGTCATCTGCTACATGACTGGCGCCCGATTTATGGCGACATGCTCTCATATTTGGGACTGAATATCGTCCGGCGAAGTGTGGGTGTTGTATTAAAACTCTGCCAGCCCCCTTGGGGGAGAGGCGTGACTATATGTTTCTGAACGTTGATAAATAAAGTTGGCTAGCGTCTGTATCTTTGGCATTGGAGCCCTATTTTGATTAACGATTGGAATTAAACATCGCAATCTCTTTAGTTGTATGATAAAGCTTACCACCAATGACTATGAAACCTGCTAACCACGATGATGTGGACTGTAGAGTGTAGAAGGATTGTCAAAACCCAATTTAATGATGTTTATATTACAGATGATACAGCCCTAATGATGTTTGCACCGTTATTCGAGCTGCGAAGCCAAATTGCTTTTATTATCTAGCTTTTGAATAGAGAGAATATCTTTACGTGTTCGCTGTGAAATAGGAGTTATAAATTGGACAATCTTAGAATAGAATAGTTCATTGTCATAAAGTCACTCATAATAATGTAGTACCTGGATGTCCGAGCTTTGCTCGGTATTTTTTTTTTTATTGTGTTTTTTTGGAAAATAATCAATTGATTTTAGTCTAACCTCAAAGCAAACACTCATTGACTTCGTGTTACTTAACAACGCCATCTGCTGTTGTGTCGTTAAAGCAATTAGTTGCTCACAAAAAATAGTATTATTATTCGCCAATAGATGTCAGGAAGAGTCATATTTTTGTTATTTTTCTTCCAAGTTTATGTTTAAGTTGATTATCGATAAAACACGAATAAAAAGACATTTTCTAAAAATGATTCCTAGCTAGATCGATTTATCGCCCCCAAAACCCCCATATACTAAATTGTATGAAAATCGTTGGAGCCGATTCCGAGATTCCAATTATATATATATATATGTCGGGGTAATGTAGGAAATAGGAAGCCGAGCCTTCACAACTGATCCCACTGATATTGGAGAAACATAGGAAAGGCCGCCGCGCTGTGACCTTCCACTTTTGATGACGGGGAAAATCTAGTAGGCCGCGGTGTCGTGTCTAATTTCTGAGCCATGAACTTCTCATCACGGGTATCTATGGTGGGCGTCAAACTTCAGGAACGTTGAAATAAGGGGACAGCAATGTAGGCTTTTAACTATTTTAATTATACAGTCACTCAGACTACTTAGATATTGAATGATCACAAAGATAATTGGCGATTTAGAGTAATGGGTTTACGAATGACCATTGCGTGCGACCGCTTTCAGCCCAGTCCTGTCAAACACTAACTGACAGACATGACGTTCGCCCGAAATCCCAAACGCAACTCCATTCGGTGTTAACCGCTCTAAATTACCATAAACAAATCGATTAATCGTCATAAACCACAGATTAAAACTATCGATTAACAAGTCTCAAACTGATTTTCTTTATCCAATAATATCTCGCGCCGTCACGGCCATCCTGCATTTTCACACGTCCTCGGGTGAATAGTTCATCTCATCATCTGTGGACAATCATAAAAGTGCTCAAGTAACCACTTAACGCTCGGTCATTCTGACCGTCTCAAATCTACCTCCACAATTTCACAAAAAGCGAACACAGTTATGGGATAACACAAAACACAGTTAAACCCAATTCTACCAACCATAAACATCGTCTCAGAGTATTATCGACTCTTCCAACAGTAACTTCATATTCGTTACCTATCCCCATAAATTGTCATGATAATTGAAATAAGCAACTTGACTTTTAGTGAAATAAATTGTACTGGGATCAATCGAATAATCGAGGCTAAAACTAAATTATTAATCATACATCCAATGGTCCAAGAATTTAATCAAGCCACATTGAAAATCCAATGGCGGTACACATACACGGTTTGGACTTATGTAAACTGTTGTGTCCAATTTCAAACGAATAACATGGCATTAAAGTTGTCACTTAGACTTGCCACACAGGCTAGGTCCCTCAGGGTGACAACGACAACTTCCCAGGGTGAAACTTCCCAGATTGACAACTTCCGAAACGACAACTTTCGAAAGTGACAACATCCTAAATCGTCATCTACCTAAATTGACAACCGCCAAAATTGAGATCTTCCTGAAACGACAACGCGTATTCTCGACCCTTTTTTAAATAACTGCTGCAGACTGTACTTTCATTCGTTTTTGTCCTTTGTACCACTTCATTAGTGTGTAGTATATCAACAAACTAAAAAACAATTCATATCACATCACACATGTAGTGCACTTTACTTTTCTCGAAATGCTACTTTCTCAATTGCCTCATTGAAACTCTATGATAAAGGTGCTATTGCATTCTTAAACTCCTTGATCTTACTGGCATATTTAAAGTACGTCAGCTTGACAATCCTAAAATGCAAATAGTGTAGATTTCTTTCATTAAATAATAATTAATTTCATAAAATCACAAAAAGGGAAAGACTGTACGTTATGTAATGAGTACAAATACAATTTCATGAAATTTAACAATAACAACACAACTGTATGGAGATGTGCTAATAGGGATTTGTGTAGTGCAACTATAACTTTAAATAGTACGAAAGTCAACATTTTATGAGATTCTTAATTTTACTCGTACTTTAATGTTACACCGGGAGGAGTTTACTACATAGGCTGACCACACAGGCTAGGTCGTCACTCAGACTATAATGCAACAAAAGTAAGGTTGTAACAAAGACTTGCCACACTGACTTGCCACACAGGGTTGCCACACATGCTTGCCACACAGGCTAGAACCACATACGCTTGCCACACAGGCTGGCCACACAGGCTTGCCACACAGGCTAGAACTACATACGCTTGCCACACAGGCTGGCCACACAGGCTTGCCACACAGGCTTGCTACACCGGCTTGCCACACAGGCTAGAGCCACATAGGATAGTACCATGTAGATTAGTGCCACACAGGCGAGTGCCACACAGGCTATTGCCACACAGGCTATTACTACACAGGCTACTGTCCTACCGGCTACTGCCCTCCAGGCTTAGTTTTACCAAAAGCATTGACACTTAGTAAGTTATCTATTAACTGCATGACTCACATGTGCCGCAAGCGACAGTTTGACTAAACTGTTTGTGGGTATTTCTAAACTTTAAACAACTCTAATAGAAAATAGCACTCTGACATACATCGTTTACGAATATCAAACAAAATGAAAACTTCTCACCGGATTCAATTGCTACTCGTAGGTGATCAATGGCTGCTTCATAGTGCAGGGGCCCAATTCGGAGATAGGAGATTTTCATCTCATCTCGATCTCGATTCCTTTGGCCCTATTCGGAGATTTGAGATTTTCATCTCAGCTTTTTTCGTCTTTATTGCCCTCGTTTAAAACGTCATAGGTGTGAAAGTGACCCAGGTAAAATCTCATCTCATCTCACGCGTAGGAATAGCCTCATTGGAAGTCTCGATTGCCTCTGACTACTCGAGACATCTTGCGCCCCATCCATCGAGATTATCTCGATCTTGAGCAACTTGAATAAGGCATCTCGAATTTAGGTTTTTTTTTTGAGATAAGATGGTATCTTGAGTTGTAAGAATAGCCCTCCAGGCATTGACCGGATCTTGCACGTTGCCGCTGCTAATCTTGGTGCCCTTTTTCGATCAATGAGTGGCGATGTAACCTCGTTGCAGTAGTAACACGTAGGCGTCGACGTTTTGTTCGGTACACTGCTATCCTTCGTCTCTCGTTGTTTGTTAGTTGCGTCACATAGCATAGACTAGGTGTAATCAAACGCCGTCGAGATAATGCACACGTCTACTCGATGCTCACTCTCTCATTGCCGCTCTGCTGCCCTTCATGCACCACGAAGAAACAGTCCGCACACTCCACAATAATAACACGTAGGGGCGACCCTATCAGCCATCTGTTGCTATGCCACTTCGCTTCCAGATCATTGCACAATTGTAGCCAAAGACGGAGCCATATCTTGTTGCTGTGGACGTTATTCATATCCCAATTCTGATGTCGGGGGAAGAGGGCGGTGGTCCTCGTCATCATCTTCAGCACTCATCTTGTTAACTGTGGGCGTTGGTCTTATCCCACTTCTGATGTCGGAGAAATGTAGGAAATAGGAAGCCGAGCCTTCACAACTGATCCCACTGATATTGGAGAAACATAGGAAAGGCCGCCGCGCTGTGACCTTCCACTTTTGATGACGGGGAAAATCTAGTAGGCCGCGGTGTCGTGTCTAATTTCTGAGCCATGAACTTCTCATCACGGGTATCTATGGTGGGCGTCAAACTTCAGGAACGTTGAAATAAGGGGACAGCAATGTAGGCTTTTAACTATTTTAATTATACAGTCACTCAGACTACTTAGATATTGAATGATCACAAAGATAATTGGCGATTTAGAGTAATGGATTTACGAATGACCATTGCGTGCGACCGCTTTCAGCCCAGTCCTGTCAAACACTAACTGACAGACATGACGTTCGCCCGAAATCCCAAACGCAACTCCATTCGGTGTTAACCGCTCTAAATTACCATAAACAAATCGATTAATCGTCATAAACCACAGATTAAAACTATCGATTAACAAGTCTCAAACTGATTTTCTTTATCCAATAATATCTCGCGCCGTCATATATACAAGAATTGCTCATTTAAAGATATAAGATTACAATGTAATAGGAATGCTCCTGTCATGTACTCGTCATTTTACGTACATTGGTATTATGTGTCTATGTACTACATTTTACATTTAACAACATTTTAATTAAAAATACATTCTTATCTACTTACTTTAATTAATAAAATAGTGCTACAAGTTGCGGCCTTATTGTTAAAACCGATCTCAACCAGGCAACCATTGAAAACAAATAACGTACATTTGTTTTGACTGGAGATTCTCTATATATATATTTACTTCACGAAAATTCATAATGTTTATAACACAAGATTCAATTTAAGCATGTTTACACAATATTTGCGTAATCCGAGCTGAAATTATCCCAATCAAACAACTTGTTCGCAATCGTAATTCTCGTAAATATTTACTCGATTCCCGTTTATAGATTTGTTATGGCGACAGAAATATTGGAAATTCATCCTTATTACGTTCGTAATGAAGAAAATAATCAAGAAAAAAAATAGAGACATAGAAATGGGAGTTTAAATTAAAATTCTTTTTTTGCCAAAAAAATGTTAGGCCCGTATTGAACAAGTGACATTATTAAAAGAAAAACAAAAATCCGGCTGCAAAAACCTCCCTCACTGTTGATGGCAAAATTGCCCCAAAACCCTAAGGGGCAGAAGCCACTAATTTAAAAAAACCCGGCTGTAACTACACTACCACTTCCACTATCAAGACGATTCAAATGGTCACACGTCGAAATCCATCAAGCTGTTTAGGCTGCAGGGCGTGCCAAAGAAACCTCAAACATACATACATACACACATACATATATACAATCATACACTCGTACATAAAAACGTCTGTTAGTTTAATATATCGAACATTTATTAATGAAGAAGTAAATATTTGATGAGATACGAGAGTACATAGAGATAGAATCAAGGTCTAACGCTCCAAATTTATGACCTGTTACAAAGATTGTAACCGATTTTTTCCAAGAACAACCTGTTTCAAATTTTAATGAAGTGTGTCTAATATGTCTAGAGTCTAGAAGTCCCCTTCGAGTTAAATTCGACTCAGCCGGCAAGAATGTCGGTTATCACGAGAACGGAAGGTTCCATTACGAATATGACTAATCGCAATGAAGACAGATTGCATGTGCACTGGTTTATTCGCCCCATCCTACGTGATTTGGCTTATTGTTGTTTTCAATCATCGCATCGCTGCATCTGTAATAATGAAAGAGATGAGACTAGATGCAGTAGAACATCCACAATAATTATTTTAAAAAATCGAAAGTAACTCTGTCTTTCTGTTGATGAAACTTGATTAGTTACAGTATATTACGAGGAAGGTTTTTGACCTAAGTATCTATTATTTGATTTGACGACGAATCAGTCAGGTATTTGTCATCGAACAAGTTACCCCCGTATGCCAAATACAGCTAACTGCGCTACAAATTAAGAAGAATTATTAAGAATAAAGAAGTAAGGAAAAACTCCTATTAGAATTGGCATCAGCCTTAAACCTAATTCAACAACTAAGTTTTTAGGTTTCATGTGAAGATGAAACCTAAAAAAGTATTTGCTGAATCAGATTGACCTCATAATGAGGTGTAAGTTCGAAATCCTTTAATCTGGTAACATCTTGACCACTGTCGCGGCGGGGCTCGAGTGACGTCGACGGAAGCCCGCTAATGTGTCTTAGTCACTGCGTGCCGGACGCTGGCAAATTGGGAAGCCAATCTAATCGCAGCCGTCGCGAATCTCGTGGGGACAAACCACAGACAGAGACATCCACAGACAGAGAAGACATTTATAACGTTTTCTTTACGGCAAATCGTGTGCCTGCGCACAGACGAGGGGTTGTCACTCCCTATTCTTTTACTAAAGCACTGAGCCTCAAGACCTTAAATCGGTACATACATTAACATTCTAGAGATATTGCGAAACATTAATTTCGTCTAGCGGCCCTCGGTCTTTAGCTGTTGGATGCATAATATCTTCTAATCCAAGTTTAAAATAACAAACATTTCTTCACAATATCATATTGTTGTGTAGTATACACTAGGTAGCTTATTATTTATTTAAATTGATCCATCCGTGTAAATCACGTGCAAAATCTTCTCGTGTAATAAAATAATCTATTGATTGAATGTGTGATTCACATCAAAGTTGTTGTTAGGCTAATGTTTTTAAGCCGATAAATGACGATGACACCGTCTCTATTGTGAAATAGCTGTATTCTGATGATGAAAGCCTGAATCATCTTAATCTTGATATATATAAATCTCGTGACACAATGTTTGTCCTCAATGAACTCCTAAACCACTTAACCGATTACAATAAAATTCGCACACCATGTGCAGTTCGATCCAACTTGAGAGATAGGATAGCTCAAAACGCGAACGAAGTCGCGGGGTGACAGCTAGTAATATATATAAATCTCGTGTCACAATGTTTGTCCTCAATGAACTCCTAAACCACTTAACCGATTATAATAAAATTCGCACACCATGTGCAGTTCGATCCAACTTGAGAGATATATAGGATAGCTCAAAACGCGAACGAAGTCGCGGGGTGACAGCTAGTTTTCCTATATATTCCTATAGAACGGTACAAATCACACGGAATATTATTTCAAGTAATGTTGATAAAAAAAAAACAACCAAATGCAAAAGGCGGACATTGTGCTTTAAGCAATAAGCATGTTAACAAACACTACCCTATCGTTAAACTGTTTGAGAATGTATAACGGCTTGTTAAATCAGTCTACAGTACGTATGTTTAAAGAACTGAACGTAACTTTATCGTAATCATCAACTAAAGTCATGACGATGCATCAATGATTCTCGTCAAGGCTGTTCTTCATTGCCACAACGCTGTTGTCGCATACAACTGCTATAAAATACGATACGAATTTCGCTGTTTTTTTCTTTATTTGCAACAAAACGCACTGATGTGCCATTTACATATTGTGGCACCATGAGTGTTTTTTTTTTTAGCCTAATATTTGAAATCTCAAATACGTCATGCTGACAAAATCCCAACGAACAAAATAAATATTTTAATATTTATCTAGTGAACTTTACTAAATTTATTTTATTATTTATCAAATTTTGTTAACTCTTCTCAACATGATCGATGCAAATATTTTAGTTGGCACTGCCTTATCCCACTATAGTGACACATACACCATACTTCAACTCTACATTCTCTACTCATTGGCATTTGGCATCCAGAATCAGCTATTTTCAATCTATTCTAACAAACCATAATTTTAAATATAAGCCCACTTTTGATGTTGTTTTAGTCGTTTCAGTATAACTGGTGTCTCAGTAAGCTGTAGACCTCGCGGTGCATGTCTGTTCACCTCTAACAGGTCGCATTCCTCAAACGATTCTCGTGAAATTTTAGTTCGTTCGATAATTATACAGATTTTTCTGCCTAATCAGTCTTTGGATTTTTTTTAAACAGCGGAGTATATATTTATAAATGCCATGCCATGCCATGCCATTTAAAATAAATTCACAGAACATGTCTCGACTAAAAAAAAGTTTAAAGGTACATGCAATTACTGAACTTACTCAAGAAAATTTCCAGAGCATCCTGTTACGAAAGAGCTTTAGAGGAAGACAGAGATCCGGACAGAATTCGGTCAAACGAAAGCATTTTTGTCCAAGCTGAAGCACGCTTTGTTCGCCAACGCCCGCTCGCTCGATTATGGTGCCTCGTGAAATTCCATTAAACTCATCAGCATGGAACTCAATTTGACCTCCGTGTCAGCGGTCGCGAGCTATGCCAATCGTTTTAACTAGTATATGCGGGCCACGTGTTATACTGTTTGTTTCAATTGCGTTACTTTCGTGCGATCATTTAACGGGCTTTTGAGTATGCGGGATCATCGGTTAAGTTTGTTTAATAGATTTGCATCGAATGAAGCAATCATTCGCATCGAAATGATTGCTTCTATTCTATTTTTTATTACAATCTTTGTTACGGATCTTACAATGTATAAATCGTAACGGTAGCCATACCTTGCTACTAAAAAAATTGTAGGCATATTATTATTGGCCTTGCATTGTATGAATGGTGGTTAGGTTACTACTTACTACGTTATTCCCATCGTTTGATGGCTAACATTTTTATGTCCACGTCGTCATTGTAACACACGTGGTTTGACATATTAAGTCGGGACGCTCCCAATTCATGGTGCGTGGGAAAAGGCAGCCACCATGACGACATTGTGCATTATAGAGCACATATACCTACTCGTAGTTTATCGCTGTAGATTAGTGTTTGCATAATAATTCACATTGTTATTTAGGTACTGATCTTGATCGTACAAGGTATTGAAAACGTTATCAAAAGATCGTCAAGTCAAATTATTCCACCAACAAGAGCTACGTTCTTAGAATCAAAACAAAGGTCATTATTTCATTGGCTATCGAAGATACACTTGATATGAACGTCAAAGTTACGACTCTGCCACTCTGCCAGTTCGGAAAAATGCTTATTGATCGTCAAAGTATCAAAGAATTTAAAATTGGGCCAGTTCACTGGTAGTATCGCGAATTCTACTAATCTTGATCGATATTTTAATAAAATTATAACCTGTTCAATGTCCTAACCATTAACCGTATACCATTTCTCTGAAAACCTTGACACTGCAACAAACCAACCATTACCATGTACGTCAATTCTTGGAGTTATTTATGAAGAAATTGTTTTCACATGCTCGGGTTGTATGGGAAAAAATGACATCTGTTTGTATTTTCAAGGTAATTTAACGATATTATGATTATAATTGTAATAATAGCCAATATCCATCAAAGAAAAGCGCCCTTGGAAAGATTGACGTGAATGTGATATGTGATATGTTTCGACTTTTAACGAAGTCGAGAAAAAAAATCGGTTACTTACTATTTTATTCAAATCTTTGTAGTGGCTTTCAGTCACAAAAAAGCTCATAGAATAATTTCATTGCATCAGTTGGAAAAATAATTTAGTTTTTTAATATAAATCGAGATAACCTTAGGGGTTGTATATCTATTAACCAGTCCGTTGGTTTTTCTACTCTTCTATATTGATTTTCTGTATCCATATTACGAGTACTTGGATCGCTTTTGATAACTGCCAAGCCTGCAGATTATAGACAACTCTGCCAAAGCAAAATTAATCTTGGGGGAACATCCGTGCTCATACGGACGTTAGAGAAAGCGCTTCGAGACTAATTTTACCGGCGCAGGCGCAAGCTAAATGTGGTGCGCATCTCCGCTCGGGTAGTTTTGCTTTATTTGCTTTGCTTTTATTGCAACAGGGCTGCATCTTGGTCTATTCCCGGACCGTCCCCGGGACGCGCCTTAAATGACAACAACGGATATAGAGCTAAATTTCTTCTTTGAATTGCTTTCATTTTAAATGCCAAGAAAACTTGGAACTATTCTAGTTGCCACGTGCAGGACGTTAGCATTAAAATATTTCTAGATTTTGTAAGAATAAAAAGAGACGTCTTATAATAATTATCAGCATGGTTACAGTAGGTGACGCAAGTATTGTGCCTTGTGGAACACTGAAATATTTTGTTCGATTATGACGTGTTTCTTGTTTTTGTTTGTACCAAACTGACAGAACAGAAACAAATAAAGGTTTGGACAAATACTTATCTACAATTAGGTACTTCTATATACTTATCAGTATGACAAAACCACTATACACAAAACCACTTCCTGAAAGTATGAAGAACAGTAAATAATCAAACTCATAACGAACAATTACTACACACATAAAAATTAAAATACAGTAAATCGGTTACATTGAAACGCAAATATTAGTACCAATTATTTTCAAGGAAACATTTTTAGAATAGCTTATGAAAACTATGATCATTATGTTTAATATGCCGCTCGTGACTAATGACGTTGTTTGGTCACATTGGACACGAAACTCTGCCACTTAGCAACTCCTCGCCATTCGTCAAACTGTCTGACACACATCAATGGTGTTATTTTCTGTTGAATTTTCGTCATTACGTATGAGTTACAGAATTATTACGAGTCTACTCTAGTCTCACTAGCGTCAGGCGGTTTTACCTGCGAGTTTATATTGTCCCATATTTTATGGAGATATAAATTTAGGGTCATCGTTCATCTCGTGTCATCATCGTGTTGTAAACTTTCTCCTTGCTAAACTGTTAGCAGTCTTGAAAGGTAAAAACGGAGTAAGAGAGTTAAGTACTATGGCATTTATATCAGTGTGATGTAATTTTAAATTTACGTTTTACTTTTTGCATGTGTTAGGTATGTTATTTGCTGTGTTAAAATATTACAATGTTGTCTTTACTAAAATTTTCATTCCTCTACATATTTTAAAACAAAGTCGCTTTCCGCGTCTGTCTGTCCCTCTGTCTGTATATCCGCTAACTCTTAAACCACACAACGGATTTTGATACGGTTTTCACCATCAGTTAAAAAATGTTTCACGGAAGGCTTATAGTACAAGTTATAAGCTAATTATATAGTACCCGCGAAGCAGGGGCGTGTCGCTAGAAAATCTAAACTATCAAATCTTTTTTTCTTCAATTATACATATTTATGTACAATTATCTTTGCTTGTCATGTAGTGGAAGAAAATCTAGTATTTGCAAACACATATGTTTTCACATTGCTACCAAATATTTTCCATCGCAACAGTAATTTGCTGTCTGTATACAAAGATAATGCAGTATTGCAGTATTCAGTCAGTATTCAGTCAGTCAATATTGCAGTATTTGGCGTACATATTACTATTGCAATGATATTGAACGTGGACTATTATATTATTAATTCTGTGAAATTGACGCATGCATTTGCAATTATGACTATATCGAATTTCGTGCATTGGGAAAGTGATAGGTTTAACCTTTATCAAAAGGTATCTGTCGGTGCATGTTGTTTGATTAGCAATCAAACATTCAATCCAACATGTGGTTTCGTTTTTAATATTTTAGATTCACCTATTCTGCAAAATAAAAGATTTAATCCTACAGTACAGTAACATGAAGGTTTCTCTGTGAAAAATACTTGAACTGGCTTTACTGTGAAACTATTTCTAACCTCTAGATAACTAGACGTTTTCGTCGTAGCTAACGAAGCACAGTAGCTGTTTATTTATAATACATGACTATGTACAAAATAAATGGCGAGATAAACCAGCATCGCTGCTCGCTGCATAAAAGCGTCTCTCGTTACTTCAGTTCCCTTAACAGGGGACAAGACGAACTGCGCTATTTAGATGATTGCAAATTCACTAGTTCCCGTCGACGAGGCGGATCCCTCGTATCTACTTGTTCTAATGCAGTTGCTAGATTTATCTGCGTCACTGCATAGATATTTTTGACCGTATATAGTCGTGGTTACCACCCACCTTATTCGTACCAAGGTGGCTAGTAACTAATACAATTTTGTTGTAACTGTGCAATTGTACTGTGGTAACTGTACCTACAAGAACTTTTCATCGAAGTATGTTTTTATACAAAGGGAGTCTTGACTGTTGACTTCTGAAGTCTGACTTCCAGAAAGAACCATCAGTCCCAATCTAGAACTATCGCAGCAGTCGGCTTTTGGGTGTGGTAAGTTTCACTAGCCATTTTAATATAAAAGAAGTAATATAAATTCACAAGTCAACTTTTCTTGTAAGAGCTGCAGAGGTGTGGAACTCGTTGCCTGCGTTTGTCTTTCCACCTAAATACAATCCGGACATATTTAATAGTAAAGTGAATAGGTATCTCCTAGGCAAGCGTGTTACACTTTCGATCACGTCTACGCTTCCCATCAAGCGATCAGTGGTCAAACGCATGCCTAGTTTTTTTTTTTAATGTAAAATAGGTCGTCGTTTGACCACCAACTCGCCTGATGTTGAGCGACGTTGTGGTCTAAGATGGAGCACGACGACCTATAAGGTACTTATTCACCCTAGCCTTGAAGTTGTAGAAAACTTCAAGGCAAAAAAGGGCAAAGAGTTTGTGGTAAAAGAAAAAAAAACAATCAGTTTATGAGTGAAAATCCACTGAGGGTTCTTCTATTTTGATATTTTCTTTTTGAATGTCCACGTTCGCATTGCAAGCAGGCAGATGTCAAGAAATCAGATATTTTAAATGTCTCCGAAGATCGTCGCTCCCGCCGAGTGCCAAACTAAAACCGGTGGCCAGAAATAACGCAGACCTAGGATCGGATCGGATAGTAGTTGTGCACTTGTCGCATAGACGGGAGGTTGATGCACCGCCTCCAATGATACCGAAATACATTGGACTAGGGAGGGGTGGACCAAATGGGAAGATGTTTACTGGCAGTTGAACACTATATAAGGCAGCAAAATTGTACTTATTATTTACGTGAAAATAAAACAGCTCAATTCCGTAAAATTCTTTGTTAACAAAAGGTTCTGTACATTTAAACTAAGGATCCTGAAATTACTGCAGTATGCAGGATAAAAAGATGAAGAGAATAAACAGAAAACAAGCCTCTTTCAAGGCACGTCACACCATTTAGCTCGGTCCTCGGTTTTTTTTACACAGTCACACGCCAACCCCATCCTAAGTTTTTTCAATCATCGCTATCTTTTGCAAATATCTAGAAGAATAAACTATTATTAGAATAATCAATTTCTACACAATATTATAGAAATTGATAGTATACTATAATAAGTACAAAAAAAAATCCGCAAAGAGTTGAAAACATATTTTATAATGGAGGAGGATGAATGAGGATATAATCTTCTTCACAGGTACTTGTAGTTACCAGACACAACCTGGTTTATGTAAATAGAAATTGGCTAGGTCCTGAAATAAAACATTTTTTTTTTGCATAAGTACCACTAAGTATAGGCAATACTTTGAAATAAATATTTTGGCTTTGGCTAATGCCTAGCAGAGGGACGGGATAGGCTGAAAATACTAATAAAAATACTATGACGATAGAATAGAGCCCAATCCCCCATCTTCAAAGGATCTCGTCACACAATACGTAAACACGATCCGTCTGCCGCGACGCCGCGAATAGACTCGCTAACTCCGGTCAGCCTGGCCCGAGGCCAACGCTAACATCATAAGCAGACAAACGGCCCTTGTTGTTTACTTGGACTTCTATGCATTATTCAATAAACTACTTAAATCAATTTGTCAAATAATGCCTAGTTAATATTAATTTATAGTTCTTATCTGGGTATTCAAGTCTCCAGTGAATTTGATTGTTCTAGACAAGCGTGCTCCATCGTTGGCCACATTGGCAAGATGATGGTCAAAAGCAAGCCGATTGTGGAAGAAAAAATACAAATAAATTTGCTACTTATAAAACGTGATTGAAAAAAAAATCCTCGTAATGAGCGTTACCAAATAATGATGCGGTTTAATTTATTAACCTTTTCCAATTAGATAAAAGAAATTTTATTTATAGTTCTAACTAGGTTATCTATTTCTAAAATAATAACGAATTTGCAAAAAAATACCTTCATAGAGTATAAGTGAGTTAAGTGAGTCTATCGTCACTTTTAATCCACAGAACGTAGAAAGACCACCAAAAGTCGAGATTTATCATAAGAGTAGAATCATTCACATTACTTACTGCATTGGTTTTATTACTTGAAAATATTTATGTGCCTTAGATAAAAGATAAATTGTAAGTGCAATGCGTTCCAGTCCAGCCAATAAACCAGTCTACGCATGAAGCCCGAGCAATCTATATTATCCGCGGGCTGATCCCACGCATCTCGGGGCAGGAAACCGGCTGATTAGGGATCTCCATCTATTAAATCTACGTTACACACTGGGCCACATCCCATATTAATTCCGATTACAGACATAATGCTTTCCTTCAGGCGATCTTAAATAATAAGCCTGACATAGAGATATAATTGTTTACTCAAACACCTATCTAATAAATCTGCCAAATATCGAAAATTGAAATTAGCTTGTCACAAATAGCAGACAGATACTGGCCGCCTGACCGGAGTCTCACCCCGTAAGAGTTCCTCTTTCACCATTTTAGTGAGGAACCTCAGATATGAACACTTTTTCGGACGCTATGGTTACTGAACTGTCTTTAGACCCAGCTTAGTTTGTGGGAACTCTATTCTTTATTCAGCTTTTAGTGATTTGTCTGTCGTTAGAATTTTACTAGGTAGAGTAGACGATTAATAAATTGACAGATATAGCAATGAATCGTTAATAACATAATCGTGTGTACGTGACAAATCTCTCATTGATCTCGATGCAATCAATACGTCGAATCGTTGCATTACATTGATGTCAGATAGTGCCAAATTTCAGTCCGTCTAACAAAATTTACTTTATCGTTCTCATTGAAAATATTCAAAGTGACCTTGATCGAGATCAAATAATTTATCTTGAAAGATCCCAATCAAGGTCATAATAATATTAAAGACTATGATTGATAAATGATGAAAGAAACGTTCAATGATGCCAATTGTCAAAGATAAAAATGATGACAGTAAAATTGTAATTCACAATATTTTCAACAAGCATGTCATGGGATTTTTTTTAAACTACTCTATAAGCCAAGAATTAACCCCTCCGGTCAGTTTGGTCCAGTAACTTTTTGCTTTGCGCAATAAACGTGACGGACAATATCCTTATTATGTTTGGCAGGTGTTGGCCATTAAACAATTTATTTTTTAGTTGAAACAAAAATAAGTATGTATTTTTTGTTAAATCTTCAAACTCTACATTGATTCTCATATCAAATCCAGTGGTTTAACTCAAAGACGGCGCTAAACCGGCGATTTGAAACAACCCGTCCACCTGATAATATTTGAGCATATCTTCATCTAGGAGTTTGGATAACATCCAATAATATTATCGCGGTGACGCAAGAATGCGTTGATTGTTGCTAGGCCAATATAAGAGAAGATAATTGTTCTACCAATGCCAATTTCAATGCTATTTGGCACCTCTATGCATAATAATATCTATAGTGTAAACAAGGTATTTTTGTCCAAGGGGTTTTCTATTATAAAGTAGGCGTAATCTAGTGTATCGACTGTGATATCAAGGACTTCCAATTCCCATGGTATGTTTGTTTTTTTTGTTTTTAATTTTTCTACAGAATTTCAGACTTTCTATAGAATTCAGATTCGTGTTTACCGTATGGTTTACATGAAAGTTTTATTTTGATTAGTTTATCAAAGTCTTCTAATTTCTAAATAAAACTGTGTGTATTGTTGCAGTGAGAGCTATGCTAAGAAAGAAAGTGAAGATGGAACGCAAACTGTCGAGGGATCTTCCTATTCCTATAGAGAGGGTAGCATTTTGCATGACCTAGATTATTCACCAATGGGTACCATAGTAATACTAGAGAAATATGATTTGGAAAAAGAGATAATGATTGGGGGTCATGAAACGGAAGAACTGAAAACTGAAGAGCCTGAACCAGAGCCAGAACCTTTTCTAGATGAGGAAGAAAACTAATTCATCGAAGCTAATGCAGATCACGATGGAAAATAATTAAATGCGTTTTAATTATTTGTGTTTTTCTATGACTTTTGCGTTTATAGTTATATCTATGTTTATTTTATATTAGTATATTGTTCTGTGTGGTATTATGATTATTGCAGATTGTTAAGAATAAAAAATAAATAAATTAAAATGATTTATGAGTACTTGATTGATTGCTATTTTTGTTTTTTTGATTGCATACCTTTTTTTATTTTCGGTATGCGAAAACTAAATATTTTTACTGTAAATGTTGTCTAAATAATTATTAGATAATTTTATTTTGTGGTTTTTTATTATCAACTTTCGGAACTTCTCAACGGTATGTTTTTTTTCTGTTAATTATTTTATGAATATTTCGTTTGATCTCTTGGCATAAATGTTTCACTAACTACATTCGTTGATACTTTATTCCTCGTTCTCTATAGTAGTTGTTTTGTTACAGAGATTATTTCAAAAAAGAGGACAAAGGGACGCAAACCCCTGATGACTCGTGTATTTATCCCTCGAGCCTTGCTAGTCCGAATAAAGGCAGCGTTCAAGATATCGAACACGACTCTATGACGCTCCTTGAACTAGCCGTAGAAGTAGCTAAAAATGTTATTGAAGATGAAATCGAACACGCACCGGAACCTGCTCCAGAGCCCGAGCCAGAACCCGAATCTGCTGCACCAGAGCCAGACCCAGAACCTGCTACACCAGAACCAGAACTAGAACCTGCTGCACCAGAGCCAGCTGAAGAAAACAATGACTTCATGGAACTCGATGCAGCAGATGAAGATGAATAACATCTTTTGACAGCTGTCACGCATAGTCTTTATTAATATTCTTTGCTATATCTTTACAATAATACTATGGATAATTTTACATTTACCTACTGTTGAATGTTGACTAATGAAAATGTTTTAAGAAATATGATATTTTCTTGGTACTATTTGATTGTGTTATAGTTCACTATCTTCTGTGGCTATATGCTATTACACAGAAATCTTGACAGCGATAAGAACTTACAGGCTGAGCGTTGTGTTTCTGTCCTATTGCAACATAATTCTGTTTATTTTCATTTGGTTACCTTTTTTTCTATTTCTATTACGATCAGATACTAAAATGACCCTTCAGGCAGCCTCAAAACTCTGAACTTGCAACCTAGTCTATAGCAACAACGACCTAAAGGCAGACAGATTTTGCGTCATATTTTCAATCTAGAACAAAATTTACTCATTCTAAAAGATTCGCACGTATACTCGGCATGTTCGCGCATCCGTCTGCCTAGGTATAACATTTCGAGGTGATAATTTCAACTGGCCTTCACTAAACCAGCATCCATAAACCGAAAGTCAAGTTCAATGCCAAATGTAAAACGAACGACTCGCTTAATAATAGAGTGAGTCATGAATATCGCTCGCGAATTTTAACTGCGCCTTGGAGTCTGTTGTTTAGTTTTTAGGGTTCAGTGGTACAGTGCCATGGGGAGTCATGAAATATTTTACTGACCGAGAGTGAGAACTATAAGACCTATAATTAAATAATTTTAATGTATTTTGAATTTCTTTTTTGGTCTACAAGGAACAACTTTCCAAGCGAAGAATACGCGCAAGAAGCAACCTTGCGAGCTGCCGAAGAAGAACTGAAGGCTCTTGATGAATATTACAAGGAATGTAGTAGATTTAAACGTGAAAAGAGTGGTAAATGCAAGACACGATCGATGCAGGTGCAAGCAGAACCCAAGCCCTGGCCTATGCTCGTGCTGCCGCCAGACAAGGTGCTGCCGACATACCCCGCGCCTACGCGTACGCTTATCAAGACACGACCAACGCAAGTGAAAACAGAACCAAAACTCTGGCCTATACACGTTCTGCCCCCAGACAAGGTAGTACCGACATATCCCGCACCTACGCGTACGCCTAGCAAGACACGACCGACGCAAGTGAAAACAGAACCCAAGCGCTGGCCTATACACGTACTGCAGCCAGACAAGGTATTGCCGACGTATCCCGCACCTACGCCTAGAACATCTCAACCGACTAAACTTAAATCTAAACAATCTGGATGGTTCTCCTCAACCTGTAGTAAAATCTTTGGCGTATCTGAATCCGCGTCGAAAAAAAAGTTTGCCGCAAAAGAACAAGGAGCAAGTGATTCTTCATCAAGAGGGGTACAACATGACGGCGATCGATGGCCTCCATTCAATGTACCCGCGGATAGACCATGCATGTGTGGTTCTAACTATCGGTAGATCACTGGACGGCTGAAGGTATTAGAAAATAATTTGCTTTCATAATAACATTACATTTCGTCACGCCTTTCCCTCAAATGTTTCCAGAGGTTTAAATACACCTCTGGCGGTGTATTGGCTATTGACGGTTTGAGTGTTGAAATAACAATTCAGTCCGAAATTAAATTTAACAGAGGGCGAGCCTGTCCTCGTACACTCTAGTTGCAGCAGATGATGACATTAAAACGACGATGATGACGTTTGGATAATAGTGTACAAAAATCACAGATGTCTTTAGCAAATTTTCTGTTTCTAGGTGCTTGCGTATTAACTTAATATCTGAAATGGAGTGAAAAAAATACATGTCTCAGAGAAAACAAATTTGTAAAGTATGAACAGATGATGAAACTACTACGAGACAACACCTTTCTACGGTAAGTTCAATGACAATTAATATAACACTAGATAACTTTCGTCCTATATTTTAGTATGTTATCTCACCCACGTCTTGTTTAGTTCAGTCTTTAGGTCCGTGCAAACCACCGGCACGATGCCGCCACCCGGTGGCGATCAGCGGGCGCCCAATCACTGCCCCCGGGAAGGAAGGATGATTGGGCGTTCGCCGATCACACTGCATCATTACATGTCATATCCGCCGCGTGACTGCGCTAGGTAGTGTAGACTTTGTTTTAGGGCTGTAGGTACCCACTTGATCAAAACTCACGGGTGTATAGACAGAACTCTATTGAAATGTTTGCCGAGCCCCGAGAGAAAATGACTGATTACGTATCAAAGAAGCAGTCATATTTTAGCGTTCTAACGAGAATCACCTAGTTTAAAATGTAACTTTTTTTTTCTAAAATACTACTTTCGTTGTACAGCGCCTTAACCACAAGATCATACCTAGTAGTACATACTAAAAGTAGTTGTGAGATAACATTCTACAGATCAAGATGAACAAAATATATTTTATCTAGTGTTATAAGAGTCATGAACTTACTGCAGATGTGGTCTTGTGGTTCTTCGTCATATTTGTTTTATTGTTGTGTAAGTGTAATTCTATTTTTATTTTAACTATTATATGAAAGATACCAAATTGAATTGTGTGATTAGTACCTAGACAGAAATACATATATGAAGAGAAATATGACTGCTTTTTCTTTTTGTCTTTTTAGGGTTTCGTACCAAAAAAAAACCCTTGTGATTGTCATCCGTGTATCATATCTGGTAAACCTGACTTTACAAATTTTACTGAAATACCTAATGTAATTTATTGTTTTAATGTCACGTGTTATCTTCTAATCTAATAGGTATTACGTATACTTCAATAGTCGTATCCAACGTAGATCGTTAGACGCAAGTTTCGCCTAAACTTTTTGCTTTTTTTTACTTGTTTTTGTTTTGTACCTTTAAGGGGTTGGTTGCCAAGCCAAGAGTACATAAAGGCTGTAGAGGCAGCAGAAGCAGCTAAAGCGGCGAAGGCGCAGGCTGCTACAAGCAGCGCCGGAGCACCTGGTAGTGGCGGCCCGCCTGGAGGAAGCCCCCCGGGCGGCGGCGGAGCGCCCGGCGGGGGAACGCTCGGCGGGGGAGCGCCCGGCAGGGGAGCGCCCGGCGGGGGAGCGCCCGGTGGAGTGGCACCGTCTGCAGGCGGCGGCGGAGCGCCCGGCGGGGTCGCGCCCGGCGCTGACGGCGGAGGCGGTGGTGGCGGAGCTACAGGCAACAGAGCGCCCGAAGACGCGACATCCACCCGTCCTCCAGTACGTAGCTTGCAGTAGTTTAATAGGTCGTTCGTTGCTGAGCGTTGTTTATCACAATAATTCTGATCGTTGGGGTATAGAACGCAAATATATACCGATAAACTTCGTTGGCGATCTTGTTTATTACCATACAACGATGCCAGCAAGCAACTATCACATAGTGTGAACTATCTATCACATAGTGTGATAATCCTTAAGAAAATCAAATTAGTTTTTGAACAATTCCACATAGGTACACTGTTATGGTGCATGATCGTATCTATCTTAGCTTCCATTGTCTTGTTGAACAGACTGCTAGGGAAGAATTCTTAAAATAATATTTGTTTCTTTCTTTTACCAGCAAATATGCAGCTAACCAACATAATCGGAAAAATTAGATGAACAACAGAAGGCACCACCTCTCAGCTCTTTACCTACGGTAAGTAAAATCTTTTATTATTAGTTGACTGTTAGAAATTCATAATTTTCAGGTATCATGTAGTTGTTTTTTTAAGAAGTAACCTTCACATCCACTATCTTTACGCTGAGCTGCGTCTTTATTGTCTGGCTGATAATCCTAATCAGCTTCATTTTGACACTTGAAGCTTACTTCAATAGTCAAAATGAAGCCGATTACCGAAAACCGTACAAAAGGGGGCCTATCCTCAACTGTATGTGCTGTGAGTGATTACAAGCAACTCTATCCTGACGCGTGAGAAATTATCGTGGTCTCTCTCACTCTAATGAGTTTTTGTACGTGAGGGACATTGACCATGATAATATGCCACAGGTCAGAATAAGGCTACTGATATAATGATGATGAGCTATTTGTTGGGTATGATCTTCGTCTAGCTGTACATAAAAAAGATATTTATTAAATGTTGCGTGTTGTATAGTAGTTAAGTGAATAATTGATATGCACGAGATGAAAACTTAATCACGAGATGAAAATTTTATTTCGAAAACGCTTATGTACAAGCGTGTTATTGGTTAAAAATGAGCCAGCAGTTGGCTGCCTGCTCAAACTTATGGCCGAGAATCATCGCTAGACAACACTCGTTATCAGGTTGACACTGCGTCATGTTCATTTCTAATCGCTAATCAAATCGAAGTTTGCGTACAAGCTGATATGCCCATCTATTTTGAAGGTTGATGCGGTAAAATTGCGATATATGATAAAAATTCGATTGACGCTGTAGGTGTGACTGAAACTAACTGAAATTGATAAAAATGTCGCGACAGAGTTTTATGTTAGTCATGTCATGATGAAAAACAAGAAACTGGGTTAGGAGCAAATTGTTCTTCAAAATTATACCAATATAAGGCAGTTGTTTATCATGTTCTAATTTTAAGACAACTTTTATAATCAATTTTATCGCAACTTACAAAAAACTTAAAGCCCCCGGAACCCTACCATGAGCGTGTCACGACACGCATTTGGTCGGTTTTTATTTTAGGCTAACGTTGTGCAGGACTTTGGAAGGCTAGGTGGAATGAATTAATACACTTTTTAACTCATTGCTTAACACATTAAGCAATGAGTTAAAAAGTGAATTAATACACTTTTTAACTCATTGCTTAACACATTAAGCAATGAGTTAAAAAGTGTATTAATGCATTGAAACAGTTGAAACATGGATCTTATTGCGCGGTGATTCGATTCGCGTATGAGTACGTCGCGCAGCGTTGAAAACAAAACGTAACCACAATGGCAATATAAAGATATCATGGTAGACCCCCAGATGATAGGCAGTACCAACGTCCAGTGGTGGACATACAAGCTATGATGGTGTTGTTGATACGAGTGAGATCGTATCATGAATTCAAATAATCAGATTTCATGTCCAAAATTCTTTGAATAAATAGAACTATGCAATGAATATAATCTCAATAGAAATAGAGTAGTAAACAACATAGTTGCCAACAGCTTCCGAAATCTGCGCCGACGCACCTCCATGTGACGCACACATACAAATTTATACAATCACGTATATTGTAGGCACAGACAACATTTTCGATGGAAATCAGTTTGCCAATTTGAACCTTTCTTGCCGGGCATAAAGGTCAGACTCTAGGTTGTAAGTAAGTAGTTGTTTTGAACGTAAGATTTATGGTTTTCTGTAAATACATAATGCATAATAAAGTCGTGTTTGTTTTACAGTTGTAGCCATTGAATTGGTTAACGAAATAGCGTCACTCGTTTATCGGTTGAGTTGTTCTATTTCAAATCTTTTGTACTGAGTTCTTAGTGTTTTTCCATTCCGGAAAATCTTTGAAAGGACAAGCTGTAGATGTAGAGGCTAAGATAATGATACTGGTGGGTTTTCACTCTTCCACTTCAACGTCATCTCGAGATTTTGAATCGATAAAAAATAGTTTTTTAACTGACCGAGTCTATGGCTTCAGCTTCGACAAAATAGCTTTCGTATGTCCAAATTCTGTCTGGATTTCTGTCTGGATATCTGTATTCCTCTAGAGGTTGCATTTCTTAACTTTCTTTTGAAATGTTGTGAGTAGGTTCAATAATTAAATAGATTTTTTTGTCGAGTCAGGTTCTGGATTTTTTGCTAATTTCGGACTTGTTTCAAGCATTTTTGTCGAAACTGAAGCATAAACGCTTCGCTCGCTAACGTGCGCTTGGTCAATAACAGTTAACTTTAAAAGTTCGTAACAGTTGATTGAACAATTAATTGTAACAACACTTGTAACAATTAGTCTATTTTATTATCTATAGGTATTTTAAGTATTAGAATGTATTATATTATTATGACCTGTATGTTTACGTAAGTATAATTCAAATAGTTTAAGTAGGTGTATCAACACTCTTATTTTTGTTAATTTTTGCACACCCATGTCCCATACTCTTTCATAAGTATCCTCTCCATCCTAAGGTTGCCTGGAAAAGATCGCTCTTAGTGATAAGGCCGCCAGTTGTTACACTACAGTTTAAGATTTTTCTGTTCTTTTGTTTTTGTTATTTCTGGTGTGAACAATAAATTGTTTATCTATCTATCTATCTATCTATCTGAACACCAAGAACTCGAGAACCAAGAACTCAAACAGTTTAGTGTAGTTAGAAAGCGCATAAAGCTAAATTTCTCATGACAACAAAAGAACATTGTCTCGGCGTGAAATTCGTCCGTGACTAGAGCTAATAGAAATTCCGTGAAGCGCTGTTCAGCCGAGAAGGGTGCACTTTGAATTACTTTCGCTGAAGGCGAGCCTCGCCTGGGCGTGCAGAATGCGGTTTGGGCGGCGGAGCGCGCGGGCCCGTTGCACTCGGAGACAGGGAACGACGACGGGCGATGACGAACTTCAACTGGTGTTGAATAATGACGGATGATGACGAACATGTCATACCGACTGTTATTAAAGAAATGACGGACGATCATTTAAGTCCGACTGTTATTAAAGAAGTGACTAAAAATGACGAAGATGGTATTTTTAACCCTCGACGCAACAACGACAGGGTGTTATAAGTTTGACGTATCTGTGTGTGCGTGTCTGTCTGTCTGTGGAATCGTAGCTCCCGAACGGGTGAACCGATTTGGATATTGTTTATTTTTTGTTTGAATGGTGTATTACCTCTAGTCGGGAGTTTCTTAGCTATATTTGATGAAAATCGAGGTTTTTAAATTTTAATTGTCACTGTTGTTAATGACATATTGATGCTGCTGATGCTGGTAAAACGTTCTTCACCTTTAGAAAAAGAAGTGATAGAACATGCTGTCGCCAGTTTCAAACTTCTGTCACTTTACGTGCTACAATACAATACAATACAATATTACTTTATTGCAAACCAAAAACTATACATGAAAATCTTAAAAACTAAATTATTTGCAATATGTTTCTGTTGAGAAACATATTGTCAAAAAACTGTCACGTTAAGAAATTTCAACCCGGTTATCTGAACACCCTTCGATCCTGGCAGTCACCTTGATGAAGGTAAACTGAGTTGAACGCTTTTCGAATATTGAGCATCTTTCAATGCAGGATGCAATGCTACATTGCAGTGACATTAAAATAATTACAGCCCTTCTCGTTGTCTCTTCTGTTTCTTCAAATCTGTATTTATTTATTTACCAGCAATATGACTAGTCGTATAAGTGACTTTACGATGTCAAAACGAGGCTTTGGTTGAGCTGCAACGTCTATTATCACAATCTGCATAGGTATTCACAATGATTTGGAAACGTTCGGATTTCAAAAATGTTAAGCTCGAGTTATTCGGATCTCAGTCCGTATTCATAAGTTTTTAAACTCTGTTCCACAATTCATAAAAGTAGATTCGAACAATTTGTGTGTTGAAATTTGGATCCGATCGGAAACGTTTCCGTATGATTGTGAATAGCACCGCTAAACTCTTCTTTACTAACTGACTACTCTACTACTTACTACTTACTGGCCAAATTTGGTCTCAATCTATCCAGTTGCGAATCAGTCTTAACTAAATGCTATCGCAGGGTTTTATTTGTTCTAATCTATCTCTCTGGCTTTCTTTCCGAACAAGTTGGTAGAATCATTTTTCTTATCCATTTTTCTAGATACCCAATTGAATTAGATGACATTTATTGGATCGACGTCGTTCCTAAAAGGAAAATAAGTCCCTATATGAGCAATACCGTCGTTCGCCAATATTGTCCACACTTGGCACACGGCTCCACGTGCCAACCAGGCTTGTCCGTGGACACTTCGGGCCAGATGTGGCGAGTGCAGCGGGTCGACGACCGCTCTGCAGTGACTCACTGTCTCCTGTTACGGTGCGCCGGCTATATAAGACGCTAAACTTCACTACAGGCATACAGGCTGGATTTTTGGTGGAGGCGGTTTAACAGCGCGTCAATGCTTTTGTAAAATTTTATTTGTGTAACTGGTAGGCATAGGTCTTCAAAGTTTCAAAATACTGAACGATGCTGGCCCAGTAGGCCTAGCATGCGCGCGCGACTAAATTCTTCTCGTCACTTTTTGTCGTGTGTGAACGTGACAAGGCTACGTGTAATCATACGTCTGTCTCGATAAAATGAGTCGACATGCTGTTGTCGCGTTGCGCATGCAAGACCTGCTGGGCCAGCATCGTTCAGCCTTTTTGAAACTTCCCGAGTTCGTCGCGCCCGCCATAACGCTTTTATGCTTCGACGAAAATTTCCACAAAAGAAGGTCCCAACCTTTCCTCTCGCCTTCCTTTCCTTTTTCCGTTTGCAAGATAGCAATTTGCAAGCTTTGGTGATCTTTCGAAACATTTTTTTTGAAAAGTTTTTTTTGCACTTTTCTCATGAATATTGAGGATATTTCAGTTATTCCATTTGGATCTCCAGAACTAAAAAAAAGAAAAAAAATTATGGAAAAATGGTACCATCTGGCTTGTCTTCTTTTTGATGAAGTATGAGGAACATTGAAGGAGTTCAAACGAAATGGACTTTTTCCTTGAGGGGTGGGAATTTCGCTAACAGGCGCTCGCAGAACACCCTGTATATCTAGACGTATTTCTGATCGTAGGTATCTGCTGTCTGTCGGTCTGTCCGCGGCGACATCGACAGGGGGGTTGTGTTACCTAAACGAGACTGTGCGTGGGACATTAGGTTCCTATAAGTAAGCACTAGTGCAGTTGCAATAATAGTAGGTACCTACCACAATTAAATATTACACTAGATACTATTTTGGTTTCGCGATGTGGGAGCTTCAAACCGCAGACGGCAGACTGCATACTGTATGTGGTTATAGTTTAAAAACGATACTGGTTGATAATGATAATGATTTGTGAAACGTCTTTCTGTTTGACAAATCTTTATAGTACCTAACGCAAAGTAACGCGTGACTCAATCAACTGTGATAAGGATTTGGTTGCTTGGTCGAACTTTGATATTCATTTTAAATTTCAAATTTTGGTCTCTGTAAGAATTTAGGTTTTGCGTTAATTCTAAGCACAGCAGGAAAATCAGTTCAAACAATAATAAATATCTGTTGTACCAATGGCGAGAAGGAAAATAGAAATGTAGGTAGATGACAATTTTGTTGTGTTACTAAAAATTCTCTTTCGGAATTCCGCTATTTACTGAGTCACACACACTACAAAAAATACTAGGTACTTATTCATCACCTATATTACGCATCAAAACCGGTTTATTGTGGACTTCAATCTACATTTAACCATATAGGAATAGAAGACAGTAGGTATCTATAGCTAACCAACCAACTGTAGTGTACAGTAGTGTGCTGTGTGTTTTAGGATGGTTTTGGTCGAGGAAACTTCACGTTCACTGCGATTGAGTCGATGACCTGCGGCTCTTCGGATCGGTTTATTTATTGACTAAGTACTTATTTATGAGGAAAATAACATAGTTCTGGTTATAATGAATGTGGTGTTAATTAAACTAGGTATGTAATCTTAGTCATACTCATCTTAAGTACCTACATACAGAGTTATAAATAAATAAATAATAAAAAGGCATTCTTGCAAAACTAAATTTAAAAAAAAAGACAAATTACCTACCAAACAAAAATAAATTACAAGCAACAATTTTAGTTAGGCAATTAGGATATTCTCAGCAATGTAGGTTACTGCGGAGGCTGGCCGGAGCTGGAGCTGGTTTTCAGAGTATCCCAATCACAGATATAGTCATTGATCCCAATGGTCGAACTGAGATGTTAGTCGAGTATACCTAGTGAGTACGGATTCATTATCTTGTAGGTACATTGTCCTTCTATTTAGGTACCTACTTGTAAGTAGGAACTTCTAGTACTTAGTTGAAATTAGATAGGCACGGCTAGCACAGGTTGGAGACAAATTCTCTTGCCACCGTTTTCATCCTAGCATTAGATGTGAGTCACACATGTGACAAAGCATGTGATACAGATATGTTTGTCTCTTTCTCAGGTGATTAAAATAGTGGAAAGACAATTTGTCCTAAAAGATAGTAGCATAGAACTTGAAGCCAGAAACACTTTAAAACATGCATACTTCTGAACAAGTTTACTTTAGAACCAATCCAAAATTCGTGTTTGAAAGCTGTTCTGGATCATAAAAAATCCGCTGTTTTTGACGATGTCAGAGTTGAGTCTCTTAGAAGTGAAGCCTACGTATAAATTGTCACGTACTTAGTGACTTTCCCTCCTCCAGTTTTATTTATTTCCTTATTAGTAACACATTCTTTTTAATGAAGACATACCTACCTACCGTTGAGAAGATAATCTTTACCTGATAGATGTAAATTAAAGGATTTATTGTCTTGTTCCCAGAAGGCGAGGACACAGTGAGCTTTGAAGCCGCTACATCGGACAAGCGCGACTTGTATCTAGATACGGCGATAGGTACAAAAGTTGTGTTCTTAATAAAATTCTTATCAAGTTATTTATGAGTTTAAATGGGTTGTCTTGCTAGTTATGTATTTTTCTGATATTTTTAACGCACCTACCTACTACACACTTATAAATGCGAAAGTTTGAATAGATGGACGTTTGTTAGGTACTCAATCACGCCAGAACAGCTGATCGGATTGTGGTAAAATTTGGCGCAGAAATAGATTATAGTCTGGAATACTCGTAGCACATAGGATACTTTTTAACCGAGAGTGAAATCGCAGGGCGCAGCTAGTACCGTATATTGAAGTGACCGAAATATCTTGTGAGTTACCTAGTCGATAATATGTGTTAGTAGATAGTAAATAGGTACATAAGTATACCTGGCTATGTGCATAATTAGCGTGTCGTGTCCTTAACAGATAAAGGAACCAGGTCACTTAGATACGTCTAGTTTACAATGCCTATCGAGAAAACACAATACATGCACAATGCACATGCAGCGAAGGTAGATAACGTAGCTTAGTAGGTGTGTAAAAAATATTATCTACTTACCTATTTTGAAAAATCGTCTCTACTACTTTTTTTTAAAGTTGTCTATATTTATTTTTCAATATCTTCTACAGCCTGTGTAAGCCCACTGGCAGGTATAGGCTTCGTTTATCATCTGCCTCCGGCCACTCCGTCCTGCAAGAATTTACGACTTCCTATCACTAACTAAACCATATTTATCTCACTTTGAACGCATTCTTTTTAGTCTCATTCTAGGTAATCTAAACATCCCATCATTATTTCAGTTATTGACGCAGCGCGCTGTAATCTGAGTTACTTTGAAATTCGTCATAACGGCATGTTCAATGATGACAATCAGTAACGGATTCAGTCTTTTCAATTCTCAAATCCTCACCCAAAATTATCTGTTTACACTGAAATCAACGCGATTCAAAATTGTCTGTGATCTTCTTAAAGTTCATATATCAATACTGGTAAAATTGTCGACTGTAGCCCGGTCATTTTCAGCCATTCTAGAAATGTTTTGCTGGGCCTAGCTCAAAATATGGTCGCAAATATTACCGGGCCCGTATTGCAGTATAAATATAGCCCGTCTAGGAGCACCCTAGCAAAAGTCTAAACCAAAATCCTACCTCCGCCACTTACGGTGATCTGATTGTGTGCAGATCGTTGCGTGCATGTTTGTGTGCAGATGTGGGTAATTTCCATAAATTGGCGCAGTGTGCGCGGGCGCAGGCGAGGCCGGATATTGCTCGTAATCCACTCAATGGTGGCCGAGCCCCTCCGGCTCCGGTACGACAGGACGTGTATTAGATGAGTGTCAGATCTCCAAGCAGCCAAGCTAGCGCTGGATTTGCTCACATTTGTCTCTAGCTATAGATTTTTATAGTACTTACCCACGTTAGGCTCAGCTCAGACAGAACAGAAAAATCATCGCGCACTTTTCGAAGTTTTTGAATCTTTTGAAAATCGCATATCGTGGCGACGCTGACTTCTCTGTTGATTGATACGAGTATTACACGATTTTGTATTTTAGGTTATGGTTCGCCTTTCAGTGTGGTTGTTTGTCGAGTTATTGCTACATACCTACTCAAAAAGCGTCCTCACTTGTAGCAACTGTTTTTGAACTTACAGCTAAACGACGACACGTCGTCTGCTGCTGCCGTCTGCGATCGGGCGCGGGATGGTACCTTAAAACGCTGCACATTTTGTAATGGATTTTCGGCCACACATTAGTTCTAAAAATCTACTTTGCAAAAAATCATGACTTAAGGAATAAAGTGTTCAAAAAAATCCATAAATTTATCTTTACATTGGATTTTCAGACATAGTCCACATAGTCCACTTTGAAAAAAAACATGGATGAAGATGATTTAGAGGTGCAAAAAGATCGGATGCGATGGATCTCTGTGAAGATCCATGGACTTTAGTGGCCCGAGGGGTTTGATTAACAAGCTTTCACATGTTACGTAGGTACAAATGTATTAATAAAATTGGAATAGATAGATAGATAAACACTTTATTGTTCACACCAGAAATAACAAAAACAAAAGAACATAAAAATCTTAAACTGTAGTGTAACAACTGGCGGCCTTATCACTAAGAGCTCTTCCAGGTAAGTAGCTAATTTATTTATGGCAGGTAGGTACCTATAGTAGGCACAGCTGTAGGCTAAGCGATTGATTAGATTGCACACAGCATGCAACTAAAGCTACGTACGAGTATAGGCGCAAACGTACCCCGATAAGCAGGCCGATTGAATCGCATCTTAACTTAATTACCTACATTTATTTATTACAATTTTCCGTAAAAATTGCGAAAGCCACTATCTCCTTCAGTTATCATCGTCCATCGACAGTTATCGGTACTTGATATCAGTTAGATTCCGGAAAGTTCGATGTTGAGTTCATTTTTCAAAGTGGTCGGTCGAAAATGGATAAGACTTTTCGCGGTTCTCTGTTTGTTGATGTTCACTTGTCTGCTGATCAGGGTTTCAGAATGGTGAGTAATCATTACCATCTAGTAATGTACTAATCATTTGGATGGCTTTGGGGTTATGTTTTTCATGACAGCCAGCGCGGCATCGCTCCATAGTTTCTAGGTCAGATAGTATGAGGTGTATTGATGCCGATTGCTGATGACGTGGCAGCTGCCTATAGGAAGACGCAGTGCTGCGTAAACGCAATCTTTCAACCACAGACTGTGCCGTAACTATTATTTAATCTGGGACTGTGCCACGCTACTGTACTTGTTTACCTATCTTACAAGTACATAACAAATAGGTACACACAAATTATTTGTACCTCACAAATCACTTGTTTCCCTGTATGATAGATAAACTTGTGGGAAGGCTTCCCACAAGGTGAACTGAGGATCTGGTAAGAGGCGCAGGAAACCGCTGGATGCGGGTAGTGCAGGACCGGTCGCTGTGGAGATAATTGGGGGAGGCCATGTCCAGCAGAGGACGTCTCCTGGGCTGACATGATGAGGTAAACAAGTAGGTGCAAATGATTGTTTTGGTGGGACTGTACACCGTCCTTTAGGCTCAGCACAGCATTAAACCCAAACACAGCGTTGCTTAGGTACGCATCCTCGCACTGCTCAGCGGCATAACACATATCTGGTGACGCAGTCTTCAGCAAGAAATAAAGAAAAAATTAGATTATTTTTCCTTACAATCAACTGCGAAAAAAAAAAAACAATAGTGACACCGTCCCGACCCGTAAAATCTGAGCGTGAATTTTACCTGAGGGCTCATTGCGAGTTTTGATACCTAATTGAAAACTTTTTTCGTTTTCGTTTGGCTCTATCATGTAACTTTGTTCCCCACCAGCTGCGCTTTATTGAAATGTATGGAGCTAAATGAAAACAAAAAAAAGGTTTCGTAACTATCAAACTTCATGGTAAGTTTGCTGATGGTGAAAAGCGCATCAAAATCCGTTTCGTGGCTCCATAAAAGTAGTCAGCGGGTATAAAGACAGACGCGAAAAGGAACTTTGCTTTATGATAAGTAGAGAGTAGGTAGTTGGTACTGATGTAAAGGAGAGATTTAATAATATATGAATAGCGTAGTACTAAAAATAAAAAAAAACCTTTGTGACTTTTCTGAAAATTCATGGGTCAACGAATTGATTAGGCAGTTACCGCCAATAAGCCGTTGGATCGACCAACACAAACAGCAAGAATTCCGAACTGCCCACTTGTGCAGATTATTTTTATGATAGCTAAGTGCCTAGGTAGGTAGGTTCTTGATTGAAGATTTTTATTTTCTTACGATTATATTTGCCTATCTTTTTGATATGTAGAGCTAGTGAAGCCGAAAAGAAGCGAGCACATCTTGTTAAGCACCTGCTAAGATAACCATAGATAGCTACTAAGATTATTCTGTTTGCAGATTGATGAAGTGCATTTATTTTATATTTGTTTTAAATAAGCTTATGTCGATTCTTATAGATTTGATCAAAAATATAAGTAAGTAGGTACTTAACTTAATAGTGTTTGGAAAGAGAACTGTTGTGGGATTTGGGGGCGCCGCTGTACTTAATCCCATATTTTGTTCAACGATCATTTATTTTGTTTTGTTTGAGACCATAGTGCCCCTTTTCGCCGCGGTAGCTCTCTTTCTGGCCAGACTCTAGGTACCTATAAAGATATTAAATTAGTCAGTAAAATTGTTCCCGTCAAATACCTAGCTTTCAATCGATAATTCTCTTCAGCGTTACCATTGCCGTTACCAGAATTCTCCTCATGAACGGAGAAAAAAAGTAGAAAAAAAAACTTTTTCTACGTTCACGTTCTCCCTATAGGTAGGTAGGTACGTAAGCCGCACACCTCCGACAAAAAGCGAGAAATTCTAAAAGCCTTGGTGGTTCCCGCCTCCAGATCTTTGTTCCCCAACAACATAATATGAGACGTTGACGTCAGCCTCATCAAAAATCATAGCACCAAAACATTCCTTGTATCTAGTATAGATGTATAGGTAAGTAGTTAGTACGCAAGTGTTTTTTTCTGAGCAGGGCGCGCGCTGCCAAGATTTGGCCTCCCAGCTGCTTGTGGCACTGACATTGCCCGGCTGAGGCCGCCAAAAATAGGGCAAGGTCAACTCCAACTCTTGGTTTATGGCTTTTGGGAAGATGAGGGCAAGGTCGGGTACACGTGTCTTCGGCTTATATAATTTGACAGGAATATTGATGAGGGAAAGCGAACAACGACCGGCGCGAAGGCAACTGAAGATTCGAGGTCACGGGATTTTTTGTTTGATGGTTTATCTTTTTGCTATAGGTAGGGAATGTACCTACTTAGTCCTTACAATACAAAGCGTTTCTTGTTCTTTCCTCCAAAAATCATTTGAATCTTTGAAATCGATAATTTTTAATTTGAATTTGATTTTAAATAGGTACCTACTTAGATAGGCATTCAGCGCGCCAAAATTTGTAGCGATCTTTATTCCCTGTTTTTCGACTGTCCACCTTTTGTTTGTTACTAATCATTTTCAGAAAGATAAGGCTATGATAGGACCTACGAGTAGGTATGTAGGTTGGGTTAGTTATCTGTGTCAATCCATGATAGCCACAAAACGGTATTTCACCTTACTATAGACACCTGCTTACTTAATCTAAAATTTTAAACTCATTTTATAAAATTGCTCTACGTAACTATTTTTTATGGTTGAGCGACAAATAAATCAACATATCGAATAGTACCTATCATAATTGTAGGTACCTATGTAGTATTTTATTATGATTTCATTAGCTCATTGAATACTAAATCATGTGATCCCGAAGACATTTCGCATGTGTCTGCCATCCTGCTGCTGTCTACAATAAACAAATTACAGACATCGCCGCGCCGTGTACAATCACATTGTATTGGGAACATATGGATGAATGACGGCTGGCATTGTTTCGTCTAATAAGCAATATTGTAGTCACATCTCTGAACATTTTGTTTTGTAGCTGGGACTGAATAGAAGCTAACTACGGTAGTCGGTGTCTTATCTGTCTGTCGACTGCTAAACAGATTTGTTGAAAATTTGCAAAAGAACTAAAATGCAGTAAGTAAGTATTTTCGTCAGTGAATGTGGCAATGATCTTAGTTTCAAGCTCTGGAAACATCACAGGCGTATAAAAAATACAGGATCGGACGTAAGACACTTCCTTGTAGTAGGTACTCCAGCTTTTATATCGTTCAGTTCTGAGTACCTAGTTATCATACTGAAAACTCCGTAAATAACGTAAGATTCATAACTCCACCTATTGCCGTGCAAATCTTTATGGACGATATGCTGCAGCGACAGACGCAATTTATTGCCCGAGTAGGTAACTAGGTCATGCTTAATATTCTTTGGGTTTTCCAGCGTTTTTTGCAATTTTCTAAATGACTAAATTATGGACAAAACTCGGGAATGCTTACGCTAAGAACGCGACATCTGCACAGGACTGTTTGCCACTTGGGGCAAATACCTATTCGAAAAAACCTTTCAAAATAGGGAATCACACACTCGTACTCCACACATAGACACCTACTCAAAGGGGAACATTCGTGAGTAAAACAGCAGGAGGCGAAATATTTAATAAAGGTAGTTAGCCTCAGCTGGGGTTGTTTTTACGGCTTCCACGCGCACGCAACCCTCAGCAGGTCGGGTCAAGGGCTCGCCAAGGACGCGGCCACGGCCGTTACGTAAACCTTACTCATTTTAGATTTTTCAACGACCGCCCCCTGGAGTTGTGAATGGAAGCCAAGGTGTCCAAGTACGGTATTGAAGCTTTGAAGCAAATGAGCTTATCAAGCATTACTTACCAACATGAAAAAAAATATGAGTAGAAAAAAAAATATTAACAAAAACAAAAATCATTTTATTCTCAATAAAATATTGTGGTATTTTTTACAATGAGTGTTTCAATTTTCGTATGTATCTTGGAACACATCCAGTCGCCAACAAGAAAAGGCTATTCTAATTTTAATTTTTCCTCCAATTGATAGGGAATAGTGATGAGACCGCGAATGCCAATCGATCGATTTCAAAGTTTACAAATTTAACTACTTCCGGTAAAAAGTTATTTGTTTGACTTTGTAAATGAGAAATGTGTTGTTTGACATAGATAACTATTATATACTTCTACATTAGAATTATCTATTTTTGTGATTCAAGTTAATCACGCACGTAAATCCAAAATCTGAAAAGATAGCTCCAGATTACATGATAAGAATGCGAAATTTAGATTATGCATGCAAAAATTATATTGTTTGCAAAGATAACATAAACGATTTTAACTCGCTAGGTAAGGATCATTTTCGATTGATGTGAATGCCTAGGAAATTGATTGACTACCGTGGCGTTGATAATAGCCGAAATGTATTGAAGCTATACCAACGAATGATCTGCCAAGCAAGCACCACATCAGCAAGGCCAAGGTTGTTAGGGAAGGGGGGCGCGGGGCGCCCGCGGGCTTAACGCTCAGCGCTGTCCCGCACCAGCCATTCTGCACCTCGCAGTCGACTCTGACGGTTGTACTAGTGCCAGGTAAGCAGTGGCTACTTTCAATTTTAATCTATCGTCGATACAGATTCACCAATTGTTCTCCACCGCCGCGGCATCTTAAAAAGTACACGTATCTTTGATGTGACAAGTTAAACCGATTCAAGATGATTGTGTTTCGATAACGAGGATTGCTGCTTTTCGATAAGGTGGTATCGCGCGGCAAGAAGTCGGGATTGCATTCAAATACCGCGGCGCAGCAAGGTAACCAGTGTCACTCGGGCAACTTTCCCTCCTAAAGTTTTGAAACGAATCCCGAAGGGCGGGAAGCCGATAGCCGCGTGCGTGCTGCGTGCCGCGCATCGATCGGGCCAGCCCTCACCCTCGCCACTCCCGGCACTGATACATTCATTCGGACAAAATATCATTCCATCATTGCATTTAGTATTCTGCGTTAATTTTATTTTTTTGCAGTAGTTTTAAGTGGTTTAGTGCATGAATTAGCGGTTATTTTATAATTTGTGTAAAATGGGTGGCTGTGCAACAAAAGAAAATAAGGAAAACAAACCGGCTGAAGATACTGACGGGTGTGTATTATGGTTCAACTCCGACCGGCTTAGATATCGCGTGCCGGTGCAAAATTTTATTACTTTTGCTCTGTTACCTTCAACTTATTACCTAGCTTCACAATATTTTATTACGAATCGTAGAAAATGAACTTTTTATGATCTTTTAATGCAAATTACACAAACTTATTTATATCAATTCATGTTGGCTACAGAATATTAATGGTATGACTATGACGGCCAGTGAACCTAAACGGGATGTAGAATTTTATTATAGTTCCGGGCGAGTGAATTGAGTCTCCATGTGATGTTATTTGTCCTTATAATTTTAAAAACACCGTCATTTAAAAAAAATATGTTATCTTTGCAGTACCTATGTATTTTAATGACATTTTGTAATGTATTTGTATTGGCTGGTGTTTATGTGACTATTATGACCAAATTATATTTAATTTGGTGACAACAGAAAGGAAAAAGGTTTTCATACAATTCTAAGCTTAAAAAAATATGTTTAGGAGGTAGTTAACAAGTGCAATCTACAAAGTCCAATATGAACAGTATCCAAAGATATCGCATATCGTCGATTGATATGATTCATGGAAGAATAAAGTGGACGCCGTAATCTGAGTACCATTAATTGCTGCATTACCGTCTCATAAAGAAATGAATGCAAAGTAACAAGAAACTCGCGATAACACGTTCGTTGGCTGGCCGCGAGTGGGAGGTACGGCTGCGCGGCTCGGAGAAGCACCGGTGCGCAGTGAGCTGACACATCCCCGTTCGACTTGCGCGTGTCGGTCAAGGCGACCTCTAGCAAAATTACGTAATTCCCTATAAAATCTAGTAAAGTCCTGGGCGTGTTCGGAAAACGCTTCCTTAGCCGACAGTTCGCGTTCAACTCTCTCTCCGCCGTTGCACTGAAGTCTTTCAACATAACGTAACGGGATTGTTCTTTCGCTATGAATTATAAGCTAAAAGTAACATTAATCCCAGTGGTCGTTTGCGGTGGAGCCGTTCTTGCGTATTACCTCATCAGGCGGTTTGTACATTTTGTTTAGTGCGATGTACTTACCTGTAACCTACTTGCTTTGATATATTTTTAAACCAACTAGTAATCAATTAATAAAATTGAGTTATGTTCTAACTACCATTAATGAGTAATTTTATGATACAAATAGGTTTTCGCTACTTCCGGTCGATTCAGGAAGCACCGGGTACGTCCCTATTTGATAAATTGAATTTGAAAAAAAAAAAACTGACGTTCGTCGACGCCGGAATTTCAGTGCACTGGAAATACTGGAATTTAGAATTTATTTTGTTACTTTCTTTAAATTCTTCACGCAATTAGAGAAAATGTGTACTCGAGCAACATGTGCAGCGTTAAAAGTGTTAGAATCGTATTGAATATTTATTATCCGTGGGAAAATTGGAGAAATTTTGTGACGTGTTTGTTTGCGTTGTTACAGGAAAGCCGCAGCCATGGTGGACACCGCAACCCTCGAGAAGTTGGAGGCTGGCTTCAGCAAGCTGGCTGCCTCCGACTCCAAGTCGCTGCTTAAGAAGTACCTCACCAGGGCGGTGTTCGACAGCCTGAAGAACAAGAAGACCTCCTTCGGCTCTACCCTCTTGGATTGTATCCAGTCTGGTAAGCTTGCAATTTAATAACCTGAATTATGTCCGCCATTTTAATTTAATCGAATAGATAGGTACTTCAGCCGTCTCTATAAGGCCTCTATAAGTCATTTTCTAAGGATAAATGATAAGCTTGCAGTAGCACAAACTGTATTTGATTTTAAATCGGTCTAGGTAGCATCGATTTCATCAATTGAACATAGGGCACAGAACAAAAAGCATTTTATTTACGGGTAACACAGTCATTGGTAAACAAAAACTAGGAGTAGGGAATTAAAGGCAAAATACTTGCAAATTGAAAAACATTACGTCATGTTGTCGCTAGCATGCATGACGAATTTAAATGGCGTGCCGCCGCGCCGTCCAACTCTGCTTTGTAGCCTAAGAATGCAGTTGCAACTACACTGTATGTGCCATCAAATTTATCTGCTCTTTGAAGTTCAGTCACCTCATTTCACGGTTCGCCACATAGTTACGGGGCAAACCTGATAGAATCGCTTTAGTTTCACCGCCATTCGATTTTGGAGGTAGTTGCCTACCTACATCCACAGAAGTAAAGTAACTTGTACCCCACAAACTCGTCATTGTCTACTAGGTAGGTATCACATAGAATTTAGTGACATAAGATGGTGGTTTTGAATTTTTGATTACATTGTTGGACTGCAAGATTAGAAACGGATTATTTTGTTATCTACCGGGCTCGATTAAAACCGATAACGTGATAAATTACGCGAAAAATAGAAAGTCGCAACGACTACTTACCTGCCTGTAATATCAGAAGCGATAAGTTCAATAAACTTACGTCACCCGCCATCGAGACCAGGTTACGCAAGACTACCAGACTACCCATTGTAAGGCACTAAGGCTCGCTTTACAAACTCGTTTCAGGTGTGGAGAACTTGGACTCTGGTGTCGGAATCTACGCGCCCGACGCCGAGGCGTACTCCGTGTTCGCCGAGCTGTTCGACCCCATCATCGAGGACTACCACACGGGCTTCAAGTCGAGCGACAAGCACCCGGCCAAGAACTGGGGTGATGTGGAGACCCTCGGCAACCTGGACCCGGCCGGCGAGTACGTGGTGTCGACGCGCGTGCGCTGCGGCCGCTCCATGGAGGGCTACCCCTTCAACCCCTGCCTCACCGAGGCGCAGTACAAGGAGATGGAGGACAAGGTCTCCACCACGCTGTCCGGCCTCGAGGGCGAGCTGAAGGGCACCTTCTACCCGCTCACCGGCATGTCCAAGGAGACCCAGCAGCAGCTCATCGACGACCACTTCCTCTTCAAGGAGGGCGACCGGTTCCTGCAGGCCGCCAACGCGTGCCGCTTCTGGCCCACCGGGCGCGGTATCTACCACAACGAGAACAAGACGTTCCTCGTGTGGTGCAATGAGGAGGACCACCTGCGCCTCATCTCCATGCAGATGGGCGGTGACCTGAAGGCCGTGTACAAACGGCTTGTGAACGCCGTCAACGACATCGAGAAGCGCATCCCGTTCTCGCACCACGACAGACTCGGCTTCCTGACCTTCTGCCCCACCAACCTGGGCACCACCGTGCGCGCCTCCGTGCACATCAAGGTTCCCAAGCTGGCCGCCGACAAGGCGCGTCTGGAGGAGATCGCCTCCAAGTACCACCTGCAGGTGCGCGGCACTCGCGGCGAGCACACTGAGGCTGAGGGCGGTGTCTACGACATCTCCAACAAGCGCCGCATGGGCCTCACCGAGTACGACGCCGTCAAGGAGATGTACGACGGCATCGCCGAGCTCATCAAGATCGAGAAGTCGCTCTAAATGCCCGCTCGCACGATCTCGCACTAACAGTATTTTTTTGTATTATTTATCATTTTCGAAAGGTGATGATTGGATGTGGCCGGGTCGGGCTGGCGGGTTACACTAGTCAGCGGCGCCCCGGGTGGGCGTCCGGCCGCCGTCGGCCCGATATACTATCGTAAAGTATTTTCTATAAGGAAATGGAAAATAAAGACAGCTAGCGTTAAGACCACCTCTGCATTTTTATTTCGTAGTTACTTTTAAATCCCAATTTCTTACACACATGTCAGTTAGCGCAATTCAATAAACCGCACCTGACTGAAACGATAAGGAACAGGTGAGAGTTCATCCTCAAGGATAAGAATCTTTCTAAAATGTATGGAGCAAAACGAAAACGTAGAAAGATTTCGTAAACTACCTACCATCGAAACTTGTGGTGAGCCTCCATGTGGAACACGTGGAACCTCTCGTTAGAAAGTACTAATCTTGCCTTTCTTAAATAAAATCATTATAGTTACTTACTAATTCAGTTTATTGCTATCGCACGGGCACTGCCACGCTGAGTTAGCTTAAATACCTACTGCAAATCGGATTAAGTATAATGATTGAACTATTTTTTGTAAACGTTTTGGTAAGGAGTTAGGTTAGGACTTAGGAGGTTATTATAGGTAATCCATTTTCTGTGGTCGGTCAGATTTCAGATTCAAAACCGCTTGAAAAAACATTACACTTTTTTTGGCCTGGCACCTCAATGTTGTGTCAAATCAAATAGGAGTTTTTGGCGGGAACCGAAAAGATGGTGTCGTGTTTTTGTATTATTTTCTAAAACTTGTGATTCTTCGAGTGTTAAAGTGTAATAATGGTGGATTATTAACGTTTACCGGTTCGTCAACGTGCACGAGTTTGGGCAAATGATACAAACATCGCGAAACGCGATTTTTCGTGTTCTCTACAAAACTTCACTTAAAGTTTCAGTAAAGTATCCATAACTTTACTGGAATGGGGAAAGGGGAGGGATTCATCGTCTTCATCATCACCTCATCATCATCATCCCATCATCTGTTACTGAAGGAAAAATTATTACTAAGAATCCGACTGAAGGACGAGTATCCATGGTCATGAATAATTTAAAAAAAAAAAATCAAATCAAATATTGGCGGATGCTACACGCACGATAAATATCGCGATATTTATCAAATAAAATAGAGGGATGCTACACCCTCGATAAAAATCGCCAGTGACACTGACGAGTGCTGCTAAATGAAAATACCCTGGATTAGCGCTAAAAGCGATTCAAAAAGCGTTAGATTTTATAGAATCAGCTTGTCGAAGCGGTCAATCTCAGAAGCTCTCAGCTCAGAAGTCGCTAAAATGGCAGTACTAGTCAGTACTGACTCAGGATCACGACAAATATCGACTCAAAGACTAGAAGCTCGAAATTAATCGCGCGATACTAGATAAAAATCGTGAATTTCCATATTTTTAGAAATCCTTCGATCAATATCACGATCCGTTGATACACCTTATCACGCAATCGTTAAATAACGTATTTATAAATATCCTGCAAATATTGCGATATTTATCAAGCGTGTAGCACCGCCATAATCATTGTTTTGTTTGTTTTTGGATGTAAATCTCAATCGCCACTTCTAAAAAATCTCTAATCTCATTCTCCGCAATGTCTACGCCCAAAAGTGAAAAGGATCTACATTTGCCATTATCGAGAGTGAAAACTATTATGAAAAGCTCTCCTGACGTTGAAGCCGTTGGTCCAGAACCGCTATACGTGGTTACAAAAGTTACTGTAAGTTTTACCGGCACTTTTTCGGCATTGGTTTTTCGACGGCACCCCAAATTCTATACTACGTACCGGTTTATAGGTATTTCCGTTACACCAACAAAGACACGAGAACTCTTTAAGTAATTGTAGTTTGTTTAAACATCACTATTTATGTTACTATTAATTTAGTTTTGCAGGTTGTACATCCTACACCCTATGCTCTGTCCAGACACGTTTTAAACCAAATTATTTTGTTTTAGGAACTATTCGTGACAGATTTAGCTAAAAGAGCATTTAAAACTAGCAAAACTAGTCATTTAGACTACAAACACATAGCTGAAGTGGTACAGGAAGATGACACATTAGACTTTCTCAGAGAAATAATGCCAAGAAAGATAACTGTGAAGAAATACAAAGAGTTAATGCAAAAAAAAGCGGCAAAACCATCACAGTCAGATGAATCAAGTGACGAATCCAGCGAAGAGGAAAGTACAGAGGAATCCTCCAGTAGCAATGAAAAAGATTGATGTAGGTGGAAAATTGCATGACAAGAGAAATGGATAGTTTAAATTAAAAGACTTCTCTTAATTAGTTACAGTGCAAGTGTGCTATGCTGTTGATTGCAATTGTAGAAACATTCCACAAAAAACCCCTATAGATACTGTATTATGAAATCATACCTAAATGTCTCATAAAAATTCAATGGTTATTGTTGGCAAGTGCATTACTTGCTTTGAAATAGCTTGACCATTTTGGCTAAACATCTTACAAGTTAGGCTTAAACCGAATACAAAGACCCCCGAGGATCAGGTAGTAGTGTGTAATGTGTGAAAAACAGAGGTTGGAACAGGTAGTGCTAACTTACCTAAACTTTTGAGACTACCTATTTTGACCTCCGATGATAAGACTTGTTAAATATGAGTCTGTGGTATGTGTAAGTGTAATGTGTGTAACATTGCCAGTTTTTGATATGAGCACATGTCTAATGGTATAATTAAAATAATAACAAAATTATTGTACAATTGCACTCATTCCCCATTACTAGTTAACTTAGTATTTACTCGAAATAGTAGACCAAGCAAGTGTCAGCGAGTGAAGAGTCTCTTCTTCAGCTTCGACAAAAATGGTTTTGCATATCCAATTTCCATCCGGATCTTTATCTTCCTCTACAGATCACATTTCTTAACAGGTTCTCTTGAAATTATATGAGCTGGTTCGAAAATAAAATAGTTTTTTTTGTCAAGGCAGTTTTTGGAAACATTGCGGAGATCCCGAAACAAATCCAAAAACTGGCTTGGGAAAACAATCTGTATACTGTGCATTACTGAACCTGCTTACAAAGTTTCACGAGAACCGGTTGAGGACACTGACCTGTAGAGGAAGATGAACGTCGACAGCGAGCTCTACAGTTCACAGAGCCACAGGTTAAACAGTGTTTAGCCTTTTTTGATCTAGTAATAAATTTAAGAAAAAGAAAATTAACAAGGAGGTTAGTGACTAAGAGAATATGTAGTACAGGTTTTCTATGAACTTTCTTTAGTAATTATTCAGACCTAGTGCATGTCTCGCTGCAAAAAGTTGAACACTCATGAAATATTTAACATATATATTTTTTTGTAATATGTATGTATTCATCAATGAACTGTTTTAGTTTTAATTAAATGTGTGATTTAAAATAGTGCTGTTTATTAGTGTCTAGCTCGAACTCAATAATGTTATAAATACTTTTATTAAACTCAAACTAATGCTTGTAGTGTAAGTTCCAAAACTGTGTTTAGCTAGAAAGCAGTCATTTTATAATTAGGATGGCCTGTTAAATCACAGGCACCAGAATTATCATTTCATCCATATAATCACTTGAATGAATGATAGTACCTGTTTTGTGTGTTTTTAGGTCTAGGATCAATATTAAATTTTTAATTATTGCTGCTGAGAATAAAACAGTGGATAATTTTACTGCATTACTTTTTTTTTATTTTTAAGACTATAAATTACAAACATTTAACAAAAACAAAAACCCGGCTGCAAAATGTTGTATGCTATGTCACTTCCACTATCAAGGCGATTCAAATGACACCACACATTCACATGTCGAAATCCATCAAGCTGTTTAGGCCGTGCCAAAGAAACCTTATACATACACTCGAAAAACATAACCCTCTGTCGTGCGCAGTCGGGTAACAACCATGTCCTGTTTAATTTTTAAATGAACAGAGTTATTATTAAATTTGTAAAAGTGACATCTGTCATGGTTTTAGTGAACAACGAAAACAGCGAAGCCAGGACAGCAGGTACTGTTGCCTTTACCAACTCTTATGTAAGAAGCCGTTTGTTTTATTGCACTAGGCAACACAGATGGCGTTATATTACTAATTCAAAAACAGTATAACTCAAGAATAATATTATTATTCTTGAGTGAGACTCACTGCTATGCTATCGAGAAGCACTTCCAAACATGATTGATGATAATTGTGATCCTATTAATATTATAAACGCGAAAGTTTGTAGGAATGGATGGATGGATGGCTGTTTGTTACTCTTTCACGCCAGAACGGCTGAATAGATCTGGATGAAATTTGGCACAGAGATAGATTTTAGTCTAAGTCAAAGTCAAAATGTTTTTATTCAATTTAGGTATCAAAGATACACTTATGAACGTCAAAGTTAATTAAATTGACTCGACCGCCTTGTTCGGACAAAAAGCCTCTACTCAGAAGAACAGGCAAGAAACTGAGGGGCATTATTTTTTCAAAGAATAAATAAATTACAGTCTCACAAATTTTGGCTTACAACTAGGTAATATCTATAAATACTAGTGGCTACTTGGCGGAAGTGGAAGGTTCCAGACATCTTTATCTTCTAAATAATTCTTAACCATATAATATCCTCTTTTCATTAATGTAGTTTTTACATGTGATTTAGAATAGCACATAGGATACTTTTTAATCGCGGGCGCAGCTAGTATTTAATAAATTAATTGAGGTAAATCCACAACTCAAATCGGTAGTCTACGAACATACTAGCGCGCTAGAAATGCGAAAGTGGCGCCATTTCCTCGAATTTCAAGGGGTTTCCATCAGCTTCCTAAACCTGTAACATTAGGCGAGGTTTTCTTGTTGCTAATAGGGAGGTATGTATTTAAATTTTAAATCATTAGAATCTTAAAATAAAATTAAAAACACTGTTTAAAAGTATTATGAAATGGAGACTGCAGTGACAAATAAACATAGCTGCGGCCCACGGTCCCACTACTGGAACCGTTAATTTTCTTGGGATAAAAAGTAGCCGTCAGTCAGCAAGTCAGAAGGAGCGGGTACGAACCCAGCCGACGGCACGCACCAATTTGTTCATTGTGTGAACATATGTTATGTGCGTATTGAATGTCATCTGCTACATGACTGGAGCCCGGTATATGGCGACAGGAACGCCCCCTGTCACATTTGGAACTGAACATCGTCCGACGAAGAGTGGGTGTTGTAATACACCTCTGCCAGCCCCTTCGGGGGAAAGGCCTGACGATATGTATATACCCCTGACAACGTATTGTATGCAATATTTCATGATTATCGGAGGCGTGAAAGCGAAACAAACGAACAAACTCATTTTCGCATTTATAATATTAGTTAGGACTATGATGATAATGAAACCAATAATTTAGAATACGCTGGTGACCGCACGCAGCCTCCTGCGTCGCCTTCACGCGAGGTAGCGAGGTAAAGGTCCTCAAACACTCGAGTTGTCAGTTTACTCTGCACTTGTCACCTCGTTACGTGATACGTCCTCACATAATGCACGTAACCTCCTCCACAGCGTGTTTGCATTAGTGCAAAGACCTTCACGGCCTGTTGATTTTAGCACTGCCCGATTTTTGACAAAACAATGGGTTTTGGCGGTCATCCGCTGCTCATTCGATATGCTCGAAAGAGTAAGAAGAAACGTTTTATTTAAGACAAAATTATATTATATTTTACCTAAGTACCTACCTCCATTTACCTCCTTTGCTTTATGGCATATCTGTCCAGTAGGTGTAGCATCCTGATTTGATTTCAGTTTTCGCGTTTTCAAAAATTGACGATGTCTTGAAATTAAATCTTTCATTGATCTTCTTAGATTTGAGACTTTGATCACGGCAGGATCTGCCATAAGATGAGGGCCCTAGACAAGGTGCATTCTATTCTGATATATTCTATATAACGATTCTATTTCTGCAATCGCTGACGCTCGAACATTATCTGCAGATTAGATTAGTTGATATTACGTGACATTTAATCTCTATTCTAATCACTATTATAGGGCTCCGTAAATTGTAGCTGGCGAAGCCTGCGCCCAGAGGTTTATGGGGCTATATTTTCGTCAGCTCCTTATTACACGACGCAAGATTTACTTACTAGGTTATGATGTCAGGAAAAATAATGATGATAATTAAAAATCATCCCTGATGATAATGGATGATTTTATTTATCGCAGATTTCTCAATCACCTATAAATAATATTGAATGCACCGATTGATTTTGAATTTTTAAATTATAATTTTATTGCACTAATACGTAGACAGGTGTTACCTAATCAATAAGTTCGTCTGGCATGCATGCATTCATGCATAGAGATTAGAGAGTAAGGTCAATTGCATATTTTTTTATCAATTTCGAAACTATTAATCTCTTGTAGATAATTAATTAATGGAATATAAAATACTAGTATTAAAATAAAATAATTACTTACATATTGGTATTGCTATCGACACTATCGACATTTCAGAAATTTTATTAACAGTAGTAAATCAGTATACCTACCTAGCTAATGTTTCTTATGCATCTTAAAGCTGAACCCCTCAACCATACCAATGTCTTGGCCGACAGCGTTTTGTTGCTGCACTTAGATATACTGTTTAATGTGATCCATAAAGGTGCCTATTTATGACTACCAAATTACCAAAGATAATACTTCTTAACACGTGAGAGTTTAGATTCGTCTTAGCACGTACCTACTGATGACTGTATTGGACTGACTGTTAGCTATCAGTTAGCCGCTAACAGTTTTCTTAGAGGACGAAACCATAGGCAAACAGTGAGGTTAGCTGCTGACTGACTCGTAAGTGGCAAATTGGGCAAGCAGCAACAAGCAATTGAACAGCGAAGAATAGCAAATTAGCCACGAAGCGTCGCGTCGGCGAAGTCTTGGCAAAGAAGTCAAACTGAGTTGCTATCAGTAGGTACACCGAGGGAAGTGACTTCGCCGCCGACTGGTGCAAATTGCGTGTGTAATTTTGCTGCAAATCGGCCGCTAACTGGATGAGTCATTTATTAGCAGTTGGTCGGATTCGCATTTCGCCGGATTCAGTACAGACAAAAACATAAACCTGTGTAAACGATACGCTGTAAACTGCGTGCAGTGTGCGCTGTATGGACACTATTAATACTTAGTAGATTATGCACCGAGGCAGGGGACAAAGCAGTATCTTGCGTCGCGGCCGGCTTACTGAACCCTGAGCGCAACGAGGGACTCTAGAGTTAACTCCCGAGCGCAACGAGGGGTGCAAGCCGCCCAAGACAAAGACACTGCTTTACCCAGAGGTGAATACTCTACTTTTCACGCCTTCTGCGAGGCAATAAAAAGGAACCTGAGAATATGTTCCACCAAACACTATCTTTTGTTTTAAATTTCGTGGAGCTCATGCTCCTTTCTCATGCTCATGCTTTCGTGGAGCTACGTTATTTTTTTCTTAAAACTCTTACAGTACCCGTATGCTGAGTTTTATTCAATTTTAACCGCTGCTCGGAAACTCCCACGGGAGTTTCACACAACTTTATCTCCCTAGGTAGGCAATGCCTTGCTTTACGTTGAGACTACGTGATATGTAATTGGTCATTGTTGAGCAGGTGGTGTGAAATATAATTATAATAGGGTAGCGAAGGTAGGATAGCGAGGCACACAATCAGCCGCTCACGATTGCTTAAACCTTTTAAGAAACGAACCCTTAACGGATTGTCCTGTGATGATTACATATCAGACTAGCTCATCTGCCACTATGACCATTGACTGTGTAGCTATCTATTAGGATAATAAGAATTTGCAAAATAAGACCAGTTATACCTACCGTAGATTACCCCCTACATACAAACTAACAAATATACCACTTTTTAAATCGAATCAAATCTCTTTATTTCGTATCGAAGATATACAAAACGTCAAAGTTATAAATATGACACTACCACCGTGTTCGGAAGAAGAGTCACTCAGAAGAATATTACAGGCAAGAAACTGAAGGGCAGTTTTTTTTTAAACTTGATTCACAATAAAATACTTATTTGGCTTGAGAACTAATAACATTTCATTTTCGTATTTACTTGGCAGAAGTGACAAGAATTAAGACATAATCACTTTCATCATTAGCTGTTGTTACTACCTATTCATGATATTAACCAGAGATGGTTCATACGAATAGAGTAACATTCCGTAATACCTAATTTAAAAATATGTTCCTATTTGACAGGAGGCTGACCCAGTGGTTGCAATGATTTGCGATCACGAAGCGAAAGTATCGCAGCGCGCGTTCACAAGCTAAATACCTATCGGTTTTGTCAGTATTTAGAGCTTATTTTGAAAACTAAACTGGCTGTATTAAATTAAAAGACTTAAAGCATTCAAACAATTTTATTTAAAAAAATATGTTTAGCTATGAAGGGTTATCAGGAAAGGCTGTATTCGAAAGGGGCTTGTTCTTAATGATAAGTACAATGACTCTCTTTCGGCTCGTTAGCTTATAACCCTATACTTTGTATAATATATATAGTAGAAGACTAAAAAAATACTCGAACTACCACAAGTCTAATAGCTTGCTATACAATCGTCAAATTAATATACCTACTATTGACTGGCCTACTTTTGGACGTCTTTTTGCAAAAGCCTTCACTTCATTTTTTTTTATCTTATTACATACTTACCTTACATTAAATTACCTTATCTAATAAGTGCCCGTTCGATACAAACTTACGAGTTTCGCAAGGCATTTTGCAGCAGCTTTTGAAGTCAATTGTATTCACTAGTTGCAGGTTACTGACCGCCCATTTCTTTTTTGTCCAATTTCTTTAAAAGCCCCTTACATAACATCTATAAATAACTATTTCGGACGTTCAACCTGATTATTTTTTTACTTTCGAGTTGAATACACTTCCATAATGGGTTGGTACGCAATGTTGTACTTCTGGTGATTGCGATTTTTATCTGGTGCAATACGTTTTGTCGAAATTGTGCAGATTGCATGCCTGTTCACTACTGTTACACTGCCTTCTTAGGATCAGATTTATCATAATTATAACTTTTGTATTGTATCACAAATAAATAGGTATTGATATATAACTGTATGGATGAAAATCTAATAAATAATTGAATTTCTTAACAAATCGCGACGTTGTCAACTGTGAAGGCAGCAGGAATGGTAGAAGACTGACCGAAGTGATACGACCAATAAAGCGGACCTATGGAATTCCTATCCTAGCTAAAAATAAAAGCAAAAAGAGTTTGTTAGTTCATTTGTCGCTCTAACTACTCGACCAATCATCGTGATTTGCATACACGTTACCAGGAGGACAGAAAAGGAGATAGGTTACTAGGATACTTTTTAGCTGCGGGTTACACCGCGGCCAGTCTAGTTTAACGTAATACTAGGTAGAAATGGTTGATGATGTTGTATAAGTACCTACCTAAAATTTAAAGTGAAGTACTCGAACCTTAGGTAAGAGGTAGTAGAACTTGGTAACCCAATCCTGAAATTAATTATTCGCGAAAAGCAGACTTCAAAAAACCTAAGGTGAATGCACAGATCTATTTTTGGGGAATATGAGAAACCGCCGGTGGTTGCTTTGTAACGCAATTTAAGTAGCTCTTGAAGTCGTGAATTAGTTGAAATTTTACCTACCTGTTATTAGAGATAATCCATATTAACCTCATAAGTCATAAAGATGTGTATTGGCAATACATTGTAGAGTATTAATTGCGTAGGTTGTAGTAATAGTTTATTGCAGTTATTCAGGACACAGATATAAGTATTTTTTACGATACCTCTCTAACTACCTACCTACCTTGCTGTGATACCTAACTGTAGGATTTGCTGGCCCAGTTCCCGAAGCTCTAGGATATTCTAGAATCTAGATAGTACATTCATAGTGGGTGTAAACACTGTACTTTTAAGGATAATACAGTCTGTACTAGATATTTGGCCTGGTTTAAAAACAAGCGATCATTGACAAAAAAGGTCGTTTAATATAGGATGGTTCAAGTTTTCCGGGTAGAAAAAAACGGCAATGTTTTTTCATATTAACTGATATAGGTACCACAATGATATCTGATGTGCTAGGTCTTGCCATTCGAGCCATATCCAGGCCTGCGTATTTGTCTATCAGATAGGCAAATACGCAGGTCTGGATCTAAAATAGCTAACAAGTACTTAGCCTATGCAAATAAATAATCACAGTTTTGCACGCAAGCACATTTAAGTGGTTTCTAAATATTAGGTAATTTTGCATTGAAATGTACTATTTTAGTCAAAGCATACAATCAACGTTCCTACTTATGCTCTTACACCTAGGCAATAAGTAATTCTTACATTATACTAGCTGTCACCCCGCGACTTCGTTCGCGTTTATTATTTATATTTATATATATATGTGAGCTATCCTATCTGTTAAGTTAGATCGAACTGCACACGGTGTGCAAATTTGATTGAAATCGGTTAAGTAGTTAAGGAGTCTATAGCGGACAAACAACGTGACACGTAATTTATATATATTAGGATAGGATAGAATAACAGGGGGGCCCTATTCGGAGATTTTAGATTTTCATCTCACCTTTTTTCATCCTTGTTGCTCTCGTTTGTGTGAGAGTGGCCAAAATAAAATCTCACCTCATCTCACGCGTCATCATGATCATGCATGACTGTGCTTGTGACTGCCGCCGCCCAGAACCGCAAAAATCCCGGGTTCGTCCTTAATCTTTCGCTCTAGAGCCGGGCACTAGAATACGGCATCGGTTTCCCTTGCCGAAAAGGAGAGAAAAGAGGAGTTCTGGGCTCGGGGTGGTTAGAAATGGGGCTATACTCTGTCGTCTGTTGTACGGGCTGGCGTAACGGCATGTAGCTGTCCCGGAAAGTGCTAGCGCAGTGCTGAGGGCACCGATGTGTTGCTCTGGAGATACCGGAGCTCTCCATTAGGTGCCAATGCCGGCCACCGGAGAGGGTTTTAATAGGTACATTCCTACATATATAACCCTGTTGCACCCCTATGGCATCGTTCGCCTATCTTGGGAAGATCCCCCAGCAGGACTGGAGGTTCAGGCTCCTTCTAGATTCAGGTTCAGATCCAAGTGAAGAGCTATGGTGGCAATAATTGTGATAGTTATATTTTTCAGTTCAATTTTTAAAGTTCTGACTCAACAAGTAAACACAATAAACCAACAGCGTTTTTCTTAATCTTTTTAATTTTAGGAAAGGCTAATATCTTAACTCAATTCGATCTAGGCCGTGTCTATCTGAGCTAGACATTCGGCGCGTAGTTTGACAGGCCACCGCCATCAATCATCCTGTGCAAGTGCGCAACCTTCCATGAGGCGTGATGAACCTACTATTGCAATTCACAAACAAGTTGTAATCTCAAAACTACATACAGTTAATTTGTTAAGTGCAAGAGTGAGCACTATAGATTATTAGGAAGCATGTAGGTATGGAAAAGGTACTTCAAGTTAGCACTTAAATACGAAAATCCTTGCGGTTAAACATCCGATCAAATACACATAAATCTACCTAACGACCAGACAAACAAGTAGGTACGTCTGTATTAGTGTCAAGTGCGTTTCACTCGTGTTATTTGTTGGAAAAAATTAAGAAATTGAAGTGAGAAAATGAAGAAATAGTTAATGAAGTGCTGGCTCGTTAAACATGGTCAAACAATTGCTCAAAGATTGGGTCCACTCGGAGAAAAACGGTGCGGTTGAGGTCAGACGACAGAGCTCTGTTTTGGCTCGTGCGATAATAACTCGGTCACTGTCTCTCTTGTTAGAAAAGCCATGAGAGTAAGAGTGACAGAGATGTTATCGCACGCGCTAGAATATGGTCTCAGGCACTTACTGTTGTGATTTGGCTTAAAGCTTATTGAGAAAAATTGTTGAAACAAAAAATAAATAAAAAACCGGCCAAGTGGCGAGGCCAAGTCAGACTACCGCACCGTAGGTTCTATATCATCAAATAATCACACAATATTTCCTAAATTTAATAATTAGGTGTTTTGTAATTAAAACAATAAAGCAATTGATTTAGACCAATGTCCACCTATTATAAAATCCAAATTATTTATTTGACCTATTTATGACCTTTAACTCATTAAAATGTTGTCAAAAACAGTCAGTTAAAAATTTTATCGGCTGTACAAGTCTTAGTGAACTTTGGTTTTCCGTGTGTGTAATTTAAAAAAAAATACGCTAATCGACTTAACGAGCGTCAGCGAGCGAAGTGTTTCAGCTTCGACAAAAATGCTTTCGTATGTCCGAATTCTGTCTTGCTCTACATCTGTTTTTCCAAAACACAATCATATCTCCGCAATTTCTAAAAAATCCAAAAACTAACTCTAAAAAAAATCTGTATAATTATCGAACCTGCTCACAAAGTTTCACGAGAATCGGTAGAGCAATGCGACGTACACAGACTGTGGACAGACGCCGGTCGCGAGGTCTCCAGCTCACAGAGTCACTAGTTTTAAATCTGAGCAAACTTAACTGAGTATTTAATATTACGCCTACGAATAAAGTATGGTCAGTATGGTAAGAATTCTGCCAATCAACAGATAGTTGCGTAACACTACATTACATAACTACAAATTATTCTGGAGGTATACATTAGATGTTACATTAATCTTTTTTATTCATTGCCGAAAGTGTTCTTGTGTAACTTTTCAGTTGCTTATAAAATTGTTGGCCTTGTCAAAGGCCAGGTAAAGGTACGCACTATAATATATCTAGATGGTATCGCTAGTATGTATAGTGCATACCTTAGCTAGTGCTAAAAGTTAAACATTATTTATCAGAGCGTTACAGTATAAAATCCTTCGTGCTAATTTTGTAATAGCAGTTAATTGGATTTTACCCCACAACGGTAAAGTTATAGACAGGGTATTGTAGCATTTAACACTGAAAAAGATTCAAATTACTGCATTAAAATACAATGTATTTAGTTATATACATTAATTTCGTAATATTGTTTGAGTTTTACACTAGGTTTGCACCAGATAAGGATTGTAAAAGTTTGCTAAAAACTTCATACAAAATACTTCAGAGATCAAAGAAAGCTAAAGCTGTTTTGTGGAATTACCGTAAGTTAGGAATAGGTAATAGGCAGCTTTCGTTTTTTTCTTTCAGTATGATTTAGCGCTGACATTGGGAAGAGGTGGTCCATTAGGTTTCTGAAGTTTCATAGAAGTTGGAATTTACGCGCATTCCAGTTGAGTTTGAGTCCATACTTGTGATAAGTTATTAGTAAACGCTATCTGCACTAAGTATCATTGATTTTACTTCAGATAATATAATTCTTGTTGTGCGTGTGACATTGAATTTAAAATTAGTTATACCTAATGCAGGTTTCGGCTCTTCGCATACTCAATCTCACGCTATACTCAATCGGACAACCTAACGAATCGTGTCGATTTTTGCAACTACATCCCTTGCATTGCAAAACGTAAAGTGTGCAAGTGTGACAGGTTGTCCGGTGATGCGTGCGAACTACGAGTGGACTAAAGTTTGACATCTCATGCCATTTCGATTGCCTGGGATTCGAGTCTAAGACATGAAATAATTGTCGGTGAAGTTGGTATGACGAATCAATGATGTGCGCTGGTTAGTCTCCATTGCTGACCGTCGAAATCAAAGTTTCGTTAGTTAGAACCCAATTAAGTAATTCAATTACTGCCTTATGTTGCTATAATTAAAAGGTATTTATCTCAAGCTTTTTGTTTAAAAAGCTCCTGGCCTTTTCAGAACCTTCGTGGAAGTTTGCGTATAGGAGAGTGTGTTCGCGCCTGCAACACAAATGTAATTAAATCATTTTAGCTTTAAAACATTTAATCCACAAACTAAACTAACAAACAAATACTTAATATAGTAGGTACCTACCTAGATGCATGTGCTTTTTAGTAGTTTTAGTTTAAGTAGGTACTTGTTTTACTATCTATGTATTAGCTGCATTCCGCGGTGTTACCCACGTTTAAAACGACTTAATGTTCTTTCATGTACTCCCTGTTAAGTAAGTAAATTAATCCGTATAAATTTAAATGAAAAGTATCCTATTGTGACCATCCTTGTGATATACTGCAATTTTATACTACTAAAAAAATCAAATTTCATCAAGTTCCGTTTAGCCGTGAAAAGTCTACAATTTTGAGTTTTTAATATTAATTTACTAAGGATTTAAACACGACAAAAACTAGTTTGATACTTATAATGACTCAGTCTTCATCTAATGGTCGGTCTATCGTTTGGAATCTATGTTCGGAATGGTGGAAAACCCACGCTTGGCAGATTTCGCGACCATAAAGCACAGAACTCGTAAACAATTTTTTTAACGGTTTTATTTATAAAGAAATATGTACTTTACCTAATCTGGGGCCTTATGCTCATGAATAACGTTGGAGCTGTAGATTTATTTACAACATACATTTATAATAGTTTATTTTTATCGTAATTATCAGACTTCCTGTTGACCAGCTTACGTATAAAATATGTAAATATTTCGGCAAACTTGAGCAGATTACGAGAATCTACGTTTACGGCACTTAAGGGTTAACTGACGACAGATTATCAATGAACATTGTATTTAATTTCATCGAAGTGAGGTATGCTTTCACGAAAAGGATATGGATGAAATATGCATAAAATATATTTATGAATGATAAGGGAGTGACTTCTAAAATGACGAGTGATAAAGATGAATAGAAGATACATATATACGTACTTTACGGACCCCACTAAGTTAGACAAGGGTAGGAAGATGATACTGAGGTATGCTTTGACAAAATTTAAAATGTAGTCTCCAGCTGTCCGTTAGTTTGCGCTGATTCTAACAGTACAGTTGTAAAATTTTATCAACGCAAGATCAGCTACCAGTTCAATCTAAAATTGCGACAACAGTTGCAACAACAAAAAGTTTAACTCTACAACAGATAAGAAAAGATAAATTTATTCATAGTTAGACTGAAGTAAACGTCTTGTCGTTGTGTAAATACGAATTGGGCATCATACCGTATTTCGTTATTAGTGTACAAAATTAAAAAAAAATATTATTATAAGTACATATTCTATTACATTTTGTGTCATATCTGAATTCCCTTTTTTCGGCTTGTCATTCATGTCATCTTTTACATACTTACTTTCTAATTCCATTGTCTACTTCTACTACAATAACCATTCATACCTACTCATGTTCATCGCCCGTTTGGTAATGTAGTTTTTTTTTTCCACTTAGCATACATTAACATTTTTTTTAATGTCCTTCTCTGTAGCAATATATCTATATGAGACAATGAGCTTCATTTTTGGCTTGTGTCATGAATGACGCGACTCGAGTATGGAATGCGTCCGATGATGCACCCTGACAGATTATCTCTATTTTAGATCTTGGATTATCCTTCGTTACAGCCTCCGTGGAGGCTTTCTGGTCATTAGTGTCTTTTCAAGAACGTTTTGATGCCACTGCAGCCTTTATTAATAGGTAAGGAGATTATTTTTTATTTGTTCTTTAACTGTGGGCATCTCCAGGTCACTATGCAGTGATTCATTTGTGATGTACCATGGAGCACCAGTGATCATTCGCAGCGCTTTTGATTGGAATCGGTGCAGTATGCTTAAGTCAATTTTTGACACTGTTCTTCAGAGTTGGACTCCATAAGTCCACACTGGTTTTAGGATTTCTTTGTAAATTAGCAACTTGTTTTTTAAGCTAAATTTTGGTCTGTTTTCCTAACATCCACTGATATTTTCTTAACTTCAGACTAAGCTGTTTTCTTTTTGTAAACTTTTTGAAGCTGACAATATGGCAAATGCGAATTCATACTTAGTTAGTTACTTACTTAGGTTAGATGTCAATAGCAAACTAAACCAGGGCGCAGTAAAATGCAAGCGAAGCCCTGTTCGGTCACCAACTCGTTGGGCCGACTTCAATAAAAAGGCCACGCAGACCACCATGGGGCAATGTGCTCACAATGCAGCCAACCACCGGATATGGAGAGGCATTGCGAGAAGAGCGGCAGCCCGGGGGAGGGACGAAGACAGCGAGGAGCCTTGTACCATTTACACATCCACGACCACTCTGCCAAGAGTGCACGGCTAAGAAGAAGAAGAACAAACTAAAAAATAAATTAAGTTAACAAAAAATTCTAAATTAAAGAAATGGTCGTACCACGATACCTGATTACTTTTCAAAAACCCAAATGTACCTACCTACATACGCGACCATCTACCAAACTATCACAATTCTTTGTAAAATCACCGTTAAGAAAATTGTTAATAGGTCCTCAGTTGTGATTGTGACGCACTAAGACCATTCAAGCTCAATTATTTATCTATCTATGTATAATGCATAACATCCATCCTTCTTCTATCTCACTGCCACCGTCATAGGTAATTATGGGTAGAATACCCAAGCTATTACCAACGCAAGCTGGCGTGACAGTTTTTTATCGCTAGATGATTCTTCGCGAATATACATCAAAGATACCTTTAGATAGAATAAAGTAGGTAAGTATTCACCGCAAAAAATACCTTCCAGTAAAGTAGTCTGCTTCGGTAAATTAAACATGGAATGGAAAAAATGCTAAACAAAGCCAAAAAAACATGTAGTAGGTATTTTATAACGGAAGATTATTAATCATGATTTTGACTGAAAGCTATTTCTGGTTTACAGGTATTAAGCTACGAGTATATACAGGTACCATTGATTATTAAAAAAGACAAGTTTTACCAGACGTTCTAGGTGTAATTATGGTTGTGTAGAATCTAAATGTTGTTGTTACTATATTTAGTAAACGAACTAAAAAAGTGCTATCAGCGATAACGGAGTTCTTGTAACTAAATGACAGCGTTTAGTTAGAGGTACCATTCACCATCCTGCCTTACAGTGCTGCTTGTAAGACTACGATGTAGGATGTAGCTCGCACACCATCCTGCCCAGCGTTCTGCACGTATGTACGTCCAAATGACTGGCAGGATGGACGCGTCGTTGCCAGACGTGCTGACGATGCGACAACATTCACCATCCTGCATGACGTCCAGGATGCCCGGTTGTACGTGCACGATGCTAGGCAGGATGGTGAATGGCTATTTACCATTTAGACCAACAAGTTGTCAACAACAAAAAGGTTTTATTTTGTCGCAAATAAGTCCGCGTTCTGCCACCATTCGCTGTTCGTTTGTAAGCGACGGTGTTGTGTGAGCAGATGAAATTGCATCGTTTAGTGTGTGGCAACCCTTACTGTATTAATAAATGCAGGTGGCCTGCACTGCTGATACTACATTCATGATTGCAATGAATAGATTATGATTATTTCATAACTTTCGCTAACTGCGAAGGTCAGTACTTTCAAAACTAGATTAAATGTCGTGAAAAAAAACAACAGATAATAATTAGGTAATATTTACAAGCTAAACCTTGAAATGATTTATTTTGACTGCGACCGAAATCCATTACGACAAAATTACCTATTTAACAATCACCGATCTCGAATAAATGGGATGAAAATATTTGCTTATTAGAGACTGTTCAAAACCTTTAGGAAAGTCACGAAAATCGCCCATGAAAAAAGTTGTAAATTTTGGGGAAAATTGCAAGCTCGTTGATGTCTTTTGCTTTACAAACTATGCATACCGTTATAGTAGCGTACATACAGGGGTTTGGACTCACTAGGAAATGAAATTTGCACACTAAAGTAAGACTTCGACGAAATCTGATGGTTGATGCGAACCGAAGTGAACGCTACCTTGTTTCGGATGGCATGTTGCACTTGCGTACCCCGTTTGTTTGTCGTTGCTAACCTGACGTAGACTCTGACTACACATTTTTATCCCGTTATTATTACCAACAATCGTTGTAAAGTCCCGGAATTGTCATACAGTGTTTTGTCGATCGAAAAAGACTTTAATTTAAGTAACTTTAATATTTTTACATAGACAATTCCATGACCGATTTAATACAGGCAGTTTTTAACAGTTAAGTCTTAGTTTAGCTTAGTTAGTACACTTGATTAAAACCCAGATCTCAGATTTGAAAATACGTGCCAAGGTCAAAAAACTATCTTCTTGATTTCCTAGCAACGGCATTTCGAAAGTTGGCCTGTAGCTATTTTTATCTTATCATATAGCTTGCAAGAGCTTGACTGTATAAACAAAGTGATTATTAAATATTTATGACAATTTCAAAAATGGTAACATATATAGCGCGTTTTGCTAATTTTGAAATATGCTGCAAGTGGCCTGCAGCGCTATATTCATATGCGTGGTTATAATATTCTTTTTCCACCCAAAGGTTTTCTGGAGGTTACTTACATATTTAGTTTGGTTTTTTATTTTGTTAGTTCGAACTATTTATTACTAGTCATATTAGCCCCACGAGCCAGGAACAATTTTGGACAATCATTTCCCCCCGGACCAAAACTTGCACAATGGTTACGACAGATTTATCATGAAGCTTAGTGGTCGTCAGCTGCGGATCCGTTGGTGAGTCTAGCAGTAGTAGCCTGCCAAGCACGTGAAAAAAAAACAATTAATTTCCTCCCGATTGAAAATAGTGTTAAGATTAAAGCTTTAGCAATCTCATTTTGATCAGCTCATAGTTCTGCTGCTTATATCATTATCATCATGATCATTGCTTAGAAAACACTTCTGAAAGCTCGTTTTGGAAAATATCTATCGTTGTCGCTTTCCATCAGGCGAGTCAGTAGTCAAGAGCATGCCTAGTCCGTTGTAAAAAAAACTATAAAAGTATTCACTCGTTTCTCAGTCTTAAGACTTTTCAAACAAGAAAGACAATGACCAATATAATTCTCACGCGTCAGAATAGGGTACTACGCCGGAAGTGTCATGTTTGACATAGCATATATGTTGACTGACCCACGACAAGATCCATTTTGGGCTTTCCTACCAATGAAGTACTACGAACAAAGCTATATTTGGCCAACCAATATCAAGGTACTGATAGGATAAAAAATATACCGGAAAACATATACGTAGGTATGTTTAGCTAGGTGAGTCTTCAAACTTTTTAGCAGACATAGGTAAAAATTTCGATAACGTAAAACACTTTAGCATAGATAAAAAAGAGTGTGTATTGTCTGCCGTTACCATCGGATTTAATAAACACAAAGATGTATAATGATGAAAAGGTTGAGATTAAGATTTAAAACTTTAGGAAGTAAGCCTACTTTTTATTATTAAAGTACTCATGCGTAGTACATAGCAGTACTAATTACACGTGCTTTTCTTTATTAAGTATATAATGACCAATTTAAATGCAATGCAAGTGTTTATGCAAGATGCAGTCTAAAACAACAAGCAAATACAACAACAAGCAAACATACAAAGTGTAGAAGCAAATTTCTCGTCCGATAAATGGATTTCTGTTCTCCATTTCTACACCTGCTTCGTTACAAATCGGATTCCTGCCGGCCTGCAGCCAGTCCAGTGCTTTCTCAATCCCTTGTTACGTAAGTAAGAGATTCCTGTTTCGATTACACGTAACACGCGAACTGGTAACTAGTAAACTAGGTCTTGTTTAGGACTGAAGGAGCGTCTCCACGGATCATTGAATCGCTGCGATATTTATGGCAGTTTTAAGTCCGAATTTGCACCGAACGCAAGCCTAAACCTTGGCGTAGGCGCGTAGCACGTAGAAAAAAAACAAGTTATTCGGATGTTTCTAAGTGATTCGTGATAATAAACAGTCTACCGATTAAAAGTTTTAACTGCAAATTTAATTTTAAGCAAGGAGTAAACAAGAAGGTACGTTTTACCATGGTAAAATAATATACTTCGCCAGGTATAGCACTCCGGTCACGTGGGCAACACGTAGTGACGTCAATCGATGCTTATGCAAGACCGAAATAAGTCATTTACAAGTAGTTCGTGTTTAGTCTAGACCGTGTTTTTTTGGATCATGCATTTTACAAAAATATGCTTTTCACACAATTTGGCTTTGAAAGTTTTTGACGTGCGTACAATAAAAGTACCGTCGCGGTTTCGTCGCGCTAGAGTCGTCCCATAAGAATGCCTACTAATGAGTTGCTAGGTCTTAGTACTTAAGTTGTTAGGCATTACTAGGCTCATACAGAACATACCTGTAATGCTCGTCAGTTATGGTTGCTAGTTATCCATGCTAGTGATGAAAGTGACACACGCAAGCGACTCTCTACTCATGCTATGTAAATTCTTGAAGCAAGCCTAGCAATCTATCTTTGAATCGGATTATTTTTCAAGACTTAACAACGCGGACCGCTTTTTCATGCCGTGTTGGCTATAGTTTTAGCGTTGCAGGAGTATTCTAGACAGCACCCTAGACGTAACATCATACAACCGCCACCTTAGACCACCACATTTATCGTAAAATAAATGTTAGTAGGCATAAGTTCTTATTCTTACCTATACTTACGTATTAAGTATTAGGAATGCTATGTCCAGTTAGTAGATTATCTATATCATAGAATCTGGTAGAGCAGCTTGAATCAAATCATCAGTAGATCAGTTGCAGCCGTTCGAGTAATCCTCCGCCGGAAAATCAAGGTGAGCGGCTGCATGCAGGCTCTCAATTACCACTCCAGTCAAAGGAAAATCTAGCCGCGTGCATTCGCGCCTCGAACGTAAAACGAAACGCACGCTACCGACGAGAGCTTTTCGAAATTATAACGCTAGCTTCCTTTTTAAATATTTTTAAATTTGTGAACGGACACTAGTGTTGCGCTTTATTTATTTGAATGAATTTAAAATGACTATTTACAGCAAAATCGTTCAAATAATATTAGTTAGTGTGTGATGAGTTTTTTGGACAAGGATCCTGGGATTGCAGGTGTGTACTTCATCGTCCGAATTTAGGATGCATTCATAACATGTAGTTTGGACCAGTTACCTTACGGGATTTTTTTAATGAATTTGGAAATAACAGTCGATTAAAAGAGAGATGATAAACCATTACAGCAAAGTTCAGTTATTAAGTTTATGTTATACTTACTCGCACAAAAGAATACATTAAGTTATATTTTAGGCTCATTCTCATACTACATACTTGCTCGTACCAAAGATTTCGCCCGCATTATAATAATTTTCATGCCAACGCAAAAAAAAAACATCCTTTTCACGTCATGAAGATAATCATCCGACCTTTGTCCGTGGCACTGTTCTTGCGATCATGCCGTTGCATGGAAAAACAACAATAATAAATATTCACGTAATAGTAATGGCCTGAAAAGTAATTATTTCTAGTAACGAGCAAAGTTAATTGCTATAAAATGATCGGCGGTTGAGCATCATCTGTTTTATTACTACCTACTACTGCGCGGCATTTTAACGATCGGATGTTAAAATACTACATTCATTTATATTTTCCCAACTTCCGAAAGGAACGTGATGTTAGTCCAGTATTTGTCATTATGTAAACATGGCTTAAGAGTACTAAGCCAAAAACAGGTGTAAGTAAAATCATCAGTCTGAATAACTAGTGTGGGGTCAACCCTGAAATCGCAAAAAATACAGCTGTTTGATATGTTTGATTTTGTGTCAATGTCATTTTTTGATGGAACAGCTGAATTTTATTCGCGATTCCAGGATTGATCCCCGTAAAAGATATTCTTTACACCTGTTTTCTGGTTAGACTAGTTCCTAACCTTACCAAATACCCGTAACCCGTATCGTTTATTCGCAAGTGGAGAGAAGTGGTATCTGCTCTGCTTATCCCTACGGGACAGAGTTGTGATGATATATACGTATTTGTACCTATCTCAGTATAAAAGTACACATATGTTTGTTTCTTGATTTCTTCCCGCATAAACGACTATAACGATTTCAGATTGCAAGTTATCGTTCCATACCTTCGTCTCTATATCTGGACTGTCATTTATATACCTAGCTTATATTTCGTCATCAGTATTTTTTTTAAGAATATTCGTTGCCATCATCGACTGAGGGAGCGTTAGAGAGCAAAGTATCTATGCTTCAGCTTCGACTAAAATACTTTCGAATGTCTGGGTTCTGTCCAGATCTCTGTCTTCTTCTACAGTTCGCATTTCTTAACCGATTCGCTTCGAAAGTGGCAGGACAAAAAAAACTGTATAATTATTAGCTAACGAACCTGCCCATAAAAATTCACGAGAATCGGTTGAGAAATGCAATCTGTAGAGGAATACAGACATCGGCCGCGAGGTCTCTAGCTCACACACCCACTAGTATATCTATGTGACATTAGAATGTAAAGTTAATTTGCCAAATTGATTAAAAAAAACTTATTTAAGCTTATAATTAACTTATTTATCACTTACAATTGATTCATGTTTTATTAATAAAAGTAGTAGACTTCATGATATGAAAACTGTCTAATTTAAGTAATATATCATAAGCACGTGAATAATCTACACTTATAATTTCATAATTGACAATAAAATAATCACAATAGTTGTTACAAGATACTATTCTTGATTAAGCAGGTGTTTCAGACTAGCAGTGACCCTTTATGGTGACTTTTGGCGTATTTTACTATCACTTTACAAGGTAATTAAAGGGTCCAGATTCAGAAACCGTTCTAAATGAGTCTATTATATACTTAGTTATAAAAACTTCATACATCCGACCTCATTGTATAATTAACCGGAAATGCAATATCATACATGCAATGCCTACATTCATCTTGAGATTATTTATGATCTCTCCGATCTCCCTGGTTATTTGAAACTGGCACAAAACACAAACAATTCCTAACCGCAAGTAAAATGTAACTTGTCCATAGACAAGCAAACAAAAAAAACTCGGAAAATGCTGCACAATGAAGAGTATAATTTTTTTCTCACCTATCTTTGCAACAAGATTTTAGGAAACTCAGTAGATTTGTGCCATTTACCCCTCCTAACATAACAACATAAAATAACATATTGTCACGCCTTTCCCCCGAGAGGACTAGCAGAGGTGTAATACACAATAATGTGCTGTAAGCACAGTAAGCATTTAAAATAAAATAAAATACGACACCCACACTTCGTCGGACGATATTCAGTCGCAAACGTGACAGGGGGCGAGCCTTTCGCCCCGTCCTAACTTATACTATCAAAAAACCTTTTTGTGAGTTCGTGAGTTTGTAACTTTCCGTGCTGTGTATTTATTTATAATTTATAATAAAATAAGAAGCACAGTACGGAAAGTAATACATCAGATTCCCGCGTTAACCTAAATAATTGTAACTGCACTTTGCTGCCAAGTACATGTGAGTGACACACCTTGTCCTTCTGCATTAATTTCCTCTTACTTTACTCACAGGTGTAGGTAATTTAATACGCGGATTTCCGATGCAAGGCACAGGTTTAATCATAGTTAGTTCAAGACTGAACGTCAAACTTGCTTCCAAACTGGTAGGGATACTAGCGTATATAATCTCAACATAATATCTTAGTAAATAGATCTATATTCTATAGTACCTGGTAGCGCATTATAATAATACTAGGTGTTACCCGCGACTTCATTCGCGTTTATTTAGAAAATAGTATCCATAAACCTTCCTCGTGAAATTCTGTACCTAATTACCAAATATCATCAAGATCCGTTCAGCCGTTTAGCTGTGAAAAGCCTACAAACAGACAGACTTACTGTCGATTTTATAATATAATTGTATGGATGACATTAACTTTTTAGTTGTTTTATTGCACCCATCGATCGTTATAGGCCAAGAGGACTATTGCTTAGATTTTTTGTGATTATACGTAGATTGTCACTTCAATCAATTGAAACTGCGCTATAAATGTTTTTGTAAGAAACGAATACCTAATTCAAATGAGTGTCATAAAGTTAATGTGTTAGAAACTGGTTTGGCCGTTTGATGCATCCATCACATGCTACATTTTTATTAAATTATTTTGCTTCAAATGCTCATTTGTTATTCAATGACTTGGTTTTTATGCAGTCAGAATTTGCAGATAAATAGCTCTAAATTGATTTGGCAATCATAGACATCATATGGAGTATTCTGTGTTGGCAAGTAGCTAGTATCTGAAAATTAGATAATTATGGTTGATACACATTTGATAACCCGGTTATGGAAGAGTCATTGACTTTTATGTTTTATCTGGTACCTTGCTGCGCCCTCGGTTCTACATGTCACGAAAACCTTCAGTTTTTTCCAGTGGGAACTATCTGATTTAAATAAGTCTCTCTAATGTGATAAAATCTAAATCTTTTCATCTATTTGCGCCGATCCGTTACTCTCTCTTTATTGATGTCTTCACGTCGATAGTATTGGATGATTTGACTACTTACGGATATTTATCCTTGAGTAGAGGCTTTAGGCTCTATTATATGAGAATAAATAAACAAATAAATAAATAAAAATACACTGTGTGAAGCTGTCGGGCTATTGAGGAAGCGGGAGTTTCATTGTTGGTGCTACGCCATACAGCCACATTGCGCACAAGACCCTTACTTCAAAATCCCCACATAACGATGGTGGACTCACCATCACGTGAAATAAGGACTAATACTGTCAATTCGCTTGCCTACAATATTGAACACGGCACGGATTTTCGCTGTTCCATTCACGCATGAAAAACAAGAACGATATAAAGTCCTTATATGTATACCTGACTAAACAATGCTGACTAATTAAAAAATCAACAAACTTTATGAGAAACAGGACAATTCATTTACCACAGACATACCACCACCATATTGTTTCCGAGACAATCGCGTAGGTCTATTATCCCCGTCATTGTGTTTTTTGTCACATAACATGACATTCTGACATTTTAAACATCCTAATTTACATAGATAATTTTCATAACTACCTACTTATTTTTAGAAATATTTACAAGTCTTTTGTTACTTCCTAGACATTGCGACATAATATAAAGTAAACTTAAATATTTCGTAACTACTTAACATATCGTCACGCCTTTCCCCCGGGGGCTGGCAGAGGTGTATTAATACAACATTCACACTTCACCGGACGATATTCAGTCCCAAATGAGACAGGGGGCGAGTCTGTCGCCATACACCGGGCTCCAGTCATGTAGCAGATGACATACAATACGCACAAATGTTCACACAATAAACAAATTGATGCGTGTCGTCGGCTGAGTTCGTACCCGCTCCCTCTTCTCGGCTTGAGACGCAGGCATTCTCCAACTAGGCTGTCATCGCTTCTACAACTTATTTTCAATAATTACGTAATTTTTTATTAATGGCAACCGCTAAAATGATTTTTTGTTTGAAAGCTTCCGCTTTGTAACTTCGTTTGCGATTTAGATACCTATAAAACTTTATTGTTCTGCACAGATACGAGTAACTTTTAGATACTAATATTAACGACCACGACGCAAGACAAACTGCTAGTCTTAAGGTGAAGACTGACTGAAAACACTTGTCGTAACGTATCCTATTCGCGTATCGTGTTTGTGTAACAGTTTGGCAATCGTAGTTCGGGTGAACCTTGGCAACGACGATACGGCGCCCGCTTCGAATTGCTTGGCGAGCCTCGAATCAAGGTGCTAGCGGCGCGCAGCGAGCCGTTCGACGCGAGCGCCGATAAGCGATTTAAAAGGCCTTCGAAAAAGCAAAGTCAAAGTCAATTTGGGTATCAAAGATACACTTACGAACGTCAAAGTTTTTTTAAATAGACTCGACCGCCTTGTTCGGATAAAGAGCCTCTACTCAGAAGAACAGGCAAGAAACTGAGGGGCATTATTTTTTAAAGAATAAATAAATTACAGTCTCACAACTTTTGGCTTACAACTAGGTAATATCTTTAGATACTAGTGGCTACTAGGCGGAAGTGGAAGGCTCCAGACATCTTTGTCTTCTAAATAATTCTTAACCTTATATTACCCTCTTTTCATTAATGTAGTTTTGACATGTGATTTGAATTTTCCTTCAGTGAGCCCTGTGTTTGTGTTTAGTAAGCTAACAGGTTCTTGTGCTCGCGATGAGCGGCTCGGCTCGTTGAATTGATGCAGCGAGCTGTTGCGACAAAACAATACGCGTACTCGATACGTTTGGTTTATCTTCAGTCAGTTTCCCCCTCTACGACAACATCCTGCGACCACGAATGCATGTTTGTAAAGCATTGAATAGTGGCTAGAGACCGCTAAGTTTGTGACCCGAGGGCGTCGCAAACGACTTTGTTGAGTCATGCATTTGACCGTGACTCCCAAGCGGTCACGGGATCTCATCTGGCGTTATGTGAAACATTTTATGGTCATGTGTGCTGTAAGCTGCGGGTCTGTGTGACACATGACTAAAGACTAGGCGCCGAAGTCGGAGAGTCACCTATACCACACATGTGTATTTATATTTTGTTAACACTTGGGTTGTGGTTACTGACATCCGTATATTATTATATATAGATATTTATGTAGTTAAAGTACCTACATAAATAGTTTTTTGTTTTGTATTTTTAACCATATTTTATAGTTACTTTGACATCACAGCGTTTTAGTAATTTAATTACCAATGCGCAAAAACGCCCACTGTGATCTATTCAACTATTCTATTTGAATTCATGTTTATTTTTAACACTATTGTGGCTTTACCTTTAACCTTTCAATAATGCTATATTCATACTTACCTACCTACTTTTAGATTTTATATGAGCATGTATACGAATAAAGGTATAAGCAATTCCTATAACTTTATTCCATAAGGTGTGGTGCGGATGACAACCGCATTTATTTCGATTGCTTAATTTATTACAGTTATTGACAATTCCGTGTTTTAGTGTAGTAATAATGAGGACGTTGCAAAATGTTTAGTGTCATGACTTGTAAATCGCGGCAACTTTTAAGGGTGAATAGGAACGATTTGTCTAATGTCACATTACCATCCTACAATGAAAGTAGTTATAAATAACATTGTTCTTAACAAACTCGTATGTAAAAGTCAGCTAAACTTCCTCGAACCAATAAGTTGTTGGACAAAGACCTCTAAAGCGCATTCCAAAGTACGAAAAGTTAAAATTGCAAGATATTCGCCCTACAATCCAAATAACGTTTCCGCCACGTAACCGCGATACAAAGTTCGTACTTGTGACGTGTCTACGTAATTACAGGCATAGTTCTTGATGAGTCGTGATGGTCACGGTCACTGCTGCAGTAGGTAAGTTATGGTAGTCGGGGTAATTAAGTACGGCTTTGAACTTGGGTTAGTCCAATTTACATGTTATGCATGAAATTAACGAGCTTTGTAAAATATTTGCCGCGTCTATTGGCTTTAGCCATGATCTTCAAGTTTGATTGCATTTTTAAACTGCTTTATTTGTATGTTTGTTTGTACTTTTCCGCGGGTACTTTACTCTGTTTATTATTTGTTATTTATGTTAGGTTTATTTTAGGCTTAAATGGTTTTTATTAATAAAAATTATCGATTATGTTTGTTTGTTTATTTTTTGTTTCTTTCAAACGTTGCAACCATTTTTTTAACTGCATCTACTAAACGGATTCCTATGAAGCTTTGTACATAAATATAGTTCCAGTGACGATACAACATTACAAGATTAAAACAGTTTTTCCTTAAAGTTGTTCAAGTGATGCTTGTTCTTTCATCGAATTGTATTGTGTATTTTCTATGTAATAATGAATATTATCAATGTGCCTACGTATGTTCATTGAATTAAAAATAGGGTCAGCTGGGGCAATTGCGTTTTTCGAGAATTACTGACAAACCCTTCACAGATTAGGCAACTAACGCCATCTTGTACACAGATGGCGTTAATAGCCTAATCTGTGAAGGGTTTGTCAGTAATTTAGTTATTGCGCTAAAGATAAAAAAAGATGTAGGTGACGCCTAATTTATGAAGGGTTTGTCAGTGATTCCGGAAAAACGCAATTTCCCCACAGACACATTTGCCTCAGATGACCCTACATACCTTTATATTTATCAAGTCATCGCCGACACGGATTTCTAGTGTAGAGCAAAGAGCGCAAACAAATTTCTTTACGAAATTTTTATTTTAATTAAGCAAGAACGGTAGGTAAATAAGTTTACAGTTAGTAATTGCACTTGGTTGTTAAACCTTTTAAATTGCGGCATGCAAAGTAATAACCTCACGTTCAATGTAATCTTTTATGTTGTAAATTAAACTGCGGAGACAATAAAGTGTTATCTAACGCACAATAAATGTTAAACGACGCCGGTCAAGAAATGTGGCTGTCCGTGACACTCTGTTTTATTTGATGTACGAAGCACGTTTCAGTATTTAAGTTTGTAGTTATTTTAGTTGTCAAAAGTTAACTTGTGAAACATTGTCAAAAGTTAACTTGTGAAACTTCGTGTTGAATGCAAACCGCAGTATTAAATTTAAACCACAAATATGATTTACTTCTCTGAACTATAATAAACATTGAAGTGTCTAGGAGCTTTATAATGGACTAGCTGCGTCCCGCGGTGTTACTCACGGTTAAAAAGTAACAAAAGTAAAATAAAACAACTTAGAAGTAATGTGCTATTTTAGACTATAATATATCTCGGTGTAAAACTTCATCTAGACCCGTTCAGACGCTCCTGGCGTGATTGAGTAACATACCTCGATCCATCTTTATCTTTCTAATTAATTTACTTTCTTTTCTCACTCTACACATTGACATGATTATTTATTTATTACTGCCCTGATACATACCATAGACTAGTAGCGCATTTACTGAGATACAAACCCCATTCACGTGCCAAACTGTGACCGAAGCTGTGACTCCCGTATAGGCTTGTTCAGCAACGAGCGTAGATGCAACCAATCGGACACTACATAAAAAAAATTTAATGGTTTTAAGCCAATGATAATTCAGTACATTTATGTAGATATTAAATTTGGAATACCGCGCGGATTATTATCCTCTATCTAACAAGTATAATTATCTTAGAACTGCATATAATCACAATTAATCTAAGCATGTATGTATGAGCTAAACACGAACACTGCGTCCGTAAAAAGAAATAAGTAGAAAAACTAAAAGATTTTACCACCTAGCAAAAAATGACTAGCTGATGATTGCATGACGAATCGTTATTTTATTTTAGGTAAATCTCAGATATACAAATAATTGGATTTGCACAAAAAGTGACAAAAACGTACCTATACACACATACATGCTACCACAAAGGATTCTACGTATTCTCGTAGGTGCCCGAGCATTCGGTGATATAAAAGACTTTAACGCGCGTCACGTAATTTAGCAAGGGTACAAAAAGTTATAATATTTGATAAATTAAATATTAGTATTGGTTTGGTACCCATACCTAAGTATTTTGAACATACGTATGGTTTTTAAATACGAAATTGCCATTAAACGTACTTGTTACCTTCATTTTAATAGCAGCGTACTTAAGCAAAACCTTGCAATTATAATTTAGTCACATCTGAAAGTGTCATTGCGTTAAAAGTGGTAGCATTTCAAAGTCAATTACTTTTTTCCGCATTTAGTCTAAAATTGCAGACCTTGAATACACTTAAGTATTACTTACCTTTTAAAATAAATATATTTACTTTAAAAAAAAATTGAAAATTAAACAATATAGCAATTAACACTTATCCGTAGGTCAATGTATTTTAAAAATATTTAAACCTTCGATTTTGTAATTTCAATAGTTATCGCTTTTTTTTTCGGAAAAAAGTAGTTAGGGTCAACTAGGGCAAATGCGTCTATGGGGCAAGTGCGTCTTTCGAGAATTACTGACAAACCCTCCAGAAATTAGGCGCCACCTACATCTTTTTTCTATCTTTAGTTGCAATATTTTTTACAAGATGGCGTTAGGGAACGTACCCATACTACGTGACTCATTTAGGGGGGGGGGGATACGATTTTTTAATGTTTTGTTTGCAAAAAACGATTTAAAACTATCAATTACTACGTAAAACTAGAGTAGGAGGGAGGGGGTCTTATAGAGTACAGATGTTCACCGACGGGGGAGGGAAGAGGGTTAAAAATTGTACGAAATGGTCACGTAGTATGGGTACGTTCCCTTAGTTGTTACCGACCTACATAAGGAGCTGGCGACATTGCGAACAAATGCTGCGTCGACAATTGTTGTACTGAATACGTCATCGCAGCGCGTGAATACGAGCCGCGGCGGCGGTCGGTGCGATATTTCGCCGGTCAGCAATTCCCCGAGCGCGATTGACACCGTTTCGCGGGCCGATGACCTGCCTACTTATGCAGCTCGTGTTGCTAAGATCGCGTCACCGCAGCCCGTGAAGACAACAGCATCTTCTCTGCCACCAGCAAGACCATCAAAGACGCAGAAGAAGAGCAACACTCAGGCCTCTCACCTCTCTCCTGCTCCAACTGCACAGCTGAAGAAGACAAAGGCAACGTTCGCCCCGGATCTTAATACCTACCGTAAAAAAACAAAAGTTGTCGAAATAGCTCAATCTGATGTAGGTAAAGTGAATTTAGGCGTACCGCAAGGCAATAACTTGGGCCCATTGCTGTTTTTAGTATACATCAATGAATTGCCATCCTTACTAAAGCATCACACCGTTCTTTATGCTGACGATGCAACTATACTATTTGTGAAGAGAGGACAGAGTGATTCTGAATATAATAACACTATCACAACTACGCTAGGAAAACTGATAGAATGGTTAAACGCTCTAAACCTTCAAACAAATATTTCTAAAACTAAAATAATGCAGTTTCACAACTACAAGGCTACTCCAATCGATCTTAACATAGATGTTGCTGGTTCATCTATAGTTGAAGTTTTTCAGACGGATTTTCTTGGAGTATCTCTGGACACTCACCTAAACTGGAAGTCTCATCTGGCAAATGTCGATAGTAAAATTTCCAGTCAATGCTACGCTATATCGGTTTTAATTGATGTTGCATCTATTGAAGTTGCCAAAAATGCCTACTATGGTAACATATACCCTTTGCTGACTTATGGGGTTATTTTTTGGGGAAATTCTGTTAATGTGAAACATACTTTTATAATGCAAAAAAGATGTCTAAGAATAATATATAGTAAAAATAGTGATGAAACATTAAGACAATTATTTAGAGATAAGCAATTTTTAACCCTGACTGGTATCTATATTCTTGAAATTTCTCTATTTGTAAGAAATAATAAAGGCTTATTTAAAAACAAATCAGATCTGCGAACGAGAAATAATACTATGAGAGGCAATGATTACCTCTATAAGCCACACAGTAATTGCGTTATTCATGGGAAAAGTACCTTTATGAGTGCTATAAATATTTATAATTTGTTACCAAAAGCGATAACTGACATTCCCAGTACTAAAAATTTCAAAATTGCACTGAAAAAGTGGCTGTTAAATAACGTTTTTTATGATCTGAAGGAGTTTACTGATAGAGATAAGACTAAAGAAATGACATTGTTAAACAAACAATTTTAAATTTAAAACTTCTAAATCAATATTCAATAATTATTATATTTTTCTTATACGTACTATTTCTCTGTTGACATTGAATTTAAATTTTTTTTGACATAAAATGAATGTAATTAAAATTGTTTATTATTATAAATTTACATAATACTTATTTTGACACGTGCTAATAATTATTGAATTCCCGATGAGGGTAAACTGATTATGACGATTTCTGCAAGAAGAACTAGCATAGATATATTGAATGTATCAGTTATTCAATAAATGTTTCTGAATCTGAATCTGAATCTGAAAGTTCTGGCCAAAAGGGCTAGTGTTCCGGCGCTACTGGGAGGCCTCCCAGTAGCACAGGGAGCAAAAGCCCAGAAGATTTAGTTAATTTTATTGATGTTATTTATATGTATGTTGGTCTGTAAGGTATTTATTTTCTATGGGACTCTGTAACTTGCATTGTATGCAAGTTATATTGCCTGAAATAAATGGATTATTATATTATTATTATTAGTTGCCTGATATTTGAAGGGTTTGTCAGTGATTCTCGAAAGATGCAATTGCCCCACAGACGCATTTGCCCCAGTTGACCCTGTCCTGATCCGGTCTTTAAGATGTGCAGTCCACGTTAATAAAACCCAACTTTCCTTGATTTTTATGTAATCATACCCTTACCCTAATTTAATTCATGAATATCCTAATCATTTACTTAGTCGTGTAATAATACCAGACAGCAGACACAACTTGCGTGTGTGTGCATATACAAATGAGCCTGACGCTTTTTAGCAAGATCGTTTTTAAAACTAAAACCATCGAACCGGTTCCGATCCTTATCTAATGCGTGTATAGTACACATTGTATTGCTGGAGGCATCAGATTTATAACATGTCTCATGATGTAACGATGTCAACCGAGGGCCAAGGCCAGCTCTAGGTTGCACAACTTTACGCAGGTTTCTCGGAACACGACTCGATTTCTAAATTATATTAAGCATTGTTTGCCTTCTTACAGCAGGGCAAGCACGGGCCGGAGACAAATTATCTTTCCACCGTTTTTGTCCACGCCTAAATTTGGCTATTGATAGAGTAGAATGCGGGAGAATGCGGATATTTTTGTCTTTTTCTCGTGGAATTAAAAAGGGGGTAAGAAATTTTTTCTCCAGTCCGTGCTAGCCGTCCAGATTTAGTAAGTACTCGTACCTACTCATTTATGCATTTACCTATCTATTTGCGGTCTATCAGAGAACTTCGTTGCTTGTAACACCTCATACTTTCACATGAGTATAACTATAATAGCGATGATAGCCTAGCCGGAGAAGGCCCGCCTCTCAAGCCAGAGGGAGCGGGGCTCGGACCCAACCGAAGGCACGGACCAATTTGTTCCATGTGTGTCAAATAAAAAAATAAAAAATAAATAAACATAAGTGTGCGTATTGTATGTCATCTGCTACATGACTGAAGCTCGGTGTATGGTGACTGGCTCGCCCCCTGTCACATTAGGGACTGAATATCGTCCAGCGAAGTGTGGGTGTTATACACCTCTGCCAGCCCCCTCGGGGGAAAGGCGTGACGATATGTTTATGTTATGTTTAACTATAATATGCATAGGTAGGTTCCAAAGTACCAATGCATTAAATAGGGTTCCTTCCGTAGTTTAAATAATCGTTGAATTCTGTCTTGTGTTGAGAAATTGACACATTTTGCTTTGTTGTTCCTTATCTGTACAATCAAGACGGTGTTTGGTCAGTTACAGAAGAAATACTTAAATAATCACGTAAAGTATGTTGACACATTACATATTTTCGTGGCTTTACGTGGCTTTAAAGTAAAAGTGTTTCTATTGGTCGTTGATGGCTTTTTGATCAATAGAAATGGCGTATAGGCGTTTCCGCGGGGGTTCACGGCAATAGTCTGGTACAGGCTTAACGAGATACCTAATTAAGGTTCAATCTTACAGCATATTTGTAGGAAAAAAGCTTCTTCTCTACTTCTACTAGTCTCTAGTGAGTACTAAAACTCTAGTGTTTAGAGCAAGGAGTGTTTACCAACTTTGGGCTTGCGCAGTAGCGGTAACGGGGACGAGCCACCGGGCCAAGGGGGCTATTCCTACGCGAGATATGAGATTTTATCTTGGTCACTCTCACACCTATGACTATTCAAACGAAAGCAACAAGGACGAAAAATGGTGAGATTGAATCTCACTCCGTAATATGCCCCCCAGTGGCCCTATTCGGATATTTGAGATGTTCATCTCGCCTTTTTTCGTCCTTGTTGCTCTCGTTTGAAACGTCATAGGTGTGAGAGTGACCAAGATAAAATCTCATCTCATCTCACGCGCAGGAATAGCCTCCCAGATGAAACCAAGTCAAAGCGACGCCATTGGTCGGACGTAAAAGTCGTAATTTTTTAAGTGATAACCTAAACTCGTATAGAGTTTAGGTTATTTCAGTGTTGCCGTACACTATGACGTCACTATACCGTGCGCCAAAATTAGTGCTGGGTCGGTTAGCTATTTACAACTTTTAATAAGTATCTACTTGCTTTAAATTAATTTTAGGTGTTATTTTAATACTGTACTGTAAAAAATACACACAAACTCCCAATTAACACCCATAGCAATGAGGAAAAATTAATTCTGTGACAAGTCGCTGGTCGCTGCTCTAGAGTGATTCTATATGACGGAAACTCCATAAGCTTCCGATAACCCCATAAATCATGAACCTTGTCGCCAAAATGTTGTAACGTTCACCTTCGCGCGGTCATTGGCTGAACATGTTGCCGCCACTCTAGAGTAGGTGTTTTTGCTCTGCTTCCGATTGTATGACACAAACGTGCAGATACTATAGACATGGAAATTTCCATCACAAATGTAAATATATGGAATATGAAAATTTAATTTAACACTACTCATAGATAACTGTAGTATTAAATAATAATAATAATAATCCATTTATTTCAGGCAATATAACTTGCATACATATATTGCATAAATGCTTCGATAGAATCCCACTAATATTATAAATGCGAAAGTTTGAATAGACTAAACGGACGTTTGTTACTTGATCACTCTAGAACGGCTAATCAGATATGGATAAAATTTGTCACAGCGATAGATAGTCTGGAATAGCACATAAGATGATACCATGATAATGACGGGTGATATCACAGGCTACGGCTAGTGTTTTATAAAGCTTTCCTCATCTGTTCACTAGTTAGCGTTGCCGGGGTTAAAACGAAAAGATTCAAGACGTTAATTGTTAATTTTGAAGGCATATTTCTCATACTCTTACATACTCTCTACATGGGTCCTTGATTGCAAATTTCCAATAGCCGCCCTGTTATAGCAGCCGTGAATTAACCAAACTTAAATTAAAATATTAAAAAACCAAAACATCATGTCTTGTCTTGGTCTTGTTTTAGAAGCGATGTCCGAGGCGGCAGAAGGAGGCGGCTCCATCGCGTGGCGCCTGCTGGCGACGCTCGAGGGAGGGTCTCTACTGCTCGCTGCGACAGCGCTGCTCGCGTACACAGCGCGAGGCAAGGCGCGCGCCCGCTGGACGCTGCCTCCCTTCGCTACTGTCGCGGTAAGTAATGATGGACGCTATTCGCTGGTGTGGTAAGTGACGTTTGTGTGAGACTCCTTGAATCGTCAATATTTCTCGCGTACACAGCGCGAGGCAAGGCGCGCGCCCGCTGGACGCTGCCTCCCTTCGCTACTGTCGCGGTAAGTAATGATGGACGCTATTCGCTGGTGTGGTAAGTGACGTTTGTGTGAGACTCCTTGAATCGTCAACATTGCTCGCATACACAGCGCGAGGCAAGGCGCGCACCCGCTGGACGCTGCCTTCCTGCACTGTCGCAGTAAGTAACTGCATATCGATGGCTTCCAGCCAAAAGGTGATAAGCGCCACTATACAAACTTTACAGGAGAGTGATTTAAAGTTAAAAAATAATTAAAAATGGCCATAAAAAACGTAGTATAGCTTCCGAAAAGCTGGAAATGTTGCTATATTATAGTATTTAATGTTTCTATTGAATGGCATCATTACTTTTTTGAAATTCAGCCTGCAAACATTATTTATTGTCGCTTATCCCAGTAGGTCTTAATTTTACAAACAGCCAAAATTTCGTAAATCAATAAACATGATCAGGCATTTCCAGCAAAACTTGCGTAACTGCATTTCATGTATCATTTAAATTGAAGAAAAATGGCATAAGTTTAAGTTTTTGAGAAATAAAATTAGAGAAATATGGGACAACCAACTATTGAATAAAAATTGACAAAGTGCAAAATTGTATTAAGTTCAATTTTGAATGAGAATAGTTTGTCTGCAGTGTATTTTCAATGTGCTAATTCTTCCTTAATTTAATTACGTGCTGAAACGATTTCAGGTTTGTCTCGGAGTAATTAAAGATTAAAACAACAGACTTGTAGGAATCGAATCAGTCTGTATTAATTGACGTTTGGCACATGCTAATAAAATGTAATATATTAATTACTTACTAAAAAACATTCGTAATAAAATCTCTTATTACTATTAATTACTATAAATTATAACGTACAGTTACAGAGATCGAATCAGCATAGAACAGCGTACAACATTTTGAAATGTCAAATTGAGTACAAATGTTCATCGATCTACTTTGTAAAATGTAAGCTTACAAAAGTACAAGCAAGTTAAAATGAAAAAAAAAATGTTATCTTAAAATTAGCGAACAATTTATCACAATAAACGTCTTATGTCTTCGACTTTTTTTATAAATATTACGAAATGTCAACCACAGTATCATTGTAAGGACTTCTAAAATTACCACTTATCCTACATTAACATCTTCGACATCAGTCTCAGGAAGTGTATCCTTAACATTGTTAGAACCCGTAAGACTGTTATATTCGTTATGAAAAATAGGAGGAATCACATTAGTTCGACAAAGTTTAAGTAAATCATCGTGTTTTGCTTTAGACATAGGTAGCTGAAATTTATAACATGCCGGTGGAGACAGTTTAGTTTTAGATTGTACTTCGATGGAATAACTTTAGTAAAAATGTATAAAAAACATTAACTTCACTTACCTGATGAGAAATCTATCATAAAACAAAAAAAAAAATATTACGCGTCAAAATGGCTCGCGAGAGCGCGTGGCGCTTGCTCACGTAGTTCCAAAAAACCGATGTAGGTACCCGACATTTTCAATTATTTTTGAATAGGTAAACGACAAATGCCGATACCTTTTAGACCTACTTTTTTATCTAAGCGCCAAAATTATTTAAGTATCGGGAGGGAAAAATGGGATAAGCGACAAACTATTGTGAAATATTTGTAAGTGCATTATGTAGTAACCGCCAATTGGCTAATTATTTATTATCGGGGAATGACACCCTAAACACCAAATGAAGGCTTAAAAATGCGGCCTAATAGCTATAAACGACAAAATATAGTCTTCGAAATAACAGGCAAAAAGTACTAAACGGAATAACAAAACAAATTATTGAGAGGCTAATAAACGTAAACGCAAATTTGTGAATGTTTACTTCCAGCTAAAATTAGTTAAGGTACAAACAATAAAACGTAACAGAAAGCTCTAATAGCGTAAGTTCCTTTTCTTAAAAAAAAATGTTTGAGTAACCCCCAAAAAAGGAAAAAGTGTAAAATTTCTGGCGTTTATAACGAAAAAAATTGCTAAAATCGCTGATTTTTCTACCGCCTAAGCGACATCAAAGTTGCTCCTAGAGACATGTCACCTAGACCATTCGACGCAGAAAAAAAAGACGATTCCAACCATATATATAAGTCCATTTGCCAAAAAATGTCGCTTATCACCTTTTGGCTGGAAACCATCGATATGCAGTCTACGTCAATCGATACGTTAAGTACTAAGAGTATACAGTCGCTTGACGCTGTTCTTTGGCTTGACAACTACTAAACGACGCAAACATTAGTGCCCAGAAGGCGCGCGACGCCAATGAGCCTGGGGGGCTTGAGATGAGATGAGATTTTATCTTGGTTACTCTCACACCTATGACCATTCAAAGGACAGCAACAAGGACGACATATGGTGAGATTGAATCTCACTCCGTAAGAAGCCCTCCTGGGACCGACCAAGATAAAATCTCATCTCATTTCACGTGCAGGAATAGCCCCCCTGGAGCGATGTATGCAACAACACTGACACTGTCCGTTTGGCTAAAGACGCTGTAGTAGGTATTAATCAAGTTTACATGGCTTAGCTACCGACTGAAAAAAAAAATGTTTTATAGTTTATGTACAAAGAGTTAGGTATAGGCCAGGTCAAGAGTACCTACCCTAAACCGACGACCATGTGTGAAGGAACTCGTGGAAGTAGAAAAAGCGAAAGATTTGTGCCAGGATCGTAGCAATAGTAGAGAGAAGTCTACGGAAAAAAGACGTGACTATTATTATGTATGTATTTATGTATGTAGAGTTATAGGTATAAGTATGAGTGACAACGAGTAATGAGCAACAAGTCTAGCTCCCGCACCGACAGCTAATTAAAGTGTCGACAAAGCATAATTGATCATCATAAACACAACACCAGGATGCCAAGTTGCAAATTTGTCGTACACGCAATCATGTACGTACTTGTTATAATGAAGACACCTTTGCTAAAGATCCGGTAACACCGGTAACGTGTTTGTTTCAATTCAAAGGATTTTAAATCGTTTTAGCAAATACATGATAATTATTTAATTAGTTTTATGAATAAACGTGTTAATTTCATTACATTTTACAGCTAACGAATACAACAAATGAATTAGGAAGAGCACTGAAGAGCCGTCTTGAAGCACAGGGCTGCGTTGTGAGCGCAGTGACAAGCGGAGCGTCGAGCGGAGCGGATAGTGGAGTGGACAGCGAGGAGTATGACGCTCTGGTTGTCGTTGGCTCCCAGCCTAAGTCAGAGGGCTTGGACGGGATCTCGGGTTTGGTCTCAGAAGATGTGTATAATAATATAAAGGTGACAATAAAATCTACTTACATCCACCTACATGAATATAACAGGCCCCCTATTCTTAACGCGTGAGACGTTTCCTGCATAGGTATTCACAATCACTCGGAAACGTTTCCGTTCGCGGATTCCAAAAATTTGAAACAAATATTATTCGTATTCATTCGTACCTTCATCAGTCCGTACCTACTCATAAGCTTTTAAACGTGATTCATTCTTCCGATTGGATATAGCTCGGTTCCTTATTTCAAATTTTATAAAAGAAGACTGAGATTTGAACAATTTGTGTTTGAAAATTGTGGGATCCGATCGGAAATGTTTCCGAATAATTATGAACAGCACCGCTGGTCAGTTTCACTCCTATGCATTTTGAAACGAGAGAGACCAAGACCAGAAAATATCTCGAATTATAGGAACAGGGCATAATTAAATCCTTTTATGAAGCACCTGCTGCACCACGCGGTTTCATCTACGGTCTCTCAAGAATCGTTATTTTTTTTCGGGATAAAAGGTATATGGCCGTTTGTCTTATGTTTTTTCCAGAAAAACATGATGACGTTGTTTGAATAAGTAGTTAGGGTGTGAAAGCGTAACAAATGAACAAACTCACTTTCGCATTCATATAATATTTGTCAGGATTTTAGGCACCTACGATAGGTGCCTACAATGCTTTTATTTGTTATTTAGTAGAGGCAATTTCGGAAAAAAACAATTAAGATTTATGTCCATATTATTCAGTAAATTATGAAATTCGTGATGTATAAATGAAAAATTATGCAGGATATATATGTAGGTACCTGCCTATTCAAACACAAAAATGACATTAAGTATTTTCCCACATTAAGGTTTTAATCAGATTCAGAGGTATCTAGATATATCTCTTCAGCTTGAGGCTACCTCTTGGTGCTAAGTAACTAAAGTGAATAAAAACTACCAACCCACCTGCTACTGGATATTACTAATTAGGTAATTAGATAGGCTACTACTAACTGCCTGCGTGCAGATACCTAGCATGCAATTCGCGTAAGCAATCAACTTATTTTACGCTTAGCTACTTGTATCTATTCATCAAACCATGTATTCTCAATTCCTCAGTTACTAGAAAGCCTGTCGGCGCGCGTGAAGCGAGGCGGGTGCATAGCGTGGGCGTGCGCGGGAGCGGAGCGCACGCACGGCGCGTTTGAATCCACGACAACAGCCTTCGACGGTGTGCTGCGCGCCAGCCTCGAGCATGTCGCGCAAATGTATGAATTGCTAATACTACTAAGACCCTTTTTGTTCAGTGGGTTGATAGCAGGAGTGAATCGACTTAAAGCGATATTCCATTATGCGTAAGCACTAAACCGGTCTTGACGATAGTAGAGGGTGAATCCAATAAATGACGCTGCAGCTGCCATCTCTCTGCCCGCTAGGGCGAAAACGCACCCTTATATCATCGTAAGAAAATACCTACTGCTACGCCAGTCGCGTCAACTTAGTAACTATTAGGTACACTAATCTGTGGGGATGTTTAGGAACATTGCGTTTATATCCCTATTATGCACAGTTTAGACAGTAGTTACTATTCGAAGCCGGATCGAGTCCTTTTTAAGAATCTGACACAAATGGAATCTTTCTGGATTAACATTCGTGCCAAATGGATTGAGACAAAAAATATTTTTAAAATGAATATTACTGGAAAATATATTTGAAACTTGTGGGATATCTAAGGGTCCATGATCTTTGATCTCAATTCACTTAGTACTTAAATAGGCCCAATAAAGCGTACGAGGTAAAGGTCAAATGAACTTTTGCCTCAACTCATTTGGCACGAGGAATAGCAAGTGTGGTGGACCTCCCTGTTCTAGCTACTGCCACTCAAGGTATCTTAACGAGGTAGCTAGTAACCCTCTTTAGCAAACAGAAACTACCTAGGTACTCCTAATTGTCTATACTTACCATAAATCTTTGCATCTTTATATTATTAAAACTGAAAAATTGATTGCACTATATTGTCTCGCTATTATATTGTAAACTGTGTGTCAAATATATTTTTTTTGCAAATTAACAATACTTATCACATAAAATATTGTGTGTAAAAAAACAGTAGGGTGAACAGAGACAAAACCACGACTATTTTTATCGTACAAGATCCAGACAATATGAAAAAAGAATATTTGTCAACTTGTAGTTATTTTAGATATTTTGATTAAAAATATCCCAAGTCTAGAAATTTATCGATAAATGTAGGGTCAACTGGGGCAAATGCGTCTTTGAGGTAATTGCGTCGTTCGAGAATTACTGACAAACCCTTCACAAATTAGGCGCCACCTACATCTTTTTTCTATCTTTAGTTGCAACAATCCTAACAAGATGGCGTTAGTTGCCTATTTTTTGTGAAGGGTTTGTCAGTAATTTTTGAAAGACGCAATTGCGCCACAGACGCATTTGCCCCAGTTGAGCCTACGTTCTTAGTTTCGTCTCTCTACACCCCGTTATGATCCTGGTGTCCCGGTATCATGGCTATGTTACCGTGTCCCCCGCTCCCCCCGCAGGTCGCAGTGCGCGCCGCTGTGGGTCCCGCGGGGCGCGGGCGCCGAGCTCACGGCCGCGCGGGTCGTCGCCGCGCTCTGCTCGCTAGACACCTCACCACACAACAGATTTTCTATTAGGTACAAACGCTACCCTTATTTTACTCTTTAATAGAATACTATCCATTACCCGCAGATGTCAACAACACATTCTTTTGATTTTGACTGCCTCGGTGGCTCAGTTGGTAGTGAACCTGCCTTCTGAGCTTGGGGGCGTGAGTTCGATTCCCACCTAGGGCAAACACTTATGTGATGAACATTTGTGTTTGTTCTATGTCTGGGTGTTAATATGCATTTTAGTATGTATTTAAAAATATCTAAGTATGTATATCAGTCCCTGGCAGCCATAGTACAAGCTTTGCTTAGTTTGGGGTCAGGCGACCGTGAGTGGAAGTGTCCCGAATTTATTTATTTATTTATTTTACAGTACTGCTCTATGACGCAAAAAGTCAATTTGGCAAAAAACGCAGAAAGACAGTTCCAAATTTAGTATTTGCAAGGATGAGTATTTGTCAATTTGCGAAAACTTGGTGGTCCCTTGACAACGCTCAGTTATAAGGGGTTTACATGTCTAGAATATTACTCTATTGTCACGAAGTTTCTAAAACAATTTTTTAGGACAATTGGTTATCTGTTTACTTTAAAAAATGTTTATTACAGGAACGCGGCTCACACAGTGGGAGAGTACCTCTACAGATGGTTGAAGATAATCACATGAACAAATAATTACGTGAAACGCACACTACCGACTTAGATCGTATTTATTTGATCGAATATCATGATTTTGGAAAAGACGATTTTCACGATATGATTACAACTCGTGCTACAATTGTAGCACGAGTTGTAATCATATCGTAATATCATTCAATCATATCGTAATCATAATATATTGTCGATTGTGACTAGTAGGTACCTAAATTAATATAATTTTCTCCTATTTACTGATTGAAAGAATCTGGCAACTTTATCTGTATGTGTACACTTTAGTTAGGTACTATGAAAATGTATAAAGTTATGAGTATTGTAATAAGATAAGCTATTATTTTAATTGTGATATTCTTTTGTAAGAAAAAAAAAACTAATAAATACTATAACCACCTATCCTCGTCTCTTCTTACTTTGGGAAAAAGAAAAACTGTAATTTGCTTTACACTAAGAAGTTTATTAATTCACACGCACACTGAAGTGCAATAATTATATTACGCCGGCAATGGAAAATACATTAAATCGACCCATCTCGGGTGCATACGGTAAAACATTGCCGGCGGCGGCGGCGACCGCGGGGTGACGCCTTCGATTGGCGTCCAACACAAAATATCCCTAAATATACTTTACATCTTTGCCAAGAACTTCTTCGCATCCTGCTGTGCCTTCTTTACTCTCTTCGTCTGTTTATAATTCAATTTCTTCTTCTCGTAAAGCATCACAATGCATGGATGAATTTGTCGCATGAGCTGATGCACCTCATTCCTAGACTTCGGGCACGCGCCCGAATTTCGTAAATAATTTAGCTTCTTGGAAAAGAAGACCAATTCTTTTAGATGTTTGGCTATTGTCATAGCGTTACATTCGGATTCGGACATCAAAGGTTTAGGAGCGGTCTCGACACGCTCGTTTTGTTCAGGTGGAATGCTTCGTTTACTCGTCGGGGTGTCCGGGTCCGGCTTGTTCCCTTTACGTTTCTTCTTTTTCTTCGGATTCTTCCCTGGGTTAGCGGCGTAATATTTGTTCACCAGGTCCGAGTAGTCATCCCTTTCGTTCGAGGAAAATATCCACTGGTAATGTTCGCCGATCTCTTTGCGCAGAGAGATCGATATGTTCTTCTCTCGAGAGCTCATGATTTTCTGGTGGAGCGATATCAGCTGGTTCAAATGCTGCGAGCCGTCGCCGAGGCCGGCCTGTCCCACCAGTATAGTGTTCAGCTTCTTCAGGGTCTCGTTGATGTGAGTTCGGCTATTCGACAGTCTCTCTGGACTGATCACTTTCTGCTTTATAAGCTTAGCGTGTAAATTTTGTGACCACTTGAGATTTTTGAATAAAACCTGCGGATCACCCAGGTTTTCGTTCAGTGATTCTAAAGCTTTATCGAGATGTCTCAATAAGTTATTTCTGTTTTTGGGTAGACAACTCAAAGTTTTCGACTCTTCAGAGTTTTCAACGGCGGGGGTGTTAGAGTTCCTGGTATTTGGTTGCACCCATTCTCTGAGTTTAGTCTGGAATAGTTCTTGATCGGCGAGTTTGCCCGTGATACTCAGAAAAGAGTTAACGTCGGCCGGTCCGACGGTCACGTTGAGTTTCCCCGTCGCCTCCTTCAACCAATCTTCGCCCTCTTTCGTCTTGAGCTTTTTAACAATATCGTTGGTGACGTAAATTCGAGCGGAAGTGACGGCGTCGCTCGTATCCGACACCTCGTTGTCCTGAATCACTCGTCCTTTATTGTCATGGTTCGACGACACAACGGGAATGAAATCCGGCGCTTTTTCCGTCATCGTCACAGAGTCGACGCTCCTACTAAGATTCTTGTATTTATTTCTGGGCGCACTATCTTCTTTCGTGCTTTTTTGGACGGGAGCGGGGCTCCTGGCGTTAATCGCCGTGTCGTCCACCGATACGTTCCTCCTCTTGTTGAGGTGCGTTTCGTGAACGGTCGGGGATTTCGAGAGGCGTTTTGCGTTTCTGTCGGGTCGCTGTATATCCTCGGAGAAGCTCTTGCTGCGCGCGGGCTGGGCGGGCGCCTGTGTCTGCGCGTAGATGGGGCGGTAGAGCTGCACGTGCGGCGAGTTGATGGGCAGCCCCGAGAACGGCAGTGTGATGCGGCACGTGTGGATGAGGTGGCCGCGCTTGGCGCAGCCGCTGCAGTACTGCTGCCAGGCCTTCTTGGGCTGGCTGCACATCTCTAGGGACATGTCCGTGCTGATCTGTGAACGAACAAATAGTGGAGTTAGAATATTTTTAATGACAGTTGTACAGAAAAGCGTAGTGTAAAACGAGACTGATTCTAGTTCATACACATTTTAAAGTCGTCGTTTGTATAGCATGACACATAGCATAGTGCATACGTACTATAAGGTCCCTCCCCACCCTTTATGCCGCAAGCTGCAGTAATGATATGACAGTTACCGTGTTGTGGTACCGGCGCCAGGTGTCGGGGCAGTGCGAGGCGGGGTGGCCGCACTGACCGCACTCGGCGCACGTTATGCTCGGCCACGAGCTGCAGTTGCGGCACATCGTCGAATACATGAAGTTGGGCGCGCCACACTGAAAACGGAAGTTATTATTATTATTTGTTGACACTGACAGCTTAAAGCTGATGCGTGTCTTATTTCAGTGCACTTCACTTCACTACATCTGTGTTTTTTTAAAGTAATTGTTAAGTTAAGTTTGTAAATACAGTTTTTGATTTTTTTTATAATCGACCTCGACATCTTGCAAAGAAGTTAACAATTTTGCATATTGCAGTTACATCACATTGCAGCCGTGACTCAACCAGCAAAGGACGACTTCATAAGTTAGGCTAGCATATATGTTATTATGTAGGGTAAAAAAACTGGTTTTAAACGTATCAAATGAGCATGGCTTCAAGCTGCGACAGACATCTAACAAATACAGATTGTTTTTTTTACTGTCTTGAAATAATATGGTGTGTTGTGTAAATGGAACAGAAGCCACACACGAGGATATTTGCTTGGTAGAGAGTGAGAAACGCAATCGGGCAGGGATGCGCGAGCGGCTCATGCAGGCCTAAACTGCGCACGCGACAAAATCTTCCCGTTATTTTTTGTCGAGTTAAAACGTGACTAGGTTACGTGTTACGTCTATCTCGATAAAGAGTCGACAAAATTTTGCTATGCTAGGCCTGCAGCGCCTGCGAAATGATTTCATGGAGGCCGACGGTACGTGCGACAAGTAACTATCTATCGGCAGGTTTCAAAGACTACTAACGACTAACATACGGCCAAAGGTCATGATCATCTCGGTCATAAGGCACGCATATCAACTCGGAACGGGATCGCTTTACCTCGCCGAGGACGATTTACCTACGTTACGATTCCGATTAGTGCGCGTTGCTGTAGATAGTTTCATACAAAGAATACTGCCACGGCTTGAGCTGATATGTGTGACCCCAAAAGGCTACGCATTAGTGCATAAATTCCACGCATTTAGTAACGTGCTCTGCTACATGACTGGAGCCCGGTGTATGGCGTCAAGCTCGCCCCCTGTCACACTTGGGACTGATTATCGTGCGGCAAAGTCTGGGTGGTGTATTACACCTCTGCCAGCCCCCGCGGGGCAAAGGCGTGACGATATGTATGCGTATGATTTCAGCCTCGACATTTCAATCGCTTTTTTTTGTAATAAAAAAAATTCTATGGCTATAATCCGTTCATCTATTATACCTTATTTTTTCGAGACGGTACTGGAAGTCAACAGTATAAATGCAGACTCACATTGACACAGATCTTGGCGGGGCAGCGCGGCTCGTAGTGGCCGGCGCTGCCGCACATGTAGCAGACAGGCGGCTTCTGCCGGCACGTGTCGTCGCGGTGCCCCACGCGGTTGCAGTAACTGCATCTGAACAACACAAGTATTACTTAGAGTTCTCTGTGAAAACAAGGCCTCTTCTTATCCATACTAATATTATAAAATAGAAAGTGAATCTGCCTGTCTGTTTGGAAGTTTTTCATGGCTAAATGCTGAACGGAACTAGATGAAATTTGATAATTAGTGTTAGCAACACATACAAAAGAATGCAGTCTATGGTCTGCTGTGTGACGTTTTGCGAGCGAACTGTCAAAGGAATGTAGTGAATGAATGAATGAATGAATGTAGCGTAAGGAATGAAAGAGTAGCGCCTGAGTCGCCCGCCCCGTCCAACCGGGACTTTTGGCTGGACCACGGAAGAGGACGGATCTCGTTGTGTTTTTCATTGGTGTCCATTCGATTCATACTGAAATTGCCTACATGTTGTACATGGTTTGGATTATTAGAAGTTTTAGTTGTTTACATTTACATTAGGATGGTTTTGGGTACCGTCCCTTCAGAAATAGTTTACATTAGTTACAGTATTTCATGAGGAAGGTTTTTGGATCCAAAAACCATCTAATAATAAATTCAATTTGTTTTGAATGTTCTGTTTCTTCCAGTTTTTAGGGTAGGTATGGTGGAAGATCGAAAAAAAAACACTTGCATCTCTTGTCCACTACCTGAGCGCAAAAAGGAAAAAAAGGACAGATATCTTTACGGACAGTTGTAAAACAGGACAGCTGATTCATGATCCAAAACAACAAGGTTTAGCATTCCGGGAGCAAACACGTAATGACATCACTCGTCATCGTCATCTGTCTCTTTCGAACTATTTGTAAATGACTTATTTCGGTCTTGCTTATGCATCGATTGACGTCACTACGTGTTGCCCACGTAACCGGGATGCTATACCTGGCGAAGTATATTATTATACCATGAGCTGATGTATCTAGTATTTGACTTACTTTGCTTTTCTTCGAGCATATGACTGCATTCTATCTTTTGGGTCAATGGCCCAAAGACTCTTGTCACCTGAAACAACATATTAAGTTGCATAAAATAAATACACACATCTGTAAATATGAATTGTATTAGGTATGTTCATGTATGTCATCTGCTACATGGATGCTGCTGGACCCCGGTATATGGCGACAAGGTCGCTCCCTGTCACATTTAGTACTGAATATCGAAATGTGGGTGTTGTATTACACCTCTGACAGCCCCCTCGGGGGAAAGGCGTGACAATATGCTCACAGGAAACAGAATGCAAAAAAAACATCAAAACAATCCGTAAATATAAATTGATAAAGCTAAAGATATTCACTGTACATCATCAATGACAAAGACCATAATAATTAGAAATAACAAAGGACAATGGGCAAAAATAAATGGATGTTGGTCCAAACGCCCGCAGGGTTGACACTATAGCCAATTTGTAGGTAAGGTTTATGGGTTTTTGCATTATAAATCTCGCTGAATTCGAATCCACAGTTTTGGAGATATTTTGTGTTGTAGTTGTGATTGATTAAACCTTGTGAAAGAAATTAAAAGAAAAGTTGAAGCCATTTACATAATATTCAACCACCCACCCACTGCACCCACCATGCAGGTCACGTCATCGTGAGTCGCGACGTCACCTTGGAGGTTTTGCTTAACATTTCTGATAACATATTCATATTTTACTATTCATGAAAATAAAATATATATCAATTTCTGTAGGTTGAATTTTACCGTTGTCATACTTTTTTTTTAATGCATAAAAATAGTCTATCGAATGTGCTATGTGTCAACCCTGCTATTATACATTTTATTATATTTTTTGGACCAATTTGCCCATTGTTCTTTCTGAACATGATTTTTGTTAACAAAAGCATGAAAGGAATGAATCAATACATACCAATACATATGAGAGTATATTTGATATAATATAATGAGTTCAATTATCTCATATGTTTTAATATGAGATAATTGAATTTGAAATTATAAATTATTTACAATTTTTTATATAGGTAAGACAAAGCCACAACTTACGAGACATGTTTTTCTGAATCTCTTTATGGTTAAAATCCTCTCCACCCCAGCTCTCATTGTAAAATTTCTCCATTTCTACTCGTAGAGTTGTGAGAGAGTACCGTCTCTTCTTGCAAATCTTCTCTTTCCCTTTCAAATTGTCAAAATCAAGATTGTCATTCAATATAGAGGGCACTTTGCTTGACACGTACTTGGATATGTCGCCTTTGGGCAAAGTGTCCTCGTCTCCATAATCCATAGATTCAGTAAAGCCCATGACATTGCCTATTACAATATTGTCACAGATCCCCGTATCGTCAATTGTAATATAACTGTCATTTTCCGTCAAGTCAACAGTCTCTGATGCATCAGGCTGTGACATACTGCTCTTTGAGACAGCTAGAGTATTTTCTGGCTTATCGTTAGATACACTACTGTCTGAGCTGTAAGCATCAAGTACATATTTATCTTTAGGTTGGTCCGTGTTTGTTTCTTTTACAATTTCTGATTGGTTTGAATCTGATTCGTAAACATCTACACTTGGTAAACTTTTTTCTGTTACAATATAAGGGTTTTTTTTCGTGTTTGGAGTACATAGATTACTGTCTGAATCGTAAACATCAGGGTTTGACGCAGATTTCTCAGTGAACAGTTTGCTTCTTTGTTTTTTATTTTTTGCTTTGCTCTTTGGTGTAGCAAAGCATGCATCTGTGACATTGGTAGCCTTCTCAGTTATGACAATAGGTGTGGATGTTACGGCTTCTTTATTTTTCTTCCTTTTCTTTTTCTTTGATGATGCATTAGTTTGAACAAGTAAATCAGATCCATGAAGGCTGAAATCAAAGCTGTGTTTGTCTGGGTGGCGGGAAGAAATATTTAGAGCAATGCAATCACCACGGATAAATTCATCGGAAACAGACGAGACTACAGATGGAACGGGGCTAGCCGAGACTGCTCTGTCACCAGAGTTAGATTTAGAATCACCTTTAAGTGGTGACTGTCCCTTTACAATGCAAAGTTCATCTTCATCCGAGCTCTCTATAGTTATAGTTGGTTTGGGTGGCAATGCTATTTCCACAACCTCATCTTCATCACTTGATTCCAATAAAACAGGCTTGTTCTCAATCTCTACAATTTCAATGGTTTTCTTCAAATTTAGTGGTATAGGACATTGAAAAATGGACAAATCTACAGGTGACGGAGGTTTAGGTGGACTTCTTTCTTCTTTAGGTGCAGGATCGTCTGGCGCAAGAGTGGTCTTGGCTACAGTGGGAAGAACGGGATCTTTAATGGTCTTGGTACCAGTGGGAATTGCAGGATCTTTAGTAGCATTTATTTTTTGATAAGGGTTGATATCTGGGCTTGTGCGCCAGTAACGACGTAAGGTGCTGCGCGGCCCGTTCTCCGCAAACTGTGTGGCGTCGAATTTGTTTTGATGGCTGTCAATCAAGTTATTCTGTGTCTCGTCCACATGATGAAGCATAGCATATAGCCTTTCTTCCAAATCATGGTCGTTAAGTTCCTGAAACACGAGTTAATTGCACAATTAAGAGAAATTAGAACCCTGTTTTGATCGTGACACAACCAAAATATGGTCTGTATAACCTACCTCTTCCATGTTTCAGCGGTGAATTTGAACCAAAAAATAATTCACTCAAAGCAAACATAATCGTAAATAATTATTGGATAACTGCTAAAGTGCTGAGAGCATTTCAAGTAAATAATAAAAGGGATTTTGTTTTCGGACACGTTCAATTCTCCATTGCGAGGTGACAGCCACAGACCCACAGGTGACAACTAAATTGAGTAATCTTTACTGACAGTTTCAGTGCCTAGCTTGCCATAAAAAAAAATATGTTTATTATGTATGTTGGCAAAACTTATTCTTTGATCAAAAACCTTTGATCAAAAAAAACTCAATTAATGGTGTACTGGCTGGCTATCGCTTTACGTCCGGCACTCTGGCAGCACTGGTTCTTACGTCAGGCAGCCTGCAGAAGGAAGGACGTCAACGCTCGGGTCAACGTCACAGCATTGCCAGAATGTAAATTCTGTAACATTTTACGTTACTTTTACCCTCTCATGTTACTTCCATGTTACACGAATGTTACTGTAACGTTACTTTTATAAAATAAATAAAATAAAAAATAAAAATAAAAATAGCCTTTATTCACTGATTTTTTTTGTTTTTTTTTACAAATTTCTGTTGTTACATAAATAAAATAAAATAAAAAATACTTAATCTATAATTTCAAATAACACCAGCTTCAGAATCAGGTTGTCCTTTCTGGACATAGGCCTCCTCTAGATGTCGCCACTCCTCTCTATCTCTGGCTATTCTGCGCCATCCTTTTGGCAGATCGTCCTCCCACCTTCTCTGTGGTCGTCCCCTTGATCTTTTCCCATTTCTGGGGTACCAGGACATGACCTCTTTGGTCCATTTTTCCTTAGAGGATCTGATCACATGTCCCGTCCACCGCCATTTTAGTCTTTTGATCTTCCTTGAGACATCTGTTACTCCTGTCGCCTTTCTAATTTTGGTCAGTCTCCACTTATCCTTCAGCTTAATGTGTAACATGCTTCTCTCCATCCCTTGTTGGCATACCTTAAGTTTCTGGCTGTGAGCTTTTGTTAGGCTCCAGGTTTGGCATCCGTAAGTAAGTATTGGTAGAATACACATGTTGAACACTTTTCGCTTGGCTGGCATTGGGATTTCTTTATTTTTCAGGATCTCTTTTAGTGACCAGTATCTGGCCCAGGTGTTGTTTACTCGTCTTTGCAGTTCTTTATCCATCTGTGAGTTTGGTGCGATTATTTGTCCCAAATACACATATTCGTCCACATATTCTATCACTTGGTTGCTTACTTCAATGTTTTGTTTCTGCCTATTTGTCATAACCTTTGTCTTGGAGGTATTCATTGTGAGACCTGCTTTTCTGCTCTCTGTTGCTAGTTCTTTAAGCATTCCTTGTAGAGTGTCAGGATCTTCGGCAAACAGCACCAGGTCGTCCGCAAATCTTAGGTGGGTTAGTTTACATCCATTTATATTTATTCCTAACCTCTCCCAATCTAGATTTCTGAAAATTTCCTCTAGCACAGCTGAAAAAAGTTTGGGGGACAGAGGGTCCCCTTGCCTGACCCCCTTTTGGATTTTAAATTCTTCTCCAATTCTTTCCAATTGTACTTTTGCAGTGCTGTTACTATATATTTCTTTTATAATTCTGATGTATTTATTTTCTATTCCTTGATTTGATAAGGCTTTATATATGTAGCTATGAGACAAGGAATCGAACGCTTTGTTGTAGTCGACAAAGGAAATATAGTATGGTTTTTTGTATTCGTTATATTTTTCTACAATTTGTTTTACCACAAGTATGTAGTCAACTGTTGAGTAGTCAGCTCTGAAACCCGCCTGTTCCCGTGGTTGTTCTTCGTCTAGTTGTTTAGTGAGCCTGCCTAAGATGATTTTTGAAAATATTTTGTATAAATTTGTCATTATACTTATTGGTCTATAATTATCTATTTTATCTTTATCTCCCTTTTTGTGTATCAAAATTATGGTCGACTTCGTCCACTGTTCTGGAATAATTTCACTGTCAAGGATCTCATTAAATAGGCTAGTTAGTGGTTTAAGTATTACATCTAGTGATCCTTTTAGTAATTCATTGGATATTCTATCTTCACCGGGGGCTTTATAATTTTTTTGTGATAGCAGGGCTTTTCTGGTTTCACTTTCTAGTATGTGTGGGATTTCTTCTTCTTCGCTTGAGTTTTTCACTATTTCTGATACTTCCGGTGAGCTATACAGATTTTTGTAGAAGTCTGTAGCAATTTTGCTAATCAATGTTCTTTTTGTTGTTACATATTCTTTTTTATTTTTATTTTTTCCCTTCATTTTCGGTACCCACGAAGAGTGATCCCTAAGTTTTTTCAGTGCTCTTTTTAGTCCTCCTGTTTTTTCAATTTCTGACTGGATTTTATTAAGACGAGTTTCTTTCTTGTGCTTTCGTATACTTGCTGTAATTCTTTTACTTAAGGTTTCTATCTTTTTAATGTTGTTTTTCCTATCGGTAAACAGTTCTTTCCTGTCTTGTATCAGAGTTCTCGCTTCATTCCCTATTTTATCTTTTTTGGTGTTATTTGTTATGCTAGTCAGTTCTTTTCCTATGTTTGTTAAAATTGTTTCTAGTTTGTTGTATTTTTCTTGAACCGAATCGCTTATTTCAGTTTTCTCTATTTTTCCTTTAACTGCATTACAGATGCTGTCTGGAATCGGGATAGCTAGTTGATCTGTTGTGTTCCTTATGTGTTTCCTTGTTTTCCTTTTTTTAGAAATTTCTAGAGTAGCTCTGACCATCCTGTGATTTGTACTAAAGTTCAGTCGATTGACTATACCAACATCATTAAAGAGACCGGGGGTGTTGGTTAGGATGAAGTCTATTTCATTTCTATATCTCCCATCTGGTGAGATCCATGTCCATCTTCTTTTTAAATCTTTCTTGTAGTATGTGTTCATTATTCTTAAGTTGCATTCTAAAGCAAGGTCGACGAGTTTTTGTCCATTTTTATTTCGCTTGCCTTGGCTAAAAAGACCAATGGTGTTGATTTCTCCATCTTGTTGGTTACCTATTTGACTATTGAAGTCTCCCATCACAATCTTGTTTTTGTTTGCTTCTTCAATAGTTTCTTGCAATGATGTGTAAAAAATGTTCTTCTCCTCTTCACTTGCTTGCTCTGTGGGCGCATATATTTGTATTATAGACCAGGGTTCTTTACTGTTTTGAAGAGTCAAGTCTAGGATGGCAATTCTTTCTGATTTGCTTGTAAATTGTATGATGGACTTCTTTAGATGTTTTTTGACAATGAATCCTACACCATGTAGTCCCTTAGTTTCTCCTTTATAGTAGAAGATATAGTCGTTATACTCTCTCACTTCTTCACCTAGTCGCCTAGTTTCGCTTAGCCCTATAATATCCCAGTTTATAACTTCTAGTGCATGTTCCAGTTCCGCTAGTCTGTCGTCTGTTCGGAGTGTTCTTGCATTAAGGGTTGCTATTGTTAGTTTATTTTTGTTTCTTTTTGATGTATTTGATGAGTATTCAGGTGTAAATGCTTGCTGTTCGTCTTCTAGAGGGTGATGGTCTGACGTCCCAAGGTGACCAGCCTGGGTGGGACCTTACTTTTACTTTTTGTTACTTTTAGGACTTGATAAAAATATAACGAGTAGCTCTGTGAGCTGTAGAAGTCGCGGCTTTTTACTGTCCTCCTCCACAATTCACATTCCTCAAACAAATCTCGTGAAATTTTGTGAGAGGTTCGATTATGATACAGATTTTTAATATAAGTATATATTTTTAAAATTTCGAAAAATACAACCAAAAATTTCTAGAAAATTTTGTGTCTTGATTACTTTTATTAGTTTTATTTGCCACATACAACGTGTTGTTTTGCATTCCCGCGGAATTTGTAGTAGTTATAATCCATTAGCAGAGTACGAATTAAACGTTAGGGGAAACTTGACATAAAAAAAAGCAAATGTTTCATACATTTTGTCGACGATCATCGAATTTTATGTTTGAAACTCCCGTTTGTGCTTGCTTTGGTAACGGAGTTTAATTTCCTCTAAAAAATCCGCGGGAATGCAAAGCAACACGTTGTTTAACAACATTTTGCACCCCCCGTGGATAAATGCTAGATCCCCCTTACTGTTACTTTTCTATTAGATTTGGCTATCAGCCACTGGCAGCACTGTGACGTCACAAACAAATGTGGAGTTTTGGCGGGAACCGAAAAGATGGTGTCGTGTTTTTGTATTATTTTCTAAAACTTGTGATTCTTCGAGTGTTAAAGTGTAATAATGGTGGATTATTAACGTTTACCGGTTCGTCAACGTGCACGAGTGTGGGAAAATGATACAAACATCGCGAAACGCGATTTTTCGTGTTCTCTACAAAACTTCACTGAAAGTTTCAGTAAAGTATCCATAACTTTACTGGAATGGGGAAAGGGGAGGGATTCATCGTCTTCATCATCACCTCATCATCATCATCCCATCATCTGTTACTGAAGGAAAAATTATTACCAAGAATCCGACTGAAGGACGAGTATCCATGGTCATGAATAATTAAAAAAAAAAAAAAAAAAAACAAACAAATGTCATTTTGGTTTGTACTTGTTGATTTTGCTAATTCAGTCGGGTTGGATCGATAATAAAAACAAAAGCTTCACGTGCCTAAACGCTTCAAATTAAAATGAAATTAACACTCCATAGTCGAGTTCCCAACTTTGAATTACTCTTTGTGTTATTATTTATGATTAATAGTATTTCCGGACGAAGGGTAAGTCCCAAATAAACCATAATAAATTTTATGATATTTTATAGAATTTTATTACACTAATAACAATATTTCAATTTAAACAGTTTGCTGAACCAAGTTACTATCCTCGAGATTATTACGATGAACAAGAGAAAATTAAAACGGCTCTTACCAAACTAGAAAGTGGTTAGTAAAATAAATAAACAATACTTTGCTTCACTGTTTTAAATTCAAGATTAAATATTACGTCCTAAATATTGCTCATGTTAATATTCAATTGCTTAACATTTACATACCTTACTTCGGCTTGATCGTATTGCTTATCTAAATGTATATAAAACATTTTTTAGCCCCGCAATGGGTTCCCAACTGGCCTAACCCAGACATCAACATGGGTCAAGTGTCCGGTGTGGCACTGGACAACTCCGGCCAACTGCTGGTGTTCCACAGAGCGACCAACACGTGGGATGAGAACACATTCACAGATAGTAATGTCTACCAGGGTATAGGGAAGCCGGCCATAGCATACCCAACTGTTTTAGTGTTCAATGACACAGGGGAGTTGGTCGACCAGTGGGGAGAGAACCTGTAAGTTTGTTTGTTTTCTGTTTCATTCATTTAGCAAAATAAGAGCTACTAACATGAATTATTAACTTCATGCAGTTTTCAAATAAATAATCAAAGACAGATGGTTAATTAATTACCTTGCTAAGTAACAATTGACTGTGGCCGTGTACACATGTTTCTCCTTAAACTCTGAAGATTTGTAGCTATTAATAGGCCTTCTAATTGTTTTATAAGTTTTTTTTTTTTTTTTTTTTTATGTAGAATAGGTCGGCGTTTGACCACCAACTCGCCTGATGTTAAGCGACGTTGTGGTCTAAGATGGAGCACGACGACCTATAAGTTACTTATTCACTCTAGCCTTGAAGTTTTAGAGTGAAGAAGTACAAAGACGGTAGTTGAGTGAGGCGCTACAACTGCACCACTGCTCAGACCCGTCTTCGGAACGGTTACACCGGACTACATCCCGAAACACGACTAGGTCATTTCACGGCATGGCTTGGTCCGGTGGGTGATAACTAGCCACGGCCGAAGCCTCCCACCAGAGTTTTCTACCCGGTTAGCACTACCCGGGGACCACGTGTAGGGAATCAGAATAGAGTACACTCCTTCGGACGTGGGTAGCTCAGCCCCCAAAATTAGCTTAAAAAGCTACTAGAAATTGATAATTTTTGGATACTTAAACCTTTAACACCCTGAGGCAGTTTTTTCAGACAAAAATGTTTCCTACCTAGATTGCACATTATTGTTGTCCCAGGCCAAATCAACTTGAAAATCTAAAAATCTTTGTTGAATAAATCTCACTCAAGCAGTTAAAGGGTAGGTCATCTGACTTCCGCCACAAGTCATTGAGGCAGACATTCCATCAATATGTCGTCAGCTCTAATAAGAACTGCCAAGGAGTGGAATGCACTTACTGCCTCGGTGTTCCACAGCAATAGATACACACCTGGGTCTCTTTAAGACAAGTGTGAATAAGCACCTCGTGGGGAAGCGTGCTCCATCTTAGACCGCATCATCACGTTCCATCAGATGTGTTGTGGTCAAACGTAGGCCCATTCAGTCATAAGAAAAAAAAGTTAGGGCAGTAAATTGAGGTACTCTAAATTTGAGTTATGGAGCACCAGTAGAGTAATCCTTCCATCTATTTTTCAGGTTCCACATTCCTCACGGCATCACAGTAGACACCAAGGGTAATGTGTTTGTGACGGATGTAGCCCTGCATCAGGTGTTCAAGTTTTCTGCAGGCAACTGGAAGCAGCCTCAAATGGTGTTGGGAGAAAAGTGAGTATTTCAAGGGGTTAACATATGTAACAACTGCAAGTACCTGTAACTGATGAGTGTATATGAAAAGCCTAATAGAAGTGGAAGAAGCAAAAGATGTAAACCAGGATCATAGTAAGTGGAGAGAAATGGTCTCTGCGTACCCTTATGGGAAAGAGATGTGATTATAATTATGTATGTATGCAACAACTGCAAAGTGTTTATGTTACCTGTATTTTTAACCAAGGTGAAGGTAAAACCAATTGAGTTAAAAAATTAGGCCCCACTTAGAACGCTAGACTGGTAAATATAAACTGGCTACAAGTATGTATGTCCTCGTTTTATAGGCATCAGTAATAACAAAGACATATATTTTCAGCTAGTCTAGATTTAGCGATTTAGCATTTTGAATGGAACCTATTGCCTACCTAAACAGAACTGTTGACTAAAATAATATTATACCTTTGCTATCCAAGATGTATTGCACTTTAACGAAAAACAAAAATGTTGCAAATACCTATAAGTAATAGGTTTTCATTTCAGAACTCTGATATTTTAGTAAGTAAGTGTTTTCCTTTTAATGTCTAAAATGTAAATTGTTGGTATTTCTACTTAAATAAATAAAAGAAAAGTATATTTCGATAGTTTTTATTCTAGGGTACAGGAATATTGAACATGTCTAATTCATACATATTAATTAATACCCTATCTACAGATTCGTTCCTGGCGACGATTTCTCCCATTTCTGCAAGCCGAGCGCGGTTGCCGTGCTGCCGACGGGCGAGTTCTTCGTGGCCGACGGGTACTGCAACCACCGCATACTAAAGATGGCACCTGATGGCTCCATCATACTGCATTGGGGGACTAGTGAGTGTGAAACATGTGCTACTATTATTTATAAAATTTCAGCCTGAAGTGTCCCACTGCTAAGCAAAGGCCTACGCCTAGGCAAAGGGTAGGGATTCCTTTCTTCCAGACAGCTCGGTCTTCAGCTTTGGTGGCTCAGTGTTTGTCGCGAGCATTGCGCTCGTTACGCCAACCATTTACATAACATATCACCTTTCCCCCGAAGGGGCTGGCAGAGGTGTAATACAACGCCCACACTTCGCTGGACGATATTCAGTCCCAAGTGTGACAGGGGGCGAGCTTGTCGCCATACACCGGGCTCTAATCATGTAACATATGACATACAATACGCACATATACTCACACAATGAACAAATTGGTGCGTGCCGTCGGCTGGGTTCGAACCCGCTCCCAAGAGCCTAAGCTTCTAAGCCAGAGCTTGAGAGGCGGGCCTTTCCCCAACTAGGCTGAACCATTATAACCAACCATTTATTAATATTTACATTTATTATATTATTTAGGGTCTTTGTACTTTGTACTTAGTCTAAGCACTATGCAGCACTGTATTTTGGCAAATAATAAAAAATAAAAAAAAATATAATAAAAAATAAAAAAATAGGTGTCCATAGGCGACGGTTACCGTTTACCATCAGGCGAGCCGTCTCCTTGTTTGACAGTCTCATTATAAAAAAAAAAAAAACAAAAACAAAAAGTAAGAATTTTGTTGTATTCATACACTTATCTTTAGTTGCAATAATCTGTACAATAATTTGTGATCCTAATTTGTGAAGGGTTTGTCAGTAATTCTCGAAAGACCCAAACTTAGTCAGTAATTCTCGAAAGAACAAACTCGAAATTCGACCCAAAGATCCATTTGCCTCAGTTGACCCTACATTTACTTCTTTACCACCCCAAAAAAAGTCTAGGTATGCCCAAGAAGACATGACATAGCTCTAGTATTTTTTTGCAGGCATGGAACGTCGCGTTACCTACGTAATAAGTACAGCATTCGGTACTTATTACGTAACGCGACGTTCCATGAAATTACCTACTTTGTAATAATTAAATTATCACCTGCAACATAATTGATTTGTTCCATGTTACTGTAACCAATCAATACTCAGGTTTTTCCATAACAAATTAATGTTGACTATATCACGACTTGGTATTTCCTTTCAGCTTGTTTTCATTTATCATAATAAATATTATGAATGCATAACTAATTGCATGCAAAATGTACAAGTCATTCTTAGCTATTAAAAGAACTCTCTTCAAGAGATTGCTGCTCTCTTGTCATTGTACATGTACATCCTTCTATCTTATTGACCGAGCGAGCGCAAATCACAAGCGATGCCTCTCCGTTTCAGCTTGGGGTAAAATCGTACGTCCGGATTTCTGGCTATTATGGTGATTCAGTTTTTTTTTAATGGCATAGATGTGGGGGAGATATAGAGTTAGACTAATGAGGTATTCAGCTTACAGAGCCACTCGTAATCTATTTTTGCTGCATCCGTTTTAAGCAAGGTCGTCTTTGATGGCAACAAAAGGAGACATACCATTCCTTCTCTTCCACACGTTTCTCCACCATTGAACTCTATTTTCAACATCGTCTTCTGAAACCTCACACATGTCCTTCAGCACTATACTTAGACCCCTTCCACACGATACAATTACGTATGCAATACGACCAATTTGACTAGCTTCACAAACGAATGACATCGTGTGGATAGAAAATATGAGATTCAAGGTATGAGACCAACCAATGACTTCGAAATTGGATGATCTGATTGACCAATCTAATTGTATCGTGTGGAAAGTTTTACTGGAGGTTTTGGCGGGAACCGAAAAGGTGTTGTCGTAATTTATGCATTATTTTCTAAATCTTGTGATTCTTCTAGTGTTAAAGTGTAATAACGGTGGATTATTAACCTTTATCACTACGTTAACGTGCACAAGTGTGAGCAAATGATACAAACATTGCGGAACGTGACTTTTCGTGTTCTCTACAAAACTCGACTTAAAGTAAAGTATCCATCACTTTACTGAAATGGGAAAAGGGGAGGGATTCATCATCGTCATCATCAGCTTATCATAATCACTCCATCATTTGTAACTATCTATATTAACTTGATACTGGCAACTGCACAAGGCGTGAGACGCCAAATTCCCCTGGAGCAAAACAAAAAGGTTTTACTGATAGTGAGAACCTATCATGTATGTTTGTGTATGTTCCAGGCCACGGCGACTCCCCGTTCAGTTTCAACGTGCCCCACGCGCTGACGCTAGCCAACGACCGCGGGCTGGTCTGCGTCGCCGATCGCGAGCACGGCCGCGTCGAGTGCTTCCGGTCAGACAACGGGACCTTCGTCGATAGCTATAGCAGCTGGTTGATTGGTGGAAGGCTGTTCAGTGTTGCCTACTCGCCTGTGCATGGTGAGTGACGTCACTATATACTCTCTATATCTCTTTTTATAAGACGTTTGAGAGCAGATTTGCAGGAAATGCGAAAGCTTGTGAGTGAGTGATGGTTTGTTTTTGTTAGTTACTTTTTCACGCTGAAACGGTACAATCATGATCCAAAAAAACAAGGTCTAGCGCAGCGTTCCTGGAGTTGCCACCCAACAACGTCACTCGGCATCGTCGTCTCTCTCGAACTTGTCGTAAATTTTATTATTATTCCGGTCTTGCTTATGCATCAATTGACGTAATGAGTGCATGTCACCCACGTGCCTTTTTTTCGGATAGCAGTACCTAGGGGAAGTATATTATTATACCCTGAGTTGAACTAGCAGTTGTTTATTTAGCTGATAAAATACGAATTTTATTGTATTAAAATTTCTAAATACTTTATCATAACCACAGGGAAAAAATACGTGCCGATACGAAAGTTCTGTTGTACAATAATTTCGCCACCTCGCTCATCGGGGATATAGCTCAGTGGTAGAGCATTCGACTGCAGATCGAGAGGTCCCCGGTTCAAACCCGGGTGTCCCCTTCAAATCACATTCTGTGTTGTTTATTTAGCTGGATTAAATATATGTACATGTATCCGTAGTATTTATGATTTAATAGTCATTGATTTATTATAGTTTTTTAAAGTATTGAAACATTAAAAGCCTAAAATAAACCAAACAAAAATAACAAATTACAAATAATAAACAGAGCTCAGGTCAGTATCCGCAGGTAAAGTACCCAAAACCTAGGGTCAACCTAGTGAGGACTACTTCGCAAGGCTTACTGTCTTTTGCTCTCATATTGGTTAACGTATTAATTATTTACCATGCTAGTTATAGTTCTACTGATGTATATATTTTTTTTTTGTATCTTTTGTTTGTAACTACGTGTTACAAACACGTAAAAAAAAAAAAAAAAGGCTGGCAACGTTACCTCGCTGAATAGCAATGCTAATTCGCTGACCGAGGTAAGCACCAGCCCTTTGGTCGTTTGTTCCCTCTATCAGACGCTTTGACAGCTCATTGAAGAGCAACCATGCGCTTGGACCCCAAGGGCCCAAAGTTTCTACCCCAAAAGGCAGAAATATGTATCCATCACCGAGGGATTCATATTTCCGCCTCAATATTAATAAACTCAATCCTCGTAGTACTGTTTTGAAAGATTACAAAATGAAATATAATAAATCTGTCATATACCTAAAAGCAAGCCAATTTTGATACACATTTTATATTCATGCATTCGTTGACTATTTTTACAAGAAATTGTATTGTGGCTGCATATTTTTAAAATGATGATGCAACGTTAACCAAGGTCAAGGCCTCGGCTTTGCTTAGATTGTTTTGATTTGATGGAACTATTGAAAGATAACGCAAACTAAAATCGTGTAAAATTATTTTTAAACAACTTTGGTGTAGATAGATAGCGTATAGTTGAAATCGACTGCCTCGGTGGCTCAGTTGGTAGTGAACCTGCCTTCTGAGCTTGGGGGCGTGGGTTCGATTCCCACCTAGGGCAAACATTTATGCGATGAACATTTGTGTTTGTTCTATGTCTGGGTGTTAATATGTATTTAAAAATATCTAAGTATGTATATCAGTCCCTGGCAGCCATAGTACAAGCTTTGCTTAGTTTGGGGTCAGGCGACCGTGTGTAGAAGTGTCCAAAAAAAAAATCGTATGTGGTTTCCCGCTATAGATGCTAATAGGAACACGCGGTTTTATTGACGTGGATCTTTTCACTGGAATCAGTATATTTTGGCAAGTTTTTATTTGATGCCTACTTTTTAACTTGCTTGCCTTCTTCATGTGAATCGAATCTTGTAACCAAAACCCAGATTTGAACTAGTAACTGGAGTTTGAGTGAGCTGAAATATAAATACCTGCGAAAGTTAGGGGACAGTCTCAGATAAACCTAGAGGAAAAGGTGGAAAACTGCGTTATATCTCGCTGAAGCCACTTCTTTTTAAACGTGTGCGCGTGGTAATGTTGCCATGAAAAACATTTACAATTGCACGAAAACTAATATTAATTCCTAAACTCTACGTTAACCATTTCCGTTCCAATATACAACCTTAGTAGGTTTAAAATTCTAAAACTGCACATATTTGTAAGAGTTTAATGTTACAACTTTTTCAAAATCGTCTTCTAAAAAAACTGCACAGTTTTTAAAAAGAACCTCAAAATGTAGTCCTGGCCACACTTTTATAATGCACTATGTTATTTATGTACACGAAATTATACCATAAACCAATGCAGATAATGTCGAGGTAAGAATGACCAAGCGAGTAGCGTAGTTTTTTTGCGTCAATGTGTGCGCGTTGTGTACTTAAACGACAGTAGCGTAGTTTTTGGATAAAGAAAGAAAGAAAAATATTTATTTGACTAACACCACACACACCTATACAATAGATACATTATGGATGGTTTTTGGCTTCACCTAAATCATATACGCCGTGCGCCATCTTACTCTCTAGGTTGATCTGAGGAGACAGTATGGTGTCATGGACGTAATCTAAACTCTAATGATGCAGTCGTAAGGTGGCCACAGGAACGCCGTTACGACGCAAGTTAGCCTGGCACACGACTTCCAATACAGTATTAGAAGTCTGTGGCCTAGCAGTGTTTGGCCTAATTAGATTGGTCTCGATGAGTCTTTGCGATAAGTAGTTTCTTTCGTAATATCATCGTAATTATGTCATATTTAGAATCTACCTAATGTTATGGCATACTGAGATTTTAATATGTAAAAAAATGGTTTATTGGTCTAAATTTAAATTATTACAATTCTTAACAACTGAACCAAGTAAATGTCCAACTACAAAATAAAAATGTGTAAAAAAACTCATTTATTCTTTTTAAAAACTAAAACTTTTATTTAATAACACGCTTTCTGAGCTCTTTGCTAGTGAAAGTCGTCGTTCGGTAGTTGTTTGCTATCCTCAAGCGGTCGTGTGAATTAAATACTAATTGCCCTCCGCGATGTAACCTGTGGTTAACACTATGCCAATGTGCAATTTCAGACTAAAATCCATCGCTGTGCTAAATTTCATTCTATATCTTTATTATGTTCAGCCGTTCTGGCGTGGTTGAGTAACAAACATCCATCCATCAAAACTTTCGCATTTATGATACTAGCTGCGCTTGCAGTGTTACCCGAGGCGATTTAAAAGTAGCCATGTATTAATTCAGGGCTTAAGCTACCTTCACAACACATTTTATCAAAATCTGTCCACCCGTTTTAGCATGAAAAAGTAACAAACAAACACAAACTTTCGCCTTTGTAATATTAGTAGGATTAGTGTGATATTTTTTCTACTTTCTGCCCCAGGCGGTCGCCTGTACATAGTGAACGGCCCCAGCCGCGACATGGTCCCGGTGCGCGGCTACGTGGTAGACATGTCGTCGGGCCGCCTGCTCGCCAGCTTCGCGCCCGGCGCCGGACTCGCCACCCCGCACGACGTCGTCGCCTCGCCCCTAGGAGACAAGGTTGTACTCTACATAGTGAACGGCACCGCGACATGCTCCCGGTGCGCGGCTACGTGCTAGACGTGTCGCCCGAAACATAAGTCAAGAACTACATAGAACATAAGTCTTTACCGTAATTTTACTGTATGATTTGGTGTATTTAGGTATTGTTTTGCTGAAACACGTCCGCTGAAGGCTATTTTTATGCCTAAACATAGATTTATTCTTGACCTAAAACCTATTAAATAACAATGCTTGCCAGCCTTGATTGTTCTGAGAAGCAAAGACTATAACTTATGTAAACAGAAAAAAACTACAAAATATGTTTTGTTTTTGTACTGGCGTTCCTATGACGTTAGCTACCTCAAAGAAACATGAAAACTCATGTTCGTGTGTGTTGGCAGGTGTACGTAGCGGAGCTGAACCCGCACCGCGTGTACAAGTTCGAGGACGCGTCCCTGCGCAACGCGAGCGTGCCGGCGGCCGCGGCGGCGCGCAGGAACGGCACCGCGCGCGCCAAGCCCACCGCCACCGTCGGTGAGTAGGTTTGTGTCGCGCTTTATGTTTTGTTTGCGACGTTTCTGTTTGTAAAGCTGATATTCCGTGTCCGCTTTAGTGTCTGCGCGAAATATTTCTAAGGGCGTACCTAGGCGGGCCACATTTTCACTGCAGTACTGGCTCGGCAACACTGGCCATACTAGAAATGTATGACTAAATGGGCGGACCACGCTTGAAATATTACCGGGCTACACTCAAGGTGTTGCCGGTATTCCAGTGAAAATTTGTCCTGTCTAGGAACGCCCTAAGAAAATGTAAATAAACATAATTAAGTACATTTAAATGTGTATGTATGACGTTTGCTTTGAATTTGCGGATAAACTAAAGCCAATTACGGAATTTGGCCTTCATGCTTCTTTACAGTTAAAGTCAGCATTTGCTTTACGACCTTTTCCGCTTTTGTATTGTATTTTGTCCTATAATAAATAAGGTTACCGGGTGTAGAATTCTCGCAATGTGCAACAATTGCCTGTATTGAACTAAAGGTGCACTTATATTTTTTTTTCGAAAATACGAATGATTATATGACTTACGAGATCAAATCCTATCCACTCAGTCACACAGTTCTGGGCCACTTATTTGGAGACAATAAAACCAGTTATAATTTTCGACTTTAGTGAAGTTACGGCCCTAAGTGCTCTATCACACTAGCGATTTGCGAGCGATTTCAAAGCGTGGCGAATGCGCGGCGCGCTCGTAGCCAGCCTACAGAGGTGCCACAGAGGAGCCGTAGATTACTAAAATGTTGCAGCATCTAGCGGTCGTCGCCTCCACCTTCTTAATACGAACGGCTAGGGACTGGAATCGTTTGCCACCATCTGTTTTTCCGACTAACTACAACCTAGGTATCTTCAAAGCCAGAGTGAATAAGTACCTACTAGGTCTTCGTGCTTCATCTTAGTCGCCACAATGTCGCTTCACATCAGGCGAGTTGATGGTCAAATGTCGACCTATTCTTTATTAAAAAAAGATTGCTAATGTGATAGAGCATTTAGGGCTGTATTCTGAAACGGCACTGGGTCAGTAATTTCGATTTTTTTTTGTGTGTCTTATTTGCAATCAGTCGTTGAGACTATAAGCAGATGAGCTGAGTGAATTTGCTCGTTTAGAGCGCTGCCCTAGAACTAGCCCTTTCTTTGTCATTAGCTGGGTTTCAAATCCTCTAGTCATCGAATATATCTCGTCACTTTTTGAGCCGACGTATGGTTTGTGAGATGTCCCGCTAGCTGATTTGGATGCTTTGATAGTCTCAACTTATAGTTGAGTCTATGAGCTTTTATTCCTTTCTTTATCATAAGCATGTTCAAATTTTCATGGATCTCTGTTGTTTTTTAAAAACCAGGGTGTATTCGATATTTGCTTTGGGATATAGTTTTGTACTCTCTGTTTGATCATTATGTTGGAAACGCAAGCGGAACCCCCAAAACTGTATTCCATTTGTCCAAATGAGTTTCAGGATCGACTTGTATATGAGCAGTTTATTGTCCATAGGCAGTTTTGAGTTACGTCCCAGCAACCAATACCTTTGCTTATTTTAACTTAAAAATCTCGATAAATGAATGAATCTCGATTTAAAACTGTTTACATGTATGGCAAAACCAGTTCATGACTGAGCGTGGTTTTAGCCACGGTATAATAACATACTCCGCCAGGTGTAGCATTCAGCAACATATAGTGACGTCAATCGATCCATAAGCGAGACCGAAATAAGTCATTTACAAAAAGTTCGAAAGAGACGGATGGCGATGATTTCATTGCGCGTTTGCTGAATGCTAGGCCTTGTTTTTTTAGATCATGGCTTGAGCATAGTCTTGAGCATTGACTGCCTCGGTGGCTCAGTTGGTAGTGAACCTGCCTTCCGAGCTTGGGGGCGTGGGTTCGATTCCCACCTAGGGCAAACATTTATGCGATGAACATTTGTGTTTGGTCTATGTCTGGGTGTTAATATGTATTTAAGTATGTATTTAAAAATATCTAAGTATGTATATCAGTCTCTGGCAGCCATAGTACAAGATTTGCTTAGTTTGGGGTCAGGCGACCGTGTGTGGAAGTGTCCCGAATTTATTTATTTATTTTTATATTTATAGTGACGTGAATGAACCGTCCTCGTGTGTCCATTGCAGAGCTGGTACCGGCGGCTCCGGCGCCGGGCTGGGAGTGGTGGTGGGGCGCGGCGGGGGGCGCGGGGGGCGCCGCCGCCGCCGCGCTGCTGGCGCTCGCCGCCGCCGCGCTGCGCCAGGCCAGGAACAAAGGTGAGCTGATCGAGGCCCAGCCGCTCGTGTCCTAGACACACTGTAGTCTGTAGGCTTAATGGTAAGCCGCTTGTACCGTAGATGGATAGCCAGCGAACGACTAAACTGTAGTCCGAAATAAGCCGCCGATTACACTTATGTCTTAGACAGACGGCGACAACGCTGTAGCCCGAAATAAGCCGCTTGTGTCCTAGACAGACAGCCAGCGATCGACTACACTGTAGTCTAAAATAAGCCGCTTGTGTCCTTAACAGATGGTGACTACACTGTAGTCCGAAATAAATCGCTTGTGTCCTAGACAGACAGCCAGCGACCGACTACACTGTAGTCTATAGTTGTACCACTTAAATGAGTCCTCGCCCGCGGGGGAAAGACGGCGAACGAGGGCACAACGCCGCCAAGCGCTCCTCGCTCGATCCCCTTTGACGTCTTACCCTACACCTCTCTATTGCGCGGCAGAACTCATTCAAGGGGTACCACTATAGTCCAGTGTTTCCCAACGTTGACTGGACCCCCACCCACTACAAATAACACGTTCGGGATTCAATGCATGAATTATGCAAGTGTATGATTTTGCAGTGTCCAGTCAATATTCGCAACCCGTAGTTTGGGAAATGTTAGTCCTTTCCTTCAATTATTGTATCCTTGCGAGAAAGAGACTACCATGTCCAGCTGCTTATAGTTTTCTCTGTCTACGCTTGAAACTCAGTCGGTCTCACTATACGTCAAGACGAACGAGCGAGATAGATTGAGTTAGAAGGGTGTTGTTCTCAAGTTTCTCAACTGTGGCTCAAGCCAAACTAAAACCTAAATAGTACTTAATATCGAATTTAAAAAGCGAATTTATGTACTTAGATTTAAAAAATAAGAAATGATGACCTCAGAATGTTGCTCTGTGCAATTAATAATAACTGACTATCACAAAGTATTTTATAGGAAAGGGGTATTCCCCAGTATTTTGATCTTTGCTTTTATCGACAAATTGATAACTGCATAATATTTTAGATTACTGATAAAGTTAAAAACTGATCTGACGAGATTCTGAATAATATTAAGAAAATTTGGACGTTGATGGTGATATCAACACCACTGAAATTAAGAAAATAACATTTAGATTAAAAAATAATCCTATATAGATCTGTAGTGAAATTATGATTGTATACGCATTTATAGTTTTTATATTTATTGTTGTAGTTTAGACCAACTACGAATATCTGTGTTATACTGACCTGAGATTTCACATAAACTTTTTTTGCACCTATGAAAGTATAATCTTTATTTTGAAAGATCGTAATAGTAAGTTCTGTTTTGTTATTTTAGTATTATTTTTTGATTTTAATCAATTATGTTTCACATTCCATTACACTTGTATGCAAATTATTGTGCACAATTTATTATGCAGTTTACATGGAACGGCATGCAGTAGCTAGCTAAGTCGAAATGATCCCATTGTAGGTTCTTTACCGATGATCCAATTGGAGGTTCAAATTGAAGAAAGGAGGAGGTTCTTAAATTAACTGCATGATTTATTTCTTTATATATTTTTCCTAAAGATGTCAATGCTACATTAGTAAAAAAAATTAACATTCCGTCAGAAAGTGTCATTTAGATTCCGTACTTGGTAAAATGTATGGAAGAACTGATGTTCCATAAACTTCAGGAGTTAATGTAAAAGTTGTTTACAATGGGCTCCTTTCGGCTTAGTACCACCGTTCTTTGTGACTCTGTATAATTACTTAATTAAGGCTCTATAAAGAAAGCTAAATTTCTTAATCTAAAACAGACAAAAATATTGCTACCCTTGTGTAATACACACAATACCAAGGGCAAATATATTTTTAGCTGGTTTATATTTAGCACTCTGAATAGGGCCTTCACTGCTCTTAAAAAAGTCTTGCTGTGTTCAATAATTATATACATAGACTATAGGACACGACTTGTAATGCTACTAATGCTACATTAGCGGCCTTCGGCGATATTTCGGGTTATCACTTCAACTCCGCTGAAAGGCGACGAGTTGACCGCTTACGAAGACAAGAACATCGCCGATAACCGATAACGGTGATTTTAGCGCGAAAACTCGACACGAATTATCGCGCCAATGTAGCCGTAGCATAAAGTTATTAAACTTCAGAATAATGACGAAAGTACCTAACTACCAAGGAAGTAGTAGGCAAGTACCTGAGATCATGAATGCAGCAAAACTTTTTTGACAGCGCTCTTTGTAATTTGTTATGTACTTACCTTATATTTTGTCTTTTATTTACGCTTCATACTCGTGAAAGAGATTGTGATGTATTATTTGTTGTGTTGAATATATTTATTGGAAGCAGCTTTGTTTTTTTATTTATTTACAGTCATCCTCGCATCTTTTGGGTTGTCAAGTAAATAGATGTTTGTTTTGCATGATTGCTCGTTTGCGTTAAGTTATTGTGCTAGATTTTTTAAAACTATAAATTCAATTCAAGATTTTTTTTATTTATTTTTTTAAATTTTAAATTAGGTATTTATAATTAGCCTAATAGTTATAAAGATAGATCTATATAACTACTAGCTGTCACCCCGCGACTTCGTTCGCGTTTATTATTTATATATATATATATAGCTATGTGAGCTATCCCATCTGTTAAGTTAGATCAAACTGCACACGGTGTGCAAATTTGATTGAAATCGGTTAATAAACAACGTGACAAGTAATTTATATATGTATATTAAGAAGATATATTAAGATTAGGCTTGAAATGTAAATACATCGTTCCAAAAAATAATAATAGAACTATTTAGTATCATCATCACCCGCAAATAGCTCTCTGTAGACCCTGTTAGATGTACACTTCCCATATGGTTTTCGAGACAGTAAAATGATAAAAAAATACCATTATCATGGCAGTCAAGTCAAAGTCAAAATGTTTTTATTCAATTTAGGTATCAAAGATACACTTATGAACGTCAAAGTTATTTAAATAGACTCGACCGCCTTGTTCGGATAAATAGCCTCTACTCAGAAGAACAGGAAAGAAACTGAGGGGCATTATTTTTTCAAATAATAAATAAATTACAGTCTCACAAATTTTGGCTTACAACTAGGTAATAAGTCTTATCTATAAATACTAGTGGCCACTTGGCGGAAGTGGAAGGCTCCAGACATCTTTATCTTCTAAATAATTCTTAACCTTATAGTACCCTCTTTTCATTAATGTAGTTTTTACATGTGATTTTAATTTTCCCTCAGTGAGCCCTGTATGTATATTTTTCGGGATTTTATTGTAAAAACTAACGCAGTTAGTTAGCCGCAGCCTAAAAATGACTTTTTTGACTTAGTCAGTCTAAATCTCGGTACAGCTATCCTTATTTCTAGTGTTATAATTGTGATAGTCACTGTTCAATTTAAATTTATGTAGATTTTTGCGAACGTGCATAATATTTTCAAAGATATACAAAGAAGGTAAAGTTAATATATTTTAGCAGTGAGACGCACTGCCGCACTGAATCGCATCGCAGCAATTCGCGTCGCAACTTTTTGCGTTGCGAATTCGCATCGTGCCGATTCGCAGTTAAGGCGCCGTCATAGCACGATATTTCACCCACACACACACACACGTTTGCTTAAGACGCTTCATTTAGAGTTGAAAATCGTATATCAAAATGAGATCGGCGCGTAAAATTGCATTTTTTTGCCGTTTTTACCGATATTAATCGTACACAAGTAAAAATAAGTTGCTCGGTTAAACTTTAGAGAACTAATCTGGCTATTTAATAATAGAATAAAAGGGTAATCTCTGAAAATTTGGAGAACTGCGTTCCAATAGTTTTTTTAAGAAGATACTTTGTGTTTTTTCTTCCAAAATGAGAATGATTTTCGAAATAGTTTTTCGGTAAACTTGAGTTGGTTGTTTCTTCTACTTACCAGCTGTATTTTTGTACCTGACCATCAAAATTCTTCATATCAAACTATGCTCAAACAAAATACTTGCTTTGTGATTTCGTGTAATACGGATTATTAATGTGACCTAACTAGCCTAGCCTACTTACTCGTAGCTAACCTAAGATTGCTATTACACTAAGAAGACGAGCGCTGCGAGGATAGGTAGCGAGAGATATGTTTTAAGAACCAATAGAATAGCTCCATTTACAAAAAAAAAGTACCTAGCCTTGCTCAGATGGAGCATTTCAATTTTTTCCTCACACGCATCCACGCACATTCTTAGCTTTATTGATAACTCAGCCTTATCGATGGATATTTCCACACTACACATCCTCGGACTGCTCATATTTTGGTGGCGAGGCGCCCTTACGCTAGAGCCGTTGGTGTAGGTCGCAAGAGCATGTCCCGGCGGCGCTGGGAGTACGGGCAGGGCGAGTTCAAGCTGCGCCGGCTGCTGGAGCGGCGACGCTTCACGCGCGTGCACTCGGACGACTCGGACGAGGAGCCCGCGCCCATGCTGCCGCAACCGCCCGCCAACGCTTGATGCCGACTATACAACTACTGGGGCAACGAACACGGCTCATTTTACTTTAACACATCTTTTGCCAGATGCCTACATGCGCGAGGAATATGAGTATTTTTACTTTAGTTAAGTTCTTTGTTTAGTTAAGTACCAACTCGCTGGACCGATTTCATTAAAGAGGCCACGCAGACCACCATGGTGTAGTGTGCTCGCAATGCAGCCGACCGCCGGATATGGAGAGGCATTGCGAGGAGACCGGCAGTCCTGGGAAGGGACGAAGACAGCGAGGAGCCTTGTACCGTTCACGCAACCACGACCACTCTGCCAAGAGTGCACGACTGATGCTGTGTACAGACCAAAGCCAACGAAGGCCAACGATATGCTGCGTCTCGTTTTATTTTATTGAAGCGAAACGGGACGCAGCTCATTATTTGGTATTCGTTGGCTTGGTGTACCCAGCATAAGAAAAAGTTAATTCTGTTGCTAGGCCCCTTGATACACGACGAACATGGTTGCTTTTTTTTTAACAAGCCTTTTGACGTAAGTACATCCTACTGACGGACCTTTTAGGTTTTTACTAGTCCCGTGTTTGGAGGCTCTATAACAATGACGCAGTTACTTCTTTGGTTCTGTATTTGTGTAACTAAGTATTTTAGGTATCTGCCGATAAAATAATATGCATTTTACGTCTGCCCCATTTTAGTGCAATATTCTTTGTAGTTTCTACTGAATAAAAAATCATGACAGAAGGCCAGACGTGTGGACAGACGCATGGTTTAATAATATACCTACTCTGCTAGGTATAGTAATCCGGTCACGTGGGAAACACGTAGTGACGTCAATCGATGATTAAGCAGGATCGAAATAAGTCATTTACAAATAGTGCGAAAGAGACGGATGACGATGACGGGTGACGCCATACGTGTTTGCTCCCGGAATGGGAGCATGGACCTTGGATCATGGACAGACGGACATGGGGAAACTATAACAGTTCCTAGCTTGCTACAGAACTATAAAAATGAATCATTGATTTTATCAAGTCAGTTTCGTCTCATCGTATTGTATGTAGTTACTTTCCCGTGATTATTGATCTCCTTTACGTTTTCGTATATTATTAGTAATAATAAGCGTAAAGGCCTAACTTTTAAATAAATTATAGAAGTACCTACATATATGTGTGCGAAATATTTTAATGTTGTAAGTATATAATTATACATAGGTACGTATCCGCTGCACTGTTTTAAAAAATTCTGCCAAACAAAAAACATCCTAACTACCTAATAGTATAATAAATGGCAAAGTGAGTTTGTTTCGCTTTCACGCCTCAACTAATCACCCGATCATCAGGAAATTTTGCATACACAGAGGTGCAGAAAAGGATATAGGGTGGGTACCTTTCATCCTGAAAAAATCCACGGTTCCTGTGGGACCGCGGGAGAAACCGCGGGGCGCAGCTAGTTAACTATATTTGAAATGTGGTAGCTAGAACGCACATATCTTTGAAATTGATGTAAATTCTAGATAGACACACAATGTACATAATATAAAAAAGATTTATTAATATTCCATTGTACTTAATGTAAATAAAATAAACTATTTGACTTCATCTCGTCGCCGTTATGATGTGGTTCCTAGGCGACAGCTTCGGATCGAAAACTGGACGAATCTCGCACGACAACCCTGGAAATTAAATGCCTTGGATAAACGAGAGATTTCTGAAGTATTATTACTTATAAGTGCACAATATTTAAGGTGATATCTAGTATTTCGTTCCAGTATACATTGCTACCCAGCTCCAGCAATGAAGATACTGGAGCGGATCTATTGTACAAAGCATATGTATTACAAAAGCATCGTTTTGTGCATCTGTGTTTGGATGCGGCATTTGCTGCGTAAGATGATTACGGTAAACGCACACTGTCGCGTCTACGTCGCTAAATAGAGATGTCTCGTGCTGCGATTTACTTAACATTCAATGTAACATTATTAAAAGAAAAACAAAAAACCCGGCTGCAAAATGTTGTACCCTATTTCACTTCCACTATCAAGACGATTCAAATGACACCTCACATGTCGAAATCCATTAAGCTGTTTAGGCTGTACGGCGTGCCATAGAAACCTCACACATACATACCCACATACACACACTTGAAAAACAAAACCCTCCTTGCGCAGTCGGGTAAAATGAATGCGCGTCAATCTCGATGAGTTTAACGCAATGAATGCCGCATCAGATATAAGCGTGATGCCTTTTTCTCTTCCTATCTGTCTGCGACAGAAAACATTGCTTTATATTTTCAGCATTTCAAAGTTTCCTCTAACCATAAAAGTGATTTGTTTAATTTAAGTAAGTAGCTTGTTTGTAAAGTGCCAAAATGTTTAGTATTACCTAATTTTATAAGTCCATTGTTGAATGTTGTTTTGTTTAACTAAATGTTTTAAGTCATGTCTATGCAATGTTGTACAATTTGTATGTAGTTTCTTTAAGTAACATATATGCAAGTTCTTCGCTTCAGTTCAATTAAGTGATGTCAATGTATACTATTGTTTTAAGTATTTTCATTGTTGTGTTTACATTTTATGAATGTTTTAATAGATAAGTAATATGTATCTGTAAAAACGAAATGTGTGATGTTTTCATTAAATGTGAGCTCATTTAACAAGTGATTTTCAATACCAAGTTCAACTTTTATATTGTTTTTACAAATTATTTTTCTCGTCATAAAAAATTTAGTATCTTGTAGGCTAGGATAGGATGGATAGGATGGCATAGAATTATTTTTATCCCTTTTATCCCCTACCTATTATCAATTTAGTTCATACCAGCTCTAATAGCATGCGCGTGCGACAAAATTCTTCTCAACACTTTTTGTCGTGCGAGCAACATATTATTTTCTGTTTCGATAAAGGAGTCCACATAACGTTGTCTCGTTGCCTATGCTATGCTAGGCTTGCTGGAGGGCGTAAAGAATTTGTCAATAACAACCATTGCAAAGAACTTTTAGAGTATCTGTTCGCACATCTTATATTCCTCGTTTTTGCAGCATCTGTTTTCAATTTTCGTCAGCTAGTCGCAAGAATATCCAAAATTTGTGAGGAAATTTGTGAATTTGAGCACAGTGTGTAGGTCTGTATATCAAATACCTTTTTCAAGCGCGTACAGCTCCCTATCCAGCAGTATAACGGTCTCGACGAGCGGCGCGAGCGCAAGTCGCAGCGTGTAGAGCGTGACCACGCGCCGCCACTCAGACAGTCTCGCTTCGCCGCGGGACCACACCTCGGGGCTCGTTGGTAACTCTATGTCCAGCTTCTCTAGAGATAGTCTGCAGTATCTGAAATTACAGATGAAAGGAGATTGAAGCATTGTACTAACTAGTGGCTCTGTGAGTTGTAGACCTTGCGGCCGACGTCTGGTATCCTCTTCAAGTTGCATTCTTCAGTCGACATTTTTAGAGCAGATTTTTTTTTGTCAAATCAGTTTTTGTAAATTTTTCAAAATTGTTGTAAAATTATCTATTAAATTATTGAACCTACCTAACCCTTGAGACAAATGAGCCAAAAATATATCTAAGGTACTTTTTGAAGCGCCCACGACCACTTTTTGAAGCGCGTTTTGCGATAATCCGTCTTTTCGCGATGCTAATGCGCGTTTGCATCGTAGCAAACGCGCATTAGCATCGCTGCAAACGCGCTACTAACGCGATGCTTGTGGGCGATGGTGGTTGACGATCGCGTTTGCATCGCTACAAAAAATGATCGAGGGCAATCTTCCTAAAAGTATAAACTGAAGATTGAGAATGTTTTTTTTTAAACCTTGAGAAAGTAAGGGTATTAAAAACTGTTCTGTTTACATACCTTTCAAAAGTCAAGGAATCAGTATGTTTAATACTTCTAATGGGTGCATGTTTCAGTTTCAGGTCTATGTCCATGAGCATGCTTTCAAGAGCTGCTCTGTATGCATGCACCTGGAATCAGATAAAAAAGCAACATTACAAATATAAGTATATTCTGAAGATTTCTAATACTATTCAGCTCATTTCAGCAATTACCTTCAAATCTTCATATTTCCCTACCACAAGCCTCTCACAGTAAGTCTCTATAGCATGACAGGATATTTCGCGGCTCACATATGACAAATGACTGTCTAGGCTTTTCACATATTCACTCAATGGGTAGCCATTGCTTGTGAGCTTCATAAAGCAACATCCAACTAGGCAGATGAATTTCACCTTGCTGTTGTCAACAAAATGCTTGAGCAACAATGGGCCTAAGTCTCCACATGGGTGCAGGCCAATTAAGCCGTAGTTCTCCATATTCTTAGGTAGAGGCAGTTGCGATAGCTGCTCTAGATGTGTCAATGTCAGATTGAAATGTGTTGGTTGGCGCAACTTCGACATGGCTTCTGATGAAAGGTGTTTACTTGCAGTGTATTCCAATTCTAAATCAAGTTTTCTGCAATAAAAAATGTTTTGCTACATAAAGGGGCACCCCGAAGTAATAGAAATATTTCATGGCATTGTTTACATACCAACTGTACAGACCTAGCCTCCTCAGTGAGCTGTGTTTGGCACTCAATGCCCGCTGCATACAAATCATATTTGTAACTGAGCATTCTGACTAAATGCCCCAAGCCCGATCCAAAGTCTATGACAGCTTTGCAGGAGCTTTTTGTTGCAGTATCATTCACGACTTCTGCCATCAAACTGATCTCATGTCTCTTTTTTAACTTTACATGTTTGAGGAATAAATTCCTTAGCTTTGGATGGCTACCACATTTGTCTACAAGGTTCTCAGAACTTAAAGTTGCTGTTTTATGACAACTTTCTCTAGAAATGCTCAAGATTTTGACTGTTCGTATCAGAGCAAGGAAAGAGAGTGGAAATACATGGGTGGTAGGTTTGCCAGACAATATACAGCCAAGCTCCTGAGGATTTATGTTATCAAAGCTAACTCTCCAGCTAGTAGGAAGTTTGTTCCAGTGGTCATCTACAAAGAAATCCTAAGGAGATAAGAGATAATTATGTTTTTATAGAATGTTTGAAGTTGGTGGATGAGGTAGATAAAATGAATTTAATAAACTTACCAACACAAACATATCAAGCAACCAGTCATACATTCGAATCAATTCTAGAGATCTTTGTAATTGAGATTTTATACATTCTTTACGTTCACACATTTTTTAATTGATAAAAAAAAACAAAAAATATTTCTCAAACAACCGACAACAGCTGGCACAGACTCTTCAATCTTCATACATTTCTAATGGTAATCCGGAATGACCGGGTGACTATAACTATACTAATTTTGGTTGATTATAAGTACTGTTGAACCTTAACATAAATGTATTGATTTTGATTTAGAAGTATTATAATCTAGTATTTCTATGACACAAATATAGATGTCGCTACTTGAGAAGACATTGTGCTAAAATTGATAGGTACTTGGTATCCACACCATAACAGTATGGTGGTAGTCTCCTTGAAATAGCTGGTTAATAAATATGATGTGTGACGCTAAATGTCAAAACAATTTGAGGGCGCTTGCTCTACTGGCCTCAGTGCTACCACTTTTGCACTTTTTGCGCTAGAATTAGCGATACTTTTAGAAGTTTTGGCACTTATTGTAGCATTTAACTTATTAGGTCGTACTTATAAAATAATCAATAAATTAAAAAGTAACAAATAGAAAACAAGCTATGACGGCACCAAGTGGCGGATTTTGCCATTAAGTTACAAACAAAGACTCAAACGTAAGGTATTTATAACCTCGTAACGCCCACAATCCTTAAAAAAGTACTTCAATGGAGTAGTGGTTACAGCCCAGCACTTTGTCCGATTTCATCAGCCTGACGCCCGGGGTACTATTTTAAGTACCACAATTTGAACCATTTCTACTCGTTTGAAATTACCGCCTTTTTACAAAGTGATGTATCCCAACACGAGTTTGAAGTTTTTACTTGTCTGTGGTCAAGCAATATTGACAACAAAAAAAAAAGAAATTGGTCTTTTCTGGCCTGACCTCGAAAAAGATGGCATCTGCTCGTCGAGTGTGTAAGTCAATCTCAAATTATTCTTGGAATCTTTTTGATTTCTGTTGGTGTGTTTATTGAAAATAGTTGCTTGTATTTTATATTTGATGTATACGTTAAAAGTTTATCTGGAGATGAGCTATTTTGAAAACTATCGTAATTTAAAAAAATAAGTCCTTCTAATAGACCTGCGGGTCGATAGGGCTGGATGCATTTTTAAAGGCCTTTGGGTCGTTGTCAAATGTCGTATATGTTTTTATGCTATGTGCTGCTTAGGGTGTCTGTAATATGGCTACAATGCGTTATAAATCCTCTTTTCCTCGCCAATCTACTACAGGTTGCATGATTCATAATAGTTTAGCTATTTACATTTTTTTTATTGCAGTGAATGACGACGAATTGGAGGAGTTACCTAACAGATCTGACGTTGAACCAGAAGATTCTTACTGCGCTGGCGACGATGAATAAACGTTGTTGATTAATTTTATAGAAATTATTAAGACTGATACAATTTCATATCTTGAGTCAAAAATTTTTGACAGTACAATATAAATAATTTTGATGATTGAAGATTAAACTTAATAAATACCTACCGATAAAGTTGATTATTTTAAAAGGCAACCTGTTTTTAAAGAGCTTCAGGTACTATTATTTAAGTTATACGGATTTTTAGGATTGGTTTAAAAAGTTTGATTTAATGTTCTGATTATTTTGTGGGTTGTTGAACAAATTTGTTATGTAAGAACTTTTTTTTTGTACGATTTTATGTTGTATTTTGATATTCCCTGATTTGGTAGATTCAATGTGGTATTTTTTGTTGTATTTGCATGCCAAAATTTGGGGCCAAATTATGCCCATAGCCAAAAAATAAAAAATATATTCCTAAAAAATTGTTTTATTTGGACACTTATTGAAATAGTATGAGAACTATTTGTATAACTTTCATGATTTTTACTGTGTACAAAAATACATTATTAAAAACTCAATAAATTGTATTTTAGGCTTCTAACTGCATCGTAGTGCATTTTAGTTAAATCATATTTTTTTGGGCTTGCGACCCGGAGGCCTACAAAAAGGTAGTCTATTTTTGTCTTTTTTCAATGTCCATTTGCTTCTCCATAATCACCAAATACCAGAAAAAAATACTCGTTCTTGTGCGATTGCCGTAAGGTACATTTTTCAAAGTTCAAACTCTTGGGTCGCAACCATTTATACCTTTTCAAAGTACTCTGGGCGTAAAGCCCAGGAAAGGAGTCAAAAGCTTGGGCGTTAGGAGGATAACATTCTGATTAAATTAACGAGTTTGTGTTAAAAGTGTATGTGATGCCGTGTTGTTTTCTTAAAAATTAAGAACGTTAAAGTGTGTGGTGTAAGGTAATTACGAATTCATTCACAATCAACAAAGTTAACATTTTTTTTCTAGGAGTTTTGTTACGTCACGTGACTATCAACCTCTGTCCTAACGGATGAGATGTTATGTTCACTCTCACTCATTACGACTTTTCAAACGAGAAAGACTAGGACCAGAAAGCGTCTCACGCGCAAGAATAAGGCCCAGATGGCCATACTATCAATCGCTTAAGACAGTTCGCATGGTCATAGAGCCCCTTTCATTTATTGTCTAGTCAATCTAGCTATTTCTTATTTCATTGACTTGGCAACACTCGCTGATGTTGACTTGACCGGAGAGAGTTTTGGCGGGAACCGAAAAGATGGTGTCGTGTTTTTGTATTATTTTCTAAAACTTGTGATTCTTCGAGTGTTAAAGTGTAATAATGGTGGATTATTATCGTTTACCGGTTCGTCAACGTGCACGAGTGTGGGCAAATGATACAAACATCGCGAAACGCAATTTTTCGTGTTCTCTACAAAACTTCACTTAAAGTTTCAGTAAAGTATCCATAACTTTACTGGAATGGGGAAAGGGGAGGGATTCATCGTCTTCATCATCACCTCATCATCATCATCCCATCATCTGTTACTGAAGGAAAAATTATTACTAAGAATCCGACTGAAGGACGAGTATCCATGGTCATGAATAATTTAAAAAAAAAAAAAAAATTGACTTGACCGGAGAGAGTTTTGGCGGGAACCGAAAAGATGGTGTCGTGTTTTTGTATTATTTTCTAAAACTTGTGATTCTTCGAGTGTTAAAGTGTAATAATGGTGGATTATTAACGTTTACCGGTTCGTCAACGTGCACGAGTGTGGGCAAATAATACAAACATCGCGAAACGCGATTTTTCGTGTTCTCTACAAAACTTCACTTAAAGTTTCAGTAAAGTATCCATAACTTTACTGGAATGGGGAAAGGGGAGGGATTCATCGTCTTCATCATCACCTCATCATCATCCCATCATCTGTTACTGAAGAAAAAATTATTACTAAGAATCCGACTGAAGGACGAGTATCCATGGTCATGAAAAATTAAAAAAAAAAAAAAAATTGACTTGACCGTTCCGACCGACCAATATTTTTGTTACGATGATTTTTATGTTTTCTGTTTGTTTCTACAGTAATTTGCCGAATTTTTTAGTTTATCTTACAAGTCCGTTGAGTTGAGTGTGTCTCCTCCGGTTAGTGTGGTGTTGAATGTGTATTCTGTGTGGTGAGATAGAAACTCCTGGAACTGAGATAGAGACTCGAAGTTTTGTGTCTTAGAAATAAGATAGGACTCCTACAAAATAAATGATGTCGTTGTCTTGAAGAAAGTGTTGCATAGATTCTGAAAGTAAGCTATATTAGTATTAGGTCAATATAATAAAGTAAAACCCGTATTTTCTATGGTAAAACCGGCACATAACCTCTAACCTAACCAAAATCTCACCAAACTGAAACCTAAGCAAAATTATGTTGAATGTAGGCTATTATGACTTTAGTCTTGTTTTATAAGTATTATTATAAGTTTTATAATTTTGTATGTACTTACATAAGGTTTTTGAATAAAGAGTTACATGTACTTATATCATATTTTTATCATCATTAATTATTATTGATTGCTGCTACTTGTTGATTTTTTTTTGTTTATAATTATGTAAAGGTGCTCCTTATTCGAGCCATGTTTTTATTGCAATACGGGCCCGGCAATATTGCCGGTAGCCCGGCCATCATCAGCCATGCTAGAAATGTATGACGATATAGCCCGGCCACCCTTAAAATATTGCCGGGCCAGTAATACTGTTGGGAAAAAGGCCTCTGCCCCGTGACCCCTGTTGGGTCACCCTACCCTATGAATGTTGGTTCACACTATGTCTATGAACACATAAAGCAGAATATCCATGAGAAACACTTTAATGCAATATTATTAGATATTACATTACAAACAAACACAATAATCACTAAAACTCTTGGAAAAACATTCTAATAAAAATTTTCACTTCTTGACAAGTATGCTGCTAATTGTCAACACACAAATTTTTCACAATTTCAAAATCAGTTGTCTTTTTGAATCCTCATTCAAAAAACCAACCAGCCTGTGTTACTAACATGAGGTTACATATTGTGCAGTAGCAACTCTTTGCTTCAACAAATACATTAAAAATATGGCCCGTCTTGTGATTGCCAGCCATCAATAATTCATTGTTTCCCCTTTACCAAAATAATAATGTAAAAGTTTCATTTTTCTGTAATATATCTACCTACAGCTATAGCTATTCGAATCATTGATATAGTTATAGAGTAAGTCCATGACACGAATACAGATGGCGCTGGCAGGTGTTGCTTGTTTTAGCTGCCGAGAGAGGTCTCTATTTCCGTATATAACAAAGTACTCTGTGAGCTGGCAAGCTAAAAAATAGTGAGAACTGAGAAAGAAATAGTATTTAAATGACAGTGACTTATACGTTCCGCGCAATGTTTGACATTGATAAATGATTGTGGTTGGTTTTTTTTTAAAGCGACAGGTGCTGTCAGATCACTGTCACTAGCACTACTATTGTAAAAAAAAAAACACAAACAAAAGTTGGTTGGATCTCGCGGAAAATCTCAATTAGTTTTAAAATAAAATGTGTATTACATTAAATTAGGAGTAACTTTAAGTTATAGGTAATCGAAGAGTAAAGACATGTTCCTCAAGACAAATATTTTTAAAGCGATTTCATTTAAAAATCCTGTTAAATTACCTATATCATATTGGTTGCTTGTGTGTCTACGATTCTTACTTACTATTATACCGCAACAGGGCTACATACACCCGGACGAATTCTTCCAGAATGTGGAAGTTATTGCAGGTACTATTGTTATTATTGCTATTTACAGCTTACCGATTTCAATATATAAACAGAAAGGTAACCTATCAGCTTTTTGTTTCAGGAGACATCTTCATCATCGACGTTGCTAGAACCTGGGAGTTTAATCCAAAATTCCCCATCAGGAATATATTTGTCCCCAAATTAATTCTCGGACCGCCTTTACATTTCATTCGCCTATTGAATCCATACAGCAAATATTATCTGAACACAGACTTGAAAACGCCATACTACCTGCTCGTAATTCCGCGCCTATTCATCTGCTTCCTTTCTCTCATAAATGACTACTGTTTGTATAGAATATGTGTCATATACGGACAAAACTTTAGGAACCGTCTTAAAATATTTGCAAGCTCCTATGTTGTCCTGGTGTATTGTTGTAGAAGTTTCTCTAATTCTTTTGAAATGATATTTTTTTCTGTTTTGCTACTTCTAGTCGCTGAATGCATGAGTAAATCTGATAAAATAATTTACCATGACGAGTTTCTTAAAGAAAAATATGAGCAAGCAACCACTGCTGTGGAAAAAGTAAAACTTTTTAAACTGAAGACCCATTTGCCAGCTCATTCATTGAACCATGTGATTGTCATAGCCACTATTGTAATTGTAGGAATATTCAATCGTCCAACATTTGTAGGGTTTGCATTCTCACCAGTATTTTTCTGGCTTCACCGAGGATTAGGTTCTAAAGTAGTGGGTTTCAAAGACTTTCATATTAGAATATTTATGTTAATTTTTTGTGCAATTCCCTCCATTCTGTTACTTATCCTAGTTGATTCTAGTTATTATGGGTACCTCACTATGGTTGAAATAGAAACACTCAAAATATCTTGGGACAACTGGGTGGTGACACCTTTGAACTTCCTGAGATACAACTCCAACATGAAGAATCTGACGCAGCATGGTCTGCACCCGAGATGGCTCCATATTGCAGTGAATGTGCCCCTGCTGTTCAATATTTTAGGAATACTCGCTGTGATTACACTTACTGTTAACACATTCAGGTAATTGATTTTCTTGAAATTTATTATCACATACCTATGACTACACTGATTTTGTTCCTACTTACCCAAAAACAATGTTTCTACCCATAACTGCTATGGCCCTACAGGTACCTAGTTTTAAGGGCTTGCTACCAACAGCTACCACCAAAACAGCCATCAGTGGTGGTCATTAGGACAAAGTTTTAATTTTGTCCCAACTGCCACCAATGGGGCTCGTTGAGTCATAGCAAATATGATTATTTTGAGTGTTTTGTCATTATAATTTAATTTATATAGTTAAGCTGTGTTAGTGTAAAAATTTAACAAAAATTGGTTTTCCATGTTAGAATTCTATCAGTTTGACTGTAGTTATCAACAGTGGTGGCAGTTTGCTGGTGGTCGTTAGTACAAAAAATAGTTTATGCCCAACAAGCCCCACTGGCGACAGTTGGGACAAAAATTAAAATATTGTTCACTGGTGGCCGTTTTGGTGGTGGTTGTTAGGAGTAAGCCATTTTAAGCTCTAAAATATTGTATTTGTTAAATTGATAACTAGCTGCTCCCAGCGGTTTTACCGGCAGTCCTACAGAGACCATATTTTTTTGAGATGAATGAAAAGTACCCCTGAAAAAATGTATGCAACTTTCATAATGATTAACGTGAAGTTTGAGAAGATTGAATTAAGGCATGAAAGTGTTACAAACCAACAGACTCTCTTTCGCATTTATAATATTATGTAGTTATTAGTTACGATATGCACACATGATGTATTATAGGTACTGTTACTTGGTAATTAGAGCATGGGAATTTTTCATATGGACTATTCATTGGCACTGTAAATTGAGTTTAATGTTATGTATTTTTCCCACATTACAGATTTATTCGCGGACAGTACAGCAAGCTGCCTCGAATCCAGAGCATCACAGGGCTCATGCTGTTCTCTCTAGTCATACCGGTGGCAGTCTTGTCACTTTTTCCTCATCAGGAAGCTCGATTCATCATTCCTGTGCTAGTGCCATTGGTATACCTATACGGTAACCATTTACACCAAAACGAGAGTGACGGACCAAAGTTTAGGAAACTTAAGAAAACTCTACTATGTTTGTGGTACAGTCTTAACATATTGTTGACAATCTTCTTTGGCTTTATACACCAAGGCGGAATCATTCCCTTTGCAAACAGCCTTCACTATGAAGTTAAGAGCATCTACGGTGCTCACACACATGTTATTACTACCCACAGTTACAGCATTCCAACATTTTTACTGCAGCTAGAGAGTACTAATATGATTTGGAAAGACAGAGCAACAGGACACTCATACAGGCTTGCCCCTACTACTTTTATACACAAATATGGTTCTCTCCCAATGAATGAGTTATTTACTATAGCTGATGAAGTTTTAACGAATGCAGAGATGTTACTGCATAAGCATAAGAAACAGTATAGGTTTTATATTGCTTCCCCTTGCTCCTTGGACAGAGAAATACAAATAGCAGCTTATAAATACCACTATTTTGACATAGTTGAAGACTATTCATACTATCCCCACTTTTGCACGGAGGCTTTTCCAAAGTTTCCAGGAAATAGAGATCAGTTTTGTGTTGAAAATAATCTCATGAGAAACAATGAATCTGTAGTTATAGATCTGAATATGTTACAAAGAATCTCATGTTTTATGAATAGATTTTGTTTAAAGATTTATAGAGTTAAAGCTCTAAGTACAAAACTATAAATATGTAGTTTTTTAGTTTATACTGTTATTATGTAAGTGATATTTGTGAGCATTAAAGTGGCCTATTTTGATGGTTTTACAAGAAAACATCTACTTATTTGATGAATGCTTGGTTGCATCATATTAGTGGAGGGCTTAAAGCATTTGTTTTGAACAACCAACACTGCTATTGTTGATAAATTTCTTTTGAAATCAGCAAAATGGTCACAAGTCAATTTAATTTTTGTCTGAAAGCAATATTTCATACATATTATGATTTTTAAGTATGTATTAATTTTAAGTGAATTGTTCACCCCTCCGCCTAGATTATAAGATCGACAATCATTATCCCTCCCTATTTAATAATTTTATATACCTACTATTATTTAATCAAAAGAAAAGAAAGAACATTTTATGTAACACTTTTACAAGGTTTTGATTTTATTAATTAGAAACATCATTTTGTAAGCATTAGTTGCTCAATTATTTACAAAGATTTAGGTAGCTTTTACAATTATCTATATAATAAAATTTATTTATATTGATATCATGGGAGCTTTAAATTTATATTTTTTATTGACAATTATAATTATTAATTATGTGATATCATTTATATTTCCTTTTTTTTTTTGTTAATATTTCATGCGGCTTATTGTGTGATAGTATTTAAATAGAGCAATATAGAAGTACAGTCTGCGTGTCTGAGAAGCTAGCTTTTAAACATGAGTGTGTAGTTTAACTGTAGCCACTGCCTGGCAAATTACGTAGCTCGGAATGAGTGTGTGTGTAAGGCGTGATTAAGTACTTTGTACGATGGAAGACACGGGTATGAAGATGTTTTTGGTTTTTCTCCGTGCAGACTATTCAATATATATTGCTCAGAGCTTGGCTTATTTGTATCTCAACAGATTTTTTGCCTGTACTTGCATGTAGCATATAAGCATTTCTCTATGTACGTGTGACTTGTATATGAGCTCTCTCTAATATACGTTTATTTAAAACACAAACGGCTGTTTCCATTTAATCATTTGGAATACGTTTTCTTTTATTAATTTAAATATACTATATAAATTCTATGTGGTCTACCCAGTACCGGATGCAAGCGCAGGGCCCGCATCAAATGTGAGCAGGGGGCCCTTTAGGCCATTTCTGATTGCCTATTATTTATGTATTATTATTAAGGTTATTGGTAAACTGTATGCAATAAGACAAAACAAACACATGAGATTGGTAATATTTATTAGTTTGTTTCATTAAATACAATGAGCAATTAATTATTTGGCACATGATTATTGCAAATACTGGTGTTACAATATTCATGTTGAATGTCTGCTGGTGACCGTTGGTGATTTTAGAATGGCGTCGATTCTATGGTACCGTTAGCGTTATATTAACTAATCTGACACTTAAAATTGTTCTCGTCACACATTAAAAGAAAGATGCGGAATTTTAAGTCATGACTCGAAATTTTAACTTAGAAAATGCTGGAACATAAACGACTTTTGCAGGTTGTATAAGTATTTATGTCCTACGAAAACCTTGAGCGCCTGACTGTTTGCTTCCAGTGATCCACCCTGTTTAATTTAAGGGTTCGTCCCGACTAAACGAATTTAAGCGGCTGACTGTCCGCCACTGACTCTGGAGTCGCGTATTGGGCAAACTCAATGAAAAGCCAGCGGCGAACTGCGGCAAACCAAATGCTAACTGAATGAATCAGCAAGCGATACGTGCAAACTGCGTTCAGTACGCGCTGTTCGGATACTATTTAAAATATATAGGGCGGCTAACTAGAGTACGGCAAACAGTCAGCTGCTCACAGTTTACTTAGATTGGACAAAGCCTAAACTTTTATTTCCATCCTTGGCAACTTCAATATTAGTTAAGAAACTAATCTGATTAAACTTGTTCACACCACGGCATTTTAGCGTGTGAGAAAAGGACGAGAACAATTTAAAGTGTTCAGATTCAATTGTTTTCAAACCGATTCATAATAAACGCCGCCATTGCTATAATAACCAAAACAAATAAAACTAAAGACACAAGATCAGTGGTTACAGTAAATTTACAAACTTCACTTCCATCTGGTGTATCCTCTTTCATTATACTAAAATATTAAAATATCATATTCGTAAATTATGTAATAATAAAATAAAATAATAATATAAAAATATTACTATTACAAATTCAAAAGCATTTGCCCCGAACCATTAAATAAATAAAAATAAAAAAGTGAATTATACACAAAGTATTGTTATTTACATGTAATATACATTAGTTTAAATAAATCGGAATGGCCAATTTTTTTGTACCTCAGAAAAACTAAAGATTTACTGGCCATCAATTATTGTTCAAAAAACATAAAAATAGCTGCTATTCAATTAAATAGAGATTAATTACATTACGCGATTAGTCGACTATATTTCCTATAACTTAGTAAATACAGTTGTAAATATAATTCAGATAAGCTGAAAATATTGAATTTGTACTACAGATTAAAATGAAAAGAATTTACGAGCGTAGCAAGGTTAGGTTTAGTTACTTTGCTGAAGCCGAAGACACTATAACTATGTGTTTTTTGATTGCATACACTCACGATAGAACAAGAAACCTTACGGAAGAATCGCCTAAACTTTTATGCCGCGTCATTTTTTTAAACTATAATATTTATTAACTTTCCCTTGTATTACTGTAGTTAGTAATGGAGTCATCAATTCATGTTAATGATTTTTTAAACTATAATATTATCAACTTTCCCTTTAATGAATTAAACTAGTTATGGATGTGAGTCAATGCATGTCAATGATTTTTTGTAAATTATAATATTAGCAACTTTCCGTTGCGTTATTTGAAGTAGTAAAGGATGTGAGTCAATGCATGTTGAGAGTGTTATCGTAGCACCAGGGCATGTCCTCCCCGAACTTGTTCCTGTGCGCGTTGTTCTTGGCGTCGTAGAGCAGCGCGTGGTCGACGTAGGCGTCGCAGCGGTTGCACCACACGGACAGGTCGAGCAGCGACAGCACGAGCGCGTGCCCCGTGCGGCCGTGGTGCGCCTGCATGTGCCCGCTGATGCTGCGCGCGCACGCCGTCTGTCACAATATTAACGTTTTACACATTACACACACACACACACACACACACATTCTTATTACATATATATTATTTTGAATGAATGAGTATTAAAATAATTTCAAACTCACATTTTCAATTTTCATATTATAGTGTTAATTTAGTTATATTATCGTTTTTTCTAAACAATGCTGATAATTATATAAATAGTCGAATGCGTAAATGTGTCCACTAACAAGCACGGAAATTGTATTTGGTAAACAGTATCACTGGGTGCCCAAAATACAGGCGTCGACTAGTTTGGGACCCACTGTTATTTATTTTGAGTACGTACTCGAAAAAAAATAAAATAATAATTACATATCGTCCAGCTTTTCCTCCGAATTGGCTGGCAGAGGTGTAACACGACACCCACACTTCGCCGGACGATAATCAGTCTCAAATGTGACAGGGGGTGAGCCTGTCGCCAAACACCTGGCTCCAGTCATGTAGTAGATGCCATACAATACGCACATATTCACACAATGAACAAATCTGTGCGTGCCGTCGGGTTCGAACCTGCTCCCTCTGGCTTGAAAGGCGCGCCTTCTCCCAACTAGGCTATCATCACATTAACATTTTACACGCATACCTACGATAAGGTATGGCAGCCAGCAGGCCTAGCTGCGCGCGCGATAAAATTCTTCTCGTCACTTTTTGTCGTGTGAGAACGTGACAAGGCTACGTGTAAACATACGTCTGTCTCGATCAAAAGAGTCGACATACCGTTGCGCATGCTAGGCTTGCAGGTATGGCATTCCGAGTAAAAAATGGTCACGTTCTTAACATCCCTCATCCTCATACATTTCTGGCCTTAACATTTACTTGTGGTTTTGGGCTATAAACTATTTTATTAGACATTATTATCCATACTTTTAAACCAATATTATAAACAGGAAAAGTTTGTATGCGTGGATGTAGTAGGTAATTTCCGAAATTAAACGGAGTTTCCATTGAGGCGAAGCGGCACATAATTGACCAATTACAATGCTCGGAATCTCCGATACACTGCTGAGGAAGCATCGGAGTAGGACAATTCTGTGTCCTAACTGACGCTCGCGCGATTTTCGCGTCTGCTCACGAGCGCGCGATGGTCGCATCGCCAGTTCGCGCGACGAACATGTGGTCGCCATTTTAGAACAACGCGTAAGTTAGGCAATACGAATTACGAAATTGTACTTACGATATAACAATGCAGACACACCCAATTCTCGACCGTGTGATCGCAGTCAACGCATTTCACTCCCTGCTCGAAACTAACTTCGCTAGGCATCGCGTACAAACTTTCAAGATGAGGACACCATGGTAGAGGGATCACTGCAAACATACTTCCGTCTACAATAGACTGCATGTTCTCTGCCATATAGTCAACTAGCGACTTCTTTTCGCCCTCGGAAGGTCCTTGCTTGCTCGACGCTTCTTTGCAACTAGAACTCCCTTGCACCTCACTGGCTTCTGTACTTTTTGAACTTTCACACTTATTTTGAGCACTCGCTTCCATGTCTTTTGAACTTTCAGTCTTATGCTCAGGACTTTTAGATTGATTATTCTTTGTCTCCTCTTCGTCGTCCGTTCCGCAGTGAACGCCATCTGAGCATTTCTTCAAGCTCAAATTCGCCAAATTATCTTCCAAGGAATGTAAAGATTTCGATGAGTCTTCTAAACTCGACAGAGTAGTTTCCGTCTTATCCTCGCTATCCATCAAACCTCTGGAGGGTGCAGGTGGTTCTAGAACATCTTCCGCTGGCAGTGCGACGTAGAATTTTAGGTTTTTCCAGTATTTTTGGTGCGTTTTGATGACGTCAGTGATTGATTCTACGGCTGACCAATGACAGGGTGTCTTGGGGTCTGTCTGGGGTGGGAGAGGGTCGCCCAGGAGTGCCTTAGTGCACATGGTCATGGCGTATGAGATGCTGGTGACGTTGTATCCTCCCTCGAGGCAGAGTATGACGCGGCCGGCCGCGAGCCCTCGCAGGAACTGAGTCATGCGTCCGTAGCACTCGGGCGATACTTTGCAACCTGCAATTTTACGATGGTTAAGTTAATAATAATATTTATTTATTAAGAAAGTACACGAATATAATCTTACTAGTTACGCCACGCGGTTTCACCCGCGGTTAAAAAGTACCCTATGTGCTATTCTAGACTATAATCTATCTCTGTGCCAAATATCTTCCAGATCTGTTCAGCCGTTCTGGCGTGAAAGAGTAACAAACATCCATCCATTCTTACAAACTTTCGCGTTTATAATATTAGTAGGATATAATTTTAAGGCTAGCTTAATAATAAAAGTAACAAGTATATTAAAGTGTTTCGGCGTAAATAATAATAATAATAATCCATTTATTTCAGGCAATATAACTTGCATACAATGCAAGTTACAGAGGCCCATAGAAAATAAATACCTTACAGACTAGCATACATATAAATGAAATTAATAAAATGAACTACGTCTTCTGGGCTTTTGCTCCCTGTGCGGCCTCCCAGTAGCGCCGGAACACTAGCCCTTTTGGCCAGAACTCAGGTGAGAGTAGTGCTGCCTTGTGTTTCGCTGGAACCCGTAGTAAGTAAGACTTGAAATAAGTCTCACGTACAGTTGACTCCAGGCGCTGCATCGCTATCACCGGCGCCTCTACTCCTAGTCGGTTCTGCACAAACTTGTGCACGTCGGCTCCTGATGTAGTCGGGTCCACCCGGGACAAGTACATAAGGAATGTTGGCTCCACGGCTTTGAGACCGTAAAGCACCCTCCCACAGGGATTATGGTCACCATTAGCCTAATCATATTATACGAATTTTTGAAAAACCTAATAAAGTTTACATTAGATTTGTTTTTTGGTCGCTATATTGATTTTGTGTTTAAAAATAGTAAATTCATAAAACTGGCGTGCATCTCAATCAAAATCAAGAACGCATTTTGATTTTCGAGCTTAATCAATAACGCAGATAAATAATCTCCACGATCCTAATGCGGTCTGATACTTTGATTTCACGAAAAAAATTAAATCCAAGTAATGTAAATAGTAATAGTAATTAACAAAATTAAAACCATTTGTTAATGGTTTTATTAACCAATTATAACCTAATTATTTAAACAAAATTACTAAAATTAACAAAATAATTAACAAAATTAAAACCATTTGTTAATGGTTTTATTTTGTTAATTACTATTACAGTACTACTACATTACATTACTACACTACACTCTTACTACATTACAGTACTATTACATTACTATTACAGTAGTATTAGTGATTTATTTAGCAAAGTTTTAAAGGTAGGCAGTGCATAGTGACCTCCGAGCGGGTCCCCGACGCAGGCGTCGAAGCCGGCCGACACCAGCACCAGCTCCGGGCTGTACTCGTACGCGACGGGCAGCACTACCTGCGTGAAGGCTGCCAGGTACTCCGCATCGCCCATGCCTCGCTGCAATAACCAAATTAACAACGTACATACATAAACATGGTCACGCCTTTCCCCTGAAGGAGCTGAGCAGAGGCTTAAATATAACACTTCACTTCGCCGGACGATATTCAGTCCCAAAGGTGACAGGGGACGAGGCTGCCGCCATACACCGGGCTCCAGTCATCTAGCAGATGACAACAATACGCACATATGTTCACACAATAAACAAATTGGTGCGTGTCGTCGGCTTGGCTTGGACCCGCTGTCTCTGGTTTGTGATTTGGGCTGTCTCCAAATAATTTGAAATCATTTAAAGATAATTGTTTAGACACAATAAAAATACGTAATGGATTTTAAACGGCTCATAGCTACAAATCTTCTACTCTAGATGTCATAAAAGAGGTGAAGCTTATAAGTTTAAGTAGCTGTTATTTTATATATATATATAAAAAAATAACTTAACAAGTAACATTATTAAAACAAAAACAAAAAACCCGGCTGCAAAATGTCTATCTATCTATCATCTCGTATGATGTGAAGTAATAATGCGACCTACAATCGAGCACGCTTTCCTAGAAGAAACCGATTCATTCGAGACTTAGTAGACACGCAGATTATACCTGTCGGAGAACACCCACTCAGAACTAACAGAAAGACACAGAATCACCCGGTGCTATAAACTATAAAATGTGAGCAAACGTGGCAGAGCAGATAGCTGGAGGAAGTATAATTAAGGCTAGTTTCCCCGTACCTTATTCCACGGTATGTTGACATTGAACCCCTCCCCCCGGCCGCGGCCCACTGCCGTGTGGTTGGCGTCCTTAGAGTGCGGGAAGAACGAGCCGTGGTCGTACCGGTGTATGGATATGTACAGGATCTGGGGAGAAACGACCAAACGTTGGTAACTCAGTGGCAGCACCGTCGGATGCTACGATAACTGGTCTAGGTTCAAGTCTCTACAGATAAGTTTTCGGTGAATAAAGGTAATCTTAAGAAAACCATAGATAACACCGACATAATTCCACACAAATTAAACAAAAAAGTTTTTTAGCTAAATCAAGTATTTTGTTCTAATCCCTACACCCCTGGTCAATAATTATATCAGCAGGATGGTACCATAATATTGCATTTTCCCCGATTTCATAATATTGCATTTTCTCAGCTCGTCTAGCAAGTGGTTTAAAAATTGTTTGCAAAGCTTAAAATGGTCAACTTCCTGTCCCGACACATACATTTTAACATTGTTAATTAAATAAAAGCGTGTAAATACTTACCCTATCATCTTCATAGGTGATCCTCTGCGTCCCATTCCCGTGATGCACATCCCAGTCTACAATGAGCACTCTCTTCAGCCCGTGACTGTCTATCGCGTGTCTCGCGCCGATGGCGGCATTGTTCAGCAAACAGAAGCCTGAGGGCGTCTCGTCGTCGGCGTGGTGGCCCGGCGGACGGATCACGCACACGGCGGCGTTAGACTGTTTATTCAGGACTGAGTCTACTGCCTGCGGGATAAGATTGGTTATAGCTTAACAGGGGAACATGTGTACATATATTAGTTACTATTATTTATTTATTAGTTATTATTAGTACATCACGCGCACGGCAACACTCTATTGCTGCATTGAATCTACTGCCTGTGGGGTAAGGTTCGTTATAGCTTGGCAGAGAAACTGTATTTATATTGGTGATGAGTAAGCCGCGGAGAGTTACAGTTGCTTGCTTAGGAACGAGTCTACTGAGTTTAGGTTGATTATAGCTTGGTAATTAGCAGGAAAACTTTTGTACGTGCTGGTGAAAGTTAAACGGAGATTTTTGTCAAACGGAATAAGGTTTGATTTTGGTTGTAGTTGGTTGAGGTTGAGTTCAAATAAATCCGCCAATAAGAATGGAATGCTTTGTGCATGTGTATTCACTGGTAGAATTACGAAGCAGACGTGTGATGTTTCATCCCGGTGTTACCTGTAAAACACAGCCAGCCGCCACCGAGGCGCTCTCTAGCGTGTCCGGGTGGAAGTAAACTGAATCAAACGAGTCCTTCTGACTGTTCAAATCTCTCAATTTCGTCGTCGCCAACTCTTTTAACCTGAAAATGTAATAGTATTTTAAAACCTTAGACTTCTGTGATTGGTTTAAACCCGCCAGGTGGCGGGTTCTTTATACTTAATTATATAAACATTACATACTACAAAAACCTATTTTATTTACGACGATACATAGGACATAGATGTTGGGTCTCATTAAAAGTCAGGAAACTATAGTGGCACCAAATCTTCAATTATAATTTGTTTATGTATGTTCATCAACGTTTTAAATCTAAGCCTTATCCGGAAAACAGTTGACGATATTTGCGGTTTTTTTTAAATGTAGAATAGGTCGGCGTTTGACCACCAACTCGCCTGATGTTAAGCGACGTTGTGGTCTAAGATGGAGCACGACGACCTATAAGGTTTTTAGCACATTCAGGCGTCGTGACACCATCGCGATCACAGACCGACTAACAGCGAAACAAGGCTTTCACTTGATCTAAGCCTTGTTTTCAAGGTGCCATTTTTCGTATTGAATAAGAATAAAAAAAAAATATTGACAAACAATAGAATTAAATTATACACAGTTGATTACAGAATATATTAAACAGATAAAAGTGTTTGATTAGATTGATAAGATAAGTATTGATACTTTACATCTACGCATATCTGATCGAGAAAAAAAGGCACATCTCCAGCTACCTGTCCAAGTGTTTGCCTGTGTGCACGGCGAGTATCTCCGCGGCGGCGGCCGCGCGGCCCTGCAGTAGTTTGACGCGCGTCAGAAGACCGTGGTCCCGGTGCCGCTCGTGTATCCTCAGGATCCTCTCCGGACACTCAGGGTGACCGCTGCAAGGAATAGTGTGGAATTAGACCAGTCGAATTAGCTCAAAAACCCGGACAAAAAACTTGGCAATTTTCCTTCGTAACTCGTTGGAGGGGTCCATCCTAAGGTTGGCTGGAAGAGATCGCTTTTAGTGATAAGGCCGCCAGTTGTTACACTAAATAATAAGTTTTATTATAATTTTTTTCTTTTTGTTTTGTTATTTGTGGTGTGAACAATAAAGAGTTTATCTATCTATCTAAATTTTGTTTTGCGTGGTACTCGATCCGTTGCGTCATCCGCCATTTTGAATTTAAGGGTATTTTTTTGTTTTTTAATAACTAGTGTATTTTCAGTTTTAAAATTATTATTGTTTGTTTTGGACTTATTGCTTATATTGGACATTTTATTTTTTATTTTTAAAGTGATGATTTATACTTATGGACTATGTCTGAAATAAATGATACTTGAATTTGAATTTAAAGTTATTGATATTTAGTGTCTCCCTAAAAACAAGATAACGATGGCATCGGCTCTTGTTATTCTCGGTCAAGTTTCAAACAACAAAGAAATCCGTCAATTATAGCATATACATGGGATTGTCAAAAAAATAAATGCAATACACCTGTTGAGGAAGACAGCAGGGCAGAATTTGGACAGACGCCGGCCAGACATACGAAAGCATTTTTGCCGAAGCTGGAGCATAAAGCTCGCTCGGCCGAAAAGTTTCATAATAGCCAATATGGCATCAATCTTATAGCGTATAACGGTAGGCTGTAGATTATAATGATAATATACTTACGGCTCACATATATTCTTGTGTTTCAGCATAGCTTGGTCGTACACGTAGCAAACGGCGTGTTCGGGCACGCTTATATCCGTCACTGGAAAAATACAACATCTGTCATCCACTAGACCCACTAAACATCAACCCGGCCAAATGTTGGGCGTTGAAATCTGAACCCTATACTGTTGACCGTGGAGATGAAGTTCTGAAGACGGACATCGACTGTAGTATACTGTCGTAGTGTGATGGCGATGACAGGAAAGTCCTTACCGATCCTCAAATGGTTGAGCCGCTCCATAATCCGCCGCTTGGTGTCATCATCTTGCAGCGGGTAGCAGTCCCTGGTGGCGAATCTGTCGGGCCGCGTCTCGTCGCCCTCCCACCTGCGATCAACTCGGTTTAAGTTTCGAAATTACCGTTGACTTCTGTTTTATAAAATACGTGTTTTTTACACTTGCCATATAATTTAGATTCTCAAATAAAGTTAATGTCATATTATATTCCCAATCAAATCTCCAAGTCAACTTTACAAGTCAAAAGTTTATCTTATCTTATTGTATTTATATTTGACTAGCTACGCCCCGCGGTTTCACCCGCGGTCCCATAGGAACGTAAAAATTTTTTTTAAAGTAATTTTCTTTGCCATAAACCTCACGGAGCCCGAGACCTTTCCAACGAATGCTAAACCGTGGAAATCGGTTCGTGCGTTCTGGAGTTATAGCGCCAGGAAGGAAAACCCGACTTATTTTTTTTAGTAGATTTGTGTACTAATTCAAACTAATGTTTTGTTGTGTTTATGAAGGTTTTATTTTAAAAATGTAAAATGGTTGATGTCAATGATGTAAGTTTAATTAGGGATCTCACTATTTTCTTTAGTACTTAAATATAATTTGGTATAGTTATCAGGTTTACCTCACCGAGACGACGTGTTTCCGTTTCCCCTGGTCGCAGACGTTGGGCGCACCGGCAGTCGAGTAGGTGGGCTGGTAGTTGAAGCACGACCAGTGCTTCTTCTGAACGTAGATGCAGTTCAGAATCGTGTCGCGGATCCTGGGGACGGGAACAAATACTGTTGGATATGGTGTATGGTCTCAGAAAATCGTAGCTTGGTAAAGGGTATTTGGATAAATTGATTGATTGTCTGTTTAGTAAACAAGATTCGTGTTTAATTAGATTAATTTTACAAGAAGAATTCGGTAAAAAATTTAATGAGTTTCAAAGCTATGTAATTCAGAAAAAAAAAATAAACAAATTCCAGTATTTGGATTTTATTTATTTCTTTACGTGGAGGAGGAGGGCGGCTTACCTCCCGCAGATGCAGCTAAATATGAATTCGAATTGTTCATATTAACTTCAATTACTGAAATAGATGATGATGATTTCTGAAGTGGGTAGTTTATTGAAATAAGTACAATGTTATAACCGACGAGCGTGTATGAAAAGTCTAATGGAAGTAGATGCGCAAAAGATGAGTTGGTACCAGAATCGTAGCAAACGGAGAGAAGTAGTTTCTACTTACCCCTACGGGAAAAAGACGGGGATTCAATAATAAAAACCACACACCGAATTAATAAAATTTTATTGTTTTGACCGAAACAATAAGATCACCTTATTGTTACACCCCGACGTATTCCAATGTGTCAGTCGAAACAATCGATTGAAACAACATCTGTCCCAATGTGTCGGTCGAAACCATAATATTTTATTGTTACACTGACAAATGTCGACCTAAACAATAAGATAACCTTTACGTAGGCTATGTGTAGTACTCACTGGTCGCAAGGCTCCCCCGGCGGCAGGGCGGGCGGCGCGCGGCCCAGCAAGGCCCGCAGCGTGTGGGCGGCGCCCTCGGCCAGCGCCGGCACGCAGTACCCGCCCTCCAGCACGCAGCACACGCCGCTGCACACGCCCGACAGCATGTGCAGCAGGGACGCGTAGCAAGCCGGGGTCACCTCCATCTCACCCTGGGATTGTAACACGAACCAGTTACTAGGCCGGTTCAAGTTATGATACAGGTGATACTCAAATTGGCTTATCGCCTAGCCAGCATAGGCCGGCGAAGAGTGGCTGTTGTACACCTTTGCCAGCCCCTTCGGTGGAAAGGGGTGACAACTTGTTATTAACCGACGAAACGGAGGAGGTTTACAAGTCGACGCATTTATTTACTTTTATTTTTTATGGATGATCATTTTAATGCTCAATTCGTTTATTACATAAACTGATCAAAAATATACATTTTTCTAGTGTATGTAGCTAAGCATAATTAAGCTTCAAACAGATAGTTGATTGAATCAGGCGTTACTTTGGGGAAGTTTATCTTCAAAATTGTTCAAATTTTTAAGCTTCAAACAGACTGACGCGAATCGCTCTCGCGAATAGTTGCGTCTCTGGTCGTCTTGTATGGACGAACAGAAACGCGACTATACACGCACATTCACATCCTACGTGCCGTGCGTGATTCGCGTCAGTGTGCTCACACGTGTGAGCAGACAGTACAGCACTTTGACTTCCATGCTCTTTAGATTAAATTTAAAAGCAACACACAAACGATAACATTTTTACAAATTCACATCACTTTCCCCTTCAAACTTATGATCCTTTCAAATTTATCTAACCCCAAAGCGAAACACACCCGCCATCTCCCTCTTTATTCTACCTTCTCGTCTCCCAAAGCCGAGTCGAATCCAGCCGACACGATGATTAGCTGGGGCGCGTACTGAAAGAGACAGTAGATACAGTGTAAGGTAAGAGAGAAAGGGAGCAGTACCTCGGGACAGCCGAACGCCGCGTCGTATCCGGCCGAAATAATGATGAGTTGCGGCTGGTACTGCATGAAACAAAATGGAATGATTACTTGACAAAGGATTACTTGATCAACTGGGGCAAATGTGTCTGTGGGGCAATTGCGTCTTTCGTAAATTACTGACAAACCCTTCACAAATTAGGCGCCACCTACATCTTTTCATATCTTTAGTTGCAATAATCTGTACAAGATGGCGTTAGTTGCCTATTTTGTAAAGAGTTTGTCAGTAGTTCACGAAAGACGCAATTGTCCCAGAGGCGCATTTTCCTCAGTTGACCCTATAGATGGAAAATATTACGACAAATGCAGTTTTCCATTCATGCAATTTTAACCCCCGGCGCAAAAACAACGGGGTGTTATAAGTCCGACGTGTCCGTGTGTTTGTCTGTCTGTGGCATCGTAGCTCCCGAACGGGTGAACCGATTTTGTATTTTTTTTTTTTATTTGAAAGGTGAATTAATCGGGAGTGTTCTTAGCTATGTTTGATGAAAATCGTAGACTTTTTTTTTTTTTTTAATTTTGCTTGTTCTATGGAATACGTACTACGTATTTTTCACCAAATGTTTTGTTAGGGGTACTGTTTTTCTTTATCGAGTGATACTGAAATTTGTATGAAAATTGTAGTGTAGATTTAAAAAAAAAAATTAAATTTAAATTGAAACAGGCTTGCGTTTGTTGCTATTGCCACAAGTTGACTGCAGCCTTTTTCAAGTTGTCTACAATCTGCGTTTGGTATTTTGCAAGTAGTCAATAGTTTTACAGTGCTGTGTACCCAATTCTCGTCGATTATACACCGTGTATCCTTAACTAGAAATTTTAGAAATTTTGTTAACAAGTGTTTACTGACGAACATAATATTCTAGGATATCATTTTAGAACAATGTGCCAACGTTATGACCCACTTTTACAATGGGACCAACCCCGATATCGCGAAATAAAATCAGCTGTTCCATACATAAAGATTATTGATTGTCAACAAAATGTGTAGTCAAAGTCAAAGTCAAAATGTTTTTATTCAATTTAGGTATCAAAGATACACTTATGAACGTCAAAGTTGTTTAAATAGACTCGACCGCCTTGTTCAGATAAAGAGCCTCTACTCAGAAGAACAGGCAGGTGTGGAACAAATTTCAGGGTTGGCCCCATATTAACTAGAACTAGAGGTTGTTACAGGGTATACTAAACCGCAAGTAGTCAGTTCTAAGTCACCTCCAGCGCCATCGGCAGCAACTGGTGCCAAATAGCGACATAGTCATCATCCTTCATGTCAGTCTTGTTGAGCGGAACGTTACATTTGTGTTTTAGTCTATAAGTTGGTTTGTACAATTCTCGTCGGACTAGAGGTCGTTGCAGGGTATACTAAGCCACAAATAGTCAGTTGTAAGTCACCTCCAGCGCCATCGGCAGCAGCAACTGGTGTCATATAGCGATATAGCCGGCATCCTTCATGCCAGTCTTGTTGAGCGGCACGTTCCATGCTAGTTTCAGTCTCTAGGTTAGTTTACAATTCACGTCGGACTATAGATCGTTACAGGGTATAAGCCACAAGTAGTCAGTTCGTCACCTCTAAAGCCATCGGCAGCAGCAACTGGTGCCATATGGCGATATAATCAGCGTCCTGCATGCCAGTCTTGTTGAGCGGCACGTTGCAGGTGAAGCCCGTGCCGCGGCCGGCACCCGTGTAGTTGTAGTTGGAGTGGCGCAGGCTCGGCCAGAACGAGCCGTGCTCGTAGCGGTGGATGGAGAAGTATAGCACTCTGCGGGGCGAGGACACTTGAAATATAATGGATATAATAGATTGACCCTTTGATGTTTATACCAGAAATAACAATCCATAAAAAAAAATGATATTACTTAATACTATAGTGTAACGAGTGTTTAGAGTTGGTGACACGGTTAAAATTTTTTTAATTTTTTTTTGTTCATTAATACTAAAGATTCAAAGATATCTTTTAGATGTTTTTTTTAAACGATATAATAAGCTTGCGTTTTGCTCCCATCTCGAAAGTTAGCGCCTTGGATTCTGATACGATTTTATGCAACACATAATGACACATGTAGTATGGTTTTACAAGTCATCAACTTTTCTACTCATGCGGGTTTAGTATGGTATACTAGCTGCACCCCGCGTTTTCACCCGCGGTTAAAAAGTATCCTATGTGCTATTCTAGACTATAATCTATCTCTGTGCCAAATTGCATTCAGATCTGTTCAGCCGTTCTGGCGTGAAAGAGTAACAAACATCCATCCATTCTTACAAACTTTCGCGTTTATAATATTAGTAGGACTTTACAGTATTAACTTTTGTTGTTTTGTTTGTTCAGCTTACCTGGGATCATCGTAAAACATCTGCTGAGTAGCTTGCCCATGGTGGACATCCCAGTCCACTATCAATATTCTGAAATGTAATTAATTCAGTGTATAATCACCCTGTTTAATGTGCAAAACATTTGCTTGGTGTAGAAGACAAGTGTCCTACAGTTTAATGTAAAATATACTTCCAGTTTTGAGCTTTACAGTGTTAGGACCACATGCTAAAACAACACTCAGTCATGAAACTCGATTTTAAACTGGTTTGAAGTATGGTAAGAGACATTGACAGTAAGTTATGGCACATCACTAGTGAGTAAGACATATTTCTAACGCGTAAGAGTTCTTAATACTGACCGGCTGAGTCCCCGCTTGTCAATAGCGTGTTTAGCCGCGAGCGCGACATTGTTGTAGAAGCAGTACCCGCAGGGCTCCGCCCTCATGGCGTGGTGTCCCGGCGGCCGCACGAACGCAGCCCCGTTCTGTATCTCCCCTAGCACTATGCGGTCCACCATGTCGATCGTGGAGCCAGCCGCGAGAAGAGCCAGCTCGTGGGTACTCTAAAAATTGAGACATTTATGCTTATTTTATAAAATCTCAAGTAGCTCTGTCTGTCTGTCTGTTTGTAGGCTTTTCACGTCTAAACGGCAGAACGGATTTAGGTGAAATTTAATAATTAGTTACATTATATCACGAGGAATATTTTTGGGTACTATTTTCTGAACAAACGCAAACGAAGTCGAGGGTAACAGCTAGTGTTTAAATGAAGTAGATAGAGAAACTCCTTAAAAAAAGTTTAACTGCCGCACTTAGACGTTAATGATTACTAAAATTGATTAATGAAATCAAGATTTCCTAGAAGCCTGCAGGGCTTACATATTACTTAACTAAGACTTCGTGTAAGATACTTACTGGATGTATATAAACAGCATCATACTTCGAGGACAGTTCCTCCAAATATTCAAGGTCCTGATTTTTATGAGTGGTCTCTAACATCCAGTAGACAGATGGCGAGTGCAGAACATTTAGCTCTTCCTCAGTAGCTGCTCGAGGCGAATATTGTATGCATTGCTCTATTAGGTTCAGTTCATTGCACCTAAAAGTACACCAATATTACAAAAAGGTAACATGATTTTCACAATATAAGTACTAAGAAAAATTACTCTGTATTTACAAATTGGTTACGCCAGATAATGATCATTTAATTCTATTTTAATTTTGGTGCATTTACCATTTTCCTACCTACCCTTCCTTAAAAACAGCACTGTCAAGTATTTACTTGAACGCGCGGCGAATCTAACCTACTTCAAAATATGAGTGGGACAATCAGTGTGACGTCGACCTCCGTGCCGCGTGCAATGCACTCATCTGCTTAGTATTTGTAGAAACTATAACAAAGGGGTTCTATACCCAAATTAGCCGAACATTGTGATCTGGCACATAAACAAAAACTCGTTTCGCCTTAAATACTGTGGTGTGTGAGAATAAATACGGTCAAAGGGTGACGTGTGCGCGTGTGAAGGCGCCGCACGCCTTGCAGGATTTTGTTCCGGAGGAAGCTGATGCAGGACGATACACAAGTGAGTGCTGTTCCTATCTTTCCATCTCTTCCTCTATTTGTTCGAATGCACCACGTCCGAAACCTCAAAAATACAGTCCACTTCTTAGGGGCCCGAATTGCCCCACCATAATTTGGCGAAACCATAGTTTTTCCTTCGAGCCGGATCCCCGCTCCGGCTTCTTTTCTCTTATTAGGATATATTAAACGCCCTAATAAGCTAATTATAGTCATTGCGATTATAATTATTCCCATAGCATGACATTGCGTCATCTATTTTACCCCCTAAAATATATGTATTTACATTGAGCTAGGCATTTAATAAGCTAGGTATATTGTTTATCTATGCGTATTTATATATATTTTACATTAATATTACATTATATAAGTAAAATAATCATAATTTTAAACTTCATTGTGATTACAACTTAAATTCAATTCTACCCTCGTTTGCATTTTAACTCGTGCCTACGTGACTTCGACGCCAAACCGCCCAATATAACGTTCGATATTATACGACCGTGTAGCGGAGTTCGGCCGTCGCAGGCGCAGCACAGTTATCACGCGCATGTTAAAGTAAACCTACATAATTTGTCAGTATAATAATAACCATATTTTTATCAGTAACAGTATCTTTAATTTTTCGGTATAATAATTGCCGCTTTTACAGTGATTTGCATTCCTTAAATACACCTTATTTTGTCCGTATAACATTGTTATCGGTGCATCGAGCTAATTACCTAATACTTTTGTTTTGCACGAAATATTGAATAATGTCGCGAAGAAAAGGTTTAGATGAAGAAGCCAGTCAATTCTCCGACTGCGAAAATATCGATGCAAAGATATTAATGTTACAATCGAAACGTGAAGCGATATTCGAAATAGTACAACGGTGTTACGATTTAGCTTCCGCGTCCGATATTGACAAAGATGAGGCTAAGAGGGAGCGATTCCTAGATGAGTCCTCACAGATAGATTCGTTGCGCGAAAAGTATGAACGGACTGTTGATGATTATAATGCTCGCACGTTAGAATTAAATCCAAAAGCGAAGCCAGACTATCAATGTCTTTTTGCATTTGAGTCTCTGTATAGTAAAATAAAGAGAATGAATAAGCAGTATAGTTCTGCCAGTATCTCATTGCGAGATGGTATGGACGCTTCCTCTGCATTGCATAAGGCTAGGCCTAAGTTGCCTCCGATACAGCTCTTGGACTTCGATGGTGATATTAAATCGTGGCCGATGTTCTATGCGACCTTCAAATCGACTGTAGATGATAACCCGCTGTTATCGCCTAGTGAGAAATTATATTATCTCTTACCTAAATTAACTGGGCGTGCTAAAATCGCGATCTCTGGCATTTCGCCATGCGCTGAAAATTATAAATTGATCCTTGAGACCCTTATCAAAAAATATGATGATAAGAGGATGCTTATTTCAGCTTATTTAACGCAGATTTTTGATTTTAAGCCCTTTCAAGTGGCTTCTGCAACTAACTTCGATTTGTTTACTGATAACTTCACAAGCGCAGTGAGCGCACTAAAGAATTTAATGTTAGATAATTTATCTGATCTTATCATTTTGCATATTGCTTTGCAAAAGTTAGATTCAGAAACAGTACGCGCATTTGAAACTAAATACGGTAGTAAAATGCCTACATTCGACGAGTTTGTTGAATTTATCTCAACTCGTGCGAAAGTATTTGAACGAACGATATGCGTTTCAAACGCTCGTTCAAATCATAACATTAAAAATACTGGCACTACGTCTAAAATACCTAAATATCAAGCTTATGTAAACACAATTGATAAGCTTACATCTAATACTTTTATTAAATGTCTATGCGCCAATGTGACGCACACGCACTTATACAAGTGTGCTGAATTTAATAAAATGACGAGTCCTCAAGAGCGTTATAAATGCGTGAAAGATAATAATGCGTGTGTTAATTGCTTAGCCTTTAATCATAAGGTTTCTAGTTGCACTGTAAGACCGAATTGCAAGGTCTGCGCCAAAGCCCATCATGGGAAACTGCATTTCGTGCGTACGGAAGTACCTAACCGTGCGTCATTATCAGGATGTACTACCGGCCTGGCGCCGCCGCCCGCTGCTAGCGTCTTATCACCGCCGGCGCATGATAGTCCAGTCGGGGCAGACATAAAACTAGCCTGAAATAGAAAAAATTCCGGGGAGCGATTTTTTTTTTTAAACGTCGGGGGAGGTGGTTGGAAGTGTAAATCTCGATTTTCTAACTAATCCCGGTAGAGCATTCGCCGCCATCTTGTTTTAAAGTTCAATTTTTTCGTTTTTCTGAAATAACTCGTTAATTTTCAACTTTAGAGCAAAAATGGCGTTATCCAAAGTTGTTGGAAATTTAAGGTCTCACAAGTTTGGTCATGATCATTTTTACGCTAGGATCAACATTTGCAGAGTTATACTATCAAGTTAATCAAAAAAATCGTAATGGGTGGAATTTTATTTTCTTCAACTTTGGTTGAAAATGACGCAAAATTCCCTTCCTCATTCTATATTACAATTTTTTTTATAAATAAACTAGATAATAAACGAGATATTTGAAAAATCAAAAAAAATTTGGTTCTCGCACTTATTTTTACTCCACGATCAATATTTTCGGATTGATAGTATAACTCTGCAAATATTGATCCTAGCGTAAAAATGATCATAACCAAACTTGTGAGAAATTAAATTTCCAACAACTTTGGATAACGCCATTTTTGCTCTAAAGTTGAAAATTAACGAGTTATTTCAGAAAAACGAAAAAATTGAACTTTAAAACAAGATGGCGGCGAATGCTCTACCGGGATTAGTTAGAAAATCGAGATTTATACTTCCAACCACCCCCCACGACGTTTAAGAAAAAAAAATCGCACCCCGGAATTTTTTCTATTTAAATGTCTACCCCGACTGGACTATGAAGTGAATGAGTCATGTAGCCAACCTGTTGCATCTAAGCCTATTGAATTAGCGCGTTCAGATATTACGTTATGCGCGACAAAGAACGATTCCTGTTTACCATTGCGGAGGGATATTAATAACAACACTGTATTATTATCTACCGCTCAAGTAGCTACCTACATATGATTCGAATGGCAAACGTCATATCATTAGGGTGCTCTTAGATTGTGCATCTCAGAGTCACTTTATAACAAAAGAGTGTTGCGAAAGATTAAGAATAAGACTTAGTAACGCCGAACGTACTATTATTAGGGGCTTCGGTGGTTTAGAGAAAGCTTTACAAACTGACTCGATATCTCATATTGAGTGCGAGGATTTTTATGCGTCGACTACTACACGCGATCCTGTGAGTGGCAGATACGTTGTCGGCCTGCCATTTAAGGACGACCCATATTCTTTAGGGAATTCTGTAGACGCAGCTCACAAACGTTTCATGTGCCTTGAAAGGAAGCTTGAAGCTTCGCCTAAATTAAGGGCGGCATATGATGACGTCATTAAAGATTGAAATAGAAATAGTTTATTTTACCAAAAAATATTACATTTAACCTTAAAAACTAAACTTATAAATAAATAAAACGAACTATATTAGGTAATGTTTAAAAGGTCAGCAGAGTGCTTGAGAGTACTGCACTAGGCGGACCTGTATCGCAGGACTCTCGACGGCTGCGTTTAATGAATAACTAGAAATTATTTATTTTGATTATCTCGCGAAAGAGTACATCTCTCCGGCGCCACCATACGATACGCAGGACCCTGCGCCGATATACGTTATTCCTCATCACGGAGTAGTTCGCGAAGATAAAGCGTCGACCAACCTTCGCATAGTTCTGGATGCTAGTAGCCGTTCCACTTCCGGTCGGTCACTAAACGACATTCTTCATGCAGGTCCGAACCTGCAGGGTGACTTATTTAAAATTATTTTAAATTTCCGTCTCCATGCAGTCGCATGACCGCAGACTGTCGTCAACAATTTCTGCAAATAATTATGCGTGAAGCTGATCGCCGTTATCAGTGTTTTCTGTATCGGTTTAATCCACAAGACCCTCTCGTGCTATACCAGTTCAATCGCGTGTGCTTTGGCGTATTGTCGAGTCCCTATCATGCATTGCGCACGGTTACTCAACTCGTTCAGGACGATGGCGCAAAGTATCCGCTTGCTAGTAGTATTGTACTACCTTCGCTGTACATGGGTGATGTTGCCTTCTCGCTACCTAATGAGCGTGAGGCAGTCGCGGTGTCCCATCAGCTGATTGAACTATTCAAGGGCGCACAGTGGGACCTTGTTAAATGGAATAGTAATTCCCGCGCGGTGTTAGATAGTATTCCCACCTCGCACAAACTCCCTACTGAAGTGGAGTTTGATAAATAGACACATAAAATATTAGGCCTTCACTGGTCTACTGATGATGATACGTTTTACTTTAAAATTTCCCCGCCAACCGACGAGACTTGTACGAAGCGCACAATACTGTCTACCGTCGCTCGTCTGTGGGATTTAATGGGATTTGTTGCCCCCACAATTGTTTATGCAAAGATGCTAATAAAGTCTCTTTGGCAATTGAATTTATCATGGGATGACAAACCACCGGCACACATCATTAAGATGTGGATGCAGTTCTGCGCCGAGTTACCGGCACTTAATAAAATTCGAATACCTCGTCATGTAGGAGTATCCGAGGACTGTGACGTCACCCTGCTGGGGTTGTCCGACGCCAGTCTTAGCGCTTATGGTACAGTCGTATACCTACATGTCAGCTCCGTCGCCGGTAATACCGTACGTCTTGTATGCGCGAAAAGTAAAGTCGCGCCTACTAAGCCAATGTCGATCGCGCGCCTTGAACTATGTGGAGCTCTTCTGTTTTCCAAGCTGCTTTGCAACAATTACGCAAGTCACTTGTCTGTAAAGACCTATGCTTTCCTTGATTCTAAGGTTGCATTATACTGGATAAAAAGCTCGCCGCATAGGTGGCAGACTTTTGTCGCCAACCACGTCGTACAAATAACCGAAAATATTTCACCTGATAATTTCTTTCATTGTCCCGGTTTCGAGAATAGTGCGGACATTTTGTCCAGAGGTGTCACTCCAGAGAAGCTCGTCTCGCACCCTCTGTGGCTCCATGGGCCTCCATGGGCCTCGTTGCACCCATCTCAGTGGCCTCTCAAGAGCCTAGATGGGCAATCTATTCCTGACATACCGGAACAAAAGGTATTAACGCACACTGTGTGCACGCCTGTAAAGCAATGCGCTTTATATGAGCTCGCTCTTCGAACTTCATTGTGGAGCAAGTTACTGCGTATAATTGCGTACGTTTGTAAATTCGTAAAATTGTTACCTCGCCGCAACACTACTGCAGTAACTGCCGAGGACTTAAACCTTGCTGAAAATAAAATGTTTTGTGCTCTGCAAGGTCAGCATTTTGCAGAAGAATATAATAAGTTACTTAACGATAAAATTTGTTCTCCGGCTTTCAACCGTTTGAGGCCTTTTATTGACAACGGTCTGATCCGCGTAGGCGGTCGCCTTGTCAATTCGGCGCTGGAATATGCGCAAATGCATCCAGTTATTTTGCCGCGATATGATCATGTAGTGATAAATAATAATGTACAGCCTTTAGCTTGCCCTTTGGCAATTGTAGAGAAAGTGCATCCTTCCAAGGATGGTATTATACGCGTAGCGACTGTAAGACTTTCTGGGAGGACTTATCTCCGTCCAGTCGTTCGCTTGTGCCCTCTTCCATCGCAGTAGTGAATGAATATTGCTTCATAGTTTACATTAAGTTTACACATAAGTTCATACTATATTTGTATACTATAACATACTATATTACCTAAGTTATATCTCCCCATATTGTTTAGGGATTTATTATTAGTTATTACTCATGCGCATTGAGCGTTGTTTCCCTTCTAATCAAATGAAATAATTTCACACCTTATAGTTTTCTTTAAAGGTGACCCTTTAAGGGCGGGTGGATGGTTACGCCAGATAATGATCATTTAATTCTATTTTAATTTTGGTGCATTTACCATTTTCCTACCTACCCTTCCTTAAAAACAGCACTGTCAAGTATTTACTTGAACGCGCGGCGAATCTAACCTACTTCAAAATATGAGTGGGACAATCAGTGTGACGTCGACCTCCGTGCCGCGTGCAATGCACTCATCTGCATAATATTTGTAGAAACTATAACAAAGGGGTTCTATACCCAAATTAGCCGAACATTGTGATCTAGCACATAAACAAAAACTCGTTTCGCCTTAAATACTGTGGTGTGTGAGAATAAATACGGTCAAAGGGTGACGTGTGCGCGTGTGAAGGCGCCGCACGCCTTGCAGGATTTTGTTCCGGAGGAAGCTGATGCAGGACGATACACAAGTGAGTGCTGTTCCTATCTTTCCATCTCTTCCTCTATTTGTTCGAATGCACCACGTCCGAAACCTCAAAAATACAGCCCACTTCTTAGGGGCCCGAATTGCCCCACCATAATTTGGCGAAACCACAAATGTCATCATAAAAAAAAAAACTTACTGTTTGAAATATTTCAGATTTTACAAAATTGATCTTTCTTTACTTACTTCTTACTTCCTAGAAACTTTTTTTGTTTAGAAAAAATGTGTGAAAGCGAAGAAATCATTAGTAAAATAATGTGATGCAGATTAATGTGAACATCAGAGTAAAAGCAAGCATAGTATGGATGGAGATTGCTATAAATAATTGTAGACTAATTATCAGATACATACATTTGTAAGCAGTATAGCCAGGTTCTTATCTTTATGGATAGGCAATGAACATTTACATATAGATAATAAGAATTAACTCACTATGTAAATTATATTTGCTCAGATTACATTAATTTCTATGCAAAACATAAGTGAAACTCTGAATTGATGACTGCCTCAGTGACTCAGTTGGTAGTGAACCTGCCTTCTGAGCTTAGGGGTGTGGGTTCGATTCCCACTTAGGGCAAACATTTGTGTTTGTTCTATGTCTGGGTGTTAATATCTATTTAAGTATGTATTTAAAACTATCTAAGTATGTATATCAGTCTCTGGCAGCCATAATACAAGCTTTGCTTAGTTTGGGGTCAGGCGACCGTGTGTGGAAGTTTCTCAAATTTATTTATTTAATTTGAAACACTCTATTTATCCGTTTCTCCTGCTTTTTGTAACTAATGGTTGACCCCAATATTCAAATCTCTTTACTAGTGAGTGACTATGGTTTTATACTTTGTTTATATTTTATGGTTGGTAGTAATATTGACAGTTAGTTACCTAGTTGCTGTGACTGGTGGTTTGGTATGGTTACTGTACCTGTCTATAACTTTGATGAGTCTCTCTGGGCATTCAGGGTAATTCTCGTCCCAGAGACACCTGTGCTCAGCCATACGGTGTTCCGTGACAAACCCTGTAGGGCCTTTAATTTTCGATTTGGAGTCCATTGCCTATAACAATTGCACAACTTATTTATTGCAGTTGGAAATAGACAGTTATATTACACATTAGTAATGACCATCATCAGCCCATAATCACCCACTGTTAAGCATAGGACTGTTTTCTTGTCTTAAGTTTTCTCAATTTCTGTAGATATATTAAATTAATCCTAACCAATATTGTAGAAGCGAAAGTTTGTTGAATTGTTTGCTACACTTTTACGCTTTAACTACTCAACCAATCATCGTGAAATTCTGCATACATGTTATCAGGAGTACAGAAAAGAACATAGGGTACTTTTCATCCTGAGAAGAACGGTATCTGTGAGCTCGCGGGTAAAACCGTGGAGCGCAGCTATCTATATTATAGTATCGAACTTACAATTTGATATGGATCTCGCAATTCTGTGTTGATTGAAGATTTCTTCTTTTGTTGTGCCTTTTTCTTAGCAGCAAGGAGTGATTGTGACGGCTGTAACATGTACAATGGTTCAAGATAACTAATCATAAGATAAACAACTAATTATAGTGTTATAAAAAATGAATTTGTCTCTATAAGATAACATTGTAGTAAAAGAGATAAAGCATTCTACAATGTATAGTACAAAACATGCTGCGGAATGTGTAAAACTGATAATGAAGAAGATTATTACAGCCTATAAGGTAGATTAGAAATGGTTTGTGAGTAAACAATAGTATTATACTGTCTGTGTGTAGTTTAAATGTGTGTTTGTTGAATTAAAAGTTTTTGAGTTACTATTTTAACTTATTGACTGGACATAGAATAGTTTATTGTCATAAAGTCACACTCATAATACTGTATTACAATGTATTAGAAATTATCTTGTCATGTACTCATCATTTTACATATGTTTTTATATGTAGGTACTACATTTTATATTTTAACAACATTTTATCATATCATCTGTCCTGACTACTGAACACATTTACCTACTGTACAGCAGTGGCATACTGCTACCTACTATATATACTGTAACTATGTTAACATGATACTCCATTTCACAACTGTGTATAGGATTTTTCATTTCATATTATGGCTTTAATAATGATATGTCTCTAGATCTATTGTAGGGCTTTTACTTTTTGAGAATCAAACTCCACACTAGGTGTATGACTTGTTTTAAGGGAAACCAAAATTTCTAATTTTAATTTAGTAAAGATACATGATAAATTTATCAGTATATTATTTTGTTTTGAAATACCCTAATAGCCTCTTACATGATCATAATCATAGCTACAGCGACATATTAAAAAACTGATTATTTCTTATCAGTGCCAGGATAGGTGTTATTGTTGAAGTATACCAACTTGCAATATTATTATGATACTACCCACCTGGTCAATTCTTTTAGAATATTTTACCTAAGTACTTATTCTTTTCAAGATATAATACACTAATAGAATTACATCTTCAATTCACCTAAATTCGCTCGCAGGCACTTTCTATATTATTTAGGGTGGAGAACTTTTACGAGTTACAACAAACAAAACTTAATACAAAGTTGTTTACTTTGACACCAGCTGACATAGCCCGAGTCTGGATCTTGGCCTTCCGGGCACCGTTTCTGGTGACAATGTTGGATGACGGAGGGGACACTTTCTTGGAGTCTCCCCCGGAGCGCCGTGGCTGCGGAGGGGACGGGGTAGACTGTAATCAAGATTTTTTATGTAGAAACAACCTAGTTAAATAACCATTGACTGATCCTGCGAAGTGATCTAACTTACCATGGCTGGGACAAAATAACACGACCAGATTTTTACCGGCACATAAATTTACACTGTCGACAAATATTAGTGCCTGGCTTTACATGAAAATGTCATTGTTGCTGTTGTGGGTGTAGGAAAAAGTCAATTTTTAATAAAAACGAAACACATTGCGGCCTACATCGCAGAATTTTTGTTTGAATGATTTTGGAAAGTAAAAATGTCAAAAAGTTTAGTTGTCATGAAATGTCGTTGATTTGTTTTTTTTTTAAACTTAGCTTTTCTATCAGCTTTTTTTCTTAGCTGATCTAGCGTCATTCGACATTGACATCAACATCTGTGACATTTAGAGTAGTGAAGGAACTCCACAAATCTCGATAGTCAATCAAAGTCAAAGTCAAACTTAAGTTCGGTTCGTAGTTCGGCAAAGGCATGCCGAAATGTCGATAGTTCTATCGATGGTTGATTATATCAATTACTTCTCGATAGTGCTATCGATATGATCGAAACTTTCGATTTTGACATAAAATAACAAATCGTTGATGTATTACAACACGCACACTTTGCCTGACGGTTTTTAGTAGGGGGCGAGTCGGTCGCCATAAACCGGGCTCCGGTTGATTATCAGATGACATTGTATACGCAATAATTATGTTCACATAATGTACATATTGGTTGATTAGGTCGTTCTTCGTCGTAGTCGATAGCTTAATGATTTTCAGCGATGGATAATTTTGATAGTACCTATGCTATAATCCACTATTCGATCTTTCGAGGAATTTCGAATCCATCGATGGACTATCGATAGACTATCGAAAGATCGGATAGTGGGAAGGACGATCGGCAACACTTTTTTTCATTTTTTTTTTTTTATTAATTTATTCATGACCATGGATACTCGTCCTTCAGTCGGATTCTTAGTAATATTTTTTCCTTCAGTAACAGATGATGGGATGATGATGATGAGGTGATGATGAAGACGATGAATCCCTCCCCTTTTCCCATTCCAGTAAAGTTATGGATACTTTACTGAAACAACTAAGTGAAGTTTTGTAGAGAACACGAAAAATCGCGTTTCGCGATGTTTGTATCATTTGCCCACACTCGTGCACGTTGACGAACTGGTAAACGTTAATAATCCACCATTATTACAATTTAACACTCGAAGAATCACAAGTTTTAGAAAATAATACAAAAACACGACACCATCTTTTCGGTTCCCGCCAAAACCTCACTTTTTTTCATTTTTTTTTTTTTATTAATTTTTCATGACCATGGATACTCGTCCTTCAGTCGGATTCTTAGTAATATTTTTTCCTTCAGTAACAGATGATGGGATGATGATGATGAGGTGATGATGATGAAGACGATGAATCCCTCCCCTTTTCCCATTCCAGTAAAGTTATGGATACTTTACTGAAATTTTAAGTAAAGTTTTGTAGAGAACACGAAAAATCGCGTTTCGCGATGTTTGTATCATTTGCCCACACTCGTGCACGTTGACGAACCGGTAAACGTTAATAATCCACCATTATTACAATTTAACACTCGAAGAATCACAAGTTTTAGAAAATAATACAAAAACACGACACCATCTTTTCGGTTCCCGCCAAAAACTCACTTTTTTTCATTGTTGTTCAGGGTTGCCAATCTGTGGGGAATTCCCCAAACTGCGGGGAATCTGAAGTTGGTTGGGGATTTATTGGGGATTGGCATTATGTGAGGAAAATGCGGGGATTTTGACATCATATTCTCATTGGATTTTTTTATCGTTTATTATCGATAACAACATTTTTTTTAATCATTAAGTATGGCTCAAGTACTTATGACGGTCTCGTGACGAAAAATCAAAATACCGGTAGTTGCACATCTCTATGTATGGCACATCTCTAGTTTGTCCGTTAGTTACAAATTAAAAAATATTTTTTTTCCCGCTAGGTAGAGCTACTTGAAAGCTAAATTCTGCCGGTAGGTCGCGACATACTCCATGTGATTTTTATTTCTGCCACTAGGCGGCGATAATGGATAAAACTTCACGCCAAATTTACCGCAAGTTTCCGTCAAATTTTACTCTTCAGATTCTGCTGTAAACTTGACGTTAAAATACGGCAGTAGTTGGACGGCAACTTGACCATTATTCTGACGTCAACTTACGGAATAAAAGGCTATCAGGGAAACTTTTGAGGGGAATTTGTGGGGAATCAGCGGATTTTTATCCCCAAATTTGGGGAATTCGATCAGGATTTTTGGGGATTTGGATGAATTAGCTTTGGCAACCCTGTTGTTGTTGCACTGCTCTCGTTTCGTTTCTTTCTTCTCTTCTTGTGGTGTAATAATTCTACTTTGTGAAAAACGAATTGTAACCAAAAAAATACCAACTAGCGGTAAATGCAGTTGACAGACACCCGTTCATATCATCTGATTCTGATCACTCTGAGCTGTTTCAAATTGAAATCTATCTTGTTTACTTCTCACTTACTCATATAAATTATGGACTTTCGGTGTTAATTAATTAAAGCTTTGTGCATTGTATTACTCAGTAGCTCTGTTTACACAACATTTAAAAATACTATAAGGTAGATAGATATATTTTAGCTGCTACGCCATGAAGCTGTTAAAGCCACTCTGGGTGCTGCGGCAAAGTACGCGGCCAAAACCAGGATGCTGCGTCAGTACTTGGTCTCCATTAGCTACAGCTTTCAATACACGGCCCAGCTCAAGACCTATTTTTGATAATCTGAGAGAAAGAACAGTAAGTGTTTTAATCATAAATTTTCCAGTTAAGTATCAACACAGTTACGAAAAATCTCCAAAGCTCTTGAAGCTTAATATATATATATATCTTGGAAAGTAGGTATATATCAAAAACTGTTTAATACTATGTGTTCTATCTGTGAGTTCCATGGATGTCTCAGTAGAATTTCAATAGTAATTTGTTACTTTGCCTTTAGCTCTCTTCTTTCTCTAAATTTTCACAAAGTTAAAAATTAACAACAAACCAAAATAACCAATAACTACATGTTTACCTTTCTCATTTTTATTGTCAACATTGAAATTATTGTTAATTATTTGAGTTCCATGGATGTCTCAGTAGAATTTCAATAGTAATTTGTTGCTTTGCCTTTTAGCTCTCTAGTTTCTCTGAATTTTCATGAAGTGAAAAACTAACAACCTACCAAAAATAATCAAATTTTAACTACACATTTACCTTCCTCAATTTTATTGTGAATGTTTAAATTATTGTTAATTATTTCTAAATTTTAATTTCAGGGCCTCTTTAATAAACCTGAACTCATATCATTTGAAGGTTTCCATGTCCTCAAAGAGCAGGCTATATCAGCAACAGATCGGCTCATAGAAGAGGCTACTTCAAACCCCAGTCGACCGATGGTAGAGATATTTGATGAGTTGTCCGACACTTTGTGCAAAGTGGCAGATCTGGCTGAGTTTGTGAGGATAGCTCACCCGCAGTCACACTTTGCTAGCGCTGCTGAAGATGCCTGCATTTCTGTCAGTGGAGTTGTTGAGAAGTATGAATTTACAAACATCATTGCGCTTTATCTGATTTCTGATATCATATACTTACCACTGGCAGGGAAGGAAGTTGCTAACTGTACCGACTTTTTATTTTTGTATTTAAAATAAAAGAAATATTCTACTCTAAGTAATGCAATTGAATGATAATTTTCATAAATTCAGAGATGTTTAAAGCAAGTCAGTAACTACCTTAAGCTTTGTAAAATTTGATTCTATAACATTAAAAATCCACTTCTAGATTAAACACTCATAAGGGCCTCTACGAAGCCCTGAAAAATTCGGTCAGGCAAGGCACATCAGGGGACCAGCATTTAGCGGAGCTTTTCCTATTCGACTTTGAACAGAGCGGCATACATTTAGATGAGGGTCCCAGAAGGAAAGTGGTTGCATTGAATGATGTGATACTCCAGACAGGGCAGCGGTTCATGGCCGGGGCTGCCAAGCCAAGGAGGGTGAAACGAACTGCTGTGCCACAAAACGTCAGGCAGTTGTAAGTATAAATTACTGAGAAAATTAATAGATTTAAATTGATGTAAAATTTATAGCTATATTCTTGTTTATAAGATCCTTTGATTGATAGCGATTGGCATATTACTTATCCTATCAACTCTACAATACATGCTTGAGGAATATCTATATCCTATTTACCAAGTGAGTGAGTGAGTGAACCATTTCAACTTTATACGAGTAGAGCTTCAGTAAAAATGCTTTTGTATGTCTAGCTGTTCTTCTCTACAGGTCGCATTTCTCAACCGATACTCTTGAAGTTTTGTAAGCAGGCTCGATGATTAGTTTAATCTTAATATATATAAATTACTTGTCACGTTGTTTGTCCGCTATAGACATACTACTTAACCAATTTCAATCAAATTTGCACACCGTGTGCAGTTCGATCTAACTTAACAGATAGGATAGCTCACTTAAATAAATAATAAACGCGAACGAAGTCGCGGGGTGACAGCTAGTTAAATATAGAATTTATATGCCAGTGATATATTTTTTTTTTACGTTTTGACGAGGTCTTCAGCTCACTGAGCCGCTGGCCATTATTCTACCAGTGACTACTATTCTCTTAGTACCATGTCTCGTGCCCAGTTTCAGTACAGAAGGCGAGGACATAATAGTGAGCGGCGTGTACGCGGAGTGCGGCGAGGCGGCGGCGCGCGAGGCCGCCTACAAGCTGTACCTAGCGCCCGACGCCGCGCAGGACCGCCTGCTGGCCGCCACGCTTGACGCACGACACGAGATGGCCACGCTTACTGGGTTCAACTGCTATGCAGACCGGTAATCACACTAATATTATAAATATGCGAAAGTTTGGATGAATAGATGGATATTTGGTACTCAATCACTCCAGAACGGCCCGGATCTGGTAGAAATTTTGCACAGAAACAGATTATATTCTGGAATAGCACTTAGGGTACTTTTTATTCCACGGGTAACACCGCAAAGATCTCAGAGTACTGTGACAACTCACTCGGCATTTGTTTTTCCTATGACAACTTGAGTACTGTAGATCCGATCTTCATCAAATTTTGCAGACATTGTTATGAGTTTATCTCAGTAGAATTTTTATAGTTCATGTATGAATGAGCTCAATCGGTCAACGGGTTGTGGAGTATGTGAAGTCTGTGTTCGAGGCAGACTGCTCTAAAACCAGGGTAGTTACGTCTTAAATCTGTATCAGGTCTGTATATTGTTGTCTACTATCAGCCTAAACAAATAAGATTGTATAGTTATTGCCTAACAACCTAACATAGAATCTAAAGGCGTCTCCGCTGGCTATCAATGTTCAAATAGGCAATGATTAAAAACATTGATCCTTATAATCATATCAAGTGCCACATACACACAGTAGAGCTGAAAGGGCCCGGGTGGCTCCCCACAACCCAGGGGCCCGAGAGGGCCCAATCTACCTAACGTCTTGCTTGCGGCAAGCCCTGCAAGGCAAGTCCGAGGGGGGCCTGCGACGGCTAGGGCCCGGCTGGCAAATGCCACCCTGGCTATTATGACCAGTCCGACCCTGCATACATATCTTATTTACTAATCATTCATCTTTTTAGAGCAATAAAAGCCAGCACAATGGAGACGGCGGCGAATGTCCAACAATTCCTAGATATTCTCTCAGACAACCTCTATGACCGAGCTAAAGTAGATTTCGATGCAATGATGAAAATGAAAAAACAAGAAACTCCATATCAAAACAGCCTGATGTGCTGGGACACTCCATATTACACACATAAAGCTAAAACTAATATACTTGATGTCAAGAGTTCAGACTTCAGTCCGTATTTTTCGCTTGGAGGTTGCATGGAAGGACTTAACATGCTATGTCAAGAGTTGTATGGCATCACTTTGAAGTCGGAAGAAATGTTGCCAGGTACGTAAAAATTTAAGTTTTGTTTATTTAGGTGATCTGACTTCTGAATATAGTAAGATCTTGATCAAATAAGAAAAACAAAAAGTAATAAAACTTGACTTATTTAACTTACATCTGAGGCAGATGACATTACAAGGAGTTCAGTTCCCGCTAGTTGAAGTGTCAAAAAACTTTTTTTAACCCCCGCCCGACGCAAAACAGTTATAAAAGCGGTAGCCGCAAGCATACGACCGACATCCGAGTTGAACAGCAAAATACTGAAAGTTGCCGCGCGCGCCAAGATCGCTGTAGTCGATATACTTTTGAAATAAAATTTGCCGCGCGTTCCGTGTATGGACTAATGATGCCGCATTTGCGCTCGATCATGGCGCGCGCGGAACTCGCGCATATTCGATATCCGACTCAAGTTCAACGTGTGTCTCTCTGTGGCATCGTAGCTCCTAAACCGATAAACCGAGTTTGATTTAGCTTGCTTTTCTGAAAGGTTATCGAAAGTATTCTCTATGATTGTCTATCTATTAAAATGTTGTGATTGATACTTATCGCAGGCGAGTCATGGTCGCCCGACGTGTACAAGCTGGCCGTGGTGCACGAGCGCGAGGGGCTGCTGGGCCACATGTATTGCGACCTGTACGAGCGGCCGGGCAAGCCGCACCAGGACTGCCACTTCACCATACAGGGCGGGAAGCTACTGCCCGATGGAACGTATCAGGTAATTTTCGACAGAATTGCCATTGCGATCCCCCTGAGGTCAGTTATTAAATCTCGTATTGCCCTTCAAACTCTTCTTCTTTTAACCCTTAACCCACTCAAATAGGGGTGCTAGTTGCTACAGTATGTACGCTTCCTCCGTTCGCCCATTGCCTTATAAAGTGAAATACACCAATCTTTATACCCTACTGTTTGATTGTTAGTTAGATCACTAGTAGGCAGTGTAAGTGTTCCCGTGTTGTCTCAGAACCCGATCGTGGTGGTGATGCTGTCGCTGGGCGGCGGGCACCGCTCGGGGCCGGCGCTGCTGGGCGCGGGCGCGGTGGACAACCTGTTCCACGAGTGCGGGCACGCGCTGCACTCCATGCTGGGCCGCGCGCGCCACCAGCACGTGGCCGGCACCAGGTGCCCCACCGACCTGGCCGAGGTGCCCTCCGTGCTCATGGAGTGCTTCGCGCAGAGCCCGCAGGTAACATACATGCTGGGCCGCGCGCGCCACCAGCACGTGGCCGGCACCAGGTGCCCCACCGACCTGGCCGAGGTGCCCTCCGTGCTCATGGAGTGCTTCGCGCAGAGCCCGCAGGTAACATACATGCTGGGCCGCGCGCGCCACCAGCACGTGGCCGGCACCAGGTGCCCCACCGACCTGGCCGAGGTGCCCTCCGTGCTCATGGAGTGCTTCGCGCAGAGCCCGCAGGTTACAGAATCTCTAACCTAGTTGAGTTGACCAATAAAAATTTGTTGTCTTTAAATCGGTATATCGGTCGTGAATGTCATGATCAAGCTATCAATTGCTTTCGAATCTTAGAACGATGTAATTTCTAACATCGCCATCATCATTATCCATGTTACTATCGTGTAGCTCACAGCTCTCCTAAGCAATATCATGTTCTCAAACTTCTTTGCATTAAGTACAATGGCTATCATACAATCGAAAGTTTAGTCCTAAATGTTCACACTACCTAGTCACCTACTCCTTTACTAATAAACTGTGTGCCTCAGAATAGTTAAACAGTGTTTTAAAAAGAGAAAGTTCTTTTTTTTAAATAACTCGATCTAAAAAGACAAAACACTGTATTTAATCTATTCCGAGGCTACAAAAATGTTTATAAGTAAGTAAGGCGAGTGTCAAGTATTGTACCGCGTCCCCCCGCAGGTGGTTCGTCGGTTCGCGCGGCACTTCCAGACGCGCGCGCCGATGCCCGAGGACATGCTGCACCGGCTCTGCGCCTCCAAGCACCTCTTCGGGGCCAGCGAGATGCAGCTGCAGGTCCTACTACATTCCTCACTTTACTTTAAAGCCCGTACTCGACTATTGCCGCGAACGCCCGTGAAAGATCCGATACAACCCTCCTATTAGTCAAAGCTATTACATACCAATAGGAACAATTTCGCGGGCGTTCGCGGCAAGTCTGTTAATCAAGGCTTTACATCTTTGTAGTAACATGAACTAAACATCAGTGTCGAATTTCCAGCTGGTGGACCCGCTTGAAACCACATTTTGTAGGAAAAAAAGTGCGTGGAGTCCCTCCGCGCGGAAGAAGTGAAACTTCTGTGTATCTTTTTTACTTCGTGCATGCTTTCGAGTGCCTCGCGTTCACTCTCGCTCTGTCTCTTTCTATTCCCCCTCCCCAGGAGCGTTAAACGTTTAACGCAACCTTGTTGGGAGTCTCATTAGAAGTTTTACTTTAAAATTCCATGTCGTCAATCGAATCTAAAACTTTTGTTTTTTGACATGACGGGAGCAGAATGAAAGTCATAGATACAGATTAGTCGTATATAAACGCAAACAACAAAAATCGTCACCATAATTAATCCGACCTTAGTCCATTATCAGACAAATTTTCTTCTATGGGTATTCTTGTACTGACCCTGATTTTCGTGTCCCTTCTAACTCCTAAGGCGTATTCATAGAAAACGGGTTACCCGCACTGGTCTACCCGCGCTTATCGGCACTGGTCCGCGCATATACCCGCTACACAAAGCAAACGGGTATAAGCAGGGGCCGTGCGTTATTCCCTTGCAAATGGCGCGGGCGCCCACTAACGCTGTACGGCGCAGTTCGGCGCGGGTTCGCGCTGGTTCGACACAATGTATCGGTATGGATGGAGATTGCGCCGATAAGCGCGGGCAGATCAGAGCGGGTAACCTGCTTCCTACTTGAATACGTAACAATATAACTAATTAATTAACGTAGCAATATAACTAATGTAAGCTGGTTCCGCAGGTGTTCTATTCAGTCCTGGACCAGCGGTACCACGGACGCGACGCGGCGCGCGGCTCCAGCACTGAGGTGCTAAAGAACGTGCAGAAACAGTACTACGGACTGCCGTACGTCGAGAATACGGTACGGACTTGTGAGCTGTTAACGACCAGCCTATGCAATCTCGATGGCACCGGCTTAAATGGGTGGAGCTATCTTCAAACGGTGCCCAAATCCAATGTAGCCCCAATCAAATTAGAGGATAATCTACATTGCACAAAGAAAAATTCGTTAAAGTGTTTTTCCCAGTCTTGTGTTTGCTATCTGTTTTGTGCTTCCGTGACCGTCATGTCATCATATTCTGATCTACGTTGAACGAAACTTAAGTACGATACTTCCCGCACGAATTTCTATTCTAAACCTATCCCGACCTATACTTAACGAGCTGTTTGTACGCCCGAATTTCTGTTCCAAACCTCATTGACCCTATTCTCAACTAGCCGTTCGTTCCCAGGCGTGGCAGCACCGCTTCAGCCACCTGATAGGCTACGGCGCGAAGTACTACTCGTACCTGATATCGCGCGGCATCGCGTGGAGCGTGTGGAACAAGCACTTCGAGCGCGAGCCGCTGGCGCGCCGCGCCGGCGAGGGGCTGCGGCGCGGCCTGCTCAGGCACGGGGGCGCCGTGCCGCCGCAGGTCACTATATCTTATATCTTTAAATGAGCAATTCTTGTATATATATATATATATACTAGCTGTCACCCCGCGACTTCGTTCGCGTTTATTATTTATATATACATATATTTAAACTATCCTATCTCTCAAGTTGGATCGAACTGCACATGGTGTGCGAATTTTATTATAATCGGTTAAGTGGTTTAGGAGTTCATTGAGGACAAACATTGTGACACGAGATTTATATATATTAAGATAATTGGAATCTCGGAATCGGCTCCAACGATTTTCATACAATTTAGTATGTAGGGGGTTTCGGGGGCGATAAATCGATCTAGCTAGGAATCATTTTTAGAAAATGTCATTTTATTCGTGTTTTATCGATAATCAACTTAAACATAAACTTGGAAGAAAAATAACAAAAAGGAGGCGTTTGAGTAGTCTCAACTGAAAAATATGACTCTTCCTGACATCTATTGGCGAATAATAATACTATTTTTTGTGAGCAACTAATGCTTTAACGACACAACAGCAGATGGCGTTGTTAAGTAACACGAAGTCAATGAGTGTTTGCTTTGAGGTGAGACTAAAATCAATTGTTTATTATCCAAAAAACACAATTAAAAAATAAAAAAAAATACCGAGCAAAGCTCGGCCATCCAGGTACTCTTATATCTTTAAATGAGCAATTCTTGTATATATATATAATTGGAATCTCGGAATCGGCTCCAACGATTTTCATACAATTTAGTAAATAGGGGGTTTCGGGGGCGATAAATCGATCTAGCTAGGAATCATTTTTAGAAAATGTCATTTTATTCCTGTTTTATCGATAATCAACTTAAACATAAACTTGGAAGAAAAATAACAAAAAGGAGGCGTTTGAGTAGTCTCAACTGAAAAATATGACTCTTCCTGACATCTATTGGCGAATAATAATACTATTTTTTGTGAGCAACTAATGCTTTAACGACACAACAGCAGATGGCGTTGTTAAGTAACACGAAGTCAATGAGTGTTTGCTTTGAGGTTAGACTAAAATCAATTGTTTATTTTCCAAAAAACACAATTAAAAAAAAATACCGAGCAAAGCTCGGTCATCCAGGTACTTATATCTTATTTGGATAACCAAACAGCCTGGTTAAACGTAAAAACATACAATAAAACTAACATAGGCCAAATATCGGTCACCACTCATAAAAACAACAATAGTGCTAGCGCGCAAAGGAAACATAACATATATACGGGAAGTTAAGAGAAAAAATAATAATAATACAAAGAATACGAATTTGAAAAAAAAAAACAATAAAAACTTGCCATACAAACAAAGATTACATAATTCTATATACTAACTACTAGCTACTGAGGCACGGGAAGACCACGCCGCCACAAGTTTTTCTTATCTATTACTAACTTCGCCCCGCAGTTAAAAAGAAGCTTGTGTTAATCCAGGGTATAAGCTACCTCCATGCAACATCCGTCCAAACAACAGCGTGAAAAAGTAACAAACAAACATCAACTTTTGCCTTTAATTACTAGATAGGGCGTATCTAAAAGTATGTGCTTTTCCAGACTATCATTTATTCTTGTGCCAAATTTCATCAAGATCCGTTCAGCCGTTCTAGCGTGATTGAGTGCCAAACATCTATCCATCTATTCAACTTTTGCATTTATAATAATTAGTAAATATATTTTATAGTGTGAAGTAAAGTGATTGTCTTCTTCAGCCTACTATAAGCCAAAGGCCTCGTTCCTCGCATTCATAAAATGATCATCATCAACAGCCACTTTCCTCTCTTTAGCGCGACATTATTTTCAGTCCGCCAGCATAATAATAATAACTTTATTCAAAATCTGTACAGAGGTGTTGGTAACATTATTTTCTTTTCTTAACAGTGTGTTAATATGGGTACCATATGAGTCGCTGTGCCCTGCACTAGGTCTCGTCAGAGCCTGTATTGCAGAGTACAGTTCCTTTTGGCCCTCTATGTGCCAAACTTATGTGCTTGTTAGAGCCGGTAGCACAGTAAACGATACTCACTTCGTGCCGGTATAATGTTAGTGACAATGCTGCCGGGAGCTCCTGACTCATTTTCGTATCATTCCGTTCTAGTAACAGTCTAGTAACGCGCGCCATCTCAATCGCGGCAGACGCGCGCTGTCGACATCGGTTTCGTTGACACTTCTCTCGTTCCGTATAGGACAAGCATAAGATATGCATAAGGTGGAGGTTCATAATGTCATGCAACCATTACATTAATAGGTTACTATTACTATAGGTTTACTCTGGTGGGAGGCTTCGGCCGTGGCTAATTACCACCCACTGGACCAAGCCATGCCGTGAAATGACCTAGTCGTGTTTCGGGATGTAGTCCGGTGTAACCGTTCCGAAGACGGGTCTGAGCAGTAGCGCACTAGTAGCGCCTCACTCAACTGCCGTCTTTGTACTTCTTCACTCTACAAAACTTCAAGGCTAGAGTGAATAAGTACCTCATAGGTCGTCGTGCTCCATCTGAGACCACAACGTTGCTTAACATAAGGCGACTTGGTGGTCAAACGCCAACCTATTCTACATAAAAAAATAACGATCGAATAATACACTTCTGTATTCTAATTGATAAAACATTTCATTTCGTATCGCAGAAACTTCTCCGCGAGTACTTGGACACGGACATCACCCCGCACACGCTGGCCATGGCTCTCATAGAGGAGCTAGACTACCACCGGGACCACATCGACACCGTCTTCAAAATAGCCAACAAGTGAACCCGACACTTACTCCTTCTATTGTTGTTCACGTATTAACCTACTGTGCGTTTGAACTGTTCCGCGATATTTCAGATTTAGGTAAAAAACAAACGAACAAGTTTGTATAGGCCGCTAGTAGGTGAAGACGAATAGTCTTTAGTAGTGATATCATTTTCGTTGTGATACGAATTGCATACCACTCAAATGTCTGACTTTAGTTGGACTAAATTTTTAGACGAGCTATTTTATTTTAATAAAGACATTATTCAAGACTCGATAAAACAAATCTAAAGAAATACAATTTGTAGCAGTTTGTAATTGAACACAATAAGGACTGCATTGTGGACATATACAAAATGTTAGGATGTACGGATTAGTGGGGTGGAGTAACGCCCTGAGTAAAGGTACCATTCCACGCTCGACCGCAGACGGCAGGAGCAGACGACGACACTTCTGGTTTTTATGTATTCGTCTATGATACTATTTGCAGCGAGTGACATGAAGCCAGCAGCTGATGCTGCCAGCTTCATGTCGCTCGCTGCGGAACGCATCTCGTACAAATATATGCTAAGCAGAAGTTTAGTGTCGTAGTCTGCGGCTGCCGTCTGTGGTCGAGCGCGGAAAGATTTCTTAAGGCTACAAGCAAGAGCTGGATACAAGTGTATCAGTGCCGTACTAACATTACGAGAGGCCTAAGTGGTTAATGTATGTAGCCTCGTATAAGTTGACAGAAAGAATTGCTCATTGCTGCACAGGCTGCTCAATCACGATCTAACTTGTTTCTATAAAAATCGGTTTCAATAAATTTGCTGTTTAAATATTGTAACTTCAATACATTATTGACAAAGTTTGGCAATACTATTTCGTACACATAATCATCATTTTTAAATGTTGTTTGTTTGACATATCTCGATTTTATACTCGTAGAATCAACGTTTAAACAGGTAGATAGTATTAATTTAACGGATTTAGTGCTTCTAAATAAATCTGTAGTCTTCCTGTAGTTGTTAATTTTGGTTGTATTAAAAAACTTCCAGGTGCTCGATGTAAATATTGTAAATGACTATGTAAATTATTACAGCATTTCACTTTAAAAATATTCAAATGATGTAAATATGACTATTTATTTTAGAAATGAGAGAAGTAGTTAGTCGTGTAGTTTTAGTACTATAGTATTTTTTGCATATTATTAGAAATAAAACGAATTTAGAAAATTATAAATAGTTTTTATTAGTGATCCCTCCTGAAACATACATAAAGTAAGAAACAATTTGGAACACAAAACAAAGTAATACATCTTTGTGTGCTATTCCATTACTAATAAACGCTGTATAGCTGAATAGTTATCCAGTGATTTCTTTTTTCGATCGAGTTGTATCGAGGGAAAGAAAAACAACACTGCATAACTATTCCGTGACTATACAACGTTTATTAGAAAGGGGGCATTTAATTATGTATTTTAATCCTATACCATAAAGTTATTTGGCTAAGTTCAAACTTGCAGGAAAATTTTGTGTATTCCAACTCGTCGACACCGGTTTCGTTTGCTTTATTTTTACAACAAGAAAATTCATTCAACACACGGGGTAAGAGCCTTGGCGTGGACAGGTTTGACACTCGCTGCAAGTCCTCAGGGCTTACCACGAGATTTGATAGTTAAAGTTTTCGTTTAGCTCCATACATTTAACTTAGTTCCCCAGGTGCTCATTGAAATGTATGGAGCCAAACAAAAACGAAAAAAGTTATGTAACTATCAAAACTCATGGTAAGGGTGCTGGGATGGATTATTTGCTAAGGATTTGCAGCCTTATCCGACTAGAAATCGGAATCAGTTTCATTTTAAAGCGCGTTCCGATTACCCGTCGGCCGATAGCCTGCCCCTAGCAGCCTATGACTAAAGCCGGCAAAAATCGACCGTCTAAATGGCAATTTGGCTAGGACGCAAGTGACTAAAGCCAAGTGATTTGTGAAGTGACTAGCTGTACGGCAAAAATCGACCCGTGTAACCCCTCATTATTATATTTCGTCAACCTTATTAAATAAACTGTGAGCGATTGACTGTTTCCTTCCAGTTTGCCACTCTATATATTTTTAAAGGAGTCAAATCACTCGCAGTTCGCTTAGTTAGATTAGACCATGATCTAAAAAAAAATTGGTTGCCTGTAAAGTCGGTATACGGGCGAAAGTTTTACGTGACAACGACTTTTTATGTCTGTCTCTCTCGCTCTTAGGCGGGCTAACCATGCCCGAGTGGAAGGGACGCGTGCCTCTCACTCGCTCTCATTGTGAGCGCATAACGTGAGCGGAGCGTAACGCAGTTTCTTGAAGTGTCACCCGGCAAACCAATTTATAAGAGGTTGTCACGTCAACAAGGTCTAGCATACCGGGAGCCTCTACGTAATGACGTCATTCGTCATCGTCATCAGTCTCTTTTAAACTTGTTGTAAATTATTTATTTCGGTCTTGCTTAAGCATCGATTGATTTTTTTTTTTTTATTAATTTATTCATGACTATGGATACTCGTCCTTCAGTCGGATTCTTAGTAATAATTTTTCCTTCAGTAACAGATGATGGGATGATGATGATGAGGTGATGATGATGAAGACGATGAATCCCTCCACTTTTCCCATTCCAGTAAAGTTATGGATACTTTACTGAAACTTTAAGTGAAGTTTTGTAGAGAACACGAAAAATCGCGTTTCGCGATGTTTGTATCATTTGCCCACACTCGTGCACGTTGACGAACCGGTAAACGTTAATAATCCACCATTATTACAATTTAACACTCGAAGAATCACAAGTTTTAGAAAATAATACAAAAACACGACACCATCTTTTCGGTTCCCGCCAAAACTCCAGCATCGATTGACGTCACTAGGTGTTGCCAACGTGACCATTTTTGACTCGGAATGCTATACCTGACAGAGTATATTATTATACCATGGTTAGGACGACCTCACAACAAGTGTCATTTTCATCTGTTTAGCCATTATGTCAGTTCAATACAAACAAACACTCACACGCAAACTTTTGCATCTTTAACAGTACGCGCACATTGTGCGACAAGCGTCTGCGACAGCTCGACGACTAGACGCAACGACAAACTGCGGCCGATACTTTTCATACATTTGTTCAAAGCTCCACATCTCTGCAGACTTGACATTGCAGTCGCATAATACGCGCGTATTGTTAGTGTAACTACAATTATTCTGCCAAATGTAAAACATATCCATACCATACCGAGTCGGCTGTGATAAGTTCTGTTGCAACTAGCTGCAAGGCTAACACGGGCCGGAGACAAATTGTCTTGCCACCATTTTAATCTTCGCTTAGATGTGACAAACATACAAACCGATATGTTTATCTCTTTCTCGTTTGATAAAACGGTGAAAGGACCGCTTGTCTCCGGCCCGTGCTAGCCAAGCTGAACTATTGTTACACGGCGTTTCGAGGAGGGTCCTCGATTCTCTAATATCACACGTTACATCTCTAGGTTTCAGTTAATTATTGCGTAATTACTTATAGCGTAACTGAGAGTTTATGTTACCACCTAAAGCTAAGTAAAAATTGGTTGATTATTATTAACCAATTTATTTGTCATTTGGCACAGATTCTGTTGCACATCTCTTATTTGACTGCACCAAAATTGTTTGCCTCTCTTTTCGTTTCAGCCTGTGAAAAAAGATAGCAACAATTTTGGAGTTGTTGTCTTTAGATAATGGCACATCAAAATCCATGCATTTGTAAAATAGCCAGAGATGAGCTTGTTTTTTTTTTGCAACTTGAGTAAAGAAGAGATATACCTACTTATCTGTAGAGTTGATCGGGGGAGTCACCATCGTATTTCTTGTACAACACAGATACGTCACAAGAGGCAACTTTTAATCCCAAATTTGCTCACCTCCACAGATAATTTAGTGGCTACACTTTCTAGTCTTCTAAATTAAAAATTGTGTTTGAAAATAATATAACATATTTTTAATAATCATTACAATCAAGAAAAACTGTGTACAAGATGATCTAGGGGTATGTCGAAAGATAAAAACGAACCAGGTTGTATTTAGAAAACTATTGAGCAAATGTGAATGCATACTAACATTTTTATTAGTCTTATTTATGAGGATACTTCGGTCAATCTATTTGAACCATGTAGCTTCGAGAGTAACCACCTCAAGGTATTTTGGACCTAGTTCCTATTAAATAGTTTTTAGTATGCTTTGACCATACATAGTCTAGTACAAGGTGCCAGCTAATCATGTACCTACTTTGTATCAGCGCGACTCAAAGCAAAGCATTCAAATGTGAGCGTTATACCATGTGACGCAAAGACGATATTAGAAGTCACTCAAAAGTCTTACAACCACAAAACATAAGACTCACACTCAAAAGATTAGTGAACGTAATACAAAGCCCGAATTCCAATATCCCTCTATTCCTTGTACGATGCATTCGGATTTCGAGCGTTTACAAGTGAAGGAACGAAATATGTAGTGTGGACCGATCGCAAAGCCGTAACTGAACGAACCCATTCTTTATTGAAAGGCTTCACTGCACGAGCCCGTTCTTTATTGGAAGCCTTTGCTGAACGAATCTATTCTTTATTGAAAGTCTTCACTGATCGAACCCGTTCTTTATTGAAACCTTTGCTGAACGAATCCACTCTTTATTGAAAGGCTTCACTGATCGAACCCGTTCTTTATTGTAAGCCTTTGGTTAACGAATATATTCTTTATTGAAACGTTTCACTGAACAAGCCCGTTCTTTATTTAAAGCCTTCACTGAACGAACCCGTTCTTTAATCAGCATCCGGTTAAAACAAAAATCAGTATGAGCCACGTAAGCTGGCGACTGCGTTATCCAACTTTTATTTTGTTTTGTTGTAAGTCTGTCTTTATCGCACTCATTTTCAAGCCACGTTTCGTCGCAGGGTTCAAAACACGAAGCAATGGCGTTTCGTCAGTTGTATGTCTGTCCTTATCGCACTCATGCGCAAGCCACGTTTCGTCGCAGGTTGCAAGACGAAGCAGCGTACCGGGGGGGTGGTAGTTTCAGGGGCGCGCTTCCTTACTTGTATGTATGTCCTTATCGCACTCACGTTCAAGTCACGAAGCATTGTACGGTGCGGAAGCAGAAGGGAGGGGCGAGAGGGCGTGGCGGAGGGAGGGGCGAGGGGGCGCAGCGTTACGCAACGTAGTTGTACTGGTTGGGGTTGTCCTTGTCTCTCTCCATGTAGTCGCGGTCGATTAGGGACTCGATGCGTTTTTTCAGATCTGCCGGCTGGAAACATATCACACTTTAGTTACAAAACTATTTCTAATAATAATAAGATTCGAATTAAAAAAAATCATTGGTTGTCTGTAAAGTCGTTTTACGGAAGATAGTCTTTTAGATGGGCCAATCACAATTCTTCCATTGAATCGAAGCTGAGCTTTTGAGCACTGATTGGTAATTTTTTGGCACCTCTAAGCTTCTCTCTGGTCAGCTCCGCTTCAGTGGTAACACATTCTAATGCTTCGGTACCATCACGACGCCTTGAACTAAGACCTCGCGACCCCCATACAACCCCTGCAGCACCGATTTGTCTCCCATTCGATCTCAAATTATGACATGCCTGAATTCATGAAATGAAGATCGCATCAATGGTACTCAAATTATCGTCATTTAATTTACCCTTTACATATTCAAGGCGAGACTCTCCGATCTCTCTCGTCATTTTAAACCGCTTCAGAGTATTTCTCTGACGAAAAAAGAGCATAGTATCACACCACAGCCGCGTCGATCTGGCACTGCCGGCCTCCACGTACCTTGACAGGGAACTTGAGCTGGTTGTAGAGCTCGGAGATGAGCAGGTTGTGCGAGAGAGCCTTCCTCATCTTCATGACGCGCACCACGGCGGCGTCGATCTGGTACTGCCGGTCCTGGAACACGCGCTCCTCCGTCGCCTTCTGCTCCTCGCTCTGAGAACATACACAACATGCTTGCTTACACTCGACTACCAAAAAGGAAGGTTATGTCTTTTAAAAAATCTTTGAAGAATCTCTATGATATTTTGGTTATGCTTTTCAGATGTATGCAAGAATGCGCCTATACATGGTTCAGGGCTTCGATCAGATATACATAGATGTCGTGTCTCATAAAAAATCAGGCATAAACTGAGCGTCGTTTTAGCATGCAGCCCTTAGCGTTCTATTCAAAATAATAAAATTCATATATCTTCATTCAATCTAATCCTTATTACTCCGCAATAACGTTGATGACATTTGCTAAAGTGTTTTTAACCCATTTGGGCGTCGTGACACCGCCACAAGGCTTATTCTAAACCTAGTTTTCATGGTTTTTTTAGTAGCTCGTCCAGGTTTGAGGAAGTGGTGCGAATGGCTACAGACCGGAATAAGTGGAGGATACTGACAAATCGCTGGGTGAAGCAAAAGGGTGGTCGCGATCTTCAGCCATAAAGGATCGACCAGAGAGAGAGAGAGTTTTCATGGTGCCATTTTTCATATGGAGACTTGACATCAACGTATATCTGATCGAAGTTTCAGTTTGTTTCCGTTCCGTTCGTGTTCAGCTGTGCGCGTGCAACTCACGGTCTCCTTCATCTGTATCTGGTTGATCTTGATCCGGAACAGCTTGTTGGTGAAGTCCCCGTTGAAGGCGAAGTGGTCTCCGTCGGCCACCTCCCGGCCGCGCGGCAGCTTGCTGAGCACGCGCGCTTTACCGCACGCCAGCGACTGCAGCGTGCGCCGGAGCTCGCCCTCCTACACGACAAGACAAGATAAAGATCGTATACAACACGCACACTGCATGCTCACAAAAGCTGTTGATATAACATAAGGGAACGTACCCATACTACGTGACCATTTCTTACAATTTTTAACCCCCTTCCCCTCCCTCTCGGTCAACATCTGTACTCTATACTACTCTATTCTAAGACCTTCTCCTTCCTACTCTAGTTTTACGTAGTAATTCATAGTTTTGAATCGTTTTTTGCAAACAAATCATTAAAAAATCGTATCGCCCCCCCCTAAATGAGTCACGTAGTATGGGTACGTTCCCTAACATCGCCACACCTTTCCCCCGAGGGGGCTGGCAAAAGTCAACGTCAAAATGTTTTTATTCAATTGGGTATTACAGATACTTACCCTATGATATACTGTAACTCATTATTAAATTTTAACAATATCCGTTTAGCCGTAAAAAAAGCCTACAAACAGACAGTTACTTTACAATTTAGCTTTTATAATATTAGTGTAGATCAGCTGAAATACTAACCCACTTATTAATAAACGTTGCATTTTTAATAACATAACGAAATTGAAGAAAAGAAAATTTCCGAAACTGTTTTAAAGTTTTAAATATATTTTTCAAAAAATACCTCTATGTTCGTGGCCGTTTTGATATCTTCAAAGGAAAGGTTGTCCCCGTCATTGAAAAGCAGCAGGACGAGAGCTTGGAATAGCGATACTTGTAATTCTTTGTTACCCTGGAAAGAATGAAAATGTTAATGATCAGTGTGAGTAACGTAGAGTGAGTGAGTAACGTAGAGTATGTTCATTGTATGTCATCCGTTGATCGGTAACTAAGGGCGTCCGCTAATACGCGTGCGAATACTAGTCGCACGCACTTGCACACGCACGTGCACGGTCGAGCATTATACTATTTTTCAATACAGACCAGCTAGCGGCCGTCTGAGTGAGTTTTAGCGCACGCGCTAATACGTAGCCGAGTGAGTTATCATTTCGCAAGGTGAATGTCGACAGCTTTAAAATAACTCGTCAATAACATTAAAATTTAAAAAATTAACATTAAAATTAAAAAGTTCGTGCCAAAAGAAAAATTTTTGATTTGAAAAAAAAAAATTATGTATGTATTTTTTTTTAATATAAGTGTATGTATATCAGTATCTGGCCGCCATAATACAAGCTTTGCTTAGTTTGAGGTCAGACGTGAGGTGTGTGAAAAACGTTCCGATTTTTTATTTATAGTTGATTGAATCAGGCTTACTTTGCTCATTTGTTGCAAGGCGTTGTTTTGTTCATCTTCAAAACTGTTAAAGTGAAAGTTTTTACATTATTTATATCGTACCTGTGAGAAGTGCGCCCTGAGCACGCAGTGTCCGAGCGTGGGCTGCCACTGCAGCTTGCGGCCCGAGTGCTTGTTGAGGTAGAACTTGGCGAAGTGCTCCTGGTGGCGCGTGAGCTCGCTGGGCAGGCGCACGTCCACGGCCGCGTACGTGGGCCAGAACCCGGCCGTCAGGATGTACACCGACAGCTCCAGCGAGCTGCTCTCGCTCGAGCCGCACAGGTGCTGCGGACACGTCAGCCGTTATCGAACCGCGCAGTGCTGCACGCACACACCAGCATAGCAACACATCACGTTGTACTAACTAATAAAAGAACATGAATACAATTATCGAATCATGAACATTTAAGACTGTTATAACAGTCCGTATACGGACGCCGGGCTAGATGAGCAGCTGTCACATTTTCGTTTCCGATAGGATAGTCAAAACAGTAGGGCAGGCAAGACTCCTTCGGAGATATTTTTTTTTTTGTTCCATTCAGCTTCATTGCAATCTGTTTCAGAACAATAAGCCACTGTGTTGTCCAGCCTCAAGCTTGTTTGGTGACTTTATTTTCAGAGAGCTTCCAGCAGAGTGGCATAGCTCTCTTAGCTTATCTTTTTTTTTTTTATTTAAAAAAAATTACACTCCACGGACTCCGGGGACCGTGACTTTTTTTAACATAAATCTTAAATTATTATTTAAGCGAAATACAGGTAGAGGGGGGTTAGTTATTAAGTCTTAATCTTAGCTTATCTTCATACCTTCGGAGATAATAGTGGCGGTACTTTATTATGTCGGTTACTCCATATGGTTGTTCGAGTTTTTACTATGGTGATTACAGATTTTGGATCTGATTGTTCCGCTTTAGGTCACGAGTTACTATTAGCGTCCCATTGGTAGATAGGAATTTGCATAAGCACTAATTACACTAACGTGGTAAAACCATTCACCAACGGTGATAAACTGGCGCACTTATCTCTCATCCAGTGTCGAAAAATCATGGCAGCAAAAGTTACAGAGAAAAATTGCCAGAAATTTAAAAATAGCCGTGGACCATTGCTTTCCACAGTTTTTATCCGCGAGAAAGAGACAAATATATCCGTATACTAGTTCTGTCACATCTAAGTGCAGATAAACCGGTGTAAAGATAATTTGTCTCCAACCTGTGCTATCCCTACAGGCGCCTAAATAGTGGTAATCTTATTGTCAGAATCGCAAGCATACCTGTTTGTAAGTGATGTTGATGTCCTTGGAGAGCTCCATGTCCTTGAACATGCCCTCGAGCTTGCAGGTGAAGCCGCCGCCGCACTCCTGCTTGAGCTTGCTCAGCATCGACTTCTCGGCGTCCACTGACGCCGACTTGCCTACTAGCAGACGTTTAGCCAGGTCCTGCGTCCACAATTATACGAATATAAATCATTTATATATTTTTTTTTATTTGTTAAACAAAATCCACAGCCCTTAGTTAAATACAATAATTCTTAAAAATATGCACCAATAGTTAGAAAGTAATGGATTCCGTGGTCTCAGCTATTATTTTTCCAATGTTTGTCTTTTGCACTTATACACTTAGTCAATGTAAAAACAGTGCGCTCGACGCCAGTTTATAACATTTTTCTATTTCATTAGGACTGTTTCTGTAAACAAGTACATATTTGACAAATTTAACATAATTATTTACAAATTATGTTATTGTCTTTTCCCTGCATTACTTTATTGCTCAAGTTAAAAAATGTATTTGTCTCATTAAAGATAAGGCATTTTTCCTTACTTAGTACATATTCACTTGCCGGTCGCAACAGAGCGCTGGTTAGACTTAACCGGTATCTTGTTCAGTTGGGGCCGGTTTGAGGCAACAAGCCAGAAGCTTGAAAGCTTCTTAAAAGATGAAAAGGCAAATCTTTTCATGTTTTGTATACCCCCATATTCAAACATTCCGTAAGCCAAGAGCCTTGTTGGCTGAATGGGATGGACCGCAAATTCCTATTCGGGGTCGTGTGTTCGATCCAGGCCATGCAACTAATAAACCTTCTCTTGTAGAAAAGTTTTCTCTTAAATAAACTTTTCTCTTGTAGAAATAAACTTTTCTTTTGTAGAAAAGTTTATGTGCACTTGAATTTAATAAGTACTCGTGCGGTGACGGAAAACGTAGTGAGGAAGTCGACATGTCCTGGAAGAATAACGAAAGACGTAACATCGACTAACCTTCTTGTAGAAGGCCTCGAAGACGTCCTTCCCGTGTATGAAGCGGAACAGCACCATGATCTTGTCGAGCAGCCGCTCCAGCTCCTCCTCCGTCGCCTCCTTGTTGCCCGCGCGCAGCTTCACGTCCACAAATTTCGCTGGAAATTTTTACATGTTTTTAAAATACCGATATACAGAGTGTTACATAACCTCTGTTATACCCACGAGGTGCGACATCCAGTATCGACTAGAGAATGCAATTATGCTAGTATAAATTAAATATTGACTATAAAAAATTGCACATACTCGTACATCGCGCTCCGCCCTCCTAAAAGCGCGAACGCAGACACTAATCGCGTCGGTTTAATTTGTAAACTATTCGCGTTGTGCCTCTACTTTCTTAGAATAAAAGCAACCAACATATGATCCAGATTTGTTAATATTTTTGTTACATTCCCTTTTTTTCTTGCGTTCTTCAACCAGTCATAACTCAAGCTATTGTAACATGCATTTTTTTGATATTTTTGCATGAATACTTAGTGTGTAACTTGTCGACTAATGAAAGGCTGACGTCCATTTTAAAAGTATTCTTTATTCTTTCTTTCATTCCTACTTATCCTATTATTCTATTACTTATCTCTTTCACACTATTCCGGTTTTACATCTCTTTCATACTTGACTCAATTCACATGCAGGCGCCTCTTTCACTCATACGTTTCACTCCGAGACCACTTATTTTAAGCATAGACATTATGCTTACAAGTGTGTGTACATGCCCTTCAATGATACAACAGGGTTTTGGTAACATGCTGTATAGGACTGTACCGCCGCGAGGTATTGAGGTCACAAAGCTACTAGTATAAAACCTGTCTACAGCTATACTGGCTCCGTTGAAGACTTCGCGGCCGGCAGCGTCTGTCCTCCTCTACAGGTACCTTTCTCAACCGATTCTCTTGAAATTTTGCGAGTCGGAAATACGAAAACATTTTTGCCGAAGATGAAGCACAGACGCTTCGCTCAATAACGCTCACTCGTTAGAAAATTGCTTACCTATAAGTTCTGCTGGCTTGTTCTGCCGCTGATTAATAAAGTACTCGAACGCTTCTCGCATGGAGTAAAGGAATTTGTCGTTGCGCTGGAAACACGTCGTCACAACATGGTCCAGCTGTTCTTTGAAGTCGAGCAGCTCGCTGACCATGGTCTTGTCTCGCTCTGGCTCAATTACTATTGTTCTACCTTTTTTCTGTAAGAAATAGAAAGGAAATATTTTTCATGTTCGTATTGGTTCTCCGAATAACTAGGGACACGTTATGTTGAAATAAGTACAAGTTTTTCAGAAGCTGCATCATCGTTGCATGGAATAGAAATGTAAGAATGTAGCATCAAATTACTTTCTTGCCATTTTCTTTGAAAGTGGTGTTTCCAGTATTTAACGTTGTGGGTTTTCCTAGTTTGTAAAGTAAACTTAAACCCACAGGCGAGGACTACCCTCGTGCAAGGCAGGGTATAGGAAAGGAATGCATGACACACTCCACCACCTCACCCTCTAGTCTACTCGCTGTGACGTAGTACGGGGATGCCGTCCTCTATCCCGCCTGCAGCTGTGTAAGTCGTGTAGTGTACCTTGATATAACTATTGAAGTGTGTGCAGAGCTCCGTGAGCCCGTCCTTGACTCTGCTGAACAGGTTGTAGAGCGTGGAGAGGTCAGCGAGCCGCGGCCCGTCCATCAGCGCCTCCAGGCCCTTGCCCAGGATGCCCGCCAAGTGTTCGCTCAGCAGTTGCCGCTCGATCGTGTGTATTAGTTGCCATCTGGACGTGATAACATACTTTCGTGATTATATTATTTTTAACTTTTCAGGGCGTTAATGTTCTCGATATCAGAGTCTACAATAGGCGTATTTTATTAGAGCTACAGTCGCACTTTGTTGTAAATGTTACTCGCGACGATCTGTAAAAATTTGATGATTTTTACAAGACATTTTGACAAGGTTACAAGTTAGTTTTACAATTAGATTACAAGATTTGCATAAACATACATGCATACATACATATCGTCACGCCTTTCCCCCGAGGGGGCTGGCAGAGGTGTAATACAACACCCACACTTCGCCAGACGATATTCAGTTCTAAGTGTGACAGGGGGCGAGCCTGTCGCCATACACCGGGCTCCAGTCATGTAGCAGATGACATACAATACGCATATATGCTCACACAATGAACAAATTGGTGTGTGCCGTCGGCTGGGTTCGAACCCGCTCCCTCTGGCTTGAGAGGCGGACCTTCTCCCAGCGAGGCTGCCATCGCTATATGCACCGCCATTTGCATAAAACACGGAGAAAAGTACATTCAGAACACTTTCGTAATATAAACACAACGTTGCGTTTTATTGGCTTATCAAGCCATACCAATACACGCCCTTATAATCTTTATCCAATATTAGTAGTCATACTTGGTGGAAGGGTCGAGATAGTGCAGTAGCCTCTCGTTCTCCTCCTTCAATCGTTTCTCAACATGCGCTAGGTACTGCGGCACGGCCAGCTCGCGCATTAGCCGCTGGCCCTCCGCCGCGTAGAGACGTTCCGTGGCTTGCAGGAATCTGGAATAGGATGAAGTTGATGAGCTCAGTTCAAAGCATAGGTCTTAACTATTGATTCAAAATTACCAAAAGATACAGAAACATTTTAACGTTTAAGTTACGCTGCAAACTCATTGCTCTTCAATTGATTTTCCTATCCAGTGTCGATTTACGAAAATCAACCATATTCCCAACACTGTTACGATTTATTTTATCAATGCCAATTAATTTTGTACAGAATCAGACTGCACTTGCTTGTGTTCTAACGAGACTGTACATCTGGTCAACCAACTTGTGTTCGAAGGCGTCCTGGTATATCTGGAGGTCGGACAGCATCCTGAGCAGCGTCTTGAGCAGCGAGATGTCGACGGCGTCGCCGCCGCGCTCGCGCTCGATCAGCAGCAGCAGCCCGTCCACGGTGCGCGTCTGCACGAGCGTGTTCATTGCTATGTGGTGCCGGAACAGGTCTAGGCCCATGTCCCTGGAAATGTTAATATGTTAGGCCCACTCCTCACAATCGGCGATGATCGTTAATGATCAATACGAGTTTATGATTTTTATAAAGTTAATCACAACTAACATTATTTTACAACATATGTAGTTTTAGGCATGTATACAAGCTTTGCTTAGTTTGTGGTCAGGCAAGCGTGTGCGGATATTTATTTATTTAGAAGACAAAGATGATTTAGAAGACAATGAACCTTCCACTTCTGCCAAGTAGCTACTAGTACATAAATATATTTATTTATATATTTTTTAATCATAAATTTTTTGGTGCTTACGTAGCTATGTGACGATGTCGACTCCATTATATAACATTCTCTTGTCACTTACTTCATAATATTACACATTAATTTAAAAAGTGTTCTAGCCAATTCACCCAGTGGAGCAGACAAAACACTTTTAATCACACCAACGTTAAAGTCAAAGTCAAAATGTTTTTATTCAATTTCGGTATCAAAGAAACACATATGAACGTCAATTTTTTTTTTAATAGACTCGACCGCCTTTGTTCGGATAAAGAGCCTCTACTCAGAAGAACAGGCAAGAGAAAATTAGAACCATATTGAGTGAGCATGGCAGATCTAACAGATTGCGTTCGCGAACATTTTTGGTGTGCAATAAAGATGTATTGTATTGTATTGTAACATTCCACCGGGATGTGATACACGTCCTTGAGGCGTCCGCATATGTCGCAAGTGTCAGAATCCACCAGCTTCATAAGAAAGTTACATAAATATATGATGTTACATTGTTGTAAATTTGTGAATCAAATTAGTGTACTCTTTAGTTTCTTTCATACTCTGAGTAATGGCTTTTATTCTGAACAAGGTGCTAAAGTCATTTTTATAACTTTGACTTTTACCCAATTGAATAAAGACGTTTTGAATTTGAGCTTGATCACACGATTAACGCCGCGAGCATTGAAATTGCATAGAAAATTATCAGCGATTGCAGACGAGTAAGCCGTCCACACAATCATGCTCGCGGGTAATCGTATATGATAGCCGATTGTGAAGGCCTATTATTAATGCAGCTGGCAAATTAGAAATTGATTAAAGATACCTATCTAACCTATTGAGTGCCAAATGCCACCAATACACTTGACAATCGATAGCGGGCCTTGTATGCCAACTACAATGTAGTGAATAATTAAAAAAAAAAAATTAAAATATTTTCCTTGCAAATCAGTAGCTTTGATATGAAAATAATATAATATATTAATAATATAATATTTTGATTCTCTTGCTTGGCATACACAGCACTGAAGTGCGTTTTAGAACTTTCAATATTCCCAAAAAATGCTTTACATTATTTACAATTTATTTCCCATCGTTATATTTCCGTAATAGGTATATTGGGTTTCTCATCAATTTGTAAACATATTTTTTTGAAGGTTGTCTTTGAATTGCGGATTTTTTAAATATAGTTTGTTGCAATTTAGAAATCAGCTTACAACAGTAAGACCCCAGACAGATGCGGCCTGCGGTGGCGGCCAATGGGCCGCCAGTTGACCCCAATGCTAAAGTCAGTTGGCCACCACAGCAGGCTGCGTCTGTTTGGAAGATGCCTAAAGTGATTCTTACCAAATAGAATGTATACTAGGATTCTGCAATACATAAGTTCTATCTAAGTAGAGGAAAATGCTCCGTATCATGATCATCTGGCGGCAGTGCGCGCGCCAGCAGTCGTCCATGCGCTTCAGGAACACTTGCCGGTCCATACTCTCTGACAGAAACTGTTCTATATTCGCCTTCACATGGGCTTCTACGAGGTTTGTGAGGTTCACATATAGTTGGGAAGCCATCTGGGGACAAGCATTTGAAGATTAAGGATTGTTTTACTGTATTACTGTACGTGTTCCATTTTCTGCAGTCTGGTCAATGTGAAAACAGCCTACATAATTTGTGTGAACAGCATTTATGTAGTCAGCGGATGTATCCCACAATCATCGCAATAAGCACATCACAGAACAGGCTCATGTCACAGTTTTTCTTGTGAGAAAAGATGAGAGTCAGTGTGGCAGAGCTAATATCGCAGGCACCAGATTAGAGCTTAATTTCTTTTTGGGTATGACCAAGTTTTACTTATGGTGTAACAGAAAGTGCACCTATAATAATCTGCCTGGCGCTTAACACACCCCGCTGCTGCTTAAGGAACAATTCAAGAAAAGCAATTCTCTGCTGCATTTGTAAGGTCGATCATGTTGGTTTTTAATTATCATATTAAGGTCGTAAGCAAATGTTGATTTTGAGAAATACGATATTTGCTGACCGCTGGCTATTGAGTCACCCCACAGGATAAGCATTTGGGTAAAGAGTCAGGATGGCATGAACTTTAAAACTGTTAAATGGTTTTGAAATTGTATAAAAGCATTGACACTATTTTCTCACTCTGTTTTTATCTTTCAAAGAGAAAAGGTTAAGATGTTTTGATGGTTTTCTATACCTCAGTACCTGGTTTACATAACCTTTCCCTATGTATTTCTTTGTTTCTGATCCTTCAGTAACTCTTCCTAAATAATTTACCTATACAGATAAATTGTCAGTAACATTTTCAATAGAAACTGCACTTTGTTTCAAGATTAATATCATGATTTGCATCCAGTGATAACAAGTATTCTTATCAGCATATTACAATAACAAGACCAATGGCCAAGATTCAGGTTAATGTAAATGAGATTATATTTACCATTCACCAGAATACAAAATGGTTTAATTTAGGCCTTTCTGTCATTTAGACTAGAATGTTCTGCGTCATTCTAGTCGTAACACTGTTTATTATTAAAAACTTTGTTCATAAACTTACAATTATCAAGGAACATAAAAACCTTTCTTACTCCAAGCAATTTGCTTATCTATAAATAATTAGTAAACATAACAGTGAATGGTGTCTTTTGTAAATATTAATAAAACAATGACAGTTGCTTTCTCAGTGGCTGATCCAGGATTTTGGTTGGGTGCTGACTTACCTGAAGGGAGCCCTACTTATTCCTTTTTTAAGACTAGGGTGACAATTCCTGCACTGACATCCCGCTAGGGTTGTATTGTTGACCTTACCAGCACCTACCCCAGTCAACCCAACTCCTTGAAATACGGGAGTGAGGCTCTGAGGTGCAGGCATAATTAATATTATTATATAATTAGTATTTTATTTAGTGCAATCGGGATAAATAATTTAATGTAACAGTTTTTGATGAGAGCAAACCTTGTGGCTGCACATGTTCTCAACAGCCTGGTACAGCTCCTCCAGTGAGTAGTCGATAGACCGCGAGGTCTGAATGGCGACCACCGCCTCGCGAAGCTTACACCATGTCGTCTCCTGGTAGTTCTCCGGCAAGTTCGGCTTACCTGCAACACCACACACTCGTTACACCACCGCGCGAGAGGTTACATACACACGACAATAAATTGTAAACATACTCTTGAAATTCTTTATAACTAGCTTCTTCGTCGTAGCTCCAGGCTTGTTCATAGCCGACGAAGCCAGCTTCACAGTTCCGTTAGAACTGGGATTGATCAGGGAGAAGTTGGATTTCTTCTCGTTGGCACTCATCTCGTCGGATTTGACTCTTTTGCTGCTCTGCTCGCTGGTATGAAGGCTACGTTTTCTGCACTGATTGCCACCTTCCTCGGCCAAAACTGACGTTTTAGCTACACCCGACATAAGATAGCATGATATGGCCGCAGCCACGGCACTATTTATACGATTAACGTTAAATACTTAGATTAATTAATAAAAATAAAACTAATGCGATCAGTCAATAGTTTACCCAATCCACCATTACGATCACAAATAAAAAATGACATCTGTCAACATTTTTCGTATTTTCGTAGGCAGAGGTCGCGGCAGGGCACATTCGATCATCCGAAATTTTTTCATAATATAAAAATCGATTCATCACTTTTACTAGGTGCCAATTTTAGCTGTGTCGATAGGCTCACGGCACGGTGACGCGGCTTGGCCCACGCTCACGACTTGCTATTTAATAAATAAAATATAACAATTCAAGATGTGCTGAATGCCAACAGTTGTTGACGCCAATGATAGTCATTGACATCACTTTTGACATTGATATTGTCCCGCTTTTTTGTTAACGTTAGCGTTCCGCAATCGCAATCCCAATAACGCAATTACCTAACGTCAGTAAAAGTGTACGATCGTTTCAAAAATCGATTATTAAACATGGAAGTTGTTGAAAATCGATTCCGTTGGACCTTCCAATTGTTATAGTCACATCCCTAAATTCAGATGTCAAAAATTGTGTCACTTAACGTCAGTGTCAGTGTCAAATTTTATGCCATGATTTTTTTAATTGTAGATATTGGGCACGACTTGACCTTAAAGCCTGTTTTGGTTCCGCTTCCTTACTCAACTTAACGGTGGTTTCAAAATTAATTTAGAAAAATATTGTACTTACTTGTTTATTTGACCATGTTCTGCTGTACTTTAAAACTATCTTTATGTGCATCATCATACTAAATCACCTCTGGTCATTGGCCTCTTCCAATGCATGTCATTGGAAGCATTGGAAGAGTAAAGTAAGTCAATTATTATTAGATTTATGTAATAAACGATAAAGTTTGGATCCAATATCTACAAGCGAATAGACACTACACAGCTCCGTTGACAGTATTCTGTTACGTGTATCAAAAACCAAGATAGAGAGACGGACAAGCTAAGCGTACAAGAGACTATAGCGAGAACGAGTAGAGTAATTTTTATTGTCATTAAGTAAAGTTTAGCTAAAATCTTTAAAGATTTTAGCTAAAATTAATTAAGGATGCTCCTATAATGGACTCGTCAAAAAGATAATTACAAAAAATTACAATACAAATTGGTAATAAGTATTATTAGTCTTGTGTCTCCCTCAAAAAACGACAACGACAATATTGCGCGGGTATCCAGACTAGATATTTTAACTATGTTTAACTGTAAAATAAGTTCAAATTAATCTAATTCTAAGTCAGCTGTATATGGGCTTCGTCAAATAAAATAGAAAAAATTAAATGAAAATAATAGTAAGTAATTGTAATACTATAATTGTATGGACTTTAACACGTTCCCTGTCTATGACTCCATTACGAGTCATAAAATTTCATCAGTCGTACGTCCATGGGTATTAATCGGAGTCACGGTCCCCCTACAAACTTAACGGCTTTTTTCTCTATGGACGTATCAGATTTTAAAGATATTATTGCTTGGACGTGTTAACAACAATGTCTAAAATGTAAAAAACCACGGACAATCGATACTTTGGGTTGCCATGTGAGGTAAACAAAATTTGAAAATCGGTATCACATTTCACTGAATTTATTTTCTAAATGATTACAAAATATTGTGGAATACGTTAAAACACGGTAAACAAAATGCATTTTTCCACTTGGCACACCAAGTTGTTACTTTTGCTGCTGCAGCTGCCGCATCTTTTGCATTTTTATCTAACACATCGCATTCGCGGCGATAACAACCAACGGTTCTTTAGACGTTTTTTGCCCAGCGTTCTTCGGGATTTTTTCTTGATTTACTGGGAGAGGACGAGGCAGAGTTGTTTCTATTTCCATAGGCAGCAATCTTCTGATAAATGATACATGCGCCCCCAGTTCGGACAGCTTCTTTCTAATCCCTCCACGCAACTCATTAAAAATCAATAAAGAGTTTATTACCCCAACAGACATCAAATCTGCCGCAATTTTTTTATACCATAACATGGTTTTACGAGTTGGGCTGTTGTAACTACTAAGCTGTTCAAACAAATCTATGCCATTTTTACCTTGATTATAGTCTAAAACTATTTGGGGTTTCATAGTGGAGTTCCTTCCTGTGGATTGGTTCATTTCAACTATTTTGTCAGAAAAATAACGAACTTTCCGAACCATAGACATTTTTTTACTTAATTTGTTGAGGTAGTGTTGCAACTCAAATATTACTTTTTTTTTAAATGCACAGTTAATAAAGATATTGTCTTTGATGACTACGTAATTATATATTGACACGTCCATGACTCTAATAGTGACCATAATTATTTCGTTGATGCGTCCATGACTCGTTATGGAGTCAAACATTATTTTTATTAAAAATATATATTTTTATTTAGAAATTATCTCTGAATGATGTTTCTACTTACTACCCGCTTTGTAAAATAAAATAAAAATTTAAAAAAATTTGGACGTAATTACAAAGTAGCCCAATATTGCTTCGGACAGGGAACGTGTTAACTTCTATAAATAAATTAGTTCTATGACATCGTTATTAGAATTACATAATAAAAACAAAATAATAAATCACAATACAATAAATTCCAACCTTATTACCTACTCATCAGTCTCTATTAATTGGTGGCCCTTGTAGTCATTACAGAGAAATTCCGATATTTTATAGATGGATTTAGACAGGAGCAGCTTCTTAACATTGGCACGAAACTTGCCTTCGTTCTCAATTAGTTGTATGTTTTCAGGTAGTTTATTATACAGTTTTTGTCCCATCAGTTTCGGCAATTTACTTGTCATTTTTAACCTGTGCCTGATTGGAACAAACGAGAAAACAATAATTATCACTGTTGCGACTGGTTGTGTTAGTTTGTGACTACGGTGAATTGTGTGCAGCACCTATTTTATGCGGTCTATTTTTAGATTCTTTTACCATTCCTCCCATAGATTTGCTCGAAAAACGTATAATAATACCTATTAAGCGACTTTTAGCGTTCTAGTCGCCCAACTTAGTGTAACCCAGTGGCTAGTGTATTGGAATAAAGCGGTCAAAGGTGTTGGGTCGATTGGACATTGACCTCGTTTCCTCAAAACCATTTAGCTAAACCATATGTAAGCATAGATCAATACCCAGTAGGCTCAAACAGAGCAATTAAACAGTACTAGGTTTGTACAAACCATATACCTATAAACATATAACAAAGAATACAGCGGAACCGTTATAAGAGTAAAGGCCCATTTACACGATGCAAGTTTCTTGCCTGTGGCATACAATTAAATTGTAGCAATAAATGACTTGCATGGTCTAAACAACACGTACTTAACATTAAATAAATAAATAAATAAATTCGGGACACTTCCACACACGGTCGCTTGACCCCAAACTAAGCAAAGCTTGTACTATGGCTGCCAGAGACTGATATACATACTTAGATATTTTTAAATACATACTTAAATAGATATTCACACCCAGACATAGAACAAACGCAAATGTTCATCACATAAATGTTTGACCTAGGTGGGAATCGAACCCACGCCCCCAAGCTCAGAAGGCAGGTTCACTACCAACTGAGCTACCGAGGCAGCATTGTTGATCTGTTAAACAAGTTTTGCTTCAAAACTTTTCTTGGTGTATTTAGCACATACTATAATTTTTCATCTGGATTCTCTCTTCATTTGCAAACATGAGTTTTTAAGTGAGTGATAAGTTAATCGATAATGCTCTTCTGAGGAAAAACTGTTGAGAATACGTCATAAGAAAAGGTTTTCGATCAAAAACTGAATACGAAGAAGAGAGGTTCTCGAAGCATCTAACAATCTTTGTGTAGAGCTACAAGATGTAGCTTCTACACGTTCAACACTTACATGAAAAAATCGCCAAAGTGCAATACTTGAAGCAACCCACTAATAAATGGTACACGCACATGTATATAACCCTGTGTTTAGACAAGTCAAAACTTTTAAGCAATAATCGCCCAAACATAATTATTATTGTATTGGTAAACAAATGATATTTGCAATTATTTCTTGACAAGACTCATACAATTATTGCATTCCATTTTTTTACTTAAACCGACGTGTCAACTGTTGCTTACAATTCTTGAAGATCAATTATTGAGCGGAATGTATTGCATTCAATTATTGCTCTTGTATGTACAAGAAAATGGTCATCATGTAAATGGGCCTTAAGCGTTGCGTCTTACTGGCTATATATTGTCTGTGCCCGACCCATACGAAATCATCTACATAAAAGAACACTCCCCAATAATTCACCATTCAAACAAAAAAAAGTAAAACCAAAATCGATATAACCGGTCGGGAGCTACGATGCCACACACACACACACACACACACACACGCACACACACACACACACACACACACACACACACAGATACGTCAAACTTATAATACCCTGTCGTTTTTGCGTCGAGGACTAAAAACTTACTAACAAGGTGCATTTATACTAGGTACATACGGTCAACCGCGGTCATTGCGTAATATTTTTTGTACACACAAAAAAACATCATCGATTTTATTATTTTTGGCCTTATTTGTGGTCCATAATGAAATGTGGTGTTTATGATACCTTTCGCAGCGAGCGACATGAAGCCAACGGCAGATGCAGCTAGGTTCATGTCGTTTGCTGCGGAACGCATCTCGTACAAATATACCTACGACCCGGGGGGCTATTCCTAGACGTGAGATGAGATGAGACTCTCACACCTATGACGTTTCAAAGGAGAGCAACAAGGATGAAAAAAGGTGAGATAAGAATCTCAAATCTCCGAATAGGGCCACCGAACCGTGATATCTTAGATATTTTTTAGGTTTAGCCGCCGATGCTGCGCGACCGCAAATCGTATCGCCGCGCAATAAGGGTCGCGCAGCGTTGATGACTGAACCTGTAAATCATCGCAATAAGGTGTGACGGTACGGGCTCAGAAGTTTCGTCGTCTGCTGCTGCCGTCTGCGGTCGGGCACGGAAGGGTACCTTTGTGCTAAGGCCACACGGACGTAATTTCGGTTGTGTATTTTGCGCTCGGCAGAAATCAGAAATAAGGTCTTAACCTAAGACATGAATATTATTTTACCATACACTTCTGCCTTTGAAAAATGAGTAAATATTCTAAGTTGCTAACGGAGTGTATCATTACTATACTATGACTTTTAAGAAGTATAGACAGGGACTTAAGTATTCACCTGTTAAGTAAACTCAGATCTGGAATGCAAAAAAAAAAATAGCTCTGTGGTGTAAACATAGCCTTACAACGAAAACTTTTTCTATCACATGAACGCATTTATTCCATAACATACCATTTGTATTTATTCCATTCAAGTCACATTTCTGTCCCATTTGGTCAGTAGATTAAAAAATAATAAACACCAAAAAACATCTGTATGCAAAACTTGGCGATACCCAATTAACCGCTATTGTAAAAGCGGCGCAAAGTGGCGAACTGCCGATTTAATTACACCCTCTCACACAGTATTGCATACCACATGCACTCTTCTGGGTGCATGCACAGAATGTGCGCTAGTTAGTACTGCGTGCTGACACAGAGTACATGCCAGTCAGTACCGCGGCTGCAGGTCTCTGCACGGTGGGCGGAGTAACAAGTGTCCCGGGCACAGCGCCCTGCGCCATTCACTCGACTTGTTTCTCCACCGCCACCATTCATTCCGCCGCGCGCGTTGCCAGGGTCAGTCGCTCGTTCTGCCTTGGCGCCGTCGTCAACCTTTTCTCGCCAGCGAGTTGGTTTCGCGCGCGAATTTTACGAAAATATGTGGAGAGTTTGAGTTTTATATTTCGCCAAACACCGCATATTTGATTATCTTTTACATGAAAAGTGCATCGTTTGACTTGTTTACGAAAGTTAGTGGTGTCGTTTGACTTTTAAAAATGATCGTTTGATTTTTTTCAAAAATGGGGGAGGCTTCGTTTAACATTTCGGACGATAATTTGGAGCAGCACATAGTGACTTTATTTGAGAAGTTAGAGAGTTTGCGTAAAGAAGCGAAGGCTTCTGGGGACTGCGAGGACTTGTCGGGAAGAGTTCCAGCGCGGCTGGAGCTGCGGACGCTGTCGCTGTGGAAGGCTGTGGTGGCTGAGTGCGCTGCTTCGTTCCTGTACGTGTTTATAGTCTGTGGCGCGGCGGGCGGCGCGGGTGTGGGTGCTTCCGCTTCAGCCGTGCTGCTGACTACCGCACTCGCTTCCGGCTGCGCCATCGCCACTTTGTCTATGTGCTTCGCCAAGATTTCCGGTAATTTCGCAAGATTTATTTTTCATTTTATGACATAGGATTAAATTGCATAATTACTAACATTATTTACACTTCTACACTACTACTATTATTATAAAAAGGAAAGATTTGTATTTTTGTTTGTTGGTAACGAATAAACTTAAAATCACTGGTCTGATTCAAAAAAATCCTTCACCATTATGCCCGCTCCTTTGCTCGCGTTTCTTAGCACGCGTTTGCTTCGCGTTTCTTGGCACTCAGGGATAATGATAGTTTTTTAATGGTGAAAAAATGTTTAAAACCGGACCCGTATATAGTTTTTTAAATTTGTTACAAACATACAAAAAATAAATCTTTTTTTCTCTTTATAATATTACTTTAGGTGTAGGTAGATTAGTTAGTACTTAATGAGGCAGAGCTTAGAGAAGTAGAGATGGTTACAATACGATGCTATACAAAACCCTATTATGATACCAAATAAAATATAATATAAAACTAAACATTTAAATATAGAGCGGTCTTATCGCTCATCATACTATAATATTGAACTTATATAAACAACTCTTACTATGGATCTAACCCAGAAATCACGAACAAAAGCAGCTGTTCTGTTTAAAAAAAGTTTATTGATTTTCGACAAAATGTATGGAACAGCTGGTTTTTTCCTGATTTGGTAACATAGTATAAGTTTTTCATAATAATGAGTGCAATATCCCCCTTTCGGCTTAGTGCCCCCTTTCCTGATAACCCGGTAAACAAGATATAACCATCTCTACTTCTCTAAGCTCTATCACACTAATCAATTACATACTTATAATTTTGTATGGGTAAGAATTTTTATAATTTGTTATAGGTAAAATGTCTTTAATTATGGACCTGTTTTATATCTCGGACAATAGGTAATTGATAAAAAATATAAGATCCCTTATAAAAACAAGAAACATTCTTGTGGTAAAACTTTCAATAGCTCGTAACTAGTAAAAAGGAATGCGCAACGGTAATTAGCATTTATAGAGATAAAAATGAAAAATATTTTGCAATCGTCCACGTGTGTTTACCTGCTTTTTTATAGCCTCTCCTTCGGCAAAGTGGCTAAAGCCCTTCTATATACGCCCTTTTGTGCCACACGACTGTAGTCTGTAGCTTTATGGCTTGTATTAAAAATATTGTAACCTTTTTCACTTACCGTAACGGTAACGTTACCTGAACGTTTGTACTAAACTGATTAGTGTACGACGAAAAAAAACTAGCTTAATTCACCTGCTAGGTAGGTATTTAAATACATACTATGTATAATAATATAAAACGAAAATTAAAAAATACTAATCTACTTTTGTGTTGGATTGTACCCACGGGCGTACCCACGGTGGGACAAGTTGGGGCGGCATCTGACCCAGCACTATTCCTACATCTACTCCATCTCATACTTCTAAATCCCGACTACTCAAAACTCGAATAACTCGAAGCTTAACTTTCGAAAAGTAAGTAGTAAGAATAATAATTACTAACAAAAAAAATAATGGTTGCGGTCAATTAAACAAAACCCTTACTTAGATTGAAAAACATATTATTTGAATATAAAGATCAGTAGGTACCTAAGTAAATCAAAATGCATTGCTAAATTCCTACCATGTAGGTTATTATCCAGTACTTAAATTACTTCTGTCCCAGCCCTAAAACATCTGGGTACGCCTATGACTGTAGATTTACATGACTGTCTTTTTCTGAAATAAAATCTGAAGTCATCCACGCACTATCATCTATTCTGTGCCAATACATCCGACTCCTATTTCCCGATCACTACCGGAGCGCTTCCTGCAGGTGAAGCGCATTAGAAGGCGCCCCGGGTAGCAGGATAGTTTCGGGCCGCAATTAAACCCCTGTTTCTGCTTACAACGCGAAACACGATATATCTTTGCTGATTTATCTCTGCACAGTCTGCAAAAGACTATGGCATGTAATACAAGACCCCGTAAGTTCCCAACACTAGCCTTGCTAATTATATCACGGAATACTCCACATTACAATGCTTTCGACCTAGCTAAATAGCACAAGAACGGTGCAGAGTGAGGAATATAGAGGCGTGGAAGAACGGCGATGAAAGCAATGAAAGGTCTAAAGTCCCATAAATTCTTTCAAGGCGTACACCTTTTCACCAATAGTTAATATTCGTTAGTGGGGTACTGTACTGGCCACTAGCGCCAACGGTGAAATGAGGCGAAGACGGTCATCCGGATAGTTTTACCAGTTCATCTATAGTTTCCCGAGCTCACCCTTGCCCCGAGGCCAATTAAACCCCCGCTATCTTACAATTTATCGCCCCATCGGCGTCCCTGTAGCGGTCTCTGCGTGCAGATGTTCATAATTATCCGCCTTTTGTAACCCAGCGGCTGAGACATGTTGAGAGTCGAAAGTGTGTCTTTAGTTTTGTGTTTATGTCGTCACGTTTTCTCGTAAGGCGTTATCATCACCATTGTAACATGAAATTGCGATGGCAGCCTAGTTGGGAGAAGGCCCGCCTCGCAAGCCAGAGGGAGCGGGTTCGAACCCAGCCGACGGCACGCACCAATTTGTTCGTTGTGTGAACATATGTGCGTATTTTATGTCATCTGCTACCTGACTCGAGCCCGGTGTATGGCGATCGTCCGGCGAAGTGTAAGTGTTGTATTACACCTCTGCCAGCCCCCTCGGGGGAAAGGCGTGACGAAATGTTTATGTAACATATACTAGAAAGGCATTGATTATTAATACAACAACAACAACAACTCTTTATTAAAAACATAAAATAATTACAATAGTACTTAAATAAGGCTTAATTGAGTTTTTAATTGGCGGCCTAATTTTTGTAGGTTTAGTTTTGCTCTAGATATAACGAAAATCAAGGCTTAAGTTCATACCCAAGGACAGAATACGTCTTGGGACTTGGGTAGGTTAGTAATGAAAATATTATCGAGCTCATTTACAGGATGTTCCGTTTTTTATCGAGCTCAACCCATTTACAAGTAATTAAAATTAGTAATAAGCAACAGTTTATTAAAACTGTGATAAAAGACAGAAATCATAACGCTTTATTCCCAAGTTATCCACTTTCCTCTCCCCGAGGCACAGGTGGCGACTCACTCCCAACTTATCGAGTAAATTTATTATTCCACGAGATTATCAGACCGTTTTGAGACACTCGAAGCTATAAAAAACTTAGGACATTATACCGGAATATCAAAATCGATACAACACGTGCTTCACCCTTCACCCTCGTCCCCCAGATAATAACTTTACAAGGGACAATGTCATTTAAAATTATATCACAGACTAATAATAAGTTATGGAAGTCGGTGACAATCGAGCCTTAATTCTCAGTTGGCAATGTTCGCAGATAGCCGTGATGAATTTTAAAGTGTCGCGTCGCGCCTCCGTCCGCCCTAATTTTGCTAATAGCCCGAGACCCTATTTCGAGCCGGGCTGGACTAATGTGGACTGCAGTTATCGATCTCATGAATGTGTGTCGTTTTGTAATACACTTAACTCTTTCAAAGCGTTTATTTACACCGTCCTAAAGCGTGAACCATTTCAAAATTGCGACATTAGACAAACAATGAGAAATGATGATTAATAAAGAACACGATATGTATCAAAAAAACTTGACGCTGATTAGAGAGTCCCGCAGGGTTACATTCTTACAGGATTTATTCGACAGGAAAACGTAAAATTCAATACAAAATGCCATTTCCTTTGCAGTTCGCATAAAAAGCTGTGCACAAAGAACGAAATAGCCCATTCTAAAGCTGGCTTGCGATGTAGCTCTCACTGTGATGCATTTTAATCAAGGACCGCTTCAAGTTTTACATGTTTTTTGAGGCTTTTTATTTCGATCCGGCAGCACATTCATTTGTCAGTGACGGGAAATACCGTGCTGCTGGCGTTGCGACCTACTTTGCGCTCTAGCGTATGGGAATAAAGGCGACGAGATGAGGAGCCTTCATCCTTCACTGTAAGAGTACGCTGCGTAGAGTAGAAGCCGTGAATCCGACGAGCTTCGCTACATAAACCCTGGTTATTTTTCTCGCGGTCGACCTTCGACCTTCGCATAGTAATTGATATGGGTTCAGCTTGGGTTCATTTTGATAAAAATATGATCCTTTATAAAATATTATGTGTTTACGTAGAGGCTCCGAGGGATCTAAGCAAATCTTTCATTTTGAGGATTGCTTGTAGGCTTTCGCTTTTGCAATATTTGGCAGATATGCCTGAAATTGATATAAAAATTCATCTTGATATTTATTAGCAACCAACCTGCTCTCACAAAAGGAACCTTATTCCATTTCCCGATCATTTATAAAAAATCTATCCCATACGTTGTTCATCGTTATTCGTTACTTTACCTTTCAAATTGGAATACCTTGTTCCGATAATGAAATAAAATAAAACAAGAACCTATCATGCAGCAAGTAACACTATTTTATACACTCTGGGCTTTATTCTGGTCACGAGGCTGATCCAGGTCGAATACTAAGCAGGACGCTCATGCACAGATTGTATCAGACAGGTTTTGTTATTCAGTGAGGGTAGTTTAGGTAAACACGTGGGGTATAGTAGCGGAGCTCCTGACCTAGGTCTGAAGCTGTCAGCTGGAACCCTGTATATTCATCTTATGCAGATATAACTCAGTTACCTATATCTACACCACATATAGTATCTCGGACTGGTGAGAAGGGTGGGAAAATAAGGTAGAGACCACCTTTTATGGGGAGAGAACAGACTTATCTCGGTCGATTTTAAAAATGTTTACCGTTCATTTTAATAACTGTAGACCTTCATATTTCAGTAACAATAAATTGGTATTGAAAGTCCATCTTCTTGTCTTATCATTCAAATTTGTTATTTATGTATCCAGCATCTAGGATTCCTTGAACCTAGGTATCCATGTACCTAGATGTGATATCGGAGTGAAATTACTCATTAATTTATAACTCTACTTAAAGTAATATAAACGTTGGTATGTATTTGGCGGCGAAGGGATTTAATCTAGATAAATTACTTAACTTTCTGGTCTGCAACAGCTGGCCGGTCCCAGTTTGGATCGCCCGAATCCGGTTTGGGAGAAAAAACTCAACAGTTTTACTTGCGATTTTTATGTTTTACCAATGTGGAGGCGCCGTCTGTCTTTTGTAGCTTTGTAGCTATCTCTCTACCTATAAAAAGTACTTGTGTAAGTAGTGACTCTCAGAGGCAAAAACTCATATTTATTAATGTAGCGGGACGTAGAGTCACATGTATCAAGAGCAGACATTTTTCAAATACGTAGGTAAGTAAACTACTATACATCCATACAGACTATGTGTGCTTATACTATACAAACAGAAGAACGTAATCATAGAAGTTAGGTGAGTACCTACCTAGAAAGATGAAAGAATAGCCCTCTTTTCAACTATAGTTGTTGTCAACGCACCGAAGGGTAAAAATCAGTAGAAAAATCTTTAACAAAAATCTGAGATGTTGCGAAACGGATGGAAAACTGAGCGATTTTGTTTCATTAAACAAAAGTCAGCAAGAGAAACCCCTCACCGGACAAATCATTGAATTGAAATATAAGGTCAATCAAGCAACACCTACATATCGTATCGCCTTGATGTAGCATGGTTTTCAGTGAAGAACATTCAAGCAGACCGGAGACCAATAATATGCATAAAATATACAGATGATGACGTCGTCATATCCATTCCAATGCAACTTCTTCTCGATGTGTTAATCGAGAAGAAGTTGCATTGGAATGGATATAAATGAATGGTCTGGCGATGTGACTAGAAAGGTGCCAGGTAAGCAGTGCCCATATTCAGGGCGGCAAATCTTTAACGGGCAAAAAAAGACTTAACATCCTTAACACTTAACCTTAAAACTTAACAGCACCAAGTCTTGGGCCATGCCTATTAAGTAGTACAAGTATTATTATTAGCATTTATAAACTCGCACCGAGCGCATAAAAAGCTAGTTACGGTGGTCTGTACACTTATAGGTAAGAGACGATGGAAAACCCTTTCCCATCAAGGGCAGCTATCAATGTGATTCCCATCTGAAGCACCTCATAACTTTCTATTGTTTATCGTGAGGCGGTAGTTTGCGGCCGGTCGCAGGTTCCTGCGTAAAGGCAAACTGTCTGTCTCGTAAAATTATACTGCCTCTATTATGTTTTATGCTAGCACGTTACAGCAATAAAATCCCACTCAAACGACTGAAGTTGAAGTGGCTGAAAGTAAAAAAATCTACTTTTTTCATCGAACATTAAACCGCTCGCTCGCTGTGAAAAAGTGTAAAATTGATATGCGCAGTACAGTAGCAAAGCTAGCCAAAGGGCTGGAAAACCAATCAGCTGTGATTACAATGCCCTCGTATTTAACCCACGGCAGTCTCTGCCAAATTCGAAAACAAACGTTGACCAAAACTTTGTATTGTTCGAATTCGAAATCTTGAATTTATACGTTACCACTTTCGCATACATTTTATAATCTAGGTATAGGAAATAAAATCCGTGAGATGTTGTTTCAGTTACCTAGTAAAAAAAATTGCCTCTCATTTTCTTGCCTGTTCGTCTGAGTTTTGGCTCTTTTTCCGAACAAGGCGGTGAAGTCATTTTTATAACTTTGCCGTTCATAAGTCATAAGCAAATCTTCGATACCCAATTGCTTAAACACTTTTTTTTTACTTTGACAGGTGCCCATGTGAACCCGGCGGTGTCGACGGCGCTGTGCGTGCGCCGGCTGGTGTCGCCGCTGCGGACCGCGCTCTACATCGCGGCGCAGTGCGGCGGGGGTATCGCTGGCGCCGCCGCTATATACGGGTCAGTACTTTACTTACATGCCTATTACCCCCGTACTCAAGAACATTACTTAAGAAAATGCTAAAGTAGGTACGACATTCCTAAGTAAAATGACGTGACAGCTGCCATATCTACATTTTTTTCCCCTGTGCATTTGAGCGCTAACAGTAATGTTGGTGAATACGATTGTTAGTACATTACACGTGTCTAACTATATACGTACGTGATATACTTGAAATGCTTACTTCTTGTATCGACACTTTCTCATTGTGAAGTCGTCATCAAGTACATTCAAAGCGTGGCTATACAGGACCTCTATTCTGAGGCGTGATACTTGGTCACTCTTACTCGTATGACTTTTCAAACGAGAAAGACAAAGACCAAATATTGGATCGATTGCTATTTTCTGCATAATATAAGTATAATATCTATATTTATCAAAGCCCGCAAAGAATCCTGAGCCTAAAGTACATATAAAAAGGTCATGCAAGTAGGCGTCTTAACTTTTTTTCTAGAACAGAATTGATGAATATTTAGATATCTAAAAGTTCTAGGTAGGATAACTAAAAGTTACCCTGTGTGATGATTGTAAAATCAGTACTGTAACTGACTTACCGTTTAAACTACATTTTTATTCGTTTTTATAATACTGTTTTCGTTTACTCACACTTTTTCGGTGTTTCATTGAGACTTAATCTTAGATCAGACAAACAAGGCGTTTGTGTGATCTGAGGGCTGAATTCTCTAAGAAGTTATTTCGGTGTTTTAAGACCCCTTCGTTTCATTCATTTCAGCATTCAATATGTTGTGAGGTAATTCGTGGGATCACCAAAAGGGATTCGGGCTAATAACATGATCTTAGGATCTCAACATATTTCTATTTCATTTCGTGGTTTATTCGGTCTTTGTGTTTTGTTTATTTGTAACACAAAAAAAAAACCATTCGGAAAATATACAGTGATAAATAACAAGATTACTAACAATTAAACACCATTTATCAGTTTTCGCATATTGAAACTATTGAAATTGTTTTGTGCACATGTATTAAGTACAATAATATATTTCACCAGTGTTCCCCAGTGATTCGATGTGAAATCGGTGAATATATTCCACCTCATATTTTACGCTCTTAATCCACTGCAAGGCCAATTATTTTTAACGAATGTTGTCCCAGCAGATTTAACAAATACGCAATTTCTCATACACTTCAAAAACAACAAAATAACGTTTTACTAAGATTTATTAAAATTCTTCTGACTGTGCTGACTTGACGTAAACCACACCGGGGATTTGCGGCTAAAATTTCTTATTTCACACAATTTTTTTTTGTGCGACTGCGTGTAGGTCAAACAAAAAAGTTTATCTGAAGCTTCGATAAGAAGAAATGGTTAAGAAATAGATAAATCAATCTTCTATCTCAGTAAATAAAGTAAGTCAGTTATCTGTTGGTAGAGCCGTCAAGCACTCAATTTGACAGGATGACGTGTTTACTTATGAACCGATATTTCTAGAGTAAAGTTCAGAGTGATATATTGATACTGTTTCTCGGTCGACACTCCGGGACAATGTTTGGCTTCCTAACAGCCAAGTTTGGAGCACTGTAATAGCAAAGTTTATTAGTTATCACGAGCTGTGTAGCCTCAGGACGTGCTGAGCGCAGATTCTAGTTGGCAATATAGAGCGCGGTAATTGTTGGCGCAGAAACTATTCGCCTGATATCAAACTACGTTAATTCGACGAATGAAGTTACCGTATATTCGGCTTTTCAGTATCCGGTGTTAAGTTTCGCTGAAATTCGGCACGGTTGCCGATTTGGGAATTCTCAGATTGGATCTGTTGCAAATTAAAAGCATTTAAAATTGCTGACGCATGATCGATCCTTTGATATTTTCGTAGTTTAATATGAGCACGATATTATTAGTAAACAAGTTTTCAAAACTCAAATTCGCATAGGGAACAGAGTTTTAAACCTCATTAGACACATTCAAAGTTTGTTATAACCAGCAAAAAAGACATCGGTTTTTCTTTCTTTCTTTTATTTGCTTTGATTTGCTGTCAGTATTTCACCTACGCCTGCTTGCAACGTTTCTGCTCAAACATATCGTAACAATGGCATCAGACATTGTGCTGATACCTACCATTTTTACTACGTAACAATGTGCTTATTTTGTCTAACAAAGAAATTCCTTCGAGTATGTGTAGACTGTAGAATTTCTACCTGGCATCAATGGAGAGAAAAAAAATTGGATAATAACGACACGACCCCAAAGTTGCAGGTGGCTTACAATAACTTCGAAATAGAATAGGGTGGCTTCGCTTACAGAATTTTGGGCACATCTTATTCTTTTAGTGGAAGTGTAATTTATTGCTTTTACCTGGATACTAAAATAGTGCCGTTCTCCGTATTTCTTGGTTATTGTTATTTTTGCCAGTTTTCTCACTTATTATACAACGTAGTAACTCTAAGTGAGGTCTATAAATGTATTTGCAAAAAATTAAATTATTCCCTAAATTTACATATGAATTATGCTTTTGCAATGAATTAAAAAAATATCGTATATGCAGCAAGGTCTAAAACTACATATTATTTCGCATTCGTTTTTATCTGATGCAACTGCAGGCTCAATATCGATATCTGCTAAACATTCATAGCAGATTCTCGTTCTTAGCCGATATTAAGGTTCTTCGTTTATTAAAAAGAAACCAGTTATCTTAAAGTATAAGTAACGCTCATTCGTCGAGGTGCAGTGAACCCGCGGCAGATGTCCCGCTGCACGTGCAGCCGCTACGCACGTGGTGATGCATCCTTACAGCTGACATTAACAACAATCAAAAACTAACCTTAACTACTCTAAATACGGTTCAAAACAAAACTGTCTTTCAGGTGATGATAGTATATTTTAGTGAAGGAAGTTGTCTCCAATGCTATGCAGTGCTTAAAGCTGAGGGTGTATTTTTTATTAATTAAGAGCTTGGTTTAGGGTTCCTGCAACAAGGAGGTCCTAATTTTATCGCTAGCGATGATTGCTATTTAAGTATGTAGGTACAAGTTTTTTTATAACTACGCTCATCTACGGACTTCTATGACGTACAATGCAAGGTTAGATAGATCTAAGCAGAATTCTATGCAAAGATAAAAATACGTTTTCTCCAAATCCTCATTGTTCTCAACTCCAGTGCTTTTAGATAAAGCAACCTTTTGCCAATAATTCATATGCAAATGTATTTTGGGATGGCGAGCTGCTCGGGGCTTTTGAAATGCGGAGCAGCACTCAGCAGCAGTGATCGATTAGAATCTGGGGTTCTGTAGGAACAATATTGTTTTTAGACCCTCGTTCTTTTGATTTTGATTTGAAAGAAAGATATTAAATACGATTGAATTATCATCACTAATTAGCTGCACAATATTCAAAAAATTAACCCAAACTAAAGCTACTGTACTATGGCAGGCAGACTGATACACATTCATTTATCAATATTTGCCTGCCTCGGTGGCTCAGTTGGTAGTGAACCTGCCTTCCGAGCTTGGGGGCGTGGGTTCGATTCCCATCTAGGGCAAACATTTATGTGATGAACATTTGTGTTTGTTCTATGTCTGGGTGTTAATATCTATTTAAGTATGTATTTAAAAATATCTAAGTATGTAAATCAATCCCTGGCAGCCATAGCACAAGCTTTGCTTAGTTTGGGGTCAGGCGACCGTGTGTGGAAGTGTCCAGAATTTATTATTATTATATATGTATGTATTTTCAAAAACATACTTAAATAGATTTTAACACCCAGACATAGAACAAACACTAATGTTCATCACATGTTAGCCCTAAGTGGGAATCGAACCCACGCCTCCGAGCTCAGAAGGCAGCCTAGGCCCACTAGCAACCGAGGCATTAAAAAAAATCTTGATCTTTGCTTGTTCCCAGATTTGATAGACATACCACCGTGCGCAAGTAGTACCTACGTAAACTAGAACTTGCAGAATGTAAAGCCGACTTTTTCGCTATACACGCAAAAAAGTATGAATATTTTAGCGAAATAACTAAATTGCGCCCAGTCTTAGAGAGGCCTTGTTACTTATTGAATTCATACATGTTTGGGACGTGTTTGGGAAGCCGATTGGATCACACCTCGTGATAGGTACATGTAACCTACATGTTCAACCCTCAACAACCCTCCACGAGGCTCTTTGAGGGACCAATCTTGATAATGTAGCTTTAAATAAGCGATTACTTTAAATGAATGGGTGAGCTTTTTGATTACGTTTTGAATACGAAGGTAATATTTCAGGTTTTTCAATTTTTTTTAATACTGACTTAGGGATAGTTAAAAAAATTGAATTACAACTTTATTTGATTGCCTATCTAATAAAATTATTCAAATAAAGTGCTTATGTTTAAATGTAACCTACGCTACGTAAGTGTTTCTATGTGGCGTTTTTTTCGACACATCACCATACCATCGCTTGTTTCGAGTAATTTTATGAACTGATGTTGACTTTTCAAATTACACTAAAATTACCAAAAAATGTCTAAAAGTTTGACAAGCTAGAACTATTGTGAATAAAATTTATAAAACTACCGAATTTGAATAACCGACTGTTGGTACGTTTAACATTTTTGACCGTTGACGAAAACACAACTATATAGTTAGTGGATCACTTGCCATATCCCTATTAGGTTGACCTTTACTGCCTTTTTGACTTTCAAATGATTACTCGTATACATGCCTGTACCTACGTATGCCACAGGGCAGTAGAGGTTATAACACAGACAGACGTTGAACTTGAACTTGGTATCACAGTGTCAGCTTCAAAATTAAATTACAATTCATCTCTACATTCGAAGAGAGACGCGAGCATTTCGTTTTCAAAAATGTTTGTGAGCTAGTAGGTTGTTCGTCGAACAGGCAAGATATGTATAGGCGACGATACTACCCTTGGATCGGACAAACTATAGATGTTTTTGTATTTATTACAAAAATTATTGTACAAAATTATTTTGATCTAGTCAGGATCAAAATATGTTATCGTGAGGTTTACAGTCAGTTCCTACAAAGCACATTTAAATTTTCCTATATAACTGTATTGCTATCTTAGAGTGCGGAGGTGGCTATTTTAGCTGTGCTTGTTTTCCTTTCCCACTCCGTTTTCCTTCACCATTTGATACTTTGCCCTTAGATATCTGGCAGATCATACCACTACCCATTTAAAAAAACAGATAGGTAGGTACACTCCTATTTTTGAGGTTTTATGAGACAGCCGTAAAAGGCCTTCACAACCCCTTGACAATCCAAATGTTCTCTCTCATTTAACATCGTAAAACCGTAAAAAATATTCTTATTTACAGCTGTTTTCCATTAGAGTCACGTAGAACAGCTGTTATTTGCTTGAATTTGCAGGGGTACGGCGTCATTACTTTTCACAGTAATTGCGGACTGGAATATGCAGACCTCAGAGTTGAGGCTGCGTAGTTCAGTTACGTTCCGGGTTACCTGATCGTTAAATATGTACTGCTGTGTATATACAAACATATCTGCTGTCTATAAGGAATACATAAGGTATACCTATAACCTGCTCTATGCAAAGCCAACAGAACAATAGAGCACAATTGATCGAATCGAACTGATGATCTTCAATATGTGACGTGGTATTCAATACTTCTTCCTGTACCTTTGTTCGTAGATGGGACTTACATCTTAGGACTCCCTTGTTTCCAATAGCACGCCACTACGTTGTTCTTGAACAATAATCGTTAGTCTATCTATGCGATGAGGTGTGCGATAGTCTTCTTCAGGCCTGAAACTTCGGAAACTAACTTTGGCAACCTGTGTAAGCACACGTCAAGCAAGATCAGAATTGGAACAGCGCATATGTACTCGTATTGTACATAATACATTAATTTATACTCGTACTTGCGTAGTCTACGTGTACGTTGGTACATGACTACACGAGTAGAGAGAATGGAGAAGGGTGGATAGAGGCTGCATTTACACGATACAGATGGCCTGCGGACGGAATACTAATGACTTACAATATACTGCTATTTGTAACTGCGAAATAGCAATTAATTATTTCTAGCTGCCGCTCGTCTACTTGTTTTCACCTCTGGAGAGAAGGTCGAATAGAACTCTCGGGTCAGTTTTCCAACTATAAATTTAGGTTGTAAAGGCTTCTTCAGTATAACTATTACTATTGGTCACTTGCACTGAATATAGGAATTGCCTAAGTCTTTTGCTTAACTAGTTCTAAACCATTCCTAGCGAAATATTCGCTTATCGGGCACATAAAGTTACCATTATCGTAAGGAATGGCTTAAAGTTCGTGTCAGAAAAAAATTGGTAGGAGCTAGCTAGGAGTAGATTAAACTAGTTAAGCAAGGACTTACGCAGTTCTTATATTTAGTGCAAATGACCATTAGTCTCTATTCTTTACTCCTACCCCTTACCAATTAACGTAAAATAGCTTTAGAATAGTTATTCAGTGAATGTGAAAGTGAAACACTAAGTAACTATGTATTTCGAGGCTAAACAACGTTTATTAGGAAGAGGTATAAAGTTCACCTATTAGGTACGCCTTAACATTATATTGACTTTATAGAATATTATAATGTTGACTGTACATCAGGTAAACGGGGTAAACACATTTTATGCTTACTAACTAGTCGCATCTTTCCGTTTTCAGTCATGATACTGATACTATTCTAGTCAGTCATTCTGAGCTCTTAGATATTTAATTTATTATCCTACTTATTTAATATTTCTAATCCTACTAATATTATAAAGGCGAAAGTTTGTAAGAATGGATGTTTGTTACTCTTTCACGCAAGAACGGCTGAACAGATCTGGATGAAATTTGGCACAGAGATAGATTACAGTCTAGAATAGCATATAGGATACTTTTTAACCGCGGGTGAAACCGCGGGGCGCAGCTAGTATAATATATTATAATATTATAAAGGTAAAAGTTTGTAAGAATGGATGGATGGATGGATGAATGGATGTTTGTTACTCTTTCACGCCAGAACGGCTGAACAGATCTGGATGAAATTTGGCACAGAGATATATTATAGTCTAGAACACATAAGATACTTTTTAACCGCGGGTGAAACCGCGGGGCGCAGCTAGTTCTTAATAAAACACCAGCTGGACTTTTGTCGCTGTTATGAAACTTGCTAACTACCTATCGTGTTGGCATGGAATAATTCTTTTCCAACTAAAGATTTTGTTTTATAAAACAATTGCTCTTCTAATTGCTATCGTGTTGTGGTTTCTGTCGAAAACCTTTTTCCCTAGGTAGAAATTAAAACACGAAACCCAGATTAAAAATTCATTTACGAAAAAAATATATCCCTTAAGTCTAAATTACTTTATTTTTCATTCACAAGCTTTTCCGTCGCAAAACCTCGCAGTAAAGTAACGCTTCCTGCTTCTAAAATACCCATTAATATTCAACAGTAAAATTTTGTCCGTAAACATACCTAAGTACTTACTTATCTGCAAGCTACGTAGAATTGCTCTGCGGAACGGAAGTCATTAAAAATAAACCAAAACAAATAATAAAAATATGTTATGCATAGAATTCTCAGTGGAGACTATTATCCTGCCATACTTGTGAGAGCAAAAATATGAATGGAATGTTTCATGCCGTAGTCTCCATGATTTTGCATTGCACTTTGTTCCGCAGTCGTTAAGAAATTGCCTGAGAATAAACAATTTACCTAAATACGTATACCTACGAGTCAACATTCAAAATAAACTCTCTGATTTCTCTGATTAACTCATAGTCATAGCACATATTGTTCATACTCAATATTCATCAGTAAGCTCGTTCGTGACTATATTCCCTTTGTCAACGAACACATTGATTGCAACGTCGTCCGGTCCCAGCCGAATATAGTGCAGGTACCTATGGGGGGAGCAGATCGATACAGCAACTCCATTGTGCTCCGGGCTCGAGTTGTTAGAATTTCAACACCAATGCAGATACAACACTGAAGAACTGTGCTACTGTGCTCAACTACTCGTAAATGGTTAACGTTGTCACGTATAAGCCCTTGCAGAGTGGCATTTTCAGTTTGATTCCACCAACTAAGCGGCTTGTGTCGCTGAAGACACAGAAAAATCGCAGCAGACTAATTATAACGTAACAGACTATAATAAAGGGTCAACTGAGGCAAATGCGTCTGTGGGGCAATTGTGTCTTTCGAGAATTACTGACAAACCCTTCACAAATTAGGTGCCACCTACATCTTTTTTTATCTTTAGTTGCTATAATCTGTACAAGATGGCGTTAGTTGCAAAATTTGTGAAAGGGTTTGAAAAACGCAATTGCCCCAAAGACGCATTTGCCCCAATAGACCCTAGTAATCTATTTTACTCTACCTAGGTAAAGTAAAGTAATATGGTAAAACCATTTTGTTGTTAATATTTTTCATGTTAAGTAATTGTAAAGCAGCAAAGTAAGATTATTAAGGTTTTTTTATGTGCCTCGCAGAGCTTGTTTTGCGTTTTTAATTGATTACTAAAATTTTATTGCTTAACTGTGTAATACATAAAGATGAATTATATTAAAGACAATGCCTTTAACAGTGGTATTGAATATATCTCTGTTTACACTATTTTCTGTACTCTGCATACGATTGAAATGCAATATTCCAATCTATTCGGGGTGGATTCGCTATTAGTCATCTCATATCTGCAGAGACATTGAGAACGTCAGTGGCAAGCACAGACATTCAATACAGTAGGTGGCAAGCGCCACTGTACACAACACACACACACGCACAGAAACACGTAAGTATGTCTAACTACAATTCAATTAAACAGTAAATACCTTCCTTAATGTAGTATGGACTATCCTATCTACTTCCTAGTAAGTAATTTTAACGGCCTATCAGTGACAAGTTTGATTTCAGTAAATTGCCGGCGCAATGATAATACGGCTTTAAGAAAACTCCCTGTTGTAACAATTCGATTCTGCAATTATTATTTCTGTTGTATTAGCTATGGTGTTTAGATCCGAACAATGAACTTGGTGCTGTAATTCATAACAATTTATTTGACTTGCAAATCATCGCTGAAGTAAGTGAAACCTGTAGAGCGGCAACGCCCAGCGGGCGGGTTGGCACAGCGGCCAAGTTTCCGGGCACGAACTTTACACAAATAGAGCAACAGCTGGCTGGCTCATCAATTAAATACCCTTTAAGTTACGTTGCTTCCACCCAAGAGTTCACATTCATAGCTTTTATACGAAATCCTACTATCCTACTAATATTATAAACGCGAAAGTTTGTAAGAATGGATGGATGGATGGATGGATGTTTGTTACTCTTTCACGCCAGAACGGCTGAACAGATCTGAATGAAATTTAGCACAGAGACAGATTACAGTCTAGAATAGCACATAGGATACTTTCTAACCGCGGGTGAAACCGCGGGGCGCAGCTAGTGCTCTCATAAATCTGGTCACAACGTCCAAGAAACAGGCTCTGGCTAGTTGGGGCCCGTCGTCGCTGTTTTTAAGCGTGTAAACATTACTGTACTGTCTTTTAATTTTTTTGTAATTAGTTTAACCCAGAAGGAAACGATTAATTAATTCATTAAATTTATAATTAGTTGAGCGTTTTGCTCGGGACGTGAGACGTGCTAGAGTGGTTTGCCGGCGCGCCGACTCATTACCGACGTATAAGTAGTATAACTACGGAATAGTACCCTCATTTAGACTTCATTTCAGAACGAGGATTTACAGCGTTTAATGCATAAGCATCGTGACTAGAATACTTGTTAGCAGAGCTTAACTTGCAAGATGTTTACAGCTTTTAAAGATGGAACTACTGATTGGGACGGCATTAAAATATGGTAATTTCTTACATAGAAAATAAATCAATAGACATTGATTACAGGGTTTCGGTTTTGTAAGGGAGGCTTTGTCTGTTTGAACCACCTACACTAACCTATTTGACGATAGGCTCAAGTTCAAAAACGCTTTGAAGATTTATCCTTCTAATCTTTGTTCTGTCTTCTGATCTTTTTGATCTTTTGCACTGATCTTGTCGAGTTAGACCTCATTATCTGGAACCCAATAGATTGAAAAGAGGAAAAATACTTATCCAAGTCTCTCTTAGTATCATTATTGTTGGTATTGATGATATTGTTGAAAATAGGATGCTGACAGCGACACTTAAGTTGCATTTCTACTGTGCAAAGCTGCAGGGTCGGACTGGCCATACAGTCAGGGTGGCATTTGCCAGCCGGGCCCCAGCTGGCGCGGACCCCTTTGGACTTGGCTTGCGGGGCTTGTCGCAAGCCAGACGGTAAGTTGGTTGGGGGCTACACCCTGTCGCGGGCCCCTGGCTTGTGGGGAGCCATCCGGGACCTTCCAGCTCAGTCCGACACTGCAAAGCTGTTCCTATACTATGCATGCGTAATGTGGAGCAAAAGCCAGAGAACAGCCAAGAATGCCCGACGAGCACTGCGCTCCATTAACTATCTCTAAATCACGCTCCGCTCAAAATACTCGTACTAATCTGATTCAGAGAACGCGAACAATTTGCAGATTTTTATTAGACCTTTAAAGGGGTCGGAAAGGGTTGGTGGGGGCCGAAAGGATATCTTGCTTCTCAAATGATTGATGTCGCTTTTTACTGCTGAAAATTAAACTGCGAAGCGAAAAATAGGCTGTTTGAACGGCACGTCTGGCGGCCGCCGTGAAGAGTGATTGACGTTTAATTTGCTACTCATCTGAGCATGAACTTCTACCTAAACGTATTTTCATTTCTAATAATTTAAATTCAACAATGTTAACACCTAAAATACAAGTACCGGAGCACGAGTACCGACGCTACTAAATGAAAGCAAACAACGTACCTACATGTATTCAGAAATCGGGTGAGCAGTGTTGATTGATTCCACATACAACGTAGGTACATCGTCCCTCGCTCCCACGGTCCCGCGAACTTAGCCACAGTTTCAACACTAGTTACTAACTTAACTAAACAAATAGATGAGCCCACTCGTCCATCGGGCACCTAGTAGGTGTTAGATATACTGTGACATGTGTTTAGCCTTCTCAGGGCTATAGACTGCATGTACTTATTCGGAAGTTCACATGAGATTTTAAACGATCTCTGAAATTACCTTTTGGAGATTTTGTTCCTTGAGGCGATAAAAGGTAACAGGCTTTTTCCTAACATATTTATGATCCTGAGTTCTGAGTTCCTCTAAAGAAAAGAGAAAAAAAAAACTATGGATAACAAAGGCACTACCTAGCTAGGCGTACTACATCGTTGCAAACTGAGCTCAATACAGCTATTTAAGGGTATCTCTTATTCTTGTCGACTATACCTCTAAAAAAATGTTGCAAAAAACAAGGTAGTTTTTCGCATAATTATGTCTGTCTCTATAACTCCTTCTAAACCACGCAACAGCTTGTGATGATAATTAAAATAAGCAGATAATTTTTCATGATAGGTATAAAGGTGCAAACAGGGCAAACCGTGCAAATCGTGGCAATTTAAAAAAAAAGAAAGAAACAAGATAACCACAACTGCTTGGTAGAGCCAAGCTGTTATGTAAATGTAACTCTAAAGGTAGATAACTTTGTAGCGCTGATCTGGCTGCGATTAGCTATCTTCCTCGCGTCAAAATTACCAAACCCAGGTAAACTGTGCCAAACGCCTAACCAGCGAATAAAGGGGAAAAATAAAAGCATTTCTTTGATGAAAACAAACGGCCTGTATTCGTTTAAGCTATTGAGCGCCACACCTAAAAATATAACAAGCAGTAAGGACCCACGTCAGGATTAAAGATCGAAAACGTTCAATGAGCTACAAAAATGACCAGGCACGCAGAAACAGCCACTAAGCAGAATGTTCTAAAAATGCTCACTCCGCGCTTTACAAATTGGACGCTTCAGGCTTCACGCATCGCTAAGCTTTCTATGGCAGATACCTATACAGGGTTATTAGCTTGGTATGGCTTTCACAGGAAATTTAAGTGTGCAATTATAAAGTACGTACCTAAGTCGATGTGGACAACTGAGACAGAAATGATCTAAAATAAAATTAAAATACTATGCAGTAGAATTTAGCATTGACATTCAAGGAAATTTATAGAATTAAAGATTTTTTCTTTCGTGATTTCAGGCTTGATCTAACAGCAAAAGTGGGTCAGAATGTAAATCTTATTATTACTTATGTTTTCGGTTTAGATGACACTTATAACCCTGTATAACAAGTACAGCTTCCATTTTATTGGATTTTATCTTCAAAATGTTTTAACGATTTGTTGAGAATTACTTCAACAGTACCCAGTATAATCTGATCTCAGGTTATTCAGTTTCAAGACCAGTGGCAGAACTTCAGTAATTTGGTTAACTGGAAGGTTTTATATGAAATTGGTATCAGTACAGACATCTCTCCATTTCACGGTGGCTAAGTGAGCTAAGTCCGCCCGGTGCTTAGCGACTCAGCGTTACTTAATCCCGGATTACGTGCAGACAGCCCAATTAGTTATTAATATACATAACGGCACAGGCTTTGTACCTAATAATGGTCCTTATCTTATACATACAGAGCTTCTCGTATAATTAGATTCATCAACTCGACAGCGAGGACAGCCCCCTGTTGACTCTGATGGATTGACTTACCACCCAGCCCTCCCTTGTTAATGAATCAGTGCTTTCAGCAGTCTTTTTCGCCTCTTAAAATTTGGAAGTCCATCAAAAAAGACAAAAGTTGAAGTACCTAACCATTCAACTAACTAGTTCTAAAGCACTATTTTTATTTTGTTAGACGAGGGAAACAGAGAAAGTTGTTATTCTCTAATAACAATGGTTAGAAATTATTATCCCTATCGATTTAACTTATGTAAGTAAAGTATAGCTATTATTTATAATATTGTTGTTATTTGTAGTTAGCATCTAGCTACACCGTACGTATCAACAAAGCAAATTCTGTAAATCACAAAAATATTACTTAACGTGGTATGACGGTAGATCTGTTTCGGCACAATATGCACTTAGCTGGTTTTTCTCCTACTCTATTTACCATTAGGCATATTACCGAATAATATTATTATATATGTAACCGTGTCGGCGCGACACGTGTCGAGCGAGAACGCTTTGATCTCCAAAATCGCATGATTCGATTTGATTTTACCTTTTAGAAAAATTCACCCACTTTGATCGATAACAATGTTTTTTTATGGGTGCCAAAAAGGAAAATTTCCGCTTCTGCTATGGAAATTTTTGTAAGTAGGTACACTTACTTACTTGTATAATTTATGAAGCTTAGGAAGTAGAGTAAAGTTACAAGAACGAAAAGTTATTGCGAGAGGAAATTCAAGTATTCCAAGTTACGATTAACAATAACTTTTCATGGGAAGTCTTGAGTTGGTACTTAGCAACCTTTAAAACGTAGAAGGAGAAGCTAGTTCGTTATTATCAGTACCAATCTCCATTAATTTTAATCGCTATCGGAGTAAACAAGAGAGCTTTCAGAGCCTTAGCCGCCGCTCAACATTTTCCAAGCACATCTAGTTTTCCTTCGAAATGGGGTAGTTTTAATTAATAGGAGGTACCTTGACGCCTGCGCCACGATCTTTTGTTCCGCAGTGTTTAATTAGAGGAGTTTTTTAATTCAATAAGTTTTCGTTTGCTCCACTTGCGGAGGAACTGCGCCTTAATTGATGGGGAAAATAGCCTTTGTTTGGTCACAGATGGGTTCACTGGTGACGAGGCCGAACTTTCCGTGATAACCTGTGTAACCTGGATGTCGTGGTTTGGCGGGTAGTTGGAAGTAATTTATAGGCGGCGCCGGCCTACAAACAACCCACGGGTTATTAAACCACACGAAACATTTGCTTTTCAAATTAAACTTTGTTTTAGCTAGAGTGATTAACAAATAGCCATTCAAGACACTTTTGCCTACAAACTTGCTAAATACGGTATGATCGCTTTTCCTGGGTTACAAGCAAGACTCTGATACCCTTACCCTATAATAAACGTTGTATAGTCTCGGAATGCTATACAGTGTTTGTTTTGTCATTTCGATCGATTTAAAACTAAAGGCAAAGACAAAAACTGTATGACTAACTATTCCAAAGCTATACAATGTAAATTAGTAAGAGTATAAGAAAACATTATAGTGTTACCTCCTTGTAACACTATAAAGTTTTTTAATAATCATTTGTCTTACTAATTAGCTTGCTCACGAGAATAAGCACTCAAAAATCTGAACTAAGTGCGTGTAGAGCTTGTATTTCAACTCTCAGTGGTTCGATATCTGTCAAGACGTAGGCACAGAGATCGGGCAGGTAGATGGGCAGACAAAGAGCTGGTAGGTACGAGTCCTTTGTACCGAGGCGTACAAAGAATCGTCGCGTCGCTCAGTCCGTCTGGTTGACACTCTGCATCCTGTCGCACGGTTTCGGCGACTGCTGGTTGCTTTGTAATCAGTCTTCGTTTCGATCGCCATTGAAGAGTTCAGTTATAAATTTCTCTTGTTACAACGGTTCGTAAGTACGTCAGTTAGTAATAAGTCGGTGCGTTATTCCACTCAAGCATAAGTGTTACGTAACGTAGACTTACAGGTAGACATAACAGAGGTCTTGTTATAAGTAGCCGTTAAAATGTGAAATCCGAAACGCTAACCGGCTTAACTATATAGGTATACACTATACATGCTCCTACAAGCTTTACGATATGATCTAACCAGTAGTGGATAGATATCTTCTAAAGATTTCACCAACCGTCGGCCACAGAAATATGTATTTTCCACAAAAACACTTAGGTAGGTATTACTTTATATCACTATTATTACTACAGCTACGAGTATAATAGCATCAATTTGTTATTTTGTATGAACAGAAATCTACACTAATATTATAAAAATTGAAAGTAACTCTGTCTGTCTCTCTGTTTGGAGGCTTTTTACGATTAAGCGCCTGAACGGATCTTGATGAAATTGAATAATTAGTTATAGTTTAACACGAGGAAGGTTTATGGATACTTTTTTCTAAATCAACGTGAACTAAGTTGTAGGTCTTAAAATATGGTGAGTGCCATAGAGAAATTCGGCACTTAAGACCTATATCTATGTTAAGATTTGTCTTAAGGGTTCGGCGACCACTTTAGTCTAACTTCGCATTGGCTAAAGGTTTTCTATTGCCATTTCGTCTAAAAGAAGACGACGAACAAGGAAAGCGTAAACATACTGACGAGCCTCTCAAGTTGTCTACAGAGTGACGAAGTACAATTTCAATACTTTTGCACTTCTCTAATCATTCTTAAATAATTAAAAAAATTATTTGTGTTATGGATTAATTTAAAAGCTAATAATGTAGACAATCTCCCTATGTAAAGGGATTTTTGATTTGCTTTGTCTATCTATTAAATAAATCAGTCAAAAGTGACTCCTTACAAATGCGAATATTTTTCATAGCTCTATTTTCTCTTGAAGCCGTTTAAAAAAAACCAAGAACATGGGAGCGGAGATATAGTTCATTTAATTGTACATGCCAAAAATCATAATAATCTGACAAGTGGGTACCAAGAAATTTGACAAACGCGTTCGTATGAATGAATTTGAATCTGAATGTTCCATTCAAACGCGTTTCCCCGCGTTCCCCGCGTCAAACACGGTTCCGCGTCGCGGAACCTTTAAGGTTTTATTTTCCTCTAGATATTATTATTTGTTCTGTTCCAATACTAAGGTTTCCTAGCACTTAAATAAATAATACTTACAAACGTAAATGGTTTCCATTAGCAAAGCTAGCGGAGGCTGGAGATTTATCGTCTTTACTTAACGATCATGTTCATTACTAAACATTCGATCATTAAAATTAACTCAATTTAATGTTTAATATCATAAAATATGGACTAGGTATGCTGATGGCGGTATAATTAAATTCACTAACAGCTCTGAAATAGGGGTTATTTATTTATTTAGTCATTAACGAGGGAGATTTCATTAACAGGTTAATTTGATTTTACTTTTGAGCAAACTACAGCCGGAATAGGTAGGTAAGTACCTAATTAGGATGAATATAGGTAGGTGTATGCGTACACTAGACCATATTCTATGTACTTGTAAAAATTGTATCTACTTATGTAGGTGCTTTGTCATCATCAGTTACGCACACCATCACACATCAACAGTTAGCTAGGCACACTCGTTTTCCTACATAAGCCAAAACTACACGTAAACATACTTAATTTAATTTTATATACACATACAATTACAGTTTACAGTTTTGTATTTCAGCGCAACAATTCTTTGAACCTATCTATGTAGTAGTTGCAAAAAATTGCGTCCCCACAATTATGACCCCTATAATACCCCCCGGGGTGGCGTACTGAATATTTAATGAATACCCCTTACCACGAGTTTACTGACTCCGTGTTTTGCATTATTTTAATTTATTTTACTTTACCTTATTTTGGATTCTAGACGCTGTGAAATTATCTTCGCAGCCATTATGGCTGTGTCTGCTAAAGTGTATTGAAATCGGATGGGTTTACGAATATCTTCAAATAAATGAAAATTGTCTAAAGAAGTTTCAGTTTCTGGCTGAGTTCCATTAGTTGAACAATTTCCACTGCTGGCACTATTCGACATAATAATGTACTTAACAGTTTTATGATTTAATTTTAATATTCGTTCACTCTAGTTCAAAGCTTAAATTGCTTTTATGGAAATGTTCTAAAAGCCTGTCGAAAAATTAAAATTCTCAACACTTTTGGCTAAGAATGTATTTACCCAAAGAAGATTCCATGTCTTTCAAACAGATCTTAGAATGTGTTCTCAGAATCGGAAATTAGTAGGAGAAACGAATACATTTATTTTGTCGAAAACCGTTTGAAAACGAGCGGGAGGCATCAAATATTTAAAAGCTCGCTATGCTGATGAACAAACTTGATCATGTGTGGGTATTATGTACATTATAACATTTGTATGCATGTAACGCGGTCTGGGATCTGATTTCGTGTATAATGTAGTTCGGATAACGTATTTCAAATTTATGAAAAAAAGTATTTGATCACGTCCTTTCGACGAATTCACACGATGGAATCAAAATAAATAAGAAAACATCCAAAAAGGTCCAGTAGTTCTTAGTTTTAATGGAAAGTCGAACCCAGACACATGTATTGTATACCTATACTTAGTTTCAGTTCCGTCGAAAGTTAAAAATGCAAATACAAGTAAAACAGTTCCCTACCATCGTTTTCATCTAAAACAAACTAGGCTGTTATCACGGGGAAGGATAAAAGTTCCCACGTGAACTCAAGCCGTAACAAAATTGGGCAATCGATGTCTTAGGAAAGTATGCAACAAAAACAGGTTTTTATAAAAGACGTAGGTACAATGCCTTCTTTGAAAGTACACGTTTCAAAACCTTTAGGAATATCCATTATAAACTACCTTGTTCACAACTTTGTTGTGGAAGGTTGGCTCGGATGGTAGTTTATAATTTGAACTCAGAATTATGCAAGTGTATACAAAGTTGCCTTATTAAAGCCACTTGAGGTTGTTTTTCTAAGTCACGTGCGCGGCATATGCATGAGAGGTGTAAACAACTTCGGTAGTTACTTAATAAAATGTGTAAAATATGTATGTTGTTTGTTATATCCTTCAAATCACAATCACAAAATTATTGCGAGGCGTACCTTAACGTAAATACATACGAGTACATATGTATTTCGATTCTGGTTACGAATGTCTTATTGTTGGATTAATATGTCCATCAGGCCCAAAAACCTCCAGCTATGTTCAATCTCTAATAAAGAGATGCATTTCATTTGAACGGTGCTAATTTGTTAATTTGAAAACTGGAGCTCCTTTCTCTGTCAGCCACTTTTGACGTATAATATTTAGATAGGTCGAAACCACAATTAAAAATGTTGTTAAATTATGTCTTATGTCATATGGCATTTTGCTGTGGGGATCAGCTGCTGAAGTAGAGGCCATTTTTATTTTGCAAAAGCGAGCGGTCCGCGCTATCTACGAAATGGGTCCCCGTGAATCATTGAGAGATTTATTTAAGAAATAAATATTTTAACTTTACCTTCTTTGTATATCTTTGAAAATATTATGCACGTTCACAAAAATCTACATAAATTTAAATTGAACTGTGACTATCACAATTTTAACACTAGAAATAAGGATAGGATAGCTGTACAGAGATTTAGACTGACTAAGTCAAGAAAGTCATTTTTAGGCAACTGCGTTCGTTTTTACAATAAAATCTTGAAAAATATAACAGGGCTCACCGAGGGAAAATTCAAATCACATGTAAAAACTACATTAATGAAAAGAGGATATTATAAGGTTAAGAATTATTTAGAAGATAAAGATGTCTGGAGCCTTCCACTTCCGCCAAGTAGCCACTAGTATTTGTAGATATTACCTAGTTGTAAGCCAAAATTTGTGAGACTGTAATTTATTTATTCTTTGAAAAAATAATGCCCCTCAGTTTCTTGCCTGTTCTTCTGAGTAGAGGCTTTTTGTCCGAACAAGGCGGTCGAGTCAATTTAAATAACTTTGACGTTCATAAGTGTATCTTTGATACCTAAATTGAATAAAAACATTTTGACTTGACTTTGACTTTGAAAAAAAAAGATTTGCCCTAGAGCAAGCCCCTTCTGGGCTGCCAGGGCAATTCGACGCCCTTCCCTCGCCGACAGCCCAAGCCGAGGCCGTACCTCAGAGGTGCCCTTGCGCTCGTCGCCCATAGTTTGTAAGCATTTTTGAGGCCCTGCGCCATCTGCGCTTGCCTAATGCCCGGTACGCTGTCGAGGACTCGTGGCCAACAGCATAGAGTCATCCAAAAAAAAACCCAGAAGAAACTAAATACTAATACTAACCACTACCGCCATACTAATATGACTACTACTACCATATGCATACAGCATATACAACTCCCATAATAGTTATCTTAACAAATAACCAACGTCGCCGTCTCCTCACAACACAGCAAATTCAATGAACCAAATCTGCTCAACTCCCGGCTGGTGATTACGAGCTAACAACTTTAGTTCCATTCAATTTGCATCAAGTTATTTGCACACATCTCCACGAAGTTGCCGTGTGGGTCGAGTTTCAAAGGAGCAGTCGAAATTAAGGCCGGTACCTTTACCTACTCTTCTCGCCTCCACTTCTCTTAATTGGTACCCAACTGTTCTGAACAAAGTAACTATTTCGACGGCTAAGATTGCAGCCTTCCAAGCGAATGTTAAAATGAAATTTTCTAACTGCCATCAGGGTTAGCAAGTGGATAGGCAAGTTTTTACGACGAAACCGGAAAGAAAAATATTTTTTACGTCTGTATTCACAAAGAAGACGTAGTTCTGTAGAAGACAGATCGTTTCTGGTTGGGGCGTAATTTATCTTCTGCTAAGTACATTTCTTATGTTATCCTTATCACACACTTGACAGTCTGGGCAAGTGTTTTTTTTTTTAATTTCAAAGTAGGTAAGTATCATCCTATACTGAACGTGGATGCAATCCTGATTTCAGATTAACAATAACTAAGCAGGTATTTCGGTTACTAAGTTCGTACTAAAGTAATAAAAAATCTTGCCAATGTAAACGGCGCCCAAAGTTCACATCACGACTCAAGTTGGGATACTTGACAATAAAGCTGAAACTACACTGCAAGACAACATCGTGCGGCTACGTGCTATGTCTACACAATGTTGTAGCGCGTAGGCGTACCATGTCGCTGAAATATAACGTAAAGTAAATGAAATTAATAAGATCATTTATATTTTTGCTTCAAAATCAAACAACGATTTCGCGTTAGATGAGAACAAAAAGGTACTTAGATTCAGACTATTTCCTTTGCAATTATGATGTTAGTTACCGCCTCTGTAGCTCTGTAGCTACAATCGCGTTATGTCATAGTGTAAAATCAGCCTAATAATGAGTCAGTAAAGTTTTATTATACTTTACAAATCGTCACGCCTTTCCCTCGAGGGGCAAATGTGTAATCCAACACCCACACTTCGCCGGACGATATTCAGTCCTAAAATGTGACAGGGGACGAGCCTGTCACCATACACCAGGCTCCAGCCAGGTAGCAAATGACATTATATACACATATATGTTCACACAATGAACAAATTGGTGCGTGCCGTCGGCTGGGATCGAACCCGTTCCTTTTGGCTTGAGAGGCTGGCCTTCTCCAACTAAGCTATCAACGCTTTATCATTTATAGGTACTTTACAGAAGGTGGACAATGTACCTACAAGCCTTCTTTAAAGTGATTTCTAAAGTTATGGGACTCGCTATCTTGTAATATAAATCTCTGTAGAGCCGCTACGGCTCGGCGTAGCAAGGAGCTACGTACTTTTCTATTCTAACCTAGTGCGCTGGTATTTGCAAAACTCCGTCGCTGATAAAATCTTGCTAACTGGGTAAGTATTACAAAATGTTGCATTAATTATACTTTTGTAGAACGAAATAAGCTTATTAAACATAACATTTTTAATTACCTTAGATTAAGTTAAATATTACGTTGTTATTTATTGTCCTTATAGCCATCATATGCCTACGTTATTCTTGTTATTCCACTGCTGGGCTTCCAGAGAGAGGTACTCTCTGTTATCTCAGTTTCGCAACATTAACTGAGAAACTTCACAAATCGCTTCATAACTTCGATGGTAGTTCCGGAACACTCAAACTACGATAAAACTAACGAGATCATGAACATCAATGTAAATTATTATCGAAACGCGAACTCGAAACAAAAATCGCTTAGATTCGCACACAACAGTTCAGCTATAGTTTCTTTGTTTGTTTCCCTTTGTTCCAGTTTCGTCGAATTCGTTTAAACATTTTATTGAACAATTTCGAAATCTGCTCGGCTCTGCTCTCCATTTACTCGTAGTTGGTTTGTCCAACTCGGTGTTGATTTTTCGTTTTGTTAAAATATTGATTCTTTCATTCCAATTTTCATTGAATAACGTATAACTCGCTTTAGTTTTTCTATAATTGAGAATAAGCGCTTATTCTTATCTTATATTTAAATTGGACTGTGTCGTCTCCTAACAAGTACGAGTGGCAAGTTAGTTATATAAAAGAGTCGTTATTAGAATTGTGATCACATAATGTGTGATCCGGTTTGTTTTAACCTACGTATAGGTACTTTGCGCGCACTCGCTCGTCGGCTTAGACAAAACGGAAAACCCCACTCGCACTATTTGATGTCATTGACAAATTACCATATCACTTACCCATATCACCATAGCATAAAATACAATAACGATGATAGGCGGAGAAGCCTCATGTTTCAAACCAGCGGGAGCGGGTTCGGACCCAGCCGAAGGCACGTGCCAATGTGTTTATTGTGTGAACAAATGTGCGTATTTAATGTCATCTGCTTCGTAACTGGAGCCCGGTGTATGCCGACAGGCTCGCCCCCTCTCTCATTTGGGACTGAATATCGTCGATTGTGGGTGTTGTACACCTCTGCCAGCCCTTTCGGGGGAAAGGCGTGACAATTTGTTTTGTTATGTTTTAAAATAAAAAATCATAAAATTTGAATAGAAATAGATAAAAAAACATGTGATAAGTATTATACGATTTTGTATTTTAGGTTATGGTGATATGGTTCGTTTATCAATGACGTCAAAAAGTGCGCGAGGATTTTTCCGTTCTGTCTGAGCCGAGCCTTACTATCACAATCAAAATACATACTAAATACATAAGCCTTTGTCTGCGGGCAATTAAAATTCCGACCAAAAATAAGAGTTTGTCCCGTACACCTAGTATAATAGAAAGGTTATCTTCTTATTTCATTTAGTTTAAAACAACATAAACATAAATAATATGCAAAATGGCCTGTCATGTCATTTGTATATTATCTGTGCTTACCCAAGAGTGTTCCAAAGACACAATCTCACACCCCATGCTCCCATTTCGCGGTCTGTACGCTAGAACACACAAACAGCTCGCACTTGGGCTGTCTTCCTTCATGTCGATTAATTACAATTAACTCCACGTCAGTCCTTAACAAAGAGAATTCACCCGCATCTGTTCACTCGTTTTATTCCGAATCAAGAGGAAGTATCTGAATTTTATTGGGTTAACGGTACAGTATTTTTTTGCTATTGAACAAAAGTCAATAAAGGAAGTATCAAAAGGTTGTTTGATGAGATGAAACAATTATATAAGGTTTATAATATAATATCAATGCTGTTCATTTTGACTGCCTCGGGGGCTCAGTTGGTAGTGAACGTGCCTTCTGAGCATGAGGGCGTGGGTGCGATTCCTACTTAGAGCAAACATTCGTGTGAAGAACATTTGTGTTTGTCCTAGGTCTAGGTGTTAATTTATCTATTTATGTATGTTTTTAAAATATTATAATATGTACATCTGTCTCTGGCTTTCGTCTGGGGTCAGGCGACTGTGTACTGAGCAAAAAAAATGTCCCGAATATTTATCTTTAAACTCGTAGCGTAAGGTCGTAAGGGGCGGCGACAATTCATAATTAATTCATGACATTAGTGTCATGAATTAATTATAGTACGTAAAACAAGTAGAGTAATTTAAGATGTGTAGAAGTTTTGTTTTATTTGTTATACTCAATGTGCGTAGCTTATGTAGGTCTGACGTCACAAAGACGACCATGGCCCTATCCTGTCATTTGCAAGTTTAAGTTTTCTGTAACCCGTCCCTCTCATGACTTTTTAGCTTGACTTCGCTCTGTATCGCTGCCGAGATAATATCGCTAATACCAGAATAAGGCCTCTAGAAAATGGATACAGAACCGACAAAACCGTTTTAAAAGGATTGTTATCTCTGCGTTCGGTTTTACTTTCATGTTTTATCTACAAAGAATTCGCAAACCTTGCATCCTAGCACGGAATAAAATAGTACTACCCAATAGAAATCCTTTGCAAATTTCATTTTATCTGACTTAGTCCAGTGTTTAACTGTCCATGTAATTTTAGACAAAGGTTTCTCTAACGTCTCGTCTGCCCTTACACGTTGTCAGTCGTCAGATGTGATCCTTTTCAGTGTCAGTCACAGAACTTAATGCTATGATATGACTTAGTAAAGAACTTACTTTAAAGATAATGGGCATTACTTTTAATGTGCTTATGAATTAATTAGTCCGACTCGTAGAAGTTAGTTCAATGAATTTTTAACAGTAAGTACAGAGTTTTGTATTAGTTTATAAACTTAGATTTAGAACTTAGATTACTATAGGAACTTAAAAAACGTGAAAACATTTAAAATAACTACTATGCAAAGTTGGTATATTTGTTAGATTTCTCGAATTCTTCGCGCGAATTCTCGTGGTCACCCGTCCGTAGATTGATTGGATCCGTCGTTGCAACCGGCCGGCTAGGGTTGGTTGAGCCTCGCCAGCTGCTATGGCATGATTCATTTTACGAACGTTTGGATATTTCATACCCAGAATTTGGCGCAAACTTAAATGAATCAAATTGTTTTATTGCAGTACTTTTGTAGTGTTAATCCTCAGCAATTTAACTGATATAAATATTTTATAATTGTCTGCAGATTGATTTTATACACAGAATACAATATTACAATGGGCATTTTATACCTACCATTATTAAAAGAAAAACAAAACAAAAAACTCAGACTGAAAAATATTGTGCCCTATATGTCACTTCCACTATCAAGACCTGAGTTCAAATGATACCTAACATGTCGAAATACATCAAGCTGCTTAGGCTGTAGGTCGTGCCAAAGAAACCTCATACATACATACATACACTCGAAAAACATAACCCTCCTTTCTGCGCAGTCGGGCGAAAAATATTGAAATGTACGTGAGCGAAATACCGGTGTGCCATTTTCTGGTTCCTAAAATGGAAACTACGAATTGACACATTCATTCTGCAACATGTTTCATTTTTCTAAGATAAAAATGGCAATGAAAAACTGCGTGTGCCCGTTCTCGTAGTATTTATTACACACATCTGTGTTACCCTCATTTCGACCCTGAGAAGTGACAAGTCCTCAGACCCCGTGCAATCTCTGCGCACAGATCGACCAACTTACCCGCACAGTTGAACGGGGAGCCACCGCCGTATTTTCTGAAGAAATATGATAGTCGACCGCAGACAGTCTTTAGTACAACCACTTGGCCAACTCTTGAGTCATTGGTCTCTCTTTATGTCACTGGACCACGAGCGCGATACCAACTGTTATGTTATCTGTGCCCGCGAGTTCCATCCGTTATTTTTATCGCCGTCTGCGATTACGCTGTCACTGTCTCTGACATCGCCTCTGTGTTACATGGTGGTGCAAGATTCGAACGGAGTCTCTGCGAAATTCAACACGGACTTACTAGGTACGAGTATGTCACAGGATACGCATGTTTGAGCTTTGTTGACTTTGGAATTTTTCAATATGTATACAATATCCTCTATCTGTGTATAATTGTGCGTTATTTAGGGTTCCGTACCCAAAGGGACCTTTTACTAAGGCTCCGCTATCCGTCCATCTGTCTGTCTGTCCGTCTGTCACAGGCTGTATCTAGTGATCCGTGGTAGTTAGACAGTTGACATTTTTACAGATGACGTATTTCTGTTGCCGCTATAACATCAAATACATACTAAAAAACAGAATAAATACATACTCATGGGGGCTCCCATACAACAGACAAGATTTTTTGCCGTTTTTTATATAATGGTACGAAACTCTTCGTCCGCGAGTCCGACTCGCACTTGCCCGGTTTTATTTATTTATTGTGACCATAGACATGTAATAGAGCATATTCTGTGATTGTGACATAATGTCAGTTATTTGGTGTTCCTCCAATGGTCATCTTTTCCATCATATGTCAGTCTGAATACCTACATTTGTTGAATTATTGGAGACAGGATTCGTGAGTGCTTATGTCGGGCTCCAATAACTTTTTGATAATTATTTTGAGTTATTTTCTCACCTTTCATTAAACACAAATTTCGTGCAACTCTTAAATAAGTTGATTTTTGTAAGGTTATTTGATTGTCATTGTATTAAAAATCCTGTTTAAAAAAAAAAGCGAACTAAGTAGAATATTGAAAAGATGTGACGCTATCAATCACTAACTTACTCAATAAATAACTCACGAATCATAAAGGATTCAGTTTTATTTCTATTTATTGTTAATTCTGTGACTTGTCCCACATCGTAGAGCTTCTGATACAATCCGCGACTCTGCGCGATGATAAATAGAAGCGTCGCACAAGAATACTTCATGTAGAGTTGTAGACTACTCCGTTCTTCTTCTCTCGCAATAACTAACCCAGCAAAAAAACAAGTTACGACTCTAAATATGAGTAAATTAAGTACATATCTACAGAGGCGCGAAGTAAATGTGACAAATAAAAGTAGGTACCTAATCACTGTGTTACCTTGCATTATTTCAGTTTCCACCTGTACTTTACATTGGGTATTTCAGTATTCAGTTGGTTCAATTTATGCCAGCTGACTGATTTATTTATTGATTTATGTGATTAAAACCACTAGCTGCGACCCGTGGTTTCACCCACGGTCCCACAGGAACCGTTGATTTTTCCGGGATAAAAAGTACCCTATGTCCTTTTCTGTACCCTAAACAACATGTATGCAAAATTTTAAGACGATCGGTTGAGTAGTTCAGACGTGAAAGCGTTACAAAGAAACAAAGAAAATGAACAAAGACTCACTTTTTCATATTATATGTAGTACCTTTGATTTTAGTCTAACCTCAAAGCAAACACTCATTGACTTCGTGTTACTTAACAACGCCATCTGCTCTTGTGTCGTTAAAGCAATTAGTTGCTCACAAAAAATAGTATTATTATTCGCCAATAGATGTCAGGAAGAGTCATATTTTTCAATTGAGACTACTCAAACGCCTCCTATTTTGTTATTTTTGTTCCAAGTTTATGTTTAAGTTGATTATCGATAAAACACGAATAAAATGACATTTTCTAAAAATGATTCCTAGCTAGATCGATTTATCGCCCCCGAAACCCCCTATATACTAAATTGTATGAAAATCGTTGGAGCCGATTCCGAGATTCCAATTATCTTAATATATATAAATCTCGTGTCACGATGTTTGTCCTCAATGAACTCCTAAACCACTTAACCGATTATAATAAAATTCGCACACCATGTGCAGTTCGATCCAACTTGAGAGATAGGATAGTTTAAATCTTAATATTTATATATGTATATATAAATAATAAACGCGAACGAAGTCGCGGGGTGACAGCTAGTATATCTATAAATATATACAAGAATTACTCATTTAAAGATTAAAGATATAAGATATAGGGTCAACCGGGGCAAATGCGTCTGTGGGGTACTTGTGTCTTTCGAGAATTACTGACAAACCCTTCACAAATTAGACACCACCTACGTCTTTTTTCTATCTTTAGTTGCAATAATCTGTACAACACGGCGTTAGTTACCTAATTTGTGAAGAGTTTGTCAGTAATACTCGAAAGACGCAATTGCCTCACAGACGCATTTGCCCCAGTCGACTCTATGTAGGCAAATTAGATGCTCTACTTTTAAGAACTCTCCCAAAGTTCTTTAGCGCTTCTTCTTTACATTATTTAATAGATTTTCGTCATAATCTGTAAACACATCCCAAAGTTTCCAAACAATTTTTCATTTCGCAAAAATGGAAACTTCCGGCGTAAAAGTATTATAAGACGGAGGCATGGCTTTGGGTTGAGCGGAAGTGGAGCGTCGTACAAGAATAAAAATAAAGATTTCTTTAATGTTGCGATGAAATTTGACATATAAAATAATCGTGCCGGTTCATTGGGTCTCATTATAAGGGATGGAGTGTTCGTGTTACTGTTATTTCCGCCCCTGCGCTTGTTTTATAGGGATTCATTTCGCTTCGGAGCGAATCGTTACCGCGGCCCACTCAGAGATATACAGGGTGCTTAGCTTGATGTACTTACTTAGTTATTTCCATATGTAAGTACCCAATGTTTTTTTGAGATAGTGCTGTGGTACTCATTTTTTCATTTGAATTGGTAATTCAAAAATCGCTTACGGTAGATTTCATCAGTAAAAATGTCATCCTTATACATATCGTCACGCCTTTCCCCCGAGGAGGCTGACAGAGGTGTAATACAACGCCCACACTTCACCGGACGATATTCAGTCCTAAATGTGACAGGGGGCGAGCTTGTCGCCATACACCGGGCTCCAGTCATGTAGCAGATGACATACAGTCTGAAGTCTTCCTTGTAAATAAACAAAATGAAGATAAAACCAACATCAGTGATGAAGTGATTGAATTTATGTGTAACGTTCTGTTCACATTACTGAACATCCGTGTTTAGCACCATGTTTGAAACTTTTTGACTTACGAAATTAGCTGACACCCAGACACACCCTGTAGTTTGCATCACGACTTAGCGCCCGGAATGTGAGCAAAAAGGTTATGAGGGTTACCACCTGCACGGTAAGGCCGAAAAACAAAGGTAGATTGTGTTTTTTAACTTAATTCCAACCTAAATTACTGTAGAAATAGCTGTAAGCATCACAACAAAAAAGTACTAGTAGTATGTATTATTCAATATCAATCCAATTTGAATTTATGTTACTGTACAGGTTGAAAATGGTTTAAAGGTACATAAGTAGTAAGAGCTAAGTTATATATTTTTGGTTTCCAAAAAAAACTTACGCGACATATGTGTGACATGCGTCTGCGACAAGTCGAGGACTAGACGCAACGACATGAGTCCGCAAAAGCTTGAGTCAGGCTGTCGCTGATGCATGTCGCACATCGTGCGCGTACTGAATATCACTGATATATTACATTTTAATAAATAAATTCGGGACATTTCCACACACGGTCGCCTGACCCCAAACTAAGCAAAGCTTGTATTATGGCTGCCAGAGATTGATATACACAATATACACATACTTATATTTTTTTAATACATACATACATACTTACATTAATAGATAATAATACCAAGACAGAACAAACACAAATGTTCATCACATGAATGTTTGCCCTAGATGGGAATCGAACCCACGCCCTCAAGCTCAGAAGACAGGTTCACTACCAACTGAGCGACCGAGGCAGTCTTGAAATAAACGTAAACAAAAGAATCGACCAAAGAAGTTACCTATGTTTTAGGGATGACTCAACCACACAATGTATACATATTGTACATGTAGGTATATGTATGTACCTCTATGACGTGTTACATGCAAAAAATCAGAAAAATGGTAACAGGTGTTTAAACAATGATACATCTAAGTAGGTATATCAGATTACGAATCGTTTCCACATTTAAAGTTCGTCGCAGTGGCAGTGTACTTACGAACATATTAAGATGCTCCACTACACGCTATCCACAAAGAAATAGCACACCTGCTAAATTATCGCATTGCGTTGGCCAATAATTCGGCAGGTGCTATTTACATGGGAATTGCGATAACATGCGCAGGTGTGGAAGAAAAATTAATACATCTTTTTCCTCCGTTTGTGAAAACATTATGTATTGAAAAAGTTGCCTACGTGAATACAATATTAGGAAAGTTTCTTCGGGAAGATTTCCCTGTCGTGCCGTGAGCTACGTTACAAATTATTATATCGTATAACCTATTTGTGGGTTCTATGTAATTTTGTGAACATACTTTTCTATCAGGTATGAAAATAAAACGATAAATAGCGTTACTAAAAAAAATTCCAGTCAGTAGTTAGTTTACTTACTCGTACTTTCTTGTTTTTTGTAACTTATTGTTACAAAAGGCTTAAAAAAGACAATTCAATATTGCAATATTGAATCGTCTTTTTTAAACCTGATAATAAACGTCACAATGGTAGGTACTATTCAGGGGGGTAGGTATAGGTAGGTACTTCTTTTCATTACGATGTCTTATCCTATCCTATCCTATACTAATATTATAAACGCGAAAGTTTGTAAGAATGGATGGATGGATGAATGGATGGATGTTTGTTACTCTTCTTCACGCCAGTACGGCTGAACAGATCTGGATAAAATTTACAAAATACAAATACAAAATTCTTTATTTGGAACTATGATAAAGGTACATTAATAAAAGTGTATCGATGCTACCTGCAGTAGTTAAAAAACTGTGTCGCGGGTAAAATAAAATTTGTAAAATTTGTGAACAGGTAAAATTTGGCACAGATATAGATTGTAGTCTAGAATAGCACATAGGATACTTTTTAACCGCGGGTGAATACGCAGGGAGCAGTTAGTAATTAATAAATGCTACGATTACAACAAGGCAACTTCATGCGGCGTTGTAGCACAGAATGTAGCATTCCACCTTTTTTGTCAGGTGCAAAATCTGCTACCGACTTCAACCTTCTCTCAATCTTCAATCTTTTTCAACAGTCCCGTGTGTCTCAGGTTAGTGCTGAAAACCAGCGCTGCTGAGAAATTAGCAGCACAATTGCTGAGCACTAACCTTTTTTGTCGCATTGGACAACTGAAACTTAATCATCTAAATATTTGTTTATGTCTTAATGTAAGTATATGTAGAAGTTATTATTTTTTGTCTGTTAATGTTTTATTGTGTATTTTGTTTGTTGTTGTTGTAGTGTTTTGTGCGGTAAAATAAATGGTTTCTTTCTTTCTTTCTTTCTTTACCGGACACCTAACCGCGATTGAGGGCCGCGGCCGGGCAGTGTGGCATACCTTCACGTAAACGCTATATTTGGAAGTCAGTTAAAAAAGTTGCTTTCACAAAAAATACAATACAATACAATAACTCTTTATTAAAAACAAAATAATTACAATAGTACTTAAATAAGGCTTAACTACGTTTTTAACGGGCGGCCTTATCGCTCAAAGCGATCTCTTCCAGGCAACCACAATGGACAGGAACATTTATAAAAATAGAGGCCTTGATAGTCATAAAACATAATTTTACAAGACAAGATAAAAATAATTATGTACTTAATTAATAAAAAAAAGGAAGTATTTTAGGTGAAATCAATTGACATATTTTTTTATCTCAAACGACGTAAATCTAGCCTGCACCTACTTACTAAAAAAAAAGAAATTGCTGAGCGTTCACATGGCGTTTGAGAAAACTCACCCCCAATCGCTTTGTGAGAGATCTCTCGCAAGTATTGTGCAGCCTTCATGGGATTGCGATACGGCCTGATGAATGGCTTGTCTTTATTGCTGCGCCTTTGTATTGTGATGGAACTAATTTACTGAAGAAATTACCTGCTACAACTGATACTACGAAAATATATATGATCCTAAAATGTTGAATGTCAGTGTGATCATTGACATTCAACATTTTTGGAGATGAGGGTCTGGTAATACTAAGACCAAAGTGTACTAAAACTTGACAAGATTATTAAATTTTTAACTGTCTGTTTTTGGAGCTGTACATAGGTAGGTAGTAAGAAAAAATAGTAGTTCAAGGAAATCATTAATTTTTTTTTTTGAGACAATTTCGAGATCAACGCTCTTTTCGCTCTCTCTTCTCCTTGACTCGAGTTTGAGGGTAGGTTTCTTCTTTCTTGATAAGGCGTAGCACCACGCGTACCGAATATTTAACAAAAAGTTCGCCAAGCTGTAAAGACAAATTGTTTGGAGAGTAGAAAAGCGTCGCAAGGGTTTTATTTTTTACTGGCTTACACAGAAGCTTTGACAAAACATCATGCCCCCTATTCTGACGCGTGAACTTTTATCTTGGTCTCTCTCACTCTTATAGCTTTTTCAACGAGAGAGACCATGACCAGTAAATATGTCGCGTAAGAATAGCCTGGAAATCGGACCAAAAAGAGAGTTCAACATTGATTTAGCTGTCATAGCGTCTTAAAAAAAAGTTCTGAAAGTTAACAAGGCGATTAATTTTTAATCAACTGATTTTGACAAGCATTTAATAACTTAAATGTAAACTTTTAATAAGTTAAGGCATCCCCATCGGCAAACAGTAACGGCTAACTGATCTCTGAGTGGGAAACCGAACAAACTCAAAGTTGAGCTAGTGGACTTTGTGGCGAACTGGAGCAAATTAATTAGCCTCGAAGCGCTAGCTACTCTTGGCTAAGAAGGCAAACTAAGTGCTATCTATTAGTATATTAGTAACCATGTATGGAGCAGCGGAATTAGCTCTATTTGGCGGCGAAGTAACAACTGGAGGACCAGGAAGAAATAGAGTGTTTTTTTTTTTGTAGAATAGGTCGGCGTTTGACCACCAACTCGCCTGATGTTAAGCGACGATGTGGTCTAAGATGGAGCACGACGACCTATAAGGTACTTATTCGCTCTAGCCTTGAAGTTAGCCTCTAGTTTTGTAGAGTGAAGAAGTACAAAGACGGCAGTTGAGTGAGGCGCTACAAGTGCGCTACTGCTCAGACCCGTCTTCGGAACAGTTACACCGGACTACATCCCGAAACATGACTAGGCCATTTCACGGCATGGCTTGGTCCGGTGGGTGGTAACTAGCCACGGCCGAAGCCTCCCACCAGAGTTTGCTACCCGGTTAGCAGTACCCGGGGACCACGTGTATCAGAATAGAGTGCACTCCTACGGACCTGGGTAGCTCAGCCCCCAAAAAGCCCAGTGTGCTTTCCTTGCTAAGAGTCGGTGGCTTATTTATACAGTTTGCTTACTCAACATTGGAGATTTTCATGTTTATCCCATTTCGCCACTCAAAGTCAGCCAGCTGATAGTAAGGCGCCTACTGGACGCCTAATGGGGACGTAGCCTAAATGTCAACAATACACGCTTAAATAAATAATCGCCACATTATGTTAAATTTTGGTGAACATGTAACCTCCGAGCTTTGTAACTTTTCTTATGTACATTTACGGTAAGACCTAAAACTTGCCTAAAGCTAAACCATGTTAAGCTTCTTGTACTTACTTAACCTAAAGTTTTCGTCATTGTCGATGACAAGTAAAAGCTCGATGGTTTAATAGATATTAAATAAAATTCTCTGCTTCGTAAAACAAAGTTTATTTAGTTATATCGAGTGCTTTTACAAAATCCCGCTCTCGTATCCCTTCAAGCCCGCCTTCCCTAGTTTTCTATTTTTAAGTTCCAACCGTAACTTTTTAAATCCACCTTACCAGAATCTATTCAAACTTATTGGTGAGTATTTTGAAGCAAATAGGTTTTATAACATGAGGCCTCAAATATCAAAATTAAATATGCGGCTATAGTGGCCTATTTAGGTTTTGTGAATAAGCTATTTAGAATCCGATATGGGTTAATACAATACTTAGGTAGGAAGTTATGGGTAAAGATAATCAGTGATTGATATTAATATAACACTATTCCTAACACGAGGGTTTCTTAAATTAATTAACTTATCGGTTCATTCTTCAAAGACCAACAAACCCGTACAAAATATCAAAACCCAATCTTAATTGCTTAATTGACCTGATACAGTTTAATCACACTAAATAACTTTCGCCATTTATTTCTCTCATCATTTTGAAAACAACCAAAGTTTCTGAATTGGCCAGATTTATCGGATGGTCTTTTTGTTCCACGACTTTCTTCACGAATTTAAAAAGTTTCTGAACAAAGGTTTTCTCTCAATTCTGTAGATTAATCTAATCCATTGCTGAGAAGTTATTTACTCGGTGGATTCTGGGATATTTTGTTTTCTTGAGACGATCAATGAATGGACTCCGTTTTTAAGAACAGAGATTTACAATTTAAACAGATATCGAAAGAACGACGTCTACGAAAGTAGATAGGCACACGACGATAGTTATGGGTTTTGTTTTACAATATACTCGTATGTGTTACATATAAATTATAGTTATGTAGTTAAACATTTCCATTTATGTTTTCCTTTAAGTACCTGATCAGTGACGTCGCGTTTTTAGGGTTCCGTACTAAATTGATAAAAAGGTACCCGTATTATAAAGTCCGTTACATTAACGCTGAGTCAACGTCATTCAAGAGCTCACTGATTTATTTTACCAGGAATTCTGTTCGGCATAGCTATGTCGACCAATCAGCGCCCTGATTATGAACTCTACTAATTTTCGTTGCATCTTATGTATTTAAGTAAAAAAAAGGCTTGATATTTATAATATAAATGTAAATATATCATAATAATAGAACGCTGCGTTTGCACCACTTCAATGCGATTGAACTAATAATATTCATAGTACGCTTATTAATTATCTTTGACAGTGTTTGCAATAGACTGCAAAAGCCAGGGGCAAATTTAAACATGAAATTGCCATCTAGGCCTAAACAATAACAATTTGGAAACTCGACTAGCGAACAATAGAGGCCGGGTAAGTTTTGACGGCCCATCAGGAGTGCATTAGCGTAGGCCCGAAAGCGAACATGCCCTGGATACGTCACATACAGAAAGTGGCGCAAACTGCTTAATTAGCTTTCGCCCAATATTGCCACTTGACATGACACACAGTCCAACCAAACACACGACTCAAACTTATTAACAACACATCACACAAATGCGCTAGTATTAAGTCTCAAGTTTCTTCTATTTGTACATGTTCCTCTGTCTTTCCTTCTGTGTTGTTAGAAAACTCTTTGTAATTAAAGTTGAGTGAAATAACTCAATTGAAATAGCTCATAGCAATTGAATTTGGCGCCTTCCCGAGAAGCTAGTGGCTAGGTACAAAGTTAATTAATAAGTGAAACCTTTGGGATTAAATAATATTTTAGCTATTTTTATACTGAGCTAACTAAAAATATAAATTCACAAAAAATTAAGCAGTTGTTTTAAAAAATTGGTTGCCTGTAAAGTCGGTATACGGGCGAAAGTTTTACGTGACAACGACTTTTTATGTCTGTCTCTCTCGCTCTTAGGCGGGCTAACCTCGCGGGCGTGCCTCTCACTCGCTCTCATTGTGAGCGCATAACGTGAGCGGAGCGTAACGCAGTTTCTTGAAGTGTCACCCGGCAAACCAATTTATAAGACGTTGTCACGTCAAAAGAAATGGGAAGTTTACTAAAAAATCATAAAAGGAAACCCGTAAGGGGGTTGATAAGTCTAATGGATTAACAGAATCTCCCTGAAACGAACAATTCACTTGGGGGAAAATCGTGAACGGATTCTAAACCGATCAGGGAAAAAAAACATCGTTCTCCTGACAAAGTGTTAAAGTGTTTTGGCAAATTGTTTTCAAAGCAAATTTTAAATTCGTTATTGTTTGGGTTTCATATTTTCAAAAGTATTCTCGTCGAATTTAACTGGAATAGAGCGGAATAGAGCGACATTTACAAAAGTGTCCTTGCAAAAACCATAGACAACAACGAACATAGACAGCATGCCTACCCATTTTAATCAAGGCAAACAACTTGCCTTTTAAATGAATATTCATCAATGAACCATAACGCAACCGGATACTTCAATTAAACTGATTCCAGTATTCCCAGTCATTATGTTCCATGCGGGCAAGGGGCACTTTATTGGACTCCTGATTCTTTTTCAATTAGGTAGTCGGTAGTCTTGGGCCTCAATAAGATCAACAGCCGAATGAATACCATTGTGATCTCTAAGGATATTAGTAGGTACCTAATCTCCTGTACAATGCGTCGTCGCCAAAGAAAAAGTGAACCAAATCTCCATATATTTTGTTTCACACATTAAATTTTTTGCATGACTAGAATGGCATTTTTATGGGTAGGTGGATCCCGGAACTGCCATAAAAATTGGGACCTTTCGCGGGACGCAAGGATTTACATCTTTGCGATAAATAAGGGAATGGATTTTGGGATGCTTATCGTAGAATTTTATAGAGCCGATCACTTCTATCTAAGATGATGTGATCAATGGTTTCCACCGTCATTGCGTATCGACCCATGTCATTACTTACGACCTATATCAAGTGTTTGGACGTGGACCGCATAAAGACCTTACTTACTAACGGCTTGTGCAGCACGTGAATTTACGACTTACCAAATATTTATCCTAACTAATATTATAAATGCGAAAGTGAGTTTGTTTGTTTGTAACGCTTTCGGGAGAAGTGGTATGTGCCTACCCCTGCGGGAAAGAGGCGTGTACATATATTTATAGTACATATGTATGTAGGATTATATGTAGATAAATCTAATCTAATTGTTACTTGCTTTATTTTCATATCCCGCTTACCGCCATAACTATGGTACTTACTCATCACAATGTTTCACAAATAGTTCACATTACAAAAGCTAAACACAATAAACCTATGCTTACCAAATCATTGTTTAAGAAAGTGTAGCAACAATAATATGTATACTCACGCCTAGAACTATATCTTTTAACCACGCCGTGAATTCGCGAAGCAATCCCAAGTGGGATTAAGTTTTGAATAATCTCTGTTTGCGAAGTGAACGGATAGTTTCCAAGTAAAGAAGTTCTTGGTTCCGTTCCCACTGTGGACGCAAATGAGGTAAACTGCGCTCCTATTGCTTTCTTGGGGGAAGCTTTCAGACAGTTTTATTGAGACTATGGAGCCTATTGTTCTTATTTATGTTGGTTTTCCTTTTTGCTCTAACTTCTTAGTTTTCTTTTTCTGTAAGTGCTAAAGTAAGCATTTCTTTCTCGCTTCTAATTTATTTATGTGCCTCCTACGATTTATTTTTTACATCAGAAATGGTGTGAAGTGTGGGCAGCTACCGTAATATGTTTTCGAATTGTTACCTATTTCTTAGCTAGGTAAGAACATTTTTTATTTTGAAAAAGGGGTGGGTAGGCACGTATTTATTTTTGTTTAGCACGTCCATCGTAACTACGGACAGTCATAAAGCTGACAATTATACATACCTATATATATCTACCTTCTAGCCTCTACCTGCAGACTCTCGGGAAATCTTTCTATAGGTGGAGTTCATAGGTAGCACCTGATTTATCAGTCGAGAGGGTAAGCGATAACTATACCTCCCACACAGCTACGAGCTAGGGCCACAAAATCATAACATACGCAAATGGCGACATATGCGGGATTCTCCGACAATCCGACTAACGCCGCAGACATTCGCAATAAAAACTCCATTTGGGGCACAATAAACGCAAAAATACACTCGACATATTTCCCCGAAAAGTATATTGTGCTTTATTAAATGTTGGCGCTTTATTACGCGCCAGTAAAGATTAAAATGGTATGCCGGAGACGTCATTGTTAAGTTGTATTTATGGTGCAATCGGCGGTTTCCGCAGGCCCGTGTCGACATGTGCGCCAAAGGGTTATCTAGGGTTAGGATACCGTTGTTTTCTTTATGGTTTTTGTAAACAAAGGGCAGAGGGCAAGGGGTAACAAGTTCGCGCCTACCACCCGCTGGGTTATCGCTGCGCTTTTTACCCGAAAAGTGGATTAAGTGTGTTATGATAATCATTTTGATATCTTCATTTCATGGGAAAGGATTCTTTTATGATCGCAAATAGAAAATATATTCCAGTGTTGTTATTAAATATATACATTGTGCCATGAATACAGAATATTTTAGGCAGTAATCAATAAATATAAGTACCTTTATGAAAATGCGTAAACCGAACACTTCGTTCAAAATCACCAAATTGCTGCTTGCAGCCGTGCACTTGTTCATCCAGATCCATTTCACATTGGATTAAATTCAATTTACATTCTACTCTATCGGCATAAAAACACATTTCAATTCTTATGCCCAAAACTTAGAGTTGTTTATTAAAAAACGCGGATGATGTTTCAAAATGAAAGCTCTACAAAGTTGGCTGACAAGTGGCACTTGTAACAATTGAATTTTTGAAATAGTTGGCGATACCCCTCCGATATGTTTTTTAACAAATGTCGCGGTGGATTAACCGAACGTTAATGATAGCGGTTTCATGACCGGGGACGTCACGCCATATTGGGACACTTTAAAAAACTCATCCGTAAATTAAATGTAATTGTTCGCTTGTTAGCCAAATCGAGGGGTGACTCAAGGGAGAGCTTTTTTATTTTTATTTGATGCGTTTGAAATATGCATCCCGATTTCTAACAACCAAGCGATGATTACATAAAATGTATGTGTAAGGAAGTAGAACTGATACATTACAATTTTACTTTTTATATATTTTGGATAGCTAAAAAAAATCTAAAAAATTACTTTCCCTACAAAATCCTTAAACATCAAAACATTATCGAATTACAAACTTTATTTCTATGGAATCTTGGCCATCTTATATATCATATTAATGCGATTGTATACCTAAAATATATTTAGTAAAAGTACAAAGAGAAACGTAACTACTGTGTACAATAAATATGTTGCAAGCATGGGATCAGAATTATAACAAAACTCGTCTATTGTCCGTACATCTCTTCGTCCCGAACCCATTGTCCTGCAATGATAAGCAAATAAGGGCATAATCCGTGCACGCGACGAGATGAGGGCTTTTTACAACAGTCCGGTCATGGCATAAGGTGCGAATGGCCCAATTTGCTGTCCATTCAGTAACACGTATAAAAGATGTACCCCATGGACCGTGCGGACCCCACTTGACCCTTGCATGTGCATAAATTATGCATAATCATCGGCGATACAGATTGACACTTCGGATGTGGATTAATACTTATTATCCTCCCATGTGTCGGTTATTAGGTACAGTCCTTCGTTTTGGGTTGACAAAAAAAAACCTTTCTTTTCAACCGACTTCCAAAAAGAAGGATGTTCTCAATTCGACTGTCTTGACTTGAAGTCTATTATTTCATTTGTCAAAACTCTGACATCAGGGCTAGACACTCGGCCAATACTTATGTCGCTGAAAATGTAACGTCTAGTTAAATTTGAAATATTGCAAACATATCTAAGTATTACCTATTAGGTACTAGTTAAAGATAAGATAAAGATAATTTTATTAACGTAAGAAACTTACATAGGAATTTAAATACTATATATGGGAAAACAACCATTTTATTTATGTTTATATTTTTTTTACTTAATTATTCATACTATTTTATTTATGTTGACAATTCTGGTGCTATCTGATCTGGTATGATGATGCAAAATGTAGGTTTAGCGTAGCAAATGGTACGCTGCAGTTCTTCGATAAAATTGTTGTTTATCAAGCGCTGGAACAATAAATTGTAATGCGAATGACGTTTAGAACTCACTGGCTTTGTAACTAGGGCGTTGCGGTCGGACCACTTCACAAGTTGGCTTATTGTGTTGTATAGCTTGTGTCTCTACATTATTCACTCGTCTTACTAAAGTAAGTACGTCAAAATTGCTAAGGATTTATAGTTTATTAATTGAAACGGCACAAGCCAATTACGTTAATTAGTTACTTACTTAGTAAATATTCATCACAATACATGAAATTTCATAAAAGCAAACTTATAGCACAGCATGAATTCATAATTATCTACCATAGCTCTTTGGCTAACCCAGCTAGCTTCAATAAAATGTTAGCGCAAACATTTTCATTGTGTCGACGCCAGCTGGGCCGAGTTGTTCTGTAATGTATCATTTTTATGTGTTTTGGTTCATGTTTTATTTTTGAGTTTTAATTTTGGATGTGGTGGTTGGGATGATACTGCTTTCAGGCTTTTATTTTTATTTTTATTTTATTTGTTATACAAAATCCACAGCCCTTAATTTAATACAATAATTCTTAAAAATATGACTTAAGGCCAATTACGGATTTACATTATTTAAGTTTTTGGTAAAACATACAGTCACTCATGTGAGTAATAATTAGATGACATAATTATTTAGGTGTGTGTGTGCGCGTGTGTGTGTGTGTGTGTGTGTGTGTGTGTGTGCCTTATTGTATGTGTATGAGTATTGGACAGATATAAAATAAAATAAATAAATCAATGCATAATTTCTACGATATTGCTGAATGTTGTATAATATTAAAACTGATAACACATAATAATAATGATAGAATAGTATAGCATATAATGTATGAGGGTTAAACCAATAATCAATGGATGATTTCTAAGTAGAATCCTCATCGTGTATAACCTTGTGTACCTCACTTTTAAAGACTCCCTTTGTACTATGAAAGATGTCTGTCTTACTAAACCTTTTGTTATAAGCTCTCTGCAGGCGACTAACTATGGAATTTTGCGCGTAATTTGTACTCAAACGTGTAATTGCAAATAATTTAGTATGTCTTGTACGAGTTCTTGGAGTACAAAAATGTAAAATTTTATTGGTGAGGTCGGGGCTATCAACATATCCATTACATAGACCATGTAGGAAGGTCATATCCAAAATAGTACGCCGGTGTTCGAGACTTGTAACATTATGATAGTGACATGAATCTTTATAGTTTATTGAATATATAAATTTTCTATAATTGATATGCTTAATGAATTTATGCTGAATATTTTCCAAATTTCTAATATAAGTTACGTAGTGAGGATTCCAGACCGTGCTACAATATTCAAGGATACTTCTAACATATGTATAGTAAAGTAACTTTATGCAGTTAATATCAGAAAAAGGCTTGCTGACACGCAAGATAAAACCAAGACTTTTGTATGATTTATTTACTATTGAGTCTATATGTTCCGAAAAGGTTAATTTATTATCTAGTAAAATTCCTAAATCACGTACAATATTTTCCCTTGATATAGTGATTTGGGTTATTTTATAATCGAACTCTATAGAAACTCTTTTTCTAGTAAAAGTTACAAGATTGCATTTGCTCACATTGACTCCGATATGATTTATTGAGTAATATTCGCTGAGGCGATCGAGGTCAGCTTGCAGCTTAGTACAGTCGGAATATTGTTTTATTTTCATAAAAAATTTTGTGTCATCAGCATACATAAGGTAATTAGCATGCTGAAAGCATTTATCTATGTCATACAAATAGCAAGCATAAAGCAGGGGGCCCAGGATTGAGCCCTGAGGCACGCCCGACGTAATTTGTATGTAGTTAGAACAATAGCCTCCCACAATAACTGCTTGAGAACGTTTCCACAGATATGACTCTAACCATCTTAATAAATTACCTCGAATACCCAGTTCATAAAGTTTTCGCAACAAAATGATGTGGTCAACACGATCAAAAGCCTTCTCAAAATCAGTATATACCACATCTACTTGTGAGCCTCCTTCCATATTTGTAGTCACATAATCAATGAAAGTACACAGATTTGTTGCAGTCGAACGACCTTTCATAAAACCGTGTTGGTTAGAAGGAATTGATTGAGTAACTATAGGATAAATATGGCTATGAACAATTTTTTCCATTAATTTTGAAAAAACATTTAATATTGAAATCGGGCGGTAATTTTCAATTGACGTCTTGAGCCCTTTCTTATATATTGGAATGACATTAGCATTTTTCCAAACATTTGGGAAGTATCCCTCTTTGAAACATCTATTAAAAAGTAATGTAATAGGGTTTACTAAGGATTTAATACATTTGACAAAGAATATCGGGGGTAGATTGTCATTGCCAGCTCCTTTAGTAAGGTCAAGGTTATCAATGACCTTTTGAACTTCATTCGAACTTACCCGTATTTCAGATATAAGATCAGTATTAATTAGCAAATTCTCAGAATATGAATTATTATTAAAATTATTATTACTCGAAAGGGGGCCAAAATTTCGTTCAAAAAAGTAATTAAAAGCAGAACATATATCAGATGGATTATCAAAATGAGCGTCACCATACGTCATTTGTTGAGGATAGTCAGTTGCATTTTTTCGCTTAGATTTAACATAGGACCAAAAAGCTTTTGGGTGTAATTTTATCTTTTCTTGCGAATAAGTTATAAATGACGAATGACACTCATTCTGCAGAGTTTTTTGTCGTTTTCGAGTCTAGAAAAAGCTTGATAATCGTTAGGATTTCCATATTTCTTCCAGTCTGCGTGTATTTTAGTCTTCTCTTTGATGAGATTAATAAGAGACTTACTATACCAGATTGGGTACGAATATGTCCCACCGCTACGAACTTTTGGCACATAAACATTAACCACATCATTTACAATTGAATAGAATTTATTCATGACATCATCCATACTATTCAAGGTACTAATAAAGGACCAGTTCTCTCTCAGTAGTGCTTCGTTAAGTTTCGTGTAATCAGCCCGCCTAAACTGATATTTCAGCACAGAACATGTTCTCATTGGTGGTACTAACACATCGGTGGCAGTCATGCAAAGAGTCGGATGATACAAATCCTCTGATACAAGGGTAAAATTGGATTTTTGCATGCTAATGGGAAACGCAGAGAAAATCAAATCTAGGGTATTATTACTACTATTCCGAGTGTAATTGTACTGTGCAAGACCTGCACAAGAAAAACACGAGAGAAGATCAGATGCAGCAACTTGCACGTCAACAGATCCTTTCTTCATTATGACAGGTCCACCAGAGATCCAATCAATGCATGGTAAATTAAAATCACCCGCGACGAATAAATTATCATTTGGGTGAAGATCACTTAATGTAGTTACTGTATCCATTAATAAACCAATACGATATGGTATTAGAGAGTTTGGGGGTATATATACTACTGCAATGTGTATGTCGTTTGAAATACCTACACTTTTTGCCGGAATAGTGACCCAAATGCACTCAAGATCATCTCGTTCCCACTCCGGCCGCAAACGCGCCTGCAGTTCAGATCGACACAGTGTCATGACACCTCCACCCAGCGATGCGCGATCTTTCCGAAATACTTTATATTTACCATCACTTAACTCGGCATCTAATATACCATCACAAAGCCAGGTTTCGGTCACCATTATTACATCGAATTCAGACAATAGAATGTTATCATAAAAAATGTTAGTTTTAGTTCGTAGGCCCCTGACATTCTGGTATAGAAATTTAAGACGTTTAAGAGTGTTATGCATAATCATTAAAAGAGCTATAAAGTCTAAACAGACAGTCATATGATCTAAAATGTCGTCTAAACCAACTATTTGCATAACATGAACAATATAAGTTCCGCAGTAGTCGTATTCTGTCAGCAGTAGCTAGACATAGTATCACAATGACAAAAAGTTTAAAATAGAGAGTCTTAAAGTGGTAATATGTGTGTATTATGTTACATAAATAAAATGCGTATAAATATTTATGTATTTGTGTGTATATGTAGTGCAGCGTATAATTATAAATATACTATATGCACGTGTGTATGTGTGTATATATGCAGAGTAGCAAGTATAAATGAAAGCATTAGGCTTTAGGTTACATAGATTCACACAATTTTCGCAAGATCGACTTGTGAGCAAATTAAAATGGGAGGTGAAGTCTCGTTCCGTCTCACGTAGACTCGACAGTTTTTTGTCCAAACAAATTTGAAACCGACTTCCTTGGCTCTCAATTTACTTGAGTTTAGTAGCATTTTATTCTCTTTGGTAAGATGCTCATTAATGAAAATACGATTGGTTTCACCGCCCATTTTCAAATCATTTGCACTTAGGTTGCGGTGTTTCCGCGCTGCAGCCACGACTCGGTCTTTGATAGCGCGGTGCTTAAGGCGGACGATAATGGAGCGAGCGCGAGCCTGGGCAGCGCTGGTGGCATGACGTGGCTAGACCCGGTGTGCGAACTCGATGTCAGCAGCCTGAATGGGGACTCCAATATGTTGCATTACTTTCATAATCTGTAGTGTCTTCTTCCTTATTTTCGGGTATTCCAGTGACCTCTACGTTCTGCATTCTTGACCATTGCTGTTGTTTTAAGTTTTCATCTTCCAGGAACTTGATTCTCACAGATTGTGCTTTTAAGCTATCCTTGAGAATTTTATTCTCATCTTTGACAGACTTTAATTCAGAAGAAGTACTACCAAGGAGCTTTGTCAAGGCCGATATCTCTTTACGTAACTCATCGTACTGTGTACTCATGAAAGACAAAGACTCTTGGTAGCCGGAGCACTGGGCATTGATTGCCTTGAGCTGGTTAGTTAGTTCATTGTTGCAAGACTCGATGACATCCATTAAATCTTTTTTGTCGGCCTTCAAGAGCTTCTTCAGGTTGTCTTCAGTAATATAATTGTTACTGGGCGATGGCACTCTACGCAGCGTGACGTTACTTGTAGTGGACAGATTTTCGACCTGTGCTTCTGGTTTGGAAGGAGCGGGTTTTGCCGAACTTAACGAGCGCACCGGCGTATTAGTGTTGGCCATTTTAGGCAATTTATTGTTACATTCTACACAACGCCACTTTCGTTTGCCTTCATCGTTCATCGCTTTATAGCGCTTTGGAGAGAGGTTGGCACATTGGAGATCATATTTCTGGTTACAGCCTTGACAATGCATAACTCTCCTATCATTTATAACTGTTCTACAGCCATCACATAAGTGCTTGTCCATATTCAACAAGATCTATACCGCACGCCCCACAAAATAGTTTTCCTTATAAAAAAGCAATAGCAAGATACTGAGTTGAGCGCGCAAATTACGCAGGCACTAGGCAATATTTAGTTAAATATATTTGCGCTTTCTCTATCCTGGAGGGCTATTCTTAGGGCTAGGGCGAATGAGATTCAATCTCACCATTTTTCGCCCTTGTTGCGCTCGTTTGGATAGTCGTAGGTGTGAGAGTGACCTATATAAAATATCATCAGCTCATCTTACGCATAGGAATAGCCCTCCTGGCCCTCTATTCTTGGCGCGTGAGATGAGATTTGGTCTCCTTCACTCCTATGACATTACAAACGAGAGAGACAAAGACCAGGAAATATTTCGAATTGTAGGAATATCCTTCCTGCTCTACGTGTACTTATTTATTTGAAAAATGGTATCTAACGAATGCACTATAGCTACTGCGTTCGTTTTATACCATTTTACCATGGAAAATAATCCTACTAATATTATAAACGCGAAAGTTTGTAAGAATGGATGGATGGATGGATGTATGTTTGTTACTCTTTCACGCCAGAACGGCTGAACAGATCGGGATGAAATTTGGCATAGAGATGGATTATAGCCTAGAATAGCACATAGGATACTTTTTAACCGCAGGTGAAACCACGGGGCGCGTCTAGTATATTATATTTTATCGGTGCAGAAAAATGAAGATCCTAGGTATCCGAACCTATAGATACTAGTTTCTATCTAAAAGAATGCGCTTCATAATGCTCCCGTGAGTCATTATAGCGATATGAAAGAAAGATCGCGGCCAACAGTTTAGCTTTTTTAATTAAAATGAGGAGTAGCGCCGGCACGAGGGTTGTTTGTGTGAAAATAATGAAAATAATCTCCCCATTTGATGAACGGCATGTTCAAATTATTATCACAAAAGTTATGATTACAACAAAAATGTGATTGTTGTATGGTTGGTTTTTTAAAATTTCACTGAATTAAGGTACCCATTGTAAAAAGGTTGTGTGTATTTTTGTACTCTCGAAAATATTAGGGAACATTTGCACCTGTGGCATATTAGAGCCCTCTATTGTTTGGCCCCAACCTCATTAGATAAACAAATCCTAACGTTCTTCTAATGCTTTTTTGTGTCCAGATTATAACCCCAACATTCGACATTTTCTAAGCAGATTAGTATGCACGATCGAATTAGATTACACAATTTAAAAAGGTACACTTTTGGGGGAAAATCGGAGATTTTTAAGATAAAAAAGTTATTGTAACACCGATGGTAAAGCCCAAAAATACACGAATAAAATGGGTTGCATTTGGACTGAATTTTGCCATTTTGGTAAGTACTCCACATTGTCCATAAAAATAGATGTAGTTTATGTACCTACCTATTCTGTTTTAAACAGCGCAGTTTATGAATGTATGTACTAGCTGCGCCCCGTGGTTTCACCCGCGGTTAAAAAGTATCCTATGTGCTATTCTAGACTATAATCTATTTCTGTGCCAAATTTCATCCAGATCTGTTCAGCCGTTCTGGCGTGAAAGAGTAACAAACATCCATCCATCCATACATACAAACTTTCGCGTTTATAATAATATAGGAATTTTTATTTTATTTTTTATTTTTTATTGGTTTAGGTACAAAACTAATTAGCAAACTACACTTATAAACTTAGATAAAATAATTAGGAAACAACATTATAAATTTACTAACCCAAACATTGTACACAGCTTTGTTAAGATGTTAAGAACATTTTTATATATCAACTACTTAAATATTTGTACTAAGAAGAATTTTTTTGAAATTATACAGAGTTAGATAAAAAATATCGAGTTCGTCACATAATAAATCATTATATAATTGGCACATACGATGGAGCGGGTTGTTACGCCCCACGTTGTTATTTGAGGAAGGAATACTAAAAAGCGTTCGAGCAGGTCGACGATTAGAAATCTTACGTGTAGTAAAGCTAATGTTCGCAAGTAATTCCTCACTTAGCAAGCCGTTAACAATCTTGTGGAGAGAACACATATCAGCGATTTTACGTCGCTGTGTGAGGCTTTGGAAATTGAAATGTACAAGACGATCTTCATACTCGGGTAGAGCTTTTCTTAAGCCTAGTTTAACACTTAGTTGTCTTAGAAAACGGCGTTGTATTGATTCAATTTTATCTCTATCAACATTGTAAATAGGAATCCAAACAGAAGAACAATATTCTAGTTGTGACCTGACCAACGATGAATAGAGTATTTTGAGCGACTCACATTGTTTAAAAGGTTTGGCTGTGCGCATAACAAAACCCAACATTTTGCTTGCTTTTGCTGCTACAGTTTTATAGTGGAATTTAAAATTTAAAGATGAATCAAACCATACACCCAAATCTCGTACAACGTTGACCTTGTCTAGTTTGACTCCCTCAATAGAATAAGGATATTCTATTGTGTTCTTTTTTTTCGTGAAAGTAATACACTGACATTTTTTAACATTTAGCGACATTTTGTTACTTTTACACCACTCGTTTATAATGTTAATATTATATTGGAGCAGTAAACAGTCATCTCTACTTAATATTTCTTTAAATAATTTTATATCGTCGGCATAAGCTAAACATGGACAAGTAATTTTTTCCAATAGGTCATTTATAAACATTAAAAATAGAAGGGGACCTAGATTTGATCCCTGAGGAACTCCTGATAATGGTTCAAATGGAATAGAGTCGAAACCATACAAGGCCACAAGTTGAGTGCGACTCATCAGATAAGTACGGAGCCAGCGATGAAGGTTACCATGGACACCCAGGTGATGAAGCTTAGCTGAGAGTATATTATGATTTACACGATCAAACGCCTTCGCAAAATCCGTGTAGACTGAGTCCACCTGAGACTGTTTGTCAAACGATCGGCATAAATAGTTTGTATAATTCAATAAGTTTGACAATGTCGATTTACCACTGACAAACCCATGTTGGTTACAGCTGAGTTGATGCTTAAATTGACTATAGAGTTGATCGTACACCATACTTTCAAATATTTTAGCGAAACTATTCAGTATGCTAATAGGCCGATAATTAGTGACATCATTTTTATCACCAGACTTATGGATTGGAGTGATTTTAGCGATTTTCCATAAATCTGGAAACACCCCTTCACTAAGCGACTTATTGAAAATAATGGTTAAAGGCACTTTGAGAGCTGAAGAACACATTTTAATAAAAATAGGCGGAATTCCATCAGGCCCGCTGCCCTTTTTCACATCAATTTTGCTAATATGTTTATCGATATCAAATTCAGTAAATCTTAAGTCAGTCATAGTATAGTTTGCAGAAGGAAAGTCTAGAATGTAACTTATAGACTCTGGATCAGAAGAGCTATAAACAGTCGAAAAGTATTTTGCGAAGAGGTTCGATATGTCCGTTCCAGACTTGGCAGTTTCATTCATATATTTAACTGTCTTTGGGAGGTCGTTAGTAATACGTTTAGATTTTGTGTATCGCCAGAATGCTTTGACATTGTTTGTAAGATCACTTTCAATTAACGATATATAAGATTTAAAACATTCACTCATTAATAATTTTGTGCGAGACCTCAGTAGAGAGTACTGATCATAATCACGGGGATTGTGATAGAGTTTGAATCTGCGATGATATTTGTTTTGCTCTCTCATAGCTCTCACAAGTGATTTAGAGAACCAAGGTGGATGGCGACTTGTTTTACGCAACGCAGACGGTGTGAACTTGTTAATTACATCCCAGAGTTTATTATAAAATAGTTCTAGGAAATCATTACATTCTAGTGAATTAGCGTGAGTATGCCATTCTATATCTTGAATTTCTGCAATACACTTAGCATATAGGATAGGATAGAATAGGATAGGATAGGATGTATTTACTTCGTTAAAAAACAGTGCCATTATACTCGTAGTCTGACACTAAACTTGCAGAGCTTAAGATCGGACAGTATTACGACTAAAAACATTGTCAATACAAGCCGTTATTTCCGTGACAAGGGTCTGTTGTATTTTAGGTAAAGGTCACGGCCGAAAGTTAACGAAGTTATAATGTATTCGTCAGATTAGTAGGCACCTTATTAAAATTCAATACCAGCCTACTTTAATAATAAGATATTGATGACAAATACATTATGTGAGTAGTTGTTAGGGCAAGATCGGAAGCATACCTTTGTTTGTGCACCGTTTTGCTTGGCCATTCGTCTATAGCATTAACCGAAAAAAATTACCGTTTCTAAATTTATTTTTTAAAAGCACAGATTGCTTTTTGTGTGCAAAGAAAGTGTCATGACGATATTTTTATTGATATTAGCTATTATTTATCTATTTCGATAAAAAAATATGTGCATATGTAGTTATGTACGCGCATAAAGCGTCAAACACACAGAGGCGGCCTGGCGCGGCGGCTGACAGAGCGGCCAGTTGTATTTCATTGAAATGTATGGGAGTCTTCACACACGCGCGGCCACCACGCGGCTTGCAGGCGGCTGGCCGCGCGTCGGAAACATTTTTGGGGTTCCGTACCCTAACGTTGTAAACGGAACCATATTATTAAGCTTACGCCCTCTGTCCGTCCCTTCGTCTGAATGCCTGTCCTTCAACGACAGACGGATGAGTGAGAGACATGAGGTGATGGTCAGTTATCTTTGTTTGAAATAAAAAAACGAGACATTTTTGCACACACAGTCATCTGACCCCAAACTAAGCAAAGCTGCCAGAGACTGAAATACGTACATAATATTTATTTTTTTAAAAGTACTATAATATATATCAAGTTACGTTTGTGGAAAGATAACTGTAAAAGTTTAGGTAATTACTAATTGCGCAAGACTCTAGTATTGTCTAATTTTCGATACCAACCTTGTACTTTTGTATTTTATTTGGTATGCTGGAACGGAACCCTTAGTGCGCGAGCCCGGCTTGCACTTGACCACTTATTACAACAAGCTACGTCAGCCGCGGATACCGCGTAGAAATGGGATTAAACGTTAAAAAAAATAAACTGATAACTGTTAAAAAACATTTTGAATAAAATGTTTAAAATAATTATCATGTTGTTTAAAATTGCTTGGTCGATAAATCAACGTTTCTTTAAATATTTATATTTAGGCATAATATGGCATACTAAAGTTAATTAGAGGTGAGAACTGTTTGTCCTAGACAAACCGCATTGGTTTTAAGGGCATATTTAGTTTAAATTGTAGTTAAATTTATGTTAATAATAAAATAAAACAAATAATAATAATAATTATAACAACAATTCGAAGACTTTTGTGGCCCAATCAATGAATGATGTACCAATATTCTCATAGATGACGTTAAATTCTAAGAAATGCAAACCGGAAATTGGATTTATCGATTAACGTTTTGAAGAATATTTTTTAACGATGTTAATGTTATATTTTTTCAACGCGTTAATTTAACTGAATAAAATTATTCATTGCTCACCTCTAGTACCGCGTTGACAATTGGTGAATGACGTTTAATGTTGCCACTTTAGCACTTTTCGGGCTAGATCTAGCATTTTTAATGTTGTGTTTTTGTAATAATTTATAAGTTGTCAAAAAAAGCAGATGTCAATCAGCCATCAACTTGCTCTACTTCAGCCAGTAGATATTATTTTAAGAAGATTTTGATGAAGATTCCGACTTTTAACAATTTAATAATAACTTAGTTTTTCGACCGAGCGAGCGTTAGTAAGCGAAGCGTCTATGCTTCGACAAAAGTACTTTCGTATGTCCAAATTCCGCACCTTAGTCTTTGTCTACAGGTCGCATTTCTTCACCGATTCTTTTGAAACTTTGTGAGTAGGTTCGATGATTTTTTCGAATCATATCTTCGCTATTTTGAAAATTCCAAGAACTGTCTCGACGCAAATAAAATCGGCATAATAATCGATTCTCATAATTTTATGAGAATCGGTTGAAAAATGCAACTTGCAGCCGAGACAGACTTAGCCTCGAGCTCTACAGCTTACAGAGCCACTAGCATTAGTTTGTTACATTTTCTGAAACTACTTATTTTAATAAATAAATAAATACTTGGAAAAAGTACTGGTCCTTAAAATAAATATTCAAAACATGCCAACAAACATCAAAACTGAAGTCATGATATCATGCCTCCTACCTTGTTTAACCTATGCATGTCAAACTTGGAAATTTACGTCCAAATTAACCTGCCAACGCGGAATGGAACGAAGTACGCTCAATATTAAAAAGATGCAAAAAATTCGTCACACAAAAATTAGAAAAACCACCAAAGTGACGAACTAAAATGGAAGCGGGCTGGGTAAATAACATTTTTTTTTCTTATCTTTTTTTTCCTCTTTCTTTAAACTTTGTGTGCATCTTAGTTTTTGCATGGATTAAAAGGCTTTTTATTATTTACCTAGAAAATAAAATAATTACCTACTTTCAGAGATCAGATCGATTCACAAGACATACTGGAAGTTGGTGAGATTTCTGTAATCCGGCAAGACGAACACCATGCCCAACCTCGTCCGACCGAAATATAACGTGTTCGATTGGGGGATGGTAGTTACGTATCGGTTTGTGGTTTGTCTTCTTGATTTCGTCATTTGTTGTCAACGACAATACATCTTAACTTTAGCAACTTTAGTAACTTAGCCACAGAAATATTGTATAATTTTTTTTACTGAAAATTTATGTAAGTACCTACTTACCTACATAAAATAACAAAACGACTATATTTATTCGATATGAATAATTTGCGCCGGGGCTGGGTTAATTTTGTATGGATCGTGATCATTCTTCGAAAATCAATTTTTATTTGTAATGGCCCGAAATATACATGTAAATGCGAACACAAAATGCAGATTTTCTCCCGTTAAAAGTGTTTATTTTTTAGTCTCTTTTTTCAAGCACCACTTTTAATGCTAAAATTTGGTATATCTAGCCCGTTCTACCTTGTCCAACTAGGCATTTTCAAAACCCAATGTGGCAACACTGCTGATGCTTCCGGCCGCCTCTGTCAATGGCCGCGGCAGTGTGTTGTCGCCGCGGCTGGAGCTGCGGCTGACAGTCAGTGACAGTAGGCCGCCTTGTCAGGCCGCCTCTGTCTGTTTGACGCTTAACTAGCGAACGACTGCACTAATTTGGATAATTCTTTTTTTTCTTTCGTTTGTTTTTGTCAGGACAAGGTATGAAAGAAAATATAAAAAATATGGCGGGATGAAGTTCGCCGGGTCAGCTAGTTAATGATAGTTATGTCGATCAAGAAGCGATGATAGCCTAGGTGGAGAAGGCCCGCCTCTCAAGCTAGAGGGAGCGGGTTCAAACCCAGCCGACGGACGGCACGCACCTATTTGTTCATTGTGTGAACATTATGTGCGTATTGTATGTCATCTGCTACATGACTGGAGCCCGGTGTATGGCGACAGGCTCGCCCCTGTCACATTTTGGGATTGAATATCGTTCGGTGAAGTGTGTGTGTTGTATTACACGTTTACACCTCTACCAGTCCCCTCAGGGAAAAGGCGTGACGATATGTATATGTCGATCAACGAGTTCGTAGCAAAGACTTACGCTGTCTAGAGTAATAATGATGCTGGTTTTACAGATAAGGTAAAATGACAAAATATCACATTTCGAACTGAATATAGTCCGGCGAAGTGTACGTGTTGTAAATATACCTTTTCCAGCCAGCCCCTTCGGGGGGAAAGGCGTGGCGGTATGTTATGTTACCTGGAAATAAAAGGCATGGGTATTATCGCGGTAATGTAGCTGATCCTTTATTCGTTTTGTTTCCAGAGTGAGCGTGCCGGGGTACGCGGGCGGTCTGGCCGCGGCGCTCCCGGGCGGCGGCGCGGCGGCGTGGGAGCGGCTCGGCGCGGAGCTGGTGCTGACGGCGCTGGTGGCGGCGGCGCACGGCGCGGCGCGCGACCGGCGCTGGACGGGCTCCGCGCCCGCGCTGCTCGGAGCAGCCTACACCGCTGCTTCCTTTGTCTCGGTCAGTTTAGCACTCATTATTTTTGACGTGACAACGTCTTATAATTCGATAGAGCCGGCTGCACGCACGAAAAAATGCGGCGTTACGTCGACGTGACAAATGCGGCGTTACCTCGCTCTGAGGCGTTCCATGTAAGGCTTGAAGTGCAAGCGAGAGCGCGGAACGAGCGACAAAGAAGCACAATCGGCCTTTACGTTCGGCAGCGTTCGACATCCGTCTCTCTCCTACTTGAGTGAGCGATGCGTCTGCGTGGACAGAAAATGCTACCATTCCATCAGTATTTTCTTAAGACGTTCTCACGTTCAACTATCGTCATTAAACCGACTTTACAGACAACCAATTTTTTCGTCCGAGTGAGCGTTAGCTAATCTATGCTAAATAAATAAAATAAATCGTTAGCTCTAGCTTCGGCAAAAACGCTTTCGCAAGTCGGATTTCTGTTAAAGACTGACGCCTGCCAAGAGGTCTTCAGCTCATAGACCCACTATAGTAGGTATAGTTTGATAGGCTTGCGTTTTTTTTTTAAATTCTTTTCACAATCTACACAGCTAAGAGAAAACAGGCACTAAACGTTCGCTATAATCAAAGTAGGTCTGTGGTCGTATCCATATTTCATATCTCAAAATTAAATTCTTTTCAACTTCGTGGGCAGTCTTGCAATGGTAGCCACATAGCTACGAACCACGTAGTCACATCTGTTAGGTAGGTAGGTATTTTGAGTATTTATATAATAGACCAGACAAGGTAAGTAATAAGTAGGTACGATACGATAATCTGCATAGAAGATTTCCTATTGATTTGAACTACTCTAAAACATTCACTTCACTGATATGAATGCCGAGAATCACATAGATGAATCTCGAGCGGATCGGATGGCCTTATAATACAGTTCCTGGGTTATTGTGGCCCTTCGCGCCGTCCATTCTGTCTTATTGAAAAGGTTTACGGCAACTACTCTACCTGCCTTTGTGCGGCGCGACAGCTGCTGCCTCCATCTGCTGGCACAAAAGTACGGTGTCAGACAAAAAATATCCACCTACGCAAGTTTATAAGATTTTGATGGCATTCGTTTTAGCGAATCCATAGAACATCTTCGGTATTACGGATTGAAGGCTGTAAGATATATTTTTATAAGGGTGCTGGACGAGCCATAGTTGCCTGGCAATATTGCGACAGTATTATGAGTGACCCGGCAATATTGTCAGTATTGCCGGACCGGGTATTGTAGAAAAAATAGGGCCCGTCTAAGAGCACCCTAACAGAAAACCTTATTACCTGATTTATTAGATTTTTTGCTTTATTTGCATTCTTGTACCGGGTGCAGATGCCGTCGCTGAACCCGGCGCGGTCGCTGGGCCCGTCGTTCGTGCTGTCGCGCTGGGAGGCGCACTGGGTGTGCTGGGTGGGCGGGCTGGGCGGCGGCGCCCTGGCGGGGCTGGCGCGCGAGTGGTGCGGCCGGCGGCCCGCCTCGCGCGCCTCCTCGGCCCGCGACCTGGACGAGCTGGACAAGCCGTCGTTCGCGGCGCACCACTACCGGCCCACGTACTGCGCCGCCGCGCCGCGCCCCGACACCGCTGAGCCGCTCTACTCGGGCACCAAGTCGCTCTACTGCCGCTCGCCGCCGCCCGCGAGGCATCACGCGCTACACAGGTCGCTCTAACTATTTTTATTTAGGATAGTTAAAGATTTGAAACTCTTTTAAAACTTTCTCTGAAAATATTGGATGGAATTAAAAAAGTAATCTTATCTCTTTGAAATTACTTAGTAGTTATCTATAATTGCAAGTCATCATCTGTTTTCTGGCAAATTTCAGATCCCAGTCGGTGTACAGCAAAGGCAGCTCGGTGACGACGAGCGGGACGGGCGCGACAACGGGCGGAGCCGGCGTCGGGGTTGCGCCCGCGCAATCGCTGGTGCTGCGTCCGCACGCACACACGCACACGCTAGCGCACGCGCAGAACTCCCACAACGCGCAACGTGACCCGCCCTATGGCACCGCCAACGGCGTGCGGCCAGGACCCGCCGGTTAGTACCAATACTTACGAGCTATACTCAACTTTAGTTTTACCTACACTGTTGAAAAAGGGCAGTATCAAAAATATATAGATCTAGCGAGCCAAACCAGAGCAAATTTAATCGTTCATGAATCTAGTAACGCTGAAGAAAAATAATAGGTCTGAAAGCGCAACGCAACCAATTATTTTTTTCCTAAGATTGTTCTCAATTGTAATCTTGAACTTATTCAATAAAGGTATGTGTTGTGTGTCAGGCGCGGCGGTGAGCGAGCGGCGCGAGTCGGTGTACAGCGCGGGCGGCGCGGGCGCGGGCGCGGGCGCGGGCCGGCGGCTGCCCGAGGACGCGTACGGCACGTACTCGCGCGCGCCGCCCTACCGCGCGCACGCGCCCGAGCACTACTAGCGACGCGCCTCGCAGCACAATATTGCGCTGCTCTTCGACGTATAAACTTTACGAACGTCGAAGAAAAAGACTGTTAATTTAGGTCTTACGATGACCTTTTAGCCCGCGACCGGGAAAACTTTGAGTGTGAGACAGGAGAAAGTGTCGATGACTAGTGTCTGTGCAGGACCTTAATTAAAGCATCTAAATTTCGCTTCAGTTTGTGTTACTTTCATAAAACTTTAGACCTGTGCTATTTCAGTTGATGAAGTTGAATGATGGCTTAGGAATTTGTGTTTAATCAAATTTAAATGTGCCAGGATTTTCGGAAGATATTTTAGCGTTTTAGCCAAAGTGGATACAACGATCCTTTAGCTCTTAGTATTTAGGTAATAATTCTTGTATTTCCTGTTTTTAAATTTAAAGTTTATAAGATACCTACTAAAAAGATGAATGACTAAAAATAAATATATTATAAGTTAGGTAGTTACAAAATTTAACTCGAGTTTTAACTAGCTCGTACGGTCATCTAACTCAAAATAACATGTAGGCCCTACTTACAAAACTATGTTCTCTTGCGATCAAACTTATCCAAGCTAGTATTGTAAGGGGTTTCTAACGCTAATCGCTCCGCTTGTGACTGTGAACTTAGTTTCATGAGGGAGAGTGAGGGAGTTAATCCTGTGATCCTATCCTTGGTACTTAATTGGGATAATAAGTAATTCGGGGGCTTACAGACGAAAATAAAAGAATTAAGTCCTGAAAAAGTGTATATTATAAATTACTAACTATTATGAACAAATAAAAATGATTAAAAATAATTAATTAAATAAACAATAAATACCAATAGGTATTGAGTTTACAGACATTTTGACTGCCTCGGTGGCTCAGTCGGTAGTGAACCTGCCTTCTGATCTAGGGGGCGTGGGTTCGATTCCCACCTAGGGCAAACATTCATATGATGTATATTTGTGTTTGTTCTATGTCTGGGTGTTAATATCTATTTAAGTATGTTTTAAAAGTATATAAGTATATATATCAGTCTCTGGCCGCCATAGTACAAGCTTTGCTTAGTTTGGGGTCAGACGACCGTGTGTTCAAGTGTCCCGAATATTTATTTATTTATTTTAAAAACATTTTTAATCACAAAAAAAATTATGCACATACATATTATAATACCTTCTTATACTCATTGACATGGACTTCTTTCAAATTGGCTATGTGGACATGTTGTGGACCAAATAATTGCCAAAGTGTGTTATAATTCTCAAATATACCTACTGAAGATTATTCCAATACTTTGAGTGAAAAAGACTTAGCATGTATATTTTATAGGTACTAATTTAATCGAGACTTACTTGTATAATTTATGTATAAAAACTATAGGTAGGTAGGTACGTATGTTAAAAATTAAGAACTAAAGTAAATATCTTTAATTGCATTTAGGTACGTGACGTGATGTATGATGATACTGAGGTGTCTTCGTCATTTTCTAAATTAGTTACGAAAAAGCTCTAAAACTGTCTATTTCTTTAAATTTTTATTAGGTTTTATTAGGTTCACTCGTAGGTGTTAATTTCTAATTTATTATTTCAAATTTGCAACAGTTTTGTCAAGTTCAGTAACTTCTCCAAAACCGATTCTTTTTCAACTTTGCACACACATGTCCCGTGACAAAACAACAATTATACAATATTAAAACTGCTTAAATTTAAAAGTTTTTTCCAGTGATAAATACTTGTTTATGTTTTTAAACACACCTTTACATATTAATTTCAAAACTGACTGTTTTATAATTTTTCAGATTAAATTATAAGAACTACGAAAAGCATAACAGATCTAGGCCAAAAAATAGGCCTGTGATGAAAACTGACGTGTTTTTCATTACATGGGACTGAGGTTTATAATTTACAGAATAAATAAATGCATTAGAATAACTCCAAGACAGTAAAAATGTCCTGTACCAATCATGGACGTAGAAAAAAAGTCGGACGGAACTTCAGCTAAGACAGAACTGAATTCTGTCATGGCGGTGACTTTCTAAATGTGAGTGAATTTCGGGTGGCCATGTTAACCAAATTTACCCATTTTTTATGGTTTTATTTTTGAGCGATGATAACCTAGTGGGAGAAGAATCGGCTATCAAGCTGAGAGAGCGGATCCGATCCCAGCCAAAGGCACGCACCAATATGTTCATTTGTAAACATTCCTATGCATATTTAATGTCATCTGTTAATATTTCTCTGGAGCACGGTCTATGGCAACAGGCTCGCCTCCTGGCATATTTGGAACCGAATATGATCCGGCGAAGTGTGCGTAAATGTAATACAATAGTATTACATCTCTACCAGCTCCTTCGGGGGAAAGGCGTGATGAAATGGTTATGTAATGTTAGTATGTTTATAAATAATTAGGTAAATATGTTTGTTTATAATAATGTTTTTAAATACATACACATGTGTTCACAGTTCACACAATTAGCAGATTGATTAGTGCCTCAAGCAGAATCGAACCCGCTCCATCTTGCTTGAGAGGAGAGCCTTCTCCAACTTGGCTATCATCGTTTCAAAAAGTTTTAGTGAGCTAAATTTTAGAAATGGAAAAGTTTCAAAGTTACAAAATTTACATTTCGAGGGACTGCATATGTAACAATACGCCGGAATCCTCCTTTAGTTGTATATAAGTCATTAGCTTTAAAATGTATTTACTACAAATGACACTGTATTGGTTTGGGATCCAACTATTTTAATCGTTACATCGTCTAATTATTTGGATCCAGTCATTCCTCCATGATTAGTTTTTTTTTAGGAAATCTTGTAAACAGAAAATACTTTGTGACTTTAATAAATTGAGTTTCGTAAAAAACATTTTACCATGTTTAGGGAAATTTCCACATGTGAACAATGGTAACACTGGTCTTGACACTGGCCTGTCTACCAGGTGTAGAGCGTTCCAAAACAAAAATGGTCACCTAGGTTACGTCAATCAATGCATAAGAGCAAGACCGAAATAAGTCGTTCACGACAAGGCCGAAAGAGACGATGAGGAGTGATGTAGCGAGTGTCAACTCTCGGAACGCTCTAATGATTTAATGAATATTTTTTTTCTGGTGAATAAAAATGTATAAAAATCGGGAATAAGTGATTGAATTATTCATTTACCTATGAAACGTGAGTACAGGATTTTTATTCTTGCGATCACTACGGTTTTTACACCATTTTACCGCACAAGACACGCTGTTTTGTAAAATTGTTTTCCCCGCATAGACGTGTTGTCAGTGTAGACGTTACGCTCAAATGACTAAAGATATCTGTGAATGTGTGCGTCGGCCTGTACGTACAAGGAGCTGGCTGACTTTGGGTAGCACAGTTTTGACAAAGATGAAGTTCCATCCGACTTTTTTTCTACATTCATGGTACCAATGTACAAAACTTTTTTTACCTCACTATATGAGTTGAGAGAGCAAAACACAAAAATCACGAAAAGAGAGACAAGAAAACACAATAAAATATTTTGCGTTGTTCTTACGTTAAATATGGAACCGCATGTATTGTATACTTTAACAAACTTTTATAAATTTCAAATATCGCAGGGCGAAGTCCTACCAAAAGCTTTACCTATCATTATTCAATTCTCACATAAAGCTTCTCTAAAAAGTGAAGATCGAAATTTTTAGTGGTGTCGATCTTGTTGTGCCATTTTCTGATTTCCTAAGCTAAACTAAAAACAGATCTAAAAGGACTGCGACAAACAGCAAGACTTTCAGACGCTTATAGTTAATAAGATTAGAGAGTGGGAAAACAAAATTGACGCCATTATGCTATAAAAGGTTGTAGTAGACTAGGCCTCTTTTTACATTGTGCCATATTCAACAAGCTTACATTCCTTATAATGGTTTAAGCGCAAAATGCCCAGTTCTCAAAATGGCAAGTGAATCTACAAAGAACGAATTTTTGAAATGGTAAATTTAGCATAACGTCTGATTCTAAATTAAACAAAGAAATATCTTCAAAATCCTTTTTGTCAGCGTGTTAAAGCGTAACTGGGTATAAAATATGTGTACTAACATAATCATAGATCCAGTTAAAACTTGGTCATTCTGCGAATTCGGTCTACAGAAATGTATTGTATGTAGTAGACTATCACTTGCTATATTGAAAATCGGTTGTACTTGTAAATATTCATAAAATAAGACTAAATAATGTTATACTTAAACTAAACTTCATTGTGTCGTAAGAATCTTAAAACTCCTACTGCTAAGACTGTAAAATGTTATCAAAGTTTTATCGTATCCATGTTTAATTACAATAAAATAATATGAATATTTAAAAATAATGTTATAGTAAAGTTTGACCGTCATGACGATAAACTTTACTGTAATCTCATACTCAGATGCTACCTATTTGTATACCCAATAACACTTTACGTAAGTAGGTGTATTTATTTATCTTGTCTTGCATCATAATATTACCAACCACTTTCGTCAATTGAAGTTTAGACCCCATGTATAAAGTAGGGTAGGCATGCTCACTTGTTATAATATAATTAAGTCAATAAACTAATAATTACCAAATACACAAAAAATCGTTTTATAATACTTTCTTCATCTCCTTTCTATGAAAATCATACACTAGCTCTGCGGGTTGTATCCGCTATTCTATGAACTAGTCATTTTATTGAGTTCAAAAGTATTCTTAATATTCATGTAGCTAGAGCATAAGCTGTACCCATCCGTAAAGAAGACCAAAGCTATCAAAACAAAAACGTTTAAAAATCATTTTAAACATTTTGGCTGCTCCATGCTCATTGTTGTTTTGAAATTACCAACAAAGTGATTAATTTTGCTACAAAAGTGTAAAAAAATTGCGACACAAAGATAGCCTGCAGCTGGATCTCGACTAACCGAACATGTCTCTCGAGGCACGCTTCTTTGTAGCACTTAGCACGCTCCACTTCGATCAGATATACATTCGCAACCGAAACGCTCCCACCATGAAGACTGAAGACATAAAATTGACTTATTGCGTGTTTGACAGCTTGCAAATATGACTTTCTGCGATTTTGACCTTTTACGATTACCTTTTTGGTATACCGGGTAGGTGTTACAAAAATCCTTTTGTATCCGCGAAGTACGCATATACATAGTCTAGCCATAAATATTGTTACAATACAAACTCCTTCGTTTATTTTATTTTTTGCATTTAAATTTGGAATGCGTTTATTATGTTGAAAACTACAATCAATTTCCCGCCATTTCACATATATTTCTCGTGATTATTACTAAATTTACAACATGGAATGGGGTGTCAAAGATAACAGGATTGCAGTGATTGCGTTGCACGAAAGGGGTATGGGGCCGTCGGTCATTTTCAAGACTCTTCAAAATCTCGGTATCAGCCGTATGTTCGTATATCGTAGTATCGACAGATATACCGACTCTTCCTCTGTTGAAAACCATAAAAGATCGGGGCGGCCGCGTGCGATGAGGACTACTAAGGCTGTTAATGCTGTTAAAGCCAGAATTCCCAAAAAACCCAATGAGGAAACAAAAAATCTTATCGCGAGAAATGAAAATACCCGCTAGGACTCTAACGCGTATAATAAAACAAGACCTGAAGCTTGGTGCTTATCATCGATATACAGGACATGCCTTTAATCAATCGCTGCAGTTAAAGAGAGTGGATAGATCAAAATGTCATCTATCCCGGTACGCAGGTGAAAGTTTTATATTATTTTTTAATATTATTTTTACCGACGAAAAAATTTTCACGATAGAAGAGCACTGCAACAAGCAAAACGACAAAGTGTACGCTCACAGCTCTAAAGAAGCTACGGAAGTGGTTGGAAAGGTACAGCGTGGTCATCATCCTGCGTCAGTCATGGTTTGGTAGAGGGTATCCTTTCACGGCGTCACAAAGCTTCATTTTTGTGAAAAAGGGGTGAAAACTTTAGCCAAAGTGTATCAAGAGACCGTCTTAGATGGTGTTGTAAAACCCCTTAGCAATACACTTTTTAAAAATCCACCGTGGAGTTTCCAACAAGACTCTGCACCTGGTCACAAGGCGCGAACTACCCAAGCCTGGCTGGAAGCCAATGTTCCGGACTTTATAAGGGCTGAAGACTGGCCCTCCTCTAGCCCAGATCTAAACCCCCTGGACTACAAATTATGGTCAGTTTTAGAGGGCATGGCCTGCTCTAAACGACACGCCGACATAGAGTCACTTAAGAAATCTTTGAAGCAAGCAGTGGCTAAATTTCCCATGGAAACAGTCCGTAAATCCATAGATTCTTGGCCAGACCGACTAAAGGCCTGTATCAAAGCCAAAGGTGGTAATTTTGAATAAAATAATAGTTATATTTTTGTTAAGACTTCAATACATGTGTACATATAATTTTTATTAACACTACATTACTGTATAAAAAAATAAATGCATTTTCATTTGTAACAGAACTTATGGCTAGACTAGGTAATATCGACTAGAGAATGCAATTATGCTAGTTTAAATAAAATATTAACTCTAAAAATTTTGAACACACATCGCATCGCGCTCCGCTTTACTCTCATCTTAAAAGCGCGAACGCAGACGCTAATTGCGTTGATTTTGTTTGTAAACTATTCGCGTTGTAGCGCTACTTTCTTAGAATAAAAGCTGCGAACATATGATAGAGATTTGTTAACATTTTTATAAAATTTCCTTTTTTTCTTGCATTTTTAAACCGGTCTCTCTCTCTCTCTTGCTAATTTTAATGTGCATTTTTTTTGGTGCATTTGCATGAATCCCTATAAATGTGTTTACATGCCCTTCAATTATTCAACAGGGTTCTTGAAACATGCTGTATATTGCGATTTTGACTTTTTTGCAGTACTTGACGTTCCACGTATTCACTTTGGAAGTGAAACAGAGGCTTGCTTCTCTTGTCCCTACTTCTCGCCCCTCACAAGGGTCAAAGAGAAGCGAGACTCGCGAGGAATGCTCTATCAGCGGAGACCCAACTATGCTAAAGTAGAATACATGTTTATTTTCTATTTTTTTGCCATTAACATCATACCGACCATCGCAAAGGCGCCTATACTTGTGGTTGCAATATTGGCTGAGAATCTTAACTGTATCCAGGTCCAGCTCGTATCAATTTTCTGCAATAAATAGAAATGGATATTTTAATAATTATTTAAAAAACAAAAACTACATTGTTAAAACATGTCTGAAGACGCAAAGTGTGGAAACCACTAACACATTTTGTCAATGAAAATTGTAGGTTGTTGTGGAAAGACAATAGTTACCTACCTACAACTATAAAAGTTATCAATGAATTCTCATTTCTATTTACTTTATCAAGTTGGTCACACTGTAAATATAATAGGTAAGTAATTTGGGTATTTACTTCAAAAAATTTAGGCAGATAGAAAAAATCATATAACATAATTATTATAATATTCATGTAAGTATTATTATTATTATATTTCACTTTATACAAAATCACCTTGATAAGGTCTTCGAGGTGCGAGTCCTGAGGATAGTTTACTTCTGAGAGCCGACGAGAGCTCTTGAACTGGTCGATGGCTTCATTTTTGACGCGCGGGTGTCGCGCAAATATGTCCATGTCAAACAAGGCCAGCACCCCCTCAGCCCCCGCGCCCCCCGCGGGGGAGATGCGGCTCTGGTAGTACTCGTGCGCTGACTTCACCGCCTCCTTATTGCGCTCCTCGTTGCTTTTTTCGAAACGCTGATAAAGCGGGACCACGCCCTTGAATGGAAAATGGGAATTAATGGATAATTGAGGTTAAATTGTCGCGCGAACAATTAAACGCAAAATCGAACATTGTTTTGACAATCTTATAGGCTTAGGCTAGGCTTATTATCGAAATATAAAAAAAAGTAAGTAAATAAGAAGCAATTTCAAATTTCTACTAAACACTTAACGAGTAAGTACATTTAAGTCTACGTCACCTCTAAAAAAATACTAGGCTATAGAATAAATGTTCTAAATATATCGCATTACCCTTGCGACAGAGTTTTAAGCAGCAAGTTACCTCGAGTACGCCGATCTCGTAGTGGTCGGGCGGCAGGTCGCGCGCGGCGGCGTCGCGTCGCCCGCGCAGGGCGGCGGCGGCCGCCTGCGCCGCGCGCGCGTGCTGCGCCGCCAGCGCGCGCGGGTGCAGGCAACGCCCGTCGCCTGCGCCCTCTGACGACAGAACAAACTTACTTTGTTAACGAAAGCCTTTATTTATTTAGGTAGAAATACCAAGAGTTTACACTTTAGACATTAAGAAAGAAAACAATTACTAAATAACATTAACAATAACATTTCGCTGGGATTTCTTGGCTGTATTGCTTTCTAGTAGCGCCAGAAATCAGGGGAGAGGAGTTTTTAAAGATGGATTGATCGATAATATAGCGTACCACCGTAGAGGATTCCTGACATGATATTGTTGTAGACATTTATCGCTTCTTCGACCGCTTTTTTGGTGTTGATGTCGTTCGTTGTGACGAACTTTAGAAATCTGTCCTCCGAATACTGAAAAATGAAAAATACTTAGTGTGAGAGACCTTCTATTGCATTGATTTCCTGGAAGAAATCGCTTTAGACGATAAGGCCGATCTTTTACAACCGAATATTTTTTTATTCGTTTAAGTATTTTTATTTGTATTTTTTAGTGTGTTAAAATACCAATAAGATAATAAAAATATCATTTTGTCTCGTCTGCTAACCAAACAAACAAAACATTGTCAAACTGGGTAAATATGTCTCTATGTCTCCTTCACGCGTAAAAGAAATACTATTTCATTTGACTATCAGCTTTCTAGTGTCAGCATATCAAAGGTCCAAACAGTGCGTGACTTAGGAATTTTACTTGACTCCAAATTAACTTATTCTGAACATATTGAAGCTATTATTAAAAAATCATATAAAAGCCTTGGTTTTATCATGCGAGTCTGTAAACCTTTCTCGGACGCAAAGTGTATTAAACTACTGTATTACTCATATGTTCGAAGCATTTTGGAATACTGTAGTACGATATGGAACCCCTCTTACATTACATACATAAGAGATATTGAGAACATTCAATACAAATTTATAAAACATCTCAACTACAGGGCACGTACATACATGCTGAGTTATGAAGATTCATGTAAGTACCACCATCTAACTAGTCTTGAGAACAGACGCATGATCTTAGACATGGTATTTCTGCACGGCTTGTGTAACGGGTGCATTGATTGCCCTGCCCTGATCAGTAGTATTCTCAGCTTTCGTGCACCTCAAAAACGAACTAGAAATATAAAATTATTTGCTGTCGCACAAACTCATACCAACTATGCACAAAATTCAATAATCAATCGTCTACATAGAACCTATAATCTAAAATTTTGTAACTATACCGATATCTTTCACTTAAAAAAAGGAGCTTTTAAACTTGATATAACCAAATTAATCCATGGCACAGATATTTCATAATTATAATCATATTCATATATCCCACTCTCACACTTTTACACATCCTCACACACACTCTCTCTCTCACACATACACACACACACACACGACTGCACATATTATTTAATTCATTAATATAATATACATTCTTTATTGGCTGTAAGTTTAGTTTGTTACTGTTGTATTTTGTTTTTTAAGGGCTGTGAATGTTGTTTAATAAATAAAATAAAAAATAAAAAAAAAAAAAAAAATACCTACTTATTTATTCTTAATCCTACTTCGTACGATGAATCTGTTTGTCAATAATTAATTGCTATTTTTATTGTTAACTAGCTGCGCCCCGCGGTTTCACCCGCGGTTAAAAAGTATCCTATGTGCTATTCTAGACTTTAATATATCTCTGTGCCAAATTTCATCCAGATCTGTTCAGCCGTTCTGGCGTGAAAGAGTAACAAACTTCCATCCATACATACAAACTTTCGCGTTTATAATATTAGTAGGATCTAACTCCAATTTAAAACGATTGGTCCGCGGTAGTATGTATTTCATCTGCTACATGACTGGAGCCCGGTGTATGGCGACAGGCTCGCCCCCTGTCACATTTGGGACTGAATATCGTCCGGCGAAGTGTGGGTGTTGTATTACAATGTATGTGGGTACGTAGGTGTATAACGATATGTTGTGTTGTTCGTTAGTGTGGAGACTCACAGCAGCCAGTTCGTCCGTGTGTAGTTTAGGCACGGTGGTCTCGTCCCGCCAGGCGCGCAGGAAGGTCTCCGCGGCGGCGGCGGCGGCGGCCACGTGTGCCGAGCGCAGCGAGCGCGGGTGCAGGCACGGCGCTGAGGCCGCCGCCTCGCGCATGCTTGTCACGTAGGCCTCCCGAGCTGTTTCCATCGCGATCGTCACACGCGCCGCATTCCGCTCCCGGTGCAGGGGTAACAACTCCTCCAGTTCCTGCGACAGATACATCGTTGATACTAGGTTGAGGACTAGGTGGATTTTGACATTTTTAATTATTTATTTGTTGATATTCCAATGTATTTATTAATTTGTTGTTATTTCAATTTATTATAAATTCTAAATTATGTTCGTAGTCGTTCACAATGTTTGTAAATGTACATTCTTTTTCTACACACGGTAACCTACATATATTCCATTGGCTTATGTGTTTATTTTTAGTTTATTCATTTAAGTAGGTATAAGCTGTTGGTTACCCAAATATGTTAAATAAATAAATACACTTGTTTCGAAATATTCTATGGATGCAAGAAATGCTTGCATTATGAAATCATGCTTAAAGAAGGAACGCTTTGAAATGCTTTAAAACCTCGCATTTTACCTTCTCCAGTGCTCTCCAGTCATCATTGTCATATTCTAATTCTTCACTGTCGTGTCCGTGCTCCTCACTTGTGTCATTGTGTTCTTCAATGGTTTCTTCGTGCTCCTCAAGATTATCTCCGTAATCAGTACTTTGGTCACTATGTTTATCATCATCATCTTCTAGTGTATCTTTATCCTTTTGCGCGGTAAATTCGCTAAAGAATGCTTTCCTCGCGGCGGCGACGGCGGAGTTATGTCTCGTAGTGAGCTCTTCGTCCGCTAGACACTCGTCTATCTGCATTGCTGCCTCGTACCCCGCCTTGCTCCGCGCCGCAGCCTCTAGGATACGTCCGCTGTTAATCGCGACGTAATCGGCCAGAGACGCGTCCAGCTCCTGAATAAAATTACAGATTTTTGATTGCTGTAACAGCTTCGAAAATTAAAATATTTTAACGAATTAAATTTTAGAAATTAGTGGTTATAATCTCTTCCAATGTTTATTTATTTTCAGCCTGAAGCGTTCCTGGACAAAGGGCTCTGCTTTCCCTCCTTCCAAACTGCCCGGTCTTCGACTTTGGTGGTCCAAAACCAAAATCGCCGATGTCAGTCTCAAAGCCGGATAGCTGGCACTCAAAATGGGACTGGGCGGGACATGTCTGCCGAATGCCGAGCGACCTGCGACCAGCATTGCGAATGCTGCGCAAAGTCACTACAGATTGGGTCCCAAAATCAAATCTACTTCAGGGTCGACTCAGATGAAGGTGGCGTGACGAGCTATACAAACTCGCATGACAAAGACTGACAAACTGACTCACAAATTAGGCGCCACCTACGTCTATTTTCTATCTTTGGTTGCAATAATCTGTACAAGATGGCGTTAGTTGCCTAATTTGCGAAGGGTTTGTCTGTAATTTTCGAAAGACGCAATTGCCCCAGTTGACCCTAAATAGCAACTGGGTGTACGGTTGGTTTCCGTACCTGCAGCAAGGCATCGAGTCGCGCGGCGACGAGCGCGGGCGCGGCGAGCGTGCGGCGCGCGGTGAAGGCGTGTCGCGCGGCGAGCAGCGCGGCGGCGTGCAGCCGCGGCACCGCGCCGCGCGGCACGCATTCGGCGCCACCTACGCAACGCTCCATATGCGCGCTGTACTCGTAGCGACACGCGCTTAGCGCCGCTTCCAGGCTCGCCGCGCTCGTCGCCTGAACGTACAACAAGTCAAACATTAACAAATAACTTCAACTTCTTTTCGCAGAAATATGAATATGAATGGAAATATGAATCCCTCGGTGATGGATACATATTTCTGCCTTTTGGGGTAGAAACTTTGGGCCCTTGGGGTCCAAGCGCATGGTTGCTCTTCAATGAGCTGTCAAAGCGTCTGATAGAGAGAACAAACGACCAAAGGGCTGGTGCTTACCTCGGTCAGCGAATTAGCATTGCTATTCAGCGAGGTAACGTTGCCAGCCTTTTGGGTACTTTACCCGCGGATACTGACTTGAGCTCTGTTTATTATTTGTAATTTGTTATTTTTGTTTGGTTTATTTTTTGCTGCAATTATGTTTTGTTTAAAGTAAGTTTGGTTCTAAAATATCTTTTCGCAGATCATATAGAGCAGGGGTGGCCAACCGGTCGATCGCGACCGACTGGTCGATCGCGGCTATTAGTCCAGTCGATCGTGGCAAAGCAAAACACAAAGAAATTGAATATGCCTATAATAAACTTTTTACAATAAATAATACGTAGAATAGACTGTGCATCGTAATTATCAACAGCTGCGCACAGTATTTTGTATGGTTTTTAAATCACCGAGTCGTTCTATGGTGTTATTTAGCCTTTCTCCCTAGCTTCCTTATGTTTTCAGCATGCGAAAGACAAAAATCTCGGAACATGTGGGACATGGATGGGGTGGGTGTCAAGGCAATTCGTCAGTTGACGACAGTTGCTAGCAGAGTTACGATCTCATGACTACCGATATAAATCACGATTAGACTTAGCATCGCGCCTCATACGCTATGATTGTTTTTTTTTTTTTTAATTTCAAGAAGTATGTAATTGGTAGATCGCGGAGGGTTGGCCACCCCTGAGTCTATTGTAGCCAAAGCATCACGAGCTTTAGGGTTTGTCATCGTACTTCTAGTGACTTCAAACGAGCTAAGATTTTTAAAAATCTTTATTGCACATTTTTTCGAAGCAACCTGGAGTAGGTACGCATCACAAATCTGGAACCCCCGGTATGAGAAGTACATTTCCAGAATCACTCTCACTTTAACATGCACAGTAGGTATATTAAACGAAAATCAGTTCGGTTTCACGAAAAGCAGATCAACAACAGATACGGGAGTTCGATTAGTTACGCATGTGATGGAAGCTTGGGAGAGTTCACAGGATGCCATCGGTGTTTTTTGTGATCTTTCCAAAGCGTTTAATTGTGTAGGACACCGTACATTGATCCGTTAATTGAATTGAATTCGTGGAATCGCTCTAGATCTTGTCGAGTCATATTTAACTGATAGACAATAAAAAGTAGGAATTAATGGAGTCACATCTTCCGAATCTTTAGTTACAATGGGAGTACCACAAGGTTCTATCTTAGGCCCGTTCATTTTTAGCGTATATAAATTATTTACCGTATTTGGTTAAGGATCTTACAGACATAGTTCTATTCGCTGATGATACATCTCTTTTTTTAGAACAGATATGAAAGATAGTGAACTTGCGCATGTGCACAACGTACTGACTTTTATTTCGACATGGTTCGCTGCGAACAATATGTTACTAAATGAAAAAAAAACAAGTGTTTAAAGTTTTCCATGCCTAATGTTAGATATATAGAACCTAACGTAATGCTTGAGGGCGATAAACTTAACATAGACAAGGCGACGGTGTTCCTGGGTATAAGCATTGATTCCAAACTGCAGTGGGGTCCACATATTAGTGCTCTGCCTGGGAGACTTAGTTCTGCTGATTAGTAAGATTAGGCAACTGACGGATATAGCTACAGCTCGGATGGTTTACTTTGCTTATTTTCACAGCATAATGTCATATGGTATTTTGCTGTGGAGATCAGCTGCTGAAGTAGAGGCCATTTTTATTTTGCAAAAGCGAGCGGTCCGCGCTATCTACGGGATGGGTCCCCGCGAATCCTTGAGAGATTTATTTAAAGAAATACATTTATTAACTTTACCTTCTTTTGTATATCTTTGAAAATATTATATACGTTCGCAAAAATCTACATAAATTTAAATTGAACTGTGACTATCATAATAATAACACCAGAAATAAGGATAAGATAGTTGTACCGAGATTTAGACTGACTAAGTCAAATAAGTCATTTTTAGTCAACTGCGTTCGTTTTTACAATAAAATCCCAAAAAATATCACAGGGCTCATTGAGGGAAAATTCAAATCACACGTAAAAACTACATTAATGAAAAGAGTGTATTACGAGTATAAGGTAAGAATTATTAAGAAGACCAAGATGTCTGGAGCAATCTACTTCCGCCAAATAGCAACTAGTATATATAGATATTACCTAGTTGTACCAAAATTTGTGAGACTGAAATTTATTTATTTTTTGAAAAAATAATGGCCTCAGTTTCTTGCCTGTTCTTCTGAGTAGAGGCTCTTTATCCGAACAAGGCGGTCGAGTCTATGTAAAAAAAAATTGACGTTCATAAGTGTATATTTAAATCCTAAACATGAAAAAAATATGAATAAAAAAATACATACTCGTACTTAGGTATATTTACTCGTAAGTACTTATATCTAAGGTAAGCATTTGTAACTAAGCTGTTAGTCATCCTGTGAAGTGTAAATAAAATTTAATTTAATTTAATCCATAATATTATAGTCAATTCAACCAGATATTACTAACAATGAATCCAATGTTTTTAAACGATTTTTTGGAATACTTAAACTGATAATTGTTTGCTTGATAAGCCCACAAAAGTATCGTTTCATAATGTTTGTGTAGCAATGTAGAGAACACTATCCTATTGTACGGTTTTTACTGTCCCAGTTTAAAGTTACCTGCATGACAGTAGTCGGCGTCGGAAGAGCATCGCTGTTAAATATTTCAACGTAGCTTTTGAAATACTCGGCGAAGTCCTGGAGGGTCACCATCTGACCGTTAATGCGTTTGATCGTTAAGTTTTCTGAGTCGAATAGCAATGGCACCAACTCGAGCAGCGCATTCTTGAACTCGGCTGAAATATTTGCAGGCGATAGAAGATAATAAATCATCAAAACAAGGTTAAGAAGTTTAAGAACAAACGATGCAAGGTGGAATGATGCAAACCACTGATTTCCACATTTTAATTCTAATTCCAACTAATTTATTTACTTATTCATTTCCTTATAGGAAAACGCAGCAACAGAAAAATCACAGACCTAAGATTTTTTTTTTTTGCTTTGCAAAATGGAAACAAAAAAGTCAAGCTAGTTTCCGGTAATAGAAGAAGTAAAGAAAAGGTTATAAGTTCAAACTTAAAAAATAAATTAAAAAATAGCACAAACTGGGGGACAACTATGCTAACCATAGCCGATACTCAAATTAACCGTTGATGTTGCGTTAGCTTTAAAAAAATCGACGAGGAACGGCTCAGTATCACTATGCTTCATCACAATGTTTCACTAACCTATCAGCTGGATCTAGACTGCCGGTGACACGTTTGTGAGTCCGTTTTTTAAGGCTAACGCTAACGCAACGTCAATCAATGGTTTAGTTAAGTATCGGTTGAACATGGGTAGCTGAATTGCCCTCATAGCACGCGACAACGGTATGTCGATCCTTCATCGAGACAGACAGACGTATGTTTACACGTATAGCCTTTTCACATTCTCCCAAGAAAAAGTGGTGAGAAGAATTTTGTCGCACGCGCATGCTATTAGACCAGGTGAGTGTTACCCTTGAGCTGGCCGCTGAAGGCGGGGCTGGAGGCGACGGTGAGGCCGGGGTGCGGCAGCAGGAAGCCGCGCACGCGCTCGAACGCGCCGTGAATGTGCGCGCGCACCTCGCGCAGCTCGCTCGCTTGCGAGCCGCGGATCTGTGCAATGGACACTGACTTCTATTACTACGTATCGTAGAAGCTATCAAAAGGAAAGATCATGCTTCATTTTGTTGAGAGCTTAAACTAAAGTTTGCTGCAGCGCTAAAACAAAAATTAGTCGTATAACCTGACAGTACAAACATGCAACGCTTGGTTTTCACGCGACCAAAAGGTCGAAAGCGACTTGGGCGCTTGAGAGCTATGGACAAAGTGAAGTGTGGCCGTATGGAACCTGCACCTGCACGGAACATAGTAGTGATGTGCGGCGTCTTCTCTATACTCAATCATATAACTCAATAGCAATGAATCTCAATATCATGGCAAAGATCATTCGGCACACTGTAGCGTATAAACCATTTTTTAAGAGCGAAATTTCGGTCGCCTAATTTGCGCTACATTCGGTTTCATAAAAGGCCTGTGGGTGCCACACGGCAGCTACGCTTCTTACACTCGTATAATGCGTATGCTTTAAATAGAAAAACAGATTGCAATTCAAAGATAAACTTGTCAAAATGTTTAGTATAGTTCTAGATTTTGTTAGCGAATTAAAAATAACTATAAAAATACGAGTTGAGTTTCCAAAGGAGTTTGTCTATTCTTTGAAGGTTGGATATCTCACGCGCCATATCTCACAACCACCGTAATACAATACAAGTAATACAAAACTCTTTATTGACACCAAAAAAAAAATGAAAACCATACGACACGACGTAAACGGTACGACTGTAGTCACAACCTGTTCGTAGGTAGTACACTTGCCTCGAGCCTCTTGTCCAGCAGCTGCTGGCCACCCTCGGCTCCGTAAGGGTGGTCGTACGCGAAGCTCCAGTCCCGCACCAGGAAACGAAGCTCTTGAAAGGGCTCCCCGGCGCCCTCCTCGCGCGCCAGCTTGCCGTACTCAGTGAACAACTGCCCAGGGAAACAGACACTTAGGCGGGGTGCAGGTGGAGGAGCTAAGTTAACTTAGTTTAGCTTAACTTCGCATAGCTGGCGCAGTTTTGGATACTTGTGAACAGTCCGCAAACTAGGCAAACTAAGCAAACAAGTATAGAAAACTGCGTCAAATGTGCGAGCTAAGCCTAATTAAGTTAGCTTAACTTTCGGTCTGCAGCCGTTAGAAGACACTGTTGCCTGGCTTTATTCACTAAAAGTAAATAGGTAAATATATAACTATATTCTTATAGACACAGAAGAAATAAGAAATATTCTGTGGATATTATTTTTTCAATCTAGAAAAATAACTTTTAACCTATTTAAAAATATTCGTACAATTAAAATTGTGCGTATGTACGATCTTCATGCTTTGATACATTTTTTTACTGTTTTATGGGATGTCTGGCTCTGGGCCATTTTTCTATCCACGTTGTAGTCACATTCAGTATTTTTTTCCAATAGTGTTTATAAGCATGGCGCGCGCGATTATGCGCTTTTAAATTGTAATTTTTTAAGCGACAGTAGTAAAATATTAATTTAACATTTGTTTTTTTACTTTTGGTATTTTTGGTAGTAAACAAATCGACGTCAGACATACTTGTAAATAGTGCAGATCGTCCTCCTTGATGTTCTGCGAGAGGTTATAGATTTGTACGGAGGAGAGCAGCGTGGAGAGCGCGAACACAGTGGTCGAGTCCCGCATTGTCGAGGAGCTGTCAAAGGCTCCTTGAGTGTCCAGCAGCACCACCGCCACCTGCCGGGAAAACAGGCTTTACACCTTTACTCCTAGCGCACGCATCCTACACCCTCGTCACACGGCTAACGGCATAGCGACGAAGTCAAAACCATCTACAGTCAACACCAGAATTTGAATTAAAAAATATTTATAAATAAGTAAGTGCATAAAATCCAATCAATCGTTATAATTGCTGACGGGATCTGCTGGTTAATGTAATGGAAATAACTGCTTCCTGCAATGGAATTAGAGAATGAACGGAAAATAGGTAGGTATAAGGCGTATGACGAGAATTAGTAGTTACCTATATAGATGTACGTTGTTACCTTTTCATTTTTCCCCTCCAATTCAAGATCAACCACGATGGGCTCCGACCAAACCAGAATTCCCTCGGTGTGTCTATCGCAGCCACCGCGCCAGTTGAACCCGGTGAGGGGCTCGTCGTCAGCGCCGAGCCAGGCGCCGCTGCGGCGCGCCGCCTCCTGCAACAGAGGCGCGGTGAGCGGGCGCGGGCGCGGGCCCGGGGGTGGGCGGGGGTGCAGGCGGGTGCGGGGTACGGACCGGCGCGCGCAGGTAGCGCAGGAAGAAGTCGAGCAGGAAGGACTTGCCGCCGCGCGTGGCGCCCGCCACGCTCACCACGGCCACGGGCAGCGCGCGCGCCGCGCCGCCGCCGCCGCCCGCCACGCGCCGCAGCGCGCCCTCGTCGCACCGGTAGCGCCCGTCCTCTTCCACGAACAACACCTGCACGCCTTCGCCGCTTGCAACCATTCTGACCTGCATTCAAAAAAAAGTGTCACAACAAGTTTTTTATGGCTCTTCAAAAAATCAGGTGTTACTGTCCTATTTACATCTAGGTATTTCGCTTCTGGTTTACGGAAATTTTAAAAACCCGAAATACTAACAAACACAAAACTAAGTGTAAATAACCAAAGCTATCAACTCAAACAAAACATATCGTCACGTCTTTGCCCCAAAGAGGCTGGTAGAGGTGTAATACAACACTCACACTTCGCCGGACGATATTCAGTCCCAAATGTGACAGGGGACGAGCCTGTACACAGGGCTCCATGTAGCAGATGGCATACAATACGCAAATATGTTCACACTATGAACAATTTGGTGCGTGCCGTGGCTAGGTTTGAACCCGCTCCGTCTGGCTTGAGAGGCGGGCCTTCTCCAACTAGGCCATCATCGCTGTCCTACAAGCGAGTCCGCAAGTCATACAAAAATGTAGACAACTAGGTGCCTATTACTCTACTCATAGGCTGCAAAAGTGGTGTTCCGTAAAGGAATTTCCATTATTTTCTTTCAAACACAGTTGAAAAAAGACGCTTTTTAACACTCACCGTTTTCGTTAAATTAACTTGTAAGTTCCAACTGTACAACCAAAAATTATTCGTTCATAAAATATTCACTGTATAGAGCTGTCGATGTCGGTTCCTTATCTGATATCTTTCTGCCAAACTAAATAAAAGTAAGTACACAATTATATGTCACAGACTTCACTTTTCTGCTTCGGCTTCACGACCCGCGGACAAGTAAGTACGGAGCCGGCGACAATGAATCCAACAAACCTACAAGCCACAACACAACCGTGTGACTGTGGAGCCACATAAAGAGTAGATAGTTAGAATATTATAATAGAGGGGAAGTGTGAACTGTAGAGTGTAGCGCGATAGCGATATTGATATCCGCTGAACTACTGCGGGGATTCCCCGATCATTGTGATTATTTGGCGTTCATGCTTCTCGTACTCTACTTATTCCCTTCTACAAAACACACATGTATTAGATAGAACTGTGTACAACAGAATACCTATGTTTACATATATTGTATAAGTAAAAGATTGATTTACGCAATATATATTTTTTTACCTTAGGCTTAAACAAACGCACTCCAAATAACTGATAAGTACAAATCTTAGTGACGTAGTTGGATTACGTGGAATAGCTATGTAATCTTATAGCAGACGTTACGTTATTTTACCTACCAAATTTAGGAGTTTACGTTAAATAAGGGACACATAAGCGGTACGGCATTATCGGCACAGCCAGGCAGTAAAACCGAGTATTTATCAATTAATCCTTAAGAATGAACGAATGAATCTGCATTGCACGAAAAACTGTACCCTTATTGCCGACAATGAATACTACTTAGATATAATATTTGATGATATTTTCCAATCCTTAAAGAGTACTATAAAATATTAATTGGAAAATTCTAAACCTATTCATTTCCGGCAATAAGAGTTCAGTTTTTGGACTGTACTTTTGTATGAAATTATCATTATCGACCGAGCAGGCGATAGCGAGCGAAGAGCCTATGCTTCAGCTTCGACAAAAATGCTTAGTTTACTTTATTGTTCAGGGTTAGGGTAGGCGTTTGTGACAATTTGGTGCCGTGACCAGGATAACACAGTGTTGTCACAAATTGTTTTAGGTATTTCTACTACCTAGGCACAGTTTTAGCCGCTATTGGAGGCAATTTGTTTTAGATTAAAAATAAAGATAAGCTGCTTAAACCTATCAAAATTATTTTTCCGGGATACATGTGGTATATGTACGTAGCACTCACATACAAGCTTTCTAAAGCCTACCATTCACACGCGTACCAATCAGCGACCGAATCTGCGTGTGAATGGTGACGAATCCTCCGCACGCCATCGAAGACGCGAGCGGCGCGACAAGCCCTCGCCGCCTAGCGCGCCTGAGCGCTCGTGTAGTGTGTGGGTAATGACGGGATTTATCCACCGATTCGTACGGCGCGGCATACGGCTCGTGGCTCGTCTAATGAATGGCGGGCTTTATATTGTGTAGTGTTGATAGTAGAACCCAGTAAAGAACGAACTTCACCCATTTGTTTACTTGATGATATTAAATACATTGTAAGCGGGTTGCCTAAGAAATTCCTGTCAAGAATTTGAAAATTAAATTCTAAAAACTGATTATATTTAACATCGCACTCATGGGCGCCGCCAGGATTATTTTCAGGGAGGTGTACCTCACTATGCTATCAATTCTGTCTATAAAAATCATTTGTGAGTGTGTGTAAGTCTGTGTGTATGTTCCATATGAACTCCAAAACGGTTGGAGGGACTTTGATGAAACTTTCAGGTAATCTTCAGTTTTTCAGATGCGTTTTCTTTGCACCCCCTTGCACCCTGCTGCCAGCGCCCCAGATTGCCCATGATTGCATGGTAAGAGTTAGTAATATGATAAGTACATCGATATTCTAGAATTAGTCCGTCGTTCAGAGATACACTTATATACCTACCATACCAATCGAAATGAAATCGAAAGATGAAGCCTACAAACACTAGGCTGCTTATCTTTTTACCCGACTTCCAAATATAAGAGATTATTTCTCAATTCGCTTATGTTTTATCCCCTGTCACATGTTTACCTTAAGTTGCCACTTGACAGGTAGGTATATTAATTAGTTAGATTATTATAGGTATAGAGGTTAGTCAACGCAAGTATTTCAATAAAACAAGTGGCTCTGTGAGCTGTAGACTTCGCGGCTGACGTTTGTCTCTCCTCTAATTTTCCTCCTCTAATGAATTGATTAAGAAATGCGACGTGCAGAGAAAGACAAAGATCCGGACAGAGATCCGGACATAGATCCGGACTGACATCCGGACAGAAACTGGACATACGAAAGCATTTTTTTCCAAGCTGAAGCATAGACGCTACGCTCGCTATTGCTCGCTCGGTCGATTATGTTATTATAAATCCTAACTAATATTATATTTTTAATATTAGTTGTAAATAAATAAAAAAAATCACTTATTTTTTTTATTTGTTTGTAACGCTTTCACGCCTCAAGTACTCAACCGATCATCTTGAAATTTTGCACATGGTCGGGTGTACGGTAAAGGACATGGGGTACTTTTTATCCCGAAAAAATAATTGTTCCTGTGGGACCTCGAGTGAAACCGTGGGGCGCAGCTAGTTTTAAATATTTGTGAGTTAACAGAGAGGTCGTACCGTAACAAATTTTCTGTCTAAGTATAAGAATTACGTAATACTGTGGCTATTTATGGATAAAACCACACCACATCTCACCAAAGACCAATAAAGTATTGAGAACAAAAACATGTTTTTGAGTAGGTAGGTAATAAAATATTCAGATTTCAGTTATTCATATTGTCATCACACAATTTACATCATCGGCATTTACCCAGTGTTTGCATTCTGGACAGAAAGACAAAGGAAATAGTGAGTGCTCCGCGAAGCAGCAGAATTTGGACGTTGAAGGCCGCGCATCAAAATATGCTAGGTCGTTCGTCCGTATTTGTTATCAATATTATTTATAGATCTATTTATAAAACGTGCACTTGATAAGCGGGGAATTCTCGGTTCGCCCACGCCAGTTAAGCATAATACATATTGTATATGTATAATAATATAATTTGAACTCTATGGTAGGTCCCGCCCGGCCGGACGCACTATAGAGTAGGTATAGAGTTATAGAGAAGTTTAGACAGTAAGACGCTTTTGTGGACTGTGTGTTGCTGTGTATACGGTGTGAATCGGCGTATGCGAACTGAAGCGACTGTCACCGCTTTTTAATGTACAAATTACAATACAAATATATGTACTTACATGATCGATATCTGTGCGTTTATTATCAGTAAAATAAGTTTACCTTTGTTCGATGCAAATCGCGTACCTGAACAGTGAACACGAAAATAATATCTAATTATGAATTAATACTCACCTATCTAAGTTAACAGTGTTGTTTGTAATCTGTATCCCTAAATTATAAACGTTCAGGCAGTTCCAGGTAAGTTTATAGCACATTCAATTGATATAAACAATAAAATTCAACACTAGCATAAAATATTGCTTTCCAAAAGAAATACATAAATCCGCAGGTACTTTCATTGGCGACAGATAGGTATTTATTTTTAAAGTGTTATAACTTTATAAACATTTAGTAAGACTGCTTGTAATTTGACTGTATGTATACCTACATTTATATCTTTGATAGTCCAATTTCAACATCGATATGATTGGTAACACTGCATATTATTAGCAAATTATTACATACCTACCATACAAAAGTACATGTACTTGACGCTTGATTGCTATTACTAACTATACCTATTAATTTATTCTATTATTTTAAAATATTTTAACCACACTGCAACTCGCCATTATGTTCTAGCAAGGGTAACCATGAGCTGCTTGAAAAAATCAAGCGGCGAAGGCGTGCAGGTGTTGTTCGTGGAAGAGGACGGGCGCTACCGGTGCGACGAGGGCGCGCTGCGGCGCGTGGCGGGCGGCGGCGGCGGCGCGGCGCGCGCGCTGCCCGTGGCCGTGGTGAGCGTGGCGGGCGCCACGCGCGGCGGCAAGTCCTTCCTGCTCGACTTCTTCCTGCGCTACCTGCGCGCGCCGGTCCGTACCCCGCACCCGCCTGCACCCCCGCCCGCCCCCGCGCCCGCGCCCGCGCCCGCTCACCGCGCCTCTGTTGCAGGAGGCGGCGCGCCGCAGCGGCGCCTGGCTCGGAGCTGACGACGAGCCCCTCACCGGGTTCAGCTGGCGCGGCGGCTGGGAGCGTAATACGACGGGCATACTGCTGTGGTCAGAGCCAATTATTGCCACTTACGAAGCCCATGGACGTGAAAAGAAGGTAAGTATATCTTCATCATCCAAGATAAAACTGCAGGTCAGAACGTGGATCCCTAAGTTCCATGGACTCCAGCAAGCATGCACGCTTCCACAAAGTTTTGTCGACTCTTTTTAATAGAGACAGGCGTAGGTATATTTAGACTTGGCGTTGACACGTTCTCACACGACAAAAATTTACGAAAAGTTTTTGTCGCGCTGCTCATGCTAGGCCTGTTGAAAGGTCTCTTTAGTACCTATAACTTCTTTCGTCTTTGAATAATGCTCATACATTTATAGCTGACTGGAATGATACAATTCTCTGTCCCAGATCGCGGTATTGCTGATGGACACTCAAGGCACCTTCGACAATACGAGCACTGTTAAAGACTGCACAACTATATTCGCGATGTCCACTCTTATCTCTTCTGTGCAAATATACAATCTCGCGCAGATCATCAAGGAAGACGATCTTCAGCATTTGCAGGTAACATCTTAGTAAGCATCATGCTTAGTAAAAACATTGAAAAAGAAAAACAGCTGATTGAATATTTCTAAATTTTCAGCTATTCACAGAGTATGGCAAACTAGCTCGAGAACATGAAGACACGAAGCCATTTCAGGCTTTGATGTTCCGTGTCCGAGACTGGATGTGTCCATATGAGCACCAGTACGGGGCTAAAGGTGGAGAAAGCTACTTAAAAACCATACTACAGGTAGGTACCAAGCCAAATAAAATAATGTCTAAACAATACCTAAGTAAATACTTCCTTGGAAATTTACAATTCTAGCGCTGGCTCTCATAATTAGTAGCTTACTAATGTTCTATCAGGCACAAACCAAGAAAAAGGAGATCAACGAATTGAGAGACCACATCCGGTCCAGTTTCGAGACTGTGTCTTGCTTCCTAACGCCTCACCCTGGCATGGTGGTCGCTGATCAGAACTTCAGTGGCCGTTTATGCGGTAAGACTCGGTTGTATCTACTTTCTCAACTAACTCGATTGAGTTACCAATGTTACGTGTTACGTTCTCTGTGGGGGAATCATAGAACTAACCAGTCAACTGTTGATCTTGCTGGACTTGGTTTTAATTAACTTTTCACGTCGCTTTATTTCAGATCTCCAACCAGAGTTCAAAAAGTCTTTACTGGAGTTTGTGCCTTTGATATTTCACCCTTCGAATCTCACACCGAAAGTCATCAACGGGCGAGTGGTGACAACCGGAGAAATCCCCACTTACTTTCGCACCTATTTGGAGATATTTAACGGCGAAGATTTGCCCACGCCGGTCAGCATATTTCAGGTTTGTTAAAAAGTTTGAGTTGATTTTTGAGTTGTTTGACACTTCTAAGTATGCATTTCAATGTATTGTACCTACCTACACAGGCAACGAGCGCAGCAAACTTGGAGACGGCGCTGAGCGCGTGTCGCGAGGAATATGTCACACGCATGGAGCGTTGCGTAGGTGGCGCCGCGTGCGTGCCGCGCGGCGCGGTGCCGCGGCTGCACGCCGCCGCGCTGCTCGCCGCGCGACACGCCTTCACCGCGCGCCGCACGCTCGCCGCGCCCGCGCTCGTCGCCGCGCGACTCGATGCCTTGCTGCAGGTAAGTAAGTTCTGCCAGTCGGCACTCGGTTCGATCCCTGCCCCTGAGGAAACGTACTCACAGTCTGCATTCACAGGACCTGGACGCGCTGCTGCCCGACTACAGGGCTATCAACCACGCCAAGATTGTTAAGGCCGTGTCGGAGTCACGCAGCGCTTACGAGGCCAAAGTGAGCAGGGTGCGACACGACGCGCGGCCGCTGTGCCTGCACCCGCGGGATGCACCCGTGCTGCACGCCGAGGCCAGCGCCGCTGCGTTTGCTGTCTACGACACAACCGGCCCACCACAGGGAGAAGACGACGATCCTGATAGAAATGATATGCAACAGGTATTCAAACAAAAACTAGTAAAGAAATTGAAATGCTTAACATTGTAGATATGAGAAATCTTATTGGATTCCTACTCCACAGTGGTTAAATGCGAAAGGCAAAGAACTACAGGCGAGCAACGAGCTTAGCAACGCATCTGCACGCGCGGCGGCCAGCGCGGTGTACTCTGAGCATGTAAAGCGCGCGAGCCGCGCCGGCGCGCTCGGCGACGAGCGGCTTCGGCGCGAGCATGCGGCCGCGCGCGCCGCCGCTATAGCCGCGCTGCGAGCCGGGCGCTCGCGCCCCTCCAACCACGCGGACGACGCCGACAGCTACTTGTTAGACCTCGTCACTGTAAGTGCAGTGCCCTGCGAACCATTTTCTTAACGACACCCGTGTGCAATCGCTGAGCAGAAAGAAAATCCATCCCAAAACATGAATTGCTCACCGTCGACTCTGCTCCAAATCTTTTTTTTTCAACAGAAAATCGACGAAGAGTTCTCGCACTGGGAGAGTTCAAACAGCAAGAGCAACAGGTCCGCGCTGCGCAGTGCGATCGCGGAGTACACGGGCCGCATGACGAGCGTCTGGGGCCGGCACGCGTGCGTGCAGCCGCGCGCGCTACGCCGCGAGCACCGGGCCGCGCGCGTCGCCGCCTGGGACGAGCTGCGCGCGGACACCGCCGCCGAGGACGGGAGCCTAGAACAAAAGAAACTCCACGAGGTAGCTTCTCAGTAAATCGCCAGTTTCAAAGCTGGTGGAAACCTATCCTTTCGTTAGTTTACCTACGTAAATAACTGTTCGTTTCAGGCCCTAGAGACCCGCTATGAGGAGCTGGTTCGCACTAACGAGGCTGCAAACGAGGCGCTGGTGACGTCTTCGTACGCGGAGTACTGTCGCCGCATGGACGCCAAGTGCGCACCGTCGCTCACTTCCATTCTCATCGTGCCATGGCTTATTAAGGTGACGTAGTTATTAGTGAGTCCCGAGTTATTTTTAGCTGTTGGTTTTTGATTAGTTGGAGGCTTCGGCCGTGGCTAGTTACCACCCACCGGACCAAGCCATGCCGTGAGATGACCTAGTCGTGTTACGGGATGTAGTCCGGTCCGGATGTAACCGTTCCGAAGACGGGTCTGAGCAGTAGCGCACTTGTAGCGCCTCACTCAACTGCCGTCTTTGTACTTCTTCACTCTACAAAACTTCAAGGCTGTGAATAAGTACCTTATAGGACGTCGTGCTCCATCTTAGACCACAACGTCGCTTAACATCAAGCGAGTTGGTGGTCAAACGCCGACCTATTCTACATTAAAAAAATATACGAGTTGCTCTGAAAACCTTGGTTTCTACGAAATAGGTCGGCGTAGGTACGTGGCATGGAGACGACTTACGAGTTTATGTATTCGCGGAGTACCACTATGCACAAGGAAAGCCTAGCCGGAAGCTATGAGTACGATTTTCTTCGTTGAGTTCCAATACTTTTTGTATTTTCAGTTTGATGAGGGCAAATAAAATAATGAAGCCACCACTGCCGATCAATAGGTTCGTCGAATTCTTAAGCAACGTTAAATAGTTTGCAATTTTACTTGAATTGTTTTAGCTAATTACATTATGATAAGTACGGTATTTACGTTACCTACGAATACGAGTACTTACGTCATTTATTTGTTATTCCAGGTGATGGTCCAGCTGCCTCAGTACCACCAAAATGCGTGTACAGAAGCGCGCGCGCACTTCCGGTCGCGGCGGCGCGCTGATTCGGACGACGATGAAGACGACTACATGCATCAGCTGAATAAGGTCACTGTGCAATCAATGTTTCCCAGCTTTGGAAACCAAGTATTTTTGTTACAAAAGACTAGCTTAGTGGCGCTAGCTGGCGGTTCTTTATGAAAACTACAATCTTGATCGCTAACACTGTTAAAGCACCTTGATTCTTCGATGGCAAAAAGTGATGATATAATTTCACTTAGCTCATTTCCCTTTGCTTATCTCGATCTTACAAAATTATAAGAATTCGAGTGAGAATTACATACAAAATGACCAAGCATTTAAATAAAATTAAATAAAAAACAAATAAAACACATGTATAAAACAATTTTCAAATTAAAATTTTCTGTTAACTATATAAAAAAATCTTCTTTTCTTTTCATGTTATAGGTATTTTGTTCAAGAGTTACATACTCGCGCTGCCAATTTGGCCAAGCTGCGCCCCGCAGTTCCACTTGCATGCAGTTAAAAAGTATTCTATGTGCTTTTCCAGACTATAATCTATCCCTGCACAAAATTTCATCCAGATTCGTTCAGGCGTGACTGATTAACAAACACCCATCCATCCATCCAAACTTTTGCATTTATAATCATTTAAGTGAGATTCATATAAATAGATGCTTACCTCATTTGTTGCAGAAACTGAAAGATGGCTACAACGTGTACTGCAGCCCCCTGCATGCGCTCGCAAGAGAATTTAACATCCCTCTGCCGTCGTCGTAGAAACCACAGCTTCGATCAGATATAGGGTCAACCAACTAAGGCAAATGCATCTGTAGGGCAATTGCGTCTTTCGAGAATTATTGACAAACCCTTCACAAATTAGGCAACTAACGCCATCTTGTACAGATTATTGCAACTTAAGATAAAAAAATATGTAGGTCCCTCATTTGTGAAGGGTTTGTAAGTAATTCTCGAAAGTCGCAATTGCCCCACAGACGAATTTTCCCCAGTTGACCCTACATAGATGTCGTGTCTCATTGAAAATCAGAGGGGCTATTCCTATGCGTGAGATGAGATTTTATCTTGGTCACTCTCACACCTATGACGTTTCAAACGAGAGCAACAAGGACGAAAAATAGTGAGATGAAAATCCCAAATGTCCGAATAGGGCCACTGGTCTCTATAGTGGCACCGCATTGACACTTTTATTTGTTTATAATAATTATGTATTTTCATGTACACCAAAGTTCTATCGAAAAATATCAACAACATAACTTCAGTTGAATCTGAGCCTTATCATTCTCAATAGCGTTGATGACATTTGCTAAAGTGCTTTTAGAACATTTAGGCATCGTGAACACGACGCGATCACAGAAAGACTGACAGCGAAACAAGGCTTACCTACACTTGATCTAAGCCTTGTTTTCAAGGTGTCATTTCCCGTATTGAGATTTTATCTCTATGTATATCTGATCGAAGCCACCTAGAGCCTATTACCAACACTAAACTGTTGGTATTTATATACAAATATTGAATGCGTAAATAAGTAGTGAGTATTCAACTGTCATAAATGCTCCAATTTGTTTTAGATATTTTTTTTACTTTTGGTATTTACCTACTAGATTAAGGTTTGTTACGGATAAGATTAAGACATCAAACGTTTAAATAAAATAATGTTTATCACTTAGCATTCCGCGAAAAAGTAATTGGGTAGACAAGACAGCTTTTTGTTAATCAGTAAAAGATTTGCGTTTGACCGCCATTTCGTCTGTTATTAAACAATGGGGGCCCCCAGTGTTTAATAACAGACGATTATTGTTGTGTGACGTGATTAATACTATGACATGACATGACTATGACATCTTATGGCCATGATAGTTACGTTTTGTTGTAGACGCTGCGTGACCGCGGATTGTATCACTGCGCATGCACAGTGATTGCGCATGCATTAGGAGATTTGAGATTTTCATTTCATCTTCTTTCGTCCTTGTTGCTCTCGTTTGAAACGTCATAGGTGTGAGAGTGACCAAGATAAAATCTCATCTCATCTCACGTGCAGGAATAGCCCTCCAGTGGGGCTATTCCTGCGCGTGAGATGAGATGAGATTTTATCTTGGTCACTCTCACACCTATGACGTTACAAACGAGAGCAACAAGGACGAAAAAAAGTGAGATGAAAATCTCAAATCTCCGAATAGAGGTCCAGGTTCATGTTTGCGCAGCGTCGAAAGCAAAACGCAACTATCAGGGCAATAAGATTTCATGGTAGGCCCCCTGGTCAATGCTACGGGATACTAGATAAGATATCCATAATACCTAACATACAGTAACAATAGAGATAAAAGGTACCTAGATAAAGTTTAATCAAACGAATTATGTATTTAGAACACGATGCTAATTTAAAATTTTATTTTTTACAAAACAATCATTCTCTAAATTGCTATAATAAAGCATATTAAACCACGTGATGCGATATGAACGTTAAAAAGTACAAAATGGGTTGTCATTGCACCAGCGCAAGCCAAAATACTTTAGTAAAAATACCTACTGTGTGCTGGACAAGCACTCACGAATACTGTTCACGCACGTTACAAATGCAAGGAGTTCACGCAACGGCAACCTATTACAACTTGATCACAATAAAAAAAACTAAAATAAAATAATAGGTGACTAAATATAGACCGTTTCACAAAGGAAGCCAGACGCAGCGCTAAAATAGCATTCTCGCATGTAAAGTAAATGATCGACATACATACGTTTTCAATTCGTATTGTTTACATATTACGATTGAATTCGATTTCATATAGAAATACAAAAACAACAGCCAACATTCGAACACAACGGCTTGCTTGCTAATAACGTCCCAGTTAAATTGCCTCTCCACGGCGTCTGACCAGCGGTGCTTGGGACGCGCTACCGGCCGACGTGACGATCGTCGGGACGTCCCAAATACGCTACAAGGTGTGTCCACACACAGCGCACAAGGTGCGCGACAGGTACGCGTATGCGTACGTGTTCGTACCAATCTCCACACACAGCGCACAAGGTGCGCGACAGGTACGAGTACGTGTTCGTACGAATCTCCACACACAGCGCACAAGATGCGCGACAGGTACGCGTACGTGTCCGTACCAATCTCCACACACAGCGCACAAGGTGCGCGACAGGTACGCGTACGTGTTCGTACGAATCTCCACACACAGCTCACAAGATGCGCGACAGGTACGCGTACGCGTACGTGTCCGTACCAATCTCCACACACTCAGGTACGCGTATGCGTACGTGTTCGTACCAATCTGTTTGTCAGAACAATACACGCGCGGTGCTCGCGCGCTGCTGCTGTTGTCCAATCATTGCACGACCGCCACACGCGAATTATTCGCTGTTTAAACATCTTTAAAATAAATGTATGTATAAAACGTTGGTTCCCGAGATATCGAGGCTTCCTTCGTAAAATTGACTATATTGATAAGTAATGTTTATAATTTTTACAGTATTCGTCAATAAACAGGTATACCTGTCCCTGTGTCCAATGCACGCAATCTGAGTCGTTATCCCGGCACCCTTACGACAGATTAGAAAAATTGAGCCACTATTTCGATACAAAGTTTTACTTTTACATTCAATCAATTCAAAGTTGTATATTGTATAATATCTAAATGTTAACAGAACCCCTCCAAAATGTTCCCCCACATTTTAAAAAACTTCCGTATCAGCCTTAGCACACCTTTATACATTGCAAGGAAACAACAACTACTAGAGTATGTTCAAATTATCACGTCCTTCATTTATTTTATAGTTATTATGACACTTGAGAACCAATACCTATCTGATGGAATATTCACGAGGATTCCGCGGCTTTAGGTGAGCTGAACAGACTCTAGTGGTATTGCATTAATCGCCTTGGTTATTGCCAAATCGCCCACAACTATAGAAATACTTATTACCTACAAAATACAAGAGAGTCATGACAAATTATTGGATGTATATTTCAAATTCAAGTAAAAGCGCATTCATATGTATAAGTTACCTGCCACGCACATATAGTATGTATTGCTTAACATATTAACTATATAGAATTGAATAAACCACCGTTTCTCAAACTTGTATCTAGTAAAATGTATATTATACGATACTTCTACGAGAATTCTTCTCGGGTCGACATTAAGAGCAAAAGTAGCGGAAGAATGATCCGATGCACGATTATTTTAATTAGCTAGAGTTTTTGGGGTTGCTTTTGTTATTATAGTAATCGTAAGCTGACCCCATTAGCCCAAGTCGTTCCGAAAATAGGGGCAGTTTATGCTAATTTTTACTATTACACGGTTGCAACAGTGTAAAGATTGAGAAACGATGGCATGAACAAATAAAGAAAGTAGTATTAAAGTAGTATTTTTTTAAAATCAATATCTTTGGAATTGTATTTGCTTACTTCTAAAGCTTATTTCACTGCTCTTTATCAATACAAATTCATAACAATTAAAATTTAGTAACAAACTAGAATTTACATGTTTTATAAGTATATTATGTAATTTTATTTTAGTCAAGTGTTTTCTTAAATAAATCAATAGTAATAATAAATATTTTTCTCTTAACTAATTAATAAATATCAATAAGTACAAGACAAGACAGTTTGAAAACCTAACTGGTTTAGTTAACATTTTAAAAGAGCGTCTAACTTATCTGCAGATGTGGCCAAATGATGGAACTAACCTCCCTGAGATCACAACTTTTCAGAAAAAACGATGGTCGCTCCCCCACTTAACTGTACAGGGAAGTTGGCTGTGCTTGCCGATCTGTTAGCTCTAGTAGCCCTTACATCAATTTTGTTGGGCATTTTGTTCATCACTCATCTATGCATATTACTTTGCGCGATAACTTCTTCCAAAGTCTTTTAATGTGCGTAGAAACATTGGTCAAAAAGTAATACTAATTATAGCTTTTGGGTGAGGTTCTGGCTTTATAAACAGCTTACTGCAACATCATGAAAAGACCGCAATATGTGATGTGAGATATCCTGAACTGAAATCAAGTACCTGCCTATTGTAACATTGTGGGCAACAAAATATAGTTTTGCACAAGTAACGACAGACGTCTAGATAAAACATTATATTTTTACATAATTTGTCAATTTGTCATACAATAGGTCGCGCCAAAATTAATGACCAATCTCAACTCTGAACTGTGATGGTGATGTAGCAGAGGGCACGCCTTCTTACCTCTACATACCTACAGTTCGCTGGCATACTCACCTTGAGAAATAACAACGAATTATTAGTAATGTAAAATAATGAACCTTACTTTCTCACAACAATTTGTTTACTCTACCCACGAGGGCAGGAACGACACACGGTAATCCGCCAGGTTCATAGCGTCCTAATTATGTACCTAACCTCATTACCCGCTTAACCTACAACGCTTTTAATAATTAATTATAGCGATCAAGTCTGGCGCGACCTAAGTATTTTAGATTTACATAATATCACCACGCACGTTCCACTGAAATTCGTGCAAACCGCTGCTGCATTTTTGGTCTACGCATACGGGACCGATTAAAGTACAGTACCCAGATTTAGAGACAAACTTTTGTATCACTTGTACAGAGTAAACGGAATTATGATATTCTCTTTAGTATAGTACAAGTTGTCAACTCTAAGTAAATACGCGTATTTCGAGTGTCCCAGTGAAGCTAGGTGTAGAGAAGCGGTGGTAGCGGGGCTGAGGCGGGGCGGGCGAGCGCGCGGGGCGGGCGGCTCAGCACACGCAGCCGCCCTCGCTGCCTTCCGCCTCCGCGCCCATCGGAGACTGCGTCTGCAGGTCCACCGCTGTACGGACTCTGAGTTAAGGCAACGCACACACACAGACACCCTGTATGGACTGTCCAGTGTACGACTGGACGACATCCTGACATCGCCACGTACAACATGTTAGACAAATGGTACCCAGACTGGGTACTGTTTGTACTTCCTACGACTTTGCAAGTGTATCTAGAGCTCCTGGTTACATGACCTGCTCTACGAGTATCTGTGCAAATGGCCTAGTACAAAAATATTCGACACTAAATTTGATGGGTAGTAGAACATAACTAAGACAAAATAATACGTTTGTTTAGCTAATCGTCGCACCGTATCTACACAATTTGTAATTCGTACCAGACGTAGCCCCTGCGATGCAGGCTTCTCTTAATCCAGGGGTCACAAGAAAGATTATAGGTACATATTTTATTAAACTTGAAGATTATATAAACTAGTAAGGTTATAAATTGGTTTCAATTTGGCCGATAAAGTATTTATTATTATTATAACGTAATGGATTTTTTTTATGTTTTGTTACTCTTGGTAGATTAGTATTCTAGCAGTTGTTTAAACCTACTGTAATCTAAGGGCAAATCGATTAAAAAAAGCAACATAGTTTTGTATTGTTTATTTAAAAATAAGTCAGTGTGATATATTATGTTTATTTACAAATCATAAGTGAGGTGTAATCAGCAGTGCAGTCCTAATACCTACTACATAATAATAGATACAGGCATGTTGTAGCGAGCACTGATGGCAATTCAGGGTGCTTCTAGACGGGCCATGCTTCCTGAAATACTGGCCCGACAACATTGCAACAATATTTTGAGTGTAACTCGGTCAAACAGTCATACATTTCAAGCATGACTGATGATAGACAGGCTACAGTCAGCATTATTGCCAGTATTGCCGGGCGAGAATTGCAGTTAAAATTTGGCCCGTCTTGGAGCACCGTTACAGAGTTAGGAACATTTGCTTCATGATCCAAACTATGCACTCCGCAAATATCATGAGGATCACAGTCGCCATAAATTTACAAATTTAAAACAAAAACAATAGATATTTATAATTTGATAAAATGTCACTGGTATTATAGTTGGAACATTTCACCCTCTCACGCGAGTGAGGTGAGGTTTTACAGTTTCGAGCGACTCATTATCACATTTGCAACAACTGTAGAACAGGACTGGTAGGTTTTTAACATGAATGATTAGTTTATAAATCTTATTGCACTATTGGCGTCCACTTTGCAACATTTACGTAATGCTCTGAACTAGAGTGGCCAAAATTGGAACTAATGTTTTATATAGAGATTTTACGATTAGTGGCGCTCTTTGGTAATTTGCCTTTGTCGTATTTTAGCACCATTTCTTACTGTTGCAACGACAGACCGTCTTGTTTGATACGTGGCAACCGCCATTCCTTGTAAATTAAAAAAAAAACAGTGTTATGGACGCAATGACAAGTATCGGGCCTAAAGGCTACCATACACGAGAAGTTTTACCTTCAGTTTCGCATGAACGGACATCAATCAGTGCCGCTTATGTATGAAACAGCCTTAGGGCATCGCGCTTAAGGTAGGCCTTGTGAACCGATCAATCAGTTCAATCAGAACTGAACTAATGTTTACCTGTTCAGTTTGGCCTCATCGTGTATGAGAGGCTTAAGAGATGCTCTGCCGCGTCTGCATTGTTGTTTATCGTTTGTATTGTTGGATACTCCCCCCCTTATTAATAAACGTTGTATAGCATTGGAAAAGTTGGTGTTTTGGATATTCCGACCGAGTAAAAAAATTAAAAGATAGAAAATAACAAAACACTGTATAACTATTCTAAACCTATACAACGTTTATCAGCAAGGCGGTGGGTCCGTGTGTAACCGGCCTAAATGTCACAAACGTGGACAGCCCAATAGCTATCGTAAAAACAGAGTTTTCAGTAACACCAACAGGAAACTAGAATTATTATGTTATTATGTCTAAGCAGTTACAAAACCTGTCCTATATCAGTCAAAAGTAGCTTATAATGGCAGTCAGAAGTATTATAATGAACTAGCGTCTACTAGCGCTCTGCTCTGCTGTGGTTTAGTATGAGAACACTATGAAGTATAGAGGATACCGACGAGATATGTAGGCGGTTGTGTTTTTTATTGCCAGAACACTTCCGACACAAGGCTATTCCTACAATTTGAGATATTTTCTGGTCTCTGTCTCTCTAGTTTGAAAAGTCACAGGAGTGAAAGTGACCAGATCTCATCTCACGCGGCAAGAATAGGACTGGTCAGAGTTAAGTGTTAGCAAAACATCATCGTCAACACCACCTATGTGTATAGATATGTGGTACAAAACTGTAGCCTAAAAATGAAATGAAAAGATACACCGCAATTAAAAAAATAGTTACAATTTTATTGATAACTTAATAAGCTTACAATTAAGATCGAATTTCAAGTCAAACTTAAAATGTATAATGTAATTCTGAATATTTTTATTCAAACACCAACAAAGCCACATTGGAATGCTACATTTATTTTAATGTTTTAAGTTTTATTATAAGATTGGTAAAAAATATGGCCGATTAAATATGCCGACAATGTTTTTTTTTTTTCAAAAATTGTGGCTTCACACGTCAAGTGTATATAGCTAGAGTCTGGCGTAACATTATTCAAATTAATCACAGTCAAGTATGAAGTCATGATATAGTCCAAATTATGGAAAATCCATTTATTTAGTCATTCATTTATGTGTGGTTTTCCATTGTAGTTTTTGGTGTGCAATAAAATTACATTGCAATGTATTGTATTACATTAAAATTGGAAACTCAACGGCAATGTTCTTCAAAGTTTTGGTTTTGAACGTTCGACATTAATAAGTCATAATTTTTCAACAAATATTAAAAAAAAACATTATCGACACATTTAATTTACTAATTACAATTAAATTATTGAAAGCTAGTGAAGTTCTCACTAATAATGTTATAGAATCATAATTAATCCTTAAGCTCTAAATAAATAAATAATACTAATGTACAAAAGACTTCGGCGACACTTTTTAAGCGGTAGAAAAATAATCTCAAGCACGTTTTATAATAATTAACCCTAAAGTTCACAAAAAACTAAAAAAACTCAAAAGCAAACGTTTAACTAGTCTCTAGTATTTGCATTAGAATATTGCACCAAAAAGTAAACAGGCAGGTGTAATCTCTCAAATCTGTTTTTTGTCTCGTTTTTGCGTATGAAACCTCCCGTTAGAAAGACATTGATGGAGAGCTCTATGTGGAATAGATTGAGCTAACCTAACATTGCAGATATGAGGGTTTCAAAATGAAAAGCGATTCCAACGGAAGACCAGCGCCGGTTAACAGCCGGCATTATGCTGAGTTGGGGCCGTTTGTGACCTTGTAAATTGTAAAATTCCCTTAATGTTTTTAATTTCAATAGGTCACAAATAAACTTTTTTTCTTTCTTTCTTTTCTTTTCAAAAGTTACACTCTACTTTTAAGGACTTCACACACTGCAGCTATAATGTACATCAATATACAATTACATCTCGGATTTATACAAAGATGCTACAACATACACTAGCCGCTACGTTACCCGCGACTTGGTTCGCGATTATTCAGAAATTAGTATCCGAAAACCTTCATTGTGATATACTGTAACTAATTGTCAAATTTCAACAAGGTCCGTTCAGCCGCGAAAAACCTACAAACAGACAGACAAAGTAACTTTCGATTTTATAATATTAGTATGGATAGCTGACATGTGCGGCCTCCTAACAATTTCAATGGAATTATGCATTGAGATGTACTGAAATAGAGGTGTGTATATCGTGCTATACATACATCTTTACATAAAAAAAAACTGCCGTTGTGAAGTCCTTCATTAAAAACTAAAGCTTGTTATAATTATATTATTACATCATAATAGTCGCAACAAAGAGTGTCGTCGTAGTCAAAAGCTATGTACAAAATATAGAGCAGCTCTTATATAATATAATTTTTAAAATCGCTATTTATTGCAGATTTATTTCATGTATTTTAAAGTTTTATTTTCATATTTCATCAAAGTTACGACTGGCGTGACTGAACGTTGCCTCTGATTTGGTTGAGGTGGTTCAAATTTGAATCATTTTACTGTCACAAAAACAATGTTTTTTACGTTTATTTTTTAAAATCATATGTGTACAGAGCCATCAATCATCAATACACCGGTGTCTTAGCTTGACGGATGGACATACTAAACGAATCCTTTATATTAGTTTCGAGTTATATGTCAAAGCATTAGGTATGAGTTTTATTGTTAAAAAACCAGAGCCAAAGTTCAGCGACGAGCGACGTAAAAGTGGCGACTGGCCAATCGAATGTAATGTAACATGTTACAAAGTGAGCATCGGTTACAGTTACACGTATCCGAGTCGCTTAGATATACTAGACGCCGTAACATAAACGCACTATGCAAATGTATATTAATCGTTCAGAGGATAGAAGTACGAATATTTACATCCGCACGTATCGAATTACATACACTTTTTTAATTTAGTAATTCGTGTAAAAGTCGATACGTGAATATTCGTTAACACCCCCAGATCAGTCGCCACGAATGATGTAGTTAATCACCAGTGCGTTCGCGTGACGTCACAGACGCGAAAGCACTATCACCTATCCGACCGGCGCATATTTGACCATAAATCTGAGAAACGCACCACTCACGAAGTATGCAGTACACGAACTATATTGCATTGTGCAAATAAGCCTATTTTTGATAGCGACACGATCTGTGTATTTATTTTTTACTTACGACTAGCGTTTGACCGCTGCCACACTACTACTGGGAGAGTACACAGTGGAGCAACTGTTAAGAGCACTACGAGCTCGCTTAATTTTTCGAAGTAATGCTACTCAGTTCTACAGACTAACAGTTTCACGCTCCCAACACCTTTCTGCATACTCTTACAAATTGAAATACAAATAATCCGAGGCCATATTTGCGCCGGCTCACATCAGCTTCGTGCGGGTACGAGGTACGAGAAAGAGAAATGCTAGCTAGTGGGCTCCCTTGTGTGCGGGCGCGGGCGGCGCCGCGCGCGGGCACTAGCACGCGCAGCCGCCGTCCGGCTCCTTGCTGTCGCCGGGCGCCTGCCGCAGGACCACCTCGTGCACTGGACACACACACATTAAGGAAAATAGAAGGACACTACGGATCTTCACTGCAACCTCGCAACCGGAGGATGGAGAAGACGCTGACAGACGCCGAGAGCAACCGAGACTAGTTTGAACCAAGCAATCGGTTTGGTTCAACCAACTTTTGCAAACTTGGGGAGTGCAAATAAAAAGGTCTTTTGAACTCCCTGTCCGGAAGATTTGCCAGTGACATTGAATGTTAATTATGGTCAATAAATATTATGATTTATAACACGGGAGTTACTGACGTACGATTCAGTCGATTATTCCGACTATAGTTTCAACCGCATTCGGCGGTCTTCAGCAGGGCGAGTGCGCGCGCGCGGCTGCGTCTCGCATAGCACAAAAAATAAATCGTACGTGAGTAATTCCCGTGTTATAAAACATAATGTGTGAAAACCACGTCAGTTTCCATATAAAGAGTCAATAAATATTTCTGATTCTGATTCTGAAGAACAGGGAGTCAATACCTTTATTTATTAACCTTATCATTAAGACCTTTAGAGTTTATATTTTGAGGGTAGTTTCTTCAGGATTTTACAGTTAGCGGGCAGAGGGCGATGTGACTGTCTTAAGACTTCCCATCCACCGGTTTATAGGTTCAATTCAACGGGGACCAAACACGTCATGTTTGTCAGAGGGTTCGTGAAACTCAACCGTAAATAAACTGAGTGTGTATTACTTTACGTGCTATAAAAATACTATACATATAAAAAAGCGCAAATAATAATTATAAACGTATAAATAATTCAATTCACAGCACCAATAATGTAAAGTGAGTTCAATGTTTGAGATGAAATTAGGACATATGAAATGGGACCCAACTTTTTTCATGATAACCAACAGATAAAATTATGTTTATTTTTCTTGTTTATTTAATAAACAACTATACTCGAGCCGCGCTAAGAAACTTTCTAGTAAATTATTAACATTCAGTAAAAGAAACTCAACGAAAATACTTTTTTTTTTAATTTTAGAATGTATGAATTATGTGTGTTATAACTGTCAGACAAATTAAAAAAAAAAATGTTTGGTTTTCGTTCAGCTTTCTACAATGTCATTGAATATGCTAGATGGCTTTTTAGCACAGCTCAGGTGTAGCTATTTTATACATCCTTGCAAAAAATTATTTACATTGGCACCAAGAATTGAAACACAAGCACTGTTATAAAGCAATGTCATACCATGAATACACTGTATATTAATTTAATAAACATATATTTTTATATTATTGACATAAATATTAGTAAGATTACTTACAACACAGATGTTAGCTGTTATAACCATCACCCACACACGGATCCGCAGGCACAGCACTAGTTTTAAATTATAATATCGAACGGAGTGAAGTCAGCTGCAAGGTATTAGATAAAATATGCTTGTCAGTGAAGCGCGAGTTTCATGGTGGATAGATAAGTTTAAGCATATGTGACAGTCGAACTAACTATCGTTTGGCGAAGTGTGGGTGTTGTAATACACCTCTGCCAACCCCTTTGGGAGAAAAGGCGTGATGATAATTATGATATAATATGTTAGGTTTGACTTCTTTTTATCAGTATGACACTATGGTTGACAGTATAAGATATTCAATGATACAACGCCTGTCATGAATTAGAAGCTCAAAATATTGGCTGCTGGAATACACCATTAGCCATTTGCCAATAGATTTTCGACCATGATCGTAGGGATATAGCTATCCCTTTCCACTGGCACAGATTCATGCAATCATTTAAAAATATTAAGTATGATAAAATATAGACTCGCAGCTAACTTCACATCAAACCGTTCCATAAATCCGTATCAAAGAACAGCCAATTAATTCACCCGAAACCCGTTCTAAACAAAACGACATGACATTCTAGCAATATTATGAAATCTGTAAACATTATAAATAATATTCAAAGTCGTGTCAAACAGTGCAGGTATGGTCGAGCGTGTCACTTCGTAAAACATGTTCAACTTGGCACATTACAGCACTAAACAGGCGACTGGTATCCTACACGAGTCTCGGGGTTGTGACTGCCTCGGGGGCTCCGTTGGTATTGAACCTGCCTTCTGAGCTTGGGGGCGTGGGTTCGATTCCCACGTAGAGCAAACATTTACGTGATGAACATTTTTGTTAATTCTATGGCTGGGTGTTTAATATGTTTTTAAAAAAATATTTATGTGTGTATATTAGTCTCCGACAGCTTGGCCTAGTTTGGGATTTGACAGCCGTGTGTGTAAGGGTCTGAATATTCATTATTTACTTTTGTCACTCCTAACACTAACTTATTAATATTATAAATTTAAAAGATTTGTTACGCTTTACCGTCTCAACTACTCAAACAATCGCTAAGAAATGGCATACACGTTGTCAGGGGTACAGAAAAGGACAAAGAGCACCATTTATCCCGAAAAAACTAAAGGTTCCCGTGGGACAACGGTTGAAATCGCAGGGCGCAACTAGTACTTGAATATAAACTTACTAACAGGCGGATAGTACGCGGATGACTGCCAAAAAAGTCGCTTCACAAAAATCTAACTGAACAGGTCAACCAGCTTCAGTATAACCTGAGTTGTAACTTACACATCCAGGCGATATACATCACGGCATCACGATATACATTATTTGTATCACGTTACAAATTTATATCCGTAAAATTTTTGCCTGACCTGGTCAGGGCTACCCGTAACCGACGAGCGTGTGTGAAAAGACTCATGGAAGTAGAAGAAGCGAAAGATGTATGCCAGGATCGTAGCAAGTGGAGAGAAGTGGTCTCTGCCTACCCCTATGGGAAACAGGCGTGACTACAGGGTGACTGGTTGAACACTTTAGATATTCTAGGTTATCATAGTACTCATCATTATAAACAACTTTTATTATGGGACTAACCACAGCTGTTCCATACATTTTGTCGAGTGTTATTGACATTTTTCTATGGAACAGCTGATTTTTTTTTCGCGAATTCCGCGTTGGTCCCATAATAAAAGTTGTTCATAATGATGAGTACTATGATAATCCAGAACATCTCAAGTGTTCAACCAGTCACCCTGTATATGTATGTACAATTTTTGCGCGACACACTGGCAAAATAAAAACAGTCACTCATGCACCGTATTACTATCGGAATCGGTTCAGTAGCTCCAAGCAAATATCATTATAATGTCACAAACACTAATGTTCGTTCTTTATTTATTACCGGCTTCGACGGTACCTAATAAACCTCCGTATCACAGACACACACACACACAGACAGTCAAACGACACGTCAAACTTATAACATCCCGTCGTTTTTGCGTCGGAGGGTAAAAATATAGACCAAGTGGAACTGAAGTTATCAATAGCCAGGTTCGGAATAAGGCTGCCTATAGAGTCTAATTCTATACAGTAAAAAAAAAGGTTTTAGAGCAATGTTAAAATTGGAATCGAACATTGTCCTTTTTTGACATTTGGGACCTAAGATCAGTAGCGTAGTACCTAAGTCACCACACAACAATGTAAGATACTTTGAGACGCGCAAAATAATATCACCTGTAAGTACTGTAATGTGCGAAGAAGCTATATAGAAACTCTTGTTTGTTTGTAAAGTAATTGTTAAAAAGGATACTGTCTTCTGGTGGCTTGCTCTCGGCTGAATCCATGCCGGGTAGGGCAGCCGCTACTCGCCGGAATAACTGGAAATATACAACATATTTATCTTAGAACAATCTATAACAAATCAAATGGTACCAGGCACCATAGTTTTGTTTAGTTTTATGTACATACTTGTTTTATTTTATTTGACATCAGTTATTTTTTTATTTTAATTAATAGAATTTAGTTTGACGTGTTTCATATTTATATTTATTTTATCGTCATTTAATTATAATTTTGGCAAATTTTGTTTTCTGACATATCATAAGCGTACCTATTTGAAATAAATATTTGAATTGAATTGATACTTGAAAGCTAGTGTCAAAGTATCAGTGTGAGTGTATGTGTACTGGTTAATCTTAACCAATTTTATAAATGTGACAGTGAGTGTGTTCGTTTGCTTGTTTATTTGTTACGCCTTAACTTAACTACAGAACTAATCATCATGAAATTTTGTATACCAGTTATCACGTTGTCTTTGACATTGTATCTTTCATCCAGAAAAATTTACGATTCCCGTAGAACCGCGGGGCGCAACTGATATATTAATATATATTTACAGTTAATGACATAAAAACGCAAGACACTTCTGTTTCCTCCCATCAGCCTATATAACGTTGCATGCAGCCCCACCGTGGCCAGCCTCGGTGGGAACCTGTAGCTTTCCAAAATAGATTGGTATTATCACCAAATAGCATGACAATGATGTCAGAGTCGCTTCGCGATGACTTTAGCATGGCAACCAATTAATTCAGAGCCCCGTTACTACCTGCTTAACGTTACATCTATCTAGCCTTAGCGCTGGTTTCAATGCACATCAAGAGTTGCTTGGCTTTGCAATTGCTATTCACTATGTACACCTCACTTGTTAGATACTCGTAAGTCGACGTATGACCACGGCTACATTAGCGTCTGCGGCGATAATTCGAGTTATCGCGACAAGTGCAGCCTCGGCGATGTACTGGGCGAATAATCGCTCACGTCAACTCCGCAGAAAGGGAGTTGACCGCTAATGTAGACAAGAACATCGCCGATAACCGATAACAGGGATTTTAGTGCGACAACGCGACACAAATTATCGCGCGCTAATGTAGTCGCAGCATTACGCTACTTTCACACCGACGTGGCGAACTGCGGTAGCGATGCGATACTATGCCAACAGAGATGAAGTTCATCACAGACTCAGGAAATCACAGACAGATAGACCGAGGTGTACTATACGCTACCGCTTACCACGCGTCGGTTTGGAAAAGGCGTTAAAATTCGCATTTTTTAAAGGTCCATAATAGGCTTGCATTTGGCCCCCTTTTCCGTGTTGCTATGACGTCACATCCGCACCATTACCTGTTTAACGTTATATCCGGCCTTGGCACTGGTTTCAATGAACATGACGTTGAGCTCTTTGGCCTTGCGGTCCCCGTCTTCGGTGGACACCTGCCGCTTGTCGGACAAGTCCGTCTTGTTGCCGACCAGCATGATGATGACGTCAGAGCCGCGCTCCGTGCGAACGTCGTCGATCCATTTGGAAGTCTGGTGAAACGAGTTCGCGTCTGCAAGGAAACGGTGGAGTTTTAAGGAAGAGTTGAGTTAAAGTACAAGTTGGAATGGTTTGGTTCTCAACCTGCTAAGTTCCGTTGTACAATCATATTAGGTAGGCAGTAGGACCTACGCACCTATTAGGTTAGGTTGTATAATTACAATTTTAGTACAAATTACATAATTAAGCAAATTTTTATTTTTTTGTACATTTTTTTAACCATAACTTTCTTATCTGATACTGAAATATTTCAAGAACTCCTGAACAGGTACTTAAAGTAGCTTACAACAATATGTTTACAATATGTTTTGTGATGAACATTTGTGTTTGTTCTATGTCTGGGTGTTAATATCTATTTAAGTATGTATTTAAAAACTACTAAGTATCAGTCTCTGCCAGCCATAGTACAAGCTTGGCTTAGTTTGGGGTCAGGCGACCATGTGTGCAAGTGTCCCGAATTTATTTATTTATTTATTGCACCAATAAAAGCTTCTCAGGTACGAAATCAAACGGCAATCAGAAGACAAAAATAATACTACAAAAATTAGTACAAACGTTGAAATATAATAAGTACAGAGACATATTACATCCATCCAATTTTTTATATCATAGACACGATCAGTTTTGATAAGGAATGATAAAAGAGAAAGCAAGCTGTAAAGTTTAGGTAAATACTAAACCCCTTTTCATAAATATTCGATTAACTAATCTATGCTATAAATAACTGTCAACTGCTCGCGCACAAAACTACATGCGCGAAAACGAGACGGCAAATGTTAAGTCACTTTTATGAGATGTTTTGGAATAAGACCTTCAGATAAAAGAAGCACCTACGCAACAGACGACAAGTTTTGCAAAATAATGTAATGCCTATTTAGTTATTACAAATTACAACAACATCATTAATTCATTCCTTATCAGATTCATAAAACTTATGAAGCTTCGATAAGATCTGAATCTATTTTTCAATATCCATTAAGATTGCATTAAGTAACATGTTCTAGCGTTAAGTCCAGTGATAATAATCGATCAAAGACGGCCAACTGTTTAAACAGTTCATTTTATTTGGTCGTGGCTCGTAGGATTTACCACGTTCGGCTTCACCCTGCACGTACCTCCCGGGGCATGGGGGCTAAGAGAGCACCAACGCCGAGCAACAGGCGGCGGTTAATTAACCTGACATCAGGCTTACCACAACTACCACAAGCCAAAGAGGACCAAATCCCTTCTAAGATTGACCATGTCGCCCTAACCAATCCTCTCCTGTAATAAAAACCCTTATATAGCATCAATTACTCACTCTCTGACTCGCGGCCGACGTCTGTCAGACAGAAGTACGGAAGACAAAGATCCGGACAGAAATCCAGACAGGATTCGGACAAACGAAAGCATTTTTGCCGAAGATGTAGCATAGACGCTTCGTCGCTAACTCTCGCTCGGCCGACTACTTACAAGAACATCTAAACAAAATTGGATCATGGAAACTCAAGAGTGCAAAATGGGTCCATAAACATTTACGCTAAGAAGACGAGACGGCCCACCTGTGACACTTGACGAAGCTGTCCTGTCAGAACTCACGACAGTTAAATATCTGGGTATGCACCTGGACAGACGACTAACCTGGAGAGATCACATAAAGATAAACAGGAACAGGCAAATATAAAGTTCATAGACATGTACTGGCCATTGCAGAGAATCATCTCTAAGTAAAACCAACTCGTCATAAACAAATGAATCATAAAACCGGTATGGACATTAAGGCATACGACTCTTTAGATCAGCAAGCCTCTTAAATATAGAAGTCCTCCAGCCAGGCTTCTAGAATAAATTACAATAGTAAAGACTGTGAGCAGTGACAAAATTTTAACAACATTTTTTTTCTACTCACAAAAATTTCAATCGGTTGAATGCGACCTGTAGTGGAGGATAAACATCGGCTGCGAGGTCTACAGCACAGAGCCAGTAGTTTCTATAATTTAAAGCTACATATATTTGGGAGTTCCAGAAAACTCGTAACATTACGAGTTACGGCTAATTTTTTTTTGAGTATTTCTATCTGCAATCGGTTAAGAAATGCGACCTGTAGAGGAAGACAAATACCCGGATAGAGATCAGGGCAGAAATCTAGATAGAAATCAGACATACGAAAGTATTTTTCAGAAACTCTTCGCTCGCTCGGTCGATAAAGTGATCTGTAGCACATATATTCTTAACTTATTAGAAATATTAACTATTCTTAACTTACTAGAAATATTACCCTGTTTAGATATTAAAATTATGCCATATAATTTTAAATATAACAAAAAACGTACTTTTTCTTTTATCGTTCGAGTTTCAGTGGGTTTACGAGCAATTATTATACGGCTTTATCGTCTTATCTACTGGACTTGCTGATTTAAATTCGCTGTAGACCATAAACTCGTGATCGTAACACTTTTACACAGTCGCTAAGGTATCCTACAGTTTTTTCGAAAAAGACCTACCTGTCCATGCCGAAGTTCTGAAAATCGACATACGTAGGTAGGGCCCAGGGGGGCTATTCCTGAGCGTGAGATGAGATGAAATTTTATCTTGGTCACTCTCACACCTATGACATTTCAAACGAGAGAACAAGGACGAAAAAAAGTGAGATGAAAATCTCTAATCTTCGAATAGGGTCCCAGGGGCCCTATTCCTACAATTCGAGATATGGTCTGGTCTTTGTCTCTCTCGTTTGTAAAGTATTTGTCATAGGAGTGAAAGTGACCAGATCCCATCCCACGCGTCAAGAAACGGCCTGAACTATGTATATAGATGTGACGATTTACAAAAAGCATTTGTCGGTGGTGGTAGCTCGTTGACGAGACTGACACAAAATCGACGCAAAAAAAAGGTAAAAAAAAAGAAAATAAAACTTAGATTTTTTAAAGAATTAGTTAATATAAATAATTATCATGATGAACAAGTTTGGGAATAAATGGCTTTAGTTAATTTATTAAATTTGTCAGTGACTGGAAGCAGAAAGACGAGCGCTAAGTGTGTTATGAGTTAGTAGTAGGAGTACTTTGTCGCACTTAGATTAATAACTGTGAACATATTAGAAACATGGTTCTTTAGTCCAGAACATAATAAATTAGTCTACACTACAACTTGATAGTTGAATATTAGGCAAAAAAACAATACTCAATCAAAAGAGCTCAACTACATTCACCTGCAACTGGGACTTTGACCAACAAGGTGAAAGTTCTACCGACCTGTGAGAACTGATACATCATAATTAGAAATGAACCAATCGATATTTTGTAACTGTATGAAACTAGAAACCTAACGTTCTTCAACTTCATTAAACGTCTAGAATTCCTAGTCAAATACACAGTACATACAAACAGTATAATTTGTGAGCATCGGAATCGGCGCAGACTGGGCCAAGGCTCGACCCACCCCTTTGCAAGCAAATATTTGCCTCTGGCTACGCCAATCTCGAAGCCAAAACAGCCTTTGTTACCTCACCACAAGGCATACAACAGCCTGAACACAATGATTTAATTAAGATCCTGTCTTCGCAGATGGACGAGGTATAAAACAGCGAATAAATGATGAACTTATTAGCTCCAAGACTGTAATGTATCTTGGCTTAGCAACCTTAATTAGATTAATGTGTTTTAAAGCTACTAATAATAGTATAACTTAGCGTTCGCCTAAATAACCTTCTAGTAAAAGTTATTTGCGTTGCCGGTTATCCTTGTGCAGCATAAATTGCCAGACCTTTTCATAACCATCCCCTTTTTATAGCAGGGCAAACCTGAAGATCGCCCCCAATAATACCCCTTGATTGTGGTTTTTACTTGGATTCGTACAAAACTCTTTGAACCAACGCACCACCAACTTTTCAGGACAGAGTTGACAAGTTATCTTAAAAGACCGCGTGCTTCATCTTCGACCACAACATCGCTTTCAGACGGACTTTATTTCGTTATAAAAAGTTTGGGATCTAGAAAGTTAGTAAATCGAACTTGGGCTGTTAAGAATTCTGAACCCTGTTGGATATTTATTCAATGACCCACCCCCGATCTTGTCTTTCTCTTTACATTTTCAGTTTCAAACTCTCTGAAGTTTCTAGATTGTTCTGTACTCGTACACTTCTGATATTTATAAACCAGCTCGTATGTGTATTACCTACGATCCCGAGGGCTGTGAAATTCAGAGCTCACCTTTCGAAATTCCAATCTCATAAAAAACGTCTCGTAATGGTTCTACCTAATTTACTGTCGTCGTTCGAATTCCGCTTGGAATTATTCGTTTCTATATATATAGCTAACAATTAATTAGCTTACGCTAATTTTTATAAACTTATTCAATTTTACTTCAAGTTGTAAAGTTTGATAATACTTAAATACACTTAATTATGCATTACGTCAATGCTTGTCAAATGAATGTGCTTATTGGCAGTCTTACAGCGAAGAATAAACTTGTGGACGAGACTATGGTATAATAATACACGACGAGACAATGTATCGTATGACTGTGTATCTATTACAGGGGTGGCCAACCGGTCGATCGCGGCTATTAGTCCAGTCGATCGTGGCAAAGCAAAACACAAAGAAGTTTAATTTGCCTATAACAAACTTTTTACATTGAAAAATACGAGTACGTAGAATAGACTACGCAACGTAATTATCAACAGCTGCGCACAGTATTTTGTATAGTTTTTAAATTACCGGGTCGTTCTATGACGTTATTCATACTTTCTCCCATGCAGGTAGCTCTCTTTTGTTTTCAGCATGCGAAAGACAAAAGTCTCGGAACATGTGGGACACAGGGATGGGGTGGGTGTCAAGCCAACTCGTCAGTTGACGAAAGTTACTAGCAGATTTACGATCTCATGACTACCGAAATAAATCACGATTAGACTTAGCATCGCGCCTATGGATAAATGGTTGAAGAGAAACGCTGAAGAAACTTCAAATAAAGAAAGAAATCCTTCATCCTTCATCCATAACTGAACTATACATACTGTTTTTTTTTTTCTTTCAAGATGTATGTAATTGGTAGATCGCGGAGGATTTCGTCACTTAGTAGTAGTTCTTCGGTCTAATCAAGTTGGCCACCCCTGATCTATTATATATTATGTATGTATATACTTATTTATTTTATTTTTCACTAACGCTTAATTTAGAAGACCTTTGAAACGAACTTTTCTACAGTATTTATAGTATAAAAAAAATGTTGGGTTTTTATAAACAGGTAAGTTACTTATTTATTTAACATAAAGTAAACAAATGCTAACTTATAGGTACATATAGTATTAAAGTACTAGCCCTAAATTATGCAGCGCGCTCAAGCTGCCGAGGTCAGCGGCACACTTTCAGCGTTTTCAGAACCTCCCGATCGATTATAACGTAGGCAATTGAATCGAGTTTCAGTCTGCATTTCCTGATAGACGTATTATGAAACTAAAGCGAGAAACTATTCGCCAGCTACTAAATACTAGAACTCTAGACAGCCTAGTGGGTTTTTTGCTCATCGTTCCGTAAGATTTCACGAGTTGCTAAACGCATTCTTTGATGTTGATTTCTGAAATAAATGCGGAACTACAAACTGAGTCTGTCTCGCTAGCGACAATGGAGTTGTCATTGATTCACTACGAATGTGGAGAAACATGAGTTGGTCCAATGTGACCACAAGAAAGCTGTAACGAAAATATGAAAACAACAAAAAAGATGTTAAATTATTATTCTTAAATGTTATGTTGGTGTCATCTGCTACTTAACTGGAGCCCGTGTATGGCGACAGGCTCGCCCCCTGTCACATTTAAGACTGAATATCGTCCGAAAAATGTGGGTGTCGTAATACACTTCTGCCAGACCCTTCAGGGGAAAAGGCGTGACGATGTATTTTATTATTAATTCAAGATATATATTTTTTCTTCTTAATTTCTAAGCTTTTACAATAAATGAATATAAAAAAAAATACTATAAAAACATAATACTAATTACTCTTGAATTGAACAAGATCCACAATTTTTTTTTTTGCGATATTTTTTTTTGATGTTTCACGATATAAGTATGTCTGGCTGCATTATTTTCCTAACATTTTATAGAAAACACTCACTGGTGATGTCATATACGACGACCGCGACCGTCGAGTCCCGGATGTATGAAGGGATGAGGGAGCGGAACCTCTCCTGGCCCGCCGTGTCCCACAGCTGCAGCCGTACCGTGCGGTCTTCCAGGTACATCGTCTTTGACAGGAAGTCTATGCCGATTGTGGCCTGTTGAAAACGTATATACTTACGGGCGGTATCTACCTCAATTACGCTAAACTAGGTAGTAATAGACTGGAATTGGGTAGGGTTGGATGGATGGATGGTGGTTTTTCTAGCAAACAAATCATATCATTTAGAAATCCTTCTCATATTTTCTGAAAGCGAAAGTTTGTGTTTGTTTGTTACTTTTTGAAGTTCAGATGCTCATAGGATGCTTTTTAAACGAGGGTTACACTGCGGGGTGCTGCCAGTATCTCTTATTTTGAAGAAAAAACATTGATCATGTTTTATTACATTCATCATATTGGTCATCAATGCTAATAATATCAGAGTTGGTTGCCAGCCCCAGCAGTCAGTACACATAATTATGATGAATTTTATTAGGCATGGTTTTCTTTCTTGCGTGAATTCACGTGGAATTTATCCTCTGGTCCCTTTCACTCCTACAATGGTATAATTCAATTTTATTCTTGTCTTCATATTTCATTAGCCTGAGCGCCATTAAAACACTTTTAACATATCATACATTGTGTATTTACAGCTGGATTTCCATTTTAATCTACACTAATATTATTAAGTGTAAAGATTTGTATTTTTGTATGTTTTAATAAATAAACTCAAAAAATACTGGTCCAATTTCAAAAATTCTTTCACCATTAGAAAGCTACACTATGCCTGTGTAATGTAGGATATGAAACGCAAGTGAAGCCGCGTACAAAAGCTAGTCCTAACTAATATTATAAATGTGAAAGTAAGTTTGTTTATAATGCTTTCACACCCCAACTACTCAACTGATTATTTTGAAATTAAGCATACACATTGTTGGGGGTATGGAAAAGGACATGGGCTACTTTATCCCGAAAAAAATACCAGTTTCTGTGGTTTAATTCTAACAACAGGCTTTTAAATTACCATATTATCATATTGTCATCTATACAATAATATGGTAATGGTGGTATGTGATGTCATCTATATTTTGTATTTGATCAGACACCGGAGAGTGGCTCAAATCTTGATTGCAAGATTTGTATTTAACATACATACACAGAAGTGAAGTTACAATAGAAAGCTTGTAAGAAACAGTGTAGCACCTGTCATTCAAAGTTTGTCAAATTCAATAGATATTGGATAGAAAATTAAACTAAGCTGATGTTAAATGTCGAAATCATATTAAATTTAAAAAACTTATTATTTAATATCTCCAAATAATAAAACTTGCATGAGTAGGTGTTAATGTTGAGAAACCAGTTGGAGGATTTAGTTTACATAGCAGTCTATTTAAATGTTGCAACTTTTTGTATTTTCAAAAATGCTTCTACAGAAGTATAAACCCCAAGGACAATAAACCTAAATAAAAACATACATTGTTTCATCCGGTTTATCTGTTTGGGAATTATGATACTACAGAGAGATACATGGTATTAAACTTGTAAAAATGCACCAGTGGTTAAACACCACCAGCAACAGCAAGTTAACATAACACACACATTTTAAATTTAATTAATCACAGCAATAAAATATGGTAGGAAGCAACAAATAAGGAACAAAATGTGAAGGTTAAATGCAATTACATTTTTTGATAAGAAAAAAAAAATACAGCAAAATGTATCCAACACTGTGCATTTGTTAACTTTACTCCAGCCAGTGCTTTACTTTCATGAAAAGTGAGATGTGATTACTATCTTGCATAAACACTTTTATAATGTTGTAATGCATATGCATGAGATGTTATGACTCAAGCATGATGTAACTTGAAACCTGGTGTAGAATACCACAGGTCAAGTGTATTCTTGGGTTACTTAGATGCATTTTCATAGACAGATCTATAATATAAGTTGTCTTGAGTGTGCTAGATCAACAAGTAACATCAACTGATTCTAGATGAGTCACTGTTTTCCATCAAAATTAAAAGGAATCTAAGCATCAAACTTGATGACTCACCTGATAAGTGTTGTCAAAACTATCATACATGAACCTAGTGATGAGCGAAGTTTTTCCCACTGAAAAAAAAACAAATGGTCATGTCAATGAACCTGCTCATTAGTGTGCATCTCTAATCGAAGAACGCTATTGATAACGGCAGATATACGTGAGAGCATACTGCTGGGAACGATTTACGCTCATATTGTACTTAGAGAGTGTAACCTACATCCCAGGTTCACGTAATTCTCCACGATAGACGTCGCACCGCGCTCACATAAAAGATCCTCCTTCGGCGCATAAAATAGGTAACATATACCTTCCCAAACCGATGTAGGTCAGTAACTCGATAAAGTCTAGACTCATCCATACCTAGGGATCGTAAATTATATGCTGTATATTAAAAATGTACAACGTAAGGGCTATAAAATCGACATCGACTCACCGCTCTGTTCCCCTAGGAATACTAGCTTGAATTTCCGTAGAGGATTACCGAATTCACCCGAGGCGGACATCCTGATTCTGTTAATTAATTTGCTAAACTATATTTTCACAGTAATGCTTATCACAGAAAACTACATGAACAATGACTGAGTTCGAGCCACTCCTGCGGCACAGACGAGCGCAGCGCCGCCACGTTACGGCAGACTGACGGAGCGACGCGCCAACTCAGCAAAAATAAGACACGTTAGAAAACATTAAAATTCAAAGGAAACATGGGAGAATAATATTTTTTTTTCTATGTTTTTTGATTGCTAAAGCAAGAGGGCAGTATTTTACTAAATTTTCTTGTAAATCCAAGTCAAAATGACGACGACATAGTTTTAATCCAAACAATGACACAATGACAGACAGACAGACAGGACATGACAGAAGTGACACTGACAGAAATAAAAATGTGGTTGAGATCATCATCCTTTCAGTGTCATTTTGACAACGATGCATTTTTTTTTTTATTTGACACTAGGGCTGCTACTCTCGTCGATTTTAGTCGATTACTCAGATTCGTATGTACCCACGGAATAGGTACTAATATTTAACCTATTTGTGTTGGAACACCGGCTGAAAAAAAGGTAGTGTACTGGACTGTATACACAGTACAGACCACAGAGTACTTTGTTATATAGGGAAATAGAGACCTCTCTCGGCAGCTAAAACAAGCAACACCTGACAGCGCCATCTGTATTCGTGTCATGGACTTACTACATACATAACTATAACTATATCAATGATTCGAATAGCTATAGCTGTAGGTAGATATATTACAGATTAATGAAACTTTTATATTATTATTTTGGTATAGGGGAAACAATGAATTATTGATGGCTGGTAATCACAAGACGGGCCATATTTTTAATGCATTACTGGCCCGGCAATATTTTAAGGGTGGCCGGGCTATATCGTCATACATTTCTAGCATGACTGATGATGGCCGGGCTACCGGCAATATTGCCGGGCCCATATTGCAATAAAAACATGGCTCGAATAAGGAGCACCTTTACATAATTATAAACAAAAAAAAATCAACAAGTATCAGCAATCAATAATAATTATTACTTAATGATGATAAAAATATGATATACATGTAACTCTTTATTCAAAAACCTTATGTAAGTACATACAAAATTATAAAACTTTTAATACTTAATACACAAAACAAAACTAGTCATAATAGCCTACATTCAACATAATTTTGCTTAGGTTTTAGTTTGGTGAGATTTTTTAGGTTTGGTTGGTTAGGTTAGAGGTTATGTGCCGGGTTTACCATAGAAAATACGGGTTTTACTTTATTATATTGACCTAATACTAATATAGCTCACTTTCAGAATCTATGCTACACTTTCTTCAAGACAACGACATCATTTATTTTGTAGGAGTCCTAGTATCTTATTTCTAAGACACAAAACTTCGAGTCTCTATCTCAGTTCCAGGAGTTTCTATCTCACCACACAGAATACACATTCAACACCACACTAACCGGAGGAGACACACTCAACTCAACGGACTAGTAAGATAAACTAAAAAATTCGGCAAATTACTGTAGAAACAAACAGAAAACTTAAAAATCATCCAAAAATATTGGTCGGTCGGAACGGTCAACGGTCAAGTCAATTTTTTTTTTTTTTTATTAATTTATTCATGACCATGGATACTCGTCCTTCAGTCGGATTCTTAGTAATAATTTTTCCTTCATAACAGATGATGGGATGATGATGATGAGGTGATGATGATGAAGACGATGAATCCCTCCCCTTTTCCCATTCCAGTAAAGTTATGGATACTTTACTGAAACTCTATGTGAAGTTTTGTAGAGAACACGAAAAATCGCGTTTCGCGATGTTTGTATCATTTGCCCACACTTGTGCACGTTGACGAACCGGTAAACGTTAATAATCCACCATTATTACAGTTTAACACTCGAAGAATCACAAGTTTTAGAAAATAATACAAAAACACGACACCATCTTTTCGGTTCCCGCCAAAACTCCTCCGGTCAAGTCAACATCAGCGAGTGTTGCCAAGTCAATGAAATAAGAAATGTCTAGATTGACTAGACAATAAATGAAAGGGGCTCTATGACCATGCGAACTGTCGTATGCGATTGATAGTATGGCCATCTGGGCCTTATTCTTGCGCGTGAGACGCTTTCTGGTCCTAGTCTTTCTTGTTTGAAAAGTCGTAATGAGTGAGAGTGAAAATAACATCTCATCCGTTAGGACAGAGGCCGATAGTCACGTGACGTAACAAAACTCCTAGAAAAAAAAAATGTTAACTTTGTTGATTGTGAATGAATTCGTAATTTCTTTACATCACACTTTAACGTTCTTAATTTTTAAGAAAACAACACGGCATCACATACACTTTTAACACAAACTCGTTAATTTAATCAGAATGTTATAAATACCATAAATACGTTTGAGTCTTTGTTTTTAACTTAATGGCAAAATCCGCCATTTGGTGCCGTCATAGCTTGTTTTCTATTTGTTACTTATTAATTTATTGATTATTTTATATGTACGACATATTAAGTTAAATGCTACAATAAGTGCCAAAACTTCTAAAAGTATCGCTAATTCTAGCGCAAAAAGTGCAAAAGTGGTAGCACTGAGGCCAGTAGAGCAAGCGCCCTCAAATTGTTTTGACATATACGTCACACATCATATTTATTAACCAACTATTTCAAGGAGACTACCACCATACTGTTATGGTGTGGACATCAAGTACCTATCAATTTTAGCACAATGTCTTCTCAAGTAGCGACATCTATATTTGTGTCATAGAAATACGAGATTATAATACTTCTAAATCAAAATTAGTACATTTATGTTAAGGTTCAACAGTACTTCTATTCAACCAAAATTAGTATAGTTATAGTCACCCGGTCATTCCGGATTACCAATAGAAATGTATGAAGATTGAAGAGTCTGGTACAGACGTCTACACAGTCAGACAGTACGTTGGCCTGTACAGGCCAAACTTCTGGCAGCCCAGCTCCTGCAATAAAATAATTTCAATAGTTATTTATTAAAAAATCTATGTATGTATATTCGGGACACATGCACACTGTCCTCTGACCCCTAAAATTGCCCCAAAATAAGCAAAGTTTGTGAGTATGGCGGCCAGATACTGATATAAGTACATACATTTATTATGTACTAGCTGTCACCCCGCGACTTCGTTCGCGTTTATTATTTATATTTATTTAGATATTTAAACTATCCTATCTCTCAAGTTGGATCGAACTGCACATGGTGTGCGAATTTTATTATAATCGGTTAAGTGGTTTAGGAGTTCATTGAGGACAAACATTGTGACACGAGATTTATATATATTAAGATATATTTATTATGTTGATGCCTGGCATGAACTTTACTCAAAACAGAAGAGAGAGCTAGGAATAAGGCTTAAAGAAAAGAAGAGTATCAGAGGCCAGTGCTCATACTATGAATTTTGATAGTAAAAGTACAACCTTTTTCGTTTGGCTTCATCCATTAATTTCAACAAAGCGCCCCTGTAACACAGACATCCAATACAGTAGACTGAATGGGATGTCTGTGACTTTGAGGAACTATTAACGGCGGCACCATGAGTTTTCTGTCAATCGTTAGTATAGAAAACGAAAAAGTTTTCGAGTTTTCTCCATTTTGTCACCATGAGTTTAGGATGCGGTTTGTGTCGCTACACCAACAAAATCGCTCGCCATCAGCCGCCGTTAAAGATGCTAGTCTAAAGAAGAAGCTTAGTACGCCGCCATGGACCCCCTTTACCACTTTGTTCCGACCGCCGTGGAGACCATGGGCAGTTGGGGCCGTGAAGCTCGAGAGCTTGTTGGGGAGATTGGAAAGAGGCTCAAGGATAGGGGTGGTGACTCCCGCTTCGGGTTCCTAGTGCAGAGGATGATCATCGGAATCCAGCGCGGCAATGCCGCAGATGTGATGGGCACTTTCGCATCAGAAACGACTAGGGGTCGGTTATATAATAGGTACCTAGTTAAGTTTTTGTCATGAACATTGCACATTATTTTACTGTATTTTTATATTGACTTGTGACTAATTAAAATAAATTATTGTATTTACTTGTTTGTACAAAAAAAATATTAAAAACAAAATTTTACTTGAGCTGTGGCTCAGCTAAGATAATTTATTCAAGGGAAGAAGCTTCAAGGGACTGGAAAGAATATTCTGGGACTGGAATAATTAAAAACGAGAATTATCTCAGAAATATATTTTATTATGTACTTACTTACTTACATAAATATTTACACAAACACTCCATAGGTTTGTAAATAATATCACAAAATAATGTGTCAACATTTCTAACAAAATTTTGAACCTAAGCTTAAAAATACTTACTTTTTTAATTTTTGTAAGATTCATGCTTAGAAGGAACTAAAAATCTATAAATTATTTTTATGTCATGCCATTGACTTACTATGTCAAAAGTTTAATGTACACTTTATTTATGAGCTGTTGACCAGTTTGCAAAACTGAGAGCCATGCAATCATTTTAAATGGCACATCTAGATTCGCAGCATTCTGTTTGCAACGCGAGCGACTAACTTACTGAAAGTATCGACATTAGCAACATCATTGAGCACCAATTTAAAGACTTCGGTCCGTATGTACTGCGAGTATGGTATAAGTAGTAAGGACCTATTACATGATGCGATCTGTAGTCTGGCTATCGACTAGGTGGCAGTGTTATGAGAGATAGACCGATAGCGGCCCCAGTTCTAACGCGTGAGATGTTAACTTGGTCACTCTCACTTCTACGATTTTTCAAACGAGAGAGACAGTGACCATAAAACGTCTCACGAGCAAGAATATGGGCAGATAGCCCGTCTACTATAAATCGTATGCGATAGATAGCGTGATGTATTATCCAATTTAATTACTATTATCGATTGACAAATCTGACAATTTGAATAGATTTTTTAATAAACCATTATGACATTTAGAATCGATATAACCGATTTTGTCGACAACGACTGTTTTTTCGATCAATAATACTTGCTGATTTCATTCCAATAGGCGATTTTAACTTTGCTATGGAAGACTTTGGTTTAGGAAATATGACAACAAAATGGTTTAATGACTCAACTCGGCGGATAAGTTGGTCGGTACAGTCGGTTCAGGCTTCAGCAGGGCTATTTACAATCATTCGGAAACGTTTCCGTTCGGATTCCAAAAATATAACATATCGTCACGCTTTTCCCCCGAGGGGGCTGGCAGAGGTGTAATACAACACCCACACTTCACCGGACGATATTCAGTCCCAAATGTGACGGGGGCGAGCTTGTCGCCATACACCGAGCTCCAGTCATGTAGCAGATGACATACAATACGCACATATGTTCACACAATGAACAATTTGTGCGTGCCGTCGGCTGGGTTCGAAACCGCTCCCTCTGGCTTGAGAGGCAGGCCTTCTCCCAACTAGGCTGCCATCGCTCCAAAAATATTAACAATAAATTATCCGAATCTCAGTCTATTTTCATAACTTTTTTTGAACGTGATTTATTCTTCCGATCAGATTTGTACTTGATTCCCTATTCCAAAATGTATAAAGGTAGACTGAGGGTCGTATTCAGAAACGACGCTCAGTTATGAATCTCGATTTAAAACAGTTTTTCTGTACAGGGGGGCTATTCTTGCGCGTGACATGAGATGAGATTTTATCTTGGTCACTCTCACATCTATGACGTTTCTAATAATAGTAACAAGGATAATAAAATGTGAGATGAGAATCTCAAATAATTTATAATTTATAAAATATTATAAAAAATATTATATAAATTAAAACATAAAATAATAATAAAATAATAAATCTCAAATCTCCGAATAGGGTCCCAGGAAAACCAGTTTTAAATCGAGATTCAAGACTGAGCGTCGTTTTAGCCTGCGGGCCTAAAGTTCAAACAATTTAAGTTTGAAATTTGTGGAATCCGATCGGAAACGTTTCCGAATGATTGTGAATAGCACCGCAGGATCCAGAATGTATGCCTATATACATAGGACCTATGTAATAGGGCATATTCTGTGCCTATATAGTTTGGTTTTATAGATAAGTAGGTATGTGTATTTTCATGTACACAAACATGGCCTACGGAAATCCAGAGCCCTCATCGATCTAACTACGCTTAGGTACACAATTGAGCATATGTACAATAAAACAAAATGTTATATTAAGAATTGGATACCAGCATGATATAATAATATACTCTGCCAGGTATAGCGTTCCGGTCACGTGGGCAACACGTAGTGACGTCAATCGATGCTTAAGCAAGACCGAAATAAGTCATTTACAAATAGTTCGAAAGAGACGGATGACGATGACGAGTGACGTCATTCCGTGTTTGCTCCTGGAATGCTAGACCTTGTTTTTTGGATCATGGATACCAGCATATCCAGCAGTGCTAATACAGTAGAAAATTTTGTCGATCGATGAACTGACGTTAAAACTCGACTAAATCCGACTGTCTATGGTCCGAACGTAAAAAGTTTATCTTTCGACTATGAACCATACTAGCGCTTCTGAGATAATACCGGCACCACACATCTTCCAACAGCTCAGCACTCCAGCCTCACTCCAATCTAGTCCAAACTCACGAGCAGGACATCAACTTCGGATCGGAGCGATCGCGCCTCAGACATGATCCAACATAGTCCAATCCATTACATCCAAGAACTATCACTCGTTGTACCGTCGTGGATCATGGTGCCGGCCTAAAAATATTATCACTAATCTAGGTCAGCATTCGAGCGATGGCGACACTTATTTACCCACAGAATAATTCTTACTAGTCAGGAAAATTACAAAATAATGAATTTTGTAAACGATGAAGGCAGCATTTATGAAAATTGTTACCAGAAATGGTCTAAACACAATGCCCAGGGTTCTATTCTGTAGGTTTAAAAACACAATAAATATATAATATTTTGAATGTTGTGAATTTTGAATGTTCAATATAATAGTTTAAATGATCAGGCTAAAATGTAGGCACTTTACCATGGCATTGCATTTAGTAACATCAATTCACATATTTTTAGTAAGTAACAAATTTATAAATAATGCTGAATTCAGAAATAAATACCCTTATATTTTTAAGAGAATACAAAACCTTGCACTTACTAGATCACATTTTAAACTTGACGTATAAAACCGTCTACATTTTTCTAAATTGTGGATATGATTTTATTTGTGTGAGAATTGTGACTTGCGATGCTATTTGATGCTATATGATTGCTATGCAATCATTCAGAAACGTTTCCGATCGGATTCCACATATTTCAAACTCAAATTGTTCGAATCCTAGTCTACTTTTATAAATTTTGGAATAGGGAATCCAGTATGAAGGATGAACTACGTTTAAATACTTATGAATAGGGACTAAGAGCCTGCATGTAAAACGAGGCTCAGTCATAAATCTCGATTTATAATTGGTTTTACCTTACAGGGACCCTATTCGGAGATTTAAGATTTTCATCTCACCTATTCTCGTCCTCGTTGCTCTCGTTTGAAACGTCATAGGTGTGAGTGTGACCAAGATAAAATCTCATCTCATCTCACGCGCAGGAATAGGCCCCCAGAAAAACAGCTTTAAATCGAGATTCATGGCTGAGCGTCGTTTTATCATACGAGCCTAATTCGAATAATTTGAGTTTAAAATTTTTGGAATTTAAACGGTATCGTTTCCGAATGATTGTAAATACCTATGCTGTAGAGGAAGACAGAAATCCGGACATACGAAAGCATTTTTGCCGAAGCTGAAAGACGCTTCGCTTGCTCGATCGATTATAATTCAAGAGCACAGACATCCAATACAGTAGTTCAAGAGGGCAGTTTTAGAGGGCAATACCCAGATATTTTTGATTCAAAGAGTCTAATAACCAGTATCAACACGTGGCATTAAATGATAGACCTTACTATGAGATGAAACCATGACTAAGGAACAAAACACTTACAAAACTTTGGTAATACAATTATGGTGCAAATCTTCTGACTGGATACATATTTTCTTCAACTACAATTACTCCGCACAAAAGATCGTAGCCTGTGCGGTTGTGTTTGAACACAAATAGTACCACACAGAGTGGGAACAGAAGTGATATAAGGAAGTTTTTCATGAAAGAACGCACAAGCGCTACCAGAAATGTCAAAGACCTGCCCGGGTATAGCAGTACAGTTTCCTTAGGTCGTCCTTCCACTGGTATAACGGCAGAGGCAGTGACAACTCGTAGCCCAAGTAACGCTTTGCCTGGAGTTGCGCCGCCAGTGCGCCCTACGCTGCCACACAAGCAGAAAGCCTGAAATTGGAAACAGATTATGGTAAAATTTATAGTAATTTGTAATAACTATGGTTATGACTTTGTAGAAGTTATTTTTGCCGCAATAAAATAGAGAAAATTATTTCTGAGCCATTAATAATATGACTATTCACTATTTACCTCGTAGATGCATACAAGTATTCTATATATAACTTCAAGGAACAGTATGTCGGATGTCAGCTCCATCGCAAATTTGTAGTCATCATAATTTTCACTGAATTTGTAGAAATCAAACTTTTCCATATCTCTGTAACGATATAATTATATAGTTTTATTTTTAAAACACCATAATTATAATCTCAAAACTGTTACATTACATGTAAGTAATTGAGCGATTTTCTTGTATTTTTAATAAAAAGTTAATAGTAGTTTACTACATTAGTATTAGTACTCTCAGCATAGAATATTCCCTAAAGTTGCTTGAGTATTGCTGCATTGAAATTTCGGAGTTCATTAATTTAGCAAATTGCAGTAAATATCCAGTCAGCATGTTTTGTAGGAATTGTTTTATGCTCTATCTATGTTGTATTGTCTGTACACTCTCTGAACACAAATCTATAGCGGCGTCTGAAGATATTGATGATATCCTCGTAATGCGAAGACCCTACACTCGAATGCTTCATGATTTGACCTTGTTTTACAAATTTTAAGATTTTATCCATGTGTTTGGGATTTCAATAATATTTTTTTTTTTTTTTTCATTTTCTTTGGTACAATAATATACTCCACCAGGTATAGCATTTGTTTGAGACCAAATTATGTCATTTACAATAAACTTGTAAGAGACATTAACAAGAGACATCATCAGGTGTTGGCTCCCTGAATGCTAAGCCTTGTTTGTTTAGGATGCATGTAATTAAATTGCCAAAGCTCGCAAAAATGGCCTAGGTTTTTCTAAATATATGGATTTTAAGGTTTTTTTTGCACAAGCTATTATGATTGTTATGGATACTCACATTAAATCAAACATGTCCACTACAACAAAAGTGACCATCAGTTTTAGGATAAATAGAAGGATAAAGTCTATGAACTCCGCAACTAGTCTCTTGTACAGTGGTGGTATGATGTATTCGTAGCCACCATGGCGCGCGATTACTGGAAAAATGTAAAAAATTGTTAGCTAACATTGGTCACCTACACTGCATCTAAGTTTATTTTAGCTACTACATGTAGTCAAATGCCATGTCTCAAAGAAATCTACTAATTATTACTGTTCTTATTTAAAGTATTTAACCATACAGATAGTCCTACCTTCAGCAGGAGTCAGTGATTCGGCTTGAGGCTGATTTTCTTGAACGTTTCGAGGCGGGTTTGGTACTTGAAAAGGAAACTGTTGTCCTTGGAACTGGTAGTTATTGTTCAACAATGGCACGTTAGTCGGGTTGTTCTGCAAGCCTTGGAAGGTCATCATATAGTAAGGAAAGCATTTCGATAAGTTCTGATACATCTGGGCCTGCTGGATCCATATTTGAAGAGCCGTGAAATAGGCTTCGCGTTCAGAGACTGCGTCACCATCTCCACCGCGGTTTGCTTCCGGCCCAGCTGCGCCCAATGACCTCTCTGTATCCGACATTTTAAACTGACCATACGTGTATGTAATTTGTTCAAGAAAACTCAGCGTATTCACTGGAAATATCGAAAAATTTTACCAAAAGTACCAAATCAAATCAGAGAACACGTCAGATTTGTTGACAAATTTTTGACATATATTTTTTTAATGATCACAATAATACAGATTATAAAATCTAAACAACAAAGAAGGACGAGAAAACGATTGTGGACTTTGTAGACGATAGTTTTATTTTAGTCGATGTTAGAGGCATGACAAGTCATAACATCACTGTATAGTATTACAAGAGGAAAAAAAAAATTGGAAATAAGGAAAATAAAATGTTAGACGTTCAAGATACTCCTACATTTTTTAAACATAGTTTTTTATAGTTTGGTGTAATCATCTAGTGCACAAAAACACGATAGCAGTTTTCCGTAAAACATCCTAAATCTTATTTCTTTTTACGTTGCGTGTTTAGTACGATAGGAACTAAATGTTTCTAAGTGTCACAAAATTGTGGTGGCTGCTGATTTTAGAAATAATAGAAAAACAAAACAGAGAAATAACATTTACAGACAGTGATGACGTGTCAATAAAATCCATCTGATTTTTATACAATATTTATCCCAGCTTGAAACACTAGATGCACTTTGTCTATTAAACCAAGAAAATCATTAATCACTGGAAAGTGTTAGCAGAGTGAAATCTTGACGGAATCTGATCTTGACAGTGGAATCTTAACTGCGTGTTTGTACGAGGTGGCGAAATGAAAATACAACACTATTATGTGTACACTTGTTCTATATTAAACTTTTACGAATATGGATTACACTGATAAAATTGGATTAAGTTGGATTACATTTACTGAAGTATTACGCGGAGACTGATCACAAATAGCTTTTAGGTTACCTCACGGTTAGGTATCACTATAAACAGACCATTCAATAGACAACAAATTGCCATAATCTGCAATCCTATTAAATCGATGAAATGGGGTACCGATATTATTGTCAACAGAAAGTCACAATGGACAGGGTGTTTTGTTTGTGTAACAGTATTTTTGCTAGAAAATAATCAAAATCAAATATTGCATTGTAGGTAGTTGGTAGATTCTAGGTACGACTCTGGCAACATTACTTATGTCAAATTTAAGAATTTTGAGATTTTTCTTGTCGCGGTTGGTTTCTTTCTGTTTCTTTCTGCGTGCGTTTTGGTTTGCGTTTGTAGAACGGCGAACGAAGCGAAACGGACGAATAGCCGTAATGAAAAAACAGTGGAGAAGATAATTGTTTTTCGTGCGCAACAAATGGTGTTTTTGGGTGGAATAAATAAGTTTTGATACGTACGTCGTTGTACTTGTAGTGTTTGTGACTCTAGCAACTATAAACGTGCCATGATTTTATAGTGCCGTGTTCTAGTCATTCACAACGTCGTTTATAAAATACCTTAACACTGAGACTGTACTCGATGAAATGAAAATTTGTTAATTAAGACGATTGTGGTTTCAAAACGAACTGGGTTCCAGATTATCCGACGTTCAGCATTGTAAGTAAGCACGCGAATCGCGTCTCTTTTTCTTCAGTTTTAAAGTATTTTTATTTAATTGACTACACTTCTTACCATGCCTGAGGTCCTAACTTAAAAATTAATATCAGTTTGAATTTTTTATCTCTCTGTCTTCTACCTTCAACAGAATAAGTGGCTACTTTACCTGCCCACTTGACATTAGTTCAACCCAAAGTGCTAATAATTAATTAGAGATTTCAAGGTTAGACACAGTATTTTATATGTGTACTTACATAAACAGGTTATATGGATACATAAATAAAGTGTCTTTTTGTGCACAATAACACAAAAAAATATTATTTGGCAACAACCTAAAACTAGTTTTGCTATTTACTTTGTATTTGTAGGATCTGTGTACAAAAGTATTTATTTGTTTGGTATTAAAATTTACAGGATTGATTCTTCCCATCCCGAGTGGTATATTTGGTTAGATCAATGATAACCATTATTGTGTAGACTAAATTATTATTAGTGAATATGTGTATTTAATGTTATCTGCTTCATAACTGGAGCCCAGTGTATGGCAACAGGCTCACCACCTGTTACATTGGGGACTGAATATCGTCTAGCGAAGTGTGGGTGTTGTACAACCTCTACCAGACCCTTGGGGGGGAAAGGTGTGACGAGGATATGTATTTAAAATTTTGGAAATGATTTAGGGTCCTGAACTTTGATCATTTTCATATAAACAAATTAGTGACTTTTAAAATCACTTATTCAATGTAGATGACAATTCTAATCTGATTTCCTCCAAACTTGATCATGTTTACCAGGAAGAAGGGGGAGTTTTGACAAAATATTGTCTGGTATTTATCTTTGCAGGGAGACAGCCAAAATCTTGGGTACTTACTTCAGTCCAGCCTTAACTCACTCATTGCCAAAAATGTGTCTGCATTTTTAATGCCTTAGAATGAGTTTTAAATATTATCATTTTTTCCATCATAATACAACAAAAAACATTGGCAGTGAAAACATTATAGAGAGATGATTCCCACTTCAAACCAATGTTTGTTAACATAGTTAACTGTTAGGTTTATCTAAAATTACATAAGGTTGCATTTAGCAGAGCCCAAATATAGAAATTATGCAAGGATGTGCGAGGCTACATTTTGTTTTTTGAGGTATTTTTGATCCTTTATCACTTAAACCTTTATCTTTTTATCGGATACATTTCGGGGAGTGTGCATCTGGTTTACATGACCTTATTCTCCCTAGCCCGTTCTTCTATAAAACAACCAAGATTACGAAAAAGCGGCATCGTTTTATGGTTAGCATACCTACAACACGCATGAAGCGCTTTGGTTCCTCATTTCTCATACGGACCGCTAGAGTGTGGAATACTCTGCCAGACTGTGTGTTCCCTGACACTTATAATCTGGGTGTCTTCAAGTCTCGAGTGAATCGGTTTCTTCTAGGCAAGCATGCTCCATCGTAGGCCGCATCACTGTTTATCATCAGGCATGTTGGCGTCGAAACGCAAGCCTATTATGTAATAAAAAAAATAAAAAAAAAGAACCTGTTGAGTTTATAATTTTAAAAAGTTGATAAAATAAGCCCTGAGAAAATTTATAAGCTGTAAAACATTGTTTTACTTTTCAAAAACAGTACTAGGCAACCTGCCCCGGCCTTGCGCTAAGTACCATTAAACTTTCCGTAAAAAGATATCTGACTATTGGCAAAAACCAAAGCAAAATTCATTAGGTATAGGCGTTAGTAAATATAGTAATAGATGTCCCTTTAACTTCTTTCCTCCCCTATATTCCCCTTTATGCTGTGTAGAGAAGACCTGCAGCCAAATCTTAATTAATGAATGGAGGATTGGTAAGGTGTAATCAGATTTTCTTTTAATAAAAATATAATGTAGCTCAGATACTCTGAAGTACTAATTTGCTTTTGATTTGCTTAAAATTATGGCGCATTAGGCAGGTTTTATTAACAATGAGCAGATAGTTGGACATTTTGCTACATGGATGTATGTATACTTAAAGCTAATTTAGCTTATTAGACATAAAACTCAGTAGACATTTTATACTGATGAATGCTATGATACTAATGGCTACTTGTAAATAATATAAATACTAAATATAAGAATTTCCTAGGTCTTTGCTTAGCTAGTTTCAAACTGTGCCTAGTGAAGTATTTGTTTATCGGGCACATAAAGTTAAGATTCTCTTAATATTATAAATGGCTTAAGATTTGTGAAAAAAAAATACGTAGGAGCTAGCTAGGAGTTCATCTGTAATACTCAATGGATTATTGGACTTGACTGCAGCTACCCAAATTGTGTATGTTTTTATACCTATTTACAACAAGTATTACCAAATGTAATGAAGATATTATACCTTATCATACTAGATAAAATGGCCAAGCACTCATACTGTGTTATCTGTGTACAGTCACAAGCTATTTGTTTCATACATAATGATATGTTATCACGATAGAGATTTCATTGATAAAGTAGAGCATGTACTTTCATTTTGTACTTTAGTACATATTGTTAGGAAGTAGAATGTTGTAAAGGTTAAAGATCGTCACTCATTAGAGCTACCCGGGACCCGACCCACAGCCTCGCCGCGTGCGGTTAGTATTCTTTCTGTCAACTTCTTAGGGTATGTGCACACAAACATGAGCTGTCAAAGCGTGGGATGGGATGGGGATGGGGAGTGGCCCACTCGGTGACCACCCGCTGCCCGTGAGTGGTTCACGCGAAGACAAGAGTTAGTCGGAAATTCGTGGGATACGCGACGTTCACTCGTTGACCACGCGAGGTTCACTGGTTGACTACGCGGCGTCCACCCGGTCCACTCGTTGACAATAAATCGAGGCGGTCCCGAGTGGCTCCAACGAGTCGACCTTTGCGCGTTACTCACAACTAGGGGTGTGTTCACACAACAATCCCTTTTTACGGATTCATTTAGTCACATACCTTTTTTGGATGGCATAAGGAATTGACTTTACAGCTGTTGAAGTGCTAAGCACAGTTTAGGTGTTAGTTCTATATTTACCTTACTCTTTGTCAGCGCCACGAAACAAAGCATGAGTATTACATAGTTAACAAGTATTTGCATGCATGCACGTTGCACCAACTCTATTTATGTCCACAATAGTTTTGCATGTGCAATGCACGACCATATTGTTACTAATTTATTCACTGATGCATAGTAGGGAACATAAATTAATAATTCAGTGCAACCAACTTATCAATAGAGTTGAATGAAGGAGCCACCATCGTATTTTTTACCAAACTCAAAGCGTGTGATAGAACATTTTAATACCATATCTGGCTCGTTTAGATTAAGAGTACTTGGCTGTCATTCTGTATCTAATGAACATAAATTGTTTTTTTTTTGTTTCAACCTAAGACAAGGGTGAGACAAGAAAAACGTGATGAAATCATAAAAAAAGGATTGGCTAGGGATGTTTTATGTGTCTTGGGCAATGGTTGACCATTTACAATTTTAAACATTTTCATATTACCTAGGTATAGTGTTCCTTTCTCATATCTGGCTACGGTTCCAGTCCAATATTTAGTTACTGTAAGGCCTTTACCACATCATAATCTATCCATTAGACTCAATCTGTCTCAGATTTGCATGATAGAGTGGCCGGTGTTGCTCTCTAATCCCGTTGTTGACACTATCGACCGTATTGATGAACGTTCTAGCGATCTTATCGTCACGTAGTTACGAGACACGGTCTATTGTGTATCCGGGTCTGTAGTAGACGCTTGCTTCTATCTGGAGTACGTAGGATGTAGGTACTCTACATAGATTACCATGTAGAGCATTTTCAACGCGCTTATAGCCCGCATGTAAATATCTACTCTCAATGCCTGAAAATAAAGTTGCATTCCAATGCATGTATTTCTCAGTGCTAAGTTCAAGTTTACGTCAAAATGCAAACTAAGCACCACAATGTCATTATGTTATGCTTTTCCCCTATATAATAAGGAGTATTCTGAGACTTCTGGTTAGAGCCTGAGAGCGAAGTGATGGTCACACATGCGACACCAACATTGGTGTACACTTACGAAGGTAGCACTGAAAGTTTTTAGACTATCAAAAAAATAAGTCAAATAATAGGAAACTGTTTATCCATTTATTGTTTTTCAAAAGACCTTTTTACTAATGTAGTAGGTAAGTACCTACCAACAAGTTTTTTCCGTATTAGTTTTTAACTGGCCAGTTCAAATTAAAAAAAAAAAGTCGGTAACATTCACCTAAATACGTAACTTTGTCATATATAAATTAGCTATAACTTCTTAGATAACGCCTATTGATGCAACGACAAGCGACTACCTAATACGGAAATTTTAGATGTGAAATATTGATGCTAAAAGTGCTAAATGCCTGACGGCAGACTACTAATTCCTAGAAAACTGTGCCTCTGTGATATAGCGTACCTACATACTTATTAGATATTGAATCATGGTCTTCCCTGACTTGAATGTCGGTCATCCGATCTGAGTCATTGCATTCTCTGATTCTAAGATGATTAAATTCGATTAGTCATGAAGAATTGATAATTTTTTTGCACTTGAACTTGGTCCTTCAAGCCCAAATGTTAACACAGAATTTAAGTACCTAGGTATACCAGGACAGTGCGCGCTTGCGCGGCCGTCATTCATAACATGTGTCGCGCGCTTGGTGTAGCGCTGTATTAATGTTACCCCCTTTCGGTCAGTTTTTTTTTAGAATATTAAGTGAATAATTTATCCAATATTAAAAATGTAACTTTCTTACTAAAGTTTGCATAACATTGTTAATCTCAAACAAAATACCTATCATTAAAGTATATTTAATAAAGTTTTATAATCACCAGCTGAAAGTTGATAAAAATGTATTAAGCTTGGAAACAATGTAATCATAATATTTCTTGGCACCTCTAGGACTAAATTACACTTGAGGTGTGCAATGTATTAATGTTTAATTGAAATAAATATATTTTTAAACTAGTAACTAAAAACTAACCTAGGTATACTAACTCAATTATTTAAAACATATTAGAGTTTTGTTTTATTGAACTTGAAATATTATATCGTTGCTCTACCAGATCGCCCAGAAGTTCAGATCACCGTAATCGATTACAATAGGACATCTGAAAAAGCCAAAGTAGGTATTTAAAGCCGTCCAACCAAGAATCCGGGCTATGATCCGGGTGCTACGTCATACCGTCCCAATCGGTCCATTCCCACGGGTGATTTAAACCAAAACGTCTCATACGATTCACGTATCAAGGGTCAGATTTGTTTGTAAGGTCGCTGTCCCTTTTACCCCAATCCGATGACTACAGCCACAACAATTTGTTCCGGTATATTTGCCAACGTACATCGATAAACATACAAGTACATTTACGTTGAATGTAGATGTTCTCGTATCCGTAATCGATAAGCTCTCAGCTCCGGGACGGAAGTTAAAGTTTCCGAGTTGAGAGTATGTCATCCGCTTTGAATTTGATATCGTAATAAATGAATATCAATTACTATCTGTCGGACAACTTCTAAAAGATGCATATTCGGTACGTTTTGCTATCTCAGCCATCAGCTTTAGAAGAAAAATAGTAAAAGTCTCCAGCTGGTAAACAAGAGCATTGAACGAATCTAAATTCCATAAATACCGAGTGCAGTAACCCTGCGATCGGTGACGGTCCCCTGTTATCCAAACTTGAGGATATACGTCAGCTGTAGTGGCGCCTGTATTGTGTCTGGCACCTTTTGATCTACATCAAACGCCTGCGGCGTGGCGCCCAGACGTGTGGCGACCTCACTAAATGGCGCCCCATGTTTTTTCACTCTCTGTTTATATTTCCACCTGACGGCAGACTACCGGCTGCGAATTACGACGTACCATTACTGAGCCGGTACTTGCGAACACTCAATCGTTACACCAAATGGTATCTACACTCGCAAATGCTACAAACGGATGTTATCTCGCAAAGAGGTTTAACGTCTTAAAATAAGAGTGAAATTTAAAACAGTTATTAAAAGCTGAATAAATAATGGCAGTGATTTCTGCCTGTCTCTATGTAAATTGTCGGAAAGTTTAAGAAGATCTATTTTGATCATCAAAGGAACGGATGATAGATGACAAAAGACAGCTTAAGTGTGGAGTATAATAACTGGAGGGATAGAGTAAATAATTCTTTGCCTCTTATAGAACAGGTTAAAGGCGTGCTCCGAAAAATGGCAATATTTCCCATTTACGTTGAAAGGGAGCTGATATTGTTGGCAATGATTATGCCGGTCACGTTGCTCCTCGGCGTTCACACCTGCTTCAAGCCCTACCCTCGGGACGGGAACAGTGTAACATATGCCCATCAAATGCAATTGAATGACACAATGGAACCTAAAATGGAATCTATCCTGCCTGACTCATTACATCTATCAGTCTATCAGTCAAATGACATTTCGCTTAGGGTCTTTACCCTTTAGGATTTTCTTTATCTAAACTCGTTTACTCGCGCATCTGTCCGTCTGTCAATATGAGTAACTTTGCAATTACTTAAGTTTGTATCGTCCCTTTGTCAAGGTCAAATCCACGTCGAACGGTTGAATTCCTTAACAAGTGAGCGTGGCGTCACATACTGGTAAGAACGCTGGCATGGTGCTCAGCGTCAGCTACGGGTCATCAAATATGCATGAGTGCCTGTTTCCGCCATTCTGATGGCATGCCATGCGCCTCCATCGTATCAGAACTGCTAAACACTGCCGCTATTGTCTGTTGGCCGAGAGGCTATTTTTATGAAGCTTTGTTCGACTTATGAATAAGTATCTTGTCAAGAATCGTAATGAGTCTTCGGCGGCAGGCCTTATCTAAAATCTGCATAAATTATCGTTGTCACGTCTTTTTCCATCTATAAACTTAATTTGACAGTCAACAATTAGAACAATCGTATTTCAATTAGTATTACGTACGAAATACTTCTCAGATTGCTTTTCATTAAAATATGAGCTCACACCGCATTAACAAAGTTTCCTTTGTATTTTTTAACGTTCTGCCTATGTTTATTAGAGGAAGCCATTACTCTGGTATGCAAACTATTTCTGGGCCCTAAACGTGGAAAATATCCATTGTAACTGCCTACACGATAACATTCGACTACAAATATAAAATAGTGTGTACTTTAGAGAATGTGCTTCGAACCGTAAGCAGATAAGCGTCGGATGCCCGCCGAGCACTCCACATGACCGGTGACGTCAGCCATCACCATCGGGCGTGTGGAATTTTCAAGTATACCTATGTCTCGAGACTGCTCTTGGCATTGTTTTGCATATTTTGATGTCAAGTTGAGAATAGTCGAAGTACACCTCCCAGACAGTGACGCACAGGCTGCTAATGGCTTCATCACACTGACAGCGCACCAGGAGCGAAGAAACGCGTGAAAATAGCGGCAGAAATTCTGGCCAAAAGTGGTGCACTTTGAAAACATGACTTGAGCAGGAACGCTTTGAGAATCCGCTTCTGACCCTCGTGTCAGCAGCACTGCTTCTGATTATTTTGCAGTGAGCCCATACTGTTCCTTGTACATGTACAACTTGTGCGAGTCTACGGACATGTTTGAACTATATTGGAACCACGCCGTTTCTAGTCCAGTATGGTAGAGACTTTATTTTTCGATCCATATTTAAAGGAAACCTTTGATTGATTGCAATTATATTTGGAATAGATTGTATCTATCGCAGCTGAAATAATGTACACGTCAGTCATAGCAACAGAGCTAGCAACAGTTTCGTGTATGGTATAGAATTTGTGACAATGCTACGACGATCCAAGTCGGTAGCAATTTTACGCATATTATTCATAAATTAATTCGTTGAATTGTGTCGTGTGTACAATGACAAGAAGGTCGGTGCCCATTCTGCCCTTCGGTACTATCACTTATTCTGGACCTTAGGGAATTGTGCTGAATCATTTTACGGATACACCTGCGTTTAACAACCTTATGATAACGGGTGGAGATATGGTTTTCGAATAAAGGTCAGGTTCGATACCTGAGGATACGTCCAAACACATGCCTTTGGCATTTTGCTTTTTTTTTCTTTAAAATTCGTACGCATTCTTTTATCAATGGTTTGCAAAATTGTTTTGCTGTTGTTACTTCGCAAGTTGAAAATATCTTGACTTCTATCTGTGTAAATCACAATAAATATTTGAACACAACTCGATTCGAAGTGTGATCAACAGAAGCAGGTAGCCGAGGCTTACTGAGTGAGCGCACTCTACAAAGTGCTTCGTTTAATATTGAAAATAATTTCACTCGAGAGATTTGTTCCATGATTAAAGCTTAATCACGCTTTTGTGGGATAAGAGCTCACTGGGATTACAAAATAATTGTTTCCTGAGACAAGACGGGGATTAACAGCGGCCGAGTGATACAAGAAATCGGAATTCCTATCTTTGCGGTTCTTAGTTGGTAGATTGCGTTGCGGTGTCTTTAGAAATACCAAATTACTTGTAAATCCAGTTTATAAGCTTTATGAGTACTTACTTATGGATTACTGTATCGAATTCTTAATTTTCTAAATATAAACACTTTTCAAAAGCATAGTAATGAAAAGTAAGAAACAAACAAAGACTTTCTTTCGAATTTCTGACATAATGATTATTTTATTTTAGTTTATTTTGTCCCATTGTTGGGCGAAGGCGTATCTTCCCTCTTTCCAAGTCTCCCTGTTCTTTGCTTTGGTAGTTAATATGTTTATGAGCATCATGCTCTTAATCTCATCTTTCCTCATAATATAATTAATATGATATTAATCCTCGTAGAAATACTTACTTCCATTTGTTACCGGTTTACTTTACTGCCAGGCCTTTACAAACTCCTCATGATTGTTTCCAACGTTTTGTATTGTTCATATTTCAAGCGAACATTTTGTGCCAACGTTCCAAATTGTAGCAATTTAATTCCCCGCTCCTGTCGCCCAAAGGATTGTCACAATGAATAGAATTTTAGCCCTGCCCCAACAAAAAGCTAAAAATGCTCTCATAGTGGAACTGTATTCGTTGATCTGAAATCCTGAACAGTTCACTGAGCACGAATGTGAAGTTGAACGTTACTCGATGAACTTAGATTTTGTTGACGTTTGAGAAAAACAGGTCGCTATGAAACCTGTGCTAAAATTGGTGTGTTTATTTTGAAATATCTAGATATTGATGTTGCTATATTGGGAAAACCTTTCTCAAATAGCCTAGAGGTTACATCACGTGTGTTCTTTTCGTTATTTGAGTTCAAAGGTCACGTTTTTTTGTATACCCAGTTAACGTATATCTATGAAAGATTTTGTCATTCTCCGTATCTAGAACGATTTCGCAGTAAACTGTACAATGGTGTATCCTATCTCTATCCTCTTCTTGACGAAAGACAGTGACAGCAGCACGTTTTACCGCCTCCTGCGAACATTAAATCGACATAGTAATGCGTTACGGCACGTTCATTCGCCTCTTAAATCTTTTACTGCTTGCGAGCCAATTTTGGCTCTTTACGACTCAATAAGTAATATACACACGCTTTCGCGCTTAACAAATTGACAAAATTTGTATCACTTTGGGCATCATCTTAGTCGTTTAAATTCACCGAACTGTCGATAGTGTCTCAACATATCGTCATGCCTTTCCCCCAAAGGGACTGACAGAGGTGTTATACAACACCCACACTTCGCCGGACGCTATTCAGTGCCAAATGTGACAGGGGGCGAGCCCGTCGCTATACACCGGGCTCCAATCATGCAGTAGATGACATACAATACGCACATTTGCTCACACAATGAACAAATTGGTACGTGCCGTCGGCTGGGTTCGAACCCGCTCCCTCTGGCTTGAGAGACGGGCCTTCTCCCAATTAGGCTTGATGGCATATGGCAAAATGGCAAAATGTAACTCATCAGTCTTGCTATTGTTCCTCTTAAGTTATTTTTAGGTATTATTGACTTTACTATGACTCAATAAGTATCAAGCATACTCTATGCTTGACAGAGTTTGCTTGTGGCTAGACGGTGGCACGCTTTGCAATCCAATTCACAATGATAGTACTGAATGAAGACAAACTCTTTATTCTGTACACCGTAAATTACAAACGAAAGAATCAAAGCTCTGTAAACTAGCCCCCCAATTCTACTAACCAATTGTTTCAAAATTGTTAATGAATTGCCTCAAATGGATACCTTTTGTATACCAGTGTCAAAAATAGACAATTCATTAACAATTTAAAATACAATTGCTTAACAGAATCGAGGACCAAGATTCCATTCAGATCAATGATGCTGGATGTATAGGATTTTTTTTGCAGTTTACTTGCTATTGATTTTAAACATGGATTCTTATTGTTCCGTTCCATTTTATTGCTTCATGCTGCTGTAGAGCCAAATAAAGACACAAAGACCCTTTTTGACAATAGCTAGAGTAATGTTCTAAATCTGTTTAGTCTGACCATCCATATCTTAACGTTCAGGCAACTAGGTTGTAGTCGAGGAGATAAATCACTGTGTCGTCCTTTTGATTGAAAAACTGGTTTCTTTCAATACCTTGAAGAGGCCAGCGTCATTCATCACGAAGAGTGAACAACCGCAACGAGGAAGAAAACGTTTAAAATACCTACCACATGTTTCATAGGTTGAATGCTTGACAAGTCTTACTTATTACTCTTTCCATTTGATTCGGTTGTACTAATTGCGAAATCTATGGAAATGAATCATGTGATTTTGACGACGCGGCTTGAAGTAGATACCAACTAGAATTGAATTATAATGTGTAGCTGTGTTGCGAAACAAATGTTCTATGCTGGCTCTCCGAAAATATGATTAAAAAGTGTATAGAATTTAAAACACAACATTATATTTTATTGCAGAAGGCAAAGTTTCCGTTATTGTTTCTCGATGAAGTCCAATTAAACCGATAACTATCGTAATTGGCGTGCTAATCTAGTAATCATAGAGATCGACATAATTGCTAGATTATGGACGTAATGCGTGTTAACGATCCGACGGAGCCAACCTTGACCGTGGCGGGCCTTGAGACGTCAAAAGCTGCGCCTACGCACCTGTGCAATTACCGCCACCTGTCGTTTTTTCTTTAAACCAAATATCATTTTTCAAAATCTTTTTATTACTTACTGAATGAATTTACTACCACATTTTTACCAGGACCGGGTTTTATTGCTTCACAGATTCCTTTTTTTTTCCCCAAAAAGTACAAATAAACGGACGGGCGGTCTCATAGCAAGCAACTGCCTCTGGGACACCTGGGAAGTTTTGACGCGTTTCTAACTTCTAAAAGTTTATTTTATTAACAAGAAATAGGTACCTACGCCAAGGGAATATTTGAAAGTTAAAGTCAAAAATATGTTTTCCAGACCTATTGGCTGCGTTAAGTCTACAGGCAATCGTTAAATACCCATCTATTTGCCGGGATGTAAACTGCAAACAGTTGTGCAAACATTTTAGCGTTCATGTGTAAACACGGGCTTATCTCATAGTTTGTAGATTTGAGATATCTCTGAGATTAGGGGTTTTCTGGTTATTTCCGTCAGGAATGTCCAAGGCACGAGGCTGTTCGCATTTCTCGCAAATAGATTTATTTGACTGCCACCCACACAAGTCGAACTTATATTCTAAGAATAACTACCAGAGGCAACGTCCATTTCTTTGCGATTTCATTGGACGTTCTTGACCTGAGGGCATAAGATATTATTGCCTTAACTGTAATGTGATACGTACGTTTACGTACGTATATCATATACCTATCCAAAATAGACGAGCGGTAGGAAAGGGCATTAAGTAATGCCTCGTGAATTATTTAATTATAAGTACACATATTCTGTAATGTCATCTGCTACATAACTGGAGCCCGGTGTATGGCGACAGGCTCGCCCCCTGTCACTTTTGGGGCTGAATATCATGCGGCCAAGTGTGGGTGTTGCCTTACTATATATTGAAATGTTATACTCGGTAATGTAATTTATATCTGCTAAGAATACAAGAAAACCTATAGATACCCTACAGTGACATAACGAAAAATTCAGATAACGATGAAGATTAGGAGTTTCCATTAAACTCAGACAAATTCCAGATAGGTATTCTATTCAGTTATCAAAATAATATTAAAAGTAAAGCTTAAAAACCGATTATGATTTATGAAAACGGGAATTACTTACTCACTTACGATTTAGTCGATTATTCCGATTATAGTTTCAACCGCATTCGGCGGTCCTTATCAAGGCGAGTGCGCGCGCGCGGCTGCGTCAGTGCTATGCGAGACGCAGCCTGATGTGTGAAAACCAAGTGAGTGGTCTTCACACATCAGGCTATGTCCATACAGGTCCAGGCAGGTCCATACTTAAAAACCGACTTCCTGTCTGGCGGTCATCCATTAAACAACTTTTAATTTTTTATTGATATCTTCGGATTTCTACAAAATGTATATTGGACCACATCTAAAGTATGAATCTACCAAACAAAACAAAAAACATTAAAATCCAATCTCAATTGGCGGAGTAAACGCGTCACAAAAAAAAACAGCCGAATTGAGAACTTCCTCTTTTTTGGAAGTCGGTTAAAAACAGGGCGTACTCTACTAATTTGCCAGACGCGATAGCACAGTTTCGATATCATGTATCACATATGTAAATTATCGTTCGTTAGGTACCTATAATACACCACAAAACAATATAACTTTATTACTTACATAACAAAAAATACAAATAAAAAATGCCTGAACTACTAAACCAGGTTCTTATTTATCAGCCGTTTCTGTCCCACTGTTGGACAAAGGCGTCCCTATTCGCGTTCCACTTCTCACGGATTCGGGCTTCTTCAGACCAAATCAGGTACTTACCTAGTAAGCTGCCAGGGATATTTCAAAAATATCTCTGTAGTAAAGATATACAGGGTTACTGGTAATTAATTATCATCATTTTAAGAGCATATTCTGTTCATCAAAACCAATAACTTTTGTCCTACAGCTTTTCCTAAAACTCAACAAATTTTCCAAAAAATGATTGTGGTTCTATCTAACACTTTACAACTCTTTTATTATTATTACTATTTATTTAACTTAAGTATAATTACAGTTTAAACGTAAACATGCCCTTAACCGGTTTGTCCAGGTCTAGGACAAACAGTTCTCACCCTTTATTAACTTAAATAGGTATGCCATATTATGCCTTAATATAAATATTTAAAGCAACGCATCGCTGCGCTCGCTCACCCAAAACAGCTGTTGTAGGTATCGGCTAGTGCCGCTTGTCATGTCTTATCAAGCCAGTTCAAGTATGAGTACCTTCTTGTGCAGCCGTCGCAGTGAGAGCGATCGCGATACAAATGAAGATGCTCTCGTCTATGTATTGTTCTTTGTAAGGAAAAAAGCTTTTAGTTTGTGTTTGATGTTTTTTTAATTTAGTTTATGTTTTAGCTCCGGCGGTATGTTGTTAATTAGATTAGGGACAATTAATTTAGAGGTTCTATAAAGCATTGGAGCCGCCGCCCGCTTGTAGCTTGTCGGCACGCGCCTTTACTTAAGTGTGTGCGCGCTTTTTATATATATATATATGTCGGGGAAATGTAGGAAATAGAAGCCGAGCCGTGACATCTCACTTCTGATGACGGAGTAATGTAGGGAAGGAGCCACGCCTTCACATCTGATCCCACATCTGATATCGGAGAAACATAGGAAAGGCCGCCGCGCTGTGACCTTCCACTTTTGATGACGGGGAAAATCTAGTAGGCCGAGGTGTTGTATCTGATTTCTGATCCATGAACTCGCTATCACGGGCATCTATGGTTGGCGTCAAACTTCAGGAACGTTGAAATAAGGGGACAGCAGTGTAGGCTTTTCACTATTTTAATTATACAGTCGCTTAGACTACTTAGTTATTGAATGATCACAAAGATAATTGGCGATTTAGAGTAATGGGTTTACGAATGACCATTGCGTGCGACCGCTTTCAGCCCAGTCCTGTCAACCACTGACTGACAGACATGACGTTCGCCCGAAATCCCAAACGCAACCCCATTCGGTGTTAACCGCTCTAAATTACCATAAACAAATCGATTCATCGTCAAAAATAACAGAACAAAAATACCATCGATTAACAACTCTCAAAATAAACTGATTTTCTTTATCCAATGATATCTCGCGCCGTCATATAGATTTAATTTATTTAGACCGGTCATCTTTTTTTTTAAATTTGTTTAAAAAACCATAAATACGGTTTTTTATCAGTCGTAGAACAAAAGATGTTTGTTTAACATTATATAATATGCCATTGAAAGGATGTTAATTGATTACCAGTACCCCTGTATAACCTTCACAAAATTTCACGAGAGTCGGTTGAGGAATGCGACCTGTAGAGGAGTACAAACGTCGGCCGCGAGGTCTACAGCTGCCGAGCCACTAGTTTATCTCTTTTCTTACCCCTGTATAACCTGGGGGGCTATTCCTGTGCGTGAGATGAGATTTTATCTTTGTCACTCTCACACCTATGACGTTTCAAATGAGAGAAACAAGGACGAAAAAATGTGAGATGAAAATCTCAAATCCCCGAATAGGGCCACTGCTCACAAAATTTCACGACAAAGGACGAGGACAAACGTCTCTCTTTCACAAACTCTTTTCTACCTCTTCTCCACAAAGTGTAAAACAAAGCCACTCTCCACGTCTATCTGTCTGTCTGTGTGTCCGCTAACTCTTAAACCAAGCAACAGATTTTGATGCGGTTTTCACCATCAGTTAAATAATATTTCACGGAAGGTTTGTAGGTACCGGGCGAAGCCGGAGCGGGTCGCTAGTTACTTATAAATTTACTTCGCAGGTTTCTTGATTCTTAATTAATAATTTAGGAATGTCTTAAATACAACCAATTTGCCGATTCATATCTCTAGCATAATTAAAATTAAATTGAATATCGTAACAAACAATTAGCTAGGTAAGCATAAATTATAAAACTTAATTAGTCTAGTTGTACGTCCCACTGAGTCCCACCTTGCTAAGCATTTAATTAATGAGACATTAATTTTCATACTCTGTAAGGTGATAATTTGTGTGGAAGTATATTTGTTCGCACTAAACGGCTTACGGCTACTTGCAGAAGCTCGGGTTATCTTTTTAAATCGGCGTTAACTGCTCATAGGTTAAATTGATAAATCGTCTTGCTTGCACCACCAAGAGGTAGAAGCTAATCTTGAGTTAACACTATTAATTTGACTCTTAGTAACATTTCAACTCTGAGTTAATTGACCCTGCGTTTAACAATTTAACCCATAACATTGCATAACATAACTCTTCATAACTCTTCAGGCATAACATTGCAGGACATATCTCAAATTGTATACCACCAAACGCATGCTATACCATTGTTATTGCAAATAAAAATATCTTTATCTTTTATCTTTATCTTTAACCCCGTAACATTTGGATCAAATTTAGATACATAGTTAACTCTTTTTTTTTTCATCTTGGGAAAATCCTTTATGGATTTTCGGCGCAAAATGTCGGGGCTACGGGGACGCTTTAGGACTCTTCCGCAGCACCGACAGCGCCAGCCCTTTCGGGCACCTCCTCGAGCTTGTGCTCTCTCCCTCTCGATGACGATGTGTCGAACACTAGACACATCGTCATCATCCACCTCCTCGGGGACCAATTTTGCCCGTGGGCGGCAGCCAGCACCCGTGCCTAGGCGCCCATGGTCCCCATGCGAGTAACGGGTCAAATGAGTGGCGCCCCCCCCTCGGCTTCCTCTTGGCTTCACCGTGATTGCCGAGGCCACGGCTACTGAGCCCCCCCGCTGAACACTCACGGGGAGATAGTTAACCCTAGATTAACATACAAATTGTAGACACTATCTAAAAACCTGGTTCCTGCCAATGGTTTTTGCAGTGCAGGATCGGGAGTAAAACCGCGGACCGTAGCTAGTGTTTCACGACAGCGTCGTACATTTGCGTCTGCTAATTAATATGATATTCAACAGCGTTTTAATTAAGTGTTCGCTTCGACCTATAAGCGCGTCCTGATCGTGAGCCACTCAAGACTGCGCGTCAAATGTCAAGAATAAATACAGAGACTAAGAATTTCCAGTTTGAACACTTAAAAAAGTTCAATACTTGTTGCTTTGAGTTTAACTTTTTGTTTTTTTCTTCGAGCCGTCTTGACATTGGTTTTTACCCGACTACGCAAGAAGGAGGGTTATATTTTTTGAGTGTATGTATGAGGTTTCTCTGGCACGCCCTTACAGCCTAAACAGCTTGAGGGATTTCGACATGTGAGATGTCATTTGAATCGTCTTGATAGTGAAAGTGACATAGGGTACAACATTTTGCAGCTGGGTTTTTTTATTTTTCTTTTAATAATGTTCCTTGTTTGTAAGTTTCTTTCTCTATAATTTGTGGCATTTCCATAGTGCGATTTTATGCTATAATCTACAAAAAACAGAAAATATATTGTCCAGAATAAAATATAGGGCATATAAGGCTCTTTTCTGAGTTGGTGACAGTATACATTCTAACCGACATGTATGTCACTGACCCCTGCTAATGTCCCGTCCTCCCTAATATCGTAGCGAGTGTCCTTCCAGTAGATTTAGTGCCGGGTAAATTCATTATTCATATCGAATTAAGAGAAGTGCTCGTTCTATACTTTGTCGGGTAATATCAGGGGCGTCAACCCTAGGTGAAGACTTTGAAGTCTGTCAGCTCCTTTCGAAAATTATTACGATTATGTTAGACTCTATGGTTGAGAATCACATTTATCGTTAGAATCCATACTAATATTCAAAAAATACGAAGGAACTCTGTTCTCTGTTGTTGTCTGTCTGTTTGTAGAGTTTTAACGGCTGAACGAATCTTAATGAGATAATTAGTTTCAGTAATTCACGAGAAAGGATTTTGGATATTATTTTCTGAATAAACGCTAACGAAGTCACGGTAACAGTTAGTCTTTATAAATAACTTGCCAGCTGCGCCCCGCGGTGTTCTACGCGTTTAAAAAGTACCTCTCGGCGCACAATGTCACGTTCTCACAATGTCACAATGTCTCAAAATGTCACAGCCTCAAAATGTCACAGCCTCAAAATGTCACGTTCGCCAGATGACACGTTCCCAAATAGCCTATGAGTATGTGTTAATCTAGGGATTTTCTAGGGTATAAGCTCCGAATTTCATCTGAATCCGTTAATCAGTTTGAGCGTGAAAGAAGTAACAAACACACATACAAACTTTTGCCTAAGTAGGATTTTGCTACTAACCACGTAGATTTCTTCAAATAAAGTCTAATGAAAATTCTCCAACTGAACTGTCTCTAGCACATTGCCTTGTCATCCTTATTCTTTACGAGAGTTTTCATCTGTACACAGAATGTGTCTTATTGTTCTTAACAAAGCAAAAACTTGTGTAGGTAACAGTCCCTCGCAATCATCTCCACCTGTTGAGTTCGCAACAAAGCCTTCGCAATGTACATTACCTGGGTTCCGCGATTTCCAAGTTTTCTCGTATCTTTAGGGTACAAGTATACGTGTCCGTTCTCGGGGTCCAAATTACTTCCTTCTTCCTTTTCCGACATCGAGATCGGTGGTTTTGAAAAGCTGGCAAATGGAACGTAGAGATATAGAGCTACTTTTTCATTTTTAGTACCTATTAGTGTTGATTTTTACTTGGGCAGTTCATTTTTTACCAGTGTTCAGTTGTCGTAGTCGGCTGCACTCTGAGTGGTCATCCACATGCACTGTGCATACAACCTATATCATCTTTTTAAGCTGTTTGCGTCAGCAGCGAACGAGTACAAGGCAATGCTCAGTTATGTGGTTCTATACAGTTAGTCATTTGTACGTTCGTATGTGCGTCAGTATGTAATAACTTTGTGATAATTTGCCTATTTCGTTTTAATGTAGCTTTTGTATGTACAAAGACATCTTTCTCCTAATGGCCACAGGCTCACTTGACTATGTGCAATGTTCAGTTCGTGAATTATCAATGACATAAATATTATACGCAAGTTTAAAGGCTGTTACTATTTGTTGGCTGGTACTACTGTTACTGGTTACTAGCTGTTATCAGCGACTTCGTTCGCGTTTTTTCAGAAAATAGTATCAAAAACCTTCCTCGTGAAATACCTACTGTTAAGTACTAATTGTTGAATTTCATCAAGATCCCTTCTGACGTTGAGCCGTGAAAAGCCTACAAACAGACAGACAGACAGAGGGACAGAGAGACTCAAGAGGATTCTACAGTACTTTGGGCACATTGCAAGAAAACCGGCGGACAATCTGGAAAAGCTCATAGTAACAGGGAAAGTGGAAGGAAAAAGAAGTAGTGGTCGAAGCCCTAAACGATGGTCGGAACAGGTATCTAAGCAGCTTGACACCAAAATTTATAACGCCATCAATGAGGCCGCTGATCGACATAATAATATAATAATAATAAAGTTTATTTAATTCCAAAATCCTTCCTCGTGATGTACTGTAACTGATTATCAAAGTGAATCAAGATCCTTTCAGCCGTTTAGCCGTGAAAAGACTACAAACAGATAGACAGATAGACTGAGTTACTTTTAAGTTTATGATGGATTACAGTAGTATTTTTTTCTTAGTGTCAAATTTTGTAGCCAGCTAAGTACGTTATCAAACAAAAACTGATCAATTCCGAACCGCATTGTTTCCCTCAAAGGTAATTCAAACCTACAGATCAGAAGAAACTCGAGTCGAAGCAAAATATTTGGTACATTGAGGTTTGGCAGATGGAAACAAACGTAATTTGAAATACACAACAATCTACGTGTAAAGCGTAGATACCGATAAACCACAGCTTTTAGACTTAAAAGAAAATATATTGGCATGAGAATAAAATTGCGAATGAAAATGAAATTCTGTAGAACAGGATGAAAGAAACATTTGAGAGCCGCGAAGGAAGGTTGCCTCGCTTATTGGCTTCTACCGGTGTGAAAGCCTGCTCAATATTGATGTTCCGGAAATCTAATAACAGGCCCGTGCGTTCATAATGTAGGCCGTGTATGTAGGTAATGTTATGTTCGAGCCCCCCGGGGCCCGCCCGGGCCTCAGCGCTCATTTCCTGCGCTAGATAGGACAATCTAGTGTTCAGGACATCACGCCCATTCCCGCATCAATTGATTCGTTTCGGTCGTGACCCTTTTTCTCTTTTCGTCGCCGGGTTAAAGATTAAGGCTGTACGTACACAGGCGATAAAAGTCGTCGATACTCAACGATTCGTGCGTATAGCTCGCAGTGTCATTAAATGGAACTTGACAAAATGTAGTTGACGATGGTGATGACATCTTTAATAAAACCCACTACGAAAATCTCTGTGGCTTGTCGAGTTGTCTCCAAAGATTTATTGATTGATTAACACTTTGTCGCCAACTGTACTCGTGGCTTAGGAATAAAAAAAAGTCTGATAAAAGTGCGAGACATGTGCCGCCTCCATCAATTGTTACATTAGCATAAGGATAACAAATGAGAACTACGTGACCGAAGGAAATCTTCGGTGCTTCGGATGTCGATACTATTATATTAATTACAACGTCCTTCGATGTTTGCCGCCTCTACTGTCTACAGGATTTATTTTTTCATCAATGGTTGGTTTAACACGTTTCAGCTATTTTCCTGAAGTCACTTTGTTAATTAGTCCTTGAACTTCTAGATGTATATAAACGTCATATACATACTTTCAGGCTCTATCTCCATATATTTACTTAAATCGCCCATAATTCTGTGTCGTAGAGTTCTTTAGAGCATTGCTATTTCTGGTTTAAATTTATGGTTTCATTAACATGAATAAAGTGTAAACTGTACCAGAACGAAGCCTTTGTTAAAAGCACAGAACATTTGATATGAAATATCGTTTAAAATGCTTTGTTTCGCTTTTACACTAAAAAAAATCTGAAAAATATTTTATATTGAAAATAAGCCTCGTCCTTGAACAAATTGAGATAATGTAATGAGCCGAACATCTAACGTAATTTTCTTTATGGGCTCTTTTATATTTTGTTATTCTAATGAAGAAGATAAGCGGGCTTAATATCCAATTAAGTATTCTCATTTATTTCAGACGAAAAACGTTCTATTTGCGATTACATTACTTTCCTCAATATACATACATTTTATGAAAGCCATCTTATGAAGACCCTGCTGTCTATTTTTGGCATAGCTATGTTATGTGTACATCAGTTGTAAATGTGGTAGCACTATTTATCGTTTTTTTTTTCATACAACATTAGTCACGCCTTCCCCCGAGAGGGCTGGTAAGGGTATATTATAACGCCCACACTTTGCTGGAAGGTATTCAGTCCCAAATACATTTGCTGTTTTTTTTTGTAATCAACATTTGTTGTTTCTTGCAGGTTAATGTGGCAACGACAGGAGAACATCGGTTGCCCTGCGCCGCCTAGCCGCCTCTGAGAGCGTGAGTTCAAAATTTCCATTCCTTAATAATATTAATTTGTACAACCTTGACCTTTTCATATAATGTTGGAGCGCTGAGATAAGGCTTCGGGTTCGGGTTAGGACCTTCGTGAGAATTGTTGCTAAGAGACTTCTTGTGATTTTGAAATTACAATTTCGAGCTCCTTGAACAGATTTTAAAACACGATTTGAGTGTCTTGTGAATCGGTTTCTTTTAGATAACCGTGCTTTATCGTGGACCACATCGCTTAACGAAAAGCGATGTGCGGCTAAACACGCTCGTTTTTACCCGACTGCGCAAAAAGGAGGGTTATGTTTTTCTAGTGTATGTATGTGGGTATGTGTGTATGAGGTTTCTTTGGCATGCCCTACAGCCTAAACAGCTTCATGGATTTCGAAATGTGAGGTGTCATTTTAATCGTCTTGACGGTAGAAGTGACATGGGGTACAACATTTTGCAGTCGGTTTTTGGTTTTTCATTTAATAATGTTACTTGTTTTAATAAAATGAGTAAGTACATATGTCTACTTTTAATTTTTTTTTCTTTTCAAAAGCTACAAACGCAAGCTATTCCCTGTGTAGCATGTTGCAATAGCTGCACTTAAGTAAACTTGTGTAAATGAGATCAGCCGCCATGTGGCCCATTCATCATGTGCTGTGACACAATATACCCCAGCCATGCTGTAATAAACGCTCACGTTATAATGAGAGAACATTATGAAGTAACTTATACCACGGAATATTCTGTACTTCTTTATTAGACGAAATTAACGTAGAGTGGAGTCCCAACAAATTAATTTTAACATGGAATCAGGTTCAGCTTTCGTCAAACAAGGAACTACGTCGAAGGGCTTTGTATTGGATTGGGAATAGAATACGCGCTGTATCTGTTTGTAGTGTTCTGATATGAAAGCAACATTATTAGAAGAAAAACAAAAACCCGACTGCAAAATATTGTACCCTATGTCACTTTCACTATCAAGACGATTCAAACCACACGTACATACATACACTCGCAAAACATAACTCTCCTTTGTGCGCAGTCGGGTAAAAACGCCTAACAATTCCGAATCTTAGATCGCATCCTCACTTCCCATCAGGTGTGTTGCGGTCAAACGTGAGCCCATTCAATCATAAAAAAAAAAAAAAAAAAAAACATGTGAATAACCTAATTCTATGAATTTATTATATTATAATTAACTACTGCAGCAAAAAATAAACCAAACAAAAATAACAAATTACAAATAATAAACAGAGCTCAAGTCAGTATCCGCGGGTAAAGTACCCAAAAGGCTGGCAACGTTACCTCGCTGAATAGCAATGCTAATTCGCTGACCGAGGTAAGCACCAGCCCTTTGGTCGTTTGTTCTCTCTATCAGACGCTTTGACAGCTCATTGAAGAGCAACCATGCGCTTGGACCCCAAGGGCCCAAAGTTTCTACCCCAAAAGGCAGAAATATGTATCCATCACCGAGGGATTCATATTTCCGCCTCTTGTGGGTTTCCGCCGATGTTGCCGCCGCTCCCGCCGTCCTGGAGGTAGATGATACATGGGATGCCGCCAGTGTGTCGACGCATGTGGCATCCCACACCAGTGGCCTACCATGACTCCAGGGAATCAATGTCATTCCGTCAGGTCTCTTACCATCTTACTAATTCGCAGGCTGACAGAGAGCAAACGTACTGTTAGCCTAATTCTATTAATTCCATAAACAGGAATCACGAATAGGGAAACATTTGGTATTTGCCTTGACATGATTCCAGTTTTAGAGATCGTCTATTATCAACAGTTATGTTACACCCTACTACCATTTACCTTCCCTCTTTTGGCACAATTACATTGATTACAGCAACACGAGGTTGCTAGTCTATTACCGTCATGGTTATTACTAGTTATTATGCTATTTTGAAGTTTAGACGTTCCCGATTTTACACAGAGAGGCGATTGCCGAGAAATCCTCGCCAGCAAACGGGCGGAAATGTTATTAAACAAGTGCACTAACTGCACTCGAGCGGCTTGTAATAGAGTCAGGTTATTGTAAACTCAGTGCTGTTGTTAGAACATGTTTGGGCTTTCGCTCTGGAAATTGTAGGGTTTGATTCCTACTGGGGATGAAAAAAATGACAGAAAAATTAAAAATCCCGAAAAATATAACAGGCCTCACTGAGGGAAAATTCAAATCACATGTAAAAACTACATTAATGAAAAGAGGGTATTATAAGGTTAATAATTATTTAGAAGATAAAGATATCTGGAGCCTTCCACTTCCGTCAAGTAGCCACTAGTATTTTTACAGTCTCACAAATTTAAAATATTATAGATATTACCTAGTTGTAAGCCAAAATTTGTGAGACTGTAATTTATTTATTATTTGAAAAAATAATGCCCCTCAGTTTCTTGCCTGTTCTTCTGAGTAGAGGCTCTTTATCCGAACAAGGCGGTCGAGTCTATTTAAATAACTTTGACGTTCATAAGTGTATCTTTGATACCTAAATTGAGTAAAAACATTTTGACTTTGACTTTGATGCTGCTGCTGACCGATAAAGAAAAGATGCTTGTCTCCTTAAACGGTATTTAATTATATAATAGCTGATGATAGGATGAGTGCGAATGTCGCGGCGATTGCTGATGCAATGATTTAGAATTTGGACGGACTGCGTCTAAACGATTCAAGTAAATCGCACTAACCACTGATGTCGGCGCGTGCGACCTACTTGGGTCAAAACGCTGTGTTCGATGATTAACCGAACAGAAATCACTAAAAGTTACAATGAGCCTTCGATCATTGGTCGAAGCAATTAGCTACCTAATTTAATTTGGAGACACAATTTTGTGGGTACATAACAGATATCTTTCCAATGAATCAAAGGTAAACACATTATGATACTATAAGCGGAAAACTTTAGATACCAATGTCCTCGCAATAATTTATCTTCGTACACGGAAAAAAATGGTTTAGTTGTGGCAACTAAATCTGTTTTGCTGCCTATGTCTTAGCTGCTGCACCGAATATCTTCGAAACACTGGCAAAGTTTTGTTGACTACGACGAAGACTGCTTAGCTACTATTCAAAATAAAATTTTGCTAGGAGAATCACACTCAAGTTGCAGTTACTACAAATTACTTAACTGAGTTTACTAAATTTGTTATCTATATTAACAAAACAAATTCGAATGTTTCAATTTGATATCAGAGCAAAATATGTTAACTACTTTAGGATAAATTATTTACCTGCTATTGCTAATTCACATTATCTACATTAACCAGTCTTTTCTATTACAGTTATTTCCATGTCGTATGTGAAATTTTAGACGGCAAGCGGGATATTTTGTGCTGTTCCTAATGTTGTGATCTAATAGCATTGTGTGAGACATATCATTATGTAAAGATGATGAAGATATGTTTTAGTAGGTATGTTGTTGTAGCAAAGTATGATAGCTGTCTTAGTGAATTAATATTTAGCTGCACCTCACAAGAGTTTTAACTGTGGTTATAAATTTGGTTTCATACTGTAACAAAACTACTTAGTTGCGTGATTAATTTCCTTTTTGTAAGGCAGCAATTTAATTAGTGACATAGAAGTTAGTAGTAGCAACTAAGTTAAATAGCTATCCCACGTTTATATGTAACCGAAGGCATCAATTGTTTTACTTTAAAAATAAGTAAGTAGTAATTGAATTTGTAACTGCTACTTAGACTTTAATTATGCGACCAAAATAAATTTTATGAGATACTAGCTGCGCCCCGCGGTTTCATCCGCGGTCCCACAGGAACTGTTTATTTTTTCGAGAAGTACCCTATGTCCTTTTCAGTACCCCAGACAACATGTATGCAAAATGTCAAAACGATTGATTGAGTAGTTGAGACGTGAAAGCGTTACAAACAAACAAACTCACTTTCGCATTTATAATATTAGTTAGGATGTCTGGCGCTCACCGGTCGAGCAAGGTAGATGATGATGACGATTTGTCTGGTGTTCGACACAGGCGAGGAAGAGCATAGGCTCGGGGAGGTGCCCAAAGGGGCTAGCGCTCAGGTCGTGGTCGTGGTCGTCTATAGCGTTATATCTAAGCGTTCCCGCAGCTCCCGCAGCAGGAGTTTGAGCTCCTCAGCCTTGATAAAGTAGCCTATGTCCAGGACGTAAGCTATATCTGTGCCAAATTTTATCCAGATATTGAATATTAATTATATTGATAAGAACCAGTAAGTGCGCTGGCGAAACGTACCTAAACTTCGGAGTGACACCTCCCTGGTAGTGTTTACTTACTTATAAACATTTTAAGCCTGTTTCCCACATTATATTTAAGTACTCGTACTCCCTAAACACGTAGGTAACCACTGGAAGAAATGAAATTGTAGCTCAGAATGTACCTAGGTTATCTTAAATAGTAAATACACATCGCCACGCCTTTCCTCCGAAAGGGCTAGCAGAGGTGTATTACAACACTTACACTTCGCCGAACGATATTCATATGCAAATATGACAGGGGTCTGTCGCCTGTACACCGGGCTCTAGTTATACAATATAGCAGATGACATTAAATACCTACGCACATATTTTCACACAATGAACAAATCGGTGCGCTCTTTTGGCTGAAATTGAACCGGCTCCTTCTGAGTTTAGAAGCAAGTCTTCTCCAACTCGGCTAAAATTCAACTAGCTAAAATGCGTAAGAAAAACAGAAAGCAGAGCAAAATAAGCTCTCGCTCGCTCTACTACGACTCATGTTAGCCTGTCTGGGCTAGTGTGTGAGTAGTGTGCTAGTAGTGAGAGAAGTGTGAGAAATTAGTTAAGTACATCTTCATAAGTCTTCGCGATGTGAGCTTTTCGTAGGTAGGTACTTATTTCTTCCGCGTTGCAAGGGCACAAACGACGGGAGGGCAGTCCGCGTCACCGCGTCATCTCTGCGCTCATTATTATTGTTAGGTAGGTAGGTACAATAACCTAACATAGGTAGGTACTAACCATTAAGCATTATTTTATTGATGAAGACAAGAATATTTCATATCTACGTAGATGCATTTATGCGTAGGTACGTAAGTTGATTGTTTTCTTTGAGCTTGTACTTATTACTTTTGTTCCTTACTTAATCGACCAAGCGAGCATTTGAGCAAAGCGTCTATGCTTCAGCTTAAAAAAAATGCCTTTCTCCACAGGCCGATACAAACGGAATTTCCTAAAATTGTGTTAATAGACTCACTACTTAGATAGATTTTAAAAAAAAATCTGTCTAATCATCGAACCTGCTCACAAAATTTCACGTGAATCGGTTCAGGAATGCAACCTGTAGAGGAAAACAGATGTCGGCCGCGAGGTCTACAGCTCACAGAGCCACTAGTTGTTATTAGTGTCTTACCATAGTATACCTACATACCTACTTAGATATTTTTCAATACATAATTAAATATATTTTAACACCCAGACATAGGACAGACACAAATGTTACATAAATGTTTGCCCTAGGTGGGAATCGAACCCACGCCAACAAGCTCAAAAGGCAGGTTCACTACCAACTGAGCCACCAAGGCAGTCTGTTGTTTTTGGTTTTATTGGTTTTCTTACAAAAATATCTATGCATGGGTAAGTAAGTAGGTATACAGGTAGGTATAGGTAATTAGACTACTTAGGCGTTAAACTTCGAGGCTTAGAATTTATTAGTGCCTACCTGACAAGTGACTTATGTAGTTATCTAATGGGACCTACATAATGAGTACCTATATCCATCATCGCTATAGTTGTGCGACACACAACATTTAGATGTACCTACCTGTGAAGTTAGTAATACTAAATAATTCATAATTGGTAGGTGCCGGAACTGTACCATACATATACCTACCTACGTAGGCACAAGTACGTATAGACGCACACAATTTGTTTACCTACCTAACTAGAACAGAATACGTTTTTCTATACCTACCGCGATTTTGATAGATTGGTAGATAGGTACCTACTTCTGATCCGTGTCTAAGATTTTGCTAAACACGCTTATTAGGTACTTTACCTAGGTAGGTATATTGTATACTTGTAAAAAAATGTTAAGCTATGATAACCTAGTTTGAGAAAGCCTACCTCACACCAATGTGCGGATTGTATGTCATCTGCTACATAGGTACATGACATGACTGGAGCCCGGTTTATGGCGAAAGGATCGCCCCCTGTCACACTTGGGACTGACTGTCGTCCAGCGAAGTGTGGATGTTGTATTATACCTCTGCCAGCCCCTTCAAGGGAAAGGCGTGACGATTATGTTATGTTTTGTTATGATAAAAACATAAATAGGTAGGTTTATAAATATTTATAGATTCATTTGTCGAGCCAGTTTTAATTTTTTTTCAAAATGGTGGAGATAAGTTTTTTAGCGATTTTGAAATACTAAAAATACATGAATATATACATATTCACTTACAAAAAGTTTCATTTCATTTCGTAATTCGTATCGTATCGTAACGTGTGTGTTCACGTGAATTTGGTTGCGTTACGGCGTTAAAATTGGAAGAAAAAGTGATTATAGTGTTAAAAAAGGATTTTTCATTTGTGGAAAGGAAATCAGAAGAAGTGAATTCTAGGGCTACAATGCCGCCCAAAGATAAATTCAAAAGTAAGTAAGTACCTACTTTGCATTGCATTATTTTATTATGAGCTTTTATACCTACCTACTATGAGTGCTTGCGTGTCCAGATACAGTAATCTATCTACTGATAAGATTTTCCGTTAGAAAAGTGGCATGCTGCAAAAACCTAGCCGGCTGTCCAGGTTTGCATCGAACTGACATCTCGCAATTGATGTATGGAGTTGTACCGATTTTGCCCATATTCACACTTTAGAACCGCGATCTTTCTATTGCAAAGCTTGTAAACTAGCCAAAAGTTTGATGCCTTTATATTGCAAGTTGTTTACGCCAGATATCTGTAGGCATTATAGATAGAAAACGATACCTACGAAAGCCGGCGGCATCCACAAAGCCGCGAGATACCTGTGAGGGGGGAGGGAGACGTAAACTCCCGGCCTTTCGGCGTGCGAGCATCGCACGCGCTAAATCAGTCAGTTGTCGGTGAATGACTGTCCCGCTTTCGCGTCCGCTCGCACGTAAAATTTCGACAAACTTTAACTTCGCATTAAAAAAGTTTAAATTGTTTATATTGAACTAATAGTGCTTTTATCAGTGCATGGTGTACACCGGGTCCAGTGGCGTGGAGTGTCCAAGGTGAGTAGTAGGCTTTCGTTATCGTGAGAGAACCTGGCGTGAACTTAGCACCCCTGGCCGAAACACAAGTACTTAGGTACCTATAGAACACATGTGTTGCAAAAAAATAACGTAAGCTTTTACAGATGAAAATATAGAAGCTCATCACCTACCTCTATTGACCGAGTATTTTTGGAAAAACTGTTGCCGAAAATAGGACAGCGAACTATATTTGTCACTTTAAAAACATGCAGAAAGTAACTATAACTTATTGCAATAAGTACTTCTAATTGATGTTTAGCATTTTAAATCACTAATAATTGTCGAGTCCTAACATATATGCTGTTTACAGGTAATTCCTAGAAAGAAAGAAAAATTGTTGGGCGCAACAAGTGTGAAGTGTGTACAGTGTAGTACAACACCCATACTTCACCGGACGATATTCAGTTCCAAATTTGACAGGGGGCAATCCTGTTACTATATATCGGCTCCAGTCATTGGTGCGTACCTACCATCGGCTGGTATCACTCTATTTTGCAACAAACTTAATGCATCAAACAGGACTACAATACAGTAAGTATATTTGTGATTTAAACGATTCTGTATGTGTTAATTGATTCTGTTTTGGTCATTATAAATATGCAAGGTTTAATGTAGGATGCGAAGTGGTGGCGGCGGCGGCGGAGTGAACTAGCAACTCCGATTCGAGGCGACTGGAAAAATGTACCTAGATATTGCCGTCTCTGTTGCGTATGTGCATGATACGCAGCCTAGTGTGAAGAGCCGGCCGGCGTCTGTCCTTCTACTGGTTACCTACATTTCTCAACCGAATCTCGTGAAATTTTGTGAACAGGTTCTATAATGATTCAGAATTTTTTAGCTGTCAGGTTTCGGTTTTTTTCAAAATGGCGGAGATCTAGGTAGGTAATATGATTTTATTTTTCAAAAAAATGCGAGCTGTATAAAAGACAGATCCGAACATAGAAGCACAGACGCTTCGCTCGCTAACGCTCGCTCGGTCAACTATGTTTGCTGTCTGACGGTAACGCAACACGTATAAATAACGTATACGCGCCGCTATACAGACAGTCATCAAAAGCGAAATACCTACCTATACCTACTTACCTACGTATGAGCGTAGAAGATATCTCTAATTGTAGGTATGCAAGGTATGCAATGGCAAGGGTACCTAAACCTAAAAAGTATTAAAAACAATAGTAGGTACCTAACTTCTATCTCTATTCTATTTGTAGCGTTTCCAAGGCCAAAACGGTTGAACGGAAACTGACGAAACGGAGGAGGTTTACAAGTCCAAGCGTATGTAAATAGGTACGAGTATATACCTATTACTTATATATTTTTGATAATGAGCTAAGTGCCGTGTTATACCTACTCCCTGTTTTTTTTTCGTACTCGCGATCAGAGTTTTACTGATGAACATCGTTTATTTTAAAACATTATATTTTTATGTCAGTACGCCGAGTAGTACCTACCACGGATTACTTACTAAGTTTCTACGTAAGAGATAAATCACTTCGTCAGAAATTGTCAATACCTATTGTTGTAATAGCCTATTCTTTTGAATCACTAGACGCTGTGAACCAAAAAGACCTACGACCGTAAAGCATAAAACAAGTAATAATAGCGTAAAGTGAGTTTCGCACCGTGCCGCCCGCCGCGTGTACTAACTATTTGGTAATCTGTTACACGGCTTTCGGTAATCAGCTGGTATCGGCTGGTAGTTAATCAGCGCGCAAAGTACAGGGGGTCTACCATGATGGTTTTGGTTACGTTTTGTTGCCGACGCTGAGCGCCTGTGAGTCATATCGCTGCCCAATAAGGTTCACGGTCGAGTAGCATACGCGCTAAGATCAAATTGAATTGCAATAATGTACCGCACGGAACGGCAACGCCGCTTTTAAGCAAAAATTTGAATTTTTGGGCGCGAAAACTGTTTTTGATTATTACGTGGAAACTACGAGGTCTAGGAATCTGAAAATTTTGCTGCCTATGTCAGCAATCATGCTTTAATTTAGGCCCTTTAAATGAAAACTTTACGTTTGATAGTTTCGTCGATTCAACATGTGTCAGCTGATGTGACGTAACTTCAGCTTACACATAGGTATTAGCTTATAACTCGGAAAGTATATGACCCAGACTTGAAAATTTTGCTGCCAATGGCAGCAATTATGCTTTAAAATTTGAGCTAAAGTGCATAGTCATACCTTCTTTCGTTCGGAAGATATGAGATGAGTAGCAATCTATAAATGGGCAAACCGTGTGTGGTTAGCACACAACCACATCTCGTTTAGGTTTTATGTTATTTTTATTTAAAGCCAATAATGTTTTATGGTTTTGATGATTTATTTATTAAGTACCCACCTATGTTTTTTTTATTTACAGATGGAAAAAAAGTGAAAATGTTTAGAGCAATGACAACACTATTTCCTATAAAAGCTATAGTCATGAAGAAGAAACGGCAATGGAGACCGTCCCGGTTTGGACACAAAGGCTGATGCAATTTTTAAAAGTAAGTATATTATAGCTACAATTCTATAAATATTTGAAACTGTGTTGATTATCATTTCAGGAATAATGAAAAATTTTAACGTTAGCTTTATTGTTACCTTAAAACCATATAAAACCTAACTACTTGGGTACATGTTTTAATATGTTTTTTTTTTCAGTCTGCCGCCGAAATCCAGTCGCATTACCTAAAAAAGAAAAGTTTTGAGGGCTGAATGTTGGGCCCCAGCTGTTTGCCGTTTCTCCGGATGAAGACAAAATCTCTTGAGTGCTTTCTGATATTTAATAACATTACAGCCTTTGACATTTTTTATAAATCATTTCATGCCTTGAAGGCTTAAGTAAAAATTTAAGTATATAATGGAAGTGGTGTTCTTATTATTAGTTAAAATCAATTAGAGGAGGGATATTAATATTTGTACTGAATGCAGTCAACTTGTTTAATAACTTGTTTACTTGTTTAACAACAACAGACTTAACAACAGACTTGTTTGTAAATTATTTTTGAGAAGCATTTATTAAACTTCATAAACAATTGTTTTTTTTTTTGTTAGAGCTTCTATTCACCGAATATGCGATGTGTATAGGTACATATATATACTTGAAGCATGATTGTTAAGTATTAGTAGTAAGTAGTAACAGCTCTGTTAATTAGCTATTCTATTACACCACAAATTGCATTTGTCAAGTCGTTTGTACAGCTGTGGCTGTGAATTGTTTGTTACTTGTGCTAAGTGATTTAGTTGCGTGATCTAGAAGCTGCAATTCTGCACATCGAACGTTGATGCGACGCGGCGACAGATTGAGTGCGTAATTTAAGGAAATGTGCCATGCGTATGCTTTATACATTTCCTTGTACATTTTAAAACTTGCACAGTCTCACGCCTTATCTGCTGCCACTTCGCGTCACATTCGTTATGTAGACAGAAGCCTTAATAACACGCCACTAAAATCATTAGCATGAGCCGCAAACTACTCACAGCCATAGCTTAACTACTTATCAGCTGCAGCTACGGTGTTGTAATGAAATAGCAAATAAACTTAGCTGCTACTACTAATACTAATAGTTCAGGCTTCAAAGTATATTAGCTGCCCCAGATAAAAATATTAGGTCTCGCAACTAAAACCCTTAGCACAGGTAACAAACACAATTCACAGTCACAACTAAACTACTTGTCAGCTGTAGCTACGGTGGTGTGATGGAATAGCAAATTAACTTAGCTGCTACTACTAATACTAATAGTTCATGCTTCAAAGTTTATTAGCTGCCCCAGATAAAAATATTTGGTCTCGCAACTAAAACCCTTAGCACAGGTAACAAACACAATTCACAGCCACAACTAAACTACTTGTCAGCTGTAGCTACGGTGGTGTGATGGCATAGCAAATTAACTTAGCTGCTACTACTAATACTAATAGTTCATGCTTCAAAGTTTATTAGCTGCCCCAGATAAAATTATTAGGTCTCGCAACTAAAACCCTTAGCACAGGTAACAAACACAATTCACAGTCACAACTAAATTACTTGTCAGCTGCAGCAAAGTCTTGTTAGTAGTTATCACTAATATTGTTAGCGACCACAGCTAAAAATAGATAAGATCGTTAGCTGCTATAGCAAATATTAGCAAATAATATTTGCAACTACTGCTAATTATTGTTAATATTGTTAGCAACTACTGCTAAGTATTGTTAAGATTGTTAGCTGCAACAGCTAAATTCGTTCAGCTAAAAACAATTTGCTACGCTAACAAAAAACTTAGCTGTCCCTATAGTTTGAAAGGATTTTTGCTACTACAACTAAAATTTAGTAACAGCAGCTAATTTTTTTTTTCCGTGTAGAAACGATACGTTAAATCCGAATTTCTGCGAAGGTACATCCAACTTTGAATAATCTTTTAACACGATCTTACTGAATATTTGGTATATTTTCGCGATACCACGAAATAAGCCTACTATCCAACATACCATACATACATATCGTCACGTCAAATAAATATTTGTCTATTGTCACGCTATTCCCCCGAGGGGGCTGGCAGAGGTGTAATACAACACCCACACTTCGCCGGACGATATTCAGACCCAAATGCGACAGGGGGCGAGCCTCACGCCATACACCGGGCTCCAGTCATGTAGCAGATGACAAATAATAAGCACATAAGTTTACACAACGAACAAATTGGTGCGTGCCGTTGGCTGGGTTTGAATCCGCTTCTTCTGGCTTGAGAGGCCGGCCTTCTCCAACTAGGCTATCATCGCATCCGAATTTCTGCGAAGGTACATACAACTTCTAATAATCTTTTAACGCGGTCTTCTGAATATATGGTATATTATCTCGATATCACGAAATAAGCCTACGATCCACATAAGAAGAATGAACATACCACCAAAAAAATCGTAACCTTAAACATCACATTGCGTAGAATGTACTTGTTATTGTATATAGTAGTATACTTAACTTATGTATGCTGATATGGTCATAAAAACAAAATGTTCTTGTTTTCCTTCCGCCAGAAATATTGTTACTATTTCTATGACTTTTACCGCTTTGGATAAGTAAATACGACTGATGAATAAGACTCAGTTGTCGCATTGTCTATGCGCTGTAATTTAATGGTTGTTATCGTAATTTATACCGTATTGCGTCTCCATGATTTATAATATTGCATTGACGCATTTTGATAGCTTCGATAACCGATAGATTTCTTTTTGATATGATTTCGAGAAGCTTATCAGTGGCGACCAACTCCGTAAACATCGGAATCTCGAAATTGAAATTGTTGAATAATGAACGAATATTCGAAATTTCGTTAGCCCCGATGTTATACAATGTAGAGGTCCCTTGTTCAAATAAGATTGTAATTAAATACGAAATTAGCTCTCGGGAGCGTACGGTACAACATTGAGAGGGGTTATATCTACATATTTCGACATTTTCATTTTCTTACTTTTAGCCGTCGCGCTTCGCCCCGCTGTGTACCTACGATTTTCCAGATTTTTAGAAAAAAAGTAACCTAAGTGTTTTTTTACGATACCTACTATTTCTATGCTAAAATCAAGTTCAATGAAAACCAACCCGAGGCAGTGTTCTTTCGCATTTTGACACATATATTTAATTACAAAAATTTTGATGTACATGTATATATTGTATGTCATCTGCTACATGACTGGAGCCCGGTGTATGGCGACAGGCTCGCCCCCTGTCAAATTTGGAACTAAATATCGTCCGGCGAAGTGTGGATGTTGTATTACACCTCTGCCAGCCCCCTCGGTGGAAAGGCGTGACGATATGTTATATGTTATAAGTATTTTATTACTAAACTAATAGTACATCTTCGTTTGTTTATTCTTAACTAGCTGCGCTCCGCGGTTTCATCCGCGGTAAAAATATATCCTATGTGCTATATTCTAGACTATAATCTATCTCTGTGCCAAATGTTATCCAGATCTGTTCAGCCGTTCAGGCGTGAAAGAGTAACAAACATCCATCCTTTCTTATACAAACTTTCGCATTTATAATATTTTATTAGTAGGATTTGTTGATTGAAATAAGTCATATTTGCATTACTATAATCGAAGTAATTGTAACACGTAACAGTATGGAGTTAGTTCAAAATAGAATACACTACGATTCCACTACGTCACATCGTATACTGCGTCATAATAACATTACGAAATGGCCCTAATAGGCACAGCACAGACCTAATATGGCCTAATTGTTTTACTTTAGTTGAATTACCTGCGAGAGAGCCGAGAGGTGGCTTTGGGAATGTGCTACGTCGTAGATACGATACATACTTGGATCTAGTGGAAATTTACGTCGACTTTATGTAGGACCAATGGAAAATTACATGAACTTTACGTGAGTTACAGCGAAAGTTCAATTGTAATGTGTTGTTAAGATTAATTATGGCGAGAAGTGGTACAAGGTAAGAAAGCTCTGTATTTTCTCAAATCCTTTTTTTTTTTTATTTGTTTTCGTAGCAATTGTTTGCTTAGTGTGAGTGTGTAGTTATTGTTAGTTTTGATGTAATACATTTTGACACAAGGAGGTAGCATATTCTTTGGATTGAAAGTTTTTCATTATAAGCTTAAGTGTCGTTTCTTTGTTTCCATCATACTTGAAGATGAAATTGATTATTTTGAGCTCACAAATACCTATTCATGGTAGGTGGAAAGCATAGGAAAAGCTTAGTTATTTCAGTAACTCAGTGAATTCACTGAGTAACAAATTAACTGAAATAATTTTCCCTTATTTATCTAACTCTACTTTCTTGGAAGTAGCTCTGGCCTCCAGCTTTTCAATGTTACTTTGTTAAACCTAAAATAAATCTCGAGATAAAATAAACTGCCCATTATCCTAACTAATATTGTAAATGCGAAAGTGGGTTTGTTTGTTTGTAACGCTTTCACGTCTCAACTACTCAACCAATCGTCTTACAATTTTGCATAAATGTTGTCTGGAGTACAGAAAAGAGCATAGGGTTAGTTATTAGGGCAGTTTTATCCCGAAAAAATTAACGATCCCTGTGGGACCGCAGGTGAAACCGCGGGGCGCAGCTAGTACAGTATACACGAGCCAGAAATAAATGCGAGAAATAATTATGTAATGATTATTTAAATCAGAGGGTATTCATTGTCGGCTGCACAGCCTCGCCGAGACAATCCGATATCGAATAGTCCGGGAAATAAAGCTCGCACTACCATACATTTTAATAAGGCACGTGCCTTCGTAAATTACTAGGATTAAACGGTTATCTTGTGGAGGGAGCGCGTACTTTTCAGCCTAAATTAGATTTCGACAAGAACCACAAAGCTAATTTCGACAGGAACCTCAAAGCAAATTTCGACAAGAACCTCAAAGCAAATTTTTCGACAAGAACCACAAAGCAAATTTTCGACACGCGCTATTATTGTCAGTTGTACAAGTACAACTGACCCGCAGGATCGGAATTCGGAAATAATGACATGATTCAAATGTCCCGGCAGGCGGCACTGATTAGATTTAAACGAGCTATGTATAGGTCTGTAGGAGTAGACATTAGCAACTTGACAATTGTAATAGCAACTCAACAATCACCGTTTCAATACCGTAGAGGTATGATGCATGTAAATTTTTGTATGGAACACTGGACTCACCAGAGATTCGCCTAAATTATTTTATCAAACTCTGACCACGGCTTAAGCTTCATCTTGACCTTTTCAAGACACATCAACAACTAAAGCGATTGAAGAGGGTTGCGATCATTTTAGGGGATGCCTCGCATTCAGGTGAAAATTAAGAATGGAACACCACAAATAACCGATTCAAATAACATTTTAAGTACACCGACTTCTTGAAATTCCGATCAAGTTAATAAATATTCTTCGAGCGTCGCGCGCTGGCTGGAAACTTCTTGTTGTAATTACTTTTTAAACAGCTCAGGGCCTAGATTCTACTAAACAATTGTTTTTAAATTGTTAATGTTTCCTCTATTTTTGACACTTCTGCTGTAAAAAAGTGTCAATTTAAAGCAATTCATTAACAATTTAAGAAACAATTGTTTGGTAGAATCGAGGGACGGAGTTTTGATTGTCTTTGAATGGCGCCAAGGTTTGGCAAAAATACTCTGCCTATACACACATACATATGAACACAAATACACTACTACTATTCTGCTAAGTTTTCCGCATATGAGATAAGTTGTGGTTCAACCAGTATGCTAACGAGATTTACTTCTCTAGATTGAATGGAGTTTGTACGAGGATCAAGGACGGGCTCTGTGCTCGAATATTGTTTTTTTCTGTTCATATTCTCCCCAATCAGTCATGTCATAGGGGAGTTGGAGCGTAAAGTAAAGGCTTGGATAGCTCATCCACAAGTGAATTGTCTATCCTACTATGTAAGGATCTATTCTTTATTTCGTCACCTGACGTCACATTTTGATGTTAAATCTTCAAACCATCAATAATTTCGGATAATAGTTATTCACGTACGTACATTCGATGTTGTCTAAAACTGACGTTAGTAACATATTATTAATACCTAAAATAGGAAAATGGGTATGTACTTAGCTACTTAAAATACCTAACTAATATTATTTCCGTTACTTCCTCTTCACGCACAGAAGTGCGCAGCGGTTTCATTAATGAAACAAATAAACATTTAGGTATTCTTTATTCCTAGGCATTCTAAATTGTATCTACACGTATTATAGTGTAGATACAATCCTACTAATATTATAAACGCGAAAGTTTGTAAGAATGGATGTTTGTTACTCTTTCACGCCAGAACGGCTGAACAGATCTGGATGAAATTTGGCACAGAGATAGGTTATGGTCTAGAATAGCACATAGAATACTTTTAACCGCAGGTAAAACCGCGGGGCGCAGCTAGTTTAGAATAAGTATGAATACATGTTGCAATAAGTCTTCAAGTTACTCCTCATCTACTGATAGCCATGAGCTGGTTGAGATGCCGTTGCCATTATCAAACAAGCATCACATATAAAAACTTTTAAGAAAAACTATTTTTTTTAAATCTTATAATATTGTACTGTCACGGAAACTTAATGTCAGTGCAAAGTTTCATAAGAATCCTTTTAGAAGTAGTTCAAAAACTGTTGCAAGATTTGAAAACAAGAAATAAACAATAATTAAAAATTAAATTAAGGAAAGGTAAATGAAACCGTTTAAAAACGAAAACGTCGTCGCTCTCAAAGAAAACAACGTATTCTCACTTCATCGACATTCAAAGCGAGTTCCAAGGTTCCAACCAAGAGTTACCACGTGGTATATTCGACCCCAAAAACGATGCTGGCTATTATCTCAGCCTCAGCCATCTGTTATTCCGGCGAATTTACGCAAATCGTGGGAACCTCTCGTTTTATTAGGCTCCAAGCAAAACAAACAGCACTTTTATACCCTGACCTCGTTCTCCAACGTTCTGGCGCGTAAAAACATATGGGTAAAGTAAACTGACTGGCGCCCGCGCTTGTACATAACTCATTTGTTCGCGTCATCCAAATTAAAACTTTTGAGGATATATCTGGCTGAAGGAATATTTTGCCAACATTTTCAAAAAGCTTTTCGAACAAGTCCACTAGAGCAAACGTAATATACCGGTGCTGCAGTCCACTGTTCGCGAAATAGAGATGTTTTCAAATACACTAGTCCTCTTAGCAATAAACGTCGTATGGCCCCAGAATAGTTGTACCGTGTTTTGTCTTTTTCTTTCTTTTAATTTTTTTGACCTAGATGAAAAAAAACAAAATACTGTGTAACTATTCCGAGGCCTTGTTTATTCCTAAGGGGAATATAGTTAGTTGTTTTCAGATCATAACTTTGTCAGCACCTTGTTTGAATCTAGTTAAAAGTTTCGATGTCTTCTAAAATATGTTCTGCGGTGCTATTCACAATCATTCGGAAACTTTTCCGATCGGATCCCACAAGTTTCAAACTCCAATTGTAATATCAGTCTATATAACTAGAATATCAGTCTACTTTTATTAATTTTGGAATAGGGAATAGAGTTTATATCTGATCGGAACAATGTTTAAAAACCAATTAATACTGACTAATATTTGAATAATTAGAGTTCAAAAGTTTTGGAATCTGAACGGAAACGTTTCCAAATGATTTTGAATAGCACCGCTGAAATAGATTTAAGCAGTACTAATGTTCATTTATGTTGCAAAGTCACCGGATAATCTAGCTAGCACAATATCATTTTCGCACTAATGTATCATAAATATTGTGTTGGCATCTATGACAGACCCGTAATTTTATCATCAGCTAAAAGCGGATTAACGCTTTACCGAGGAACCCTTTTACAGAGACCGCTTTTTAAATGGCCCATAAACATTAATATCATTTTATTTTATATTTGGAGCAATTTTGCTGAATTCGTGTCGCTTTTATAACGCGCGGAACCTTGTAAATAAATAAACAAAAAATAAATATTCGGGGCGTTTTGCACACACGGTTGTCTGACCCCAAACTAAGCTTGTACAGTGGCTACCAGATAGCAATATACATACATAGTAAGTATGTATTTAAAAATATACATGATATTTTTAAATACATACTTAAATCGATATTAACACCCAGACATACTAGAACAAACATAAATGTTTATCTCATGAATGCCCTAGGTAGGAATCAAACCGAATAAGCTTAAAGTTACAATCCTACTAATATTATAAACACGAAAGTTTGTGTGTATGAATGGATGGATGGATGTTTGTTACTCTTTCACGCCAGAACCGCTAAACAGATCTGGATGAAATTTGGCACAGAGATAGATTACAGTCTAGAATAGCACATAGGGTACTTTTTAACCGCGGGTGAAACCGCGGGACGCAGCTATCTTCTATACTAATATTCTCTATACGACGATGCGACTTTAAAAAAAATCCGACTCTTCTAAAAACAGAACTCGACAAAAAAAAAAATATTGAAATACTTACAAAATTTCAAGAGAATGGGTAATTCATTAATGGGATCTGTAGACGAAGGCAGATCCAGACAGAATTCGGACAAACGAAAGCATTTTTGTCGAAACGCTCGCTCGGTCGATTAAAAAATAAAAGAAAGAAACTCTATGTGTAGTTTGTTTTGTTTGTTCTGTGTGTAGTCTCTCTGTGTCTGTTTGTAGGCTTTTCACGGCTGAACGTATCTTAATGAAATTTGATAATTAGTTAGAGGATATCTAGAGGAAGGTTTTTGGAAACTATTTGCATAAATAAACGCGACCAAAGTAGCGGGTAACAGCTAGTATTTCAAAAAGACGTGGACAAAGGATGATGGCCGTAAACATTATTTTCCTTGAGGTAAACTGTAGATACGCCGGTAACCCGGTGCGTAAAATGTTTTTGATCATAAGCCTTTGTGAGATCTACGTCCACTACAAGATTATAAAGGTATTCATTTAGTTCATTATATCGGGTTTATCGGATATGTTCTGGTTTATCATTGTACTTACTCATTATTATGACTATGGGGCCTGACTACTAAAAAAAGTGGGTGTCTGTAAAGTCGGTTTACGGACGATAGTTTAACGTGACAACGTCATAAAAAAACATTGATGAAATCTCCTCCGTGGACGCATAGGCCAATCGAGTGGAAGAGAGATAGATGCGGCGCAAGCGGAACGCTCAAGCCGACCGCGCCTTTCGCTCGCTCGGGTAGCGCTCTCACTCCGATTGACCGAGCGTAACGGGACAACGAGTCATCCGTTTTCGTGCGTGCAGCCAACGTTCATCGATTTATTAGACGTTGTCACGTCAAAAAAACCCGCTCAGATCAAACTTTTTGGATGAAAAAACAGATTTTCACCGCTGTTATATAAACCCTCATAACAAAACGAGAGAGTGCTTTGTTTTCTCTCTCGTTTTCTCTCTCTCTCTCTCTCTCTCTCTCTGTTTGTCTTTCGTGCCTCTTTCCACACCATTTGTGATTAGACTGTAATTAATGCTAATCTAGAACAACAACCAAGTTGGAAGCTTTCTGGTTGCCAAAAAACACTATCACAAGCCAGTTAGTCAGATCGATATAACGTATACACTTTTATTATAAATTAAGGTCGTATATTAAGGTCGGTGGTTTGGTGTGTCTTTTCTGTGTCACTGCTAATACTGTTTTCAACAACGGGATCCCCTGTGGACAATCAGTAGATTTTCATTAACGTGGCAGCGCCCCTGTGTTCGCGAAGCCGGCCAGACGAATGACATTTTAATATTTGATGTGGCCAAGAGTCACGCTTTCGTCGTTTTCGTACATTTTTTCGGCCCAATTTTGCGGTTAATTACGTTTTACACTTAAAAATTCGAAAATAATCTGTCCGATGCTTTTTTACGACAAAAATTTTTTTCAAAAGATTTTTATGGCACTTAGCATATTCCGCAAAAAAAACCAAGAGCATTAGGCTCCTACAATAAGAGACTAGCTTTCTTTAACATTCAAACCTTAGCAGACCGTCAAATTAAACTAGATCTGATTTTTATTCATAAATTACTACACAATAGCATTAATTGTCCAAAAAATTCTAGCCAAGTTTAAGTTAAGAGTTTTTTTTTTATATGATTGAAGGGGCCCAGGTTTGACCACAACACACCTGATGGAAAGTGAGGATGCGGTCTAAGATGGAGCACGCTTGACCATTAGGTGCCTATTCACTCTTGTCTTGAAGAGACCCAGGTTGCATCCATTGCTGGGGAACACCGAGGCAGGAAGCGCGTTCCACTCCTTGGCAGTTCTGATTAGGATGATGACCTAATGATGATGATGTTCCATTTAAGTACCCATGCAAGCCTATAGCTCCATTCGCTCCTGTTTATCGCAGAACCATGTTAAGTGCAAACTCACGTGTTCCTAGGATAAGTAGGCTCATTAACGAATACCAATCCTGTACAAATATAGATGTTTTCGGTGACTCATTAGCTAAATTTAAAATTAATCTAAACTCAATTTTAGCCAACAACAACAGGTCAAAGGATAAAGTGTTTAAAATTTATTTTATTTGATTATTTTAAGTCCAACCTAATATGTTTATGTAATATGTATGTTTTTTTTTTAAGTTAGTAAAATTCTTTAACATAATGAATGATGTAATCATAAAACGCACGCTGTGCTTCCTTTAAAAGATAGCACATTAAGTTAAAATAGTTCGTAAGTTTAAATTATAAAAGTGTTGATGTAGTTATCATTGCGAAGCCATAATAAATAAATAAAAAAATATAAATAACTTTCATTGTTTAAAAATACCCGACTTTGAAATGTAGCCTATGAGACTGAGATGAACCCAACGACATATCATTTATTAAAATCTGTTCAGCCATTTAGTAGTTACTCGTACAATGGGAAACATTGGAGGGTATATTATTATACACACCTATGTATTTTACCTAAATGTACGAATATGCGTACAGGTCAAACACATAACCTTCTCTTTTTGGTTCGCCGCAGCTAAAAATAACATTACTAATGAATGACGATGATGACTGGTGATGATATTTTATTTAATCCTTAGAGAAATGTATGTTTTTTTACGAGTATTTATAAAAAATATTTCCAGTGCGAAAGTACTATTTTGAAATCCATCAATCGCAGGGCAGGAAGTTTGATTAAACGTCCCACGCGCTCCCGTGCCGATTAGTTCAGTAAAAGCATCGTTGAACAAATATTGTAATAACGCCTAAAAAGATTACCTGTGACTGCCTGATTTTGGAACATTAAAGCTTAGCAACATCTGGTCCAGTCACTATTTGGATGGGTGACCATAAGTGACCTATCGCGTTTTCAATTACGTGCTTTCTATGTTCTAAAAAACTGACACTAAAAATCTAGGTCCTGACCGCTGAGACGTGTAAGTGGCGGCCGAAGAATTCTTACTCCACTTGGCCTTTACGGGCTTTTTTAGGGTTCCGTGTACCCAAAGGGTAAAACGAGACCCTATTACTAAGACTGCGCTGTCCGTCCGTCTGTCTATCTGTCCATCTGTCACCAGGCTGTAATCTCATGAACCGTAAAAGTTAGACAGTTGAAATTTTCACAGATGATGTATTTCTGTTGCCGTATTATTGTTGTATACTATAAACAGAATAAAATAACGTGTTTTTTTTCCGTTTTTATAGATAATGATACGGAGCCCTTCGTACGCGAGACCGACTCGCACTTGGCCGGTTTATTTATTTTATTAGATTTGTATTAAATGCCAGTTTTTCGTGGTTTTAAAACCCTCTGACTGGTGCCACTATGACAGTTTTCATAGACAATTATTAGACTCCAAAAAGAGGTTTTTTTTTCTGTTATTCCAAATACACCCTATACAAATTGAGATGTCTATACAGTAACGTGACTTTTTATTTTTGACACTTACGTAGGTAGGTACTTGCACGTTTTCCGAGCCAGGGGGTTGAACCTTGAGTGAGTTGAGTGGACTGCCCACTCGAGCTTCGACGACAAGCAAACAATACATAACATGTTTCTCATACCTAAAACTGCGCAATTTTTAAACGGACCTCGCCCTCTTTGTGAATCATTAACTCACAATACACGAGGGATACCTTTTTCCTTCCCTTGTCGTTAGCTCAATATTTTGTATCAAGATTTTAAAAATTCATGAGTAAAAAAAGCAAGTGTATTAATACTAGCTGCGCTCCGCGATTTCATCCGCTATCCTAAAGAAACCTGTTTTTTGGGATAAAAAGTAACCTATGTGTTAATTTGAGTTATAATCTACCTCCATACCACATTTCATCAAAACCCCTAAGCTGGTTTGACGCGATTGAGCAACAAACGTGCAACCTTTCACATTTATAATATTGATAGCATGTGTTGTTACCTAAATCAGCTTTTCTTCGATACCTTTTCGTAAAAACGTTTTTCGATAGGTACATTAGAGCGTACATTTAGATCCAGGTTTTCGGATCGTAAAGTGGCATGTCAGAAACAATTTTCTCCAATATTCGATATATTTTATGTCCAAGTCACCTTTCTTCATCATCAAGTCTAAAAATAAACTCGTATTAGAAACGGACGGTACGAGGAACCGTAAGCCCACACTCGCCCATAAGAGCTTTTGTTATTTTTGCACTATTTACGACTCATAAAACTTATGATGGAGTATGAAATGAGAGATATTAAAACGATGCCCCAAGATTAAAGAAATGCTTTCTTTTATCGCTCACGTGTTTTAAAGTAAACCAAGTTTTCGTATTTGCCTGGAGTTTCTTGTTTGAATTTGTTTTGAAAGAGATGAACATAATGGAATTCCGAAACCTAGCCGAGTTTGACTTTAGTTTTAATTTGATTTGGAAAGATAAAACAAACTTATAATTTGAAAAGCTGCCCATACAAAAGCTCACAATCTCACATATATGGTACGATAAATAAATTTTAGGGTCACACAGAGACGGGTGCTTTTAAAGCAAAATGTCCTCTCTAATGAAGTTAAATGAACTGGAGGGTGTGGATACGTGAGTACAATTTTAATTATTTATTTGTTTTTACGAGACTTTAAAAATGTCGCTCATATTTCCTGTTTCCTAACAGAGCGTAAAATTAATTGGCCTCATTTTAACATTAACGAAATCTGTTAGGAAGTACTTTAAACGTTTGTGATTACGATAACAAAATTCAGTAAGTAGCAAATACAAATTTTATGTCTGTCAGAGATGTTTCCGAAAGCCACTTAAAGGTTATTGATGAGGATTTCATCGTTGCTAAGAGGTTCTTTGAGAGCTTTTATGAATGCAATACATCAAGACAGTATTTTTATTTGAAGGATCGGCTAGTTAAATTGGTTTTAGAAAAATAACCATGTACTTAGCTATAGGTTTAAAAACAAGTAGGTACACAGTATTTTTATTTGGATCATCGCGCATTGGATTGCTGAATTGGTTTAAAAAAAAACTTCTTCGTTCTTAGCTATATGTCGTTCATATGAAATTTTTTTAGCTTTCTTTTACTAATTTTAATTACAGCGTTTTGTCTCGTATTTTACAGGCACTAAATCGTTGTAGGTAGACTTAGCATAAACTGCTAAAACCTGCTTCTTTCTTGACGGCAGTTAAAAACTTACATACTTAACACTTCAATACAAGTACTGTATATTGCGATGATTATCTTAGTTAATTTTACAAAATCTAATTCGAAATTAACAACAAGTCAACAAATGACGTTTAATTTCCTCACTTGTCGCAAGCTACCGTGTCGGTGCGAGGACGTCTGCGGTGCGCGGTGGGGTGAGATGGCTTTTCGGGTAGGGTTACCATATCTGAGAATTTGTCTTGAGATCTCAGGAATTTTAGACTCTTTTTTTAAGGGTTACGGCTGGATTTTGGAACCATCAGGATTTTCAGAATGTTCGGTAGTTTTTTTTTTAGATCTTTTTATTTCCGCTCGCACGGCTGTCATGCCCCCCGTCCCAACGCGTGAGTATAGCACCCGCCCGAGAATCGAAATCGCCAGTGCACAAAATAAATTATATAGAACATAGGACTTTTTATTTGTCAAATACGGTTAAGTAAAAAGAACTGAAATTGCGACAAACTCTAAGGAGTTTTTAAGGAAATCAAGCTTTTTCCGAATTTATAATGTTTCATCTGGTAGGTAACCCTAAATCTTGGGTGTTGTCAGACGAACTTCTCGAGTCTTGCGCCGCCGGGAGAGTCGTGACCTGCTTAACGTGCACTTTAGAAGGGTTAAAGTTCTGCTTCTAGCTGTTTAAATGTAACCACATGATATACCGTACAGCTAGTTCCCGTTTTTACTTAAAAATCGCAGAGCTTTTTCTACTACTGAATTTTTCCCCAGACAACGGAGCTGAACTTCTTACTGAAAATAAATATTACACATTTACGTTGTAAGCCACTTGCAGAAGATCGGGTTATCTTTTTTACTCTGAGGGAACTGCTTATCAGAGGTTAAACGCCTTGCGCCACCAGAAGCTAAACCCTAGTTTTAGAAGGTAACCTTGAGTTAACACAATATTATAGCTTAACACAACATTTATACCATTATAACGCTTGAATTGATGGACCCAACGTTTAAGAATTCAACTCCATATCTTCTACAAGTGGGTCTTAGGCTCGTTTCACAACGTACCACAACCACGTCCAAACCACAACCCCACCACGTGGGCGTGCGCAATTTTGTATTGAAAATGAATGGTAGAATTTACACGGACCATATTTTGCCGTCATTATTGACCACGCGGGTGATACCAACGTGCACGAGCAACTTCTCAAAGCTGCAGCTACACTATTTAAATGTACATACTGCTTGACCACCTTTTGTCGCTGCTATGTGCTTTGTATGTGGTACGTGTGAAAGAACTCTTAGTCTATAGGTACCTACCATTACCACATCACCTATTTTATAGGAATTCACTTAGCCTCATAACTTGACATCACACTTCTATAGAAATTGAAAATCATCATGCAAAAATGACATGTCATATTATTAATGAAGTATTTTAAAAACATTTAAGTCGAAAAGCTAGGTTTTCCAACAAGTTATACCTATAACACAGAAACAGTTTGGTTTTCCCTGTCCGTTAAATTTTATTCATGGAAGTGAAGTTAATTGTTTCAGGACATAGCGACTGTTTCCTTCCCCTTTGTGATCAAGAGATAAATAAATTCGACCACAAAGTACCTATATACATATGGGTACATACATACATACATAAATGCTCAAACAGAGTAAATACAAATACAGAACTCATAACACAATAACTTGATTGTTTTGAATTTCGACAAACTTTTTCGGAAACGTTCTCTGAAATACAGATCGTAGGTTTTCGGCAAAATATTATATTAATTCACCAATTTTGGTAAATGAATGAACCTACTGTTATGACATGGTACGAAATAATTTTGGGAATTTACTAGTTTGCGAGATAGGTATAAAAATAAATAAACAACAGTGATAAGAATGTGGATGCCGCTGATACCTACTATGAGTATGATCAAATGGGGTACCCCGTTTGCTAAATTGGTATCGTTATCTTTACTACTAGCGTCAACATAGAGTTTACGCAATCTAGTTGTTTTACAAACATGCCATCATTATCGTCCGCCTTCCTTATCCCACTAGTGGCCTCTTTATAAATATTCCTCGGTACTGAGCGGCAAGCCAGGCAGAAAGGACGAAACATAAGGATGCGACACGGACGGCACGCAGACGCAGTGTCCCTTCAATGTACTTTCGTACAAAATGTTGAAGAGACGCAGAGAAGAGACGGGTTGCAGACGTGACGTGGCGGTTCTCGTTTTGTATGAAGATGGTACGAGGAAGGTCCTCATCTTACGTCTTTCTGTCTGGCCAACGCCTATAGTAATCAGATCCAGTTTCGACCCACGTTCTCGGAGCTGGTCAACCATCGCTTTGTTTATCTTGCTTCCTACATAAATTACATCGAATACCTACCCATTTTCCTGCCCAGCTCTACATTAAATTCATAATTGCGGTATAAATAAATATTGTATAAGCTGCAAAAATACGGAAACCCCTTCAAGTATTATCGTTTGTAAATCGGCGTTGACCTCGCATGTGCGTTTTCTCCAGAGGCCGGCCGATGTGATTGTGTGCCAAAAAAGTTGACCTGACTGACACTGATTTTGCGTAGGTACCTAGGTATATAAAATGTTTAAAGGGCGGATATTTTTTTAAGGATGAGTCATGCGTTTGAAAGATTGAAAGTAAATTTACGATAGTTGACTAGATTAACTGTAAAGAACAGTACAGTAAGAGTGAACTACTAAACGTAACAAAAGCACTCTCATTTATTTGTATTTATATCTCCAGCTCCAAATATCAGTGACGTGTTACATCACATATATGCACGAATGTGTGTTATATTTCACGCTTGAAGATCTCACCTGTAACATTTCCTCCCGTAAGCAGCTTACGCGTGAATAATACGAGACGCGATTGCGGCCTCGGCCATCTCATAAAATGTCTCTAACACCTCATTTTCCCGGCGTTATTCAGCTCTGTGTAGTGTAGACGGTAAAGTATTCATAATTAAGGTCCGCGTCGAGTACTGTAGGTACCTACATTCAGCTCGCTACGGCTCGGTCGCCCTGAGCTCATCCCGAAGTACCTTGTAATCAGGCGTTTCCACTTCTGGGACCTTGTGTTCTAGACGGGGTCACAAATTGCACGGTTCATGTTTCGCTTGTATTATTTTTGTCGTGGTCTTACTATTGTTGTATCAAAGTCAAAGTCAAAATGTTTTTATTCAATTTAGGTATCAAAGGTACACTTATGAACGTCAAAGTTATTTAAATAGTTATTTATGCTTATAATAATAATAATATGTTTAAATAGTATGTTTGTATGCATGTTTCGTTATTTTAATTGCTCATTATTCCTGTGTTTTGATTTGATTTCCATGATGGTTCCATGAAATAAGAGTTCATTCAGTCAATCAGTTCAAGTTCATCGAATTCATTAGCAACTACCGAAATTACCATTCGTTCTATCTCCGTCACGTGCCTGCCATTGAAAGTGACTTATCAACATTAATATTATTTAGCTTATGTACCTAGTACTCCTGTGACTCCACCTGTGACCAAACCCAAGCCTACCGCCAGAACCGCCATTTAGTAACAACAAATTCACAAAAAAGACCGTAAAACTTTCTATCCATCACTCGGTATTCTTATTGTCTGCAGTCCTGTCTTATTTAAACAGAATTATTCTTATAAAACAAACTCTTCTATAATTCAACTACAATATTGATAAAAGCGAGGGCGCCGCTGGGGGTAATCTGTCACGTCCCTGTGTTGGATATTGACATAATTGCGCACCGATGAGGCTTTGTCTGTGAAATGGCGGAGGCGGGAGGGAAAGCGTTGTTTATTCGCTGTTTATTGAAAATGCGAGACGCCCGGCCCCCGGTGGGCTTCTTACACTGGCACAATAAACTAAACGTATCTATACAGGGTGTTACAAAAACCCTGTTGTATCCACGAGTTGCGCATCCAGTATTGACTGGAGGATGCAATTATGCTAATTTAAAATCAATATTGACTATATTTGAATACACATCTACCTGGAAGATACCTAGAAGAGATCGCTCTTAGTGAGAGGCCGCCAGTTGTTACACTACAGTTTAAGATTTTTCTGTTCTTTTGTTTTGTTATTTCTGGTGTGACCAATAAAGTGTTTATCTATCTATCAATCACGCTCCGCCCTCCTAAAAGCGTAAATACAGTCATTAATCGCGTCGGGTTTATTTGTAAATAAACTATTTGCGTCGTGCCGCTACTTTCTTAGAATAAAAGCCGCCAACATATGATACAGATTTGTTTACATTTTGTAAAAATACTTTTTTTTTCTTGCATTCTTAAACCGGTCATAACGCTTGCTATTTTTAACGTGCAATTTGATGAAGGCTTCACACTAGTAGACCGGAGGAAAAATCGTCAACGTCGTTCTAACCTCAACAAACGGGGTACCTCGACTGAACCCGGTCTCAAAGCCGTGGAGCCGACATTTCTGATGTACTTGTCCCGGGTGGACCCGACTACAACAGGAGCCGACGTGCACAAGTTTGTGCAGAACCGACTGGGAGTAGAGGCGCCGGTGGTAGCGATGTAGTGGTGGTAGCCTGGAGTCGACTGTCCGTAAGACTTATTTCAAGTCTTACTTACTACGGGTTCCAGCGAAACACAAGGCAGCACTACTTACTCTCGCCTGAGTTCTGGCCAAAAGGGCTAGTGTATCGGCGCTACTGGGAGGCCGCACAGGGAGCAAAAGCCCAGAAGATTTAGTTGATTTTATATTATTTATATGTATGTTAGTCTGTAAGGTATTTATTTTCTATGGGCCTCTGTAACTTGCATTGTATGCAAGTTATATTGCCTGAAATAAATGGATTATTATTATTATTATTATATTTTTTTTTTTTTTGATAACTTTGAATACTAACGTGCTAGATGCCCTTCAATGAAACAACAGGGTTCTTGCAACATGCTGTATATTACCTGCACGTACTTATGTCTATTAGAGCGTGAACACGGCCGGAATCACGTGGAATCTTCTATGTGTGGTACAAATCCTTCTCTAGATGTGGGGTAGAGTTTGCTTCACTGAATGCGTTGTGTTGGTTCAGAAGGCTTTCTATTCAGCGAAATTATTGGACATATTTGGTAGGCACTATAAACTGTTCAGATTACAGTACCTATCATAGAATAAGGATTCTTGTGGGATGCCTGTAGCAAATTATATAGTTATTTGGAGTTAGACAACAACTACATTATAGAGCTAATATTTGTGACTACCATTTAGATTAATTCTCTATGATTTCTAAGTATGAGCGATAAAACGTTAGCTTTAAATTAATTATTACGAACCAGGTGTTTGTAGTTTCAAAGCGTGAACGGTGCTCTAACATTGCTCGAGGATATCTTTATTGTTTCTTAAATAAAATGTCCTAACCTCTATGAATTTTAGTGTGACATGTTTTTTTTGTTAAAAGCTTTATCAATGCTAAATCTTATTTTTTCTTTGTAATAATATTTGACACCCTCACTGGGCTTTCCTTGAGATCCATTATCTGTTTGACGACACTGTTCATCTCACTCGAGTGCCTCTTTACAATTTTAATCAAATGAGCCTTCAATTCGGTCCGATATTTTAATATCTCTACAATTTCTGTACGAAAATGCTTATTTTTAGCAATTTCAGTAAATTCTAAGTTTTATAAATGGATCTTTCGGTTCTACGAAAGCGGTTTGTGGTTAAATATTTGCTTGTTGAATTTAGTTTTGCGACGCGTCATACATAGTTCTAATTCGATTTGTAAATGTTGGCAACGCAAATTCACTTTGCTCTAGCTAGGTAGGTTATACGTATAACGTTACAACACGTGAAATATCACATTTGTATCGAATTTCTGCTTCCACCCAGCAAACGTCAAAATTTAACCTTATGATCCGAGGTCGAATATTCTCGAGTATTTGTATGTCAAGTACCGAAATTCATGATGATTGAATCTTTCCCAATATATGTCAAATACCTATAAATCGAACGAATGGAAAAGTATTTGAATAATGTCTTATTATTCTCATATTTCTCATCTTTGTCGTCTCGGGTCTGTTTTGACGTTCCACTCTAGACGTACCGCATTCTTTCTAGGTCGACGTCGTAACCCTGAACTTGGCTGAATATTGATCGACAGAATACACAATTCGCCACACACAGGCAAACACTTGGCTGGAAAACTGAGCTGACTCATAGGTACCAAAACACCGACTACTTGACCGTAAGGTTAAATAAGAGTAGGAATGTTCCAAAAGACAAAAAAAAAAAGTATGACAATTATGATAATTTCAGATATTAATTTAGTGTTTTTTCTGTTTCAAATCATTTGTGAAGCAGTTGAGTCCATCAGCTGACCCTGCACTAAACGGAGGAACCAGTGGAACTTTTATTTTCCCTGGTTCCCCTTAGAGCTTTCTATCGATAGAATAGTATGAAGGAATATCATGTTGGGATACTGCGATGGAAGTTGGATCAGAGCGAAGCTAGACAAGAAACTAACAGGACGGATTTATTTCCACGCACACATAGTCGCGAGTAACAGCTAGTAAGTTATAAAGTTAGTTTCACGAGCTTCAGTTCCAATACCGCAATCAGAAGCGGGATGATTAGATCGAAAAACCCCAATCAACGCTTTGGCGAGGGTGACGCTCAATCCAGCGGAATGGGGTACAAATGGGAGAATAAACACGAGCCGACTTCGACCGGACAAGTCAGTCGAAAGTAACGTGACAATCATGCGAGGGAATGTCTCTTCACATTCGTTGGGATACGACTGGACGCGATTTTATTTGTTCTTTATATCCTCAGAGAAATCTATAGACTGCGTTTATATGCCTTGCTTTAAACTTTAACAGACCGCATGTTAACGTTATAGTTAAGAGTCCGGCGACCACTTTAGACTAACTTCGCATTGGCTTAAGGTTTTCCATAATCATTTCGTCTAGAAGAAGATGACGAGCGAAGAGAGCAAGTAAAGATACTGACGAGTCTTTAAAGTTACCTACAGAGTGACAAAGTGCAATTTCAATTTTATTATGACTTTTGCACTTCGGTAATCATTCTTAAATAACTAAGAATTTCCCTTGTATTATGAATTCATTTAACATCTAATGATGTAGACAACCTCCCTATTGTAAAGGAATTTTTGATTTGCTTTGTCTATCTATTGAATAATTCAGTCAAAAGTGACCCTGTAAAAATGCGGATATTTTTCATAGCTCTATTTTCTCTTGAGGACGTTTTTTTAAAAAAAACCAAGGACATAGGGGCGGAGATGTAATTCATTTAATTGTACATGCTAAATTTCATCATAATCTGAATGGTTTTCAAGAAATTTGAGAAGCACGTTTGTATGGAAATTTCAGAGCGTCGCGGCCCTCTTAAGCCGTTTGTGTTGTTTTGGGTTGTCCTTCTCAGATTCTACTACAGTTTGGTTTATTTTAAAACTCTAGGACATAATGTTAGATCGTCTGTCCTGCATTTTTATAATGGCTACACGATATTCTACAGAGTTACTGGCTTTCTGGCGCTAGGACTTTCTGCGAAAGCTTGTGTTGGGTGTGGAGCGCGTGGCAGGACGGATGGCTGGTGATCCGATTATGCGGACCCTCGTCAGTCGTTTGCAACCCGGATCTCTGTAATCATTGCCCGTGTCGATTCCTATTAGGCTATCCTGCGCCGGTCGATGGGCTACGGCCTGAGTGGCACGTAAGTCACTTAACTCTGTTTTGGCACTGGACGTCTTAAATATGATTGATACAACCACAGATTCTAATGTTCTTTAAACTTGGCTTCGTAAAAAGATTGTTTTCTTTTATAAAGCGGTATTATCGTACTTGTAGCAGATTCAGGTAGAAAGAAACGTTATTTTTATGAAAGAAAATGGGAGAGATTCTTGAAAACGTCGAGTATTTGGAATGCGTCATTACATTTTCCTTCAAGCAAACTGTTTCCTATTATTTATATCAAAGCAAAATTACCTTTACTATTACCTTTTATTCAGTTTCGTAACATCGTTATTCCCAAAGGAATTGATTCCGATACATTAAGCAATAATGGATATCCGATGCTCCAGGCACATACTTTGTTCTTTCCGTCTCATCAAAAGTCTGCTAATGAGTTTTCTTTCGTTTTTACTTGATCTAAAAATACAAACAAAATAATGAAATGACAAATAACAATAGCGTTAAAACTTCTCCCGAGCTCTAAAGTATAATCGATTTCAGCACAATTTCCTTTGGATAAATATCTTTATTTTTGAAACGAGTTTTTTATTTCCCTTTGACGTCCATTATTAAACTCAAAGGGGCCGAATTTCGATTCTGAATGTTATTCGATATTCAAAGTAGGAAAATTAGATTCGGCATCCTGTCCAAATAAAATCATAAGTAGGTAGTATAAAAATGTAAAGCAACCGATGAAATATTGGATTTCTAGGTGAAGGCGGTCGTTTCACAGCGAAAAGTTGGTTGGTAGAATTTGCGGCTGATCTATTTCAATATCTTGAGGCAATCAACTCGCTGAAAGCTAATCCGATTGCATGCTAGCTCCCGTGCCGCGGTTGGCAATTGGATACTCCGTATAGTACGACACCTAACAGTAGTTCACTTGGAAACTAATTTATCGATTATTTCTTTTCATGACTTCATTAACATGGCATGGGGGTTAGACGAGTGGCACTGGTCGCATGTCATGAAATTATAATCAACGTGCGTGACACGTCTAGCATATAGCGCCGATATCCTTTCCTATACGTAGTTTAGCCAAACTGTGGCAGCTGTGTAGGCTATTCCATTCTCATCAGTAATTATTTCTTCCATAAAACTGAAGCATCGTTCATAGAATAACCCAGTAATTCAGCCACAGAAGCCTCCACAACAACTATTTTGCAAAGTTGAAGTGACTGCGATAAGTTTTGACAGTTAAGGCACGCTTCCTATGAGATGGCCTAACTAAAATTATGGAATCGGTGAATAAAATTCGTTCTCGTTTGTTGCAGGGCGGCGTGGCAGCGCAGCTGTGAGGTGCAGCGGTGACGCGCACCCTGGAGCCTTATAAGGGTCCACGTGAGTACCACCACTATTCCTCATCCACCCGGGATCGAGACCGATTTTTTGCTTTTAATATGGGCAGGTGCCAGTTCGCGCCGCGACCACGACCGGAGACCGAGACCATTTTACTTGATTGTAAGCAATTGTATGTAGGTAGTAGTAGATACGCCAGTTCGCGTGCGCAATTGTATCGTATGTTTTCATCAGTCCACTGCTGGGCTTAGAACTCTAACGAGACACGCCTCTTGCAGGCCGATCCTCAGCTTTCCTTCTTCACGATGGCCTTAAATGAGCCGAACAATCTTGTATCGAATTAGGACTAACCCTCCAAAATGACTCTTTCTACCTACACAAATAATCTGTCGTTTTTGTAGCACATCTATGTGGTTCGGAAACGAACTTAGAAATGTATGTCTCCAATAGTCTTCCTCTTCATCTCACTTCGCCTCGTTACTTCCTATTCATACAAATAGAGATACAATTTATTCAGCTACTAGGAAAAAAAACGAGTGTGTCTTATTCGAACTGGAGCACAATTTATCCGTTTCAAAGGATGTCTTATTACGACACCCCTTTTTATACAAGTGATGTTAATAAAAGGAAAATAAGGCTGTTAATACAAAGAAAACTTTCCTGTTACAAAAATGAAATCTGGTTGCGCTTGCGTTCTATTCCTGCCTTAGGAAATGTGAATTAAAATGTATCTTCATCTACACTAATAAGTATTATTAAGAGTAAAGATTTGTATTTTTGTATGTTTGTAACGTGAATGTTTGTAAAAAAGTGATGTCAGTCTAGTTGGGAGAAGGCCTGCCTCTCAAGCCAGAGGGAGCGGGTTCGATCCCAGCTGATGACGGCACGCACCAATTTGTTTATTGTGTGAGCATATGTGCGTATTGTATGTCATTTGCTACATGACTGGAGCCCGGTGTATGGCGACAGGCTCGCCCCCTGTCACATTTGGGACTAAAAATCTACCGGTGAAGTGTGGGTGTTGTATTACACCTCTGCCAGGCCCCTCAGGGGAAAGGCGTGACGATACGTTTTTGTAACGTAAACTCAAAAACTAATGATACGATTTCAAAAATTCATATAAATATATGAATAAGATAAAGATGTCTAGTACTTACGATAGTAGTCACAGAGTTATTCCTTTGGTAATAGTCTAATAGATTTCCCTTCAAAATATTGATGGATCGTACGACAGAAATAGAAATTGCTTTAGTGTTAGACCTTTAATAGCAGAGTCGTTGAGTGTTTACGACTTGAGGTCCAATAAAGTCTTTTGAATGGTTAGAAACACGCAGCTGATCCAGATAGTCAACGAGCTTGTTCTCTGACAATAGACACTAATCCTGGTATTGTGGTGTACGTATGGAGTGATGGCGAAGGAAACATTTTTATTTATTTGATAATAGGCTTGCGTTTGGCGGCCCGCCGCCACGCCATCTCGCCTGACGTTACGACATAATGCGAGTGAACTTCGATCAGATGTACATAGATGTCAAGTCAAGAAAAAATGGCACCTTGAACACAAGGCTTAGATCAAGTGTAAGCTTTGTTTCGCTGTCAGTAGCTCTGTGTTCGCGTCGGTGTCACGACGCATCTATTTAGGCGTCGTGACACCGATATTTGCTAAAGTGTTTTTAGCACATTTGTGCTAGCAAATGTCATCAACGCGGAATTATAAGACTTAGATTCAAAATGAAGTTAGGTAAGTATATGGATTAGATTATTTTGAACGGAACGCTAAGTGACGATGTGGTGCCCCGTATAGAGGCCTGATTTTTAATGAGAATGTACATATTATTATATCTGATCGAAGCGAGTGAAAGATGGAGCACATTCCATATCGATTGCTTTAGAATCAGTCAGTAGTTGCTAAGCAATAAGGTTTCTTAGATAATATCTTCTGTTACCCTGTTATCAAATTTACGTGCTCTTCAGATATTATTTATTCCGCTCTCATACCTTTCTCGGACTTTTGCCGAAACTTTTTTATTGAGATTATTGGCTCCGCGTAAGCTTATGAGTAGGTATATTTCGACTTGGTGCCCAAACCTTTCAGGAATAGTAAGTGGGTAAAACAATAACAAAGTTCTTCATCCAGTAAGGGTGAACTTCATGCTTTTATTTTGGCACACGCTTCTCAAGATACTATTCTGACGTAGGAGGGAGAAAATCCTAAAATAATCTGCGGGACATTCAGCTCTCCTTATTAGCGTTATACACTTTACCCTCCACAAGATACCTAATGTATAATGATGATTTAGGTTTGTTTTAACATTTACGAGTAATATTTCCGAATAGAGATTATCCATCAGTTCCATCACTCAAATCGCAAAACACGCTATTTAATGTAGAACTGATGAAGTGTTAAAACAGAAATCGAGTTTCAATTATTGAAACTGGGGCATCCAGAATGAAATTTGCAACATGGACTATTATTAGTATTTTAAATCGATATTCGCGTATCACGATAATACTATCGTGTGATAAACCGACTGCCAAGAAGCAAAATGTTCAAAGTAAACTTGCATTTTAGAACCGAGTAAGATAACTTATGCTTGTGTTCATAGACGACCATTATTTAGGTACTCTATTTTATTAGATTAGTACTAAAGTGATCATGTTTGTTTCAGTGGCGCGGAGGGCGTGGCGGCAAGATGGACGACGCCGGCAGCAACAAGCAGCGGCAGGCCACGAGAGTGTTCAAGAAGAGCTCGCCCAATGGCAAGGTGAACTTACAACTTGATTGGTCCAATTCTAGAACTTTAGCATCCTAAAGTGGACCTTAACCTCAAACATGAAGTAGTTTAACTCATTAAGGTTTCAGACCTGTCTAGTGTCTAGGGAGACGCATAGTCGGCCATCCCACGTCGATGCGATGTCTCTACTGCGCGAATACCGTATTACCGTCCAACAAGCCACCCTAAACAAGTATCCAATGTATTAAATTCCGCAAATTGCTCTACAAATTATCTGCTTGTTCTTACAATCATCTCATCGAACTCGTGCGTGTACTTTTTCATTCAACCACAAGGACTTTTTCTATTAGGAGCAAGATTTTGAAACAAGCTAGATACTAAGATGGGATGTCAATTCCAGTCCCATGAGTTTATTGGATTACGGAACAGGGTTACGACTTATATATACGGATTATATTGCCGCTGTTGTGTAATGCCATTGCATAATAACGTTGACACTTCGCAATATTGCAGATGACATTTCTGAAACTTCGTCTTCACAAACATCTAATACTGTATGCCATCGACAGGAAACAGGGGGAGAATTATTGATAAAGCTTCTTTCAGTAAAAAAGTATTTGCTTACAAAGTAAGTGGAAATTAAAAATGTATTTACGTCGATATATTGAAATGGTAATGGTCCTGACTTTAATTGATAGTGATATCAGTCCTAATAGTATGATCATTTATAAAGATAGAATTGTGTTTATTTGCTGATAGCTTGAGTACCAAGTAATTTGATATGATGATGCTACGTTGTTGTTATTAGTTAAAATATGCAGTTTTTTCCATTAATGTTTCAACTTCACTATAGTTGATCGTTTATCCTTCTTTCCCCCTTGTCTAAATACGTCTCAAATTTCGTGCCCCTGTCGAAAGTTGCATCGTTATCTTATTATATGATAAATGGTTCTTGTCGATATCTTCGTCCTTGATATGCTCTGACGCGATATTGGCATTAAGATTATTTGTTTTGTTGTTTTCAGATCACAGTATACTTAGGGAAAAGAGATTTTGTAGACCACATCACACATGTAGACCCGATTGGTAAGTAAATATAGGAAAACGCATAAAACGAATCGATGATATTTCATAAATCTCAGAGGACTGTTCAAGTTTCGACCTTAAGTAAACTTACAAACAATAAAGTCAATACTTCGTCCACCCACTTCCGGAGTAAAACTCGGATCATCTCTCGCAAGGCCGTCCCTACTCGGGGACGCGAGGCTTAGCTTCAGGGGGAGTGCCGAAACTTACACCTTGGGAGATAGACTTGGAAGGATGTCCGACTTAATAGGATAGAGACGGCCCTGATTCCTTACATAAATATAAGCAGTACCGCGAGGGATTTGAAAACCGAAGGATAGATTAATTCATTTAGCGTTCCCATAGAGATAGGCCCGAATGATCACAGTTGCACAAAATACAAATACGCTAGTCCAAAAGCTGATAGTGTCGTTTCATAAATACGACTATAATAGTCCATCTGTCAAAAATATTGAATAGAACTAAATTAATGGCCTTCAATAAATTTACATACATAACTGTAAATTGATTGTGCCTACTACCAAGAAAGAATTTATTGTATTTTAAAGTGGGCTCAATAGCATGTTATTATGTATTCATCCTATGACGTATCAACCAATACCATGTGATCCAAGGGCTCCCAAACTTTTCATTTACAATATAGGGTAAAATACAATAGGGTACAATGGTACTATGACCACTAAATTAGGTACACTCACACTTAGTTTCTCGCTCTAGACGGCGTAGTGCTAATCGACCCTGAATATGTGAAAGACCGCAAAGTATTCGGCCATGTGCTGGCCGCGTTCAGGTACGGCCGCGAGGATCTGGACGTGCTGGGGCTCACCTTCCGCAAGGATCTGTACCTCGCTGCAGAACAGGTAACGAAAAAAACGGTAAACTGTCGCGCTTCCTTTTATATTTCTTCATTCGATGACGGAGGTCTATTCAGGGGCCCTATTCTTACGCGTGAGATATACACTTGTTTCAAAATTCATAGGAGTATGAGATACCAAGATAATATCTCACGCGTTAGAATAGGGTCCAGGAGTTTGCAGTGCGACGTGCAACTTAACATGAGTTACTGGCCTCTGCAGCAATGGAGTCTATTCGTATTTCTATACTATCTTCTAAACTAAACTAAAAGTTATTGTCAACAGACTTAGCATGAGTTTTGATAGTTGACGTAAACTTTTTTCGTATTCATTTGATTAAATTAATTTAACTTAGTTCCTTAATGTTTCCGCCAGGGCGCTTTATTGAAATGTATGAAGCCAAACGAAAACATTTACGTAACTAAACAAAACTCATACTAAGCTCTCAGGTACTGCTTTGCCCTTTTCCAACCAACGCAACGTTTTGTAAAGCCATAAAATTAAAACTCGTTAAAAACTGTTTTGTAACTTCTCGCTGACGAGAAGACGTAACCTGCCACGCAGAAACGTGACAATTTCATTTACGTTGTTGTTTTAAAATGGCTTCGAATAAAACCGTTTGTTAGCTAGTTATAATAAGGGCAATAGCAATCTTTTAATATTCATGCTTTAATAAATGAGAGATTCTCTAGAGAGAATGGCGCTAGAAAATAGACTCCATAATAAAACTAAAAGTTTACTTGACAAAAAATTGAATCAAGTCGCAAATGCAGCCACGGTTGGCTTCAGTTCAATCTAATAAACTACCTGAATAGAGCTCCGATCCATTCCTAAGTGAAAACTGAAGCGGGCGGGTAAAGAAAAGGCTAGCAGACCTTTTTAAATATCCTGTACATAATACGTCAAATCGGAAACATTGCCTAAAGTCACATGCTTTCCAGCCCGCTGTCCGCTTTCACTTGGACTATAGTACACTTCACGAACACAACCAGACCCACCTAAAGACAGTGTATTTTCTTTCATACCTAACAGTTTCTATATATTACTAATACTTCAAACTACTACAGTTAATCAAAACCGTCGTTTTCATACTTAAAGATGCCTAATACGAATGCACACTTCATATTATTCACACCTTTACCATAACTATTATCTAATCTGTGCCTTTACAATACATCGTGCGTATGTATTGTACATTTATGTACCTAGGGAATGTTTAACATTGGATATAAATAATATTTGCATGGAAATGTGTTGCATGTTGCATGGTTCATAATAATAACTAACTCTTGGAAACATATTTCGACTATTTATTTATTGGAACTGAAGTCTTTTAATCTTTAATATGTTTCTTTAAATAAAATAAACATTACGCTTATCTGTTTATAAAAAATAAAAATAATTTGCCTTAGCTCTAATGGACGCCTCTGTTTTCTTACAAAATGCGGGATAAGGATCTATAATAATAGAAATTCAGAATTGGCACGAATGTTTATGAACTAGTGACAACCTGGTGAGGGTCGTAAGTACTGGATGATACAAGACCGGACGGATATCCTTGGGAGGCTTTTGTGCAGAAGTGGACGTCTTCCGGCTGAGATGATGGTGAAGTATATGTACAGGAGATTCTCGTTTAAAAACATATCGACACGCCTATTCCCCCGTTAGGATTGGCAGAGGTGTACCGATAGGAGATTCTAGGACTATAATTAGCAGAGACCGCGGAAGTACTCCATGACAGAGGGCAGGGGGGCAAACTTCTTTGGTCACCCCATTTTTTCAATTTCCGGTCCTGGCTTAGTAGATGCCCGGTAGTAAAATTGGAGGCCCTCCCCGTTTGTTTTAGGTGGGGCCCTTCCCCCACTTCCGCGGCCCCTGATAATTAGTGTACAAAACAGAATAGGGTCAACTCATCATCCAGACTTTCATCAATTTTGATTACCAGAGATAATCCTCGCAATGTAGTAACAAACGTTGTTCAGATCTACCCGGTGACGTCTGCGCCGAAGCGTCCCCTAACGCGGCTGCAGGAGCGTCTGGTCCGCAAGCTGGGTCCGGCGGCGCATCCTTTCTACTTCGAGCTGCCGCCGCACTGCCCCGCCTCAGTGACGCTGCAGCCGGCGCCAGGAGACACGGGCAAGCCCTGCGGCGTCGACTACGAACTAAAAGCCTTCGTCGCCGATACTCAGGATGACAAGCCGCACAAGAGGTACTCGGCGCTGTTAGTAGCAACAATTAATACCTACTGCATTGCTACTCTACTCTATCTCTATTCTGCCTACTCTATCTCTGTCTCTATATATCATTGCACAGTGGCGGTTCCAGGGTTTCGGTTTGAAGGGCGGGGGTTTACTTAGCTGAGGGTAAACTTTGTCAAAGTAGGTAAACAAAAGTAATAAACAAACTACTAACAACAACACATTGTGGGGAGGGGGTCCTAATCCTCAATGCCCCTGGACCCGCCACTGATTGCAATTGATTGCGTGGTGCGGAGTTTTTTTTAGCTTTTTTATGCTGATCGGTGATAGAACATTAAATTAGCATATCTCTATTTCTATATCACCGCAAATAAGCTATTTTTTATACTGAACGGTGTTTGACCATTAAGTTTCCATTAGGATAGTATATTGCATCTCGCATGCGAGCCTCGACTCACCCTACAGCTACTAGAGCCCTGTTTAAACACTCGTCGAATAAGTTGCCGAACAATTCGAATATGGAATATGGATGTAATAGCTCACACGGACAATAAGCCTTTGATTCGGATTAAAAACAGACATCGAGCCGAGAACGAATATTAACGTGTATTCGATACTCGCCAAATATTCGAGGCGAGCATCAAATACACTCGAGTAGGCCGTTTACATACTCGTGTTTGCCGCTATTGGCCTGTACTTGGCCAAAATCTAACCGGGGCATTACAATGCTTTCGCGTTGCTGCGATATTGCTCAAGGCGGATTACTGAGGTTCTACTTGCGTCACACATTTGTACGCTGGTTATTTTTTTCACTATTTTTAGGTATATCTCATAGTAAGGTTGTATGAGTCCAGTAACTTGCAGAAAATTCGACAATTCGTGGGCAGGCGTGCTTTGTTTATTTTTTTCTGTTAAATTTCACGTGGTTATAGCTTAACACTTTTAGTAAAGCAAGCTGTTTGCATGCGTCTTTCAAACATATCTAACTGCTATTGTGTATGTGATTTTTTTTAATGTAAAAGAAAACCGTAAGGGTTCCTTGTTTAGCTACGGAACCCTAGAATGTAACTTCATTTAATGCTATCCTCATGTGTTCGTAGGAACTCAGTCCGACTGGCTATTAGGAAGATAATGTACGCGCCGAGCAAGCAAGGCGAGCAGCCCTCCGTCGAAGTCTCCAAAGAGTTCATGATGAGCCCCAACAAGCTCTACCTCGAAGCTTCTCTTGATAAGGTGAATAAAAGTCTGCACACACCGGAGGACGGTATTCAATTTTAAAAAAGTTTTTAAGAGTCCGGCGACCACTTTAGACTAACTTCGCATTGGCTTAAGGTATTCTATAGCCATTTCGTCTAGAAGAAGAAGACGAGCGAAGAGAGCGAGTAATGATATTGACGAGCCTCTAAAGTTACCTACAGAGTGACAAAGTGCAATTACAATTTTTTTTATGACTTTTGCACTTCTGTAATCATTCTTAAATAACTAAGAATTTCCCTTGTATTATGGATTCATTTAACAGCTAATGATGTAGACAACCTCCTTATGTAATGGAATTTTTGATTTGCTTTGTCTACCTATTGAATAAATCAGTCAAAAGTGACCCCTTAAAAATGCGGATATTTTTCATAGCTCTACTTTCGCTTGAGAACGTTTTTAAAAAAAACCAAGAACATAGGGGCGAAGATATTGTTAATTTAATTGTACATGCTAAATTTCATCATAATCTGACAAATGGTTTACAAGAAATTTGAGTAGCGCGTTTGTATGGAAATTTCAGAGCGTCGCGGCCCTCTTAATACTTGCGCACAATATGGACAGACTAACTTGTATCACAATGTTCACAATGTATCATTTTACATTTTGTATAAGCTTTTTTATTTACTTCGAAGAATGACGGTGGATATTTTTAACACACCGAGGTTGTTCTTCTAGCATTAAATGAATACCTTATTTTGAATAAATAAGATAAAATATTCTCTAACAAAATAAAAACCCGTCCCTGCCGTACGCTGGTTTGCACTATAGCCCTAAAACGGTATCCATTCGCGCTGTCTCACTCAGGTCAACCTACTTGCATAATGTGCGGAAGTAGGAAGGCGTGATTGCGCAGGTAACCAAAATCAACAGCCGGCATTGCTCTATGTTGTTATACACACTACGTACAGAATACGTATGTGTATTCTTACTGTACGTGTTTCTGTAACAAAATTATTCAAATCCAGGAGCTGTACCACCACGGCGAGAACATCGCGGTGAACGTGCACATAGCGAACAACTCGAACCGCTCCGTGAAGCGTATCAAGGTGTCTGTCCGCCAGTTCGCCGACATCTGCCTCTTCTCTACCGCGCAGTACAAGTGCACCGTCGCCGAGGCGGAGAGCGAGTGAGTGATCCTATCAAATAATGATTATGAGACCTGCGACTTTTTTTATTAGTATTATCAGAGATAAAACGATGTCTTATGTTCTAAGCACTAAGAAGAACCAAAGAACCAGTGTTGTAGCCCTTTAGTTGTGAAATAGTCACAAACAGATTTCCTTTTACAGAACAAAACAGATTTACAGATTTAGCGGAGAAAGGGGATGATGTTATTTCGCCGGTCACAATGCGAACAAGTTTTATTTTCTATGGATCCGTTCTGAACTGTTTGCCGAAAACTTTTCATAAATAAATGTGTATTTAATCACCGCATATTAATATATTTAATTAAAGTCAAAGTCAAAAATGTTTTTATTCAATTTAGGTATCAAAGATACACTTATGAACGTCAAAGTTTTTTAAATAGACTCGACCGCCTTGTTCGGATAAAGAGCCTCTACTCAGAAGAACAGGCGAGATACTGATATATATTTATTATATGTATATAAAGTGGCCGCTGTCCTGCAGCGCTGCCTGCTGATGTTAAGAACTCGGCCTTACGATTATAATATATTAGCGTTAAAAAGTCGAATCCTAGCCCCCTATTATCTGTACGACGTTTCACCCCCTTTTTCACGACATTGTATGACTTTCTACCGTCTTGTACAGGGAGCCAAAAACGAAGAAGAAGAATATATTTCAGTTCCCATTCCTCGGAATGTTCAATAAGAAAATAAAATGTCGCTCTTTGTAAGTGGTTTTGTGTTGAGCAATACGCATGATTGCAGTATTTTAACGGCCTGTTCCTACGCAACTTTAGTGCAACCAACTTACCTGTATAGTACGTGGGAGAGACACCATCGCAAGTAAACAAAACTGACGGCGAAAATGGTTAGTTCCTACATTTAGCCACCTCTGCAGATAAGTTGGTCATTATTAAAAAAAAACAAAATTAAAAAATAAAGTTAGCTAAGAGACCTTAGTAGCATTTTCAATTTACCGTAATTTTGTAACGCATACAATTTATTGGAACCGGTTGTTAAATATTTTTTAGATTTTTTGTTCCCTAAAATAAAATTATAACCGAATGAAGTATGTAAACCAAGTTAATAATTGTTTTAAAAACATTTTATTATTTGTGAAAAGAGTTCTGTTTATTCAACTCCATTATTATCAATAGCAATCTATACAGAGAGTAACATTAGTTACAAAAAAAATTGATCAGTAGTAACATGCACATGTTTGGAAAATAAAACTATACTTATGTCAGTTTTGTGACGACATTTTGAGGTTTTGTTTTTATTTTTTTGTCACTAACATGTAAAAAAGTTTGATTCCCAACATATAGTGCGGACCGTTACGTTTTTAAGCTTCTACATTTCTCCCGATTTACAAGTGTCACCACCTTGTTACTTTCATAGAAAAGAGCTGTCTGCTGGCAACACTAACCGTACCATAAATTGCGATTTAAAACTAAATTAAAAAAAATATGACTCGTTCAAAAATCATTTTATATGATCCACGAGTTTTTTACAAACTAAATTTACGCCTTGACTCCGTTTAAATGTTTTAATTAATTTTAGTGTAAAATTTCAAAACTAATTTGTTTCTATTTTTTTTATATCTTAATACTTTGAAAAATTTGTTTTGAAGCTATTCGATTCACATTTTTTTTGTAATTAAGTACATAAAACAAACATATTTCTATTAATTGTAAAAAAAAAATTTTCATCGAACAATTTTTGAGTTTGTTTTTTACTTATTTTGTATGTAACAAGTATTAATAAAAAGACATGTGTGTCCGCAGAGAGGGATGTCCCGTGGGTCCAGGGTTCACGCTGAGCAAGGTGTTCACGCTGACGCCGCTGCTTGCCAACAATAAGGACAAGTGGGGGCTCGCGCTCGACGGACAACTCAAGCACGAGGACACCAACCTCGCTTCTAGCACTTTGTGAGTTCAACTAAAAAAACTGTCAATTATAGCTAAGAAAAGAACACTCTTGAAGAAGTCACCTATCAGACAAAAAAACTAAATCAATAGGTTTATCCGTTTGGGAGTTATGACACACTGATACACACGTTAGTCGTACGTTTAACGTTTGTTTTGCGCCGGGGTTTGAAAAAACAGTAAATCATGTCAATATCATTAACCATTTTCCACACACAGCTGAGTTTAGGTATCTTCAACCTTCGATCAGATATACTTGATATATAGATGTCTTGGCTCGTTAAAAAAATCAGTCCTCTATAGTAGCACCGCACAGGCACTTAACATTCTATTAAAAATAATCAGAAACACACTAATTAATTTAAATGTAAGCCTTATTATTCCACAATAACGTTGATGACATTTGCTGAAATGTTTTTAGTGGCACCGACGCGATAACAGAGCGACTCGCAGCGAAACAAGGCTTACATTTGATCTAAGCCTGTTTTTTTAAGTTGCCATATTTCATATTGACTGACTCGTACATATTTAATCGAAGTCTTCAACGCACAATCAATACATTTTTTTTCTTCGACAAAAGGCTTGCGATTGGTCGCGTTCTCGCTGAATGTTAAGCAATGACACCGTCTATGCTAGAACGCGCTTGTGTAGGAGTAACCGACTCATTCTAGACTTGAATAAAGACGGATTGTATCCTAATAGCCACACATAAACTACACATTTGAACTTGTAAAAAAGAACATTGTATTTAGCATACTTTATGTCAAACCTAATTTTGTTGCAGGATCGCGGACCCGTCGCAGCGCGAAAACTTAGGTATCATAGTACAATACAAAGTCAAGGTGAAGCTGTGTCTTGGACCGCTTGGCGGGTAAGAGTTTCATTATCCATTATCGGATATACAGGGTTATAGGTACCTCACCAAAAACCTCTTAAGGGTTCATTGTACTCATCAATATGTTTTTTTTTACTATGGGGTGAACTCTGAAATCGCGAAAAAAAAATCAGCTGTTCCACACATTTTGTCTCACGTGATTGAACTTTTTGTATGGAACAACTGTTTTTTTTTCGCGATTACAGGATTGGCTTCATAGTAAAAGTTGTTCATATTGATGAGTGCAATGAACACTTAAGAGATTTTTGGTGACTTACCTATAACCCTGTATATTGTACGTTTGTACTATATTATAGTACATAGTAGTTTTGTGAGGGGGCGTAGATTGTACGCGGTCCGCTTTCTGACTTTAGGAAAAGATGATGATTTTATCAAACGACTTCAAAAAGTCCCCAAGAAGAGATCCCCAATTTGCTTGTAATTTTTTTAATATATTATTTATTGTTTACATTTGTTACTGCATAAATCCGTCATTTTAAAACCGACTTGGGTTTTTAATTTATTTCGTTCAATTGGCAGCTGATGTTCGAGAGTTAGCAGACATTTTACACACTAATGATGCATTTGCACATGTTTTGGAGTATGGTCCAGCTCTGGCTTTTTTTTTCCTATTTACTATTTTGTATATGACTGTACTCTGTTTTGTGTTTAAATAAAAAATATATATATATTAACTGGTTTTAAGTATGGTAAAACCAGTTTTCAATCACGATTCATGACTGAGCGTCGTTTTGTCTTGCCCTAAAGCGTTGTTCGAAGTACGTTAGTAATTGAGTCGAGTGAGGAGTAATTTAGTAGGTAACTAAACTACTACGTTACTCGACTAAAACTTTGCTGTACGCACACATTTAGTTACTCGAATTAAGAATTAGGCTTAAGGTCCCAGTTCTGAGGACGGGAAGTCTGTTTTAAAATATGATTAAGTAATGTGCGGTACAAGAAGTAAGGCAGTGTGTGTGTGTGCAGCGACCTGAGCGCGGAGCTGCCGTTCATCCTGATGCACCCGAAGCCCGAGGAGGAGGCGCCGCCGCGCGCCGCCGAGCCCGCGCCGCGACCCGACCACGACCTCATACAGCTCGACCCGCACCCGTACGTACACTAGCAACATTACTTTACTGAAGCCCGAGGAGGAGGCGCCGCGACCCGACCACGACCTCATACAGCTCGACCCGCACCCGTACGTACACTAGCAACATTACTTTACTGAAGCCCGAGGAGGAGGCGCCGCGACCCGACCACGACCTCATACAGCTCGACCCGCACCCGTACGTACACTAGCAACATTACTTTACTGAAGCCCGAGGAGGAGGCGCCGCGACCCGACCACGACCTCATACAGCTCGACCCGCACCCGTACGTACACTAGCAACATTACTTTACTGAAGCCCGAGGAGGAGGCGCCGCGACCCGACCACGACCTCATACAGCTCGACCCGCACCCGTACGTACACTAGCAACATTACTTTACTGAAGCCCGAGGAGGAGGCGCCGCGACCCGACCACGACCTCATACAGCTCGACCCGCACCCGTACGTACACTAGCAACATTACTTTACTGAAGCCCGAGGAGGAGGCGCCGCGACCCGACCACGACCTCATACAGCTCGACCCGCACCCGTACGTACACTAGCAACATTACTTTACTGAAGCCCGAGGAGGAGGCGCCGCGACCCGACCACGATCTCATACAGCTCGACCCGCACCCGTACGTACACTAGCAACATTACTTTACTGAAGCCCGAGGAGGAGGCGCCGCGACCCGACCACGACCTCATACAGCTCGACCCGCACCCGTACGTACACTAGCAACATTACTTTACTGAAGCCCGAGGAGGAGGCGCCGCGACCCGACCACGACCTCATACAGCTCGACCCGCACCCGTACGTACACTAGCAACATTACTTTACTGAAGCCCGAGGAGGAGGCGCCGCGACCCGACCACGACCTCATACAGCTCGACCCGCACCCGTACGTACACTAGCAACATTACTTTACTGAAGCCCGAGGAGGAGGCGCCGCGACCCGACCACGACCTCATACAGCTCGACCCGCACCCGTACGTACACTAGCAACATTACTTTACTGAAGCCCGAGGAGGAGGCGCCGCGACCCGACCACGACCTCATACAGCTCGACCCGCACCCGTACGTACACTAGCAACATTACTTTACTGAAGCCCGAGGAGGAGGCGCCGCGACCCGACCACGACCTCATACAGCTCGACCCGCACCCGTACGTACACTAGCAACATTACTTTACTGAAGCCCGAGGAGGAGGCGCCGCGACCCGACCACGACCTCATACAGCTCGACCCGCACCCGTACGTACACTAGCAACATTACTTTACTGAAGCCCGAGGAGGAGGCGCCGCGACCCGACCACGACCTCATACAGCTCGACCCGCACCCGTACGTACACTAGCAACATTACTTTACTGAAGCCCGAGGAGGAGGCGCCGCGACCCGACCACGACCTCATACAGCTCGACCCGCACCCGTACGTACACTAGCAACATTACTTTACTGAAGCCCGAGGAGGAGGCGCCGCGACCCGACCACGACCTCATACAGCTCGACCCGCACCCGTACGTACACTAGCAACATTACTTTACTGAAGCCCGAGGAGGAGGCGCCGCGACCCGACCACGACCTCATACAGCTCGACCCGCACCCGTACGTACACTAGCAACATTACTTTACTGAAGCCCGAGGAGGAGGCGCCGCGACCCGACCACGACCTCATACAGCTCGACCCGCACCCGTACGTACACTAGCAACATTACTTTACTGAAGCCCGAGGAGGAGGCGCCGCGACCCGACCACGACCTCATACAGCTCGACCCGCACCCGTACGTACACTAGCAACATTACTTTACTGAAGCCCGAGGAGGAGGCGCCGCGACCCGACCACGACCTCATACAGCTCGACCCGCACCCGTACGTACACTAGCAACATTACTTTACTGAAGCCCGAGGAGGAGGCGCCGCGACCCGACCACGACCTCATACAGCTCGACCCGCACCCGTACGTACACTAGCAACATTACTTTACTGAAGCCCGAGGAGGAGGCGCCGCGACCCGACCACGACCTCATACAGCTCGACCCGCACCCGTACGTACACTAGCAACATTACTTTACTGAAGCCCGAGGAGGAGGCGCCGCGACCCGACCACGACCTCATACAGCTCGACCCGCACCCGTACGTACACTAGCAACATTACTTTACTGAAGCCCGAGGAGGAGGCGCCGCGACCCGACCACGACCTCATACAGCTCGACCCGCACCCGTACGTACACTAGCAACATTACTTTACTGAAGCCCGAGGAGGAGGCGCCGCGACCCGACCACGACCTCATACAGCTCGACCCGCACCCGTACGTACACTAGCAACATTACTTTACTGAAGCCCGAGGAGGAGGCGCCGCGACCCGACCACGACCTCATACAGCTCGACCCGCACCCGTACGTACACTAGCAACATTACTTTACTGAAGCCCGAGGAGGAGGCGCCGCGACCCGACCACGATCTCATACAGCTCGACCCGCACCCGTACGTACACTAGCAACATTACTTTACTGAAGCCCGAGGAGGAGGCGCCGCGACCCGACCACGACCTCATACAGCTCGACCCGCACCCGTACGTACACTAGCAACATTACTTTACTGAAGCCCGAGGAGGAGGCGCCGCGACCCGACCACGACCTCATACAGCTCGACCCGCACCCGTACGTACACTAGCAACATTACTTTACTGAAGCCCGAGGAGGAGGCGCCGCGACCCGACCACGACCTCATACAGCTCGACCCGCACCCGTACGTACACTAGCAACATTACTTTACTGAAGCCCGAGGAGGAGGCGCCGCGACCCGACCACGACCTCATACAGCTCGACCCGCACCCGTACGTACACTAGCAACATTACTTTACTGAAGCCCGAGGAGGAGGCGCCGCGACCCGACCACGACCTCATACAGCTCGACCCGCACCCGTACGTACACTAGCAACATTACTTTACTGAAGCCCGAGGAGGAGGCGCCGCGACCCGACCACGACCTCATACAGCTCGACCCGCACCCGTACGTACACTAGCAACATTACTTTACTGAAGCCCGAGGAGGAGGCGCCGCGACCCGACCACGACCTCATACAGCTCGACCCGCACCCGTACGTACACTAGCAACATTACTTTACTGAAGCCCGAGGAGGAGGCGCCGCGACCCGACCACGACCTCATACAGCTCGACCCGCACCCGTACGTACACTAGCAACATTACTTTACTGAAGCCCGAGGAGGAGGCGCCGCGACCCGACCACGACCTCATACAGCTCGACCCGCACCCGTACGTACACTAGCAACATTACTTTACTGAAGCCCGAGGAGGAGGCGCCGCGACCCGACCACGACCTCATACAGCTCGACCCGCACCCGTACGTACACTAGCAACATTACTTTACTGAAGCCCGAGGAGGAGGCGCCGCGACCCGACCACGACCTCATACAGCTCGACCCGCACCCGTACGTACACTAGCAACATTACTTTACTGAAGCCCGAGGAGGAGGCGCCGCGACCCGACCACGACCTCATACAGCTCGACCCGCACCCGTACGTACACTAGCAACATTACTTTACTGAAGCCCGAGGAGGAGGCGCCGCGACCCGACCACGACCTCATACAGCTCGACCCGCACCCGTACGTACACTAGCAACATTACTTTACTGAAGCCCGAGGAGGAGGCGCCGCGACCCGACCACGACCTCATACAGCTCGACCCGCACCCGTACGTACACTAGCAACATTACTTTACTGAAGCCCGAGGAGGAGGCGCCGCGACCCGACCACGACCTCATACAGCTCGACCCGCACCCGTACGTACACTAGCAACATTACTTTACTGAAGCCCGAGGAGGAGGCGCCGCGACCCGACCACGACCTCATACAGCTCGACCCGCACCCGTACGTACACTAGCAACATTACTTTACTGAAGCCCGAGGAGGAGGCGCCGCGACCCGACCACGACCTCATACAGCTCGACCCGCACCCGTACGTACACTAGCAACATTACTTTACTGAAGCCCGAGGAGGAGGCGCCGCGACCCGACCACGACCTCATACAGCTCGACCCGCACCCGTACGTACACTAGCAACATTACTTTACTGAAGCCCGAGGAGGAGGCGCCGCGACCCGACCACGATCTCATACAGCTCGACCCGCACCCGTACGTACACTAGCAACATTACTTTACTGAAGCCCGAGGAGGAGGCGCCGCGACCCGACCACGACCTCATACAGCTCGACCCGCACCCGTACGTACACTAGCAACATTACTTTACTGAAGCCCGAGGAGGAGGCGCCGCGACCCGACCACGACCTCATACAGCTCGACCCGCACCCGTACGTACACTAGCAACATTACTTTACTGAAGCCCGAGGAGGAGGCGCCGCGACCCGACCACGACCTCATACAGCTCGACCCGCACCCGTACGTACACTAGCAACATTACTTTACTGAAGCCCGAGGAGGAGGCGCCGCGACCCGACCACGACCTCATACAGCTCGACCCGCACCCGTACGTACACTAGCAACATTACTTTACTGAAGCCCGAGGAGGAGGCGCCGCGACCCGACCACGACCTCATACAGCTCGACCCGCACCCGTACGTACACTAGCAACATTACTTTACTGAAGCCCGAGGAGGAGGCGCCGCGACCCGACCACGACCTCATACAGCTCGACCCGCACCCGTACGTACACTAGCAACATTACTTTACTGAAGCCCGAGGAGGAGGCGCCGCGACCCGACCACGACCTCATACAGCTCGACCCGCACCCGTACGTACACTAGCAACATTACTTTACTGAAGCCCGAGGAGGAGGCGCCGCGACCCGACCACGACCTCATACAGCTCGACCCGCACCCGTACGTACACTAGCAACATTACTTTACTGAAGCCCGAGGAGGAGGCGCCGCGACCCGACCACGACCTCATACAGCTCGACCCGCACCCGTACGTACACTAGCAACATTACTTTACTGAAGCCCGAGGAGGAGGCGCCGCGACCCGACCACGACCTCATACAGCTCGACCCGCACCCGTACGTACACTAGCAACATTACTTTACTGAAGCCCGAGGAGGAGGCGCCGCGACCCGACCACGACCTCATACAGCTCGACCCGCACCCGTACGTACACTAGCAACATTACTTTACTGAAGCCCGAGGAGGAGGCGCCGCGACCCGACCACGACCTCATACAGCTCGACCCGCACCCGTACGTACACTAGCAACATTACTTTACTGAAGCCCGAGGAGGAGGCGCCGCGACCCGACCACGACCTCATACAGCTCGACCCGCACCCGTACGTACACTAGCAACATTACTTTACTGAAGCCCGAGGAGGAGGCGCCGCGACCCGACCACGACCTCATACAGCTCGACCCGCACCCGTACGTACACTAGCAACATTACTTTACTGAAGCCCGAGGAGGAGGCGCCGCGACCCGACCACGACCTCATACAGCTCGACCCGCACCCGTACGTACACTAGCAACATTACTTTACTGAAGCCCGAGGAGGAGGCGCCGCGACCCGACCACGACCTCATACAGCTCGACCCGCACCCGTACGTACACTAGCAACATTACTTTACTGAAGCCCGAGGAGGAGGCGCCGCGACCCGACCACGACCTCATACAGCTCGACCCGCACCCGTACGTACACTAGCAACATTACTTTACTGAAGCCCGAGGAGGAGGCGCCGCGACCCGACCACGACCTCATACAGCTCGACCCGCACCCGTACGTACACTAGCAACATTACTTTACTGAAGCCCGAGGAGGAGGCGCCGCGACCCGACCACGATCTCATACAGCTCGACCCGCACCCGTACGTACACTAGCAACATTACTTTACTGAAGCCCGAGGAGGAGGCGCCGCGACCCGACCACGACCTCATACAGCTCGACCCGCACCCGTACGTACACTAGCAACATTACTTTACTGAAGCCCGAGGAGGAGGCGCCGCGACCCGACCACGACCTCATACAGCTCGACCCGCACCCGTACGTACACTAGCAACATTACTTTACTGAAGCCCGAGGAGGAGGCGCCGCGACCCGACCACGACCTCATACAGCTCGACCCGCACCCGTACGTACACTAGCAACATTACTTTACTGAAGCCCGAGGAGGAGGCGCCGCGACCCGACCACGACCTCATACAGCTCGACCCGCACCCGTACGTACACTAGCAACATTACTTTACTGAAGCCCGAGGAGGAGGCGCCGCGACCCGACCACGACCTCATACAGCTCGACCCGCACCCGTACGTACACTAGCAACATTACTTTACTGAAGCCCGAGGAGGAGGCGCCGCGACCCGACCACGACCTCATACAGCTCGACCCGCACCCGTACGTACACTAGCAACATTACTTTACTGAAGCCCGAGGAGGAGGCGCCGCGACCCGACCACGACCTCATACAGCTCGACCCGCACCCGTACGTACACTAGCAACATTACTTTACTGAAGCCCGAGGAGGAGGCGCCGCGACCCGACCACGACCTCATACAGCTCGACCCGCACCCGTACGTACACTAGCAACATTACTTTACTGAAGCCCGAGGAGGAGGCGCCGCGACCCGACCACGACCTCATACAGCTCGACCCGCACCCGTACGTACACTAGCAACATTACTTTACTGAAGCCCGAGGAGGAGGCGCCGCGACCCGACCACGACCTCATACAGCTCGACCCGCACCCGTACGTACACTAGCAACATTACTTTACTGAAGCCCGAGGAGGAGGCGCCGCGACCCGACCACGACCTCATACAGCTCGACCCGCACCCGTACGTACACTAGCAACATTACTTTACTGAAGCCCGAGGAGGAGGCGCCGCGACCCGACCACGACCTCATACAGCTCGACCCGCACCCGTACGTACACTAGCAACATTACTTTACTGAAGCCCGAGGAGGAGGCGCCGCGACCCGACCACGACCTCATACAGCTCGACCCGCACCCGTACGTACACTAGCAACATTACTTTACTGAAGCCCGAGGAGGAGGCGCCGCGACCCGACCACGACCTCATACAGCTCGACCCGCACCCGTACGTACACTAGCAACATTACTTTACTGAAGCCCGAGGAGGAGGCGCCGCGACCCGACCACGACCTCATACAGCTCGACCCGCACCCGTACGTACACTAGCAACATTACTTTACTGAAGCCCGAGGAGGAGGCGCCGCGACCCGACCACGACCTCATACAGCTCGACCCGCACCCGTACGTACACTAGCAACATTACTTTACTGAAGCCCGAGGAGGAGGCGCCGCGACCCGACCACGACCTCATACAGCTCGACCCGCACCCGTACGTACACTAGCAACATTACTTTACTGAAGCCCGAGGAGGAGGCGCCGCGACCCGACCACGACCTCATACAGCTCGACCCGCACCCGTACGTACACTAGCAACATTACTTTACTGAAGCCCGAGGAGGAGGCGCCGCGACCCGACCACGACCTCATACAGCTCGACCCGCACCCGTACGTACACTAGCAACATTACTTTACTGAAGCCCGAGGAGGAGGCGCCGCGACCCGACCACGACCTCATACAGCTCGACCCGCACCCGTACGTACACTAGCAACATTACTTTACTGAAGCCCGAGGAGGAGGCGCCGCGACCCGACCACGACCTCATACAGCTCGACCCGCACCCGTACGTACACTAGCAACATTACTTTACTGAAGCCCGAGGAGGAGGCGCCGCGACCCGACCACGACCTCATACAGCTCGACCCGCACCCGTACGTACACTAGCAACATTACTTTACTGAAGCCCGAGGAGGAGGCGCCGCGACCCGACCACGACCTCATACAGCTCGACCCGCACCCGTACGTACACTAGCAACATTACTTTACTGAAGCCCGAGGAGGAGGCGCCGCGACCCGACCACGACCTCATACAGCTCGACCCGCACCCGTACGTACACTAGCAACATTACTTTACTGAAGCCCGAGGAGGAGGCGCCGCGACCCGACCACGACCTCATACAGCTCGACCCGCACCCGTACGTACACTAGCAACATTACTTTACTGAAGCCCGAGGAGGAGGCGCCGCGACCCGACCACGACCTCATACAGCTCGACCCGCACCCGTACGTACACTAGCAACATTACTTTACTGAAGCCCGAGGAGGAGGCGCCGCGACCCGACCACGACCTCATACAGCTCGACCCGCACCCGTACGTACACTAGCAACACTAATTTACATCTACCAATCTAGGGTTTTGGCGGGAACCGAAAAGATGGTGTCGTGTTTTTGTATTATTTTCTAAAACTTGTGATTCTTCGAGTTAAATTGTAATAATGGTGGATTATTAACGTTTACCGGTTTGTCAACGTGCACGAGTGTGGGCAAATGATACAAACATCGCGAAACGCGATTTTTCGTGTTCTCTACAAAACTTCACTTAAAGTTTCAGTAAAGTATCCATAACTTTACTGGAATGGGAAAAGGGGAGGGATTCATCGTCTTCATCATCACCTCATCATCATCATCCCATCATCTGTTACTGAAGGAAAAAATATTACTAAGAATCCGACTGAAGGACGAGTATCCATGGTCATGAATGAATAAATTAATAAAAAAAAAAATCTACCAATCTAGGAAGTTTTGGCGGGAACCGAAAAGATGGTGTCGTGTTTTTGTATTATTTTCTAAAACTTGTGATTCTTTGAGTGTTAAAGTGTAATAATGGTGGATTATTAACGTTTACCGAATCGTCAACGTGCACGAGTGTGGGCAAATGATACAAACATCGCGAAACGCGATTTTTCGTGTTCTCTACAAAACTTCACTTAAAGTTTCAGTAAAATATCCATAACTTTACTGGAATGGGAAAAGGGGAGGGATTCATCGTCTTCATCATCACCTCATCATCATCATCCCATCATCTGTTACTGAAGGAAAAATTATTACTAAGAATCCGACTGAAGGACGAGTATCCATGGTCATGAATAAATTAATTAAAAAAAAATCTACCAATCTACATCTAATTCATAAAAGTGTCGCGAGCGAGCGAGGCACCTTCCAAGCCTTAACATGCACCTTGATGGCTTCTGTCCGAGCTTTGCTCACGTTTCGTCTCACGTGGCTTAAACATAGGCCTAGCCACGTGAGCCACGTGGCTTAAAAGTAAAACCAGTAGCTCAGGAGATTTCCCCCTAGAAACAAACTAACAAATGTTTCCTCATTATAAATTTAAATTAATTACTTTATTGCCAACGTATTCCAACAGTTTTTAATTCATCACTCATCATCATCAACCATTTTCCACGAACTGCTGAATCTTCACTGAGGCAAAGTGCCATCCGCTTATTAGTCTAGTAAAAAAGGAGTTACACATGGGTTAGATAAAACTTTTACCTCTATTAGAAAAACACTGAGTCTGTAGTCGCCTTTACATAATACTAACAGCGGCCTTTGCTCACGTCTATCTTTTTATTCCAGGGAAGAAAACGGCCAAGAGCAAGACGACGATATAATATTCGAAGATTTCGCGAGACTGCGACTCAAGGGCAACGACACTGAGGCCTGAACGCTCGCAGCTCCATTCAACTTAGCCCTTACCTGAGACGATATAAGGTTCTTGCCACGCAACATTAAACGAAATTATCGCGCAAACTAGACGACGGTCGATCGATTACGCATTAAGCCATTGGCTACGCATTGGTGTTAATGTTGCCATAGTGGCGACATACTACGGTTATGCCTCAGATCAACCTAGAGAATAAGATGGCGCACGGCGTATCATTGAGGTGAAGCCAAAAACCATCCAAAAACTACGCTACTGTCGTATATGTACACAACACGCACACATTGACGCAAAAAAACTACGCTGCTCACTTGGTCATTCTTACCTCGACATTATCTGCATTGGTTTATGGTATAATTTCGTGTACATAAATATACATAGTGCATTATAAAAACTGTGGCCAGGACTACATTTTGAGGTTCTTTTTAAAAACGGTGCAGTTTTTTTACAAGTCAATTTTGAAAAAGCCGTAACATTAAACACTTACAAATAGGGGCAGTTTTGGAATATTAAATCTACTAAGATTGTATATTGGAACGGAAATGGCTAACGTAGAGTTTGGTAATAAATCTTAAATCTTAGTTTCCGTGCAATTGTAAATGTTATTCATGGCAACATTACCACGCGCACACGTTTAAAAAGATGTGGCTTCAGCGAGATATAACGCAGTGTTCCATCTTTTCCTCTAGATTGATCTGAGGGTTATGCAAAATGAATAAAAAATCAATGCCTATTGTATACAAAACTTTTTAAAGATAATGGATATAAAATAAAGGTGAAGATAAATAAAGGTGATGTCATTTATGTATTCGTTTTGTGAAATTGAAAGCCGCTTGGCTGCATCGATGCTTCGATTCAAGTACAGCAACGCACACATTGAAGCGCGCAGCCAATAGCCAAAGGCTTTACAATGTTGTATTTGTGAGTGTGTGTTTACATTAAATTTTAATGTAATTGCCGTCGTCAAAAAATAATAAAAACTATGAAAGGAACATGCATTCATAACGAAAGGTATGCACCGACGATGCCCGTTTAGTTTGTCTCAGCTAATTTTGAAAGCTTTAGGCCGAGTTGCACCAACCAACTTTGACTTTAACCAAAGCTTAACCGGCCCTAAAATCTCTGGTTTACCAAAGATTTTACGGCTAGTTACGCCTTTGGTACGCGTTGGTAGTGTTTTTTACGATATCCAAAGCGTAAAAGTACCATAACGAACCGTAAAATATCTGGCGGGCCAGTTAAGCTTTGGTTATAGTTAAAGTTAGTGCAACTCCTTGGTTGGGATAACAACTAACCATTTTCAAAATATAGCTGTATTCTTCATTGCTGTCTATTAAACGAAGACAGCAATACTTTTGAACAAGTTTAGATGTTATGCTAACCAAGGCTGAGTTGCACCAACTAAATTTAACTATAAATAAAGCTTAACCGGCCCTATAACAGAAGACAGCAACATTAACTTTGATCCGTCAGCTAAAGCTTTTAGAATTAGGTTTAAGTGTACCCATCGTCTCGACCCCTGTACAGTGTATAACGTATTGAAAGGATTTGATTCACAAACGTTGTTAGGCCCCGCGCATGAAGCTCAATAATATCCAATAAGGACACAATAAGCATGTAACATTAATAGCTTAAACACTAGTGCCGGACTTTTTATATGAAAATGTTGCCAGACGTATTGGACGGGCGGAAATACTGTTAGTACGATACTAGAAAAATGTCGTGTGTTCTCGAACTAACTGTTAAAAGGATATTTCTAGGCCGTACTGCGCGGCGCATTAGAGTAATATTAAAGAATTTTATATAATATTATTATATTCGATGAATATTGTATGTAATTTATATTAATAATTGTCTATTGATCAAATATACGAGTACAGTTTTGTTTGTTGGACCCCAATCGAATTTCAAGTATGAGTAAACTGATTGATTGCATTTTATTACTTTTGCAACTGAATTATTAAATAAAGCGAATAAAATGCAGTTTATCCTCTGTTTATAGTAGTTATTTCTTAGTCCATCATCACACGGTTACAACTAGGCAGCATGCTGTACAGAATCATAAGGCTACTTTTCCAAGCTCCAAAAACTATCCTGTACGTGCTCCAGCTAAAAGGGGAGTTGTAACTGCAGCGAACTGTAATACATTATCCAATTTGCAGTACGCTAGGTGGTACATTTAGGCCAGTGTGCTAAATTTGAATAGTGTTACGGCTGTTAGACAGTTAGCAATCCAATTGGTTTGTATTGCACGGGCATAGCCACGCTAAGTTAGCATACTGCAAATTGGTTGTTGTAATGGCTGCTTGACTCCCGTTGGAATCACAATTGTTGTCCCGCTCGCGACAATCTGAGCGTGAGCGGGTTGGCGCGATTGCGGAAGATAGTTGCCATTTAGTTTCAGTTGTTCCGTGTGAAAAAGGACTCTATTGTTATGAAAATGGGGTCGTTAATAGAGTTCATTTATCATCAGTAATCATCATTACGTTTAGTGGTGTAGTACAATGGCGACTTGCATTTAGTAGTGTAAATGAATTCTATCCAGTCTATGATTTTTACATTTAGTATTGTGTCTACAGAACAGTGTCTGACAAATATATTATGACGCACTCAAAAACATTTAGGGGGCGAGCCTGCCGCCATTCACCGGGCCTCAGTTATGTAGCAGATAAAACATTGACCACAATGAACAAATTAGTGCGTGCGTACTGCTTTGATTGGGACTAAACATCTTCCGGCGAAGTGTGGGTGTTGTAATTTTCCTCTGCCAGCCCCTTCGGAGAAAGGCGTGACGATATTATGTTATGTTAAATCAGAAAGCTGTACAACCTTTTTGCTAATTCCTATGTAATTTCTGTATAAAGCGTAGTGTATAGTGTGTATGCAGCAGTGTGTAGAACACTGCTGTACACGCAGTTTTTTACATGGTGATCGTCTCTACAATTTAAAGAGGAAATGCTTTTGTGAAACCTAAAACCATATAGAAAGTGTCATAAACCTTGTCAGGCATTGTATTTCACTAGGAACTGTAATTGCGACTAAAGTAAGCGTAAACAACACTGAGACTGTGATTACTTTGACGCTGTCTAATTTCACGATCTAATGCATTTTGAACATATTTTCATTACTAGGATAAGCTTCATTTTGTATGAATTTTACTTATATGAATATTAAACCATTATACTATCATCATGTGTATTTCATCTATGAAAAATCAATACATGTTGAGATATGCAATGTCAGATGTGTAAATCTTTTTTTTTAAGAATGGCACATTAGTTTTTTTGAGCAAAGATTTTTAAGAGATTAGTTTTTATAATTTACCAGCGCGCGTGGCGTTTTGCTTTAATTGAAGTACGCCCACATCTAAGTGCTTCAAAGCGCCTGCTACACGATTGACAACAGCGTTCCGACAGATGTGACATTGGTTGGTTGGCTGACTTCCTTGTGGAAGGCGGTTTACAGCCATATTTTGCTCAGCTCTATCAGTCGCCGACCAAGGCCACCGCTGTCGCGGACGCTGTTTTGTCGTGTAGCAGGCGCTTATGTCATGGTAAAAGCAAACCACAGAGTACGGTTTAAGCTCTTGTTTACTCCAAAGAAATGTGGTTCACGCGTACTTGTGAATTGCAAGAAGTAATCGGTTCTTACGCATAAAGCATTCGAAACTGTGTTGTACCTCAAAATATTATATTATTTAGGTCAGATAAATTGGTCGCAATGCCTTTTTTAGTACAATTTAGACTAAGACAAACGTGACTGGAATCTATACATTTTCTATGGAAACACACGTTAAATCATAAAATCATGGAAATGCCCGCACTAATCGGTGTAATCGCGTAGCGAACACGCAGTGGCGATTGACGGTCTACCAATGGCTGTCTGTGATGTCATCACGAACTCGGAAACGTTAAATGGACGTCGTCCGCTAATCGCCAGCGCTTGATTGCATCAGTTTCCGTGGACATGGAGATTAAAAGCTTGTAATCTAGTGTTTCCTTGATGTTGTTAATAAAATAGATTGTTCCGCTGCAGGCAGCCCGATGTTGTGGCCTTTTGAACAGAATTTAAATAACAATGTAGACGTAGACGTTTATAATTGTGTTGGACCCGCTCTCGCCGCGAAAAACGCGGATGACCTTGATTTTTGCGTCAATAGTACATTATTAATATTTTTCTTGGCCGATGTGACTGTGTCTATCATTTACTTTTTAGACGGAGCGTTGATCGCTGCCTATGTCTGTTCGATACACAATCAGTCAACCAACAAAATCTTAAATAACGTCTGTTCGCCTCGCAATATAAATAAAATTTAGTTAATCATAATTCTACGCTCGACCGCAGACGGCAGCAGCAGACGATGACACTTCTGCTTTGTTTAAAATTGTATTGGATGCGTTCCGCAGCGAGCGACATGAAGCTCTTCATTAGACGCTGGCTTCATGTCGCTCGCTGCGAAAAGTATCACAGACAAATACATACAAACAGTGTCGTCGTCGGCTGCTGCCGTCTGCGGTGGAGCGCGGAATGTTACCGTTTATTACGCGTCAGAGTTTTAGAACTATATTTTTACTATATGTGACGAAATATATTAAAAATAAAAATCAGTCGGATCATATTATGCTTGTTACGAACTAACATATCTACGTTATACATGTTAAAATATTGAGCAAAATGTATAGTTTTGAAATGAAATTGATGATTATAATGTACCTAAAAATAATGGATGGACTACGTTTTATTTTAGGAAGTTATTCGATAGGCTCGATTCCGTCTGTGCATTGTTTTTGGTGTCTGCCTTCAAGCAGCGAGATTCACGCAGCGCTCATTGTCGTTGCATAAAATATCTTATACCGAGCGTTGCGTTGTTTTGACGAAATTAGTACATATTATGTAATTTTATTTGCTCTACCCACACCATCAATGAAAACTGATTTTCTCTGAATTATTCATTTATTAAAAACGGGTAAAAATCGTTTTGTTTTCGATTTGGGCCTAAATTCCCATGTTTACAAACTTGATTTTCTAATACAAAATGAATATGAAAAACTATGTGAGCTTCCAAGGTGGCACGATTCAATGCACAAGTCTTATGATAATCTGTCTATGTACATTTGTTTATGTGTACAGTATACTAGTTGTAAATTATGTGGCGTGTTTACTTGTATATTAAGCTTTATGTATGCACAAAATAATTTATAGTTTCTATATCGATCACCTCCATTAAGGGCCGTGTAAGATATCGCCTAACGATTTCTAAAATCACGAACAATTTGTATTTTCATAATTTTATTATCTATGGTAGGTATTATGATAATGATATTAAAGAGATTTTTATAGATGTGTATCTGTAATATCGTTCGTAATGTAACGTGCTACAAAGCGAGCAGTATATCGTTTCGATAGTATGTTACAGGTATATGACACAGCTAATTGCTACCCGGCGAACTCCTACCATTATCATAAATGTCTTTATTGAATAGATCATTATTTTAGAAAATTATCATCCATTTTATTTTAATATCAGTTTTAGAATAATGAATTTCGATGTTGCTGTTGATATATGTTTGTATTATTTATGTATTTTTTAATATAAGTATTAAATTTAATGAATAATAGATGATTTGTAATATTGATAAAACATAAAACATAGGTATATAGAATGAAAAGACGAACCATACATAAACCTGAAATACAGCCAGGAAGTTACCTCGGCACATGCAGGCACAGTGAGATAAGTACAATTATAATATGTTTACAATTTATATTTTCACAAACTGACACAAGCAATAGAGGTATAATATTTTTTATGTTAACTGCAAAATAAATGTATCTAGGGTAGATATCTAGATTATCTAGGTGCAATAAAGCTCGACCCAAATGTGGCTATCGCGGATGGCCCATTTGGCCAAGGCTAATTGCACATTGTGTACAAAATATGCGTGTACAGAATTCATTCTGCAGGTAATTTAGAAAAAAAATTAACATTGATTTTTGTACAGATTTCACAAATGAATTAGCTAGGTAACTGGCATACCAATCGCACTACACATTATTTTTTAATTTTACATCGAAAAGTTTTTGATGTATACTTTTTCAATAAATAAAAGATAAATATTAAATGTAACCAAACATTTGTATTATTTCGTCAATTCTTGTTCCTCAACCCCCATATTTCCTAACAGTATTTGATTAGTTCGCCGATTAGCATGTGTAACAATTTTAATGCTGATTGGTATCTCGTACCTTGTTAGTAAGTCGTTGCTTGTAAGCGGGTAAACGTACCGCAGTAAAGAAAAAGTAAAGAAACGAGAAAACCGGTTGGTAGGTACCTAGAACAGTGGCCCTATTCGGAGATTTGAGATTTTCATCTCATCTTTTTTCACCCTAGTTGCTCTCCTTTGAACCGTCATAGGTGTGAAAGTGACCAAGATAAAATCTCATCTCATCTCACGCGTAGGAATAGCCCCACAGGACCGGAAGTACCAGGCGTCAGTACACCGATCGCGTGTAGCCAAAACTCCTCAATGTGAAAGGAAAACAAAAGAGCCACTATCATACCATGGAGCAAAAAAAAAAAGTTTTTCATGTCTCTGTCAATGCCATCTGTCAGTTCAGATTCTCGAAAAAAAAAGGTAAAATGGTGAAAAACAATCGTCTTGCGAACAAAAATGTAGGTTATGTTGTTTTATTATTATAAAAAATACGTATCTTTAGTGAAAATAGGAAACGTGCAAAATGTGTTAATTGAATAATATTGAAGACTGTTCATTTTTAGCATATGCAGAACAATCTGATTGTCTCACATTTTAATCATCAGGCGGCCATGGACCCCTAACCTACTCGGCTTTGTTGAGAAATAGATTTAACATTTTGTTTGCAAACAACATGAGCAACAGCAGAGGTTTGTCGAAGAAGGAGCTTGAAGAGCTCCGAAAGAAGGAAGAAGAAGAAGCAGCAGCACACGTAAGTAAACTATGTTACCAACTAAACGCCGCAGTTATGACAATAGTAGTTATTGCATGGATGGAGAGGGCTATACTCGAAGTTTCCCTGCGAGATCGAATCAGGAATTATGAAATCCGCAGGAAAACCAAAATAGCCGGCATAGCCCAAAGAATTGCAAAACTAAAGTAGCAGTGGGCCAGGCACATCGCAGCAGTGAACGTCTTGCGGTGGAAAATAATGATGATATGACCTACTGCTCAATTACATTTTAAATGTTGTGCAGATGACAAATGATGTTTGACAATTTGAGTAACAAGTATAACCAAGACTATTGTGGCTAGAGATAGGTAGCTTAGACATAACTATTCACTGTTTACCTATTTGTCTTTTTTGCAGGTATTCAAAGAATTTGTAGAAACATTTCAAGAAGCCCCCACCAGTGCAAAAGTTTGGGTGAAAGCAGGCACCTATGATGCAGGGGCTAGAAGTGAGTTTGTTACTTATTGCAATGTTGTAAATAACTTTCTTACAATCAATATTAAATTAATTTACACTTTCTGTAAAGAATCTAAAGATCCATATTATAATTATTGACTGTAAAAAAATTACAGAGGAAGACAATTCTGAGCGTGGTAAACTCTACAAACCCGTGTCTCGGTTCGATGATAAGAACCGTTCCGAAGCAGACATCATCAGGAATCTGGCTCAGCGATCAGAACTACCGAGCAGGATCCGATCCAAGCAGAAGGGACAGGACAAGAAAAAGAGCAACCTTGAGTTGTTTAAAGAAGAATTAAGACAGTGAGTTTTCTCTAAAATAATCCGGACTTTTTTCCTGATACAATTACAATACAAAATACCATTTCACAAGTACAGTTGAAATTCTTATTGACTGTACATTATAATATAAACTGTACTGGTACATGGACATAATACTTACATGTAAGTACATACATAAAGTATACTGTTGCTGAACACACTACACTTAAACTCATCAAATTTCCATTACTAGCTCTATAATAAATTCTATGTTGATTAGGATTCAAGAGGAACGTTCTGAACGTCATAAGTATAAGAATGTGCTTCGGGAGCGAGGAGCGCCTGGCTTAGAGCCTGTCATGGACATGATACCTGACATTGGCTCCTATGACACTGGAGACCCTAACACTACCAACCTATATTTAGGCAACTTGAATCCTAAGGTAAGTGGTAATAAAGGGGATAGTAGGATGGCACACAACAGACATGTCAAATACTTAATTTTTGCTATGATGTTAGACACATCATGCTTACTATCAAATATTTGTTAGACGCCACCATCAAAAGTCTAAAAATATCCCTGTGCAATGTAGGCCCCATTTCACAGAATGTCTATTTTGATCTCTTTATTAACTGAGCAGCCATGAAATAGTTCTTTGGTATTTTTAATAGCTGTTATCACCCTTGATGTAGAGTTGGCATTGTAGGGAGATCATGATGGTCTTTTTTAATAGATGACCTAAAAATTAATAACATATATCCACAGATAACAGAGCAACAGCTGATGGAAACATTTGGGCGCTACGGACCACTGGCCAGCATCAAGATAATGTGGCCTCGCTCAGACGAGGAGAAGGCTCGCGGCCGGAACTGTGGCTTTGTCGCTTTCATGTCGCGCAAAGATGGGGAGAGGGCCCTCAGAAATATCAATGGTTTGTACCTCATAAAAAAGATTTACTCTTTGGGTCTCTTTGTGTCTTTTGTGTCACCGATATGTAAATCATAGTGTTGTGTTTATGATTATCATCAATCATTTTGTGATTGTGTTGCATACTAGATAATTTGCAATTATCATTTTCAAGTTTGATTAATAGGTGGCCCCAGCGATACAGGTAAACATACCTAGTGCAGGGACTACAAGCAAAACTAATTTAGCTTGGGTATATAATATTATTATTATTTCTTAATAGGTTGTTTGTGTTAGATATTGTCCATTCTTTTGGTAATATATTATTTTGTATTTGTACTGTGTTTTGTAAGCATCTAACAACCCACATTGTCTCTCTTATGGCTAATTTACACATCACTTTTCCTATAACAGCAAGTTAAATTTGCCGTCGTAGTGAGTTTAGTTGCTATGCGCGTTTGGACGCGACATTTGGACGTTTGGAAGCGACTAGACGACAACGCGCTAACTAAACGACAGCTAAATGACACGGACGCTAACTAAACGAACGTCAACTTGCTACTGTACTTCTTGATGTGTAAATCAGCCTTCGTGGTAGCTCAAAGCTGTTCTAACCCTACTTATAAATATTGTCTCGTCCAGGTAAAGAGATAATGAGCTACGAGATGAAGCTGGGCTGGGGCAAGGCGGTGGTGATCCCGCCGGTCCCCATCTACATCCCGCCCTCGCTGCAGCAGCCCAGCAAGCCGCCGCCGCCCTCTGGCCTGCCCTTCAACGCGCAGCCGCCCAAACATCTCATCAATAGGGTAATGTACCACATGTTTATTCCAAATAATACTGATCAACTTTATACCTGCATTATTTTGTAAAATTACAAAAAACTGAATCGACAAACACATTCTGTTTATTTATTGAACCCACTCACAAAATTTTATGAGAATCGGTTGAGAATGTGACTTTTAGAGGAGAACAGGGAGAAAGACGCCGGCTGGACGGACATTCGAAAGCATTTTTGCCGAAGCTGAAGTGTAGCCGCTTCCATGTCTCTGCACGTCGCTCGGTCAAAAAATTTAATTTAAATATTTACTTCAATAACTCGAAATATTCCACAGATTCCGCGCGTGCGGCTAGGAGAGCACTACCCCAGCGATCCAGAAGACAGGGAATGCTATGAAACGGTAGGTACTATAATGTTTTTTTGAAAATAGTTGATAAAAAAAATTCTGGTAAAAAACCTTTTTTATCTTATTGCGATGGGCAACAAGAATCTCAAAGTATGTTATATTAGAATCGTTTTTTTTTTTAAATATAAGTATAGTTTTATTTTAAACTTAGAATTTCCATTGAAATTATCGTACTTTGTTGCAGATTCTATCGCAGTCAATCGTCAAAGTAGTGGTGCCTACTGAGCGGTAAGATCTCTTTCAATGGCTGGTCAATTCCATTAACAAATTATTATACCTCGAGGGCAATCTCTTACCTACCCCCCACAAGGAAGAAGGAAGATCCCATAATTCATTCAAATTATATCATAACGTCACACCTTTCCCCCGAGGGGCCTGGCAGAGGTGTAATACAACACCCACCCTTCACGGGACGATATTCAGTCCTAAATGTGACAGGGGGCGAGCCTGTCGCCATACACCTGGCTCCAGTCATGTGACAGATGACATACAATACGCACATAATTATGTTCACACAATGAACAAATCTAACAAACATACACCCGAACTTTCGCATTTATAAAATTAGTGTGATGATGTCTAGGTAGGTACGTATAACGACGGTCCGACGACTGTTGTTACAAAGAAATCGTGACTTGTTTTTTATTTCAAAGTAAGAATGTCAATGCTAATAATAATACCGCAGGAACATCCTGATGCTGATCCACCGCATGATCGAGTTCGTGATCCGCGAGGGGCCCATGTTCGAGGCCATCATCATGAACAAGGAGATGAACAACCCCTTCTTCCGCTTCCTCTTCGAGAACCAGTCGCCCGCGCACATTTACTACAGGTACACTAGACAATATTTGTAGTATACTAGCTTCGCCCCGCGGTTTCACCCGCGGTTAAAAAGTATCCTATGTGCTATTCTAGACTATAATCTATCTTTGTGCCAAATTTCATCCAGATCTGCTTAGCCGTTTTCATCCATCCATTCTTACAAACTTTAGCGTTTATAATATTAGTAGGACTTCAGGGCTCGTACTCTGACATCTTATTACGATAATTTTTACTTTTTTAAGTTAGACCCACGCCGTTGCTGCGCTACCATGAACCTTATTGCACGGCAATACGATTTGCGGTGGCGCAGCGACGCAGCAGTGCATTGGAACGCTTAGTCTGCACAAGTCTTCAAGTTCGCCCGCGGTCGAGCCGTTGACGCTGCGCGACCGCAAATTGTATCGCAACGCAATAAGGTTCATGTTCGCGCAGCGTCGGCGCCTGAAATTAGCAATCGTCGCCATAAGATCTCACGATACGGGCCTAGGTACGCTGTACTTAATATAGCATTATGCATACTGTACACTACTTCCACACTGTATTCGTTATGTTAACTTTATAAGAAGAGGTCATGAATAATTCTGCTTTAGCTCATGAAAAAGTTTTAGATCATGAAATTGTTCATGAAACAATTTACAACACTTCTTTCAAATATGATCTCATATTATTTTAGGTGGAAGCTCTTTTCGTTGCTGCAAGGAGACTCGCCCAAAGTGTGGAATTTGGAAGACTTCCGGATGTTTACAGGTATGCTGATGATTAATTGTTCATCTCTGTCAATTTAGTGGAGAGGCCCGCTTAAACAATATACAAACATTCAAATTTAATTATAATTAATTAATTGCATAACTTACCAGCCGGAATTCCGTATCCGATTCTGTGCAGTTCTAGAAAGTTTTAGCCATATAATTTTAGCCGTTCTCAAGTGACACGCTTAACAACGGACAGCATACATACAACGGACAGACGGGCCATATTTTTATTGTAATGCTGGCTCGGCAATGCTGACAAATTACTGTAGTCTGGCTATCATCAACCATCCTAGAAATGTATGAATGAAATGGTTGGGCCACACTCAAAATATAGTCGCAATATTGAGTGTGTGTGTGTGAGTGTGTGTGTGTGTGACTGTGGCATCGTAGCTTCCGAACGGATTAACTGAGTTTGGTTTTAACAATAATAACAGTTTTGTTACCTTTTGTAACTGATTTTTAACGTGCCCAGGGGGCTTACCACAACCTCTTAAAACATCATTAATTAAGCCTTACTTCGTAATTTCGTACCATGACCACCCTAAAAGTATTCCTGCTACGTTTTGATATCGCTTAGCAGTTTTGATGACGTCACTCGATTTCGTTCATTCAATCCAAGGAACATTTGTTTAAAAACCGTACCACGACCTCTAAAGTATTCCTGCCGAGCTGTCAAAATAGCAGGAATGATACAAATTACAACGATTGTTAAAAAGTTGCTCTCCGTGTAACTTTTTCTATTTATTAATGAGTTTTTGCTGTGTTTCTAAGGTTCTATTTGTAATATTTAGCAAGATGGCCGATGATTTGGAAACTTTCGAGTTTCTCGAAGCAGATATTAGAAGCTCCATACTACAAAGGACGCCTTCAGACGGGCTCCAAAATAAATTTTAACCCTTTTTCACATATATTTTCTTTTGGCTAAGTCCGCTCCTTTCGATGCACTTGTTTCTTCTTAGAATGAGCCTTCGCCTGCAGACTCCTATTAAAGCCCGCAGCGATTTCACTGTGGGTTTTTAAAAAGTCTCACATGATATCGAACTGCTTCGCTGAGACTCTGCGGCCGCTGCACAGTGTGCGCTGTAGAACAAGCCAGGTGGACAAAAGTCGTAATCAAATTCCCGGAAATGAGTACTATGTACCTGTAAACAAAACCCCCAAACCCCCAATTCCAAGAACTATTTATGTCTAACATTCCATACTAATGAGTCATTGTTTATCAAAGTGAGCTAATGAGGTAAATGTAATTTAAAATATAGGTCAGTTGCATTTTAGCGACACTTTCACTAGCACCTCATTGTGGCAGTTTTTAATTTTGTGGAAAGTTTAGTGATGGATTTCAATTCTGAAGGTATGTATATCAATATTTTATTATTAGAATCTTTTAATGAGCCTTAAAAATCATTAGAGTAGATTATCAACGAAAACACAAAAAAAAACATATTTTTTCTTTGATTTCAAACTTATCGAGTATGGGAAAAGCATGTATCCTCTTGTATCCAGGCTAATTTTTTTATATGTTTTAGCTGCATGACTATAGATTATTGTGACATATATTTTACGTAGCACAAATGAGTACAACTATTTTTTTTTCTCATTTTTGCAGAAAAGCTTCACTCTATTAATAAAATAGAGTTTTTCGAAGAATGGCTTAGACACAAAAAATACGAAAGAAATGATCGTCTATTTGAATTTATTTCGTCTAAGTTTGAGTTTTCTGAAATTTCTGAAGATAGTCAAAGAAACATTAAGATGAAGTTAGCCAGTATTTCTTCAAAAATCGCTTCCAAATGGGTTTCTTCAGGAAAGTCAAGGGAGCGTTTTCTTATCAAGAATAAGTTGTGGCTAGAAGGCGAAGAGTTAGAGTTCTGCGTGCGGTCAATTCAACCGCAACCTTCTACCTCATCCACTGACCACTCTCGACCCGGAAGACCCAAAAAAGACTTCGAAGATTCGTCTTTCAAAACTAAAAAACGTAGACTTGAAGATTTAGTTTACTCGCGGAGTGTTGGCGAATTGATGACTGCTGCAGAAGTAGCTGCACGATCTACTGGACACAAAAACGTGTCCAAAAAGGACGTTGCCAGGGCTATAAAGGACATTGGCAAAAATCCGAGTTCAACAACCCAGTGCTGTGCAGAATAATAGACCACTAAGTAGTGACGAGGCATTAGCCTACTATATAGACTCGACTCGAAGTCGACCACTCACTCCTATAAACAGACTAGGAAATGGACTATGAAGGTCGGGCACCATGTGTTTCCATCATATAATTGCATTGTTAAATCAAAAAAAGCACAAAAGGAGCACATTGTTGTGACACAATCTCGAGCAGAAATTGAGTTACAAGCTTTACTCAACAAAACAGCGGAACGGTGAATAGAAGCTTAGAAAGAAGTTGTCACAAGTGTGTTCCGCAATTCATCATTTACTCTTTTAAGTAAATGGGGTTGTGACGGGAGTTCCGGTCATAGTGCTTACACACAGAGATTTGAGAACAGCGAAGACACTGATGAGTTCCTTTTTGTTTATTCGTTTGTTCCTCTTAGGTTAATCGACGAAGCTAACAATATCATCTCGCAAAATCCTCGTCCATCATCGACGATGTTATCGACCAAATAAATAAAGATTCAGAGAGCACAACACGAGAAAGTGCTTGCGTCAAGCCACGAAAGAGATTTGCTCAATATGTTGATTATAACATCTGATCCTCTGATCAACAGCCTGCGGGAAGTTCCAAAAAAAGTCGAATAAATTGTGTGCGGAGGTCCTAAAGCTCATTATAGCTCCTACTATAGAGCCTCGACTTCCACAGCAACTAAGACCTCCACAAAGTCAGGAAGACTATCTTGTATCGGAATCATCCGATACAGAATCCGATGATTCCGATATTGACAATTAGTTTTAATGTACCTGTAGTGTATTATATTACCTTTTAGTGTTAGTATTTGTAATTTTTGTAAATAATGTAATAGTCTAAGGTTGTACATATAATTAGCGGTAATATTTGTAGAGATTAAGGTAATTGTATTATTATTTCAGTATTTTTTTCTGTTTTATAATAGTGTAAATATAAAATATTTTTTTCTTATACATAAAACTATGTATTTTTTATTTTTTTTATTTTATATTATTATAATATATTTTCATGGTTCCGAAACAATGAAAATATATTTTTGTCCACCTGGCTTGTTCTACAGAGAACACTGTGCGCTGTGACAAATTATTCTAAGCATTAAATTCTAGATATCACCAAAATATTTTTCACAAACTTTAATTGTATAAGTACAGCAATTGAATTTTAATTTACCTTAATGATCATAATAATGTAGATTTAATTTACGTTTTTGAGGGGAACCGAAAAGATGGTGTCATGATTTTGTATTATTTTCTAAAACGAAAACTCGCCTTTACTGAAAGAGGGAAAGAGGAGTGGGATTTATCTCATTTATCATCATCTTCATCAGAGATTTATTGAAAAATGTTATAACAAACATACGGATGACTAGGTGGTATGGCTATGTTGCCTCTAGCCTGCCCTATGGGACAAAACAAAAAAAAAATTGACATTGTTCATACAACCAAGTGTCGCCAGATGTTTCTTAGGAGCGATTGTACGTCGGTGAGGAAAATAAAAATTCTTAGGGAAGAAAATAATAAGAAATCGTAGTGTTTTTACTTGCAACTTGTAAAAACCATAAGTGTAATTTCCCTGTATCGATAGGATATTGTAGGCACGATTTCGCTATGCGGTCGTGCTATTGTACGACCCCGATTGTCCGATTTTTACACGGCAAAAATCGTATAATTACGATTGACATATATACATCTGGCAACACCATACTCGAAAATACTGGATTTAAGATTGATAGATGACATTCACACTGATAATGACAGTTCGTAACGCAAAAATACCACAGAGTGTGTAGAAGCACTTGTATCGTACATTCTTTTCCCATCACTATAGCAGGAGTAAAAACGTTTTAAAACATTATTGTTTTCAATGCTTGTGGTATGATACAAAACAATACTTATTAAGGAATGTATCAAAACGTTCCTGCGCAATGATGTTTTTGTAAAAGTTCATGGTAAGCCCCCAGGGCCCCGGTAAATCAAATACAAAGTCATTAGTTCCTGTCAGATCACCAAACGATAACCAATATTTATTACCAAAAAACTTATAGAATTAAATTACTGGACTAGAATACCAACTTATTAGCTTTTACATGCGCGAAGCTATTCTACTCTCGCCCAGAAATTAGGCTTTCCGACTTCAGCATGCATGTTTAAATTCAATTTAATCATTCTTATTTTTTTTTTTAAATTCAAATTGTTAAGAAAATGTAACTATAGGACAATAAAGGTTATTCTATTATGTTGTATTAATGTGTGGTGTGTGATGTACAGGCGGGTCGGTGTGGCGGCCGCCCGTCATGAACATGTACACGGCCGGCATGCCCGACGACCTGGTGGAGGAGGAGGACGCCAAGGAGAACATCCGGGGGACGCTCTCCAACAGGTACCTGCGAGCGCCGGCTGTTCGAGGACGCGCTCGGAAATATAACGACAGCTCACACTTAGCTAAGAATTTTAAAAAAAGTTATGAAGAAAAAAAATATTCAATTGAATTTAAATTTTTAAAACTAAACAATTACTAGGTAAAATTGTGTAGCGAGTGCTATTAATTTATAACTAAGTGTAAGAAATGAGCGTTTTATTTTCTGAACAAAATCTGACATTAGAAGTGTTTTTAAGATTTTATTTTGTTTAGTTTTTGTGGAATCTAGCTGGCCTTCCATCAGATACTATATCTGATTGAAGTGGCTGGCGTAGTAGATAATGTTAGGGTCTGGAATGGGATTAGGGGAGACTTTTTTTTGTATTTTTATTTTGTATTTTTTTACACAAGGAAATGTATGTTAAAATGTTTCACACTTATAGTTCCTCACTAGGATTCCATGTGTCGATACCATAGAACACACACAAAGAAAAGTACAACGAACTCCAGACCCAGAACAGATATTTAAATTCATCTTTTGAACATCCCGGCTGGCAATCAAACCCGGGACCTTTTCTGCTTATAAAGCTGTCGAACTCCGACTGGGCTCCATCAATGGGTCGTCCATGTACGGGCCAATTCAAAGTTAACGGCGGCTGTGAAGTTAGGCGCGAAACGTTGCGCAGTAGCGAAAACGAATGTATGCGCAGGCAACAGAGAGGCAAGATACTGCAGTCTCGCTTGCGGCGCACTTCACATTTAGTTTGAATCAGTCTATAATAATGTTCTCTTTACCACGCAGCCAGCGCGACCGTTTAGAAGAACTCATCCGCGGTCTGTCTCCGTCGCGCACCAGCGTGGCAGGAGCCATGGCGTGGTGCCTGGAGCACGCGGAGGCCGCGAGTGAAGTGGTGCGCTGTATCGCCGAGTCTCTCGCCGGACCGAACACGCACCCCGCCAAGAGAGTCGCCAGGCTCTACCTGCTCTCCGACATACTGCACAACGCGCAAGCGAAGCTTACCAACGCGAGTGCATATCGCTCTTGGTACGTACTTCTCTCTCTCTCTCTCTCTCTCTCCCTGACTATGGATCTCACATACATGGTGTGGTGTTTAGAGCACGCGAAGGCCGCTAGTGAAGTAGTGCGGTGTATAGTTGAGTCTCTCGCCGGACCGCAAACGCACCCCGCCAAAAGAGTCGCGAGCTGTAGCTGCTTTTCGACGTACTACACAACGCATGTTTAGCTTACTAATGCGAACGCTTGTCGCTCTTGGTACATACTCAGCGTACAGTGACACTAAAAACTTAACTGGCTTTTATTCACATGATTTTTTCCTTGTGCTAAATTAGTATATCTCTAAAAGGTTTTTTATTTCGTAAAAAATAACGGTTCCGAAGATAGCAGACGAATCCGCCAGCGCGAGTATTATGCTAATATGATATGAGTATAATTTCATACATTTCTTTGTGGATTAACAAGATCGTCATCGATTTATTTCTTATAATCTTATTCCAATAAAGATGTACATCTGTTCCATAGCATCCAAGGTCACCTGCTGGAGATAATGCGCCACCAGCACGTGATGTGGTCGGAGCTGAGCGCGCGGCTGCAGCGCGAGGGGTTCCGCGCGCGCGTCACGCGCGTGCTGCAGGCGTGGGCCGACTGGGCGGTCTACCCCACCGACCTGCTCGTCAAGCTGAACGACGTCTTCAGAGGAGAGGAAAAGGTACTTATCATTGATTCAAACACAAACGTACTAATCACAGATTTAAAGATAATCTCAATACGAAACAACTCTGGTGCTACCAGCCACAGTGACCGATCACTCGCCAGTTGCTGTGCTAATCAGTACGAGTTACGACATAAATAAAAAGGACCTGGATGACCGAGCTTTGCTCGGTATTTTTTTATTTTTTATTGTTTTTTTTGGAAAATAAACAATTGATTTTAGTCTAACCTCAAAGCAAACACTCATTGACTTCGTGTTACTTAACAACGCCATCTGCTGTTGTGTCGTTAAAGCAATTAGTTACTCACAAAAAATAGTATTATAATTCGCCAATAGATGTCAGGAAACGCCTCCTTTTTGTTATTTTTCTTCCAAGTTTATGTTTAAGTTTATTATCGATAAAACACGAATAAAATGACATTTTCTAAAAATGATTCCTAGCTAGATCGATTTATCGCCCCCGAAACCCCCTATATACTAAATTGTATGAAAATCGTTGGAGCCGATTCCGAGATTCCAATTATATATATATATACAAGAATTGCTCATTTAAAGATATAAGATATAGTTAGAGCAACGTCTAAGATAAACAATGAAATGGTACGAGAAGAGTTATCAAATACATATAGAATGATTCAACATCTTAGACTTTTCGGATTTAGATTATGCAACTGATTACATCAGCAATCCAGAAACATACATTTAAAATAAAAACACTCAGATCAAAGACTAACATATAAGCCTTGTATTACGCCAAGCTTAATAAAAAGCTCATACTTTTTATATGAAGAGACAAACTACATCTGAAGTGTAAACAAGAACCTAATAATGAAGAATTTGTTGCTAAATATATAATAAACTATAGAAACACATGTAATAAGATACTAAAAAAACTAAAAAGAATATAGGAAGAACAGAGCTAATGAAATATAATAAATATAGTAAGAAACTGTGGGAAACATTAAAAAAGATATGTAATATTGCAGTGGAAGAAAACTTACTGAATATTAAACCGTCTCCAAACGAATCTTTAAACGAAGTAAGCCAATACTTTATCAATGTAGGATCAGACCTCGCTAAACACACTGAAATTTCTAAATGACAATGAAGAAAACTTAACCGCAACTCATCATAGCAATACCGATAAAAACCTGGTATCCTTTAGTTTTTTTCCCTACAAATAACACAGAGATTTACAAAATATCGTCCGAAATCAAGCAAGAGTAACAGCTCAGCACCTGGATGGGATAAAGTTAACGCCAAATTATTAAAAACGATTCTGCCATATATTCTGGAACCACTAACTGCAATTTAACAAGTCATCTTTGACTCTGGAGTAGTACCATAATCTGTCGAATTCACCAGGGCGGAGATGAAGAGTGTGTCACAAACTATTGACTTATTTCTTTGCTTCCTACTTTCTCTAAGGTACTGGAAAATCTTATGAACACAAGCCTGTTCAACGTACAGTATCTATGGAGGTTATCAAGATCCCTTTGAAGTAACTCTAAGTCTATTCTGTCGTTGACCATCCTATAAATTTTCATATCGACAGCAAACAACAGGAAGTGTGAATCCGATAACATTAATAAAAATAATGAAGAGCAAAGGACCGAGAATGGATCCTTGGGGCACACCGGAAGGGATCGGTAAAGGAGCGGACGCGAACCCGAACCCCTTTAGGACTACAGTTCGACATCGATCGTTAACATAAGAGGTGAACCATCTCAGCAGATAATCTCTTATTCCAGCCGCATTTAACTTTGCAAGAAGAATATGATGATCGATGCGATCAAAAGCTTTGCTAAAGCCCATTTAGATCAATCTGTTTCAAGTGTGTGTGTCAAGACCAACCTGTTCCCCACAGTCCATGGCGGCAGTCACCATATTAGTAAACGAGATCTGGTTAGATGTTGTTGGCCTTCCTTTAAGGAAACCGTGCTACTGCGCCGTGAAAAAGAGTCAGAACAGTGTAAATTTGATCCTGGATCACCCTTTCAATAATGCCAAAGCACAAAGTTTTGATATCGGTTTGAGATATCCCGCTTGGAACCCTTTTTATGAATAGGAGTTATCGTTACGATTTTCCAGATTTTTGACACTATTCTGATGATAATTGATCTATTGAAAAGGAGGCTAACAGGATAAATCAAACTATCTGCACAGTTCCTAAGTAGCTAAGGATGTAAGCCGTCGGGCCCAGCTGATTTGTTGAATTCTAGGCTTTTCAGCAACTTTAAAACGACTTGAGAAGACACGGCAATAGAGCTTTTTTTTGGTTGACCACAAAAATGTTTCGACAAACAATAATTTAGTGATTTCTCTATGAATAAATTGACCGTTTAATTTACCAATGTGTAATAAACGTCTTGTTGTTACCTGCACGTGATGCAATGATTTGTACGAGATAGTTCATATAGAATGGCGATACTCGGCTTTTACTAAATGTTGTCTTTATGGTTCCGGCACGGAACGTGATGTGCGCATGGTGGCGATGGTAATATTGTGTTCTTTTTCTCAATTTGTCAATAAAAGTCGTCATTTATTAGAGCCATTCGGGACCTAACACGCACCGCTTTGGTTCGTGCGGTTAGGTATTCTTTATATGTGAGGTTCACTGGTTGACCACGCGGCGTCCACCCGTGGATCACCCGTAGACAACGAGTCGAGGCGGTCCCGATTGGCTCCACCTTACCCCTTAAAGCCCACGGTCAGACAGTTTTGTGTATATCTGTTATAAAAACGAGTAGCAAAATTAAACGGTCGCACCCGTCCTCGTCCCCAGGAGAGGCCGGAGGCGGAGGCCGCGGAGGCGGAGCCGGAGCCGGGCTCGGCGTCGCCTGCGCACTCGTCCGCCTCCTCCTCGTCGTGGGAGGGCGGCGCGCGCGGGCCGCTCGACGGCGCCGCGCTGCGCCGCCTCGCCGCCACGCGCCGCGCGCCGCCCGCGCCCGCCGCGCCCGCAGACATAGACGGCGTGCCCAGTATGTACACTGTAGCCGCGGTCAGTGTCCCCGGCGCGTCATGCGTGCAATTTCAACGGCCATACTCCGTTTTATTACCACTTTAGTACAAGATCCTAAAACACATTGCAGCGATTGCGGTTGGTTCCAGCTTCAACCGAAAAATTCAACGTTCTGACGCCTGTTAACTAACGTTAACCCACATGCCAACTCTGTACCGAATGTATGTAACTATGTGTTCGTTCTCGGCGCAGTGGACGAGGACATCGACGGCGTGCCGCTGGACGCGTCCCCCGAGGAGCCGGCGCTGGCGGGCGGGTTCGTGCCGTCGCGCTGGGAGAGCGTGGAGCCGGCCGCCGACAGCTGGCCGCCGCCCGCGCGCGACCGCGCCGAGCCCGCGCCCGCGCCGCCCGCGCCGCCCGACAGGTGCGTCCTCCACCTGACCGCAGCGGTGCCAGAGCTAATGGGGAGAGTGCTGAAGGGGTAGAAAGGAACACAATTTGTAGAGATCAGTCTGGCAACTGCCGTCTGTGAGCAGAAAGCTCACAGATTCGGTCCATATAACCGCAAGGTTGGAAGTACCATGAGAGGTGGAGGGAGAGTCCTTAGCTGTGGATCACTGACAAATCTGCCCCCAAAAGGATCTGGGTTCACAGTGATCCAAAAAATGTCATGTAACATTTTTGCGTTTATCTTCATAAGCCTAGCCTCAGCCGCATCGAGTTCCTCCTAGGTCTAACGCAGAATCCTAGATGCGGCGCAGTGACGTACTAAGTTTCCTCCACCTGGTTGAGCAGTTCCCCCCGCGGCGTTTGCGCGGGCGCGGGCGACGAGCGGCTGCTGTCCCGCGCGCGGCTGCGCGAGATCGAGGTGAAGGTGCTGCAGTACGCCGACGAGCTGGAGGCGGGCCGGCGCGCGCCCCGCCCCGGCCTCTCCACGCAGGCGCAGCTGCACCACTACAGGAGGAAACTCATCAAGAAGGTATACACACGAACCACTAGTACTATCTACTACTACTCGCGAGATCGAGGTGAAGGTGCTGCAGTACGCCGACGAGCTGGAGGCGGGCCAGCGCGCGCACCGCGAGATCGAGGTGAAGGTGCTGCATACCCAAAGATTTAAAGATTTTAGTCTGAGCGATTACAAAGTCATAGAAGCACACAGGAGTAATACAGGCCCGCATCTGCGTCTATACGAATTTGTATTGCGGTAATCGCTAAAGAATAAATCGTCGGGTATCGAATCCTTGTGTAGCGTTGTGTACGAATGGCCTTAGTCAAAAAAGTTTATTCTATACCCTTTAACATGTTCTCGAAGAGCCAATTCCTAAAATGTTAAACTAAATTTTACTTTTATTCGGGTAATTTTACTTTGCTACCTTTTCAACGCCACCGCCACCATGTCTTAGAATTGTTTGTTAATAAAATTCATCTATAATTTCAGGCCTTAAAAGAAATGAAAGAAACGAAAGAGGAAGTTCCAGAATCTCCAGAGGTACGGAAAAGAGTGTCGCCCGACGAAGACGCCTACTCGTAAGTATTCAATGCACTTTAAAACTATCTTCTTACAAAATAAAACTGACTGTTTTTACGTTTTCCTTGTTGTAGAATTTAAAACTGTATTACTGCCTGATACGACTATTCTGAATCTCATTTCTTCTTTCAGCACATCAAGCAAAAAGTCAAAGAAATCGAGGGAACCTACACTGTCACCGCCTCCGAAGCGCTCAAGACATGTGTAAGTGAAATATTTTACTCCAAGCAATTTAATTGCGAATTCCAAATTTAAAAAAAACATCTCAAATCATCAAATCAGTTTTACCGTAATAGTGAAAAACTTCTTTGTAATTAGTCTGATTACTTGATTTTGTTAGCTAATGTAATTCTATTTCCTAGAAGATCCCGTTCAAGATCGCGGTCCAGAGAGCGCGAAAGGGAAAGAGAACGCGAACGCTCACGGGAGAGAGAAAGAGAGCGAGAACGCGAGAGGGAGCGAGACAGAGACCGCGAACGAGAAAGGAGAAGACGGTCGCCGGCCACGCCTCCTAGCCACCATCATAGGAAACACGCTAAACATACTAAATACAAATACTAGAAGATATCTGAGAATAGTATAAACATATTGCAATGTATATAATATGAAACTTTGGTTTTTAAATGTGTATACAAAGTGTTGTTTTGCATTCCTGCAGAATTTGTAGAGGTAGGTATACCCCACTAGTAGAGCACGAATAAACTATAGTCAACCTTAAAATCGAGAAAAATAAAACAGCTGTTCCATACAAAAAGCTTGTTGATCGTCGACAAAATGTATGGCACAGCTGTTTTTTTTCGTCGATTTTATGGTTACCCCATAGTTTATTCGTGCTGTGCTAGTGGAGTATACCTACCTCTACAAGTTCTGCGGTAATGCAAAACAACACGTTGTATAATTGATAGTATAAACACTTAAGCAATGAGTTTGTGTAAGACAAGTACTTTTAAATGGAGCGTACTAATTTTATATAATAAATAATTAAGCTACTGGAATTGGAAATTGTCTTTTTTCTCTCTAGGTAATCCTATTTTTTATATTATAAAGGCGAAAGTGAATTGTTACTTCTTCACGCTGAAACGGATGCATACTGTGTCAAAACTATGTCTATTCAAATTTTAACAAAAAGTGTTGTTATGACTGTTTAATGAACAAAAAGCTGTCTCAGAGTTAGGACCTCACAGAAATCAGAATTTATTAACAACTCCAACAGTTACGAGTTACATTGCAAATACAATAGGGAACTTGCATCAAAATTTTAATGACAAATTAGGTTAATAATTCACTTAAGAATATAGTAAAATGTACTACTGTGACATGTCTAATGAAAAACTATTGTTTTCCTACAAAATATTGTAATTACAAATTAAGTAAAACGGAACGTAATTTGAACCACCAATAAGCTCGTAGTGACTAAAGATGCCGTTCCGGTGACATCAAAAAGATTTGCACGCAACCTCATCCGACTAAATAGGGACCAAACCGGCAAAGTTATAGGCACTATAACAGGTCACTGCTCCCTAAACAAACATCTATTTAACATTGGTGTGACCGACAGCCCTCTGTGCAGAGGATGCATGGAGGCAGAGGAAACGCCACGGCACGAGCTCATGGAGTGCAGAAGCGTGGCAGAACACCGGGCTCAGATTCTTCAATCCCCATCGTCACTCCCGGAGGCCTGCAGCAGCCTGAAAAGGCTGCTGGACTTCTGGGAGCACCTGGGCTGGTTGGAGGGAAGGGAAGGGAAGAGTAGAAGACCCCACGCACAATGGCCCAATCAAGTGGCTAAGTGCGGAAAATTGCCCTGTCAAAACAAACAAACAAGCTCGTAGTGACGTCACTCCATACGATAAGGGCCGGCACACACTGAAGGTGCGGCACGGCACGCTTCGGCATGTCGAAGGATCCTGTGTTGTGGCATCCCGCGTCGTCACGAAAGCAACCGAATTTTGCTCACTCATTCAGATTAGCGCTGTGTTGCTCTAAAGATAAGCCCATGTCAGGACGCGACGATGAAGCGACATGCCGCGGCATCACGTAAGACGTTTTGGTCAATTCATGTAAATTCATAAAGAAATTACAGAGCACACTTCATTGAAATAAAGTAAAAAAAATTGTACGCGATAAACGTCCTTAGCCGCGTCGTCCCGTGCCCCGCCATTTTGAGCCAGCCCTAAATGTTGACAATGCAAGGACTGACGTCATCAGACGTCATGCCTTAAATATTGTGCTCGTCACGTGACCCTGCTTTTGGCGCGGACTCTAGAAATTCAAATTTCAAATCAGGATTGTAAAACTGTTTTTGCATATTTTAATGTTTTTGTTAGGTTTATTTTAGATATTATTCTTTACAGTAAGCTAAAAAAAATAATTCATGCATGTTGTTCCCTATTCAGTGGAAGAAAAGTGGATAGATTTCTTGGCGAGGACTTTAAGGACAGCCCTCTGCGCGCTTTCTAGTCTTATCATGTCTTGGTGGAGCCACTCCATGATGTAATAAGATACACTACGATTTAATACAATAAGGCCGATTTGGCTAAAACATAATAAACACTTCAGGTACCGGAGATTAACCACAGGTCTAATAGCCAATTGCACTGAATATAAGAAATGACGAACGGAACGTTTAGCGCATAAGTGTGAATGGGCGCAGCACCCATTTTCAGTCATTCGGAAACGTTTCCGTTCGGATTCAAAATTTTTTTAACTCAAATTATTCAAATCTCAGTCCATATTCATAAGTTTTTAAATGTGATTCATTCTTCCGATCGGCTTTACACTCGATTTCCTATTCCAAAATGTAAAAAGGTAGACTGAGATTCGATCAATTTGAGTTTGAAATTTGTGGGATCCGATCGGAAAGGTTGATTGTGAATGGCACCGCAGGGCCACAGCGAACCAAAGGAATTAAGAAACCAGCAGGCTTCGTAGCTTCGCAGTGGACGGCGGCGCGGCGTCGGGGAAACTCCTCAGGTGGTTTTGCGTAGCTAACTTGATCGTCGTATCATCGTATCATATAACACAGCGCAACATACTTCCTTGATGTTTATGCACTCCTATACTGTTCAGTGTCCAGTGGCTCTGTGAGCTGAAGACATCGCGGCCGGCGTTTGTCCTCTACAGCATAGGTATCTAATAACAATCATTCGGAAACGTTTCCGATCGGATCCCACAAATTTCAAACTCAAATAATTCGTATCTAATGAGATTTCAGTAGATTTTGATACTTTTATAAATTTTGGAAAAGGGAATCGAGTATAAATCCGTTTGAAAGAATGAATCACGTTTAAAAACTTAAGAAAAAGGACGGAGATTCGAATAATTTGGGTTTAAAATTTTTGGAATACGAACGGAATCCAAATGATTGTGAAAACTTCTGCTGGTCGCATTTCTCCACCGATTCTCGTGAAATTTGGTAGGTTCGAGAATTATATGGAAGAAGAGTTTTTCAGTTGAGTTTGTCGAGTCAGTTTTTTGAAAATTTTCTAAATTTCAGAAAAAAAATTATCTGTAGAGGAAGACAGAAATCCGGACAGACGGACATACCTACGCATCGCTCGCTAGGTCGATCGAAAAAAAAATATCGTTTAGAACTCAAAAATAATTAATTAATGGTTATCTACTCTATGTCAATCCACAAGTAGGTATACTCAAGGCGAGGTCCGAGGGGAAGGGTGTTTGGAGCTAGCATATAGACTGGATCACATAGGCTATAGTTTACCGCAGGTAACACCTAGGCGTGCTACAATTTATACCAGAAATACCTATATAATATTACAAATCAGGTACACAGGAGATTAAAAAAAAGACAAGAAATAGCTAAGTAAATTTTTATTCGATTCCATAATTTTCATACCACAAACTAAAAACCTAAAATTCACAAGTTCATATATTTAAATAAAAATTGAACAATTATACATCATTATTAATTATTAAAATTGATACAATCAATCTCGATTCGATAAAAAGATTCTGATGATTTAAAAATAGTAAAATTTGGCCGAATTTCATTTTGTGACATGTGTAGAGAGCTTCGATTTTTGTAAACATGTCTGATGTAAAATCAGTAATTTTTACAAAAACCCTGAAAAATATTTCTAAATAGTTGTCGCGCTGCTCGATTACATGACTAGCTACTAAGCGCCTTGCCAAGTCAGTATCTAACGAAACGATGGTTAAAACTTGAATAAAATACATCTTTACATTCCTTCTATTTTGAGTAGATAAATACCTACTTTGACACTTACGCCCTTCACTGATGTTGAATTTTAACCGACATGGTTTAGTGCAATCTATCCGTACGCTGATTACCCATTAGGCATCATTCTTCGCCAGCATTTCGGAAAAAAATGCATGACGGTGAGCGGGCAGATTGGAATAAACCACCCACGTAAGTTTATATAGTAGAGAATTACAGAATATTTTCTCCTCTAAACTGTAACACGGTTCGTTAGACAGCTGTTTACATTCCTAACGTGATTGGCGGACATGAGCCACAACATTCAACTATCCCTACCTAAATTCCATCTAAATTGCTTCAAACTAGTTAAAACTAGCGTAATTAATTCCAATATTATGATCTTTAATAAAAGCTATAGTATACGATAACATTTTAATATCTTTGTGTTAATTAAGCGCACTCGTAGCCTCAAGCATTCAACTTACATTTATTGTTATTTGGATTCTTTTCAAGAATGACATTGCTTTTCTGTTTCACTCTATTTGTCATATTTTATATGCAGATCTCAGAATCCTAGTAAAGAGTGTAATTAATAAAAAAAGATTAAGATTTTTATAATATTCAGTGATCTGCCTCTTAGCTGCTTAAAATATTCCGCGCCGGCAATCTATATAAACTACTTAAACTATTGAAATAATACTGAAATTAACACGAATCCACACACAAAAAAATTATAACATAATAAAAAATCTGTGTAACAAAATGTAATAAAAAAATCTTGATCAAATAACTAAAATCATTATTCATAGCCATTCACTCGTTGGTATTAAAATCTACTTGGTATTAGTTTACGATATAAAATTATATAGCTAACTAATTTGACTGATACTCTACCCTGAAATTCTATTTTGGGACGAGGTAAGTTTTATTTTTTATTTTAATAGTTACTACTTATTTCATTGTTATACCAATTATTTACCGCGATATGACAAAATACGGATTATAGAGTAGACTCCTACCAATACACTTACGGACACGACAAATGGTTGAGTACTAAATCATACTGGCGTCGATATCTTGGTTTTATCCATTTTCTGAACGAAAGTAACAAAATAATATGTACTAATTTTTTTTTCTCTTCATTCGAATTCTTAAGAAAGGTATCAATTTTAGAGCTCTCAAATCGTAAATAAATGGTTCAGCAAAAACAACGCCAAATCCCAAAAAAATAAGTGCCAACCTTATTTTTGGGATTTCAGATAAAATTTATCTACTCGTGTTAGTTGATACTTTTCTATAATACATGTAAGTAGTGATAGAAAGACATCCGTCATTAATAATATTATGGATTCTTAAATACAATTATGCAGATGAAATATGTCATATAAAATTGACAAACCAACCTACACTAATTAGATAATTCATCGGTTTTTCCAGAAATCTAAACTACCCGTAGTGAGGAATGTATAAAAATATAATTATTCGAATCACAGATAAAAACATATTCAGTTTTATAGTAAAAAAAACAGTTAGTTTGACTTTCGTACTTGGGGTGCACATTGATACGCCTGCCTACCTACAATATAATTATCAGAGTAACTAGTATACCTAAGATTCTAAACACGTGTGTTTAAGTGTATTTTACTGCGACTTATTGAACGAGAAGCAGTCGACTTAAAAATTAGACGAACTCTTCTCTATAACTTTTGTTCTTCTGCTTGCTCTAGACGTGGCCATTGACTTTTGAAATTGACTGCACTTTAATGATTGTGCGTTCATTAAAATAAGGCTTACCTAAGTCTTTTAGATTATGAAAAATGTCGGAATACCTTGTTAACATTACAGAGCGACAACAATAGCTGCAGAGTTGAGTGGAAGCGCCACTATCGCAGCTTCTGAACACATTAACGTGTACCATTTTAGTTCCTCCATTTGGTCAACTCTATAGATAAGTTGGTCGGCCTCTAGCTATTCTAGTAACACTAACCACAATAAACTATGTGTCTTCTTTAAACGAATCACAGAGATTTTCCGCTAAGCTAAGGCTGCAACTACATTGGTACATATTAATACTACAGTGTATTTCAACTACGAATAATAGTATAATGATTAAGAATTATTCGCACACATACATAATTAACTACATTAATTGTAGTTTAATACATGGTGTCTCAGTTCTCTTGATCGCTTTATCTGCAATTCTTCTGCTGAAGTCCTTGTTTAACTAATTTTAAACGACTCCTAGAAATATTCTCATATCGACCACATAAAGTTAAGAGTCTCCTAAGAAATGGCTTTCGTTTCGTGTAAAAATGTAGATAGGAGCTAGCTAGAAGTAGGTTAAACTGGTTATGCAAGGTCTTAGCTAATTATTATGTTTAGTGCAAGGCTATATGTTTATGCAATACTGCCTATGAATAGTCCAAAAAGTCAATAACTAAAGATTTGGCACTTGAAGTTTGTAAAAAAAAACATGCCAGTCTTTGATATGGAGCTAGGAACATTATCCATCATTCGTTTTGGCTAAAGACTTCTCAAGCTAATTTTCATTAGTTAATGAAGAGTAATTTGTGTATTACACCTCTGCCAGCCCCTTTGGGGGGAAAGGCATGACGATATGTTGATGTTTTTAATGAGCGATAAGGCCGCCCATTAAAAACTTAGTTAAGCCTTATTTAAGTACTATTGTAATTATTTTATGTTTTTAATAAAGAGTTGTTGTTGTTGTTGTATGGTGTGTTAATTTATGTAATGTGCGAATAATTCTTGATTTATTAACATGCATCTAACAATCTTACTCGAACAAGGCAATTGATTTAACTAGCTGACTTCACATTCATATTTTAATAATATGATAGGACGATTGTAATTTTTATTATAACATTCTTATAATATAATTATTCTTTTAGAATAACTACCTATAGAATGTTAGTTTTCAAACAAAGCCCTCTCAAAAACGCAAGCTACAAATTCGCTAGGTATGTGTGCTGTGTTTACTCGCCTTGTCGCGCACACAGACGCAAATATGTGATTAGCTAAAATGTTTTTTACCTAAAAGTTGGATAAATGGTTGATAGGTAAAATCTGTTCCATAAATCGATTTAAAAGTTAGGATATGCCTATCTATAGCGTCGTACGGTGCCGTTTCTGGCACCAATTTAAAGGTTTACATTTCGCGAGCGTCCTTTGTTTATATAGGTAGTTATTCTAAAATTCTACACGTTTTACAATAATGTCTTCAATACTATGATCAAATAGAATTTTATGATTCATGTATTATATTGTCTTTGATCAATTTTAACTACACTTATTAAGTAATTATTTTACATTATTTTGCTCAATTTAACTGATATATTAAGAAACTCTGGGGTAAAATACTTCTGTGTTTTGATGATAAAAATAACTAGAAAGTCACTACATGACTGATATTATCTTAAAATATTGTCGTCATATTTAAAAATTGGGATAGATTACATTACAAATTATTTGTTTGGGTGCAAAAATAGTTTTAGTAACTCTTATTTTAGCTCTATGCCTCAGCTTTATATCTAAATGAATTATATTTCGTTATGTGTATGTACTATATTGTTCGGTATCTGTTTTATTTTTAAGTTTAGACGTGCTTGTCTTTATGTGTCTTTCTTATGTCTTATTTTTTTTTTGTAATTATTAACAAAGCAGAGATCATATTGTTTATACGCGCGATTATTTTAAGACTACGCTAGTGCAAAGATTCCGTTTTTGTCAATAGCAATTAGGCCAATACAACTGATACTTAGTTAAGCATAGCTAAGATACTGTGACCAACGCAATAAACTCTTGCCTCTTATCATTTATTCATTTTAGGATATAATGGACATGTAATAGACGACGTTGAAATTCTCAAAGACTAGAAAACCGTAAATTGGATATTAGGCGAAAGAGTAATAGGACGGTGTTCGCCCTTTTTTTTAAACTTACACATGGTTTGTAGTTCAAGTTACTTAAACATAGAATCTCGTCCACATTTGTAAACATGCTTTTAAACGAAAACCGCTAGCGATTGGGATACCTTGCCTTACTCTTTCTATTATGTCGACCAGAATCGCATTGCAATGGAAAAAGAAAAAAACTTGTCTCATCTCATTTTTAGTATTGCAAATACATAATGTCAAAATCCATAGATTTTGGTTTTTCTGCGATGAGATTCTGGTTCGTTTTTAATAGCGCATTTTTTGGCATCCTTGATGTCTTTTGCAATCGTAAGCGAGTAGCGGTTTGTCGCGTTGTGTAGGAGCCGCGCGGCGCGTCGGCGCGAGTGTGACCGCTAGAGGTGTCGCGTGTCGTCGAGTGATGTCGCGTGTCTTCGCATGTCGGCACGTCTCGTCGCGTGTCGGCGCGTGTCGTCGCGTGTCACCGCCAGGCGCGGCGCGGGGAGGCGCGGGCCCGCGCGGGCGCGCACGCGGGCTCCAGGGGTCATCTCGGCTTGCGGATGCGCCAGCATTTTATGCGGCCGTCGCTGTCAAGAAAGTGAACATCACGTTAGAATTTACATGCTGAGTTTAGTATATGATTGTATTGTACTGAAAATTAAGATCCTTGCTTGGCTTAGCGTGTTTGGCGTAAGGCTGGTAGTGTTATGAACTCAATAAGTATGTTAGTAATAACTAGCTTATCTTTTACGATCGAATAGTGTTATTTATTCGGTGTATCAATTTCTGAAGTACATATTAAACAGCGCTAAAATTTTCACCTTTTTTTTTAAATTAAGAAAAAATAGAAATAATTGTGTAGCTTTCAACATTAGTCTTGTTTGAAATGAAAAATACGTTTTAGCTTGTGATTGAATTGACGACAAATTTTAATAAAACACACTTCTTTAAAATATCAATCATGCCAATCAAAAATGAACACTATATAAGTTCATTTCTAAAGAATAAAACGTGGAACAACTAGTGGTATAATGTTAGTCACTACATTAGAAGCTATAAGGGTTAGTATCACATGATTGATGGGTGAAGGTACGTACAGTCGCACAGAGAAAGCAGTCAAACTGTGCGATACATGGTATGTATAGTGAAGCGGCGGCGGCGGCGTGGCCCGATGTTGACACAAAGCTGTGCGGAACTCTTTGAAAAACCAAACAAGTGAAGCAAATTCCAAATATAATATGCATAAAAATAACCCTTCCTAATGCAAACTATTAATACGTGAATTAAAAAAAAAACAGTTGATAAACATTTAGAAGAGTACCACAACACTTACCGTAAAGATAGAGAAATCTTAAAGGTAAGGTCTAATTTTTTCGTATACTTCAAACATCACACAATAAAAAAATGCGTCTGGTACATAATCGAAAATAAACACGCCTGTTACTCTTCAGGGCCACTTGTTCGGGTTATCTTTTTAAGACAGAGTTAACGAACAGTTAACTCCGAGTCAGAGGTTAAAATGATAAATCGTCTTCACCAAGAGTTAGACGCTAACCTTGAGTTAAAAACACAATTTTAGAGTGACATTGAAATATTTTATAAACTGAGTTAATTTATTCTGCCTTCAAAAAATTTAATAATAATGAAATTTGCAAGTGGGTTCTAAGACGAATAAGATAAAGAAAAATAAAAACATTTCAATGACGAATTAAGAAATGATAAAAGAATTGATGTAAAAGACAGGTTGAGGGCCAAGTAGGCATGCTAGGGTTAGTCACTGCGACAGCGAAGAAAAACAGACAGTTAATAACAGAAATTTAAAGAAAAAAGATCTTTCTAATCCTAGAAATAAGATATCGCATCAACCCTAAAGCTCTAGCTAAGTATAGTCTAGCGCGATCGTAAGCTAGAGTAGGAGTGTTAGGTATGGCGTGTGATGTCAAAGTGCGCCTTACTAACCTAGTCAGGGACAGCGAAAGTACTCCATGACGGGGGGAGAGGAGACCTTATTTTGTCACCCCTTTCTTTCAATCTCTGGCCGGGTTAAGTAGGTACCGGGTAGTAAAATTGGAGAGGGCACAGCCCCCTCCGCCCCTGTTTGCTTTTAGGGAAGCAATTAATTGGCCCTGTCCTTCGATCAGATATACATGAGTCTCAATACGAAAAATTGCCCCTTGAAAACTAGACTTACATAAAGCTGTCAGTCGCTCTGTGATCGCGTCGGTGTCACGACGCCTAAATGTGCTAAAAACACTTTCATCAACGTCATTGCGGAATAATATGGCTTAGATTCGAATGAATTTGATTATTTTGAATAGAACGTGTTGATGCGGTGCCATTATGGAACCCTGATTTTTAATAAGAAACGACATCCAAGTATATCTGATCGACGGCCCTGTCTATTTTTCACTTCCGCGGCCCCTGATCCTAGTGGGGAGCTATGAGTGTGATAACGCTATTTTTTAGTGGTATGCACCTGGTTCACTGCTCCAGGAGTCGCCAGGCGCGCACGTCGCCGCCGCTGCAACACACTCCACGGTTTACATACAATACAGTACAGTACATGATTAGATACAGTTATTAATGATTGACTATCATCCGGTGGTTAGACATTGATGGCGCAATTTGAACCATATGTAGATAAAATACTATGTTTCTTTCTGGGATGATACCCTTATGTAAAGGTGTTAACATTCACATGAATTGATTTCCCATGAAATGTTTGAAATACCTGCTTTGTTTCCTTTACACAGCTGACAAATATTACCTTAACAGTTTATATTACCATAATAATATTACATAATAACATATAATTACATAATAACATTGACGATCCTTAAAGAACATAAACTCATTGGAAATTTTATAAGTAACGTTATCAACCATAATGGACAATGGACATCAGTGCCGGATTAAGCTTATGCGGGCCCGTAGCAAATGTGAAGAGGAGAGATGTTGGTTGCGCACCAAAACTCACTATTTTCTTAAAAATTATGCTAAGTATGGTCAGTGCTTTTTTTCCCTATTTAGGGGAAATTAGCACGGCATGTCTACTTTCAAAGTAGCTATTAGGTGTAGAGCTTTTTTCTTTCCTATTTATCCTGCGATCCCAAGGTCTCCCAAGAATCCCCAAGGCGCAGAGTCCGCAGTATTTGATGCATCCTGTTCCGTGGCTGACGTTATGCGTGACGATGGGATGACAGCGATAGGGGGGTAGCTATTTTTAAACAGAGTCGACTTCTACTGCTTTCGTAACCGTACGGCTGCCACTATCGCCTCGCTGACCGTTGAGGTTTAGGAAAACATGTTTTCCCCATACGGATCAATGACAGTGATTTGATGTAAGCCTGGCTGATTACCTGTATTGGTCGTAAATAAGTACCACTGAACTTTCAAAAGATGGAAGTAAAGAACGATTGCGCGGCGCTCCGGGCGCGCAGCGAGCCGTCGCGTGTGTCACGAGTGTAGCGTGTGTACTCACTTGCCGGCGGTGTATATGAGGCCGGTGGCGGGGTGCGGGTGCGCGGCGAGCGCGTGCGCGGCGTCGGGCAGGCGCGCGGGCGGCGCGGCGGGGCGCAGCGCGGCGCTCCACGCGCGCAGCGAGCCGTCGCGTCCGCACGACACCACGCCGCGCTCGGGGCCCGCGCCCACGGCGCACACGCCCGTCACCCAGCCCTTGTGCGCGTTCATCACGCTCTGGGGACGGTCCGACACGGTTAAAAGCTTTCACCGAGGCCGACAGAGCGCGATCCTATCCGCCGATCGGATCAACAATGCGATCTGTACGTATGCGAGCTCGCAGTGAGCACGCAGTGGAAACCCATCCAAGGGTGTCACGTCGTAACAAATATCGCTGCGTTTAGAATTTAGATAGTATTGTCAGGTCAGATCGGCGGAACGGATCACGCTCTGTACATAAAAGACATTTAAGCTTAAAAGTGAACTCTCAAAATGGGCACAATAAAAAATTTCAATTAAAAAAAAATACTCTAAAATATAGCTAGGACCTTAAACAAATATATAATGATTGACCAAGAGTCGTGTTAAACGAACAGTAAAATTTAAAATGACAAACGAAAGACCGCATCAGTTTGACGTTTAACTTGAACCTTGCTTTGAAGCTAAGATTCCTTGCTATATACATGTCCAAGTCTAACAAACTTGCTCCAGTAAGTTGGAAGGGTGATGCAACCTGATGGGTTATATGTAACTTATATTCTTGAACTTCTTGATGATGGCGGAGAATCTTATGCAATATACGCTGATTTCAATAAGGCTTTTGACCTTGTAGACCGTGATTTGTTGCTTGTCAAATAACAGTATCTAGGACCCATGGTACTGTTTTAAGGTGGTTAAAGTCCTATTTAAAAAAACGATCTCAACTGGTAGTTGCTTAAGGGTTTAGATCTTTGGTCACAGAAGTTTCGTCAGGTGTACCCCAGGGATCTCATTTAGGCCCTATACTATTTCTTATTTTAATCAATGACTTGCCTAGATCATTGAAATCCAACGTTAAATTATTCGTTGATGATCTTAAATTCTATAAGACGATCTGTGGTGTGAAAGACGTTGAGGAGCTACAGGCCGACATCAATATTGTGAGTCGATGGTGTAGGCAAAATCGTGTGATGTAGAATGCTACCAAATGCTTTTATATTAAATTGTCTCGTAAGCACGCTCCTTTTTCGGCTTGTTACAAAGTAGACAACGTTCCTTTGAATGAGCTTTCTTGAATACGTGACTTAGGAGTGATTATTGACAATAAGCTATGCTTTCGTTTACACTGTTAATAAGGCATTCAAAGTAGGCATATTTGTCATCAGGCAATTAGCAATTTTTTGAAACGTGAGTCTCGCCATTCATCTCTTCTACAGTCTGGTGCATAGTTTATTAGATTATTGCATTGTTGTTTGAAATCCAGTATATCAGGTGCACCCAGACAGGTTGAAGAGGGTCCAGAAGCGATTTATGTACCATGTTACCTATATGGATAAGCGCTGTACGACATTGCAATCATATGACTATCAGCTCAAGCATTATAAAATGTTTCCTCTTGAGAAGCGCCGACTTGTGACTGATATTTTTATGTTATATAAATTATTAAATGTTGTTTGTTCTTTTTATGGCAGTTATATTGTTTTCCCAGTTTGTGGTCTTACAATTAAAAAAAGGTGTCTTTGGCATGACAAAATTGCCTACATTACATAGCAGATAACTAACATGTGTCAGCGTGTTGTCAGTGAGGTTCCATCTCTTGAGACTGGTGTCGCGTGACGCGCTGTAGAGTACATCGGGTTCAGACAACGCCAAGGCCTGCACGCCGTCGTAGTGCGGCGGCTCTAGCAGGCGACGGTTGCTGGCCTCCCAACCACCTGCCATTGTCATTAAAGAAATAAAATTATAAACTGAACTTCTTCAAAAGTTAATTGGTAAGCGCATTTCAATTCGACACACTTTTAGATCTTATCTGCATTTCCTATCATAATATTATATGGCAGAAATTAATAAACTAGGAGAACTTCCCAAACACAAGTAGGTATATTTTTTGAATCGAACACAGACCGCAACTTTTGAATTATGGTCCTTCGAGTCGGTTTACATAATTATGCTAAAACAGCATATCATACTAACCTTATAAATGCGAAAGTGTGAGTAGATGGATATTTGTTACTCAATCACGCCAAAAAAACGAATATGGATCAAATTCAAAAGTCAAAATGTCTTAATTCAATTGGGTATCGAAGTGTACTTATGAACGTCAAAGTTACAAAAATGACTCTACCACCTAGTTCGCAAAAATAGTCACTACCCAGAAAAAACAGGCAAGAAACTGAGGAGCATAATATATTTATTTATCTAAATTTCTCAACATTACATTGCAAAATCAAGTCTCGCCAAGTATCAGCTAGACGCTCTGGACTCATCGAAAAGCGCGCCAAACGGCTCATTAACAATGACTCGTTGGTAGAATCTAAGCTTCAGAGCTTGTCACAACGGCGTGAAGTGGCCAGTCTGTTGGTATTCTACAGAATACACTACGGCGAGTGTGCACAAGAACTGCACGACCTGATCCAGCCATCACCGTTTTTTTATAATTGTACTAGGCGCACCAGTAAGAGACACCCTCTTATGGTGGAAATTCCGCCAAAAAGCACTAAGCGTTTCAAGCTAACTTTTCTTGTAAGAACTGCAGAGGTGTGGAACTCGTTGCCTGCGTCTGTCTTTCCACCTAAATACAATCCGGAGGTGTTTAAGAGTAAAGTGAATAGGTATCTCCTAAGCAAGCGTGTTACACCTTCGATCACGTCGACGCTTCCCATCAGGCGAGTCAGTGGTCAAACGCATGCCTAGTTAGTTGTTAAAAAAAAATTGTATTGTTTGGATAAATTTTGGCACAGAGATAGATTATAACCTGAATTACTTTTAATTAATAAAGTAGCTGCGCCACGCAGCTACTTATTTAATAGTAACTAATACACCTCAAATGTGTAGTATTAGTATCATGTCATGTCATGTCATACCCTGTCATGGGACAGGGTAAATAGGAACGGCGGGGTGAATAGAGACAAAAGTAAAAACATTAATTTATTGTAAAGTTTTTAGACTTTAGAATTATTTTATTTGAGTTAAAATATGTATTGATAAAATAACTACTATTTAGTACATTTTCTAGATCTTTAACGATTAAAGTTGTCTTAGTTTCGTCTCTATTCACCACGTTTTACGGTAATTACCCGAGTCCTGGGGCTGCATGTCCAGCGTACGCACGTAGTGGTCCTTCGAGCCGGTCGCGACCACGTCTCCCTGCGAACCCCGCCCTATCGCCAGACACATTACGGCCGCCGCGTGGCCAGACCACACTTTGCAGATACACTCTAGCCTGTACAACGAAAACATTTTTATTACATAACGTCATGTATTATCTCATAAGTAATGTAACTAAAACCGTTTTAAGTAATCATGGAACAAACGTTAAACCATAATTAACCGACTTCCAAAAAAGAGGAGGTTCTCAATTCACCTATATTATTTTTGTATGTATGTTACGCGATTACTTCGCCAATTAGGAATCGATTAATGATTCTTTTTGTTTGCTAGATTATACTTCAGAGGTGATCCCATACAAATTTTATCGTAATCGGCCGAGCGGTTTTTGAAATATCAACAAAATTCTAAAAGTTGTTTACATGGATGACGAATTATAGGATGGGAAGTCGGAAGCTTTGCTATTACATTATTAGGAACATAGGAACTAGCTTAATATTTTTAGGAATATTTTTATAAATCAGATTATCTAGCCAGTTTAATTTATGGTTCATTATCATTACAGCCAGAAGACGTATACTCAAGAGACTCTTCTTAAATGATTTCCGAAATAACTGTTATGGTGTTTTAACTGTATCGAAATAGTTCATCTTATAATGTTACAAACCTACTCGCTTGCTCTATCAACTCATTTTTGCTACTAACATTGCAAATGTGTGTCATTTTTAAATGGAAAGCAGAAGACATTTAGTCAGGCAAAGTTAAAGTACCCAACAGATAAAAAAACACCTCAAAAAAACTAGCTTGACTGTCTACATGATCTCGTAGTTTCGCGCATGATCCAAAAAACAAGGTCTAGTATTCAGCAACACGTCATCATCCGTCTATTTCGAACTTGTCGTAAATGACTTATTTCGTTCTTGCTTAAGCATCGATTGACGTCACTGCGAGTTGCTGAATGCTATACCAGGCGGAGTATATTACCATAGCGTGACACATAGCATGGACATACTGAATTTCATAAAACCAATTAATGGACAAGAGTTACTAAAAATTAGCAGATGCTATTACTGACAAAAAAAAATTAACATATTTAACCTAATTAATTTAATTTGACGATGCCATTGCAGATCCCTATTTTTAATTCTCATTATTTATTATAATTAATGATAATTACTAAGTAATGTATAAGCATAGATCTGGTATTTAATTATGAATATATTGTACAAACTGACGATTCTAAGTGTTAATTATACTTATGTCTAAGGAACGAATTTTGAATTGAAATGAATTGAATGGTTTCGTGCATACGTACATGCGCAAGTCCCAGAGCCGTATCTTGTCTCCCGCCGCCGTGTAGAGGCGGTGCGAGTCGGCCAGCGCCAGCGCGGTGACCGGCGCCTCGCCGCCCGCCGCGCGCCCCGCGGGCAGCGGGCCCGACGCGCCCGACGACCTGCCACGAGCGCTAGCTGTACTGCCGTACTTCATACTCATTTAGATATCCATACTCACTAAACTTACTACTTAAACTATAACTATTGTATAGGTACTTCATATTTTAATTTAATAGTAGATTAGTAGCCAAGGGCTGTAAGGCATCAATTGCAGCCCGAGATATTTAGGCGCACGAGCGCAGCGAGGGCGCCTATAGTTCGAGGGTGCAATTGATGCTTACACCCGAGCTAACTACTCTGCTTTACATCTCGATTGTGAGGTAAGTAGAAAAAAACCGGCATTACAAGAATAATTTTTTTTATTACTTACTTAGTTAAAAAAGTAAATAAGTATAGTACCTACTCATAGTACGCTATAGTACTCATAGTTGCTTTTAAAATTGAATAAATGCACCACAAACTAGATGGCTGCAGCTTTTTTGATAGTTCACTAAAGTATGTTAAGAATACAGTCTCAGATATAGACTTTACTCGTCTTTCTTTTCGCCACTTCATGAACTCGTCGTAAGTTTTCAAATATCTCTCTTTAGAACTTTCAGGCAAAATATTGTTAATTGCTGCTTCAGTTTCCATTTTCATTGAATCGGGAGTGCAGCTTATATCATCATCACTTGCAGAACTCATGTTTTTTTCCTAATTAGCACGTAATTATAAAAAAAATCCCAAAAACAATATTTAAAGTAAAAGTTTTCTATTCCCGCCTTTTTTCATATTTTTTTAAAATTTTTTTTCAAGAACGAAATTGAGCTTCGCCGTTCGATATTTAAAATTGATGACCTCTTTTGTCATTGGGCTGAATGCATGATGTCTATTGCCAGTATGATGGTTAGATATACGCGAACTTTTTGAAAGAGTGAAGTTTTTTTTTCATTACTTACCGCCCTAGGGCTTTTCTAGCTACATTATTACCCTAGAGCGCTAATTGGTCACCTACAAGCCCCATTTGGGAGTAATAAAGACCTACTTACCGAATATGAGAGATGTAAAGGAAATTAATAATATTGTAAATTTTCTTGCTGAACCTTATGACAAAGAAACGTCAACCGCGTCCCCGAGCCCCGCACCCTGCTAGTTACCATAGCGTGGTGAGCGGCGTGCGGCTCCTGGTGTCGAACAGGCGCACAGCCGCGCCGGCCGCCGCCAGCAGCAGCCGCCCGCCCGCGGCCGCGTCCCCCGCGCCCAGCGCCGTCACCGCGCCGCCGCACCACCCGCGCCACGCCTCCGCGCCCACGGACAGGTCCCAGCCGCGCACCGTGCGGTCTACAACAACACTGCTCTTCACCGACCTTCCTCGCTACTCTAATTACCCCCGTATTCACAAACATTGTTCTATTTTTAACCACTAAATTATGCAACAGCGGTATGGTGTTGGTGATGTAATTAAGGTCTATATTGACTTTGTAGGTGATCGGGTAAGGGTGAGAAACGTACTGTCACTTGCAAGGTTGTATTACGACTGCTTGTGCGAGCGAAATGCAAATAGAGTATTAATGAAGCAAATAGAAACACCAAGTGTTCATTTCAGCTCCATGTATTTAGCAGTTTATGAAGGTGTAACACTGTTGGCGTATCTTTGTGAATAAAAAACATTGCTACGATGCACATGGTACAGAAAATGTATAGTAGCTGTCATGTTAATGTTCTTAGAAAGGTCGTGTTTAGCATTTACTTGCTCAAGTTATATTTGTGAATACGGGGGTTAATTGATTCTGTACAAGAAGAAATCGTTACCAGTTACTTTAAACCAGATAAAACACCTCTCTATCTTAGGCTAAGCGATGATAGCCTAGTTGGAGAAGGCCCGCCTCTCAAGTCAGAGGGAGCAGGTTCGATTCCAGCCGACGGCAAGTTCAAATTTGTACATTGTATGAACATATGTGCGTATTGTTATAATAGATAGATGCATACTGCCCTGTCCGCTGTATGGTTAAAAGCTAAAAAAAATATTGAAACAACACAAAAATCCATGGAGAGAAGTATACAGAACATAAAGTCAGAAGTACAGTTATTACACAAACTTTTATATTAACAATTATATGGACATAAAGGCTTTTTTATTTATGTGCGTATTGTATGCCATCTGCTACATGACAAGCCCGGTGTAGCCCTTGAGCCCCAGACAGGAGGCGACAGGCTCGTTCCCTGTCACTTTTGAGACTGAATATCGTCAGACGAAATATGGGTGTTTTATTACATCTCTGCCAGCCCTTTCGGGGAAAAGACGTGACGGTATGTTATGCTATTTTAGGTTAGGACTTTATGTTGTGTCAAAGAGCTTAACTGATGAAGATTCAACGTTCAACGACAACGTTTTAACTAGCAGACTAGGATTACTTACTGATTGACATTGAGTACACTGACATATGACTCGCTAGCCTGATCAATTGAATCTACCCCAACACTGTAATGTACTGACCGACGCCTACGATGTAGACGAGGTGTTGCGTGGCGGCGAACGAGAGCGTGTCCGATGCCTCCGCCACAGATGAAGTCCGCTGCAGGGCCTCGTACACAGCGGAGGCGCCAGTCAGTACATGAAGTGTTGCGTGGCGGCAAACGCGCCGCCGCCGTGTCCCTCCACCACGTGCGTTCACTGGATCCACGCTCTCGCTGCCGGCGTGTCTCTCCACCACATGCGTGCACTGGATTCCCGCGCCCGCCACCACCGTTGATACGCAATGTACTGACAGACGCCGCCGCCCCAGATGAGGTTCGCTGCAAGACCTCGTCCACGCGGAGGCGCCAGTCAGTACATGATATTGTGTTTCGTGGCAGCAAACGCGCCGCCGTGTCCCTCCACCACGTGCGTGCACTGGATCCACGCGCTCGTTGCCGCCGTGTCCCTCCACCACGTGCGTGCACTGGATCTACGCGCCCGCTGCCGACGTGTCTCTCCACCACGTGCGTGCACTGGATTCCCGAACCCGCCACCACCGTTGATACGCAATGTACTGACAGACGCCGCCGCCTCAGATGAGGTTCGCTGCAGGACCTCGTCCAGGCGGAAGCGCCAGTCAGTACATGAGGTGTTGCGTGGCGGCAAACGCGGCGCCGCCGTGTCCCTCCACCACGTGCGTGCACTGGATTCACGCGCCCGCTGCCGGCGTGTCCCTCCGACGCATGGCTGCACTGGATCCACGCGCCCGCCACCACCGCAGATAGGTACGCTGCAATATATGTACTGACCGACGCCTCCGCTGTAGACGAGGTGCTGTGTGGCGGCGAGAGCGAGCGCGGCGCCGGCGTGTCCCTCCGCCACGTGCGTGCACTGGATCCACGCGCCCGCCACCGGCCCGCCACCGCCGCCGCTGATACGCTGCAATATCAACGAACGATGGGTAAAGATGGGCTACAGAATAGTCAGTGTGCGCGTGTGGGTCTTCGTTAAAGTAAAGAAACATTACAACGATTATTGAATTATAAACACACGTTTGCCATGCTCAGCATAAAATGAAAACATATTAAACATAAATAATTAACAACAAAAAAACTGACGAGGTTTTCTTCATAAAAAGGTAACGAAAAGACATCTCTTTTTCACGAGTGATAACGGTAGTCAGTTTACTTTCCAACTGATTGGTCACATATAAGATAGGAGCGACAGCGAGGCGGTTTGGATGGTAGCGCCGCTTTTGCTGTAGCTCCATAGTCACTACCACCCACTCCCCGCTGAGGTGAAAACCTGCAACCGCTCTGTAAGTAGCGTTATCGTAATATACCTTGAGCGCAAGTTCCTTGACGGTCCCCTGCGGTGCGTTGTCGTAATGCGCGCCGGCGAGGCGCAGGAACACGTCGTCGTCCCGCGCGCGCCGCGCCGCGCCGGGCGAGGCGGGCGGCGTGCCGCCGGCGGGCCCGCCCTCTCTGCGTTAGTGGACGCGTTACAAGCGACGGGACTACACCCGTAGGGTTACAACACATTCGCAAGCAGGTATCATTCGACCGTGGTGTATTACGGGTTAAAATGAACAGAATTGAAGATGAATAATCGATAATGTTTGTTTTAATCAGTTAATTTTTCCAAATGTGTCGAAAATATTTTTTGGAAATGATCTTAAAGCGACAATGATGCTGCTTGCGAATTTAAGTCATGAAATAACAGATATTAATTGACGATCTCAGGGTGTATTCTAACTGCTTTTCCCAACAATAGTATGTAACAGGTAGTCCAAACAAACAGCACCCAATTGTTTTCCAGTTTCCCATTATGGAATGAACGAACTCCATCTCATGCCAAATAGAAGGTATCAGGTACATCGGTAAATATTAGTATTCGTTTTTACTAAGTTTATTATGATCTGAAATAAACTAATATTCAACTAATTTTGTTTAGGTAAAGAAGAACCTAATGGGGATCAAGAAAGCTGCGTTTATGCATTGTAATGAGTAAAGGGATTATATTCCCTGAAAGTTACATGATATGGAGATGATAAACGATGCGTTATCAGCAACACGACAATCGAGCAAAATAACACAAACGAAGCAAAAACAATACTTACTATTAACACCTACAACTTGAGGACGACTTCAGATTCACAATTACTAAACTAGTCTATGAATTCAACTAACACAAACATCATCAAAAAAGAGTTGTGCTCGTTGTAAAATATTCATCGTTTATAATAATCTTAACTAACTCCACTTCAATTTTTTTTTTGGACGAAACATACTTAGGATTAGGTACTTAGTGCACTGCATGGTGTATATTTTTTATCCAGAATATCTTCTACCTTTTGCCATTCTCATTTTTATGTAACTTGCTCTGTTTCTCTCTCTTCACAGTAGAAAGAGCAAGACTAATATATGGTTCAAATATTAATTGAACCTAAAAATTAATTAATTAAATAAATAAATTAAAGATAAATTTAATAAAAGTTTGTAGAAGCCATATAGATAAATCATCGAGATTATTATTTTTTGAACGTTTAACTGTATAGCCAATTCATATTGCAAGCATTCCATGCGAACTAAAGTTGGGTCATGTCTGCTAAAATATTGGTGTCACAAAGCGCTTGAGATTTCGATATTAAAGGTTTAAGTTCCTAATATGTTAATAGGTATTTTTGACACCAATATTTCATCAGAAGAGAACCGTGCGTCATGCGGGTCCAAACACAAACACAAGCTATATTTTAACTGTTTATTCACCCTATGCTAAAATATACACATATTTAAGGTGTCCTAAGAAAGAGTGCCATTTACTCATAAAAGTTGCGCATATTATTTGCCTTGTCTGAAGCGAAATTTTATTTGTAACTACCCAATTATCGCGAAAGTTCTAGAGTTACAACTATCAATTTTATTTGCGTCAATAGATAAGTTTCAATCGCTTTTCACAAGTAGGTATATTTTAGGCACATCGCCCTATTCCTCTTACTCAATAAACGTTGTATAACCTACGAATAGTTTTACAGTGTTTTGTCTTATTTCTTCATTTTAAATTTTTAACTGGATTGAAAAAGACAAAACACTGTATTTCAAAATAGTGGCAAAGACCCACAATTTTTATGTATAGCGAAATAATAGACTAAATCAGAAAGGGGGCAAGCGGCGAACCAACCGTTATTATAAAAAATAAAATTTAAAGTTTATAAGTTTAGTAATAGTGTGTCTTTTACGAATAGGCTAAAATAATTTGCGCAAGCTATATTAGTAAAATAAGCAGTCTCACTCAGGACACCGATACAATACTTAGCTGCCGGTTACCATGTTAAAGCTTAAGTTACAATTGTGACGTTAATTACTTACGAGCTACTTGGACAAGTTGCACTTTATCTTCGTTGGCTAAGAGAGGACGACTTTTCGACATTTCATTTACGAAAATTACTGTACTGTGATTTTAATCACAATTCAAATCATGTCTTTGAACTATAACTATATTTGCTTAACTTACCTCTCTTTTTAAATAATATAATTTGAATTTCATTCAAAAAGCTCCTAATCTGTTTTAAACATGTAAGCATCAATTTTAAAGCCCATACAAAATAAATAAAGATAAAAATGCAATATTTTGCTTTAAGCTATACAAATTACCTTTGGATGATTAGTTACAGTACATACACTATATTAAACGACACATTTCCGCACAAAACTGCACAATCTCACCACAAGACAGACATTATAAAAGCATTTACTATTGCACATCGACCGGCGATTAATATTGCACATCGACCTTTAAAAAAGAGACTTCTATTTTGTAGAGCGTTATCTCTGTCGCACACTAACGAAACTGAGGTGCGAAAGAGATAACGCTCTACGAAGCCGAAGTCTCTTTCCAGAGGTCGATGTGCAATATTTACTGCCCGGTACTGTACTTACTTTTGACGCTTCAAGGTTTGTAGTAATATTGTGATTACCCGTAATTTTGGTTCCGATAAATAAATGCAATTTTTATTTTTTTTATTTGCAAGATCATGCAGAAATGTGTACAGTTGGCACGTTTTGAGTTCCAATTATCTAAATATCTATTTTCAATCTCTTTTTCTATTCGTTTAGATTCCATTCATAAGCCACCTAACTTATAAAAAAAAATTATGCTAGCATGCAGTTGAAGTGCAATTCAAAGACAAGCAAAATATTACGATAGCTATAGTTTTCTCTACAAACTATTATATGTCTATATGAGAGTAAAATTATTGGATGTCATTTGCTAACATGCTAACATTGTTTATTTTCTAACAGAGTTCATCGCTTATTAGCTGATCGCACCCTGCCATCGTAGAACTTAATTTTAAAAAATTTTCTTTACGTATTGAGTGACGAAGTGACGAGCGTGTGTAGTGAGGAGTGGAACTCAAAACGTGCGTTACAGCGCGGTGTTAGGGTGTACAATCGGCGAGCACATAGTGTCTGCGGTGGGTCTGCGCCGGCGCCGTCAGTCCTCCACTATGGAGAGGTCGGTCAGCAGGCTGCAAGCAACCAGACTAGCGTGAGCCGCCCCGCCCGCGCCCGGACACGCCCTCACCCGCCGCATCTCAACGAATCATGGCTCGCTTACGTTTTGATTAAAGTTGCCAACCTCCGCCTAATAGATGGCGTTGTTTTCAATATTTTCATGAAATAGTACATACAGCCTTACTACCAGCCTTATTTTTGTATTGAAACAAATACGTTTGTTCCGGTAGATGGCGTTATCTATTTAAATAGAACCTCTCAATAGTCAAGTAAATGAGCCATAATTAATTGTTTTGTGTGCATTTCGATCAATTTCCGAATACATTTTCACTATGCTAAATTCGACTGCACACAGAACAGACATAGTCCCCAAGTGAATGCTAGCTGAGTACGAGGTAAGACACATATCCCAAATTTAACATACCAAAATTTAAAATATAGATTAACATTTCACAAAAATTTATGCAATTTGATTTGCTAGAGAAAATTTTGAAAGTGCACATAAATTTGAAAATGCATAAAAGTGTACATAGCACATATACCCAGGCCAAGTGTAGCATGCAGAAAGAGACAGCGAGATGCCGCAAGAACGGGTGAGAGAGAGTCAACACTACAATTACTTAAGCGTTAATACTAACTACATAGCTTAGAGGTAAAATACAGAATAATAGATTTACGTGCTCTATTTTCGGCTTATTTCAAGTATAATTTTGTTTAAGATTGTTCTGAAGTATTATCATGAAATAAGCCTTCCAATAACAAAAAAAAAATACACAATATAAATAGCTAAAATACAAAGATATTGAGCTCGAGACTGATGACATTTGAATGGATAAAAAACTTTTCAGATTCAGATTATAGTGTTACTTAGTTACTTTTTTTTATTTAAAAAAGATTAGGCAAATATGACGTTAAAAATTTAATTTAATTGAATGTCCTTAAAAATTTCAAAGGATCAGAAAAGGACTTTTTGGGAAAAACTTCGAAATTTATCAGGGACGGAATTAGGTCTGTGCTGTCATACACATAAAGCAATACTTTTCAATAGCAAACTTCAAGTTGGCAAGCTTTTGCAAAACGCGTCGTAAAAAGATTACAGCTTTTAAAAGAATGGTCTTAAGTTGATATTGCTGAAGACCCTGGCGAAGAAATCAAAAGGCAGCTGGACATTCAGCAGAGACAAGATTTAAACATTGGACGTAGAGGACGCCAGTCTGAGATTCATCAAGGACGGATTTTAGAGGCTACCGTCACATAAATAAGGTACACATTTGAGTGTCGAGCGTGTCAGTCGATTCTAAGCACGACGTCGTACGGCGATACGTACAAGTTGGGCGGCTTGTTGATGGTGTTGTGTCGGCGCGGGGGCCGCGGGGACTCCGGGGGCGGGCGCCGCGGGGTCAACGGGGACGCCAGCGAGCCGCCGATCGGCTGGAGACCTCTGTGCAATAGACATGAGACAAGTTTAGAACATTTTATCCGTCAAAATAATCACTAAAAAGCAAAGCTTAAATAACCGACTTCCCATCATGTAAACAATTTTTAGACTTTTGTTGATATTTAAAAACCACTTGACCGATTTCAATGAAATTGATATGGGACCACCTCAAAAGTATAATCTCTCAAATAAAAAAAGAATCATCAAAATCTATTCACCCAGTCAAAAGTTATGAGGTATCGAACATTTAAAAAAAAAACATAGTCGAATTGAGAACCTCCTCCTTTTCTGAAATCGGTTAATAAGTGCATGTCATTCGAAATTTGTGTACTACAATACTGTAATAAAATACATACTAACGTTTGTGTGGTTTTATGTGTGGATGTTAATATCTAATTAAGTATATACTTAAAAATAACAACCCTTTACTTACCGACGGCAACAGAAGCGATTGTTTATTATGTTATGTTTGAATTTATTTAAAATACTTAAAATATTAAATGTATGTACATTAGTATTTAAGACCTATTCCTCACTGAGTATTTTTGAATTTGTTCGCTAGCAGCAAAGTTATCAATCTCACCGCTTAAAAAAAAATAGCAGGCTCTATTCACAACGGTAAATTGCTAAATCAAAACTAGCTAAAAGTATTGGTGTCATTTTCTAACACGCAGCAATAAATATAAAAAAATAATTTAAAAATTTGGGACATATTTGCATACACAGTCATCTGACCCCAAACTAAGCAAAGCTTGTACCATGACGGCCAGAGACTGATATACACACATACATACTTTAAATACATACATAAATAGATAATTAACACCCAGACATTTGCGTTTGTTCTATGTTGTATCACATGAATATTAGCCCTGGGTGGAAATCGAACTCACGCCCCCTATAGCTCTGAAAGCAGATTCACTACCAACTGAGCCACCGAGGCAGTCAATTTTATCTAGCACTAATTGACTAGGTGTTGAAAAACCCGTGTTTATCCATAAACACACCAACTGTACCAACGTAAGTCCATTGTCACAGCTTCCGTTTTCGAGCTTTTTTCAGTTTTGGCCAATTTGGCTAATATTAGGCCCATTTCGACATTACCTGAGGCTGCCGGGCGCGCTGGGTACTCTGCTGAGCGGGATGGGTCGCGGCGACGTCGGCTCCACCATGGACTGGGTCATCACGTCCCCGCCGCCACCGTCCTCGGCTCGCCCGTACACGCCCAAATCACGCAGCCGCACCGACCCGCGACGACCGCTGCCACAACAGTAATTATGGAGAGACAAAGAAAAACAAATAACATTATTAAAAGAATAATAAAAATCCGGCTGCAAAATGTTGTGCCCTATGTCACTTCCACTGTTAAGACGATTCAAATAACACCGCATATGTCGATATCTATAAAGCTGTTTAGGCTGTAGGGCGTGCCAAAGAACCTCATACATACATACCCACATAAACACATACACTAGAGGTGGTCGTTGATTCAACAAACTGTTTTTTATAACAGCTTTTTATCCGTCAATGAAAAAGCAGCTTTTTGTCAATACGTAAACCAGTTGAAATCCAAAACCTAAAATTTGGTCAATGGCGTCTACGCTCAATGTAAAATGCAAAGCTGTTGCGTTGGTGTTGCGCGACATAAGAACACTTACGAATACTCCCGAGTCCCGAGTACTCCCGAGTACTCTCGCTCACTCCACTATATGGGCAAGCGAGAGACAACTCGTTACAAATAATTACGCAAAATATGTACTTATTACATGAGCAATAGGAATCGTGTATCAACAATGCTATGGTCCTTACAATTTTTAATCTTATTCATATAATATTAAGAACCCGCATTAAAGAAAAGGCTAATAATTAAATTAACTGTTTTTTCAACCTGTTGACCATTGACATGAAGCTGTTAAATTACATTGACGGAGAAACCGTTAATGACCCACCTCTAACATACACTCGAAAACCATAACTCTCCTTCTTACGCAGTCGGGTAAAAACCAGACTGTTAAATGTAGCGTGGACTGTGGATACAAAGACGTATCTAACGAATTTTTGTAATCTAAAATCGATTTAGCTGTTTAAGCTGTAAGGTATTCGAAGGAAACCTCATAGATGCATACACTCGAAAAACATAACTTTTCATTTTGCGGAGTCGATGAAAAAGAGATTACAGTTTTAAAGGCATTTTAGAAGTCCTGCGCGTATTTCTATGTCATCTGCTGCATGACTGGAGCCCGGTGTATGGCGACAGGCTCGCCCCCTGTCATATTTGGGACTAAATATCTTTCCGGCGAAGTTAGGGTGTTGTACTACACCTCTGCCAGCTCCCTCGGGGGAAAGGCGTGACGATATGTATTTGCATATTTCTGCTAGAAAATGTGTTTTAAGTGGAGATTTAGATTCAGATTCTTTATTCAGCTGCGCCCCGCGGTTTCACCCGCGGTTAAAAGTATCCTATGTGCTATTCTAGACTATAATCTATCTCTGTGCCAAATTTCATCCAGATCTGTTCAGCCGTTCTGGCGTGAAAGAGTAAGTAACAAACATCCATTCATCCATACATACAAACTTTCGCGTTTATAATATTAGCAGGATAACAATGATCCGTTATATTAGGCAAGTCATTTACAATTTTTCTTAAGTAAATTTAGCAATAAAAAGATTCGAAATAATAATTAAAAATTAAAACATTGAAATGACAATATTTTTGCATGCAGGTGTACAAATAAAATTTAAACAATTCATTGTTTGTAAAAAAAAAATTGGTAATTTTAATTTATATAATATGATGTGTTAATCTTTGGAGATGTTAAGTCAGAGATTACATGCCGTGAGAGTTTCTTACGTGTTCCGGTGGAAGGGCGAGGTGGTGACGTCATCCGGCGGTGACGTGGGCGCCGTGTTTGTCTCGCGGACGCCATTCGTAGGACGGGATTCCGTGAACACACTGTTGGGAATTGAAATATCGTATTTAATAGAGCCTTGAATCTACATCTATACTTCTATACTAATATTAGAGGTAACGTTTGTGTGTTTGTTTGTCGGGGGTATTCTCCAAAACTACTGAACCGATTCTAAAAAATATTTTACTACTAAAAAACTACATTATCCCTGAGTGCCATAAGCTATGAAATGCGAGGGAAGCCGCGGGCGAAAAGTCGTTAATCATTTTAAAAGTACACATGATCCGAGATAGCTTCTATTGGCTAAGTGGGGGATAATCGAAATACAGTGTAAACTATTTATAACGAAACTCAAGGGACTGAGCATTTTTTATTTTTATTTTATTTTATTGTTATTTTATTGTACAGGGAAAACAGACGGCTGCTAATTTTACACAGTAGATAAACGATAAGTGTTAACACAAAAGCCAATTTTTGTCGTTATAGAGAGTTATCGTTATAAGGAGTGAACAAAAAACAACCAAATTAACAAGAATTTTTATTATGTATGTCTTATATAATAAATGCTCATAAATTACTTAGTTTCAAAGTAGGTTTACGACTGATAATACGATAGATACTGCCTAAAAATATGAACACATTTCTTCGTAATAGAGAATGGCGTATCGCTATAACGAGTGCTTCAATATTAACGCAATGTTGTTATTAATGTTGTTGTTTTAACGCAAACCAACCAAGTTGGGCTTACTTCAACGTTATAGGGAGTTTATTGTTATAAAGGATAACGTTATAAAGAGTTTACACTGTATCTAGAAAGCGCATTCTGAAGCAGATTCTGAAGCTTATCTTGGTCACTCACTCCTAAGACTTTTCAAACGAGAGAGACAATGGCAAGACAATATCTCGAATTGCACTAGCGGATCCAGGGGGGAGGCTAAAGGACTCAAGCCCGTCCCCCAAAGTATCAAGGTCACTCAATACATACAATAGTCGAAAGCGTCTGTTGTGATAGTCCTTTTTTGTTTATCTCCCTTCAGCTACATCAACCCTACCCCCAAACTAAAAATCTCACCTATTTTGATCTAGCTACCTAAGAAAAAAGCAGACCCTAAACCAGAATCCTACATCCGCCACTGTCGACTAGTAAGAATAGAGCCCCATGAGCACTTTGAGAATGAGAGTGAATGTAGTGAGTACAGTAGTAGTACCTGTCAACCGGCGACACAGATCTAGTGGAGGTTCCAGAGGAGACGTGCGCGAGCAGCGCGGCGAGCGCGGGCGGCGGCACGCCCCACGTCGAGGTCTGGCAGTCCTGGGCCGCGCGCATCGCCATGTTGTTGCGTTCCGTCGTGTCTTCCAGCTGGAAGTAATATAACCATCATCAGATCAGCTGGAAGACTTCCACTGCAGGGACACCGATCTACCCCCTACATCGAGGGTAATTAAGCCGTTGTCCACCACGCTGGCTCAGTGCGGGTTGGTGGGTATCACATATCCACGAATAATGCATTCTAGGAAGCCATCCATCGCTAGACAAAAGCTTCTCCAAATGGTCACCAGTCTTACACGCTCACGTATTGTCTTTTGAATACAATTGTTCAAATCAAGTAATACAATTGTATTAATTGACTTAACATGAATTAGAGCTGCAAGCTAAAAAAGATAGTAGTCAAATGACATTAAACAATTGTTCTTTCGTTTCTAGACATAAGATAATAAAATGGAAAGGCTGCTGAAATGTTCTTGAAACAAAGTTTAAAAAGGTGCATTTGGTTTTGAAGAATACGGAACATAAAACAATTCCTTAAGTGATCGTTTTTTGCAGTTTGTTGCAATTGCAGTTGTTTTAACTTGGTATACAGCCCGCCCCTTGATACTCGTAGGATATGGTGTAATGTAACACGTTTCGTCACCTCGTGCAGTTGCGCCTGTGTCGCGAGCAGCATGTTCCTGTGTCGCGCGGCGTCCTGCGCGTGCTGCAGCGCGAGCGCGGCGAGCCGCTCCAGCGTGAACCGGCCCGCCTCCACTGACAGGATCTGCTCGAGGATGCGAGGCAGTTCGTTTTCGTCGTTCTCTTCCTGTAACATTACGACTATATTAGCAACTAGTCCAGTGATTTCACCCGCGGTCTCACAGGAACCGTTATTTTTTTTCGGGATGAAAGGTACCCTATGTCCTTTACTGTACCTCTGACAACGTGTTAGCAAAATTTCACGGGTGCGTCATACTTGATCGAAATATTTTTGGCATATTTTTATTTTAATACCTACAGCTCACGGCGAATAAGAGACATTTGAGATACCGATCCGTGTTAATAATATTATTTGACATAACCTTTTTTGTATCGAACATTTAAATGTTATACCAACATTTGATATAATCTTCAACTGGAATAGCATTAGTTTACATACCATTATTATGACATACCGTTACATTACCGATTACATACAATTGTTTGATACAATAATTATTGAACATACCATACTTTTGACTACTACTACTTCAAAATAACTTCTTCGATTGTTAACTTGTTTGATTGTTTTGATGATTATGTCAATAAGAGAGACTGTCATAAAAACCTGTGGCTAGGTAAGGTTAAATTAGAACTGCGACAACACACGGGGGATCGAGCCAAGCGAGCGAAGCGAGTGTGATTTTAAACATTTGTTTAGCGTTTGTAAAATTCGATCAAATGAGTTGTAATGTTTTACCTCTGATGATAATGTCAAATGTTGGTATTTTGGTTAAGTAGTTAGGACGTGAAAGCGCAACACATCCCAACGCACAAACAAATAAACAAACGAACATACTCTAACTATCCATACCTCTATCTGCATGATTTGTGTCTGCGTATCTGCAATAGCATCTCTCAGGTACTCCAGCATCTGAGTGGCTTCAGGGTCCGTCTCGGCTTGTTTCCTGGCCGTCTCCCGTTGCTTTAATTGTCTTTCTAGCGTCGACTCCAGTTCGCCGAGGGTTGTTCTAGCAGCGCACGCGCGTGACACCCAGCACTCGACGCGTGACCACGCCTCGCGGCACGCGGCTCGACTGCGGCCTAGAGAACGATCTGAGGCCAAGAATTGGACATTCAATACAATTGGCATGTACACAGACTTATATGTAAGTATTCATGCAAAAATATCAAAAAAATAGCAAGGGTTATGACCGGTTTAAGAACGCAAGAAAAAAAGAAAATTTTACCAAAAACGTTAACAAATCTGTATCGTATGTTGGCGGCTTTTAATCTAAGAAAGTAGTGGCACGAGGTCAATAGTTTTCAAATAAAACCGACGCGATTAGTGGCTGCGTTCGCGCTTTTAGGAGAGCGGAGCGCGATGTGTGTTCAAAATTCTTTTAGTCAAAATTTAATTTAAAGTAGCATAATTTCATCCTCCATGGTGCGATTGGATTCGACTGGATGCGCACCTCGCGACTATGACAGGATTTATGTAACACCCTGTTTATTTATAGTTACTTATAAGGTAGATAGATAGATAGATAGATAAACTCTTTATTGTTCACACCACAGATAACAAAACAACAACAGAAAAATAATGATAAAACTTATTCAATAGTGTAACAACTGGCGGCCTTATCACTAAAAGCGATCTAAGGTAACAAACAAACAAGGTAAGGTACAGGCGGAACTCATTTCTTTAGCGAGCTGGCGACCAATTCAATAAATTGTGCAAGTTAAGTGACTTCGACCTATTCGGTACGAGCGTTATTCGGCCAAGCAGCGGCTGAGCAGATCCTACTTTGCAGGTGATGCTACTGTGTATTTAATAATTACTTAGCTTTGTAATTTGTTTTTGTGTTTTTGCGTTTGTTATTCTATTTTTGTTAGAACTTTGTGTTATCGTGCGTTCACATTAAAGTTCATAACTATAGTTGCTAAGGCTGTTACTAATCGTGAAAATCTATAATTAGCTCTCTGATGCTATAAGTTATTAGTAAGATGTTTCAGCTGTTGATTTTCCTTAATATAAATAAATAAATAATTGTATGGAAATAAACAGAAATGTTTCTTAGTGATGTTTACGATTGTTAATGTATGAACGAATATAAGACCATGTACATGCAAATAAAATTTTAATTTTGACTTGACTTTACCGTGTAATCTGCCAGCTGCTCGACTGCTTAACTTGTCCCTGTGACCTTTTCTTAATAACGACACTTCTTCTTGTTTCCTCTTCAATACCTATAAAAACAATAAAGGGATTACATACATCCACACTATAACGAGTATTTTAAAATCGGAAGTAGCTTTGTCTGTCTGTGAGTTTGTAGGCTTTTCACGGCTAAACGGCAGAACGGATCTCTTGGTGAAATTTGATAATTAGTTACAGCATTTCAGCATACAGCATAACAGTTTCTGAATAGTATTTTCTAAATAAAGGCGCACGAAGTCAGATAGTAGTATGTGTATAATTTAGATTTTTAAAAAGCATTGAGAATTACTAATCAATTTTATCAAAGTATATTTTTATCATTTTTACCTGCTCCTTGAGCCTCGTTTCCGCTTCCAGCGATCTAATAATGTTTGCATTCTTTCGAGATTCTTTACGTAATTGTGCTACCTGCAAAAATCATTCACAAAATCAGTACATAATCCACACTAATATTATACAATCAAAAGTAGCTATGTCGGTCTGTTTGTAGGCGTTTCACGGCGAAATGGCTGAACGGATCTTGATGAAATTTGATAATCACTTACAGTTCATTACGAGGAAGGTTTTTGGATACTATTTTCTGAATAGAGGCAAACCAAGTCGCGTGTAGCAGCTATAGTAGCAGATAAACAGATAATGTTATTATTTCCAAGTTTCTTACTTCTTTGGCTCTGACGGCTTCGGCTTGCGCGTGGCGTTTCGCCTCTTGTCGCATTCGTTGTACTAGTTTCACCTGAAAACCATAGATATATAGAACCATAAGTAACTATTTATTCTAAGATAACTTTTTTAAATATGAATCCAAATAACTTTTTTTTTACTTTAACTTTAATTTTTCATTTTAATAGTATTTAATTTGAGTGTAAATGAATTTTAATATGGACATGGTCTGGAATAAATGGTTATTGTTATTATTTATTTGAATTCAGAAGTGGGATAAAATATAAGTTGGTCGATTTCGGGATGAAATACACTTTAGTGGATTTTTTCCGCAATTCAGTGGAGAAAAAATGTTCAGCTACTTGTACCGAGCGGGCTTAGTCATCTCAGTCGCACCATGCGTGGTATAATACCACCAGGTATAGCATTCCGAGTCAGAAATGGTCACGTGACGTCAAGTGGACACGAAAGAGACAGATAACCAGTGACGTCATCTGCTGTTGGCTCCCGGAATACTGAACCTTGTTGTTTTGGATCATGGCATCACGTGTCGTTGTCTCCTCGCTCGTGTTGCTAGTCGTCTCAGTCGCACCGTGTAGCGCTGTCTCGCTCGCTCACCTTGTCTCGCTTCATGGCTGTGAGCTCGTTCCGCAGCGTGGCGAGCTGGTTGGCGGCGGTGTGCTGCGCGCGCTGTAGCCTCGCGTGCTAGCGTCGCTAGTCGTCTCAGTCGCACCGTGTAGCGCTGTCTCGCTCGCTCACCTTGTCTCGCTTCATGGCTGTGAGCTCGTTCCGCAGCGTGGCGAGCTGGTTGGCGGCGGTGTACTGCGCGCGCTGTAGCCTCGCGTGCTAGCGTCGCTAGTCGTCTCAGTCGCACCGTGTAGCGCTGTCTCGCTCGCTCACCTTGTCTCGCTTCATGGCTGTGAGCTCGTTCCGCAGCGTGGCGAGCTGGTTGGCGGCGGTGTGCTGCGCGCGCTGTAGCCTCGCGTGCTAGCGTCGCTAGTCGTCTCAGTCGCACCATGTAGCGCTGTCTCGCTCGCTCACCTTGTCTCGCTTCATGGCTGTGAGCTCGTTCCGCAGCGTGGCGAGCTGGTTGGCGGCGGTGTGCTGCGCGCGCTGTAGCCTCGCGTGCTAGCGTCGCTAGTCGTCTCAGTCGCACCATGTAGCGCTGTCTCGCTCGCTCACCTTGTCTCGCTTCATGGCTGTGAGCTCGTTCCGCAGCGTGGCGAGCTGGTTGGCGGCGGTGTGCTGCGCGCGCTGTAGTCTCGCGTGCTAGCGTCGCTAGTCGTCTCAGTCGCACCGTGTAGCGCTGTCTCGCTCGCTCACCTTGTCTCGCTTCATGGCTGTGAGCTCGTTCCACAGCGTGGCGAGCTGGTTGGCGGCGGTGTGCTGCGCGCGCTGTAGCCTCGCAGGCTAGCGTCGCTAGTCGTCTCAGTCGCACCATGTAGCGCTGTCTCGCTCGCTCACCTTGTCTCGCTTCATGGCTGTGAGCTCGTTCCGCAGCGTGGCGAGCTGGTTGGCGGCGGTGTGCTGCGCGCGCTGTAGCCTCGCGTGCTCTCGTCGCTAGTCGTCTCATTCGCACCGTGTAGCGCTGTCTCGCTCGCTCACCTTGTCTCGCTTCATGGCTGTGAGCTCGTTCCGCAGCGTGGCGAGCTGGTTGGCGGCGGTGTGCTGCGCGCGCTGTAGCCTCGCGTGCTCTCGTCGCTAGTCGTCTCAGTCGCACCGTGTAGCGCTGTCTCGCTCGCTCACCTTGTCTCGCTTCATGGCTGTGAGCTCGTTCCGCAGCGTGGCGAGCTGGTTGGCGGCGGTGTGCTGCGCGCGCTGTAGCCTCGCGTGCTCTCGTCGCTAGTCGTCTCATTCGCACCGTGTAGCGCTGTCTCGCTCGCTCACCTTGTCTCGCTTCATGGCTGTGAGCTCGTTCCGCAGCGTGGCGAGCTGGTTGGCGGCGGTGTGCTGCGCGCGCTGTAGCCTCGCGTGCTCTCGTCGCTAGTCGTCTCATTCGCACCGTGTAGCGCTGTCTCGCTCGCTCACCTTGTCTCGCTTCATGGCTGTGAGCTCGTTCCGCAGCGTGGCGAGCTGGTTGGCGGCGGTGTGCTGCGCGCGCTGTAGCCTCGCAGGCTAGCGTCGCTAGTCGTCTCAGTCGCACCATGTAGCGCTGTCTCGCTCGCTCACCTTGTCTCGCTTCATGGCTGTGAGCTCGTTCCGCAGCGTGGCGAGCTGGTTGGCGGCGGTGTGCTGCGCGCGCTGTAGCCTCGCGTGCTCTCGTCGCTAGTCGTCTCAGTCGCACCGTGTAGCGCTGTCTCGCTCGCTCACCTTGTCTCGCTTCATGGCTGTGAGCTCGTTCCGCAGCGTGGCGAGCTGGTTGGCGGCGGTGTGCTGCGCGCGCTGTAGCCTCGCGTGCTCTCGTCGCTAGTCGTCTCAGTCGCACCGTGTAGCGCTGTCTCGCTCGCTCACCTTGTCTCGCTTCATGGCTGTGAGCTCGTTCCGCAGCGTGGCGAGCTGGTTGGCGGCGGTGTGCTGCGCGCGCTGTAGCCTCGCGTGCTCTCGTCGCTAGTCGTCTCATTCGCACCGTGTAGCGCTGTCTCGCTCGCTCACCTTGTCTCGCTTCATGGCTGTGAGTTCGTTCCGCAGCGTGGCGAGCTGGTTGGCGGCGGTGTGCTGCGCGCGCTGTAGCCTCGCGTGCTCTCGTCGCTAGTCGTCTCAGTCGCACCGTGTAGCGCTGTCTCGCTCGCTCACCTTGTCTCGCTTCATGGCTGTGAGCTCGTTCCGCAGCGTGGCGAGCTGGTTGGCGGCGGTGTGCTGCGCGCGCTGTAGCCTCGCGTGCTCTCGTCGCTAGTCGTCTCATTCGCACCGTGTAGCGCTGTCTCGCTCGCTCACCTTGTCTCGCTTCATGGCTGTGAGCTCGTTCCGCAGCGTGGCGAGCTGGTTGGCGGCGGTGTGCTGCGCGCGCTGTAGCCTCGCAGGCTAGCGTCGCTAGTCGTCTCAGTCGCACCATGTAGCGCTGTCTCGCTCGCTCACCTTGTCTCGCTTCATGGCTGTGAGCTCGTTCCGCAGCGTGGCGAGATGGTTGGCGGCGGTGTGCTGCGCGCGCTGTAGCCTCGCGTGCTCTCGTCGCTAGTCGTCTCATTCGCACCGTGTAGCGCTGTCTCGCTCGCTCACCTTGTCTCGCTTCATGGCTGTGAGCTCGTTCCGCAGCGTGGCGAGCTGGTTGGCGGCGGTGTGCTGCGCGCGCTGTAGCCTCGCGTGCTCTCGTCGCTAGTCGTCTCAGTCGCACCGTGTAGCGCTGTCTCGCTCGCTCACCTTGTCTCGCTTCATGGCTGTGAGCTCGTTCCGCAGCGTGGCGAGCTGGTTGGCGGCGGTGTGCTGCGCGCGCTGTAGCCTCGCGTGCTCTCGTCGCTAGTCGTCTCATTCGCACCGTGTAGCGCTGTCTCGCTCGCTCACCTTGTCTCGCTTCATGGCTGTGAGCTCGTTCCGCAGCGTGGCGAGCTGGTTGGCGGCGGTGTGCTGCGCGCGCTGTAGCCTCGCGTGCTCTCGTCGCTAGTCGTCTCATTCGCACCGTGTAGCGCTGTCTCGCTCGCTCACCTTGTCTCGCTTCATGGCTGTGAGCTCGTTCCGCAGCGTGGCGAGCTGGTTGGCGGCGGTGTGCTGCGCGCGCTGTAGCCTCGCAGGCTAGCGTCGCTAGTCGTCTCAGTCGCACCATGTAGCGCTGTCTCGCTCGCTCACCTTGTCTCGCTTCATGGCTGTGAGCTCGTTCCGCAGCGTGGCGAGCTGGTTGGCGGCGGTGTGCTGCGCGCGCTGTAGCCTCGCGTGCTCTCGTCGCTAGTCGTCTCAGTCGCACCATGTAGCGCTGTCTCGCTCGCTCACCTTGTCTCGCTTCATGGCTGTGAGCTCGTTCCGCAGCGTGGCGAGCTGGTTGGCGGCGGTGTGCTGCGCGCGCTGTAGCCTCGCGTGCTCTCGTCGCTAGTCGTCTCATTCGCACCGTGTAGCGCTGTCTCGCTCGCTCACCTTGTCTCGCTTCATGGCTGTGAGCTCGTTCCGCAGCGTGGCGAGCTGGTTGGCGGCGGTGTGCTGCGCGCGCTGTAGCCTCGCGTGCTCTCGTCGCTAGTCGTCTCATTCGCACCGTGTAGCGCTGTCTCGCTCGCTCACCTTGTCTCGCTTCATGGCTGTGAGCTCGTTCCGCAGCGTGGCGAGCTGGTTGGCGGCGGTGTGCTGCGCGCGCTGTAGCCTCGCGTGCTCTCGTCGCTAGTCGTCTCATTCGCACCGTGTAGCGCTGTCTCGCTCGCTCACCTTGTCTCGCTTCATGGCTGTGAGCTCGTTCCGCAGCGTGGCGAGCTGGTTGGCGGCGGTGTGCTGCGCGCGCTGTAGCCTCGCGTGCTCTCGTCGCTAGTCGTCTCAGTCGCACCGTGTAGCGCTGTCTCGCTCGCTCACCTTGTCTCGCTTCATGGCTGTGAGCTCGTTCCGCAGCGTGGCGAGCTGGTTGGCGGCGGTGTGCTGCGCGCGCTGTAGTCTCGCGTGCTCTCGTTGCGCCGCCTGCAGTCGTCTCAGCTCGCGTGACATCGTGGACACTCGGCGCTCGTACTCTTCACGCACTCGCTTGAGCTTCTCGCTCGGCGGAGATGCCTGGGTCGCTGTAGGGGGGGAAACGTGACGTCATTAAGTTCTTATGTATTGCGATCTGTGATACGCTACCGATCTCATCACGCGCTTTACGTAAATTACGCTAAAACATAAATTTGGAATGTTTGTGAGTTTGTTTGTGTTAGCTTGTTACTTCTTATGACTGCAACGGCTGAAAGAGGTAGTCACACTAAGACTAATTTTTATTATGATTAAACAAAAAGCAAATAAAAAACGATAATAGCTTAGTTGAAGAAAGCTCGCTTTTTAAGCCAGAGGAAGCGGGTTCGATCCCAGTCGAAGGCTCGTACCAATTTGTTCATTATTTTTCATCTATATTAATACTTAAATTTATAGAATCTTTGTTTGTGTGGTAGGTTTTTATTATTATTTATCTTATTCGTATTTTTTGTATTATTATTATTATTTTTTTTTTTTTTCCTCTGATCTTCCAGTGTATATGTTATGTTTCCTTTACGCGCTAGCACTATTGTTGTACTTACAAGTAGTGACCTATATTTGGCCTATTTGTTAATCTCTTTGTTTGTTTTTACGTTTAACCAGGCTGTTTGGTCATCCAAATAAAATAAAATAAAATAAAAATAAAATAAAATTATGTGAATATTATATGCGTATTTAATGTCATCTGTTAAATCACTGGATTTGACGTATGGCGACAGGCTCTCCACGTCACATTTAGGACTGAATATCGTGCGGCGAAGTGTAGGTGTCGTAATACACCTCTGCCAGCAACTTCGGGGGAAGGAAATGACGATAATATGTTGAAACAAGTACCATTATTCAAAGAAAAACAAAAAACTCGGCTGCAAAATGTTTTACCCTATGTCACTTCCACTTTCAAGACGATTCAAATGACACCTCACATGTCGAAATCCATCAAGCTGTTTAGGCTGGGGCGTGCCAAAGAAAAACCTCAGACATACATACATACACTCGAAAAATATAACCCTCCTTCTTGCGCAGTCAAGCAAAAAATAACCGTTTCTAAACTTTATTACATCGCGTGAAACCGCAACGCACAGCTAGTCTACCATATACTCACATAACGAAGCCAGTACTTTGTCCCGCTCGTCGTTAGTCGCCTTGATCTGGTGATGGAGCGTGTCCAGTCGCTGTTCGTAGTGCGTCCTCAGCGCTGCCAGTCTTCGTTGGGACACTTCCAGCTGTTCTATGAGACGAGCTTTGGTGTCGATGTCTTCGCTCAGAGCGGCCAGTTGGGCGGTTAGTGCGCGTTGACCTTAAACAAAAAAAATGGTTGTCTGTTAAGTCGGTTTACGGACGATAGTTTAACGTGACAACGTCATAACAAATCAACAATGAAATCTTCTCTTCGGACGCATAGGCCAATCGAGTGGAAAAGAGATAGATGATATCTTAGCTTTTAAGTATTTTGTTTCCAGTCTGTTAGTATCTGACAATACTTCTCTACGATTGAAATAACACATTCTGAGAAATTTGAGAAATTCTCTACATTTTAATTCAAAATCAAGATTTTGACTTTGACTCAATAAAATAAAATAAATAAATTCGGGACATTTCCACACAGGGTCGCCTGACCCCAAACTAAGCAAAGCTTGCACTATGGCTGCCAGAGACTGATATACATACATATGTATATATTTTTAAATACATACATAGATAAATATTTAACACCCAGACGTGGAACAAACATAACATAAATGTTTACCCTAGGTAGAAGTCGAACCCACTGTTATTTTTTTTAATAATGATTAATTTCATGTTTTTAATGGAACAGCTGTTATTTTTTTCACGATTTCAGAGTTGACCCCATAGAAAAATGTTGTTCATAATGATGAGTACAATGACACCCTTTCAGCGTATTAGGCCGAGTGGCTAGCCCTGATTTCAGAGTTTCTAGGCCGCCCGAAGGCCTCTGACATGGCTTGTTGTTATAGAAAAAACAACAGGCTAGAGTGAATAAGTGCCTTATAAGTCGTCGCGCTCCATCTTAGACCACAACGTCGCTACACATCAGGCGAGTTGGTGGTCAAACGCCGACCTATCCCACTAATATTATAAACGCGAAAGTTTCTATGTATGGATGGATGGATGTTTGTTACTCTTTCACGCCAGAACGGCTGAACAGATCTCGATGAAATTCAGCACATAGATAGATCATACTCTAGAATAGCACATAGGATACTTTGTAACCGCGGGTGTAACCGCGGAGCGCAGCTCGTTCTAAATAAAAAAAAAACAGAGGTCTACAATTTAACGTGTCATCCGAGATATGGTAACGCTCAGTATGTATTGTATTGTATGGTATGGGTATTGTATTGTATAGTATGGGTATTGTATTGTATGGTATAGGGTATGGGTAGCATCGATACACTTTTATTAAAGTACCTTTATTATGGTTCCAAATAAAAGATTATGTATTTCTATTTGTATTGTGAGAAATGTGGTACCTTTAGCTTCTTCGTCGTCAATATCCGAGTGCGACTCGTCGTCCTCCGGGTCGGAGTCGTCCGCGCTCTCTCCCTCGGCCCTCTCCCTCTCTCCTATGGTGTCGGCGGCGCTCGTCATGCTCTCGCTCATGTTCAGCTTGCGCTGGAACTCTAGCTCGCCCATACTGCGGGCTAGGAGCTCTTTTTCCTGAAAATTACAGAAATATTTTTAGTGATAAGGCTTTTAGTTATAAGGCCGCCAGTTGTTACACTATATTATAATAAGTTTTATTATAATTTTTCTCTTGTTGTTTTGTTTTTTGTGGTGTGAACAATAAAGAGTTTCTCTATCTATCTATTTTAGTATTTTTGTTGATTTACAAGGACACGGAACGCGAAATGACAAGGAACATACATTATTATGTGCGTATTGTATGTCATCTGCTACACAACTGAAGCCCGGTGTATGGCCACAGGTTCGCTCCCTGTCATATTTAAGGCTGAATATCGTCCAGCGAAATGTGGGTGTTGCACGCCTCTGCCAGCCCCTTCGGGGGAAAGGCGTGACGATATGTTACACGGGGTTGCTCGCACTGGTTACTTGTTTGTCCTGGCTTTGTTACCGCGATGACAAAGGTAGGGTGAAAATTTAAATCGATAAATTCGGTACGAATATTATTTATTTCTTTAGATATGTGTTGTTTTTCTGTCCGTAAATCTTCACAAGCAAACCATGGCGCTCGAGTTTGTACAGTCAGTTTTTATAAATCAATTCTAAATACTACCGCCATTAGCAAACAGGATGTTCTGCTAGCTTCTACATCTACATCTTCTTCTACATTCTACATCACTGCTTCTTCTACATTGCGTTCGATTCCACCATCAAGACCGCAGATATTCTATCTCGCTCACGTACCCATAATGTGAGTGAGACATAACGTTACCTTGTACAGTTCTCGTTTAGCGCCGTCTATGACCGTCATGGGGTCGCTGGTGGACTCGTGTCGCCGCCGCGTCACCACCACCGCCTCGCGCTTCCTGCTCGCTTCTAGCATCGCGTTCGATTCCATCAGCTGAGCTCGCAGGTCTTCTATCTCGCTCACGTAGCCCTGGAAAGAAAGAAATGGATGTAAAATCGTTTTATGTTGGACTATCTAAAAGTCAATGTCGAGGATAGATCTAAGTGAAGGAGACAAGTGAAAATGGCTAAGAGAAAGAGAGAGAGCAATTTTGTACTTGTTTTTTGAGCTAGTGACTCTGAGCCACTACTCTGGGTAGTGTCCAAACATGATGGTAGAGTCAATTTTATTAACCGACTTCCAAAAAGGAGGAGGTTCTCAAGTCAACTGTATGTTTATTTTTGTATGTATGTAATCGACTACTCCGTCAATTGTGAATCGATTTTATTGATTTTTTTTTTTTGGTGGACCATACTTTAGAGGTGGGCCCATATTTATTTTATCGAATCAGTAGGAACAGTTTTTAAAATATCAACAAGAGTCTAAAAATTGTTTACATGGATGACGCGAGAAGTCGGTTTTTTTTAGTTTTGCTTTTTATTTTGACTATGACATTCATGTATAAAGACATTTTGATTTGATTTATGATATAGAAAAAATGGACAAATACCTGAACTAAAGACGTCAATGAGCAGTCATTAGTATCTGGGCTGCCGTCTTTAGGTGCCCAAGTACCTAGCGCCTTCTCCGCTACCAGTTCACTGTTCCTAGCTGATAGCTGTTCTATAGTTCCCTGCATGGCCTTCACGCGTCTCCTGAGGGATTCCACCTCAGCTGTGAGGATAGCGTTCTCTTGGACTACGTCGCTCCAGCCTTCTTCGCCGTTTTCTGCTATCACGCGTTTACCCTGAAGAGTAGAAATATAGTACAATGCAACCATTGCAAGTTTTTTCCACAATAATAATAACAAAACAATACGTTCCAGTCTGTCAAACTATAAAATAGTTATAGTACAGCTAAAAATGGTCCAGGTAAAGTAAATACTAAATTAATGAACAAAACAATTATTTTCGAATAACATTTTTTTTTTAAAGAAGTAGTTTAGAAATTTATAGGCTATGAGCCTCTATCTAGCTGCGTCTGAAATGGCTTAAAATATTCTGTCTGAAGATAAGTCGCACTCTATTAATTATGACGAAATAATACGAAAACAAAAATGAACATGAGTCGTATTGCAGGTTTAATGTGTGCTCATAAAAGTTTCAACTCTTTTTACTTTTATTTTATTTTTGAGATTGTTAAATCTGTTACTTTTTTAATTTTAGTTAAGTAATTATATATTGTTTTTAAATTCTGTTCTCTGACATATCATGAGTGTACTCTGATTTACCTATTCGAATAAATATTTGAATTGAATTGAAATTAATACAACTCAAGTTGCCTCGCCATATTTATTCATTCTCACCTGTTTGAATTCTTGTAGTTCCAGTTGCAGCCTGGCCACCTCAGCCCGCAGCTGGTGTATAGTCCGGGAGCTGAGGTCCTGGTTGACCACGCATCGGTTCTTGATGTTACGCGCTCGGTTCGCGTACTTCAGCGTGTTGAGCGTTTCCATGAAGTCGCGGTCGCTGGGCGATACACACGCTATCATTACGGTGTTGCTGTTTCCTGATGAAGATTTAATTATTTTAGCTATCAAATGAACAGAAGAGTATATAACTAATGACACGCAGATTTTTTTGTGAATTAATCATCGGAATAATATAAGGAAGACGCGGCACGAGTGTAATTTCTAATACACAGCGCGTGAACTTAATATAACTACAAGCAAATGGACACTACACAGCTCCGTTGACAGTATTATGTTACGTGTATCAATATTAAAGATAGAGACGTATTGGTTGCGTTTGTTTGTGATTACGGTGAATTGTGTATTTTTTTACACCTAATTTATGCGGTCCATTTTTAGGCTTTAGGACCGTCTCTCTCTTACATATATATGATCGAAGGAATTAAGCACTTCTTCGAGTCGATAGTCTCTCGTTATGATACATATCATGTATGTAAGGTATATGTATTTCCATTACTTTTCACTTTCTTCACTTTCAGGGCTCGTACCGTAACATCTTATTGAATTTACAAAAATTGTTCTTTTGTCAAAAATAATTTATATTTCTTTTGTAATACGCAATTCAATCGCACTTATTTTAGAAGTTCAAGACACAAGCATAATATCTGTATACCCCAACTCAATAATAGCATGTTTTCTAATAGTGTATATGTAATGGCTCTTAAATTGTATAATACCTTACCCCTTGACATAAAATTATTGGAAGGAAATAGATTCAAAAATAAACTTAAATCCTGGTTTATCCATAAAGTTTTTTACACTACAAGAGAATATCTTGAGGACCGGAAATTAATCTCATTTAATATATTAGATCTTTAAGCAAGTTTATTACTAAGTAGAAACTACTGTATATTTCGAAAAACGAAAATTGTACGCTCGAAATGGGCAGCATCTTGTGTTATGTGTCATCAAACAGTTATTCAATAAATATATTCTGATTCTTCTAATGATTTTAGGTACACCTGCCGACAGTATCAGAAACAGTATCACCGCGCAATAAAGTTCAAAGTCGCGCAGCGTCGGCGGCTGAACCTAAAAATCATCGCAATAAGATGCCACGGTACGGGCCCAGGGGGCCTACCATGCCATCTTATTGCCATGATGGTGATGTTTTGTTCTCGACGCTGCGCGACTATGGACTTTATTGCGGGGCGATATGATTCGCGGTCGCGCAACGTCGACAACAGAACGAAACCATCATGGCAATGAGATGTCATAAAAACAACAACAACAACTCTTTATTATAAACATAAAATAATTACAATAGTACTTAAATAAGGCCTAACTAAGTTTTTAATGGGCGGCCTAATCGCTCAAAGCGATCTCTTCCAGGCAACCTGAATGGACAGGAACATTTATAAAATAGAGGCCTTGAAAGTCATAGTAGGCCCTGTCCTTTTTTAGGCACCTCAAATGTATTGCTCCTATGCCAGTCTCGTTTACTACTCACATTGATTGTAAACTTGTTCATATTTATGCTGAATCATGTTCCACCAACCTCCCAGAGAGTCCTGCAGCAGGCGAGTCAGCTTCGAGTCCCGGTACGGCACATGAAGTACTTTCCTCGACTTGTCTCCCAGCGCTGAGATGACGTTCCCCAGCGCTAGTAGACCGCAGTTTATTGATATACCCTCGCGTGCTCGCTCGCCCGTCGCACCTAGGAAAAGAAAGAGTTTAAAATTAAGTAAAATTGATAGGTCCAGTTGGATGTCTGCAGCGGGTTCAATTATTTTTAGGAATAGGGTAATATATGCTACAGGATGGAGATTCCGCTTGGGATTATTGTCTTCGTTTTCCCATATAAATTTGCAGCCGTTTAAAGTAGCGGGATTGTGAACCTCTTTCAGAGATGCTCCATTGGCGTAAAATGAAGAAGATATTAAATTAGGCCGTTTCTGATATACATAATATGTTTTTAAATAAACTAGCTTTGAATTAACCTTTTTGAATGTGAACTCGATCATTATGAATTTGTAAAGTATATATTGTAATGAGTACCTTGTATCTATCAAAATCACACAGCCCCACCACAATTTGTAGTCTAGGGGTAAATTTATGAGACATGCAAAGTGACTCATTAATATAATTAAGATTTTTTAAAGTTTATTGAAGTGTATATTAGTTCATACCTGTTCGCTTCAGTCTTTCCGACCCAGCCAAGTCAACAAAATGAAATTTGGCAGTCAATGTTTCATACTGATCAGGTGACTCTGTATCTGCCTCCCTTTCCACCCCATCTACTTCCGCAGCTAGCCGTCTCTGTCGGAGGAGAAGCGTGAAGACGGCGTGCGAGCGAGACGACGATGAGTTCATGTTGGTAGCTGCTGTGGTTCTGGCTAGGGCGCCGGCGCGTAGTGCACTGAGGGCTTCTGGTATACCTGAGAAAGAAGATCATTTGAAAAAAGACCGCCGAATGCGGTTGAAACTATAGTCGGAATCGTCGACTAAATCGTACGTGAGTAATGCCCGTGTCATAAATCACAATATGCGAAAACCACTTCAGTTTTCATAATAAGATCATTTGTAGACTTAGAAGAACCGGTAGCAATGATAATCTGATAAAATAGTTTGGCTACAGGCAATAAACACCACTTTATCATCAGTAACCAAAGTTTGGGAAAGTAGATTTAGTTTCTTTTTACTTGAGTTATGGGAACTTCAGGCCAAATCGTGCCATGTAGTTACCGCTCTAGGCAATTTTGAAAAACCTTATAAGTCAAGTCAAGACTGCTACTTATGTTTTACCTATTATTTTAGTATGTAGTAAATTGACTTGTGATTAAATATACCGACCTCTAACTGGCCGCATCGAAGCGCCAACTATTTTGACCCCTCCGCATCCGTCTTCAGTTATTCTTAGTGCACCCTGAAAGCAATTTAAAAACTTTAAAGTACCAGTACACAAAAGCTATTTTAATTGTTAACACTACGAGTACTATAAATGATCTTGCTATCCTTATACTAAGGTGGGATAATCCCAGTGGAATCTAAGGTTTCGTAATAGCCGGAAAATTATAACAATTCGACACGTAATCTTATGTAACACAAACAACTGAAGTAACATGTAAGGATTCATTTCTCAGATTACATCTGAGCTGACTTCTTCGAACATTTACAACCCTATATCGTAGACATAGAGCTGAAAATTTAACGCAATTTGAATATACGTGATGCGATTATCTATCTGTTATTGTTTCTCAGAGATGTACTATAAATGTATGTAAAGTGGTGCAAATAGCTAATTTAGTCATGAGGCCACATCTTGTGCAACAAGATGCCATGTACAGTATTTTGCTCAATAGAGCAAGAATGCCAGGTAAAGAATCCAAGTACAGTTAACGACGAAATATTTTGCCCTTTCGCTGTTTTAGATATGAAATTGCTGACTTCCTTACTTTCTTCACTTTCACTTATCGAGCAGGTAATGTTTTAAGATCTGAAACTTAGTTTTTTAGCGTGAAAGTACTTCAAATATTGTCTACTGTTTTGGTCTAATTATATTGGCGACTGTACCTACGTGAGTACAGAGCTATTTCATCATGCATAGTAGAGCTTGGTTCTAAGAGATGTATTGTTTACAACTGCATGCAAATGAATTACTGTGCTAACAAGCTTACTACTTAGCCTATAAGGAACAATAACTTCATCAGAGATCTGACTAATACCGCAGTAGTTGTGGTTTGCAGGCTTGCAAGACAAAACATGCGGTGAAGAATTATTTATTTTTTTATTTTTTATTTATTTAGAAAAACACTATAAAGCACGTTTGCCATGTGCTTACGCAACCTCAGCTTTACCTCAGATCAAGATGATAATGAGATAAAAAACAAACAGATTAAAATAATCCACTGTTACAAAATAAATTGACATCCTAGGTTTATAAAAGGCTCCATTTCAACGTACCTTAGCGAAAGGATCTTTGGCGGGATCCAGTAAGTCGACAATATCTTCATTGTAGAGCTCTATGAACTGCGCCTGGACGGAGAACTCCGGCGGCAGCTGGCCCTGGGCCCGCGCAGTCTCCGCGCGCTCCTCGGCGCCCGTGAACAGGTCCCGGATGGCGCGGGGGATGATGCCCTTGCGCTCCTCGTCGCCGTCCCCTTCACCTTCCCACCCGCTGCCCATCGTATATGTCTTGCCGGATCCAGTCTGTTGACAACAATACCAATCGGTCATACTCTATAGCTCCATCATATTTCTTTTTACGTTTCCAGCGGCCATTGAAACGTGGATTCTATATAAAGGCGATATACGTATATTCTATACATATATGTACTGATGTCTAACTGTATGTTAATGGACAATAATTCAATATGGCTCACATTCTAACACCCACTCGAAAATGAGTCGTACAGGGCTCGAGCCTAATGTGATGCGATTATGTTTGGAGAGGTCGTAAAAGTGAAAAAAAGCGATGGCAGCCTTGTTGGGAGAAGGCCCGCCTCTCCTGCCAGAGGGAGCGGGTCCGAACCCAGCCGACGGTACGCACCAATTTGTTCATTGTGTGAGCATATGTGCTTATTGTATGTTATCTGCTACATGACTGGAGCCCGGTGTATATGGCGACAGGCTCGCCCCCTGTCAATTTTGGTACTGAATGTCTTCCGTCGAATTGTGGGTGTTGTATTATAACACAACTATTATAGTGAGTGTTACCTCTGCCAGCCCTTCGGGGAAAAGGCGTGACGATATGTATGTAAGTATGTATGTAGGTCATAAAAGTTTGTGATCCACTTTGTTGCTCTTTGTCTCACTTCTACATTGAGATAGATATATAACATGAACATGATGGAGATGTTTTTCGCAATAAATGTAGTACATGTTTCAGTAGAGCTGTGTCGCGCTCCATGTCCACTATTTTCACGGAGCATTGGATATCAATTATCGTTCTGGTCGAATTCGCCTTCCACGTAGGTTTGTAAGCCGGTTCGCTTGTGGCACAAACGGGCCGTTCACTTTGGCAACGAGCCGTTTGAAGATTGCGTTTGTGGCTTAGAAGTACAGAGTACCTAAGTACTTAGTTGATGTCGATGTATTAACAAAGAATTAAATCATTTCACTGTACTGTACTAATCGGAACCTTAAAATTAACTTTTTAAAGTTTCTAATATGACCGAACGATTGTGCATTTACTGATTGAAATAATTTCCAATTTTTATTTTCATTTGGAGAAAAGGTATCTCTGTCCCGGTCACTCTCATTGTAGTGACATATTTCACACACATTACTAACAAGAGAAACGGCTATCAAGATAATCGCGCTCGATTGCGGTCTCGAGTATGGCCCAACTCGCTTTCTTTGGCCTTCCCAACACCCAAATACAGAAGATAAAAAAGGCGTATGTCGGAACACAGTGAGAGAGACAGATTAGAATTCATGAACAAATTAAAAGAACACATTCTAATGTGTTCACTTTCCTAGCGGAAGAAGTTTGTAACGTATTAATTACCGCCAGTAGGGGGCGTGACGACGGTTCCCACGGTCACGGTGACCGATCACAACTCACTTTCTAAGGCAGCCAGATTAGATAATAGACACTGCTGAGACTACGGTCAACGCCACTATTTCAGAAGAAACCACCGGGGATAGACCCCAGAAGTCGATTGTAACTGGGGAACACGGAATACTCCCTATTACATACAGCAATATAATGTAGGAGATAGACTCTTAGACCAGATATCTGATCAAAAGATAGACTAGAAGGGTTTCAATAAGCTGGACGAACGTTGTCTTTGAAAGGGAACATTGTTTAGAAGAAGTTACAACGAAATCACAATGGGTCATGCTCTCCAATATTTTGGGATCCAAATAAGCAAAAGCTTGGAATAGCTTCATGCCTTGTTGACAGTTTTAACAACGAATCAAAGCTTTCCCCGAAGAAATCGCACGGTTTCACAATTTAGCAACACTTGTGAGAAGAGCATTGCAAATTTACCAAAAAATTTAAGATGCTCTCTTAAAATCGAATGTGTGTTTATTTAAGAGACACGATATTGAGATTGAAATTGCTGTATTTAGAAACTTTACTTTATTTATTTTTTTAAGTAAATTTCACTTCTGGTATTTAAATATCATCATTGTCGTCGTCAATACGTAGGACATAAGAGATCTTCTTTCGAATTCGATCCTACCTACAGAAAATGTCAAAAAACTGGAATGATGCTCGTTGATAAAACCGCTCAAAAGCGATTATAGCCTAGTTGAAGAAAGCTTGCCTCTTAAGCCAGAGGGAGCGGGTTAGATCCCAGCCGAAGGCACGCACCAATTTGTTCAATAAGTGAACATTTGTGCTTGTCTAATGTCATTTGCTACGTAACCGGAGCCCGGTGTATGGCGACAAGCTTACCCCCCTGTCACACTTGTGACTGACTATCATCCGACGAAATATGGGAGGCGCCCTCTTCGGGGGAAAGGCGTGACGATATTGTATGTGATAAAACAGCGACGCGCTAATTGAAAAATTATGGAGAAAACTTCTTAAACTAACAATTCGCTGTTAAACGTTGAATAAGAAATAGCGTGCGAAATAATTGTAAGTCTTGCAGACTAATCAGCAGTATGATTAGTCTCGCCACCGCGGGCTTTCTCTCCTTGTAACGCCTCTATCTGGTAGTTTGTTCTGTTCGAACAGGCTCTACTGGTTCACTGATTTAATTAGGTATCTAGGTTAGGTAATTATCATAACATATCGTCAAGCCTTTTCCCCGAGGGGGCTGGCAGAGGTGTAATACTACACTCACACTTCGCCGGACGTTATTCAGTCCCAAATGTGACAGGTGAGCCGGTCGCCATACACAGGGCTCCAGTTATGTAGCAGATGACATATATTACGCACGTATGTTGCACCACAATGAACAAATTGGTGCGTGCCGTCGGCTGGGTTTGATTGAACCCGCTCAATTAAAAAAAAATTAAAGTAATTTCTAAATGATAATTTGGTACTTATCATTTGGAAATTATTGGAGCGGATGATTGAAGTGGTAACTAATATCTTGAACTGACCAGATTGTGTATACACAGAAGACGAACAGCATGACACATTAATTTTATTGTTAAAGTTATTTGCATCAATTATCAGATGTAGTCAGCGGAGATTTATTAGCTTACCGCGAAAGATAATCTATCTAGAGAAACCAAGTAGGATAAAAATACTTGAATAAGTGCACATACATAACCAATATAATTATATAGTAATCTGTAGTCGATCAGTCGTCACGACTGCCATCAGACATTGCAGGCACGCGCCGGCTCTGGCAATGGCAGACAGACGGACGCCGCAACACTCATACGTTTTGCAGCATTACCTAGTTGCAGAGCACGTGCCGCTTTTTATCACGAGTCAGCTATAATTTGGCATTTGAAGGCAGAATTTAAATATTCGTATTGTCTCTGCACTGCAAACTCATATTGTTAATGGCTAGGTTATAATATAAACTGTTTTACGAAGCCTTACTTTTTTATTTATGAGTAACTAGATGCGCCCCGCGGTTTCACCCGCATTTAAAAAGTATCCTATGTACTATTCTAGACTATAATCTATCTCTGCGCCAAATTTCATCCAGATCTGTTCAGCCGTTCTGGCGTGAAAGAGTAACAAACATCCATCCATCCATACATACATACAAACTTTCGCGTTTATAATACGAGTAGGATTATCGTTAGCTCTTGAATGTAATATTTTATACCCTCGTTTATATGTAAAAGCCTAAAGGCCAGGCGTGCTCCTGTATAATGTTTCCATACTTTTAGTTCATACTTTATAACATTGAATTCTAGATATTACTTTATAGTTTAGTAGTAGGTAAGGCTAGGACTTATACATGGCAGATTAGAACTTTAAACTAGCAATTTGTCTTTATATCAATGTACAAAATGTTCCCGCTCTAGTAATTAAATCGTACATCTACTTGCAGTCTACGAGCTGCCTAATTTGTTGTATAGCATTACAATAGCCATTAAACATGCGGTAGGTCCTCTAGGCAAGTAATGCAGCCGATTGTGTCTTCCGACCTAATAAGGAGCGGTAAAGGTGTCGGCGGATCTCGCGTGGACTGGACTCGTGCCAAATGGACGACAGTTACTGCATCCAGTGAGTGGTTTTAGTATCCTGTCGCTATTATAGGAACAACAGTTTGGTTAGAAAATGAGCTGCGCCTTGCCGTTTTACTATTTGCATTATCTACCTACTACTACTTGTTGCGCGTTTCCATCATTCACATACAAATAAACAATAAACAAATAAAAAATACATACAAATGGAAAAAGTTTCTTTAGTACTTGCATTTACATGTAAAATACATAGTACAAAAATTGTAAAAACATAATTAAGAAAAATAAGAGTACTTAGTTAGATTGGTGCTACTTTATAAATTAGATGTTCGACATTAGTACTAACAAAATTATTAGAAAATTCTTATAGTTTATATGTAAGTATTTTAATTTTTTCATGACATCGATTGACGAGAGAGCACGTAATGCGACAAAACGACGTTTTGCAAGCCGCCTTTTGATAATGTTACGAAAATTGTAAAACACATGTGTCAGGGAAGTTTACTTTGCAATTATCGAGCATGTATAAATCGCGAATATTTGGACTGTGCAAATATTGGCAAGGTCGATTGAAAAGCAAACGTTACACAGTTTCGTATTAAAGTAGTCATAGGTCAAGGAGTATCTATGTTGAATAACTTTTTTCAGTTCATTACATAATTTGCAAGGTATGCAAAATAATACAAGTCGTAGGAATATGGCGTGCTTCTCGGAAGATCCTTGGGATTCTAGCATCGAAGAGCTGGGAGGGCTTAGTATTACATACGCCAGAGCCCCCTACCTAGAAATTTTGACAAAGCCAACTTTAGTCCATTATTCATATTGAGAGTTCGAAGCATAGAAATAGAAAATTTATAAACCAACAACAACAAGCTCTCTACAACATTAATACTCGTAAGTCCAAAGTCCGAAAATCAATAAGTAACTATATTACAAATCTAACCATACTCTCTTAATATCTATTCTTCACATTTATTAATACGTACATTTGTATATATATTTCGTTAATTTCTCACAAGACATCTATACATCCTTGGTAACGCCATTAAACCCAATAACGGCCATGCAAACGCCAACGAACATTAAAATGCATCACCATTGCCCCAAGGAACATTCTCAATCATTGGACAGACGTGGAATTAGAATCACGTCTGTAACAGTAAGCCGCAAGCCATTAAGCAGTCGACTAAGTAGTATAAAGTACTTGCGCAGGAGCACCTTGTTTGGTCTGATGTCATGTTTGCAAACCAGGCGGCGGAAACGACCTTGCGAATTCATTTAGAATATCCTTAGATGAGATTAGCACGTGGATGTAGGTGAGTTATGGCTGAAAACTGGTTTGTTTATGGTAATATAGATGCAGAGTAGGTGTGTCACGGTAGTGCCCCTGGCAAGTCTTAGTGACGGTCGAATTACAAAACTACGTGAAACTTGATATTTTTCGTTGTTTAAGTGGATTATAGCAACAACACAGTTGGTGGTCTTAAGGGATACAAAACTTATTCCCGTTATGTAGTACCCGGCTGTTATGTAGAATCGGCCAACGGTTCGGTGTCTACGTTACGCTAAACATATGCCGTCGTTAGGACTTGATTAACTCATACATACTATACCTAATAAGTTTAAAAATCAAACTTTAGGGTGCGACATCGTGATTATCACCTCAGTAGGTGCGGGTATGTTATAAACGGTTGGTCGTAAAAAAGAATAACTTACTTTTCTATTGTATAACAATCGTGGTTCTGCTGTATGACGTCTTTCAAATGGACATCCAATAGACATAGTCGACACTAGCAAAAGGACAAAGGTAACTTTATCTCCTCTGTTGGTTCATCTCATAGTTCAACCGGTCGACATGTCATAAGACGAGAAGGTAACGTTTACACAACATCCCCGGGGCAGGTAGTAGTAGCAATTATAAGTGAAATGTCAACAACGGAGTTGAACGGACGATAAACGATGCGCCTCCGGCCGACCTCCTTCCATTTGTGGCTTCAGCGACCCCATAGGAACTGAGGAATTAACTGTGGTCACAGTTAATGTGGCCATCGCATGCGAGATGGCGAGTCTTTATCTTTTTGAATTCAGATAAGTGATACGCTGATTTGAAAGTAAAGACCGAGCCGTACTGAAGACTATTTCTGACATACCAGTCCGTTGAGATCCTTAACATTGCAAGCTGCTGATAAAGAGCAAATAATTCTGTGACACTTTTCTACAACGACTTAAAAAAAAATGATAGTAGAACTTGGCTTTTATCAATTTACCACATCACTAATTTTATCGTCAACTTTCGTTATGTTCAACTGACATAAAATCACACGTTTTCGAGCTCTACTAAAGAATCATATGTAGAGCAAGCTCAACACGGACATGTGATAAGAGAGAAAATTCTCTTATCTACTTGTACTACTTTCAATTTCAAAACGCAATTATAAGATCAGTTATTCAGAATGTACCGAATAACCGACATCAGCATAACTGTGTTAAACTATAAACATAGTAGCGTTTGACATTACTGTGTTATACTTTTATATACACCCAGTAATTTGTGTTTTTTCTTTGTTATAGTTTATAGTTTTTCTTGAAAAATAAAACTATACTATCAAAGAATGCCTTGATTGTGACAAAATAACCGTTCATCAAACCCAGTTTTGTTTGCATGTCGATCGGTACGTGTAACAGTAACAAATAATCTGAAACTTGCGAAAGCTTCCTGCCCCAGTGTACCTTATACAGCCTTACGCCGGTAAATGCCAGACAGCGAATGGACTGTCGATCAATACGCCAGGGTGTAGGTGGCAGGAAACAAGTCGGAAACCACGCACATACTTCAGATATGATTAGGGTTTAACGCATTTTAACGTTGCCTGGTTTGTCCGTATTGTCATGTGAGACTTATATGGAAGGTTGGACAAGATCATGTACAACAAATTGAATTTTTATATTTTGGAAGTAGCTGTTTGAGCAAAGAATGGTCAATAGCGTAAAAATAACGACATGCATGATGTAATAAAATATAGCTTTTTAAGGTTAAGTAAATTGATAGTAATGCCAAGGATAGAGAGACGTGGAAACAATTGGGGGAGGCCTATGTCGACAGACAACCTGACCTAACTGGTTGCTAGTTAATTATTATTGTTTGCTATTTAAATTTCATTTAAAAATAGTATTGTTTAATAAGAATAGCATGTAAGATAAAAAGGTCAGCGAATAAAGGCTTTTTTTATTATTATTATATTATTATAAATTGATAGTAAACATTGAAGAAAAGAAACATATCTAACAACGCCTGCCTCGGTGGCTCAGTTGGTACTATACCTGCCTTCCGAGCTTGGGGGCGTGGGTTCTTTTCCCACCTGGGACAAAGATTCATGTGAGGATTTTGTGTTTGTTCTATGCCTGGGTATATCTATATATTTTCAAAAATATATATTATGTATGTATATCAGTCTCTGGCAGCCATAGTACAAGCTTTGCTTATTTAGGGGTCAAGGGACCGTGTATTTATGTTTTTGATTTCTTCTATTGTGTTTTCTTGACTAAACTTTGATTTAAAAAAAAAACCCACAAATTTCTTCGACCTTTGCATACTTCCGCAGTTTCAATTCCAACAGAAATAAGTAAACATTCATAAAACAACAGTGGTCAGCGTTATCAGCACTATCTCACGTACCTGTTTGCGAGCCCTGGTTATCTAAGTTGGATTAGTCGTGATGATGACAGCCAGATCTTATCATGTTTGGCGCCTCTGACTCATTACAATTATGTGCCTTACCATAATAGTAAGAGAAGTGTGTGTGGTTAGGTTATATAGTTTTAAAAGCCGTAATTCGCGAAGATTACATTATTAAGGACGAACTGTACGAAGGTTATTCCAAGATGTCTAAACACTCTAGATAAATGTATCCCCTTACCACACCCCTTACTAATAAACGTTGTATTGGGTCGGAATTTACTTCTTGTACAATATTTTGTCTTTTTCAATCGAATTAAAAATGTTAAAGAAAGAGAAAGACCAAACACTGTTCTACTACAACTATTCCGACGTAATACAACGTTTAGTAAGGGGGAGGGGGTAGTGTGGGATCGCTACCACTGAATATGGAGCTGATGCCTGCGAACATGTGGCTTACGAGTAGCTTCGTCCAGTAGTGGACTAACATTACCTAACAATGACACAACTGAGCTCGAACTGCACTTTTAAATAGCTAATGTAGCCTCGACGTTAAATTTAGTGTTTTCTGCAGTAATGCTAAGCTAATGTGATGAATTATTTATCACTATTTCAAAGCAACGCCTTCATTCAAATAATAAAATATGTCACCAGACACCATTGAGAATTTAATCAAATGGTTTTCCCATTCTGTAGCTGCGTGGTATTTTATTAGGTTGTCTTCAATTTCATGTAGGTTTATCTAAATGGTAAGCTTAGGAGGATTATGTCCAAATTAACTTAAAGTGGTCTAGCAAAATTTCGTTTCAAATGGTCAAATGATTATATTAATGCGGTACAATTTATAACCAGTTTGACTGGTCGTATCGTATTTTTATGATGTTTACTTGCATACAGCTCTTTAATTAAGAAAACTCGTATGTAATTGATACTATTTAAGGCCGCCTCTAGCGCCCGGCCGTATAAGGGCGGGCGGCGCGCGCTTGTGATCCATATCTGCGCTAGCGCATACTCAGTGTACCGTTTCCTATACAGCTAGTGGTGTGAAAACAGACGTAAAAGTACAAAAGTAGTCTAATGAATTTATTATGTCAGTTTTTTGGTCTAATAGTACCTAATATACTGTTTTTTAAGTTTCTTTTAATTAAGTATTTATTACGAACACGTCATTCCACTTTTACTTACTACGGCAAGAATAAAGTGTCTAATGTTCTAAGAGACATTTACATACATAAGAAGTGCTACGTGAATTCAATCAAGTTTAGAAAACAACAACTGTTCGTGTTGTTTTAAACACAATTCTTCTAAGCAAGGTATTGTTCCGTAGTCTGTTGCTTTTCCAGCGACATTCTTTGTCAACTGCTTAAAAAACAGGGATAAATATCCGACTGCATCAAATACAATAATAATAGTTGGTGCTGGTATAGATAAATGCTGTTTAAGACCTTATATAGGTCTAACATCAACATTGCTATGAATACTTTGTATGCAATAATTACCTTATGAATTAGGTATTTAGATTTCATAGCTCTACGTCTACATAGAATATTTTGAAGACTTTATGGCAGTAGCGTAAGGGCATTACTTTCATTGCCATTAAATTGAGATTAAATCGAACGATTTCTCTGATAAGATACCAACTAATAATAAAACGAGATATAGCTACTTGTTTTTCAAATCATGATATTGCATTTTTTTTTATCTTTAACATTGAAATTGGTTGGCCAATATAAAAAAAAAAAACTGGACTCACGCGAAAAGACATTGGCCCCTTGTTTTGTTGCCGATTATTCGAACATTCGATAAACGTTTACTTTTAAGTAATTTCTCAATTATGTTGAACAATTCTGAACAAAACCGTAAGTATTTTTCATTACACACAGCGAACTTCGGCATTGTACACAAAATATGTTTCGTTATCTGAATAGATTACTGACGGAAATCCGGCCCTTCACATAGCCCTTTATCAAGTCTACGAAAACTAATGCCATTTGTGAATGAGACGACATTTTTAAACTATTATAGTCTTTATGATAGGAAAGGTAACATTTCTACCAATCAGGAAATCAATCAATCTAGGAATGGTAACAATTCTTTGATCAATCGTCGAAGTAATTTTCGTGCATTCAAAGTAGCATATTTTGGTTTCATCGTGCGATTCGACAAAATGAACTTACAGAAATCATGGCATTTCTTAGTAACGTGATTCGGTATTATGAACTATGGAAACAGCGAGCGTATACTTACGTGGGAGCAATTTGAAGTTCCAAATTATAGTTCTGTAGTAGTCATACTGACCTCTCAATTCAACTGAGGTCGTTACTCTGAACTCATGTTGGCCTTCATAGATTCACAAACCACGCGGTTTCAATCGATTTTGTTATCGACTTATTAATTAAAATTATAAACGAACACCTAACCAAGCTTATTCGATGAAGATGCTCGACTCAATATAAAACTAAAACTTTTTTACAAATAGTTGAAAGCTTTTAATTTGCATTCTAATTAGCCGGACCTTTTTCACTAGTCCGAATGTACGGCGATAAAGAGACGTAGATATTTTTTATCGCAACTTTTGAATGGGTGTGTAGGCGATTTAATATTAAGTTTGAAAGCTATAAGTTGTCGAAAATGAATAATAAAAAAAAAAAACAAACTATAACTCTTAGGTAAAAAAAGAATTCAGGTAGGTTCTGTATAAATCAAAGCCTACGTGTTTTGTTGACCGTCTTCACCTTTAGTTACTTACTAGGCGCAACCCGCGGGGTCACCGGCGGTTAATAGGTACCCTTTTCTGTACTACTAGCTGGGTAGCACTCTTGACAACGTATCCGCAAAATATTACATTACAACTAGTAATGAAAACTGTACATTACAACAGCGACACGTAAATGAAACAACGATGGGAGAACATGAAAAACTTTACAAAAGTTATTTGAATAACGAGCAATGTTAGTAAGATTTTATTTAATTACTTCAAGATCAAGTACGAGGTGGACGTACTGAGATACAAGATTGGATCTATTCCGTATGACTGGGACCGGACTCGTGGTCTAGATACGCGCACGGCACGTTTGACTCACGCTCAACGGGACTCAAATATCACTTATTTCATAGTTTATTTTGATCCGTCGCCACATGAAGTACTATAATAAATGTGTTGCGTAATAGTTACTACCAAATAATATCAGGTTTGTTATAAATCGCTGCTGTATTGAGTTCAAGTGCAAGGTGAACGTTCTTATAAATAAATCTACGAGTACCTCTAGTTTCTCATGTATATAATTGGGCCTCGTTTGTGTTTTAACAGTTACCAAAGTTGACTCTACTATACTACATAGGTGGTTTTATTTTACGTGTAGGCAGGTAGGTACACGTAAAATAAAATCACACTTTATACTAATGTTATTATAAATTTATGCAAAAGATTGTGTGTGTGTGCGTGCATGTTTGTTACTTATTCACACTAAATCAGTTCAATTGATTTATTTGAATTTTGAAAGGTATAGAGGTAGTTGATTTGGTTTGTAAAAGCTTGAAAGCTAAAAATAAGCTAGAGGGTCGAAAAGCTGTAAAGCTTCTAGAGCTATAACGGTGGTATAACTAAGTAGTTTTATGTGATTTGTGAAAGTTATTAGATGGATATCCCAGATCGATACACCAAAGACTAGCGTCAAAGACAGGGGCGAGATAAAGACATAAGCCAATATAATTTTATCAAACATAGTGTTGTGCTCTTTATCCTCCTTCACCTTTATACTTTTGGCTGTGTCCAGAGTCCACAATTCATATTGCTACGTTACCACCTAAAAACTAAACACATTGTGGAATAAAGATATATGAATACCTAGCCAACATAATAAACCTAGCAATAATAGCTGGCACGTACAAGATGTCAAAGCATAACAAAGACCCTCTTCAGTCGTTTGAGGAAATCGCTACGTTCTAGTCTAGAACTCTAGAATCTAGATTAAAGATAAGTAGGTAAGTACCTGGTCATTGAGCAAGGTGAATGCACTAGCTCGCCAGAATCGGCCACGATTTGTCATAGTTTATTTACGAGTACAGTAAATGGATCAGAGGTACCGAACGAACGCAATTTCGCAGAACGGGGACGGTAATTAACTTGAGGTTTAATATTAGATTATATTCCTATCTAAATTGTTATATCTGATGTTTTAGCAGATACGTTGCGTGCTTATTCTCAGACAATTTTCTGTCACCAGTTACTTTTACTGAGATATATATATTTAGTTATATGGCCGTGGATGTGATGGGAACAGAACCTTGTCTCTATGTAGTAGGTTCTATTTGTCGAGCACACGCCGGCTCAATTTAGCAAGGCTATTAAAGTTACAGTTTTCAGATATCGCACTTAGCAATCACATACGAGTACTTAAAAGTTTATGCATATGTTCAAATACACATAAGGGAATTTCTGTGCTGTAATAATGTATGTATAAGTATATTAAAAAGATAAATATTTATAAACACAAAAGTTTTTTATGGTTAGGTACCTGTATCGTGTCGCGGTTAGATTTTTTATGAGAAAGCCGTTAACACGCACATCTGGATTATAAAGAAAGGGATACGTGCACCACGTGGGACATCTTGGGTGTTTTAACGGTTTACGTGAGCAATGCACAGACTGAAAAGAAGTTTAATTTCTGTCAAACAAGAGGGTCGAAGATGGTGCCACAAGCGGCACGGTACAACGTTACGTGTTTAGAAACAGATTTTACCAATCAACCAATCCAACTTATAGGGGTTAATGTGGTGGCATTGTAAAAAATCACTTCATGTTTGCATCTGTGTGCGGAATAAGCCAAGTAAACCCAGCACACGTAGAGAATCTATGGATTTCGTTTTGAGAAGGGCAGTCGCCGGCGGATGTTCTGCGTCATTCAAGGCTAGTAGTTTTTGCAACAAAACCTTTACTGACACATGGCTATGAAGGTTTATATCTAACCTACTCCATCAATAAACCACATACAAAATATTTACGGAACGAACATAATTTTAATCGTCGACAAACACGTGGAAATTAAAACAAAAATATTTACACTGAACAGAAGTACCTACCTACATCATAAAATTATAAGTTATAAAACTATCAAGATAATATAGTACTCGTACCTATTTTAACGATTACTCTCTGAGGTCGGGAGCCACGTGGGCGACAAGGCGAGATCGACGCCGACGCCTGCGCTCGGATCCGTTCAACTTTTATTGTTGTCATGCTCAAGTTATGCTCGTTATGCTCATGCAAATCATAATCGGTGCTGTCATTGAACGTTTTTGTAACGTAACATAATTAACGCGAGTGGGCGACGAAGTATTCGGGATAATTAGGCTGTGACGCCTGACTCATGGATGCAATTAGGGCAACGTGAACGCAATTGGGACGTGTAGGACCCTCCGCCTGATTTGAATTGTGTGCTTGATTATGAACTCGGCGTTTGACAAAAGTTGTGCATTTGATGGTGTGGTTTAGGGTGGCAACCAAGGTTATAATGAGGACTGCCGTTCAAGTTGGCTATCAAACACGCTGTAGGAACTTGGAAAGCTCTATACCAAGTGTCTCAGTTTATTCTATTACCTGTATACCTGCACCAATGTTGTGATTTCCTAACGATGTTTTCTAAGCTCCATTGTTGGGACTGGAAACCACATCTTACAGCGCAAATGAACGTATTCTATAGAAGCAAAGATTATTATCTATCTGTGTACAATCATGTACTTATTACAAACTTTTCGAATCGATGACTCGATTGATGTAACTTCGTTACTCGCCAATTTAATTTAATGTGATTCAAGATTAAAATCTTCTTAATCGAAGAAGTTCACGTTACGTCGTCGTTGTATTGAACCAGTGTCAATTTGAATGGGATTGTATTAGATTGTACCTTTATTCAATTAGTTAGCAGTAAAGATAGTATAGCATACTGTATTGTGCGACCGTCGTCATGTGTTCAGGACTATGTATATGCGAGATTGATTGACTATTGTTAGCGATCGGTACCACGCAGTCGGATTGATTTTTACACGTTTTTTTTGCAAAATCATTTAGATGTTGAGTCGAATAATTTTTCAATGTCTCGTTAGGAAGTCAAGACACGAAATGATAATATGGTGTAAGGACTAAATAGCTTTGAAGCACAACAAAATCAATCGTTTCAGTTTACTATGAATGTACATAATATGTAGACAACAATATATGGAAATAATAATGCAATAACTTATATGAAATCACCACAAAAACCGCCTTTGAATTGAATTCAGAAAAACAGTGCATGTGTGATGTTCTATTATGTTCCATAGAATATGTTTACGTATATTGGAACGTCTACAAAAGCAGTTCCTAACGCAACAGCAAATTTACTGCAAGAAGAGTAGTGGTGAAGCAGTCAGTTTCTAAAGACCAAACAGATGTTGTAACTGGCGTACAATAACTGTCGAGTGCGAATATTTTATTTAACCGCGAGTTGGGATGGGAACGCTGAGCTGGAAAATCTTGCAGCTCTACAATTCATAAAGAAAGCCGAAAAAATTGCTTTTGTTAAGAAATAGGGTCAAGATGACAGGTGTGTTCATAATGCATACTACAATGTGTCATTCTACATAAACCTTGCATAATGTGTTGACCTTCGAGATGGGTCGATACTTCACTCGACGCTTACATTACAATCGCAGATTGAATCTGGACTCGATTAGCAATTGACAGCATTTAAAAAGAAGGCTGTAGATAATTATAATGGCGTTTCTTGTTCTTACAGGTTGGAGCATTTGAGGCAGACCATGCAATACAACCAAGAAAACACGTAAAGTCAATCAAACACATCCTTCCTCTATTCGCAAACGCGTGACATGCAGCCCAAAATACCTAATTTAGTACAAGTAGCTGCAGCTCAGAATCTTACACCCCTATTCAGTTCGCAACACGAGACTGCGTAGTGGGCGGTTAATGTAACCGTCACATTTGCATGATTGGTCGGTGTAATGCTCGAATAAACTGGAGATAAATTGCTCGTGACACGCCAAGATTAAGCAGTTTCACGTCACGTCACCAGTAAGACGAAAAAATAAGTAAGTAATTAAGTTTGGTAATACGATTCGTTATTTATTGTCAAGTCGTTTATTTTATTTTGGGTTAAGTCGCTGTTGAGTTTCCGTTCTGCCCACGTACGGTTTTTGTATTTGTCTTATTTTATATAGGGTGATTGTAATTTCTGACGGTTACACCGATGCAATAAAGGCATATCATTTTGCATGAGATAAATCACAGGAATAAAACACTTAGCTGTCACTTTAATAAGCTCTATAAAATCTCTTATACTTACTTAACTTTAACTATAACTCTAGATGTCAATAAAGACGGGTAATCCTAATGATGTCATTTAACACAAGTAGACTCATGTCCGTTAAACAGTTGTTTGATTTCAAACGCAAAAAATGTTAATCATCCGAACAAGTTGCCTCAAAAAAACTACATAATTCCAAATGATTTAATCATATCCATCGTTTCCAATGTCGAAGATATTATTTTACAACTGACGTTTGGAATCCGGATAATCAAGTTTTCCCGCGAAACTATTTCTTTAATAATATATCCTTATCGAAATTGATGCAAGTTTGACGAAACATAATAGTTTTTAGATCAATATCGATACGTACAACTTTAGACCGAGTTATTAATACAATAACAGTGCAGCGAAGTAAGGCGGAACACGCAAGGTTCAAGAAGTTGACATTTTATGGGTTAATACTTTGTATTGTTTGACAAAAACTCGTAAATATAAGGAGTATTAGAATAGAATAATCACTGAAAAGTTTTATTTTTCCTACTCAAAATATGGTAGCTCTGTCACCCACGCAATGCTTGTCTGGATGTTTAATTGCTTCAAATCACTGACTAGACAAGAGTAATGGTGAATTAAATTCGACGTTATTCTGTTCATGGCTGTAGATTTGTAATTAACATCCCTTGAACCAAAACCTTGAGCTGACACTATTTACCATTTCATTGCTAGCAAATGAGATAATTAATTACGACTGAAGTCACAAACGGAATTAACACTTACAACCTTACCGTCAAAAGGTTAAATCCGAGCGTCTGCTACCAAATTAACGCGCGTCATATAAGTTATTTATGTCCTCACACATCAAAGTAGTGGCACTTCCTCTAGCTTCCATCACAACACGTCATAAATTTTCAATTTACTGCCTCGGCGCCACATCTGCCGGCGATGAATATTCATTGGGTCCTCAACGGTAGACAAAGGACCTCAGAGGTAGGGATTATTTTAAATTGTCTCTTGTGTACGGAACTTTATAATTAAGGTTTGTAAGATCGGCTTATGTCGCATTTATGTGTTTGTTACAGCAGCTGTGATAAGCTTGATTAAGTTAGCCAGAAATTTTCACAATGAAAACTTTATCAATCTTCAGCAGTTGGAAACTAAAGATCCTTAATTGAAGATCACGATCTCATCAACATTAGTGACATAGTTTTTACAAATCGAGTTCACCCTAAAGTGCCCTTACAATGTCAACATCAGGCGAATGCTAACACAGACAACTCGTCGATATCCGTGCGATACCAATTATTGTTTACATATAAATCGTGATTTTCTACCTGTATGTCTATATTTCTAGCGGAGTATAAGGTACGAGTATGTTTACTCGAGCAATTATGGCCAGCTGTCGCGGCCTTCACGGTGTTTTAATAGAATTGTTGTCGTAACTTTATACGTACTGCGCTGGCGTAGGTCCCTTGTTCAGGTGAGTGAGCTTACCTCAGACTGTGTAAATGGCTTTACTTGGTTTAAAGGACACAGTGCTGAAGGAGTTGACATTTCAGTCACTGTTATCTGGTCAGGCACTTGAAATCTTTCCGGAGCTCCTTTAAAATTATATTTGTAGTAGTATTCGTAGTGTCTGAAACTTCAGAGCAAGAAGCTCAGCTTCAGAGCTAACAAGAAAGAGCCCAATATCGCGACAAAATAACTCGAGCATGAAAATATTGATCCACTTCCCTCTTTCAAAAAGAAATAAGTTTCTGCTGGAAACACAAATTCGAAGGAAACACTTCCTCAAACAAAGCGACGTTTTTCTTTTGGCGTTGCGAGCATAATTCCCGAGTGACAAAACCGTGCTTTTCTTTGGTGAGTTTTAAAAATACGACACAGTTGTCGAGCAGGGCCTAGAAGTGTTCTTTCTCCTCGCGGTTTTTAGTAAAAAATAGGTCAATGGTGGTGAAAAAGCTGTAGATGTAAACTTTAGACAAAACACAAGGAAATATTCTATTTATATTGTACAGATCCTCACAGGTTACTTGAGGATACTTATTTTGCTTAAAAGAGGAAGTAGTGACTGAATGACTGATGAATGACTGACATATAGCCTAAATAAATTCAAGCATTTACAATCAACCAAACACTCGAAGAACTGTCGAAGACAACAAAACACCAATTGTATTTTGATTTTATGGGATCAGCAATTTAACAATTGCTGATCCCATAAAAGCTCTCTTTACAAGTAAAATCAAATTAAACATGACCATTGACCACTTAAATCGCAATAAAGCTAAGACCGCATTAACCTCGTTTGATAAGTCTTTTGATGTATTTCCCTAAGAGTGCAGCATTTCCAATTTAGATTTACCAGTTTCCATTATACAACACACTTCCGGGTTTGCTTTGATGTAATTGAATTCCAGTGTGCTATTTAAGCTTACTGTTTCGTTGACATGATTATATTTGGACAGTTTGGGTTAATTGGACTATGGACAAAAAGATTATTTATTTCTTCATCGGTGATTTGTTTTATGGCTTCAGGCTTGCTACAAACATTCAATAGGGTTTTCACTAAATGTAAACTCTGCATGTTTTAACAGTAGTAAGTAAAACGCAACACAATGACAATTGTAAAGTATTCTGAACAGTCCTATACTTATATTCTAAATATAAGTTTGTGTGAGTGTTTGTTTGTTTGTTATTTCATCACGTTTAACGTTTTAACCCGTTTCAACGGGTGGATTACCATGAAATCTAGCTTAGAAGTAGATTATACCCTGAATATGGCACCACCGCGGGGCGCAGCTAGAATAAAATAAAATACCAATGGCAAATAACAGAAGACCGATATTGTCGTTGCAAAAGTGAAGTCTCATTTTAAAACGATGGTAACCACTATATTCACTAACCTGTCCATAAGCGAGCACAGTCGCGTTGTATCCATCGAGGGCGGATTCCACGAGCTTCCTGACGCAGGTGTCGTAGAGATCCTGCTGGGCGGCGGAGGGTTCGAAGGCGAAGTCGAAGGTGAAGGCTCGCTCCGTGCCCAGCGCGACGCCGCCCTCGCCGGCAGCGCCGCCCGCCCGCGCGCATATGGCGCATCCTTCTACCTTCTCACTTGGTGTTTGTGGACGGATCCTGGGGCAAAAGAAAATTGTTTAAAGCTACAAAAGTAAATATTTGTGTTAGTAGTTACTCAATGAAATAAAATCAATATACATAAGTACATAGTTCAGAATATTTTTTTTTTAATACCAGTTTCTAAAATATATTTTATTTTAATTTATTTATTGACGATTGTTGTCATAGAACCAACAACTGGGGCCTACAATTTAACGTGTCATCCGAGCTACGGTAGCGCTCGGTTGTCAAGGTCGCCATGTCAGAGGCCATCGAGCGGCCTAGAAACTGACATCAGGGCATGCCACTAGGCGTATACGAACTTCCTTGCTTGCTTATTTATTCTTTATGTTTACCAAAAAAAGCTAATAATTATCAAAATATTTAAATAGACACTTCAGTGAAACAGTGCGGAAAAATAACCTATGGTTGCAAAACAAGTCCTTCAGAACTTTCCTTGGCGTTATTTGATAGATAACGGCTGATAACGAGCTACTATCTATAGTAACGGCACCAGCGGTGAACTAATCGATTGTCAGGATAAATTGATAAACGATAAGATACGTAAACTTATACCAGAACTGCTGAGATTAAATCAGTTCCTAACTGCAGTATGCAACTTTGCATTTTGTACATTTCAAGTAATTATATGCCAATAGCGCATAACTCACAATAATTACGGCTTTACGTCAAAATTTATCGATACTTGCTTCCAAACTTTGCTAGTGAAAGAATCTTCGCTATGGATCTCCTATTTTTCTTTCTTTTAACTTGATTGGGTTGAATCATTATCAAGTTTCATCATTACTAACCGACGATTCATCTACTCTGGTACAGCATGACCGGCATGAGAGCGCAGTGAAAATTGCAATGCAATTTCTATTAACAAGAACACTTTCTCTGCACGAGAGAAATGTAACAGCATTCTCTGCCAATTAATCTAGATCGACTGTTTTATTACAACGTTATCTGACAAGAAATCCATTTGTTCATCAATCAAACTCAGCCCCTACCGGTGGTTTGAAACAATAACCTGTCTAGCCTGTAAGCGTTTTTATCGAGCACAATGCACAATGGCGGTGATAATGTAAGTAAACGATGAAGATGGAGGAACAGGCTCTTTGTTCCGGTGAGCTGAATAATAAGTGAACACACTGAGGATACATTCCACAAGATAGTAATCATCATTCCTTGATTTCCTTGCGTAGAACAAGACAGCATGTTTCGAAGTCTAGGCCAAGCCAAATAAATAAATAACGTTTGTCCAAACATTCGATATATGGTGTGGTATGAGGTCCCGCAGATGTGTTGTGTGATAGATGTGCAAGTGAATGTTTTACAGTGCATTGTTCCGGTATGACGGGAGTGTTGGCACAGAACGATGCAGCGGTGTAGAGCGGATGCATTCATTTACCGTTTTGAAGGGCCATGGTGAACTGACATCTGTGGTGACAGGACACTCGTGTACTCAACATAATGTTGTCGGTACGTACCTCACGCATAGTGGGGAACGGGCTACAGTAAAATATCATTTTTATGAGGTTTGAATTGATAAGGGCGGCGCCTTTAGTATCAGGACACATTTTGGGTAGTCGCGTCAACAAAGTTAGTTTAATTGTGGTGTAGTCAATGTTGTATTGATAGTTGTCAATCAATAATGAATTCTGATGAATTCTTTTTTACAGCAGCTACCTGTAGTCTTAAATAAGGTTTGCGAAGATCACTTACTTTCGCATTAATTATTTTAATTTTGAAATTTAATTTCATTATATTTTTTAATGTCGTGGAAATACGTAGTCAAATATGTCTCAGAACCAAAAGAAGTTGCTTAGTGTTTGATGTTGGTAAGGCAAGGCATTTCCACAAGATTTTTTGAACTCCATGAATTCCCCTCGTAACTAGAATGCCGTATGGTTTAATGGTAAACGTCGACACAGATTGGTCAGCATACCGCGACTCAATGAAAAGCGGATGTTCAAATTGACGACTGCGAAGGGTCATGGAGTGGCACATGGTGTCGCGACCACCAACTGGCAATCATTAACGAATCTTTGACGTCGGTTTACATACAAAAACAATAGAAGAAACATATAAAGATGAGAAAGAGCAAGGGTAGAAATTGATTCTCATTAACATGAGTGCGTTTTACGATTCGAATCTTAACTATCGGAACATACTACTGTACTCTACATCAAAAGAGTCTGGGGCCCTGACTTACAATCTTTTGTAATCTAATCCTCGTAATCTACTGTGTCAACGTTAAATAGTTGTCATAGACCTAATACAACCTAATCTAAATTCAGTAATGCAGGAAAACGAGATAAATACAAGTATGAATAAAACATTACGCAAAACAGCAAATTGCTGCTCGATCTTATGACCATAGCAATACTTCTTCAGAACAAAACAGTAAGTAAGGTAACGTGTAGCAAGCCTATTAAATGAAGTACGTTTTCCGCGGTGGCACATGCAGCGAGCTCATAGTGCACACAAAGAACTGAGCAGTTCGTTAACCTGCATGAGCTGCGAATATTACAAGCAGCTAGTAGGCACCGCAATACATATTTGCAGTGCACTTTGCACTCACGAATACAATACACTCTTAGGGAAGGGAAAACAAGGAAATAATGAAAATGAAGTTGTGGAAATTGGAAGTTAAAAACGCGAAACAATTTGTGGATGGCCAAAGAGTAAGTAATAGTAGTTTTATACGAAACAACAACACAGTTTTGAATAGTTATGTTTAGTAAACCTGCAATAATTATAAATATACTCGTACGTGGATCAATTAACTTCAAATCTCATTTTTCTTATAAAACCAAGGCGTCGATTTCACTCAGCAATTGTTTTTAAATTGTTTGACACTTCTGGTATATATAAAGTGTCAATTTACGACAATTCATTAACAATTTTAACACAAATGGTTAGTAGAATTAAGGGGCTGACTAGCCGTAAAATGAACTCAAGAATTGGTAAAACAAATGACTTAACATTACATTACACAGCCGACATCAAACCCTAAAGTCATTCAATAACCATAAAACTCCAGCAAAAAACGCACCTTTCTCGCTTCTGCGAAATGTAATGACGTGTGCAGTCTGTGCAGCGGTGCACCGCGCAGTCTGCCCGTCTACAATATGCCTGTGTATTTACGAATGCAGGGGCTTTGTACTGTTTGTGATGCGTGTATTACACAATGGAAAACATGAACATCCGCGCGACATGCGAACCTTGCACTGAAGAAATATCAACACGTGCAGAACGTTCTTAATGTGAATCAAACGTTCCTTAAGTGAATGTTCTTGGTGTGCACTTAAAATTGCAATTTTTATAATTCGATGGTGTAACGTAAGATTTAGATTAATGAAACCGATTGTTGGTGGGTTCTAGCTACGCTTTGACAGAATCTTTCTTGAAAGATCTATTTTACAACAATCTCATTAAATGATAAACATGTACGAGTCACTGTAAATTAAAAATATAGCTCGACGAAGAATTTCCTGCTCAGGTGTTATATTAATGTTAAATATAAGTTATTATATTTTCTACTTTTGTAACAAGACACGCAAGGATTGTAAATCAAAAAATCTTGAGCGTATCGGTACATATATGCCTAGCAATGTTGAGAATAAATTGCAAATAAACAACGCAAAAATAGTAAATGAATTGCAATCATTTATTAAAAACACGCATTAATAAAGAGAAAAACACAGTAAATAGAAAACAAACACCATTACGGACCAGACGTCCGGTCGTTTTTGAAGAAAACATAAGCATCCCGTTGTATTTGCAAAGAAAACCTCTCGTCATTTTCCTTAGAGGAAAATAAAACAGGTCTCGCGTACCGTTGTGTGTTCTTCAAACCGTGCCACTTACTTGCGATATGACAGGAACACGGTATGAGGATCTCACTAAGCTCGGTTAAAACAGGATACAGCGTACTAGATTCTGATGTAACTTTTCAGTTTTAAAGGGACATAAGAGCTGAGTGTGTGCTATGGTATCGCCGACACAGAAGAAATCCTAGTGGGGATCACTATACATATATGCGTGTATCACTACCACCCCAGTCAGACTTAGAGTTCACGAATTTCCTCGTGGTCTCTGTGGGATTTCACCCGTGTCTTCTTGTAGTCCGATGAATCGGTCTATGAGAATTTGTGAGTTCTCTTTGTCCGATGAAATAGGACTTACAGCAATAAAATAAAATAAATCCTCGTCGTCTGATTGAAAAGACTAAGCTGTTGGACCACATGTTCAGGCATCTAACTGCAGCGCTCCATGGACAATACGATTTGTATAGGAGACTAAGCTGTTGGACCACATGTTCAGGCATCTAACTGCAGCGCTCCATGGACAATACGATTTGTATATTTATTATTACAAATTGACTACAAATTGTGTCTATGTATATTGTAGAGTGACCATAAAAATAGCTTAAACAACAATTAGAAGATTATAAAGGGCCTATCAAAGCTGAAGATTGTATCACTATGGCGTCGAAAACCCGCCTAATAGTTCCATAATACCGAACGACAATAGACTCTACTCGTTCACAATAGACATTATACGACAACTATACGACATAATAGCCGGATATTAAAGCAAATTGTGCCAATCGTACGAAAGTAGAGGCGGTTGAGCTGTGGCTGTGTCGCCATTTAAATATCGTTAAGGCCGAACGAAAACTCCAAGGGCGATTATACCATTTTATATATGTATTTATGATTGAGCAATGTCTATGGCGGAAATGAGTTGAGGAATGACTTGTTTGGCGACGTGACTACGCTTTTTCGGTGGAAATGTAGGTAGGGTCCGACTGTTTCGACAAGATCTACTATATGGAGAAATATTGTTCATAGTATTTTGGATAGATAAGGTAATATTTTTTTTGTATGGTAGAGATTGATTGAAGGTTTGATGGCGCAGCGACCCAAACCGTGTCTTGGCAACGCTACTTTTCCCTATCTTGAGCAACTTCATGATAGGCATCAACAAGTTCTAGAAGGTCTTTAGCCTCTTCACCTTAGATTTTATGTGAAAATCTTTCGTCACATTCTTTTAGGACTCGTTTGAAAAGGAGTAAGGAGAGGACAGATAGAAGAAAAATCCAGTTCTGTTTCCTTTTCTAAACACTATACGAGCTTACTTACCTAAGATATCAAAGCTGCTAAAAAATAATACACGTTTCATTTCGTATTGAGCTAAAATCAAATACCGTTTTTAATCTAAGTAATATTTACAACTATAAGTAAGGCTACATGTTTTAAATTGTTGTTTTACACGATCACTAAGGAAAACAGCATGTAAATGTAAACACCTAGCTCTCCTTTAAAGCGCGTTGTTTTGCATATAATCGCCCACAGAGCCATCAAATGGATTGAGTAACAATTCGTTAAACAATTTGCAATAGGTGTAAAGTAGCCAAATGTGCCATCCAACATTTCCTTAAGTAATATTTGCGTGCGTATTGGCACATTGCTTTAGGGTTGCCGATTTGTTAATTTTTCAGGCGTTGCTATGATATGACTTTGATTTTAGTAGAACACTCAAATATAAACAATTTCTGTCAGTATATTTTAAGTGATATAATATCAACCATTACTTTCGCTCTATTTTATTTACTAAATGCTGTGTCGACGCCTACTAATAAGATTATGTATCATGATATATATATATTTTTCCTTTTAATATTAAATAATGAGTTACAGTTGTTGTAGATACCAAAGATAGATTTATACGAAGTACGACAGACCACTTACTTGAAATAAGTCATATTTAAATGAACGATCGAAAACATTAGATTAATAGCACCGCAATTATAACTCATACAATAACAGTTATGCAGCGGTAATTGCAACTAATAACATTGTATAAGCAGGGGCGTAGCGACAACCCTACATTAGATTGCCCATAAAGGCGATCTAGAACACGCGTAGGCAGAATGTTAAATATTTCGCCTGCATCGCCCACCGCTCATTGCTAGTGTTGCCGCCACGTGGGTCGATGTAGAAAACTACAACCACTTACCAAAGTTTACTAAATAGAAACAAATTCCAAGAAAGAGAGCTTTAGCCTGAGCCTGATATAGAGGGCTAGCATGGGCCGGAGACATTTGTTTTTCATCCTGCGAGAAAGAGACAAACATATCCGTATTATAGTTTTGTCACATCGCACGGGCCGGAGAAAAATTGTCTTTCTACAGTTTTTATCCCGCGAGAAAGAGACAAACATATCCGTATTCTACCTTTGTCGCATCTAAGCGTGGGTAAAAATGGTGAAAAGACAATTTGACTTCGGTCCGCGCTAGCCCCGCAGGTGACAAAATTTATGATTTTGTCAATGGACGCCAAAAAATTGCGTCATTCAGAGAATGAGAGTAGGAGTGAAAACTAAGGTTGTTTCTCGTGCCCTCCACTTTTCTCTCCACAGGGAGCCAGCAGAAAAAAAATCTCTTGTATGAGTTAGATACGGAAATAAGTGAGTGTGCGTGAGGTGTAGACTGAAAAAGTCAATAACGCGATAATATGAAAGGATTCTTCGCATGTAAGTGCAAAACAAATGTAGAGCAAACTGTGCGAGTTGCCTCTCTGTTCTTTGACATTTACTTTGCAATCTACATTCTTCAATGCAAAAGGACAAATGTAAATATCTGTCGCGCTTGATTTGAATAATTAAATCAAGTATTTTTAAAACAATAAACCCGACTGTAAAACGCAGCCTTTGACATGCAATATCCACCCCAAAACGTTACGCTCCCTCTAGACAGCCGGGTTATTAACTAGACTAACTAAAGTTGTAGACATACACATAGTAATTATTAAAATTATACAATTAATGTAATAATTAATACTGCATAGTAACCAACAAACCACGTAGTCCTCATTACGTAAGTGTATAAATGTCCCAAACTTACCTATTCAACTTGTAACTATGCCATAAAAATTGTGACTCTATCATAAAACAAGTTGAATAATTAAATGCCGACGTTTCGTGGAAGCAGCACGTGAAAACCCGGATGTTATTGATTTTTCACGCCTTGACCTCACGCTGCATGATTTGATTTTTGTATACCGCTGTTCTTTAACAATTTAGTGAGTTTTTAGTGTATTTTACAACATCACGCCTATTCCCCCAGGAAGGAGTTGGCAGAGGTGTGTAGGTATGGGTATAAGAAAAAAAACAACGTGACACCTAGATCCACAAAATAAAGAAAACTACGACAACTAAAACGCATTCAATAATACGTAGTTACGTTTTTTCATGCTTTGGTGACGTATGTATTCTATATTTTTTTGGCATTTCGAATATTCATTAATAAGACATGATATCTAAGTATGCAGAGATAATATGCTCACACTTACAAACAACCTGTACATTTCTGGCATATTTTTAATTTGCATTTGAAATTAATAAGTTTTCTTTTTATTCGTTTACGAGTGGCATTGCTCAATACGGCATTGGAGCCGTCTTGGGCCGTGGGCGGCCAAATTATAATTTGCCTCACAAATGCAGCTAGCTGCGTCTGATTTCATATGCCGAATCGGATGCCGTGAGGCGCCCTTGTCTTTAGGGCTACCTCGACAACGAAAACAGGGTTTTTGTTCATCAAAATTTAAATGTATCTTCTATGTTTTCTTCTATAAACTTTGCTTAACATTTGATAGATAATGTAGTTCTAGAGCTAAGCAATAGGAATCTGGGGGCAATCACAAAGCCCTCCGAATCGAGTAGTACATTGTCTTGTTCCTCCCTTTCCACTTGAGCGATTAGGAAAGATCCGAGTAGCTGTGGATGTGAGGTTTGGGAAATTGCTTTTCCTTCACGTATAAAGTTTTTACCAGTGGCCCTATTCGGAGATTTGAGATTTTCATCTCACCTTTTTTCGTCTTTGTTGCTCTCGTTTGAAACGTCATAGGTGTGAGAGTGACCAAGATAAAATCTCATCTCATCTCACGTGTAGGAATAGCCCCCCAGAAATGGGACAAAAAACAAAGAAACGCAAGCACTGGTAGGTAAACTTAAAGTTTAGTTTTCAGTCCTACCATACTATGAAATGTAAACAATAACCCTACACATATTGGTGCACCATTTCAAGATACCTACGCATTCTGTACGCGTGTCGCGTTCTAAATGCATAATCAAACAATTATAGTGCAGCCCAAGAGACAGTCGTCCAAAACTGTCGCAAAGTAATAACATTGTATGTCTTCATCGCGGTACCATGGTTACTTACCATAACCACAATGTGATGGTTTATTTGGGTGCAGCGCTAACTCGCTTGTTGCGTAGGCGCAGACCTCTTATATTTTTAATGCAACGCTATTTTAGTAGTTTATGCTAATTTATGATCAACACCATCGTCTACAACCTTCCTTATTTAACTTCTATAAATTATAATAATAATTGTTAGCTCAAATTCTATCATTGATGGTGGTTTCGTCTCTCTTTTGTTCTTATTCCGTTGCCAACAAAGCTCAGGCGCGTGCATTGAATCTAATGTCCCAACTGGCAGGAACTTCGAGTCTAGCAAAAATCTGAATAAGTAGTTCTATGAATGAAATAGCCCAACTATAAAAGAAAACAAATGACTTGCAGTACTTATAGAGTTTATTAGACGGACGCGCGGACGGCTCCGTTAACTTGGGCAAGTCACAAGCGCCGGAACAACAATAAACATGTCAGGTTTAATGTTGAAACAACACACTGTGGTTTACAATCGACGGTATTATACTAGCTGCTGCTCGCCACTTCGCTCGAACATTTCAAACAAAAAAATAGTGCGTGCACGGAAAAAAAAAATTAGCTGCTGTTACTAAATTTTAGTTGTAGTAGCAAAAATCCTTTCAAACTATAGGGACAGCTAAGTTTTTTGTTAGCGTAGCAAATTGTTTTTAGCTGAACGAATTTAGCTGTTGCAGCTAACAATCTTAACAATACTTAGCAGTAGTTGCTAACAATTTTAACAATAATTAGCAGTAGTTGCAAATATTATTTGCTAAAATTTGCTATAGCAGCTAACGATTTTATCTATTTTTAGCTGTGGTCGCTAACAATATTAGTGATAACTACTAACAAGACTTTGCTGCAGCGGACAAGAAGTTTAGCTGTGACTGTGAATTGTGTTTGTTACATGTGCTAAGGGTTTTAGTTGCGAGACCTAATATTTTTATCTGGGGCAGCTAATAAACTTAGAAGCATGAACTATTAGTATTAGTAGCAGCAGCTAAGTTAATTTGCTATTCCATCACACCACCGTAGCTACAGCTGACAAGTAGTTTAGTTGTGACTGTGAATTGTGTTTGTTACCTGTGCTAAGGGTTTTAGTTGCGAGACCTAATATTTTTATCTGAGGCAGCTAATAAACTTTGAAGCATGAACTATTAATATTAGTAGTAGCAGCTAAGTTAATTTGCTATTCCATCACACCATTGTAGCTACAGCTGACAAGTAGTTTAGTTGTGACTGTGAATCGTGTTTGTTACCTGTGCTAAGGATTTTAGTTGCGAGACCTAATATTTTTATCTGGGGCAGCTAATATACTTTGAAGCATGAACTATTAGTATTAGTAGTAGCAGCTTAGTTTATTTGCTATTCCATTACACCACCGTAGCTGCAGCTGATAAGTAGTTTAGCTATGGCTGTGAGTAGTTTGCGGCTCATGCTAAAGATTTTAGTGGCGTGTTATTAAGGCTTCTGTCTACATAACGAATGTGTCGCGAAGTGGCAGCAGATAGGGCGTGAGACTGTGCAAGTTTTAATATGTACAAGGAAATGTATAAAGCATACGCATGGCACATTATTTATACATTTCCTTAAATTACGCACTCAATCTATCGCCGCGTCGCATCAACGTTCGATGTGCAGAATTGCAGCTTTTAGATCACGCAACTAAATCACTTAGCACAAGTAACAAACAATTCACAGCGACAGCTATACAAACTACTTGACAATTGCAATTTGTGGTGTAATAGAATAGCTAATTAACAGACCTGTTACTACTTACTACTAATACTTAACAATCATGCTTCAAGTATTTATATGTACCTATACACATCGCATATTCGGTGAATATAAGCTCTAACAAAAAAAAAAAACAATTGTTTATGAGGTTTAATAAATGCTTCTCAAAAATAATTGACAAACAATTCTGTTGTTAAGTCTGTTGTTGTTAAACAAGTAAGTTGACTGCATTCAGTACAAATATTAATATCCCTCCTCTAATTGATTTTAACTAATAATAAAAACACTACTTCCATTATATACTTAAATTTTTACTTAAGCCTGCAAGGCATGAAATGATTTATAAAAAATGTCAAAGGCTGTAATGTTATTAAATATCAGAAAGCACTCAGAGATTTTGTCTTCATCCGGAGAAACGGCAAACAGCTGGGGCCCAACATTCAGTCCTCGAAACTTTTCTTTTTTAGGTAATGCGACTGGATTTCGGCGGCAGACTGAAAAAAAAACACATTAAATACATGAACCCAAGTAGTTTGGTTTTATATGGTTTTGACAGCTAAGGTAACAAACAATAAAGCTAACGTTAAAATTTTTCATTATTCCTGAAATGATAATCAACACAGGTTCAAATATTTATAGAATTGTAGCTATAATATACTTACTTTTAAAAATTGCATCATCCTTTGTGTCCAAGCCGGGACGGTCTCCATTGCCGTTTCTTCTTCATGACTATAGCTTTTATAGGAAATAGTGTTGTCATTGCTCTAAACATTTTCACTTTTTTTCCACCTGTAAATAAAAAAATCATAGGTGGGTACTTAATAAATAAATCATCAAAACCATAAAACATTGTTGGCTTTAAATAAAAATAACATAAAACCTAAACGAGATGTGGTTGTGTGCTAACCACACACGGTTTGCCCATTTATAGACTGCTACTCATCTCATATCTTCCAAACGAAAGAAGGTGACTATGAATTTTAGCTCAAATTTTAAAGCATAATTGCTGCCACTGGCAGCAAAATTTTCAAGTCTCTGGGTTATATACTTTTCGAGTTATAAGCTAATACCTATGTGTAAGCTGAAGTTACGTCACTTCAGCTGACACATGTTGAATCGACGAAACTATCAAACGTAGAGTTTTCATTTAAAGTACAAAAATTAAAACATGATTGCTTCCATAGGCAGCAACATTTTCAGATTCCTAGACCTCGTAGTTTCCACGTAATAATCAAAAAATAGTTTTCGCGCCCAAAAATTCAAATTTTTGCTTAAAAGCGGCGTTGCCGTTCCGTGCGGTACATTATTGCAATTCAATTTGATCTTAGCGCGTATGCTACTCGACCGTGAACCTTATTGGGCAGCGATATGACTCACAGACGCTCAGCGTCGGCAACAAAACGTAACCAAGACCATCATGGTAGACCCCCTGTACTTTGCGCGCTGATTACATACCAGCTAACAGAACAAGTCGGAAAACGCATAGGTACGTACCATCCCTACTTAGTCGACATTCCACCAACTGGTACTAAACGGTTTGCCTCCACCTTCCTAATACGAACCGCTAGGGTGTGGAACACCTTGCCATCGTCTGTATTCCCGACTAACTACCTACCTATAACCTGGATATCTTGAAGGCTAGAGTGAATAGGTAAGCGGGTGTCCGGTCTCAGCTGATTACCGAAAGCCTACACGGCTTTCGGTAATCAGCTGAGACCGATCAGCTGATACAGATTACCAAATAGTTAGTACACGCGGCGGGCGGCACGGTGCGAAACTCACTTTACGCTATTATTACTTGTTCTATGCTTTACGGTCGTAGGTCTTTTTGGTTCACAGCGTCTAGTGATTAAAAAGAATAGGCTATTACAACATTAGGTATTGACAATTTCTGACGAAGTGATTTATCTCTTACGTAGAAACTTAGTAATAATCCGTGGTAGGTACTACTCGGCGTACTGACATAAAAAAAATATGTTTTAAAATAAACGATGTTCATCAGTAAAACTCTGATCGCGAGTACGAAAAAAAAACAGGGAGTAGGTATAACACGGCACTTAGCTCATTATCAAAAACATATAAGTAATAGGTATATACCTATTTACATACGCTTGGACTTGTAAACCTCCTCCGTTTCGTCGGTTTTCGTTCAACCGTTTTGGCCTTGGAAACGCTACAAATAGAATAGAGATATAGAAGTTAGGTACCTACTATTGTTTTTAATACTTTTTAGGTTTAGGTACCCTTGCCATTGCATACCTTGCATACCTACAATTAGAGATATCCTCTACGCTCATACGTAGGTAAGGAGGTATAGGTATTTCGCTTTTGATGACTGTCTGTTTAGCGGCGCGTATACGTTATTTATACGTGTTGCGTTACCGTCAGACAGCAAACATAGTCGACCGAGCGAGCGTCTGTGCTTCTTATGTCCGGATCTGTCTTTTATACAGCTCGCATTTTTTTTAAAAATAAAATCATATACCTACCTAGATCTCCGCCATTTTGAAAAAAAACGAAACCTGACAGCTAAAAAATTCTGAATAATTATAGAACCTGTTCACAAAATTTCACGAGATTCGGTTGAGAAATGTAACCAGTAGAAGGACAGACGCCGGCCGCAAAGTCTTAGCTCACAGAGCCACTAGCTAAGTAGGTGTAGGTATAAAAAAGCCGATTCATCTAAGTTTATTAAGAGACCGCTTCGCTTGGTCAGTTAGTTGGTTTAGTACCTACCTACCTACTTTAGAACTAAATTAGTACCGAACGGAAAAATGCTCGAGAATTTTATTACTTACTTCATTGACAAATGAACAAGCAACTATAGCATAAAATACGAGTACAAAATAGGTAGTAGGTATATTGTCAACAGAGAAGTCGGCGGCGCCTCGATATTATACGATATTGGATTTTAGAATATGGTGATATGGTTCATTTTCAATGACGTCAAAAGTTGATCGAGCATTTTACCACTTTCTGTATCTAGTAGTTGCTACTGACTAAAGTCATAGACTTATGTTTAAAGTATAGTATAGGTACTTAGGACCTATGTCCTCTCCTTATAAAATATGTATTGTAAAGATCCGTTCACCCGTTAGCCGTGAAAACGCTACAAGGGGACACAGAGATAGACTTCAGTGTCTTATATTTAGTAGTTATATTTCGCTATGAATGACTATACTGTATGTATAGGGGCGCACGCACACCACGGCCCCGCTTCACACTAGGCTGCGTATAATGCGTATCCACATACGCAACAGAGACGGCAATATCTAGGTACATTTTTCCAGTCGCCTCGAATCGGAGTTGCTAGTTCACTCCGCCGCCGCCGCCGCCACTTCGCACCCTACATCCTATCCTACTTCCTACTAATATTATAAACGCGAAAGTTTGTAAGAATGGATGTATGGATGTTTGTTACTCTTTCACGCCAGAACGGCTGAACAGATCTGGATAAAATTTGGCACAGAGATAGATTATAGTCTAGAATAGCACATAGGATACTTTTTAACCGCGGGTGAAACCGCGGGGCGCAGCTAGTTACCTATAATAACCTTGCATATTTATAATGACCAAAACAGAATCAATTAACACATACAGAATCGTGTAAATCACAAATACCTATACCTACTTACTGTATTGTAGTCTTGTTTGATGCAAAATAGAGTGATACCAGCCGATGGTACGCACCAATGACTGGAGTCGATATATAGTAACAGGATTGCCCCCTGTCAAAATTGGAACTGAATATCGACCGGTGAAGTATGGGTGTTGTACTACACTGTACTTACACACTTCACACTTGTTGCGCCCAACATTTTTCTTTCTTTCTAGGAATTACCTGTAAACAGCATATATGTTAGGACTCGACAATTATTAGTGATTTAAAATGCTAAACATCACTAAAATTAGAAGTACTTATTGCAATAAGTTATAGTTACTTTCTGCATGTTTTTAAAGTGACAGATATAGTTCGCTGTCATATTTTCGGCAACAGTTTTTCCAAAAATACTCGGTCAATAGAGGTAGGTGATGAGCTTCTATATTTTCATCTGTAAAAATAAAGCTTACGTTATTTTTTTGCAACACATGTGTTCTATAGGTAAGTACTTGTGTTTCGGCCAGGGGTGCTAAGTTCACGCCAGGTTCTCTTTCGGCTCTACAGACGATAACGAAAGCCTACTACTCACCTTGGACACTCCACGCCACTGGACCCGGTGTACACCATGCACTGATAATAGCACTATTAGTTCAATATAAACAATTTAAACTTTTTTAATGTCAAGTCCGAAATTTTACGTGCGAGCGGGCGCAAGAGTGCGGGACAATCATTCACCGGATTTCACCGACAACTGACTGACTGATTTAGCGCGTGCGATGCTCGCACGCCGAAAGGCAGGGAGTTTACGTCTCCCTCTCCCCTCACAGGTATCTCGCGGCTTTGTGGATGCCGCCGGCTTTCGTAGGTATCGTTTTCTATCTATAATGTCTACAGATATCTGGCGTAAACAACTTGCAATATAAAGGCATCAAACTTTTGGCTAATTTACAAGCTTGGCAATAGCAAGATCGCGGTTCTAAAGTGTGAATATGGGCAAAATCGGTACAACTCCATACATCAATTGCGAGATGTCAGTTCGATGCAAACCTGTACAGCCGGCTAGGTTTTTGCAGCATGCCACTTTTCTAACGGAAAATCTTATCAGTAGATAGATTACTGTATCTGGACACGCAAGATATTAGGTATCTCATAATAAGATGATGCGATGCAAAGTATGTAGGTACTTACTTACTTTTGAATTTATCTTTGGGCGGCATTGTAGCCCTAACTCCACAAATGAAAAATCCTTTTTTTAACACTATGATCACTTTTTCTTCCAAGTTTAACGCCGTAACGCAACCAAATTCACGTGAACACACACGTTACGATACGATACGAATTACGAAATGAAGTGAAACTTTTTGTAAGTGAATATGTATATATTCATGTATTTTTAGTATTTCAAAATCGCTAAAAAAACTTATCTCCACCATTTTGAAAAAAATTAAAACTGGCTCGACAAATGAATCTAAGTATAAATATTTATCAACCTATTTATGTTTTTATCATAACAAAACATAACATATCGTCACGCCTTTCCCTTGAAGGGGCTGGCAGAGGTGTAATACAACATCCACACTTCGCTGGACGACAGTCAGTGACCAAGAGTGACAGGGGGCGATCCTTTCGCCATAAACCGGGCTCCAGTCATGTCATGTATGTAGCAGATGACATACAATCCGCACATTGGTGTGAGGTGGGCTTTCTCAAACTAGGTTATCATAGCTTAACATTTTTTTTACAAGTATACAATATACCTACCTAGGTAAAGTACCTAATAAGCGTGTTGACGAAATCTTAGACATGAATTAGAAGTAGGTACCTATCTACCTATCTATCGAAACCGCGGTAGGTACAGAAAAACGTATTCTGTTCTAGTTAGGTAGGTAAACAAATTGTGTGCGTCTATACGTACTTGTGCCTACGTAGGTAGGTACGAGTATATGTATGGTACAGTTCCGGCACCTACCAATTATGAATTACTTAGTAGGTATTACTAACTTCACAAGCTACCTAAATTTTGTGTAGTCGCACAACTATAGCGATGATGGATATAGGTACTTATTATGTAGGTCCCGCATTAGATAACTACATGAGCCACTTGTCAGGTAGGCACTAATAATGCTCCGAAGTTTACACCATGCATGGCAGACATGAGGCCAGTAATGCTAACAGAATAACATTTCAGAATTTATAAATTCTAAGGCTCGAAGTTTAACGCCTAAGTAGTCTAATTACCTATACCTACCTGTATACCTACTTACTTACCCATGCATAGATATTTTTGTAAGAAAACCAATAAAACCAAAAGCAACCGACTGCCTTGGTGGCTCAGTTGGTAGTGAACCTGCCTTTTGAGCTTGTTGGCGTGGGTTCGATTCCCACCTAGGGCAAACATTTATGTGATGAGCATTTGTGTCTGTCCAATGTCTGGGTGTTAAAATATATTTAAGTATGTATTGAAAAATATGTAAGTAGGTATGTAGGTATATCAGTCTCTGGCAGCCATACTATGGCTATACAAGCTTTGCTTAGTTTGGGATCAGACGACCGTGTGTGGAAGTGTCCCAAATTTATTTATTTATTTAATAAGTACCTACCTAGGTTTTTAAGAGTTTTTATGTACTTTTTAAGTACTACTATTATTAAATACTATGATAAGACACTAATAACAACTAGTGGCTCTGTGAGCTGTAGACCTCGCGGCCAACATCTGTTTTCCTCTACAGATTGCATTCCTGAACCGATTCACGTGAAATTTTGTGAGCAGGTTCGATGATTAGACATATTTAAAAAAAAAATCTATCTAAATAGTGAGTCTATTTACAAAATTTTAGGAAATTCCGTTTGTATCGGCCTGTGGAGGAAGGCATTTTTTTTTAAGCTGAAGCATAGACGCTTTGTCAAATGCTCGCTTGGTCGATTAAGTAAGGAACAAAAGTAATAAGTACAAGCTCAAAGAAAACAATCAACTTACGTACGCATAAATGCATCTACGTAGGTATGAAATATTCTTGTCTTCATCAATAAAATAATGCTTTATGGTTAGTACCTACCTAAGTTAGGTTATTGTACCTACCTACCTAACAATAATAATGAGCGCAGTGAGATGACGCGGTGACGCGGACTGCCCTCCCGTCGTTTGTGCCCTTGCAACGCGGAAGAAATAAGTACCTACCTACGAAAAGCTCACATCGCGAAGACTTATGAAGATGTAACTAATTTCTCACACTTCTCTCACTACTAGCACACTACTCATACACTAGCCCAGACAGGCTAACATGAGTCGTAGTAGAGCGAGCGAGAGCTTATTTTTCTCTGCTATCTGTTTTTCTTACGCATTTTCGCTAGTTGAATTTTAGCCGAGTTGGAGAAGGCTTGTTTCTAAACTCAGAAGGAGCCGGTTCGATTTCAGCCAAAAGAGCGCACCGATTTGTTCATTGTGTGAAAGTATGTGCGTAGTATTTAATGTCATCTGCTATATATTGTATAACTAGAGCCCGGTGTATGGCAACAGACCCCTGTCATATTTGCAAATGAATATCGTTCGGCGAAGTGTAAGTGTTATAATACACCTCTGCCAGCCCTTTCGGAGGAAAGGCGTGGCGATGTGTATTTACTATTTAAGATAACCTAGGTACATTCTGAGCTACAATTTCATTTCTTTCAATGGTTACCTACGTGTTTAAGGAGTATGAGTACTTAAATATAATGTGGGAAACAGGCTTAAAATGTTTATAAGTAAGTAAACACTACCAGGGAGGTATCACTCCGAAGTTTAGGTACGTTTCGCGAGCGCACTTACTGATTCTTATCAATATAATTAATATTCAATATCTGGATAAAATTTGGCACAGATATAGCTTACGTCCTGGACATAGGCTACTTTTTCAAGGCTGAGGAGCTCAAACATACTCAGGACATAGGGTACGAGTACTTCCCGAAAAAATTAACAGTTACTGTGGCACTGCGGGTGAAACCGCGGGGCACAGCTAGTATCTCATAAAATTTATTTTGGTCGCATAATTAAAGTCTAAGTAGCAGTTATAAATTCAATTACTACTTACTTATTTTTAAAGTAAAACAATTGATGCCTTCGGTTACATATAAACGTGGGATAGCTATTTAACTTAGTTGCTACTACTAACTTCTATGCCACTAATTAAATTGCTGCATTACAAAAAGGAAATTGATCACGCAACTAACTAGTTTTGTTACAGTATTAAACCAAATTTATAACCACAGTTAAAACTCTTGTGAGGTGCAGCTAAATATTAATTCACTAAGACAACTATCATACTTTGCTACAACAACATACCTACTAAAACATATCTTCATCATCTTTACATAATGATATGTCTCACACAATGCTATTAGATCACAACATTAGGAACAGCACAAAATATCCCGCTTGCCGTCTAAAATTTCACATACGACATGGAAATAACTGTAATAGAAAAGACTGGTCAATGTAGATAATGTCAATTAGCAATAGCAGGTAAATAATTTATCCTAAAGTAGTTAAAATATTTTGCTCTGATATCAAATTGAAACATTCGAATTTGTTTTATTAATATAGATAACAAATTTAGTAAACTCAGTTAAGTAATTTGTAGTAACTGCAACTTGAGTGTGATTCTCCTAGCAAAATTTTATGTTGAATAGTAGCTAAGCAGTCTTTGTCGTAGTCAACAAAACTTTGCCAGTGTTTCGAAGATATTCGGTGCAGCAGCTAAGACATAGGCAGCAAAACAGATTTAGTTGCCACAACTAAACCATTTTTTTCCGTGTGGAGTCCCTCCGCGAGGAAAATGTGAAAATTCTACATCTGTATGTCTCTTTCTTACTACGCGCATGCGTTTGAGTGCCACGCATTCAATTTCGCTCTGTCTCTTTCTATTGCCCTTCCAAGAGCGTTAAACGCAACATTGTTGGAAGTCGCATTAGAAGTTTCACTTCAAAATAACTAATAAATACGATGCAAACGGGAAGGTCATCAGGAAGGGATGTCAGTTTTTATTCCGCAAGCGTTAAGTTGTGGACAACCCAGAGGCCCTATTCTGACCCGTCAGATATTATCTTGATCATTGTCTCTCTCGTTTGAAAAGGCATTAGAGAAAGAATGACCATGACATTATCTAACGCGTCAGGATAGAGTTCCAGATAGGAGCGATAAGATTACCTCTACTTTAATAAAACAAAGATTAGAAAAAAATAAGAGTAAGATCATTAAAGAGAATAGAAAGAAAAGACGAACGTTTGCGCTGGCCTTCAGCAGAACTTTATCTTGACCTATCCGTCGAAAAAGTATTTGAGTGTGTGTACATAGAACCGCTTCATCTTTTTGGGAGTAGGATTAAGAAAGCATATGTCAGTCAGTCGGTAAAGCAACAGTTGTTTAGATAACCAGCGGATGTAAGTTACGAGACAGTGTGTCAGTACGAGACGCATAAGAATAGTCGAATTATAGACGGAAGCCCGTGTCGTGATTGCTAATGTATTTTTGGGGTTTTGTTTATGACATGCTATCACGAAATTAATTTCGATTTGTTGACGTGTGTTTCCGCTGAAACAATTATTATTCAACGAGTTATTTAAAGGATAAAAGAAGTTCATTATTCCGCATAAGGAAGTTAGTACTTGAAATTTTTCAAAAAAGGTGTTAAGTTGTAAACAGGGCAACGCATTGGAGCATTGGTGATATTTGTCGAGCTTTACACATCCATTGATTGCTAGCGCTATGACACGGACTTTTTGTCTGCTTATTTCCATCCACAAGTGTAATGTTATAAAAAGTTAATTTACATTACATGCGTCGCAAATGGCCTTAGATGAAATATTTCAGTCAAAAAGTACCTTTTACTAAAGGACATAGGTATCACTATTGTTCGTATCGAAGTAAAAGGTACATAAATCAAGGAATCGACCCGGCCCGCATGTTTACCAACTACGCATTTTTATCTGAAGACAACCGTTAAGATTTATTACGTGTGTTAATAGTCTGCAAAACGATTTTAATTAAAAGAACCGTATTCGATGATAACGTTATTCCGTGTGAATGTGTCGGATTCGTTAGTGAATTAAATTGATGCGAAATAATTGAATCATGCTTTGCTGGAAGTGCTTTGGATACTTTGCTCGTGAAGGCTTTTTAACGGAAGGCCCTGAATTTAAATCAACTGCCAATTTAGAGTACGTAGGTGTATTTATATATCTCTTTCTTTTACTCGCTTATAGTACAATCAGTTTTCATTATTTTTAGTCTCATGATTTCTCTTGCTACGTTATTGTTCTAGGAAAAGCCTCTAGCCCTTCATGCTCTTTGGCTGGTAGCACATGCGTCATTCCACCTTGTTTTGTATCAGACTTTTGACTTTCAGCCATTCATGGACCGTGTAAATTCTCGTTCAAATGTCGAATTAAAGTTAAATAAAAGAAATCAATGAAATATATGTACGCTTGAACAGTTTGTTTGACAGAGACCCAAATAAATTATATACCTACCGCCTAAGGCGCTAGCTAGACAGAATAGACGTAGGATGACGTAGGGTGGACGGAGACATGTCACCTTCATAGAAAACGAGAATCGTCAAGTCCGCGTCTCGTTTTCTCTGTAGGCATGTGTTGCGTCGTGTCTCACTTACTATGTCTCACTACTACGTATGTACGTACGTACTTTTTTTGTTCAAAATGTATTCTATACATTTTATATGATAGTACATTGAAAGGACGCCGCGTCTGCGTCCCGTGCGTGCCTCGTCTTCGTCTTACGTCCTTTCTGTTTGGCTGGCCTCTAATGGTTTACCAACTTGACTTTATATCAAGTTATCCATTATTTATTGATCAAGGACGGCGGGAGACAAATTTGGAGTAGGAGGTGGTCGATACGGACTTGTAGGTCATGGTATTAAATAATAGCATTGGACTCAAATGTTATTTTAATGACGAACCCACCTAGGTCTTAGAGGATACAGTATAACAATATTGTAGAAATATTCTTTGATTTTACTTTATTAAACACGACAGGATGTCTGTGTTACGTAAAGCTAAAGCAGATTAGGCTTGCAATGATCGAGCTCGGATTGTTTGGTACTTACTAAGCTCGTGGTCCATCATTTATCATCAACATCAATGTATAATGCATCAACAAACTTCTTCTGTATCAGAACAGACTATAGAGCTGGATGGTACAGCACATAGGTATTACGAGTATGGCACACCGAGAAGTTCGGTGCGCAGCGCGGTCTAGTCAGAAGTTTTTTGGACTCTGCACATCGAAACCCCTACTTGCTGACTTCCGAAGCTTTTTATAATCCGACCCGAACTGAACATCTGTGGTTTGTATGAAAAGATGTTGCTATCCTACAGGTATACATGTACTTCAATTTCTTATGCACCGACCACCATCGTCGGCTACCAGCCCAAATCATGACTCAAGGAGGATATTCTGCAACGCACCGTGGCGTATTGTATCGTAAAGGTAATTAAATAGGTAAGTAATTAATATTTGCTCAACTGAGCGTTGCCAGCCTTTATCTCAATGGATATTGCGGTCACGACGCCTGCTGTGTGCAATTGTTACGGAAATAATGAAATCAAATATGTATTTTATTTGGTACCTTATGTAATTATTGTGAGTAGGGTCTTTCATCGTGATCAGAAATAATGACACACTAGCAACAGGTGTACCAATTTGAATATAACTTGTAATTACAATTATAAGTACTTGTTTATTGGGTACCTAGTAAGTAGTTTATTTTATTGATTTCATGTGAAACCTCATTTGGTGTATCAAGTTTGTAAGGTTTAGAATGTCTTGTTAGGACAAAAGACTAGGGTTGATTCTTAAACCTCCCATGTGAAGCACCAGCACTCATCGCTATACTCATGAAGCTTTAAAGCCCAAAAGACTTCAAATCGAGCCAAAAAATAACAACATGCCAACAGCAAGGTTATCACAGATCATAAATTTACGTGTAGGTATTATAGCATCGTACTGATATCATTACCATGATTGCATCTCCTACAATGACACAAGCGAGATGCCGTTAGATGCCGACAGAGCCATTACACTAACGAATCGCATTGAGACAAGTAGGTACCTACAGTTTTATGGCTTTTAGACTGATTACGACGGTCGGCAGTCACACTGGTTTACTTACTTAATAAATAAAAATGTAACGAACAATTGCATAATTGCAAAAAAAATTCATAAACGCTAAAAGTTTCCAGGTAGAGTTGAAGCGAGAACAGACGTTCTGTTGAAAACATAATGGATGCCTACTACTATTATACTATTCTACTACTTACCTATTTGCTTTTCAATCTAATGATGAAAGACAAAAGCTGAGGGCAGAGAAGAGGAGGAAAGGTCTTGGTTGAGTGATATCTGCAAAAAGACCTGTGACCAGCGTTGAAAAGCTGTTTCTTTAACAGCCAACCTTCAGCGCAGTGAAAGGCACTGAATCTGTTAGATTAGCTCTTCCCTGTTTTGGTCTTTAAATGTCTTGTTTTGGAGACGAATTATTCGATAAGACTTCGCGTCACTGAGAAAAATCGTAAGAAAGAAAAAGTTCCGCAACAAGTATTAAAAAACAATTCACCAAATTTATAAGTAATATTCAACTTAGATCGTACACTGCTGATAAAGTCATCGATTCAGTAAAATTATTAGTTTGGAAAGGGGTTGGTTTGGTTTCCCCAGGGGTGAGTATCGACCATGACCTCACCCTCGCTTCTAACGTCAAGGGTGAAAACGTGCCTGCAAATTAATAAAAGTTTTAAACTAACGTTGACATTTAAATGTTTCTCTTACAAAAATCAAAATAGATCAACTTGAAAACTTTTGTAGAGCATCGTCTTAGCATTGTCCATTGCTTAGACCATTAAAACAGAGATTTAAATACGACCAATTGTTATGTATTATAATTTATATTGTGTAATTGTTGTTGTTGAAAGAATTGTAATATGTTGTAATGCGTAACGTTACGGTTATATTGGTAGCGTAATTTGCATGTTTCGCTTCGAATTAGGTAAGTGATGTTATCTATCCAATCTCTATGAGTGGTATGATAAAAAATACTCAGGCTGGGATGTTGCACATTGCTTAGGTCGTCTTTGCAGCGCTGAAAACTATGTTTTAAACTATGCTCTACACATCTTTAAATTAGTTCTGTTAAAACTTTGTAAATAAAGCTTTACAAGCGTTGTTGGACAAAGTTAAAAGCATTTTGTGTTATTATTGTGAATTAATCTGATCAATCATTGTTAGTTTAAAAGTTTTACAGAAAACAATTTAGCTAACTAGGTTTTACTGTTTGATTTACAATGAGTTTCTACTTTTAAATTATATTCTGTCCTAGGCCGCAGGCAGTTTTGTGTTTACCTAGTTCAATTTATTTTCGCCTTAGTAGAATATGACACAGAACTGTTTAATTAGAAGATTGCTTTATCTTACAGATCGGTGTAAATGATGCTCAGAACAGAATAAAACCGAGGATAGATAGGTCGCGGCGTGTCCTCGCGGCTATTTTTTTTTTTTTTTTATATGATTGAATGGGCCCACGTTTGACCGCAACACACCTGATGGAAAGTGAGGATGCGGTCTAAGATGGAGCACGCTTGCCCATGAGGTGCCTATTCACTCTTGTCTTGAAGAGACCCAGGTTGTTGCAATTTGTCGCGGCATGGTTTAGAAATATTGCAAAACTTAGCACCTCGTTAAGCTATAACCTTGCTCACATCTGGCTATAAAACAAAGGCTATAGACCATACAAGATCAATTTAGTAAACGTTTTCTAATAAACCTACCTAGCTTAGCTATACAGCATTGGTGACCGAGACACTGAGAAATTTCCGGTTAAGTTTTCGGTAATGTTTTTAACTTACCGCCTAACTCATACGCAAATATTAGAATGACATCACTATTACATATAGCTACCTACTATTTTAAAAGTAGAGATGACTCTACACGTAAACGAATGTGAAAGAAAAAGACAAGGAAGTGTGTTTTGCTACATTTCAACTCAACATATCAAAAATTATGTTCAATCTACAAATTTACAACCTGAATCACAGTTTTACAGACTTTATCAAGTGTAATTGATAGTAGGTAAACATAAAATATACTTATACTCGTAGAGACTGACATAAGTGTTTAGATTTTAATGATTATTGACGACACACGAGTTCAGAAATCATCAATCACTGCAACAGGATGGGAACCAGTAAAGAGCTAAAATTTGTTTACATGCAACTGTGTCGAGGACTTCGAGAATATTTCAATGTTAATTGATTCTTGCTAATTTAACTTAGGATCCATTAATGTTCTTAGTATACCATTAATGTTCTTAGTATACTTAGTATTAGTTCTTAGTATAGTATAGTAAGAACTTGTCCTGTCTTTGATGTATTTTTTAAGACTACCTACCTTATTTGTATGGACCTAGGTGTTCCCTTAATAGGGGTTGTTGGTGGAAACGGGCATACTTTTGGTAAAAATCACAAAAATTTCCTTCTGAATTTTCAGAAAATATTTATTGAAAATATTAATAGATCTAGAAAGATACGTCTCTAAGGCATTTCATTAAAATTTAGACTATCTAGAGTCCAATTTGTGTAACATACTATTCAAAATTATTGTAATAATATTGTTGTAATAAGTCTAAAATATTTCGGAGACAAAAGCGACCTTCAAGAATGTAGAGTCTATAGTCACATGGATTTTATTTTTCAAAACTTTTTACTGTCCCTGCTATTGGCAAGCATTGCGCTTGCCATTAGCAGAGTACCACCGTGAACGTGCTCGTCACGAAGAAACTACTCTACTCTACATCTGACTGCTAGATACAAAATCTTATCAAGACGTTACAAAATGATTTGCTTATTTTTCAAGTGTCACACAAGGCCGTGATCTCATAGAATCCGTGCAACAAGTGCTCTCGACTGCGATAACATGAGTAAGCATGTTATTTTTGTCAAGCATACTTGTTTTTTTAACTTTTGATAGCGCAGTGAGTGCTAGCTGACGAGGTGACCCTGTTTCTAGAGAAGTATCTTGAATTTTTCAAGATGATATGTTAACTTTATATTTACGGGGGGCTTACCACAAATTTTGATCGTTTTAACCTAGTGCGCTTTATTTAAATGACGTATGAACCCAAACAAAAACAAAAAAAGGTTTTCGTAACTATTAAAACTCACGGTAACGGTGCAGATAGGAATATGCAGAAAAGACCATTTTAATTTTCAGAAAGTAATCAGAAAATCTGGAATTAGCTTGTCGTTACTCCAACATCTTCTGTTGGCACTACCTACTAAAAGTTCGTAAAAGCCTAAGGTATGATTCCGCAGCCGACGACAGCAGCAGAAGACCTGTCGTCGCGAAACTACTGGTTTCTGTGTATTTGTATGAGACGTATCGCTCGCTACACTGCATTCGCTACGGGACGTATCTCATAGAATCCCCGAAAGCTTTGAGTAACGATTACTGGAAAGTTGAAATGGTCAGTTCCTTTTAAATTGTGGAAAATTAATTTAAAGCTCTACTTTGAAACTGACCGGGTCTGCGCGCGCAATATTAAAAACCTAAGGACGCAGTCTGCGCTAGTCAGCTCTCAGGATAGCACCCTAAATTAGGCAGGTACCAACTTAATAAACATCGTTATCATTATCAAATCTTAGAAACTTCACGTTAATCCATCACGCTGTAATTTGACAAGGAGCCGAATGAACCTGAGTTATTGTTCCTGAGCGTGACTTCCTGACGTCCTTTTCACCCCTGATTCGCGGGACCACGCGATTTGATCGTAAAGCGCAGCCCTTTTGTTGGAAATGAAAGGGAATGGAGGAATTAAAGAGTGCATGGTAAAAAGTGGATTGCATAGATATGTACCTATGATATTTACTATGGATATTTTGCTAAAATAATACAGGGTATGGCGAAATGAGTGGATAATCCTTCATGCACGGGGCGGGCGCATCACGACTGTTCGGAAAATGACAAATCGTCTTCAGTAAAAAAGTGTCATGGTTTTCGAGTATTTGGGCATTTTTGAAAATTTGAAAATAATTAGACCTTTGCCCACTCTTTTAAGTGCCAAATTTAAAATACAAAGAATTTTCGCAGTCTGCTTTCTGAATAGCATGCCTAGATAATGGTGCTATCAAACGTAAACTACCGATTTTGTACAATAGCCATAGTTTTTTTCAAATCTTTGAACACAAAATTTGTGATTAGTCATTTTCTTTTTTCTAACTTTGGTATCTCATGGTGTATAAAACATGTACAGTGCCATGAGTGCTCAAATAATTAATAGCCTATTTCATTACGATTCCAAAATGGTATTAACTTACGATTTTTCTAGTTCTTTTCTTTTAATAAATATATTATATTAATTGAAGTCAAGTCATTTCATTCATCATAACAAATTAAGTAGGTATGCAATACACATATTATTCAGCATTGCTGATTATGTAAATGACATTTAACAAGTAGCTTTGTATTTGCAAGTATTGCAGCAGAATGTACACAATACTTTAGTCAGTCTCGGATGTCCAATAACGGCAAATATAGTGTTTGTTTAGCATTTACAGATGTACAAAGAATTGCTGGTCTTAAGGTCAATGTTTACATAAATTACTTTTGTTGATGACGCTCATAGTAAACAATGGTAATTGATTTTTCGAATAGGCAAATTTGTTTTAAGAGACTGAGTATTACAGAAATACTTTCGATTTTTTCTTTTGTGTTTGTGCAAAGACTGAAAGTAATTGTTAGTAATCGTAGTAATCTGTTGATGTAATAGTCTGGTGTACATAAAAATAAATAAAATAATTGACATACAAATATTGTGAGCAAAAGAAAAACTTGAGTAAGAATTCACAAGCAAAAGTTATTAAAATTCTTACTCAAATTTTTATTTTGCTCACAATATTTGTATGTCAATTATTTTATTTATTTTTATGTACACCAGACTATTATATAAGAAATATTTAAGAAAAATTAATCTAAAGATAACAAATCTGAATTAATTAATTAAATCTGGATAAGTAAATTAAATAATTAGCAGACCAAACTGTGAAGCTTTAACCAAAGTATAATTATAGGCACATTACACAAATACCATGTTATCATTTAGGATGTCTGCTGGTATGTCTATAGAAGAGCGTGAAAAGGCTAAAATGATAACAGTAATAGATCATTAATTGTTTTTATAGGTTTTTATTAAGTTTATTTAGCTGTTTATTGTGCAATCTATTATTTTAAGGAAAAAGTGGTCTCATGTAACATGACTCCATATCAATCAGAACATTATTCCACCACCAAGAACACCACTCTTAAATTATGATGTTAAGAGTATGTTTTTCATGAAAAAAATTGTCATCTCACCTGACTGCAACCCGGACACTGGATTCGTCTCCGGACATGGCTGCACACCCACCTGAAAAAACATTAATTTGATTTGATATTTTCTACGTGGAACTAGACAACACTGCAGCAGAATGTAAATAATCATGTATTTAGATAAGGAAGTAAGTAAGTAGTCAAGTTAAGATAATAAATAACGAGTCGGAAGAAAATACATATTACAAGATTTACCTATCAAATTTTCTTACTTATCTATCATAAAATATGTTTTACATAAGTAAGTATTATATAATTCAATACTGTATATTACGTATACGTCGTTGATACAACAAGATAATCGCGCTTGTAAACAAAACAAGGGATTAATGGATAGAAAAGCAGTTTCGTTCCAAAGCCACATTCGACAGAACAAGATAAGACTAGATAGCGAATTGTTACGCTCTATTGATCAATACAAAACAAAAGCCATGTGGTACTTACAAAGGGCTCAGGATTCCTTAATTATGGCTCCACTAGATCACATTTCACACGGCGTCTGCGTCAAGACGACCGCTAGATCGACGAGTAGCGTTATTTACGAATATCTTTCACCATTGTTTTGTGACAATACAACTATATCAATTGATCGATTATTCTAATAAAAAACGTTGGTCAGTCTCTAAAACACCTTAACCAGGGTTTACTGTATTTTACACAAGGAATTCATTTAAATTTTATAATTTGAAAGCGGAAATAATAATCGCAGAATTAAAACACAAAACACAACACTCCCGTCACGTCGCGTAACATTTGACAACTAAACTGAATTGGTGAATGACAGGCAAAACAACAGCTGACAAGCAGCTGACTGACGTTATTTTGACAGGGCAGCAATTCAATGTTGCTACATTATAACTTTAAATTGTTTTTAAAATTTCTTGTTTTTTTCTTCTATCGCGTACATAATAATCGCATAATTTAATGTTCCGTAGCAAAACCGTATTATGTAGTTTCATCATCCATATAAATGCTTTTTTATAGATGGACTGGGAAAACCACGTTTTATTGAAGGTTTTGTAATTAATCTTAAAGTTTTATTTTACGAAAAGTAATAACAATTAAACTATGTAAGTCAAATATTCGATCCAGTATTTCTAAAGTGCATACAAGTTAGTCATTCAAAATAGTAGCTATAATAAACTAAACCCATTCTCCTAACATTAATATGGTAGGAAAAAAACTACTAAAATTGGAAAATATGGTAACACATCTAAATGCTTCTCAAGCGCCACTTCGTCGTAAACTATCGTGTGTAAGATAGCATATGGTCTAAATGTTATTTACAAAAATACATAGATGGCAGTGCTTTCGTCAACAGAATGTGAAAGTTCAAAGTATTGTCAAAATTATTTCATAGATGGCAACAGCTCTGCACGAGAAAAAAAGCCTTACAGCGAACTTATAGATTAGCGTAGAATGAGAATAGGTACAATAGATTCGAAATTCATAAACTGAAACGAAACACAAACCTAACTTTTCATACTAACATTGTCATAAAGTATGGAGGTAACTCAATAATATTTTCATAGTAAAAGTTTTCAAGTGTTCTACCAACCTTCACCTAATTAAAAACAATTTTTCGCCTCAAGTTAGATCTATATGTAAATACGTTAAGTTCAAGTTGGCACTAGGGATGTTTTGAGAAAGGGGTATTTTTGGAAGGGACGTTTTGCAACTAAATGTGTAGGTATACCTAGGTATCAACATAATTATTCTTTCTTATTTTGTTGTGCGGTGGGCCGAGCACTAATAGTAGATTGCTAAACAATTACCTACATAACCATCATTTATACGAGTTTACTCGTCGCTTTAGCGAGAGAGTAAATTTAGAAACCGAATACTTAAGTCTTTATTACTTTTTATTCATGATTATTCTACATAAGAATAGCTAAAGAGTTTTTTTTAAGTAGGTACTTGTTGGTAACAGACAAAAAGAAAAAAAAAACTTTTCCAGCAGAGCGTTCCAGAAGAAAATAAGTAATAGGTAGGTATGCTAATTTCACATAAGAGTACTAAAGTTTTTTTATCGTCATAAAAATACCTAGCTTGGCCAACAATAGCTATTTAATAGGAGATAACACATACTACACAGGTTAGATGTAACTTCCCTAGTTACAGAATTCAAACTAACTTTAACTCTCTTGAAAGAGGAATGCAGAAAAGGAAATCGTTTTAAATAAAATAAAATGAACCTTTCTTCCGATTCAGTTTTATGGCTTGTAACGTCTCTTCCCTTTTCATTGGGCTGCTGTTGATTAGAAAGAGATCCTGATATCAACCGTAAATATAGGGACTTAGGTAAGTACGCATCTGCCTACAACCTAATTTTGTGTAGATAAGTAGAGCTACGAGTATTTTGAGAATGGCCCGGCCATATTGTCATACATTTCTAACATGGCTAATGATGGTCGAGCTGCAGTCTGCAGTCTGCAGGCTGCATATTGCCTGTATTGCCGGGCAGTAGGTATTTAAAAAATAAAATTGGGGGCTGAGCTACCCACGTCCGTAGGAGTGTACTCTATTCTGATTCCCTACACGTGGTCCCCGGGTAGTGCTAACCGGGTAGCAAACTCTGGTGGGAGGCTTCGGCCGGGGCTAGTTACCACCCACCGGACCAAGCCATGCCGTGAAATGACCTAGTCGTGTTTCGGGATGTAGTCCGGTGTAACCGTTCCGAAGACGGGTCTGAGCAGTAGCGCACTTGTAGCGCCTCACTCAACTGCCGTCTTTGTACTTCTTCGCTCTACAAAACTTCAAGGCTAGAGTGAATAAGTACCTTATAGGTCGTCGTGCTTCATCTTGGACCACAACGTCGCTTAACATCAGGCGAGTTGGTGGTCAAACGCCGACCTATTCTACATAAAAAAAAAAAAAAAAAAAAATTGGCCCGTCAAGGAGCGCCTATAATTTTTTTATTTCATTTTAAATAACATTATTAGTAGGCATGTGCTCCTTCATTGTTGATATAAATTGTACACTAATTGAATATATCGAACCTCGTTTCCCAATTTCTTCCCAAAGTGCTTTCCCGGTTCCTCTCGACGTGATTCGATCGAGGTCTAATGAGACATGACTCACTCGATGCCACTCTCTGGTAATGTATCTCAGTATCTATTGATACAGGTAAGCACTTACACATAATATTTATTATTATGCAATATATATTCGTATAGGTAGAATGCTAGAAACAAGATTTTAGGGCTGTCACCGGTGTCGTGATCCTTCAAGTCTTTTTGGAATCGAAAAAATCCAAAATTCCGCAAATACAATTTTAAAACAGTAACTTTGTGCACCACATTTCATCGTGATCAGTCGTTGACCATGACATTAATTTTAAAGTAAGTATATACCTAGTGTGTATGAACCTACTTACCTATAATACTTCCCTGACGAAAATTCAGACACCTCAACAACAAAATGTAAGGTGGAAAATTAATTAACGTCCTCAAGAAAAAGTATGTACCCAAAACTATTGTCATTATCTTAATTTACTAGGTAGGTACTCGTATCTACTGTTTCAGTAATTGAAATTCGAATTCAAATTATTTATTGACACAAAAACGATTACTTACATTTATGTCACGGATTAATAATAATAATAAATAATTATAATAACAATGTCAAATTCAAAGATAATAATAATAAAGATTAAAAGATACTTAAGTAGAGATTACTAGGATTACTTGATTAAGTATACTAAGTAGGTACCAATATTAATTTTTAGGATGTGATCGACACATCATAGTCAACCTTTTAAACAACAACTTTTTTCAATGATTCACATCGAGTTCAAACCGAAAAAGTTTTTTTTCCTCGAGTTAGTGACTGGTTCTAAAACTCTAAATCCCAATCAAGAAAAATGATTTTCCGAAAAGAAAAAACTAACGAGTATCAACCCTACGCTCATAAAAGATTCTTGCCGGTTTTTGCGACCTGTACATAATGACATAATTATACTTAAGTGAAACGGTTTCAGATCAATTTGTATTTTATGATCTTGGCTCGGACTCTGATTTCTTGGGATCATTGACACGCGAGGACTTCGTCTGATTGCTGTCTACGCTGCTTTATGTATTAATAACCATTTTATAAACCTATATAGGTACAACTATAACTACACTGGCTTGAAACCTGTGCAGTAAAGATAAGTTAGAGCTTGTATAGGTAACTCGGCGGATTTAATTATTTCCGTGGCCATAAAGTGAGTAGCAACAGGCGAGCGACGTCGACGTTGCTATTTTTCTTGCACATTCACGATGATCGGAGCGAATTCAATTTATCGAAATAAAAACCTTTTTGTACAATAATCGAGACGAGCAGGTCGTTCGTCTGATTTTAAAGCCTTCCTAGTTTGGTCCACTTCCTAACATTGTCAATTTGCAAAGAGTTCCACTTCCTAATTTTTCACTCCGTCACAATTACTTGGTAGCTCACGACTCGACAGGGTTTCTATTTGTTTTCTTATCTGCTATCAATCAATCAATCAACTTTTCAATCAATATTTTTTTCTTTCTAAGACACCTACTTAATACCTATTACTTAGGTAGGTTATACATAAGTATTAGGTATTTTTCTGTCCTACTTAGGTATTTGTCTGTTTTAATCTGATAAAGTTGCCTGGATCTCTTTTTTACTCTAAGGGTAGGTCTAAGGGTAGGTACTCTAGGAAGTCACACTAGTTGTTATTAGTTTTATCCACAGATATCGGATGTAACAAAAAAAATCTTAGGTCTGTGGTTTTATCTATCATTTTTTTGTTTATAGGTACCTACCTCATTTTAGCAGTAAAGAGGCATGTTGGTACCTATAGGCCGAGTGGCTACCTCTGATGTCAGAAATTCCAGGCAGCCCGAAGGCCTTTGACATGGCTTGACGATTGTCGTTACAGAATAAACAACCGAGGCCTACAATTTCAGCAGTAAAAAATAAAGAGTACTTATTCCTATTTATCTTTTCCTGGGGGGCTTTTCCTGCGCGTGAGATGAGATGAGATTTTATCTTGGTCGCTCTCACACCTATGACGTTTCAAACGAGAGCAACAAGAACGAAAAAAAGTGAGATGAAAATCTCAAATCTCCGAATATGACCACTGGTTCGAATGGTATTACATAAAAAAATTTGCGTATATAATTCAAATGATAAAATTGATGAAAAATAAATAAAGGTCATAGATTCTAGCATTCCGATAAATACCGCGCCCTTAGGGTTCCCAGTGTCGGGGATGCAATGGAAAATACACACACACACACACAATGACACAATCTGTTACTAGAATTAGAAAAAAAAAACAAGAATTTAAGTAGAATATAGAGAGAAAAAACAACAACAAAACAGCAAGCAACATCCTAAAATCTAGACTAGAAGATTTCAAAGAATTTCTACTCATCAATCGCAATAACAATTTAAATTCCAAACGGTCTGCGAAGATCATTATCACGAGGTCGCCTTATTTATGAAAACGAGCTGCGTATTCTCGCAAGCTCGCGATTAAAATCGAGTTTCTTTTATAATAATTGGGTGGTGATAATATTTATCAAGTTACAGGAGAAAGCGTTTCACTGGTCTGATAAGAGGACTATTCTTTCGGAGTGAGATTCAATCTCACCATTTTTCGTCTTTGTTACTCTCGTTTGATTAGTCGTAGGTGTAAGAGTGACTAAGATAAAATCTCATCTCATCTCACGCGTAGGAATAGCCCCCCTGCGCCCCGCCGTGTTACCCACGGTTAAAAAATGCTCTATGTGCTATTCCAGACTATAATCTATATCTGTGGCCAAATTTCATCCAGATCTGTTCAGCCGTGATGACGTGATTGAGTGCCATCCATTCATCCACCCATCTTAACTTTCGCACTTTTAGTGTGATGCATAGAGTAACTAGCTGAGCCCTGCGGTTTCGACCGCGGGGTTCCAACTGTCTCTGTACTGAATTTCATTAAAAAAAAACACTTGTCGTCATCTAACTTTACCCGCAACATCACCCGCTGGGCTCATCTGACTAACTAACTGAAAATTTTATCAAAATCACTCTTGACGTTTTATTTCATAGGGAACATACATGCATCATATACACACCACACATACACCGATTTTAAAGATTACATCGACTAAAACATGTCGACGCTGATAATAATACCTACTCACCTACATATACGAGTATAATAATAAAGCAATCAAATAATAATAATAAAAAAATCAAATTTAAAGAAATAAATATATTAACTTTACCTTCTTTGTATATCTTTGAAAATATTATGCACGTTCGCAAAAATCTACATAAATTTAAATTGAACAGTGACTATCACAATTATAACACTAGAAATAAGGATAGGATAGCTGTACAGAGATTTAGACTGACTAAGTCAAGAAAGTCATTTTTAGGCAACTGCGTTCGTTTTTACAATAAAATCCCGAAAAATATAACGGGGCTCACCGAGGGAAAATTCAAATCACATGTAAAAACTACATTAATGAAAAGAGGATATTATAAGGTTAAGAATTATTTAGAAGATAAAGATGTCTGGAGCCTTCCACTTCCGCCAAGTAGCCACTAGTATTTATAGATATTACCTAGTTGTAAGCCAAAATTTGTGAGACTGATATATATTTATTACCTATTTGAAAAAATAATGCCCCTCAGTTTGCCTGTTCTTCTGAGTAGAGGCTTTTTGTCCGAACAAGGCGGTCGAGTCTATTTAAATAACTTTGACGTTCATAAGTGTATCTTTGATACCTAAATTGAATAAAAACATTTTGACTTTGACTTTGACTTTGAATCAGACAAAAGACTAAAATAAGAGACATCGTCGAAACTATCAGAATACTGAAATGGAACTGGGCAGGACATATATGTAGAATGGACAATTGTAGATGGACAAAGAAGATAATAGAATGGGTGCCGAGAGGAGAAAGGAGAAATTGAGGAAGACCACATAGACGCTGGGAAGACATCTTCAACCAAAGACTGGGAATAGAGTGGAGGAGGAAAGCAATAGACAGAAAACACTGGACATAACTGGGGGAGGCCTACGCCAAGGAGGCGAAATCTACACATTATGTGACAATGGACATTTATAATTAATTAATTGAAATTAAGTGTAATTGAAATAAAGGCTTTATTTACTTTTACTTATATAATAAATAAATAATTATTTTGTAATAAATTTTTTATTTCTAATTCTTACTTTCCCATAGGTTTTCATCCTGAATTTCAGCTTCGTAATATCATACCTGGCACCCGTGTAATCCATGCATAGTGCAATGCATAGAAAAGTTAACGTCCTTTTAGGTAGGCTTTTAGCCTCAAGATCACCTTATTTATATAATTAACTTAAATGTTTTGTTTTTGTGCTGTCAATAATTTATATGTAGGGTCAACTGGGGCAAATGTGTCTGTGGGGCAATTGCATCTTTCGAGAATTACTGACAAACCCTTCACAAATTATGCAACTAACGCTATCTTGTATAGATCATTGCAATTAAAGATGGAAAGAAGATGGCCGCCTAACTTGTGCAGGGTTTGTCAGTAAGTCTCGAAAGACGCAATTGCCCTACAGACGCATTTGCCCTAGTTGACCCTAAATATTGTATTTTACTGCCCTATTATTACTATGGAATCACCTGCCTACTCTGTCATTCATCTTCCTATTTAAAACTCATTGAACCGAAAATTCATAATTTCCTCAATTCTCCAGTTGCTCTACATTTCTGCAACAATGAGCTTGAAACTCTGAAAACAAATCTGAATATTCATTTCGAAAACTTTAAAAACTGAGTGAATGGAGTCCAACCAAGCGGGAGATGTAGATAGGTAATCGAATTCGCGCGAACTTTATTTTCTAAGTCCTTCTCTTGCTTTACCTTCTTCACTTCCACACTGCCATTGTTTGCAAGATTATTTCATTACGCTCGCCGAGAGGGCGCCCAACTCGCTTTTCCATTACACTGCTCGCGAAATATAATCTTTATTAATCTGCTTTTGAGCATGTTTCTGATTAAATTCAAAACTGTTCTGATGGTGTACCGCAAGGTGCTGGAGGGCTACTCTTGACGCGTGAGATATTTCTTGGTCACTTACTCCTATGACGTTTGAAACGAGTGAGACAATGACAAAAATATGTCGACTTGTGAGAATAGTCCTCCAGTTCTCGGTACTATGGAATTCGATCTTGTTGAGAGCAAGTTAGAATTTTCGGTGAAATGAGAACAGCATATTTTAGTCAGCGGATTTTATCTAAATCGATATTTTAAAATTAAACTTTTCGATAATTTTTTTTAGCATTTCTTGCCATATCTTTTTGACTCGAGTGCTGTTAATTAATTCAAATTGAGAAGCAGATAAGTATGACTAAAGTTACTTAGGTACCAGCTTTAATGAAGTCACTAGACAGGATATTTAATAGTTCTGCACTTTGCAGTTTTATTGTTATTGGCTTGCCTCACTATAAATGCTACAAGTATTAAAAGTAAATGGCTACCACTTAATAAGTACACGCAAAACGTACCTGTAGCCGTCAGCCGATGAACTTTTAGTAGAGCCACTGTGCCAGATAATAAAACTATTTCAAAAACAAGTGGTTTGCTTGCGGTTTCGTGCACCTTTTACATATTTCGTATTTTCCAATGCTAAAAAGAGTACCTAGGTTTTTATATACTTTTGAATGACTTTCCAACCATAAGATGTCAAACTTTTTAACTTATTATTTACTAGATTAATTTGCCGGTCAGTGGTATAAAACAGATTCTACGTGCATGGGTATAATATAAGTAGGTGCCTGAATACAGTAGTTAGGTACGTACTGTTAGATTAGATTTTTGCAATTAACTTGAAGTTAGTTCTATTTTACTATTATTAGATATAATAAGCAAAGTAAGTAATTATAGGTAAGTACGTACGTATATACGTATATAGAGACACATAGTGTATCTAAAACCCAAGGGTGTTCCACCTCGGCGCAAAATGTCGGGGCTAAGGGGACGCTTTCGCACTCTTCTGCGGCCCCGACAGCGTCAGCTCCTTCGAGCACCTCCTCGAGCTCGTGCTCTCCTCTCTCGATGACGATGTGCCAAATACCAGACATATCGTCATCATACACCTCCTCGGGGACCCATTTTGCCCGTGGGCGCCAGCCAGCACCCGAGGCTAGGCACCCATGGTCCCCATGCGACGGGGCATATGAGTGGCCCCGCCGCCTGCTACTTCGGCCGCTGAGGACTGCCCATACAAACCCACACCCTACTTAGACCGCTTCCACATGGGCTTTTGGGAGGAAAGCCCCAAGAAGCGGCCCCACCTCTTCCTCCTCCTCCTTCCTCTCCTCCTCCTCCTCCTCTTGGCTTCGCAGTGGTTGCCGAAGCCACGGCTACTGAGCCTCTCCGCCACGACAAGGCGGGAACCCTCGGGGGGAGATCTTACTTTCACTTAGCTCAAGCTTCCCCAATTACCAAAATCCTCAATCCGCCACTAGTGAAAGGGTGCACTCAAACATAACCCTGCAGAACTTTATTCTGGCGACCTGCCCGGGCTTCGCGCGGTACCCATAAACCTTATCGTGAAAAATTATGTTACTGTAGGTGGAAACCCCATAAAATATTGCATGGCTTAGAAGGAGTTGGCGGATTTCAGTACCGAATAGGCATACAGAAAGAGGGACAGACGTGGAAAGCGATTTTGTTTTATATAGGGTCAACTGGGGCAAATGCGTCTGTGGGGAAATTACGTTTTTCGAGATTTACCGACAAACCCTTCACAAATTAGGCGCCACCTACATCCTTTCCTTAGTTGCAATAATCTGTACAATAGTTGCCTAATTTGTGAAGGGTTTGACCCTGCCCACTATGTAAAAATATAGGTAATTATTTAATAATATATATTTGGGTAAACAACCGCTTGTTAATTAAATGAATAAACACATGAAGCCAATTACGTTTTATAAATTTATTTCTCAATAGGTTTAGTGATGACTGATGCCTATTCAATTATCTAGGTAAGTATACGAATACCATACCTACCCATCTTGGACACATTTAATAATCTATCTTAGAGCCATTACAGAAGGAGAGAATATTTTAGGTAATGAGAGATTACACAGAATTATAAATGTTTAAATTTGTATCACTGTCTAAACAAGTTTAATCCCATTCAATCTCAGCACTCACTTTTGCAAAGACTGAATGAATTTATATAAAATTTGATTTAAAAATAGCTTGTACTTATACGCGTAGGTTAAAAAGTAGCCGATGTGTTAATACAGGGTATAAGTTACCCATACTAGGTTTTAATCAAAATCCATTCGAACGTGAAAAAGTAACAAACAAATACTACAAAAACAGGCTATTTCCATAACGTAGGAGTAGCATTAATATTTTTCTGACCACTTTTTGTCCTGAAAGAAGTAGGAATAATGTTGAGTAGCAGGTAAAACCGCAGGATACAGCCGGTAATGCTATAAGTGGTTGTGGTCGACGAGGGTCTCCTGAAATAAAGCATTCATCTGAGTGTTTCTTTCACTCCGTAAATCAACAACATTTTTGAAACGAAACAGGATGTTTATCTTGTTTTTATCTCATGATGCAAATACCCACTAATTAACGAGACTACGAGAGGGGACTATATAAGACGAAAAATTTGAGTTGAAGCCTATTCAAAATAGGGTAAGGGCTTTTTGCAGAAGCTATATAGGGTTTATCTTCTTAACTCGATGTTAACTGCTCATCAGAGTTTAAAAAGTAATTAAAATTCGAAGAGAGTTAGAAGTTAACCTAGAGTTAACACAATATTAGAGTAATATTTTAGGTATAACTTTTAACTCGGACTTATTTAACCCTGCGTTCAAGAATTGATCTCCGTCTCTTCTGCAATTACGTTCTTGCGCTTTCATTATAAATGAAAACTTGATCTCAACATCATACATATCATATCGTCATATGGCAGAGGTGTATTACAACAGCCACACTTCGTTCGGACGATATTGAGTCCCAAATGTGACAGCGGCCTGGAATATGCGAGCCTCTCGCTATACACCAGGCTCCAGTTATGTCGCAGATGAAATTGAATAAGCACATAATTATGTTCACCTAATGAAGAAATTGGTGCATGCTTTCAGCTGGGATCGAACCCGCTCCCTCTGGCTCGAGAGGCGAGCCTTCCAAAACTAGGCTATCATCGCGCAGACATGATCTCAAATATTTCTAAATTACTATCTTGTGTCTAATCTAGACGATCTCTACATTGTATCTCTCACACTTGGAGTAGTTTTTTTATTGCAGTTTAGAACTCTCCCTTCTTCAAAGATTTTATTTTGAAATTCTGAATACGAAATTTCGCTTTGAATAATGAGATTGTAATTTATAAAGTTAGATTTTTTTTATAATTATTCATTACTGAATTGGTATTGAAATACCTTTTCTTCTTGCTCAGGCACTGTCAAACGGCCGTATCTTAAAATGATAATTTATACCTCTGTATTCAAAAGCTGGTCTTGTTGTTGTATCGATTGCTCAGTATCTCTTCACTCCGGTTTTTAGAACAAACCCCTTAAGCCCAATTGCAGAAAATATTAAGTTACATTTTTAAACGCCAGAATTCCGCAGGAATAATTAAACTCAAAGCTAAAAATGTTGTGAATGTCACCTTAAAATTGTCTTAATTCAAGTTCAGATTCTAACTCTTGGTCGCGCAAGACAAATTATCAGTTAAACCTCTGATTAGAAGTTAACAGCGAGTTAAAAAGATAACCCGAGCTTCTGCAAGTGGCCCTCACTTTATTAAACGTATAGCCTCCGAATAGTTAGTTATTCAATTTTTTTGCTTTCAGCTATGTTAATCGACAATTGACATAAAACTTACAAAACTTTTAGAGCTTACAGCAGTGTTTGAGCTGAATGGCATGTGGTCGCATGTCGGCAAGGGTCGACAACGCATGGAGTGAACGCCCGCGTAGGAACAATACGCATTTATTATTTTAGCACCATTCTGACCCCGGTTCAACTCGGCGCTAATCTATGGCGACCTAGGCGTATAGTGCTACCAACATTGTACAGTTGAACGAGAGAGCCACCATAGCATTTTTAACAGAACCTACGCTAAAAAATAAGTTCCATCATTCTGCCAAGTCTGGAAATAAGTTGGTCCAGCAGCATGTGCCACTACGGCGTTACAAATGGAACTTACACGACAATGGCAGTAAACTCCACTGCGTATGGGGGACTTTGACTCTATGCAGGTCAACGTTCAATTGTTTTGTAACATGACTTCTTTGATGGTGATTGATAGAGACAAGTTGGTCAGTCAATATTGTGCGGGTTGCACAGTGGTTTGAACTCGCTTTTTCTGCAGTTTTATCAAAAATGCAACTAGTAAACAAGAATAAAACCTGACCCTAACCTCACTGGTTTGCCTGTACTGGATGAGCGAGCTGAGGTTATGTCACTCCAGCTGACAAATAGTAAATGGCTCATAATATCGAAGTTCTTACGGCAGCTATTTTAAACTAAGACTGGGATATTTGATTGCAGCTATTATGCCTTAAATATTGGCATAGGTAGAAATATTCTATCACCTATCAGGAAGCTGTAGTTACGCACACCATTTTTATATTTGTGTTTTCCTTGTTTCGTGCTATTACTTGGTACAAGTAAGAGGTGGAAGAGGTGGAAGCGATGAAAGCCTAGTTGGAGAAGGCCCGCCTCTCAAGCCAGAGGGAGCGGGTTCGATCCCAGCCGCAAGCACGCACCACTTGCACATTGTGTAAACATATTATGTGCGTATTTAATTTCATCTGTTACATAATTGGAGCCCGGTGTATGGCGACAGGCTCGCCCCATGTCACATTTGGGACTATATCGTTCGGCGAAGTGTGGGTGTTGTAATACACCTCTTCCAGCTTCTTCGGGGAAAAGGCGTGACGATGATGATATTTGAACAAAACTAAAGCACCAAAACTATTAGCATAGATCAACTACGAGGACCTATACTCGTTCCAAAACTCATTAAAGTTTCTGACTCCTTATACCTTGTCTGCTTCTTTCTGCTACAATAAGTCCGAGCTCTACGTTAAACAGAAAGCCATGTATGCAACGTCTTGTTAGTCAATTTATCAAACTCCTTTGTTTTGCAAAGAAATGTCTAGAAGAGTGAGTAATAAATTTAATCTAGAGTAGTAACCGCTTCAAGCTTTGTAAGTAGGTACATAAGTAATTGCGGCGGTGGCTACCGGTCAGTACAAACTGGGGGTCAATTTAGCTAACCAAAGCCGATTTTCGACCCGTTGATGTCGCGTTGAAAAGCGATGGCAGCCTAGTTGGGAAAAGGTCCGCCTCTCGAGCCAGAGGGAACGGGTTCGGACCCAGCCGACGGCACGCACCAATTTGTTCGTATCATCGTTTCATCGTATGTGCGTATTGTATGTCATCTGCTACATGACTGGAGCCCGGTGTATGGCTGCAGGCTCGCCCCCTGTCATATTTGGGACTGAATATCGTCCGGCGAAGTGTGGGTGTTGTATTACACGTCTGCCAGCCCCCTTGGGGGAAAGGTGTGACGGTATTTATATGATGTCGCGTTTGTCATAAAAAATTAGATGGTTACGGCTCAGTATCACTAAAGCCTTATTCGCACTAGGCTAGTAGTTTAGTAGAGTGGCGAGTAGTTCAGTAACTAACTGTATGCGAACGGTAAAGTTTTAGTCGAGTCCTTTATGAACTAAGTATTTTAGTTACTAAATTTAGTCGCCACTCGACTAAATTACTAGTGTATACTATGTAGTCCGAACAAGGCTTAATGTCACACGAACGTGCCATAGCTGGACTACCGGTGACATGTTAGTGCTACTGAGCCGTTGCTCGCCCGTTTTTTAATGACAAACGACATCAACGGTTCAATTAAGCATCGGCTATGTTTAGATGAATTGCCCTCCTGGGACGGATAAAGGTAGACGCTTGTAAGTTTCTCGGAATATAATGGGTCTATCTTACTTACAATGGGACCTCAGACTTTGTAAAAACTTTTAAAGAGTTAAATTGATAATTTATTTTGAGGTGTAAATAGATAATGATTCCTGCAAGCACTCCTTTTTTTCATTTTTTTTCGTGGGAGAATGCATTTACACATCCCTGCTCCAACCCGGGGGAGGCAGAGCGGGGTATGTCGGACTCGGTGCCAGAAGAGCACCCATACCGACTAAACCCCCACGGTGTCCATCCTCGTCGGCAAAGGCGGGGTCACGGGACCGCTTTCGCATTCTCCGCAACCTGCAAGGACCCCTTGGCTTAACCCTACCGCTAGGTTTATTAATCACTGTTGACTGTCGAAAAATAGTAGGTATGTACTAGCTGCGAACCGCGGTTTCACTCGTGACCTCCCAAGACGCGTCATTTTTTTCAGGCTGAATGGTAGCTTATGTCCTTTTCTATAACCTTGACAACGTGAAATCAAAATTTCACGATGATGTTGAGTAGTTGATGCGTGAAAGCGTAACAAACAAACTCACTTTCATATTAATATTAGTTAGGATTAGGATTCGATATATAATGCGCAGTTTTCATTTACGCCTGACAAGGGCGTTATCTCATTTTTCATCCCTTTTCATTTTTCTATGTGGAAATGGGATAGCACCTTCATCATATCAGACGCGGACAGTCGTACTAAGTATATTATATTTTTCGATAGTTACGAAACTGTAGGGTCAACTGGGGCAATTGCGTCTTTCGAGAATTACTGACAACCCTTCACAAATTAGGCAACTAGACCATCTTGTATAGATTATTGCAACTAAAGATAGAAAAAAAATGTAGCTGGCGTCTAATTTGTGAAGTGTTTGTCAGTAATCCTCGAAAGACGCAATTGTCCCACAGACGTATTTGCCCCAGTTGACCCTATATGGCAGGCATGAATCTAGATAATTTCTTTATGACCCTAAAACATCTATCAAAAAACCAAAGGCAAAACTGACCTCACTGTAGAGTAGACTTGTGTTGTGTAAACAACACCTGTGATTTAATAAGGTTTACGCATCTATAACACAGTCTACTTCGTCCAGCCCTTAGTCTAAAATTCACCAAATTCGTCAATAAGTCGGACCTACAATTGTTCCCACGATCGAGTCAAAGTTACCCAGCATTCGGAGAACTTGTAAAATATTCAAGGGTCCTTGGTGGCTGGAGAAGGTCAGGCTGTAAACTAGAGGACGTATGGTTCGGAAACCGAGTTGCTAAGGAGACTTGAAGATCGAAATACGTAGGTAAATATTATTGTGCTGAAAATATTGTAGCTACCTGAAAATATGATAAGTATCAACTTATCTCTAATCCTGTTCATGTTTTAAGAAATATCTATTGCATTAAACCTATCAATACAAAATAAAAGGTGTTTGTAGCTGAGTAAAAGCTTTGATGGTACAACAGCTTACGCATTTAAAAGTACTTACTGAAAACTTATCCAACGTAGTTTCTCACTTTTTTCTGATGAGTTTTTTTTGGATAAAAACTTTCGTTAATCGTTAACTGCTAATTTGTCATCTTGCCAACCAACCTTAAATTTATTTTATTAATATTCTATACTTGAATAGGTTTGATATTATTCTAGGGTCTATATTTCAAAATGATCGTAACAGTCGGTAGCACAAAGCCGCAGCGTGGTGCCGATTCTAATGGTCCCGCGCAGCTGTCAGACGCATGCACGCTTTTCGCACAATTTACCAACGCTCTGGGAGGTACGGGGAAAGTTACAATTTATTTTATCTATTTAAGTACTCTCTATGAATATGGACCAAGTCTACGGAAGGTATAAGAATACTTACTTAACTACTCGTAAGTACTTCTGACATTCAGGTTTTTTGATTTTTTTTATGTATAAAGTAGATAACTAAGTTAGTACCTACCTAAGAGGACCGAGTCATTTGTTTCTCGCAGGAAAACTGCGCGCTTCCTGGGGACTACCATGACATCTATTTGAGTGGCGCGGTTGTTTAAATATACTTCTAACACCTGATACGGAGTTTCAATTCTTATTTTGAACCCTATCCTCATTATAGCGACTTGAAAGAAAAGGTCAAATTTTCTACAGTACCTAACGTTTTGTTTATGATGCTGCGCGACCGCAAGCCGTATCCCCGCGCAATAAGTTCCATGGTCGCGCAACACGGAACCATCATGGCAATAAAATTCCATGGTAGGCCACCTGAATGATTGTTTATCCGGCCCAAGTATGGGATGGTTGTTGGAACAATATCTTCTTTCCTACTATAGAGCTGTAGGGATGTAGGTATACATGGCGCCGCTTAAAAGCCTTCATAAGTTTTGTTTCCCTCATCTCCGGCTTAACTTCACCCAGCGGAACTGTTATTACCGTCTCATTTTGCTGCACCGTCAGCTGAGATAGGATGCAGTTTGCGAAGCGACCTACGTCTATAGTGAAATAAAATATATCGTAGCGGTAAACGCTTTATAGGCCCAGGGGCTAGAGGGGCGAGCGAGGCGCGGGGCGGGGGAGCGTTGACCTCGGCCAGTTTACGAGTGCATTTGCACAGTGACACCCCCCCGCGCCGCGCCCCCGCCCGCCGCCATGCGTGCACGCAGCGAGTTCTGGAAATCGCAAAAAGCGCCCGATTTTGATTGATACGGTCAAGATTCAGGATTCGACGACGTCGCTAAAAAATTAAAGATGGCGGCCGAATTGCTTTCCAGTTTATTATCGGGTGGTTGATGAGCCCGCTCCTTGATCGTCTGCTACTTGTGGCACTTTGTTTTATTAGTTTTTTATTTCGTGGAGCTGATAATATGAAATGAATTTTGCAATTTTGTCCGGACTTCAGTAGGTACTAAATTACTTACTCCGAGTCGAGTATGCAGTTGATTTATTTATGTTGAAAAACATCATGTCATTCATTTATAAGTTATTACATATCATCAATAAACAAAACATGTTGTAAGAACATTAGTCTTGTGTAGTTCGCGAACGAACTAGGTCGTAAGAGCGCTCCCACAGATGAACTACGCGAACTAGCTCCGTCATTCCCCGCTCCATAGTTCCTTAGTTCGTGACCGAATGAGCAAGGGCAGCGTAAACCGAGCTAAAATCGTTGCTCACTGTTGATTATATTCAAAACTTATAATTTTATTATTTTAAAAAACACGAAACCTTTCATTCACTAACTAAAATAAGGAGTGTTTTTATTTATTCCACAAATAGGCCTAGGTATTATTTACAATCATGATACCTTTACTTTTTAAAAGTATTCATTCAGAGGTTTTTGCAAATTATAGTTTGCAGTGTAAAAATTAATTTGGTAAATACAGCAATCTTTAGCTTGTCGCGTGCCCGTGCAAGTGCAGTATCAAAACGAGCGTACGATCTGCCATGCTCTGATTCTAGCTGGGAGCTGAGCTGACGAACTAGAAGAGCGAACTAGTTCATTTAGGAGCGGTGACCTAAACTGAGCGATCTCCGTCGCGAACTACTATGCGCAAGGCTAAAGAACATAGGTATAGCATATACATAGATATGTATAGCATAGCATGACAGCTTCATGGTTATGATTCAATGTCAAAGTCAAAATGTTTTTATTCAATTTGGGTATCAACGATACACAGAACAAATTCTATTCTAAATCCGATCAACTTTAGTTATAGTATACTTGTTTACCCAATTCTCACTGAAAACTAGTTGTAGATACTTAACTAATTGGATAGCAATCAATCACAAACTACATATTTGGTTTCGTGGGAAGTTCCATCTATTTCAGTTAGACTCGTGAGATAGGTAGTCAATATATCGTTGGTAGGTTTATAAATAAACGAGGGGTTTGCGTCATTTGGTGTTTATTGATAAGTCATGGAGACAAATAGTGTACCTAGTAGAAAACGAATCTAGAAGATCAGCATAACAGTTAGACCAAATTTTAAAAAAAAAGTACAAGAAAAAAATTAGTCGCTGACACGCTTAGAACCAGTAATTTTATTTTAAAAAAATTCAACTAAGTAAGACCCGGCTGCAAAATAGTGTACCATGTGTTACTTCTACTATCAAGACGATCCAAATAACGCCTCACATGTCATAATCCATCAAACTGTTTAGGCAGTAGAGCTTAGCTGTACAACGTGCCAAAGAAATCTCAAACACACATACATAAAACATACCCACATACAAACATACATACACTCGAAAAACAGAAACCTCCTTCTTGCGCAGTCGGGTAAAAATAGATTACATAATAAATACATTATTTACATTGATTACATACATAAAAAATACATTTTTAAGTTAAAACTAAATCACGCTGGTTCTAGTCAGCAGTTGCCTCTCTGGTTATTTTCCCTTTGTTACGAGTTTGAAAACTGCGCCCCGTGGCATAGTGACGTTAATCTTACTCCATTCTCCCCGCGAAACATTTGAAAGTCGGCATGCCAAGACAATTTCATTCAGCAACAGAACCAGGGTGAACCAGCAACAGAAACATCTTATTGCCAACATACAACATATCTTAACAACATAATTATGGTTACATTTTGTTTTCAACGATGCACGACCGCTATCCGTATCGAAGCGCAATAAGGTCCATGTTCGCGCAGCGTCGAAAACAAAACATCACCATCATGGCAATAACATGTAATAGTAGGCCCCCTGAGTTCTACAAACTAACAGCGTAACATGACTCTAATCCGACTAGGAATAACTCAATTTAGCCGAATTAAGCCCCCGTCACCCGTTGAAGTCTTTTACAAGAGTAATTCAATGAAGTCAACGACTCGTCGATCTTTTGAATACGAAATTGATTTCTGGGTAAACGTCTCCCTACAAATCGAATTTCGTAACGACGTAAGCAAACAGCACCTTACACGGGTTTACTCGTTCGGGTTTCGGACTAAACGGTGGGGGATAAGGGCGAGGTTGTAGCGTGGATGCTAAGATAAGGGATTGATTTCTCTTGGAAATTTAGTGTAGTTTGTGGCAGTTTAAAATTTTTACTTCCGACGCAAAATCGACGGGATGTAATGAGATGAACTAATTTGGATTTTTTTTTAAGGCGAGGCTTTCCCAGAACTTTAGGTATTTTACTCTACCTCAGGCCGCACTTTTTGGGAGCGCGACGTATTCATTCACGCGACACAAAAGTTGTGTGCGATGCGCCGCGCGCACGTCTTTCACCCGTCAGTCACGTTATGGTATCGAGTACCTAAACACCCATTTTTAGGAAATCGATAAAATAATCCGTCCGTCATTGTACTCATCCATTTTATGAACATTTTTTATTTGATGCCAAACAAAAAAAAATCAAATCTAAAAAATGCCGTTCAAGCCAATATAGGTACAACCAATCTCATGTCCACGAGTTGTTGTATTTTTGATGTGTGAGCAGTCGTGGCATTAGTTTCATTTTACCGGTAGTGTCATATTTCCATTTTATCACACTTCACACTCATAAATACAAAAGATTGCGATTGTGTGTAAGTTAGGTACTTATTCGTATTTCACTTATTCACACCTAAACGGCTAGACGGATGAGGATCATATTTGGAACGGAGTTAGCTTATGCCCTGGATTGACACATAGGCAACTTGTTATCCTTATTAGGACAAATATTTATACAGGGTGTTGGAATGATTGTGTAACTACCGGTATTCATTAAATAATACAACATAGTAAATTTCATTATTTTTGGGTATATTGTATAACAATGGTAATAACAATTTTAATTACCTTACTTTACCATTAGGTGCGTACTAATAATATTGTATGGTTTGTTAAATGTTACAAAGTTAAAAAACTACACGATTCAGATATAATTTTGAACAATAATTATGAAAGAATCGAGTAAACTTATACCGGATATACAGGGTGTAAGGAGACCGTTCTCGAAGCCGAAACGCCGTTATTATACTATCTATACACAACCCGAAACCACTAACTATTAGCCATATAACTGTTATTGTAAACTTTTAGAAATTTGCAAACCAGCAATGTAACGCGTTTATATCGCGGGGGTCAATGGTCGGCGCCAGTACCTACCGAAAGTGCGACGACGCACCGCGCGGCGCGCGGTGTGCGACGCGTGATTCAAATCGGTAGAAGTTATTATCTACTAGGTAGGTAGGTAATAGGTAGGTTGAATTCAATCAATCGGTTTTAAATGCTTTACCTAATCGCAGATGTGTGAGATAGGGCTCAAACTCGCACTCCCGATCTTACAAAATCACTTACCTAGTCTGTGTTTTCATTCGCCTTCTGCGGTGCTATTCACAATCATTCGGAAACGTTTCCGATCGGATCCCACAAATTTCAAACTCAAATTGTTCGAATCTCAGTCTCCTTATATACATTTTGGAATAGGAAATCAAGTATCAATCCGATCTGAAGAATTAATCACGTCTAAAAACTTATGAATATAGACTGAAATTCGAATAATTTAGGTTTACAATTTTTGAAATCCGAACGGAAACGCTTCCGAATGGTTGTGAATAGCCCTGCTGGGTCGGAAGTCGGATTTCGGAAGCGGTCCCGCAAATTAAGGTGCGTTTAGACTAATCACATTAGGTTACCTAATTGAAATCGTTGATAAAATGTGGAAGCAAGGTGTTACGTGCGGTGGCGCGGCGTGGCGATGAGCCCGGGTAACTGCCACACTACATTTACGGATTTACGGACTGTTTCCATGGGAAATTTAGCCACTGCTTGCTTCAAAGATTTCTTAAGTGACTCTATGTCGGCGTGTCGTTTAGAGCAGGCCATGCCCTCTAAACCTGACCATAATTTGTAGTCCAGGGGGTTTTGATCTGGGCTAGAGGAGGGCCAGTCTTCAGCTCTTATAAAGTCCGGAACATTGGCTTCCAGCCAGGCTTGGGTAGTTTGCGCCTTGTGACCATGTGCAGAGTCTAGTTTGGAAACTCCACGGTAGATTTTTAAAAAGTGTATTGCTAAGGGGTTGTACAACACCATATAAGACGGTCTCTTGATACACTTTGGCAGAAGTTTTAACCCCCTTTTCACAAAAACTAAGCTTTGTGACGCCGTGATAGGATACCCCCCACCAAACCATGACTGACGCAGGATGATGACCACGCTGAGTGAAACAGGGTCAATGTCATCCACGTGCCTAAAACAAAATAAAAAAAATATTTATAAGTATGATGTCCAAAAGTTCAAAATATAAAAATTCTAAAAAACCGACCAAGTTCGAGTCGGACTCGCGCACGGAAGCTGTCGTTCAAGTTTGTTGATATGTATGTACATAATTATATAACAACTACATAATAAATAAACGAGCTTTCAAATGACACCTCAAACAACTGATTTGATGAGATAGAACTCGAGATATAAGCAATAATCTACAACGGTCGGCGGCCATCTTTGTGACGTATATACATAGCTTCGCCTGTCCCCGCTATCGCTTCTTACAACCGGCAGTTTCGAATTTCAAAGGCAACGACGAACACATCCATACCAGTCGTAGGTTTATAAAAGCCGTACTTACAAGATTTACCGAAATGCTCGATTTTCGCTAATCGTTAAAAACGAATATACAACTTTACGAGTTTTCTTCAAAACAGCCAAAATCACGTTGCAGTACTAATCAGGCCTAGATGTGTTCAAATCATACGGCTATAACTCAAACGCTACCAAACACTCGTGTAGTACAGATTGTTCAGTCAAAAATTAAAGTATGAACGACGTCCCCTATCTCACCTAACAACCTATATAATTTACATACATACAGTACAGTCAAAACTTAGCGAAGATCCGCCACCTTGCATGTTACAAAAAGAAGGTGGGTATTTACGTTTCGTCAATTGCAATGTCATCAGAGTTTATTACATTCTCTTGAAGTACTCTTCTGCAAAAAAAAAACGAAGATAAGTATTCATGTAGGTAAGTATAACTACGTAAATATCACTACTAGATATACCACTAGGCCGGGTATTTACTCGTTGTGCAGTTCAAATTGCTCAGTAAAAATGAAAGTATGAACGTCGTCCCGTATCTTACCTAACATCCTGTATAGTTAAAACTTAGCGAAGATCCGCCGCCCTGCATGTTACAAAAGGTAGGTAGGTACTTACGTTTCGTCAATTCCAATGTCATCGGAGTTTATTACATTTAGTTGTAGTACTCTTCTGAAAAAAAAAAAAACTGTAAGATAGGTATTCGTGTAAGTAGGTATAACTATATAAATATAAATATCACTGGTATGCCACTAGGACGGGTATTTACTCGTTGTGCAGTTCAGATTGCTCAGTAAAAATGAAAGTATGAACGTCGCTCCATATCCGTATCTCACAAGTTGTCTGGGTGAAATAATAAATGGTGACCGACATAGTCAAAACTTCGCAGAACACCCGCCTCCCTGCGTGGTACAAAAGGTAGGTAGGTACTTACGTTTCGTCAATTCCAAAGTCATTGGAGTTTGTTACGTAGTAGTCTTCTGCAAAAAAAACTGTAACTGTAGGTAGGTATAACTACATAAATATCACTAGTAGGTATACCACTAGGCCGGGTATTTACATCGTGAATACACGTAACGAGACAAAAAAGTATCTATGATGATGAGTATGATATTTGAAAACTAGGTACTAATAGATTTGTTGATACATCATCTGACTACAAAAAGCAATGCAAGAAATGTCGATTCTAGTAAATAAAAACAATGATTACCAATTTAATCTAGTAGAAGTTTATCTACTTACCGACGTTTGCTCCTTGACTCGTACGATTTTCTAAAAGCCAGACTTGAGCATTTTTTTCGTTTATTATGTTTGTTACCCATTATGGCAAAACTAAATGCTTGGTTGGTGTTGGTGTGTGCGGCACTGCGGAGATCACAAAAATTTGGCACACGTCCGGCGTCGACGGGGTCTGCGGGCGGACTGGCGGTCACGCAAACGTGCCTTTTTACCATGAATTCGTGATAAAAAAATCATATAAAATTACCATGTTAACTTTTTAACATTTTTATTTATGATTCCATTTTTTTATTGCATTGTAATTCGTAAAAAAAATAAAAAAGCAATATGATTTGTAAAAATTAAGTCGCAAAACGTGTTTAAAATACCAAATAGAGGTGACTTTGGATTTTTTTTCTATCGAGTGAAGTTATTCATTACATGTATCAGATTTATGATTCCACTTAAAAACATGCTTAAGAATAACATATTTTTTTTTACACAGTAAAAACCATGGTTTATCTTAGAGGAAAGTTGATTCTTGCTAGACGTTTTCTGGCCAGGCTCGCCTTAAAGGTTTAGATTTTTTTGAAAGTTGGGAGCTATGTTTGATGAAAATCGGATTCTTTTAAATGTATTCTTGTTGTTTTATTTTTTATTGCAGTTTCGAATAAATTATGGTGGCGTAGCGAGAAAGCAAACAGAAAAATGATTCACGCTCTTAGGTTACGTTGGTAAAGCTGAGTTTCACCACTCGTAGTAGGTACAAACGACTAAGTATCATTTCACTAGTCTAATGTATCATTGATTTGTAAGACGCCCGAATTGGACGGTGAACCACGATGTAGCGGTAAAACATTTTTCAAAACTTCTCAAAATTTTTAACCGACTTAACGAATAAAGGAGGTTCTAAATTTCTAAAATCTTTTTTTGTTAAATAAAATCTATACTAATAATTATATAAAATCGAAAGTTACTCCGTCTGTATGTCTGTCTGTTTATAGGCTTCTTTTCATGGCTAAACAATTGAACGGAACTTGATGAAATTTGATAATTAGTAACAGTATATCACGAAGTAGGTTTTTGGATACTATTTTCTGAATAAACGCGAACGAAGTTGTGGGTAACTGCTTGTACTTACTATATATTTCGGATTTGGCCGTCTAGCCATCTCTACCGCTTTTACAATAGGTAGGTACGTGAATTTTAGGTAGGTACCTACCCAAAATTTACTGACCGCAGTAAATTTTACCAGCATAAAGTTGGGTATGGAAGCCTCAAGGGATGTATCTAATGTCTGGTCGCAACCTCGATCGAGTTTGACGATGCCAATAAGCTGGCTATTAACGGAAGTTCCGATTAGTTTCCCGGTTTGCTCTCCTGATGGGTTAGTAGAGCGATTCGTGGACACGTGACACCATCTCTAGATACCTGTCGAACCAGTAATCGTGGTACGAACAAATTGGTCTAACATAATGTCTTATCAGGTGTCTAATCCAATCTTGTGCTTCAGGTGCTGATACGTCGAATTTAGAGGTAGACTATGCTCAAGTTATTTCATCTCCTAGACGGAGCGCTGAAATCGCATATTTAGATAAGGCATTGGAATACCGAAATAAAAATATGTTCCTGAAAAATCCGGGATATATTCGTGGTTGGATAAATTGAGTTTAATCATGCTCATTCTATCGCTTTTTGGACAGACCGTAGACTCTTACAGCTCTTTAATTCTTTAAATTAACTTTAAATACCAATTCAAATTAGCTTCGAAAATCAAACTGTATAAAGTTTTCTAGTAAATTTCATTAATTTAATTCCAAGATAGAATAAACAATTAATATTCCTTGACGTATTTATTTCGACGGTAGAGCGGAAATACACTAGAGATTGGTTCAAGAAACAGTTTGAAGATAAACCTTAGCAAAGTAACGCCTGATTCAATCAACTATCTTATACTCGTAACTCTCTCACACAGCTGACAAGATTCTGTGTCATGAGACATTATATGATCTTTGTCTCTCTCGTTTGAAAAGTCATAAGAAAGAGAGTGACCAAGATAATATCTCACGCCATAAAAATAACCAGATAACTTTAGCTTATGACCATCGACCTAGCGAAAGTCAGCGAGCGAAGCGTCTTTGCTTCAGCTTCGACAAAAATGCTTTCGTATGTCCGAATTCTGTTTGGATTTCTGTTTGCATTTCTGTCCGGATCTCTGTCTTCCTCTACAGGTCGATATCCCGAAAAATATAACAGGGCTCACTGAGGGAAAATTCAAATCACATGTAAAAACTACATTAATGAAAAGAGGGTATTATAAGGTTAAGAACTATTTAGAAGATAAAGATGTCTGGAGCCTTCCACTTCCGCCAAGTAGCCACTAGTATTTATAGATATTACCTAATTATAAGCCAAAATTTGTGAGACTGTAATTTATTTATTATTTGAAAAAATAATGCCCCTCAGTTTCTTGCCTGTTCTTCAGAGTAGAGGCTCTTTGTCCGAAGAAGGCGGTCGAGTCTATTTAAATAACTCTGACGTTCATAAGTGTATCTTTGATACCTAAATTGAATAAAAACATTTTGACTTTGACTTTGACTTTTTTAACCGAATGTTTAATCCTAATTTAAACTAATTATTATAAATGCGAAAGTAAGTTTGTTCGTTGAGGAATGCGACCTGTACAGAAGAACAGACGTCAGCCGCGAGGTCTACAGCTCACAAATCCACTAGTTATTACGTTATTTTCACCTAATTCAGGAAACCTCTTTCTTTTGTACGCTATACTTTTTAATAGCTGGAAACGCTGCATTTTCTATAAGCACGTACGCTCGCTCAGCTTGCATTTACTGGAATTTGACCTAACGAAGGAAAAGCTTAAAAGCCTCCATTTGTACAGCTTCCGAGTGTGAAGCGTGGCCACACACCGCGATTGTTCACCGCGCGGTGGCTGGCGACAGATAGGTTAGGCTGGTGGCGTACTGGTACACAAATCTCAGGAATTATGTGTTTTTTTAACCTTTTTTATGCTGAATAGGTCGGCGTTTGACCACCAACTGGCCTGATGTTAAGCGATGTTGTGGTCTAAGATGGAGCACGACGACGTATGAGGTACTTATTCACTCTAGCCTTGAAGTTTTGTAGAGTGAAGAAGTACAAAGACGGCAGTTGAGTGAGGCGCTACAAGTGCGCTACTGCTCAGACCAGTCTTCGGAACGGTGTAGGACCCATTACAAGTGGAATAGTTTACCATCAGCACAGAAACATTGAAATGATCCTACTAATATTATAAACGCGAAAGTTTGTATGTATGGATGGATGGATGGATGGATGGATGGATGTTTGTTACTCTTTCACGCCAGAACGGCTGAATAGATCTGGATGAAATTTGGCACAGAGATAGATTATAGTCTAGAATAGCACATAGGATACTTTTTAACCGCGGTTTAAACCGCGGGGCGCAGCTAGTATGATATAATGATTTCAATACTAATATAATAATACTAAAAAATTAAAAGTAACTCTGTCTGTCTGTTTGTAGGCTTTTCACGGCTGACGGATCTTGATGATTAATCTTAATAAATATAAATCTCGTGTCACAATGTTTGTCCTCAATGAACTCCTAAACCACTTAACCGATTATAATAAAATTCGCACACCATGTGCAGTTCGATCCAACTTGAGAGATAGGATAGTTTAAATATATATATATATTTAAACGCGTTTATAAATAATAAACGCGAACGAAGTCGCGGGGTGACAGCTAGTGTGTTTATATATAATACTAGCTGTCACCCCGCGACTTCGTTCGACATTATTTATATGTGAGCTATCCTATCTGTTAAGTTAGATCGAACTGCACACAGTGTGCAATTTGATTGAAATTGGTTAAGTAGTTTAGGAGTCTATAGCGGACAAACAACGTGACACGTAATTTATATATACGTATTAAGAAGATAAGAAGTATAAATTTAAAAAGTTATTCTATGATCATGTTTCAGAATCACCTACATGGGCGTACCCAGGGGGGGGGGGCAGGGGAGGGCAGCTGCCCCCCCTTGAAAATCTCGCAGAACATGTATGAACTCCCCTAATTACTAATTAAAGTGTAAACGAGTTATGCTCTAACTTTTAAATAAACCGACACTGACAAAATGCACGATGCAATAGGGAACTTGCACCAAATTTTAATGACAAATTAGGTTAATGATTCATTAAGAATATAGTAAAATGTACTACTGTGACAGGATTGTAAAATTTTATTTATTTAACTACCTATAAAACAGGATCATTTGCGGGTGTTTGCCCTACACACTACACTACATACATCTAATGACTCATGTAGGTGTGTTGTGTAGTGTGTATGACAAAACAGCCGCGGACGATCCGACCTAAAAAATCTGACTTGCCCCCTCCTACGCCAGAAGCTGGGTACGCCCATGATCACCTAATTTATTTTTCTAACGTAACAATAACACGGCACAAGGTATTGAGTTTCGCGTCTTCGTACTTTGTATATTTAAATTTCCGTCCCGTAAGTGACTTTAGTGCCAAAAAAGATTCATCGCGGCGAACTCGACTGAAGCATAATAAGTTATTTCAAAAGATTTCCAGCTACGAATATCGTCATAAATAACCAAAATGGTAAATAGTTGGACGGGTTTGAAATGTTTAAACTCGATTTCCTAGTTTTCTTGAAAAATATGCTTAAACACACAATCCAAACGAATGTTTGAATGCGACAGTGAGTTTGTTCGTTTGTTTGTTTGTTTGTTTGTCTCGCTCTAACTACTCAACCGATCATCATGAAATTTTACATACACGTTGTCAGAGATACAAAAGAGTACCTTTCCTTATATAGCGTACCTTTCATCCCGAAAAAATACCTAACAATTTTACCCGCGATTTGACCTACGGTTCCCGTGATTTGTCTGCCCTGGGCTCAGATCAACCTAGAGAATAAGGTGGCGCACGGCGTATGATCAAAGTGAAGCCAAAAACCATCCAAAAGCTACGCTAATGTCGTATAGGTACACAACACTCACACATTGACGCAAAAAAACTACGCTACTCGCTTGGTCATTCTTACCTCGACATTATGTCCATTGGTTTATGGTATAATTTCGTGTACATTATAAAAGTGTGGCCAGGACTACATTTTGAGGTTATTTTTAAAAACTGTGCAGTTTTTTTACAAGTCAATTTTGAAAAAGCCTTAACATTAAACTCTTACAAATTTGTGCAGTTTTAAAATATTAAATCTCCTAAGGTTGTATATTGGAACGGAAATGGCTAACGTAGAGTTTGAGAATTAATATTAATTTTCGTGCAATTGTAAATGTTTTTCATGCCAACATTATCACGCGCACACATTGAAAAAGAAGTGAAAGTGCGGGGCACAGCTAGTCTAAAATAAATTCACAATGGTAGAGATATAAGTATGTGCTAAAACCCCAAGAAATACATACAGAACATAAATCCATCTTTGTTGAAGTCAGTGAACATTCATCCCCAGATCTCACTAACTCTCCGGTCTAATCGTCTCATCACCATAAAAAACGAGGTAAAAAGTTAAGTAGTATGTGAAACATGTAGTGGCGGTGTTTGGGCAGGCGGCCGTCGGCAAACAAGCCTCCGTCGACCTTAGCCCTTTGTTGGAGCCCTGCGCTCAAACCACTCCGACTGGGACACATTTCGTAATGACTGCTTTACTAACGAGCTGACTCGTAGGTCAAGTGGAATATCCAATTTCTTCTCTACGACCCCATACAATATTTCATTTATAATTTCGTAATTACGTACAGTATCTGAACTGCTATAAGGGCTATACTTAGGCTTATAAGGCTATACTTTAAGGGCCAATATTGAAAATTGACCTGTCCCATACTCATTTGTCGTATCCTCTCCATCCTAAGGTTGCCTGGAAAAGATCGCTTTTAGTGATAAGGACGTCAGTTGTTACACTATATAATAAGTTTTATTATTATTTTTCTCTGGTTGTTATGTTATTTGTGGTGTGAACAATAAAGAGTTTATCTATCTAACCTAATTGTGAGTACTCCTGGAACAAGCCAATTGAGCAACCCAATTTTTGACATTACATTTAGTATATATTTAGCCTAGGCTTCGGCGAGGTTAATCCCAAAAATAAGGAGTATTCTGAGATTCCAAAATTACTAGAGTTGTCAATACAAAATTCTGACAGTCTAACACAATAGGCTACTATCACAAAGAAGATTGCAACTACCATAAATCATTCACAGAGTTGACGCATACAGATGCAAATCGCCTTTATTTCAATCCAATCGCTTTTCCAGTGGACATGAACGATGACGCACCCAACGTTTACTGAACATTTCCAAGCAGGCGAGCTCCACTGCAATCTCGTCTATGGAATTTAATGAAAACTTGGGCTTGTAAACGCGATATAATAACAGCCACCGGGTATTTTACTCCTCGGAAGTGGATTGGGCTTCCGTAAGCTTTTAATCTCTCAAAGCTTTTCGGCAAATTTGGCCGCGAACGAGAACTTATCGGGCCTCGCTGGTTAATAGCTGTGAAATTGGCATTCTTCCCCCGGTTCTGACTCGTTATCCTCATTGGATGACTTCAGAAATTGAGAATGACATTATGACAGCGGCAAAAAGCTTTTACAGAATACGTTTTCTCTAAATGCCGGAAATAAAGTGCGGTTGTGTTTTTGAGTCTCACATTTATGAATGTGGTATTTATTTGATTAGTGATAAAAAGTATAAGTAAATAACTTTACGTTTCGTCAAATTAACGTTGTTCTTCACCAAATAAATATTCTTTAAAACATTTACAGATTTGTTTGGCTTCTGCAAGCTTCTGAAAACATGCCACCAACTTCAATCCTGTGCAATTGAACTATTTAGAAATTATTTCACCAGTATTGTCAACCCATTTCGCTGCTGGCATAGTCGAGACTAATCCAGTCAGGAGACGCCGACCAAGTCTCCTAAGCCCAAAGTATTAGTTAAATTAAATTGTAGAGAGCTCGACCCAAAGCACGTCACTAGTGTGGTTTTTATCCGCTTTGATCCACGTGGCGACACGTCGCTAAACCCCTCCGGGACGGGAAAATGGATCGAAGCGGTGAAATCCGCTGACGGGTGAAATCCTAGGGTTTTAGACAACATCTTCCTATAGCACCTTCTAGCTACAGGCTTAATAGACATGTGTAACAAAAGTAATGCGCTCGGGCGGTTCTTTTAGAACATGAAAATATTCACGTGCCACGGAAAGCGAAGCCTCTCTTAAAAGTCGTGTAAATTTTTAAGTTATAATTTTTAATTCTATCCGCATATTCTCTCATCCTCTGTGGCGACAACAGAGATGAGGTTTGACAACTTAATCTGTCTCTAAGCTATACATAAACATAGAAGTCATTCATCCATATCTTTTGTATCTTGTATTAATTTAATAACCTATTAAATTCTTTTTTTATTTTTGATTTTAATTTATTTTCATAATATCATTATTGACATGTTATGTTATTCTACAATTCAATGTTGAATTTATTGTTATTGATTATTGAGACTTATTACTATTGACTTGTTGTGATATTCACTTATTTTAAATTAACTAATGTAATTGGCATGTTGCCGTTTTAGTTATTAAACAATTAAACAATTTATTTTTGTTTACTTGCGCACCTAGATAGCCGTTAGTTTCCCAAATAAAATATAGACGAAACAAACTGAAATATTAAAAAAGTCACGTATAAATAAGTAGGTATAGGTAAGTAAGTAGTATGTACAGTCACGTAAAAGCATATAATAAGTAAGTACCAGTAGATCTATAGTGCAACATAGCAATCATCCTCGAGACTAGAGCCCGAATGAGTCGCTCGTCGACCCGTAACACCCAATCAGGCACATTGAAGCGTCCTACGTGATGCGCATGCAAGTGCCAGGATATAGCTAATGTCCATTACGTCGGAACTACCATCACAGTTTAGGAAAGTAGTTATCTTTATTGGGGAAGTCATTTCGTAAATGTTTAAGGGTCCTCGGAAGTTCTGAATTTTCCATACAAACGCGCTTGTGAAACTTCATGGAAACTATCCTTTGGGTAGTAATCCATTTTGGCATGTGAAATTAAATGGGTTATACCTCCTTTGCTCTGGTCTTTATTTTTTTTTAAACGTCCTAAAGAGAAAATAGAGCTATAAAAATAATAGCTTTTGTAAGGAGTCACTTTGGACTGATTTATTTAGGTATCTATAGACATACTCGTAGTATAGTAAAACAAACATTCCTTTCCTTAGCGTCGTTGCCTACATCATTAGCTTTGAAATGAATCCTTAATACATAGGAAATTCCTAGTCATTTATGAATGATTAGACAACTGCGAAAGTTACAAAAAAGATTAAGATTGCTATTTGTCTCTCTGTAGATAAGTTTAGAGGGTCTACAACAGGAGCGACAGAGATAGGATTGCAAGAACTGTACCAATTTAGCGCTAGTTTAGTCACGACGGGAACCGCGCGGTACGAGTAGAAGTATTGTTGTCCGTGTTACTGCTGCGCATTAGACATATCGTCACGCCTTTCCCCCGAGGGGGCTGGCAGAGGTGTAATACAACACCCACATTTCGCCGGGTGATATTCAGTCCCTAATGTGACAGGGGGCGAGCCTGTCGCCATACACCGGGCTCCAGTCATGTAGCAGATGACATACAATACGCACATATGTTCACTCAATGAACAAATTGGTGCGTGCCGTCGGCTGGGTTCGAACCCGCTCCCTCTGGCTTGAGAGGCGGACCTTCTCCCAATTAGGCTGCCATCGCATTAGACAAGGACAACAATACTTTTACCGCGCGGTTCCCACCGTTTCTGAACTAGCGCTTACTGTTTGGTTTCTTCCAATTTCGTCCAATAAACTTCAGATTTCCTAAGAACACTCACCGAAATAACTACACTTGCTGCTCTTCGAAAATATAAAGATTAACCCCAAGAAATGTGTCGGAACAAACTACTTAAGCGGAAGTAAAAGTAGATAATAGTTACAAGAAACTTTCGTAAAAATAAGTCAAATGACAGAGGACTTTACGACATAATATCGTGCAGCCATTAGAAAGAGAAATAATTAACCTAAGTCTCCTTGATTGTTTACTTTTAGGGGTGTAGTTAGAATTAAAATATATATAATAAATATAAAATATATGTATGGTATTGTTGGGTTAGTATTATAATCCTGAAAATATAATAGAAAAATAAACGAATTAAAATAAGTCAGAGATGATAATAATAACATAACATAACATATCGTCACGCCTTTACCCCGAGGGGCTGGCAGATGTGTAATACAACACCCACACTTCGGAGCGATATTCAGTCCCATGTGACAGGGGGCGAGCCTGTCGTCATTCACCGGGCTCCAATCATTTAGCAGATGACATACAATACGCACAAATCTTTACACAATAAACAAACTGGTGCATGCCGTCGGCTGGGTTTGAACCCGCTCCCCCTGGCTTGAGAGGCGGGCCTTCTCCAACTAGGCTATCATCGCTATTTTATTAAGTATGATAATAATAATACTTGATAATAAAATACTAAGAGCTTGAAATACCTTGCAGGCAAGTGAGAAGTTTTTAACAAATTACAAAAAAATGGAAACAAAATATATCTCTAAACGTTCTACATCAAAACTCATTCATGTTCTTTGCAAGGCGTAACTGTAAAGAATTGTCGTATAGTAAAGAAAAAGTGCTCAAATGCTCACTCAAGGAGAGCATTAAAGCATGAAGGAAGAAGCATAAAGCTGCGGAAACGGAGACGACGGCGGCGACGGAAGTTTTTTGAATAAGTGCCTAAGACTGACATGAAATTTTATACATGAAGTACAAAAACTCGTTTCTTTTCATGTAAGTACTTACTGAATAATTTGGTTCTATGACTTTTTCTCTATAAAGTTGACGAGATGAGTAAGTTTTCTATTTGATGGCATAGACTAATGCTATACTATTATTTCATTAGTTTATGCTGATGGTAAGCGCCAGGCTTACTACAGTGCCCAGATGCTATAATTTTGAGGTTAATACAGCTGATTTTTTTCCATTATTGTAGCGTTCACAGTATTAGCATAAATATAAAAAAAATCATTTGCTTTAAAAAAAAAATTACCTACTAAAAAGTATTGATCTGACTCCAGACGACAATATATTATGTATATATACGTTCCTAAAATTATCTAAGAAATTTAAAACGCATATATTAGCATTAATATGAATAAATAACTAAAAAATAGAGCATTATTTCCGACCTCACAGTTCATCAATTCAAACCGTGATTTATGATATTTCACAACATTTAGCATTTAATCTAAAGCATACCTAAACTACATAAATAAATGATTAGCGCCGCAAATTCCGTTGTGAGCTGTTGTTTTACCGCCTTGTAATTTATTAAATGTTGATTTATTAATTAATATTGCAAATAGCTGTTTAATTTTAACGAACCCGTTAACATTGTTATTCACATTCAGGCATTGCATTATAATGTTTTAATTAAAGTAAGTAATAATTAAAACCGCATTTTAGGAAAACCTCACATTAGTGGTTGAGTTGGTTTCGTTAGTATATTTTAGGCACGTTTGCGTTAGTGTGCATGATAAGAACCATACTAACGCAAACCAAAGAGTGATGGTAAGTTTCTTGCAAATGATAACTGTTAAACGCGAAATGTAGAGTAAGCACATTTTTTTTAAACCATTTACCTGGTCTATTAGATGATTCTAGTTGTTTTAATATTATTTACTGTTACTTTCCAATTACTCACAAACATTACTATAAGCGCTCGAACGCACAGGGTACAAAAATCTATGGCATCTGTTCAGTGTATTGAGAAAGGTCGTACTTACTTATGTAATGTTTGTGAAAACGGGGATAGGCAAGTCTCAGATGTGCTTCTGATAAGCCGCCGTTAAAATACTTATTAATTTAAAAGTAGGTTAGTAGGTTACCAGATAAGTCTCCCTTCATCATCATTATTATTTTCTTACCTATTTATTTAAGTTTCTATTCGACTACATGTAAAAAAAAACGGAAAGGGCTTCTCACGCCTAGATCGAAGACATGTTTATTATTTTTGTCACGGTTTGTCAATATCCCATATGGATATACGATTGTTACGGTTAAACGATATTTATGTTGGTTTACAGTTAGATATATCGGAATTAGAGATGAGCCAATATCAACAAGTGTCCGGAAAACTTTCCGAGATATTTTTTACACTTGCACACACAGTCGTCTGACCCCAAACTAAGCAAAGCCTGTACTATGGTGGCCAGAGACTGATATTCACACATATATGTATATTTAAAAAATATTTATGTATTTATTAATACCCAGATATAGAACGAACACAAATGTTCATGATATAAATGTTTGCCCTAGGTAGGAATCGAATCCACGCCTCCAAGCTCAGAAGGCAGGTTCACTACTAACTAAGCCACCGAGGCAGTCAAATTTTTTATTCTTGGAGAAAAGACTGGTGGTAATTTTTTCGAATAAAAGTGTGCTTAATCGAAGTTTTCGTAATTCACATGAAACATTCTCGACAACTAAACGTTTGGTTGCTATTTTACTATTGCTAGTTACTATTTTTAATCCGGCCACATTATCCGGCAAAATATACAACAGGGGCATACCTAACGCGATCGATATAAACGGAGAAATTGCTTTGAGGCGCGAAACCGATACAAATCATTAATAGGTTTTTTGACTTGTTACTGTAGCCGTCTGCAGATGTCTTTGAAGACGAACGAGGGGTCAAGCCGTAGTAGCTATAGCCGTAGTAGCGTATCTGTGGCCTTAAAACAACGGATTGAAGGATTGAACCTAGTTATCTACTGTACGAAGAAGCTAAGCACATCCAGACGTACGACTACTCTAGTTCACACGCTATTTTAAAGGAACAGTACATTTTACGAGACAAAAAGTAACCCATGCATTGTAAGCAGGATAAACAGTAGCTTCCTTCAATCAACGTTGTAATGCCTCGGAATTTTTACACGTTCTTTTATCTTTTTCTTTCTTTCAAATTTTGAACTCCATCGAAAAAGACAAAAGACTGTGTTCCAAGGCTATACAACGTTTATTGCAAAGGGAGTATACACTACTTTCGTATAAATTTGAATTCAATACATAAATAACTCAAAACTAGTTGAACTAGAGTTGAACTAAAACATTCAATATTATTTCAAATAATGAGTACAACCTACAATATTAAAAAGTTGTTGTCTAGTAAGTACATATTTATTTTATACTTAGGTCTGATTTTAAAATGGTAACGATGATATAAAAAAACGAGTATCGTCACAAATAAAAAAAAGTAGCTACTTAAATAAGTAACAATATTAAAATAAATACAAAGAAACCAACTGTAAAATGTTGTACCCTATGTCAATTCCACTACCAAGCCGATTTAAACTACATACACCTCATATGTCGAAATCCATCTAACAGTTTGGACGTACTAAAGAAACCTTATACATAGAAACATGCATACATACATACAAACATTCATACATACATACAAACATTCATACATACATACATATATACACTCTAATATTAGCTTCATTTGTGTGCTAAACTTTTAAGTAAATGTCCAATTAACAAATTTAATAATGTATCGTACAGTATTTAGTATACAATAATAATTTTTACAAGTAATTTCTAACCTACTTTTAATTGTCGTGTCGAAATGAAACTTTGTGTGTTTGTTGAATATTATTATGTTATTATGTAGTTCATATTTAGTAGCTGACTTGATGATGGTAGCCAGGAAGTTAAAATCGTATTTCCTAGTTTTTCGTATCTTAAACTATAAGTGATGCTAGTTTGGTGTTCATACACTGTTCTTGTTATTGTTAAGAATAGGATTGTGTTGTTTTGTTTACTAAATTGTTTTTACCTATATTTAAGATTTTGTGTGACGACGAACTACCTAATCTATATATATAAAATTCAAAGTCCTGACTGACTGACTGACTGACTGATATATCAACGCACAGCCTAAACCGCTGGTCCTAGAAACATGAAATTTGGAGGGTGTATTCTTTGTACAGTGTAGGCATCCACTAAGAAAGGGTTTTTCGAAATTCCACCCCTAAAGGGGGGAAAAGGGGGGTTCAAATTTGTATGAAACTTTTAATTCTCTGGGTCGATTGACTCAAAAATTGGTACAAATGTTCTTCATTTAAAATCATGACACACGTGTATCACAGTTTTTCCAAAATCATCATCATCATCATCCACCAACAGAGTCTAATAGGGCTTATTTTTTTATTTATTATATTAGGGCTTACGAAGGCCTTAACTAAAGGTCTGCCAACATGGTCTAACTGGTGTGGTGTCCGAATGAGTGTGTTTATGCTGAGGATTCCTCTTATATCTCTAACACCACCGAAAACCCCCCTCCAGTTAAAACAGTGCAGTTTCCCCTCAAAGTCTGCTTTTCCATGACCATAAATAAATATCAAGCGAAACTCATAATTTACTGCAACGCTTTTCACACGGTTAGTTATACGTGGCCTGCTCCAGTGTAAGCTCACGGAGCAGCCTGGTGTTTCTAAAAAACAAAAAATATGGTTTACAAAGAAATACTGAGGTAGGTTTTCGTTGTAAACAATATTTACTATCAATTATCTAATTTTGGTTGTCTCCTAATTTTATCTTTTCACACAAGCTTTAAGTTCTGTTGATACCATACTGCTACTACTACTACTACTCTCATTCCAGAGATAGTTTAGTTAACTAAAGAACTTCGTCCTTATTGCTCTGTTTGGGATATTGTCAGTTTGTGTATTTAATTGAGAGCGAGCGTGACCGCTTATAATATTCATTCATAATAGTCATTCATTTCCTGTAAGCCACGCGGGCGAAGCCGCGGGCAGAAGCTAGTGAACTATAAAAAATCATTTTTAGACTTAGAGTTTTAAATTCGTGAATAAAGTTCGTGACTTCAGGGATTGATAAAATATATTTGTCCACCAGGTGGCGGTATTACTACCAGCCAGTCCCTCCGCCACGTCACCCTGCCCGTGATCAGCAACGCTGTCTGCGCCCAGTCCTTCAACATTGTGGTGGCTTCCAACATCTGTACCAGCGGAGCAGGAGGCAGGAGCATTTGCAGTGGAGACTCTGGCGGTCCTTTGGTTGTCCAGAGGAGCGGACGCCCTCTCCTGGTAAGACTTTTCTGACACACCACATAGGGAACGATATTTTGTGTTTTTATTTATCTAGTCCTTTCTAAATTTTGAAGAAGTTATAATGTTGGCAAGAGAAATGCATTTAAATGAACATTTTAAAAAATGATACTTATGAATATTTCAGATTGGTATCACCTCCTTTGGCTCGGCTAGCGGTTGCCAGCGCGGATTCCCCGACGCCTTCGTTAGAGTGACTGCCTTCAACTCCTGGATCAACCAGAACTTGTAAATAGATTCCGGGTTTATAGACACTTTGTATCGTTTATTTAGACTATTTTGTACATAGACTCCGGTTGTTTTTTGAATAAAATTAATTAATTACCCATTTGAAATATCTTTTTTTTTTTACTATAAATGCTTGATTTGCATATTGCAACGAATTTGTTGTAATATTAATTAGTGAAAGAACATTTTCGCTAGGTAGATTTATGCCTCAATTTTAGGATTGGCGTCTACTTAAACACGCGCGGACATTCGCATTTATAATACTGGAATGCTTGCTCATGCCACGGGAACACTACATTTTAATTTTACAGGATGTCAGCTATCTCCACACTAACTTTCATTAAAAGTGATCCAGCGGTTTGAGCGTGAAGAAGTAACAAACACACATACTCACAAACTTTCGCCTTTATAGTATTAATGTGTTTCCTTGCTCATCCCGCGGGAACACTATATTTTTTAGGAAATAATAAGAAATGGTAGGCATTTAAAAAAAAGTGCGTCCAGAACGTATAACTAAATCTACTTTAAAAAGCGTAAATGAGTAACATGTTTTTTTCATTCCTTGCTCATCCCACGGGAACACTATATTTTTAAGAGATAAAAAAATGTGTATAAAAAATCAAAAATGCGTCCAAAACGTATAAATCTATAGTGGTTTATACGTTTTAGACGCATTTTTTATCCCACGGGAACAGTTAAATTTTCCGGGACTTAAAGTAGCCTATGTTCTATGTATAAGCTATATTATTGTAAAGTTTCATTAAAATCAATTCAGTCGTTTTTACGAGAAAGAGTAACAAACATCCATCCACCCATTCATACAAACTTTCGCGTTTATAATATCATATCTTATCTTAATATATATAAATCTCGTGTCACAATGTTTGTCCTCAATGAACTCCTAAACCACTTAACCGATTATAATAAAATTCGCACACCATGTGCAGTTCGATCCAACTTGAGAGATAGGATAGTTTAAATCTCAAATTATAGTCGCAATTTTAATTTATTGCTAATTAAACGCAAACGAAGTCGCGGGGTGACAGCTAGTTTACTTATACGATGTATTCTCATGTAAGTGATGTTATAATCTTTAATGAGAATAAATGTCTTTAAACCTAAACCTAATAATAATCACCACAAAAAGATTCTGTACTAGGTACTTGGTTAAAACTGATACTCCAAGCTAACTTGCTGCACTATTGCTACGGTATCTGTGGCTACTGCACTTCAAACGCTTCATTTGCTAAAGTCGCAGAATAGCTCAGGACACTCGGGATAGATCGGTGTAGTTAATCCAGTAAGACGTTCAATCGAAAGATAGAGCTTACGACAGCTTCGCTGTGTCAGTAGCGATTACTGATTCAGATTGGTTTGCTTTTTCACTAGTTATGGATGTCCCGAAGAAGCTGGTGACGATATTTTCTGTGTAAACCAATTTATTAAATTCCGATACTATTATTCCGATATTATTTAAACACAAGCTTGTTTAACTTATTATTTCCTAGTTTCGTAGCTTCTATAGCATGGTTTTGTAATAGATTACAAAAGTTTGCTGCAATGAAATGAGATTTCCTTATAATGCTGCACTTTATTTTGATGCACTGTATTATAATATTCTAAATTATATCAAGGTCCCGATTCTGATAACCAATTGTTTTTAAATTCTTAATGCTAACCTTAATTAAAGTTGATACTCTGAATGCCAGAAGTGTCAAAAGTAGATAATCAATTAACATTTGCTTAATAGACTCGAGGCTTCAATTGTTTAGTTGTGTAAAGTAAGAAACTAATAAACCGACAAGTGAAGCGAAGAGACGGTTACTTTGACAATTTTATTAACATGGGAGGTGCAATACAAATGATAGTTAACAACATTGTTAGATATAATAACATGACGTCTATGACCGACAAGTACTCATAGAAATGCAATGCTCACAAGAGGGACGCATAAACTGTAAAATATCGTATTGCAATAGATTTGATTTAGAAACTACAGGGTTATAAACACACACTGGTTCCTGCAAAAGTAGTGAGTCCATGAATTCGGATATATAGAAAATTAGATAACCTTTTACGCGACTGTTAACCGGGAGGAAAAGTATAATGTAATTGTATGAAGTCAAACCTTGAGAAATAGTTGTATCACAGACTTTTATTGCCTCTGTGGTAAGGGCTATTGAGTAATAAAATACATAGGTAAGTTTAATGAATTTTAAAAAGACTTTCAACAATGATAAATTATGGATAAGCCCAACTAACTATACCAAAGGCTTTATTCTAAATGCACATTACACTTACACCCTAGAATTAATCCGAGAGTAAAAAAGTCTCCCGGCATCCTGTTAACAAAGAAAATAATACAAAAGTAACACTTTAGCCAGTAGCACACAAAGCTAGGCTAAGTGCTTGTTAAGTTAAATTCAGTTTCCTAGAGCCTCGTAGAGCTATTTCTTTGAAAAGCATAATCTATTTGTAAATACCCTAGTTCTCGTTAGTTTGTTCCAGATATTTCCATTCTTTTCTTCTTAAGTATTTGAGTGGGTGCCTTTAATCAAGCAAAGTTCTCTAGTAACAGTAAGTAAGAAAACTAAGAAGGAGATAAATTTATACTGAGTTAATGTACGGAAGAATATTAATATGATTATTTTTTTATTATCCCTATATAATTTATTTACCTTTTAATTTAAAATTAACAACTATATTTTTAATTATTTGCTTAATTCGACATTTAAATGAACATTTTTCCAGAAATCATCATTTCGGATTTGAAGCTGCAGCATGATATTGACATTTTGTTTGACGCTTTTAAATGTGCGCAGCGCAAGGCGTTTGACGTCAATTGTGAAAAACGAAATTTAGGAAAAGGCTTGGATTAGTTGAAAGTTGAATTTAGAGAATAAATAATAAATAGTGAAAATTTCAATTGAGTAGATACACAACTGTCCGAAGAAAACAGCCTGAACAGAACACATTACTGCAAATAACAGGTTTGGTATGAAAGTGTGGACGTCGGGCGAAGTGTGTCGCGCTGCGCATGAGTCTGCAACTTGCGTCCTTTTTCTCTCATTTTACCAACAAACTTGGGCTCTATCTTTTTAATTTTATATTTAGGGCTCGGCAGGTCGTTCAATGTCCTTTGGATAACGAAATTTTCCACTTTTGACAGGTTTCCTTTGCAAATTGGCTTTTGGTATCATGTCATTAGATTAGAACTGATTTATACACTTAGGTTTAGTTTCTAATTAGGTTTAATGAACACTATAAAATTTAACTGTCTTGTACCTCTATATTACAATTATTGTAGATTTAATTTGAATAGGTACTAACCTACGTACTCACTTTTCTTTTAATTTTTTTTTTGACGTTTCGTAAATCGGAGACAAAATCTATGTCACTCTCGCTTACTCTCAAACAAAACATTGTCCTTTGTAACATTTAAAAACAACTTAGCGCTACCCCGCTTCGGATGACACGATAAAATATAAGGTCCGGTTCCTCTTTACAAATCAATAAATTGGCTTACAAATTTTGACACTAGGGACGACTACATAGCTTACGCAAACTTTCTTTATTGTTAGGTGAGGGGTCGTATTTGATTAATTTACATGAAAGCCTATTCCCATGGAGCCTCTTTTCGAAACAAATGAATATTAAAACGCAATTCATATGTAAGTAACATAGATGTATGGATTTATACACACTTTAGTTTATGGACTAGCTATGAGTCATTATTTTCAAGGATGCTGTACCGGTTGGAGACCTAGAAGGTTTTAAGTATAAGCTATGAATCACGTGCCTCTTGTGAAATGCAAAGGTTTTTTGGTACAGATAGGTACTTATTTAGATAGGCTATATTTAGATTATGCCTAAAATACAATACTTATAAATAAATAAACAAATTCAGGACACTTCCACAAACGGTCGCCTGACCCCAAACTAAGCAAAGCTTGTACATATGGCTGTCAAAGACTGATATACACACATATTCTATATTTTATAAACTCGCTGCCACCCCGCGACTTCATTATAAAAATAATAAAATTCAATCAAATTTGCACAGCGTGTGCAGTTCGATCTAACTTAACAGATAGGATAGATCACATATATATACATATATATATCGGTTATAAATAGAAATCGGTTATATATATATAGAAATCGGTTAAGTAGTTTAGGAGTCTATAGCGGACAAATAACGTGGCACGTTATTTATATTTATTAAGAAGAAGATATAGATATACCCAAGCATAGAACAAACACAAAGTCATTACATGAATGTTTGCCCTAGGTGGGAATCGAACCCACACCCCCAAGCTCAGAAGGCAGGTTCACTACCAACTGAGCCACCAAGAAATCAAAGTCACAATATCTTATATTTGATTATTTACTACTTCTTTGTAAGTTTTTTCAAGTTATAGGACTGAGCATTAACAAAGAAATGCACAAGAGCGATGAAGAATGGGGCCCGTCTTCATGGCCTCAACTAGTTAGGTACTCGTGTATCCTGCATAGCAAGTAGTTCAGGACGTCTGCTCGATAAATAAGAACATCCATTACATCAAGCTGCGACAAAGTACCCGACTGGTTCCCGATAATTCCATAACGAGGTATCAAAAACACGCGCTACACTGCGACCAACTTACTTGTAGAGTCGGCAAAATCAAGCAATGATTTTTTTCTACCGCTTTCTGTCGATTTTGTTCAGTAAACGCGAAGGTAGCTCCTTCTATCAGCTGTACGGATAAGTTGGTTGGTACATAAATGGGACGTCGTAATCAGGCTGCAACCTGCCACCGCTACCTGCGTGTGCGCAAAAAGCCGCCGCCGCTCCCACGCTGCTCGCCGAACGCGGTCGCTGACCCATCGAGAGCCTTGCATCGATGCTAATTTGATGAATATTCGCCATTAATGGCCGCCCAGTTTCGCCAGATTAGACTCGGTCCTCGTACTCGTCTCCACTTGCGTCGATACTCGCTGCCTACAGGGTGCTTGGTTTGGAAGCTAAACGGTGCTGTCTACTACTGCCGAGCTTTATATGTACAGTCTTGTTCGGGCGGCTAATATAAATATTTACAAATTGTTTAAAATTACTACTAAAATGCTATGAATCCATGCTTTGTTAGACTCTATAATATCCCAACAAGCTCTTGCTCATGCTATGATGCGATACAAATTACAGTCTTGCCTGCGGAAGCCGTCATTGATTTTTTGCACTCGAATTCAAGTAATAATATCATTATATACCTATTGTAGTATGTAGTTAGTGTGGGTATTGGTGGTCTATTGAATTAGACGCTGAACTTGCTTGTTAGGAATTTCCGGTGGCCTCAAATAGGCACATAACCATTATCTTGTAGGAAATCTCTAGCGATTAAACGATTAAGTATAATAAATAAATCTGCATATAAACTAGAAAATTATTAATGAATAGGATCGCGTTTTATCTGAGCCGTATTTGGAAAAACTTAGGATCCGTTATAACAGGTTCTGATTAATTTTTTGTTGTGATGAGTCATCAATCAACGTCAAATTTTTGACCCGTTTCCGCCACCCTCTCACCCCGCCGCCGCTAGATTTGCGGGTGTGTCTGTGTCGAGGGTGAGTTTGACAGCTCGAAGTGGGATGATAGAATCGGGTCATATTTTCTTCGTCACTTCGATTCTCAAGGCTCTCAATAACTCTTGCACAGATTTGACGTGAAGAAAATCGTAAGGAAAGGATTTCTCCTTTCATAGACATTTTGATAAGTATACCCTCTTACTAATTAAATAAGCCTTACTAATTTAATAATAGCCTAAGAATAGTTACTCAGTGGTTTGTCTTATTCGATCCAGTAAAAAAATTAAAAGAAAGAAAAAGACTAGTCACTAATTAAGTATGCCGAGGCCATAGACGTTTCTTAGTAAAGTGGATACAGTATACACCCTCTCCAATTTAAACCGTAGAGGCGTATTATAGATACACAACATAATTATGTACCATTGTCTCCTGAACCTCCTACCCCCTAATTTATGCAGGCAATCAACGAATTCACTCGTAATTAAGTTGCTTAATTAACAGGTATTCATTTGTAGTGAAATACTGTAACAATATGGTAAAACAAGCACATACATTTATTACATAGTAGGTAACTCTCTTGTATGGAGAAGGTTAATTACGTAGCTCTACCATCAACGTAATTTGTGTATAAAAACACAGACCATTGCTTGTTCGAGCCCCAAAAAAAAGTTCTTGAATCTAATTGAATTCAGATCCAGACATTTTAAAAGCTAAACTAAACTGGCTTTTATTTATTGATTTATAAAACTACTGACATTCATAAAAAGTCAGTCAGGTACAAAAACGCTATTGTGAGCGGGTATCGTCAGTGAAAACCGAAAACTATTTTCAATACTCAATTATTTTTGACAACTAACGCAAAGAGACTAGTAGAGTGATAGTTGTTTAAATTGTTATGCTCCTATAGTTCCTATTGAAATGATTTTTTTCGAACGTGTAGCCTGCCTCTACCTCAGTTCACGCGGCACTCAAAAATACTGAAACTCATTCAACCTGCATCATTCGGCAATTGCGTCGCCGGACACGGGAGGGGATTGCAAATGGATTTATTGATCGCATTTGCCAGTTGCCCAGTTTGCTTTTCGTGAATGGTGTTAGTTTTCTATCTATTAATGCAATTCAGTAACTCTATCATTCTCTTTTATTTATGGGACTATTTTTTAAACGTTACTCACTCACTGAAATTTACGAAAATCTCATGTTTTTTAAAATATGATCGCGTAAACCATGAAATTAAAAGTATCTAGTTACTTATAGCTAAAATCATCAGTTGCTTACAAAAATAAATGGCAACTGAACTGAACTGTGTTGGAACAGTATGACTATTTTAGTTAACTAAAATTTATTACATTCACAGTACAAAATATCGATATTCCCTATGACATTTAAAAAGATGAATCGCAAAATATAATATATAGCTACTCGGTCCATATGAACTTTCTTTTTAGGGTTCCGAATTCAACTTTAATTAAATCACCTGGATGACCTGATGGCTTCCCAACTGCGTACTCGTATGTGCTTCCAACATAAGCTTATTACATCCACCAGTTGATTGCGTCGAAATATCAAGCCTTTTTTGGGCTCCAAAATGCAGTTACAGTATAAAGAGTAAAAAGTTGTAATCGCCCGAATATCGCAGTTGCAATTTTCGGTGGAGCTGATGCGATTTTTTGCGTCCCTCTAAAATGACGGCGGCTGGGACCGAAATGTCGCAGTAATTGTACCTGGACAAGACTGGAGGACGAGTGGACACTCGCTCGAGAACAGTCCCGGGAAAACTTTAGGACCGCATTAAGCTGTGGCGTAAAAAGGGTCGTATTGCAGAATGTTGTGAGAAATGTCTGTGCAGTAAAACGTAAAGTGTGGGCAACAGGCAACATATTACGTAAATACGTGCGAAAAGGTTAAAATGAAAAAAAGTCTGGATTGGCAAATTTTGTTCATGTGCAAGAAAAAAAAGACTAGTTTTTTCACAAAATTCCGCCTCATTAAATGTGAGCTGTTTATGTTTTTACAATAATGAAAAAAAAGCAAGGAACGTCTTGATCATACCAAAAAAATTTCAACTGCGTGACGTAACAAGTCGTCCTGTGCACATGTTCGAAGCTGTCATATAATTATGGTAGGGATTACACTCCCTTGTAAGATCTGTAAACCTGTACTACCTCATCAACTCGCTCCTAAAATCGAAGCTGCCGAAAACACTTTTATTATAATTTGCCTTCGATACGTGATCGTATTCACAAATCCAGAGAAACTGGATATATGCTCATATGTAAAAGCCTTTTCATATCCTTTGAAAATCAAATAAAAGGTAACGTTTTTACTGAAACATAAATCTACAAAGGCGTAGTTTGATTCATTAAATTGCGTTTGATTTAATTTTGATAAGAAAGATTTTTTTATTGAATTCTACTAATAGCTTATGTAATATAATTACATATACCTAATATCAATGGTAACATAAGTATTATTTTGTGGTTCATATTGTTTACCAATACTAGCTGCATCTCACCTTAATTTTTTCACAATTTCGGAAACTAAAAGAATCTTCTATGAATATGTATGTGCCAAGAATTTACAATACTTATTTGCCAAATTTGATCTATTTCGGCTGACTTCATTTCGGAAATTTAACAAATAGAGAAAAAGCAATAAATTATCTGAATCTGAATACACTTGCATTTGCAAAATTATTATGAAATTGTTCTCGCTATTGTCATTTATTTACAGTTTTTTTGTTTTATTTAAGTAGCTTGCTCTCTCTTCTCACGATTTAAGCCACAAAGTTATTCTAAAAGTAGATGCCGTACTGTAAAGTTTCTACTAGTATTTAAAGTGATAGAGCTTTTTACAAAGTTGATAGAACTTCATAATCAGAGTCGTCCAGTAAACTAAACCTCAGTATAACGACTGCGGGCAGGCGGCCAGCAGTTGGCTACAGCTCCAACAAGTTGCCAATAAAATTTGTTCATTCAGAGTGGCGATACCTATCTGCAATGTTCTGAGTACACAGCCAAATCTGTAATACTGCTAATTGCGCTACTGTTTATTGTTTACTGCGGTGTTACCCGCGGTTAAAAAGTATCCTATGTGCTAATATAGACTGTAATCTTTTTGTCAAATTTCATTTAGCTCAGCTATTCAGTTCAGCTATTCTGGCGTGATTGAGTAACAATCATACATACATCCATCAAAACTTTCGAAATCATAACATTAATAATTGTGATTAGTGTGATGATTTTGAGTATGCGAGTGGCAGAGAATTCAGAATACTTATACGTCTAATTATTATCTAACCAGCCAACTACTTACTTAGATAATGTGGATAGTGAATATCGTGATGGAATTTATAATTACGAAATGGAATATGGAAATATATGTGGAATTGTATTTATAGAAATATATGAAAATTATGGAAATATTCACGCTTACTATTTGACGCCATTTGCGCCAATCTACTCACGAGTACATCATGCGCATCTTTAAGCTGGAACCAGACTATTGCAGCGAACTCGCGAAAGTGGCGATACGCCGTGTCTATTGTTCAAAACGTTTTTAACAACCAAAAGGATCACTTTCGCGGAAATTCGCGGGAATAGTCTGGTTCCGGCTTTACATCTGCCTACATGACGTCTTGCTCGCACTCTATCACTATTACAAATTATCATGAACGGGGCAACAATAAGGCCATGTCGACACGACAGCAGTCTGTGCATGGGTGACCGCGGCCGCTGTTTACAAGTGAGCGTTTTCATGTTTAGAATGATACGCGATATTTAGGGCTCAGTTAGGTGGATAACACACTGCCGCCGCAACCCGCAGCGGGTTGTGCGGAGAGACGCATGGCGCTTCTTTGCACGGAGACGCGATGTCAGTGTGTTATACCCTACGGTTTTTTCCGTACAAATCGAGATTGTACAGTCAAAGTTAAAAACCGCATCACCGCACACCGGAGCGGTGTCCGATACATTGTGTTTTGCGCCATAATAGTTTTAGGACTAAGCCGTGCTAGAAACCTTCGGTCGGGCTTCTCAGCCCACACGAACTTAAGTCCGGTCTGGTTTATTGGCGACTGACCTAAACATTTGGGACTGAACATTGTCCGTCAAACACCTCTGCCAGCCTTTTCGGGGGAAAGGAATGACGACACATTATGTAATGTAGGCAAGTCATTAATTTGAAATAATTGCTTCTTATTTTGTAATAATTGTTTTTAATAATGTGTTTTAAGACATCTTACTTGGCCATCTTTACTTACAAACAACAATCGAATCGTAGTTTTAACAAGTGCTTTAGGCCGCGTGTGCCGATACTCGGTCTGAGGAGGCGCAGAGGCGGTCGAGTCAATATTTGCCGGCGGTGCGCGCGCGCAGCTTTCCGGAAACGCAGCTGATCACATACTTGTATGCCGCCGCTCAGATATAGTGGGATGAGAGATCGATTTGGTCTAGAAATACCTTTAGTCGATTTTTAAAAGGGGATCAATGGGTGTCGGAACTGTCGGAACCACTGTCGTCACCCTATAGCTGTAGGGGTAGGTGTCGGTACCTATAGTGTGGGTTCCGGTAAATGTCTATACTTATTGGCGGGTACAATTAATACGATGGAAATACGATTGCGTAATATATTTAATCCTCCAAGTAAGTTACAATCAGTGCGGCGTGTGGAGGATGACTGCGGGCGCAAGGTAACGCGCGGGCGCGGGTGGCCGCCGACATTCGACCCAAGCTCCGCGCCTCTATTCCAAACTGCAATTCAGCGCATTCCTTGCCCCCACAATGGGTTTTTTAAATTTTTTGTCCAAAAACCCTTATACTCCATTTCAGATGCGGTAGGGTAGAGAATACCGAGACGTTCAGTCTGACAACGTCTAGTGTCCTAAAACGTCTAGTTTGCAGATCTGTGGACAAAATTGCTCTTAGCGAGCTCTGAGTCAATTGTTGCACTATAATTGTGTGACCTAACTCCGACCAAAAAGAGAGTCATGACTTTGACCTGTATTTACATTCTGACGTGATGACACAATAAAGATATTTTATATCTATCTTTCTCTCATAGCAGCTCGGCAACACCCTGTAGATGACCGCACGGAGCTTTTCCACATCGTCAACACTAGAAGGTAAATGCACCCGCATGCAGTCGATTCATGTTTATACATGGTGCTCAAACAGTACAAATGTATGCAAATATACCAGTACATTTTTTTTTGTCAAAATACTGATACAATCATTTATCTATGAAATATTACCTATTCTAATCTTATCGAGATATAATGGAACCACGAAGAAGACTAGCGAAAACATCTAATAGCTTCAGCTGTTTAGGAATTTAATTTTGTAATTTATATTTTATAAAATCTCTGACTCGATTAAAAATTGTACCAAAAACGACATTTGGAATGATAAAAACAAGTAATGGACGAATGCTACTATGAATTAGTAGATGCTATTGCCAATAAAAAAAATTATTAAAAACATTTACCAAATTTTTAATTTAATTTTGACGATGCTATTAACTTTTTTACTTTATGACTGATATTACATACTCTGATAATTATTAATATTATTTAATCCAATTACAGATTTAGAATTTAATTATGAATATATTGTAAAAGCTGCCGATTCTAAGTGTATTTAATTATGTCTAAAGAATAAATGAATTTTGAATTCTGATCTAATCATGATATAAGTAATGCATTTCTCAGAACTCTATATTAAAGTGGAGCTCTCTATAAAGGAAACCATCACGAAATATTCATGACAATATGATATACCTAGGTAGTTAGTGAATTTTGACCTATTTAAGTTCAAGTTAGTCAATTCTTACTGAAGTCTCAAATCTGTCACCAAGATCAATCACAAAAATTAAACATGATTGTGTAAAAGTAAGTGCAAGATGTTTTACTTTAATTTCGTCGTTGACGTAAAAATATATTCTCACAGCCTGTATACGTGGTCCGGTACCTATTGGGTTCAGACGTTACTGACTCATTAGCGAGCTGCGGGTCGTCGGCGACACCTGCCGGGTTCTGCTTTGTCACACTTTTTGATCAGTGTGACATATTCGTCTAAAAGGCGTTTGATCTGCCATACTACTCGATCAGAAGCCCTATTCTAGCGAGAGTGATATTATCCCGGTCACTTTCTTTCAAGAGAAGCCATCAGAGTGTGATAGTTGAATGAATCAGAGACTTTGATTTGATCTGTTATACTGCTCGAAGCCCTATTCTAGCGTGAGTGATATTATTCCGGTCACTCTCTTTCAAGAGAAGCCATCAGAGTGAGATAGTTGAATGAATCAGAAGCTTTTGATCTGTCACACTACTCGAAGCCTTATTCTAGCACGAGTGATATTATCCCGGTCACTCTCTTTCAAGAAAAGCCATCAGAGTGAGATAGTTGAATGAATCAGAGGTTATTGATCTGTCACACTACTCGAAGCCTTATTCTAGCACTATCAAGAAAACCCACGAATAAAGCGTTAATTTGTGGAAGTTCATCTTCAAAACTATTTCTTTAACAAATCTCTAGTGAATTTCCGCTTTACCGTCACATTAAGTACCTACATCAAAGAATATGGGTTCAATTACATTCATTCATTTCTAATAGTAATTTTTTTTTTAATAGTAAACCAATATAATACCAATATTCCTTCGTGTACTTAATGCGACGTTAAAACGGAAATACACTGGATTTTGGTAAAGAAAAAGTCTATCAGAATGAGATTCACCGAGTAAATATCGCATTCTTCAGAATAGGGCCCCAGAAGATGTTACATATTGTGTATAGTGGCGCAGTGTGTGAAAAATGGTTGATGATGATGGTGATGACAAGATAGATTTTAGTGAAAATAGAAAATAGGAATTTTTAATTTAATCTTCAAATTGTGAACTTGTTGAAAACGGTTCAGCACACAATTTGGCATGGTCCATGCTTAATCAAAATGTTTTATTCCATCCAAAGGTTGTCTGGAAGAGATCGCTCTTAAGCGATAAGACCGCCCATTGCGCCTATATTTTTGAATGTTTAGTTTAGATTTATTTTGTATATGGTGTCAATAAAGAGTTTTTGTATTGTATTGTATTGTAAAAATACCCATGGTATAATAAAGTACTCCACCAGGTATAGCATTCCGTTCACGTGGGCAACACGTAGTGACGTCAATCGATGCATAAGTAAGACCGAATTTGGTCATTTACAAACAGTTCGAAAGAGACGGATGACGATGACGAGTGACGTCATTACGTGTTTGCTCCCGGAATGCATCAAATAGTAGTTGTTTGTGTGCGCGTGTATGTTTGTTTGTTACTTCTTCACGCTCAAACGGATGAACTGATTTGAATGAAATTTGGCTTATGAAGTAATAAGCTACTTTTGACCGCGGGTAACACCGCGGAGCGTAGCTAGTATACCAATGTAACGCTAACACCTTTGTTTAGCTATAAATATTAAGTAGGGATGTACTACGTGTACAATGTACATCTGTACTGGGATGTACTTAGTCTTCGGTCAGTGACCAGGCAGGAAACGTAGTCGATTGACTAATGTCTATTGCAGCAGAGTATTCCCTGGAGCGGAGGGCCTTTAGCAGGCAGATGTCTGTTTGCCTACGACAGAGTATACCTATATGTAATAGTGTTTACCACGTAGAGTCTGTAGGGATTGGTTATTACGTGGTGGAAAGATAGTAATTAAGGCGCTGAGCAAACGTGGCCTCTTTTGTGTCTTGTGTCGGATACAAGCTATCAATGAATATCTGATTTCTATTTAACCAATATCAAATCAGCCACTCTACACATACTCGTCGCCTATCAAAAAGTATTCGGTGTCGGTAACTGGAAACTAAAAGTCGTCAGTTGAAGACAGAAGCAACATTAACAAATTTCCTTACAATTGTATTGGATTGTACACACCAGCAATGGTTATCCGGACTCCCGAACGGGGCAACCGATTTTGATTTGGTTTTTTTTTTGTTTTAAAGATGAATTAGTCGAGTGGTCTTAGTTATATTTTATGAAAATCGGCCCGAGATAGCTGGGTGGATGGATTACATATTTTTTCGCAACTCCCTCAATATGGGTATTAAGTGATAGGGCTTGACTAATAGAATACAATACAATGTATATCTATTTTGTAATTTATTTATGTATTTTTTTTAAAATATATATTTTGAGTCAGGTTTTCTAATTTTTTATATTGTGCATGTTAGCTTAAAGATGCTACTGCACTTTTGACCTCTTACTGTACATAATGCGCACAGTATACATTACACACAGTATCTTGAAGCTAGATGACATTTATCTCAGTTACTGACATCGAAAGTACTCGTAATTCTTAAAAAGTCATCGACCTAACCACACGTTATTTTAATTAGTCAAATGCCTAGATGTGAGGAGAAGTATAATTAAATTCTATTTTTTATCGATTTATCTATTTGAAGTAGTTCTGTGTGGGTAGATACTATCAAGGTGTCAAGGGTAAAAAAATAAAACAAGCAAATTCTTAGACTATATAACTATACTTAAATAACAAAACGCGTGCGCTTGGCGGTGGCGTGGCGGTGAGATCACTGTTGCTGCGGCGACGTGAGGACGCGGCGAGCTGCAGTATGTCGCGCTTTTCGCGCTTCGCTCGCGCCAGAGCGGGCTAGTTCCGCAGCAATCGACACTATTTCTGTCCCCATCACTCTCATCTCCATCTCAATTAGAGTGACAGGACCAGAAATAATATTTATTGCCTGGGAATAGCGGGTGTGCTCCGCTCGCTTCAGACCGGCGGCGATTACTGCTGCTGGGGCGGCGCGAGGCGCGCGGCCAGCTGCAGTATGTCGCGCTTCTCCTTGGGAAAGCGTAACTCGCGCGCGGCGAGACGGGCGGCGCGAAGCTCGCGCTCCGCTCGCGCTAGTTCCGCTTGGATCAGACCTGCACGAGTAAAAGGTACAATGAGTAGTGGTAAAAAATTAAATACCATTCGCAGTTTTTCGTCACTAGCCTAAGCCTAGATGTTCCATCGTAACAAGCGTTCAGGCTGACGACGTCCAGTGATCTAGAACGTCTAGTTTGCTAAAACAGTCATGTCGTATTACGACCAGTCCAACAATGTCCGGTGCCCTAAAACGTCAAGTACCTATCAAAAGGTCTACTTCCGAAAACGTCTAGCGTCTCAAAATGTCTAGTCTCCAGTTCTATACAAGAGGTCCAGTTCTAAAATCATAGTCATGTAAAAGTAAGTGTTCCTTACTCGCTCCCGCGCCTGCGTCTCTCTCCCTCGTGGCCCACTCGCGCGCCATCTGCTCCCGCATGGCGTCGTCGAGCGCGCGCGCCGAGTAGTGCGCGACGACCTCCTGCCGCGAGCACTGCCGCTCGCGCATCGCGCGCAGCGACCCGTTCCAGTGGAGCAGCTGGAACACCGTCATCAGTTCTTGGAACTCGAGCATTGTGCGACCCTTGTTCGCTTCTAGCATAAACCTGGAGAAGAAACATTCCATTATCAATTATGAAAGAGGAGGATTACGACGGAAGAGGACGTAGCTCACTATGGCTACATTCATTGAAGCACGTAAGTAGTAGTTGAGTACGTAATTATGTACCGTCCACTCATGCAGACGGTACATAATTACGTACTTAAATATAACTTATTCCTTAAGCAACAAGTCTAAATACCAGGACACCAGTACTGGAAACCGTCAGAGAAATTAAGGAAGCAGAACTATCGCTATGTACCGCAGTACAATCATCAGCAGCAGCAACACGCTAGCTAACACTTACGACATTTTACATGGACCTCCGTCTCCACACCCTTAAGCTTCCACATGACTACTGATGAAATACTGACCTAAATGCAGCGATCCCCGCGCTGGGGTCCTGGTGCGAGCTGGCGTCGCCCGCGAAGGAGGCGCGCGCCTCCGTCACCGCCTTCTCTATGAAGTGGTCGGAGATGCGGCGCGACTCGTGCTCGTTGAACACGCTGTTCATGAGGGCTATCTTCGCGGCGCTGCGCCGGGCCTCCGCCTTCGTCGGACAGTTCTGGCAAAATAGGAAAATAATGTTAACTTACTTGATACAATTTTACAACTTTTTAACTGATACAATTTAAACTACCCTAAAAACGGCGAGATGGTTTCCAAATAAAAGAAGTCAATGCTGTTTATTTTAGTTCTGTTATAGTTGTACTTTAGATTGCTGTAGTTGTATCGTAGGGTATTTTTTACTGTAACGCGTTTAATTTAATTCAATCAATCCAAGCTAAGTGTAAAGTAAACAAGCTTCGCTTGTTTACAATTCTAAAATCATAGCTGCTATAAGTACACATCTTTCCAAAATGTTAAGTTGGACTCCCAAGACACGGGTTTTTCAACACCCATTCGTTTGCCGCAATAGAATAAATTTTTTTTTTTTTTTTTATGTAGAATAGGTCGGCGTTTGACCACCAACTCACCTGATGTTAAGCGACGTTGTGGTCTAAGATGGAGCACGACGACCTATAAGGTACTTATTCACTCTAGCCTTGAAATTTTAAGAAGTAGAGTGAAGAAGTACAAAGACGGCAGTTGAGTGAGGCGCTTCAAGTGCGCCACTGCTCAGACCCGTCTTCGGATAATTAACTATATTGAAATAAACATTTTTTTTCTTTTAGTTCCTTTAATTATTTTTTTTTTGGTTTAGTCAATTAAGTTTTATTGTAATTATTTTAAAAAAATCGAAAATAAATTGCGGTAATACTAAAAAATAAATAACAATTTTAAATTTTGAATCTCACAAAGTTCTGTGCTTTCAAATTTATAAATGTAAAAATAAACCAAACCTTTCAAAATATTTATTTATTCTAAATCCTGGTATTTTATATGCACAAGCTATTCTCACCCGCCACCAACCCAAATTCGTACAAGGAAATGAAAAGCAAATGTGATTTCATTAATTTACATTTTCATGAAAATTCTCTAAGGCTGTCGTGGCCTGAATTATTATTACTTCCATACATCTACTCATTTCAATTCATAAAGCGGTCCCTTTCACCGTATTTTCTCTCTGTTTATCTTTCAAACAAAAATAAAAGTTTATTGGCAAAGTTAGGGAACAACCGCACCCTAACGAAGACTGATTACCTACGTTAACACACAGCTATCTGTTAAAATCTGTCCCGTAAACATAATACTATCCAGAGGCGTATTTAGGGAAATGTGTTTGAGGCCAGCATCAAAAATGTCACTTTGTTGAAAGAATTGGAAGCATCTTTTGTACACCGTTTATATGGGGCTGGTAAGCAAAGTTTTCAATGTTCACCCATAAATTTTTCCAACACATCTGCCGATATCTTGGACTATACCTGTCCCCCTTAGTGACGTCCCTGATCCTATCTCGCAGTATATTAGCCGTGTTGAATAGAGTGGAAACTAATACGTATCAGGGGGCACGTGCGTAAAATACCGAAATAGAGCCGAACACAGCACCTCCCTATTATGATGGAAATACCTTCGGTTACGGGAGATGAGGGACAATGACTGTTTTGTTGGGAATATTCCACGGTTACATGCGTGGAAATGTTCGACGGAATACTGTTATAATAATATGATTTAGTCGCACAATGTCCAGAGCAAAATTATACGTTTAAATATAGATTTGGGCTTGGGGCAAATATTGGTACCTACGCGTATTAGCTGTTTTCTTTTTGTTTAGGAAAACAGCCGGAGCTTTCGGAAGTATTAACTGTTTAGGTTTACGTACCATTATTTCTTTGGTATTGCAATGCAACAGCTTACATTTTTAACCGACTTTAAGAAAGGAGGAGGTTCTCAATTTGACTGTAAGTATGTTTTTTTGCATGTATGTTACGCGATCCTTCCGCCAATTGTAAATCGATTTTGATGTTTTACTTTGGTTGATAGATCATACTTCAGAGATGATCCCATTTATATCTTATTAAAAACGTTCAAACGGTTTTTAAAAAATCAACAAAAGTAAAAAAATTGTGTACAAAATCTAATTCGGACGATGGGAAGCCTTTTTTTAAGCTCTGCTTTTTAATAATCTTTCCATTCGTACTCGCAGCAGGTAGAGTAAACACAGAGTTGTTTATATGCCTTTATTGCAAAAAAAAACATAAGCCACATAACTGATAAGTCCGCATGGTCAGCATCCACAATGTTAGAAACTAACAAAACTAGAAGTAGACACCTGTAATTGAACATCTATTTCTAAAACGAAACTATCTCTTCTTGTCCCATCACAACTGAAATATTTCTTGTGTGTCGAAAATATTTCATCAAAAAGTGAATAGAGCAGAAGAGTGAACCTTTGATTATGAATCGATCCTCTGACAATGTGACATCGCATTTCTATATATATCGTATTTCATCGTACCCTCCGGTTTCGAAAACATCGGGATTCAACACTGAGTACGAAAGTTGCAGAGAGTCAGCTCTTAGCGGTCAATGCATATGACACACTGCTGGTGTGCGAGAGTCTTAATAAATGAAACGACATGAAACTGTAAGACGCAAGGCACACGGCGGGCTAAAAGTTCAGAGTCACGCGGAGCGCTCAAGCCGATCAAAGTTCTAACTTTAGTTTCTAACTAGTAATAATAAAGATACACTTCGCTTGCATGGAAGGAATACAGTACACACCCACATTTTTGCACTCTTATCCTACTTCCTACTTATATTATTAAAGTCGAAGTTTGTTTGTGTGTATGTTTCTTTCTTCTTCACTTACGTTTAGAAACGTTACGTTTGCTAGTAAGGTAAGGTAAGTTATTTCCCCTTAAACGGATTGTTTCATTTTGATGAAGTTTAATGTGGAGATAAGCTGGGAGCTTTTACCCAGGTAAACACATAGGCTAATTCTTAACCGCAGGCAACATCAGGCGGCGTATCTAGTAAGTTATAATCATAAGTTATGTTTCTGTAAATGATCGGTATCTCGATGTCTTCAGTTAGAATCTGTCGATAGTACGGGGTGTTATGCCACTCAAGCGGTAGTCCGCAATACTTGTACGTGACCTCGTCCTGGAAAATTACCCGCGTTTGTCCCGAAAACGTGACATAACGTGACGTGAACCCTCATACGTGACACATACTAGCAAGTATGACTGCTACTACTGTAGCTGTCTGGTAGTGTACCTGCCATTTTACTACCTATAGTTTTTTCTAAAACTTTCCAAGATGTAACAAAAAACTTTATGTAAGAAAGACAGAGTAGAAGTTATATCACAGCTCATCTTCGGCGTGATCGATCAAAGATGGTTCTTAATAAAACAATGTTATCGAGGTATGAGAACTAGCTCATAAGCGAAGCTGAGGGGCTTGGTGACGAAGGTGAAGCAGAATGTAATCTTTCTCCTTTCTCTATTTTTTCCCCTTAGTTTAATTACACAGAAATTCGTTCTACCGCAACCACACGGCCATTCACACACAAACTCCTGTAATTAAAATGTTCTACCAACTCGACTCCCTGGAAATTACAAGGTATTTATGAAGGTTACATATTTATGAATACTCATAAAATTACAAAATAATGGACGCATTTGAAATACATTTACTGTAATGATATCAGACATTTTTGTCACGTATATACTCTGGAGTACCCGACACGTTTATAATGTAAAATTCTCGCGTCTAATTTCCTGTTGAGGTGATATTTTTGTCATAAACGCCTTACCTTTGTAAGGAAAAAGACTAAAAAAAGAGGTTTGTTTATTCATTTAAATATATAGCCAAAAAGCGATTATATATTTTAATAGCGAAAGCAAGGATATTATATTAAAGTCAATCCTGAAATTTTTATCTTTAGGGCAGCAAGATCAAAAACATAATTATGAATAAATGAACACTTACTGCGAGACAATAAAGCGTAAACGACGCTTGTACAAATCTGATAGCAAAACTTTTTTATTTCACAAAGAAGTGTGAATAATTGTCAGTTTTTATATTACTGAAATGATGAATGATGATGATAATGAAAAATAGCTGTACAATAGTTAATCGTCAGGCGTCACTTTGAGGAAGTTCATTTTTTAAACACGTTTGAGTTTAAAAAATAATTTTGTAAAAATTCATGTTGTACAAATTGTACGATACTTTTAATTTAGCATTTTATTGTACGATACTTTCATATAATTAGCTCAGTGGAAGCATCCAACTGATTTACATCGCACCTGTAAGTACCTACTTATTTCGTCGTAGCGTTACTTTCTAAATAGCTCGACGAAATATAGTTTACTCACAAATGTGTGAAAACAAACATTTATCTAAAACCGACGTAAAAAAAGTGGATTTATGTTTGAGGCTGATTTATTCACATTCTATATGAAAGCTTCTGAGCATGGTGAAGTCCTACCCTCTTAGCTATAAGCATTGTATGTAAAGCTTATAGTTAAACAGTGTTTTGTCTTTTTCTCTCTTTTAAAATTAGAGAACTTGATCGAAAAAGACAAAATACTGTACATTTATTCCGAGGCTATAAAAACGTTTGTAGTTGAGGAGGCTAGAAACTCACTTTTTAGGCTACTTTAAGGTCCTAACGCGATCTAACAACCGTATAAAACAAATTCAGCGAAACCTATCTTAACGTTAACGATTTCCACTCCGATAAATGACAGTTAAGGTTTAACGACAAAGAAAAAAGAGTTTACGGCCAGCGTATGGAAATCCGGTACCTGAAAACTGGGTAATGTGTCTTTTTATGGCAAGAAGGGATCCCTGGTTTATTCTTTTATTATATGTAGGTGCTACGCTCGAGTTCTTATTGTAGACTTGTAGGTACTATTAACGATGGTATAATTATATACTCTGCCAGTGATAGCGTTCCAAAAAAAAATGGTCACGTGGGTAAAACGCAGTGACGTCAATCGATGCATAAGCAAGACCGAAATAAGTCATTTACAACAAATTCGAAAAAGATGATGAAGATGACGAGTGACGTCAACAGGTGTTGGCTCTCGGATCATGACATTGCTCTTTTGAGCGCCAATGTCACCAATACTTGACAAACGAGCCTTGTACGCCAACGACGTCTATATATAGTTGACAAAAAACGCGCCTCATTGAAATATTCAAATTGCTTGCCAATTATGTCAGTAAATCATCATTAGAATATAAATAAAATATTGTTTTAATTTTATGACTTGGCGTACAGGGCAAAGAAAAGCCTTTTTGATGTGGTGCTCAAAAGGCTAAAATTGCTTTACTGACTGAAAAATCAAAGTTAAAACTGTCTTGTATGCTATCGCTAAGTTTAAGAACAGTACGGCGGTCTAAGAGCTGTGAAGCCAGGGTAGCTAGGGAAGCAAGTAAGGCAGATTGTAATAACCAGTTGTAATACTATGGAGGTAGAGTATTTCTCATGAAATGTTGAAATTCGTTTGCATTTTAAAAGGCAGCCAAGCCATGAGCTAACTCAGATCATCTGAGTGAGCTAATTGATTGACAGAAAATCGCCACACGTACCTATCTATCGCCGATCTACTAGAACAAATAAGTGAAAACTTTTCACCGAGCAAGTGCCCGCGGGGGCGGTTAACGGTCCCCTCCCAGGCAATAAAAAAATTCTAAGGTGGCAGGAAATTTTATGTCCATTCCACGTAATATGGGATTCCTCCCGTGTCTGGAAATTGGGGACGGGAATTTTTATGATAAAAGACGGGTAATGTGACCTTGAGCCTTAAATCTAGGTACGTGACTTGCAGTATGCCAGTCTGTCTACCTACATACATAAATTGTCTTATCTACTTTAAGGTAGGTGGATGCTTTTAAATACATTTTAAGGTTATTTCAAGTTACAAAGAGTATTGTTTGTTGTAAATCGCGTTACATTTAACCTAAATTGAAAATGTACTGTAAAAATGTTTTTTTACAGTACATTTTTTTTTTACCAAATTGGTACAACTTTTTAGTAGTCATATTTTATGTGTATGTGAATTGGACCAAAATGTTATTTGAAATATGAATTAAAATGTTAACTGCATCAGCACACATAGCTCCATTATTTAAGTATTATTGTAAGATTAGAAATGTAAAAACGAAAACAGATATATTTTACTGTATTTACTAAACTTTTCTGAATAAAGTTGGTAGAAAAGCGAATGGCAAACTTATTCCACGGGGAAATCTTGTTCATTTGCGTTAATTGCGAATTTTACTGCCAACTTCCTGGCAAGAGAAAGTTTTCTGTTTTATTTTATGAAACAAAAATTTCTAAAGAAAGTTTTAAACTAAAATTACAGATACGTGTTTACAACACGTAATAGAATGTTTGAACAACGTTTAACTAACTCGAACCTCTAAAGCATGTTACATAATTGGCCCTCGCTCAGATACCTGAATTTTTATGACCGAAGGGACTTAATGTTAAAAGTACGTTTCGTAGCGTGACGCAGCCGCCCTGCGTAGCGTGACGTAGCCGCCCTGCGTAGCATGACGTAGCACGTGTCCGCGGGCTAATGCGTCTAATCAATTATAGCTTACGGTTTTGGAATGTATTTTTCATGTTTGGTTTATGGTGTTTTTATTCGAAAAAATATTTTATAACGTTTCTTTAATTTCATTTTGAAAAATAAAACATCGTATGGACGTTAATTATTTTAATATGTTCGGTACTTTAATACTAAAGTTTACCAAACTTCAAAAAGCCACTAGTACAAGCGCAAACATTCATTCCTTTAAAGATGAGTCAATAATTCTTTAAGTCTATGTACATTTTCTCGTTGCAGTAATTATATACTTTCACGAGTAATTCCACTTCTATTTTATTTGTCTGTAAACTGAACATTGCTAAAGCATTATTTCTCTATAAATCCTTATTATAAGTTATTTTCCGATATTGCCGGTATCTACATACACTACACACTACAGCTACCGATGTCACACAGTAAACAAGTAAGTTAAAAAAAGTTGCCCTTATTACAACTTTTTGCAATGTTAATTACTCACAGAGAATTAAAGTAAAATTACAATATTATGTAAAAATAAACTATCACCCTCGACTGAGAGTAGGTCGGTGTCCATGCAGCGGAAGCATACGGCTGTGACGATGAAAGTAAACTTATTAGGTAAGTATACATATAGTAAGATTGAAACCCATAAGAAGTATAAACACCAAAATCCGCCAACCCGCCGATACAGCCGTCGACATCAAGAAATATCGCTGTCAACATGAAGTCGGTGGGAAGTCGGCGAGTTCTGTGTGTAGACTGTTACCCTTGTGTTTACCTGAAAGCTGCCAAAACAGGCGCCGCCGGGCAGCGTGACGTAGCAGACGTAGGGCGGGTGGGCGGCCGGCACGGACTCGTAGATGACGAGGGCGCCGCCGCCGCCCGCCGCGCCGCCGCCGCGCGCCGCCTTCACCTGCCAGAACTCCTGCAGCGCCTCGACCACGTTCACTGTTGACAGCACGCCGTCGGCTAACAACACACATAAACATACTTTTTTACACTTGTGGCTCTGTAAGCTTAAGATATCAGAATACTTATCGTACCTACTCAAAAAAAATTAAAAGAAATCGGTAGAGAAAATGATCTGCAGAGGAAGACAGTCGGACAAACGCCGGACATAAAAAAGCATTTTTGCTGAAGTTGAAGCATAGACGCTTTGCTCTCTAACGCTCGCTCGGTCGATTTTGTACAAAGATAATATTTTAAATAGGTAATAGACGCTATTCAGAACTTTGAATTGTTAAACCTAAACCAGCTAAAATAATCTTTGTTATTGCTACGTATTAAATTATATTTAGCAATTTTTCTAAATAGAGCCCAAGGCAATGCTTGTAAGTTTTGATGAACCGAGTGATTTCCGAAACTACTGATCTGATTAAAAAAAATCCTTTACTAATAGAAAGTGAAATGAGACCTTACTAAGTTCACTGAATGCCATAGGCAAAAATCAGTAAATTAAAATCATATCAGACTGACACGAATACCAAACCTATTTGAGGTTGCCAAGTTTTAGTCAAAACCCATATCAATCCTCAACTAAATTACTAATTAGTACATTATTGATTAATTATTACAATTAGATACGAGCTATTCCTCAGTGCACGCGATAAATTGAGTGCTCGAAGTAGTCGTCTACCCTGTTTCAAAAATTAATTCGTTACTGTATGTACTGTTGTATTTGCACATGTTTTGGAGTATGGTCCAGCTCTGGCTTTTTTTTCCTATTTACTACTTTGTTTATGACTGTACTCTGTTTTGTGTTTAAATAAATAAAATAAAATAAAATAAATAAATCATTGATCCCCGAAGCTATGCGCTGACTAGATCAGAAACTTGCAGAATTTGTTTTCGCTAGATAATAATCCAACCACAGTCCTAGCAGATAGAACGCAAACTTAATTTAATATCCGTAGTACCAACACAAATTTCCCATTCCTATTTGCAGTCTCTAAACCGGTATATACCTACCTATATACTCTGTGCTATATACCACCCTCAGTGAAGACGAGTTCATTTCCTCAGACCGAAATCAAATCGATTTTTATGAATTGGTTCTGTCCTTTGAGAAAGTAGGAGGAAAATTCCAAAATGTGAGGAAGGAAATGTTTTAAAGAGAAAAAAGAACTTACAAATTTGATAATGATGAACGTGAGATATTTGATCCTGTGGAGCTTTGGGCAAAAATTACAAGTAAAATATATTACATTACTAGCTGTCACCCCGCGACTTCGTTCGCGTTTATGATTTATATATATATGTATATACTCGTATGTGTGAGCTATCCTATCTGTTAAGTTAGATCGGACTGCACACGGTGTGCAAATTTAATTGAAATCGGTTAAGTAGTTTAGGAGTCTATAGCGGACAAACAACGTGACACGTAATTGATATATATTAAATAAGATTATGTTAAGAGGAAGACAGCGACTAGAAAGGTATTTCCTAATAGGTAGGTCCTAACGAATTTATTAATATAGGTACATGCGAAAGTAAGTTTGTCCGTTTGTTTGTTTGTGACGCTTTGATCATCGTGAAATTTTAGATAGGGGTACGTAAATGGACTAAGGGTACTTTTCATTCCGAAAAAGTTAATAGTTCCTGTGGGAACGCGGGTGAAACCGCGTCTGAGCGCAGAAAATAACACAAAAATCAATACATATAAAAGAAGCCTTGAAGTATAATAATATTTGCAATTGTATTTGATGATAACCATAGACGAAGCAGAAAGAAGCACGTATATCTTGCAACCATATTTAACTGGGAAATGAGGCTGCTGGTGATGATAATAATTAATAACAAACGGTCTTAAACGAAGAACGAAATATTATCAAACTAATAAAATAAAATAGAAACTATTTTATTTTATTCTCTATACTCACATTTTTTACACTAACGTTTCTACCATTACCAATATAACAATATCATTTTTATGCTTAACTTAAAAAAAAAGTACCTGTTCTGATAAATAAATAGGTGCTAAAATAAATTTAGAATGATGTGGGAGGGTGTGCCAATTTCTCATGTCCGATGCCTACAATGGATAATGATTATGGTTACAACTATACGTATACAATTAACGTCATTGTTATAATATTCCTTGTGACAATTATAATTAACTCCCTCCAAACTCAAATTCTCTCCACAATACAAAGTTCAAACATCTAACAGGCTCGTCCAATCCGCACAAAGTAAAGACTGTGAAACGGCTCCATTATTCCATTAGAGAATTAATATAATTTTCCATTCATATCTGGTTAATAAGAGATCGCCATTGTGTCGTCCCAACCCGGCTCTGGGGCTTTCACCCACTGAGGCCGATCCGATCTTGGAACTTGTCGGGTCAATAAAGATCAATAAAGGGGTTGAAGAAATTTTGCGTTTCTTATTTTTCTTTTGCCAATGGCTACTTACGGTTACTAGTCTGTAGGCTTTTCATAGATTGACTGATGGATGTGCGAAAACATGATGTGTCATTTATTGGAAATCCTAATTCTAATCCTAACTAATATTATAGGTAAATGCGAAAGTGAGCTTGTTCGTTTGTTTGTTTGTTTGTAACACTTTCACGTCTCAACTACTCATCCAATCGTCTTGAAAAACAGGGGTACAAAAAAGGACATAGGGTACTTTTTATCCCGAAAAAATAAACGGTTCCTGTGGGACCGCGGGTGAAACCGCGGGGCGCAGCTAGTAGTTCTATAAATACTTAACCCAAAACCTTAGAAAAATGACAGTGCTTAAAACATACAAATCATGATAAACTACATCATCTCACAATCTATCAACGCTCATTTGTAATGTGAAACGTTGTTAATACCATGTTAACTTCAAGCTTTGTCTTTAATAGTATCGTTTTGGTCATCACTTCATCGGTCACTCTCATTGAGATAAACATCGCGTAAAGAGACAATGCTACAATCAACTCACATGTACCTACTACTAACTATGTAGCTTTGTAAGTCTACATTCTATATTAAACAACCCAACAAATAAATACAACAAAGAAAAAAAGATCACAATTGTGTCGTCCCCAGTGCGTAAAAAGGCTTGAAATGTTATTACCACACAATGACTCTGAGAACATCTTGAACAGTTTTTGCAGGCCCTCATCCCATGAACATTGTTCATGTAGACACGGCCGGAGGACCTTCTTGTCATAACATCATAATGGGTGTGAAATGGAGACGGATAAATGAACGAGGAAAATGGCTAAATGAAAATGGAGGAATTTTCTTTCCGGTTCTCTGATATCTCTTTTGGTTCATAATTCATTGTGTCTTGGGTGGCGGCATGAATGTCATACTCGCATAATAATAATTATGTTATCTAGCTGCGCCCCGCGGTTCCCGATCCCACGGGATTCGTTATTTTTTTCGGGACGAAATGTAACTTAATTATGTCCGTTTCTGTACCTCGGACAACGTGTATAAACCACACAGTATTGACTAGTTGAGGTGTAAAAGAGTAATCAACAAACTCACATTTTTACATTTATTAAATTAGATAAAATTAGGATTAGAATCAGGAAGTTAGGATTAGGACTAACTAGGATTATGTTAGCATTAGCTAGAATTAGAAAGCATATAATTAGGACAGCATTAGGGAAATTACGAGAAATTTGTTGTAAACAGCAATTTTTAAACTGGTTATCTAACTACTAATATGATAGCGTCAAAATTATAGCCCTGCTATACTCAAACATTGGATTAAAACGAGAGTTAGAAAAGTGCTGTCCGATTAGTGAGCGCTATAAATAAATTATAACGGAATAGTAGTCAACATCGAATGTTCTAAGTTTGTGTACAAGAGAGTACTTAGGCACTGTCTGTTTTGTCAAATTTTCTTGTTGTGAAATGGATTTAACTATAAAACAACATATTTATAAAGCGTTTTTAAATAAAAATGCTAATTTTTCTTAGAGATTTATTGACTCTGCTATCGCTAAATGATAACAAAAAGTGCTCGAGTCAGATCTGTTTGTAAATCTTCTTCGATTAAAAACAAAACGATGCCATTTAACTTTGTTTTATGATGATACAACCAGAGTAAAATTAATTGAAAAACTTTATAAGAAATTTAATTATTAGCTTCAAACTTTAGGAAACAAAGAGGTCGGCACAGTAATCGATATTCACCTCGGGGATAAAGTACGCCTCAAGTAGTTAATATTGTAAGAAGTTCGACACTCGCGGTACAATTTGTACGACATATTGTTCGAAGGTTCCTTCCGAGTTACTGAATTAGTAATTTTCAGCTCACGAGAAGTACATGTTATGAGAACGCGAATACGCTTCTGCAATAGATGTGAGAGTAATCTGTTGATTTTTAAGGAGAAAGGACTGTAACAAGTGCGTAGTTTGATAATGTTTTAAGACATATCAACTACTAGGAATTACCCTCATAAGATGTATAATTATTGAATGAATAATGCTGTTGGCCACTGAGGCCTATACAGCGTACCGGGCGTTAGGCAAGCGCAGATGGTGTAAGGCTTTATGGGTGGCTAGTGCAAGAGCACCTCTACGGTACAGACCTCGGCTTGGCCTGCGCCAGGGAGGGGGAATCAAATTTTCCTGGCAACCCAGAAGGGGTATACTCTTCGGCCCTTTGTGGTTAAGTAGATAGTACAAATAAAAAAAAAATTGATAGAAACCAACCGACTTTCTAAGAGATCCTGGGAGTCTTCATCCTCGCCGGCGAGGTTGGTGTATGATCGTGTGCCTTTAGTAACCGGCGCTTATACCACATACTAAATACTTCTCCTTTTGCAAGGAGCTGGGGGTCGATAAGGATATAGAGACGGCGATGGGTTCGTCCGGTTCCTCATAAGATAAAAGCTATTCCCCTTACTAATAAACCTTGTATAGCCACGGAATAGTTGTTTAATGTTTTGTCTTTTTCTTTGTTTCAAATCTTTGAATCGGTCGAGAAAGACAAAACTTAATTTAAATTTCTGAGGCTACATAAGGCTATATAATGAGGTTTATTAGTAAGGGGGTAAATGTGCTCATAGCCGTGAAGTGATGTCACTTACCCGATCTATGAGCTTTTGCATGCAGTTCGATCACTTTATAATGTCTATATTCTCACTGTCAATTAATTTTATCAGCAATACACTACGAAAACAGTTTAAAACGAACGCTAAAGTTACAAGAACTTCTATTTGTTCATTTTTCACAATAACATAAAGACGACAATGAGGCTTGAGTGGAATGAGGATTCGAGCTACAAACATGAAAAACTAGCTTACGAATTCAAAGCTAAAGTTTGCCCACAATATTGGAGAGCAAACAAGCAATACAGATGGTCGCAATTAAGCGCTTGTTTGGTTGTTTGGTCAATCTTTGAACCGCACTTTCAAACTGCGGATAAAAGTTCTCTCAGAAACAAAGGTCGTTTGGCACAAACGATCAACTTGACTTCACTACAGTTAAGGCCGCGCTTCGGGTCAGCACGCTTTGAAGATAAAATAATATTTTATAATAAAAAAACTGACTTCCCGTCATCCGATTTTGTAAAAACAGGAGCAATCTGCAAGTTCATAATTATATTCATTTAATTAAAAAAAAATATTACCTATTGATAATATTTATTTTAATGTCATCTGCTACATGACTGGAGCCCGGTGTATGGCGAAAATCTCGCCCCTTGTCACATTTGGGACGAATATCGTCCGGCGAAGTGTGGGTGTTGTACATCTCGGCCAGCCCCCTCGGAGAAAAGCGTGGCGATGTGTTAAAAAAATTAAAATCTTTTCACAAATAATGGGGATATGCGGTGACAGTCATTAAAAACATACAACCGAATTGATAACCTCATGCTTTTGAAGCTGTTTAAAAAATTAATTTTCAGCACTCCCTAAGCATAAATTGATTATAAACAGTAGGTAACAAAATGTATCTTTAGGTTAACAAAGCAAATTGTTTGAAGTATTTTCAATTTTCAGTTGGCGAAAGGCAGAGCAAAAAACTCGAAATCTTGTTTTTTTCTTTTTCTTTCTCTTGCAACATTCAACATGATATTAAAATGTTAACGAAATTTTTGTTTAATACATTTACAATATTATGTATGGTAAAGATAATTTATTGTTCGTTTTTTTATTTATTTCTACACTGTAATTAACCTTCAAATACGTTTAAATATACGAACGAGACTGTTTATGAACGGAGCAGACTAATAAATGAGGGAGCCACCATCGTATCGTATCGTATCTTATTTCTCTGGAAAAGCTTGCTAATCTCCCATGATACATTTTAGTTCTTTAATTTAGCCACCTCTATAGATAAGTTGGTGTTTGTACAATACAAAGTTTCACACGGTGTAGTTTCGCTATTGTAATGCGATCTGGGAAGCTTGCTGCCTTTTGTGGAGTAGCATTCGAACTGTGCTCATTTCTCACATAATTATGAAAGTTAATGACAGTGTTATTTACTTCCATGATAGTTCTTTTTACAATCAGTACTCAACCGAGCCTTCACAATAGTTTTATTTTATTAATGTTTTTCGGAAGTAACCTTCAAATTAGGCAGTCCTTTTTTTTTCTACTCTGTGGAACTTGGTGTCAGACGTCCTATGTATTTGGCAGTGTCAAGGAAAATCGGGTCTTTCTTTTTAATAAATTATTGTAGAAAGATTTGAAACTTATAGGATTTTTTTTCAACTTGAAAAGCAGGAAATCGCTAATAAGATCTCATTTGCGATTTTCCCTCCTTTACTTATTCAGTAAAGGGAAAAAGTAAGGCAAGTCAAACAAACCCGTTTCAACTCAGCCTACAACAGACACCAAAAACAAAATCTTTTCAACATCTCAAATGACAAATTGAATAGATCTCCAAGTCCATTAAAGCAAAAACTCCGCTCAAAGAAAAATAGTAGGAATATTTTAAGAATTTTACGCAAAAATTGTTGAAAATGTATATAGAGATTTAACGAGTTTCAGGCGAGTTGTTTTCTTTTACAAGAACCTTTACAAAGTCTGTTTGAAAATGGGGTCAGCACCGGTGCACGATATTTCTAAGTTATTTTAATTTTAATAGAAATAATGTTTGTTAAACTGATACTTTTTTAATCACAAACAAAGCACATGCATATTTTCGTTGTAACATCTTAGAAATTTACTGATCACATCAAGAATGTTCACCATAAAATATGAATACGAATTCGTGACAGAAAATGATTATATTATGTGTCGATGTAAAAGGATTTTATGTGTGTAAGCCCTAAAACGAAAAAAAAGAACATAAAATAACCCAATCTCCAAGATTCCAGTCTGTATTTATAATCCGATCGCAAGTCATGAGTATTTTTATGGAGATATTTATCGGAATATCGTAATATTAATCTTAGAAATTACTTATGCAAATAGAGTTAATCTAGCCATTTTAGAGTGCTTTGAAATGTGATATTAACAAAAATTTATGTAAAACGATGGCTAAATATAGCACCATTTATGAAGAGACAGTTTTAGCAGCTAATCATACTATTATATCCATCCGCTATGTTATGACCGTGCGCTATCGGATGATATATTCTGTTAGCTGCACTAAAACAGAAAACGCGCTAAAGTCGTTTTAAAAACTCCATTCACAAAATGAACAAACGCGAAAAATATTCAAGGACAAAGATGTTCAAGAGAAAAGTGAATATTTAAGTATCTCGTAGGCAAGCGTGTTAAATCTTCGATCCCGTCGTCGCTTCCTATCGCACGAGTCAGTGGTCAAACGCATGACTAGTCCGTTGTAAAACAATATATTATAATGGTATTTTTGGTGTCTACGACATGTGTCTTCAGATATTTTGTAGCACGTTGTTGTTCGTGTGTTAGCTAGTCCTTAACCCTAATTACTAGGAACAATAATCGCCGATTTGAGCAGAGTAATAACCACTGTTAAGCTAAATGCCTACATTAGAGTACAGTACGACACATGTAAGCACTTAGAAGTTAGACCTAATCCACTCGTACCTTAGCGGTATCTTAAGTCTCGTAAAGACTAAACTTAACAGTGGTTAAACTAAAATTAAGAGTCGTTTTCACGAACTAAACAGCGCAGCGGCTATAATCAGCCTAACTAGGAGTACTTACTGTACTGGTAAATAAATTTTGTAGCTACTGGAATCTTTTTTCCTAATCTAATATTACTTAATAATGAGTAATAACTATTTTGGCCTAATCGTCTTTCTTCTTAATTTAGTACATTTATTTAGCTTTACATGTTGTCAGTAATTAACTCTAAGATAACAAAGTTTAGCTACTAATCTTCATGCTACTGGAGAAGTTCGTGAATTACGATGTAAGCTGAGATAATAATGACAATGAGAGAAAACTATGTTCGTATACCACATAGTTTGGTTTATATGGTCAATATTTACTTTAACTAAAAACAACTAGGTCATGAAATGACATTGATGAAACCTTTATTTATGTGATGTAGCTATGCAGCTATAATAGTTTAACATACCAGTAATCAAATAGTATATATAACAATTTTAACCAGGCCCGGATCTAGGGTAACCCTTACGCTTGCCCCGGGTGGCAGATTCAGGGGACGCATAAAAACTATAATGCAGCATCTATATATATATTTATTTTAAAATGTAACTTACGGACTAATAAACCCAATCATTACATTATTTACAGCTTTCAAATATCAAATTCATATTGGTAACAAAATAAGTCCATATAATATAATAATATTATATGGCATCTATATAATCTACGTAAACAAACATGCCACTCTTTTCCCCCTTTCAGTATTTATGACTTTATAAATAGTAACTAATTATCTTGGATCGATGACTGGGTGCTCGACACAACTTTCTGCCCCGGTTTAAAAAAATCGTAGATCCGGGCCGGGCCTGGTTTTAACCTCTACCATAACTATGTTCTAATATTTAAGTCGTTTCGTAAGATTCTCTGTCCCTATTTATAATAAAGGCCGAGATTGAAACAAATAAGATCAATGAATAATAATTATATAGAGAAGCAGGTGCCAGGTACGTTTAAATAATCTGTAAAATAAATGTTGGTACAAAATATTTTAGCTCATCTGCAGGCCTTCAGAATTGCATAGCAATTGATGTTGTTAAACAATTTACCAGGTTATTTAGTACGAACCACATTTACATAACTCACATATAAAATGAATACACAACTAATACTAAGTACGAGTACTAAATTTCGAAACCAAAAAACCAAAAAAAAATTCTTGCAAAGCAAAAAAAAAAATTAGGTCTGCGAGTGAGACAAAGACCTCTATTTTCTACGAAAATATGTCTATCTTATTCAAACTATAAATGGAAAGAAACACGACTTAATCTGTAAATAGAGCCCCTAATGTCACACTAAATCCTAACGATATTGATGTTTCATAAATGTTAATTTGCCATCGGCCTTTGCTCAGAGCCTGTCGGGACTGGACTAACCATCCATATTCATAGCACAGCTTTCATTACACTCTATCTCAACTGCATAGAGTAAGTTTTTGTAAAGCAGCGGCAGATTGTCGGTGATAGAGACGTATCAAATCGTAAACATGTATAACTAACATTAGGTTATGGGCTATCATTGAGCTTTCGTATCAGTTAACATGTCGGCAGGCCAATTGATTTGGAAAAAATGCAGCATTTTTTCCTACTTATTGTGTTTGGTGTACTTCTTATTGCGACGGGAAACGTAAGGACTGGTTTAGTAGAAAATGGGTTTAGTATTCTATAACGAGTTGAGTTTTCTATTAAGTAGGTACGACGGATTATGAATAAAGTAGAGTGTAGAGATTAGATAGAGCGTTAGTGTAGAGACACTAACATCATTAGAAATGCTGTTATACGTTATGTGACTCAGGATTCACAAACACAAAACAATGCTTTTACTTATCCAGTTTGGAGCGGGTCTAATGAGTAACTAAGTTTAACCTAGTACTTTCAAAATACTAAGTCAATTTACGCAAAGAACTAGCTTGCAGTTTAGCATAAAAGTTTACCTTGAATACCATCCGTTTGACAATTGTAATTGCCTATTCAAAATTTAACAAAAGCAGATGTTAAAAAGGTAATTCTCGTAAGAACTCGTAATTCAACTAGGTTCACCTATTCCGTGTGCGTGCATGTAGTTATGTACTGCGGTATTAAAGCACTGAGCAAGCGCATGAGTCAGCCCGGAGCCTGCGGTGGGGCGCGCTAAAAATAACTCCCACCTCGGAGCGTACCGCACCTACAAATGCAGTTCAATATTGACAACTACTAAATCTCTGTGCAGGCAGCCTCTCAGAGACTGGGGACTGTGGAGCTTGTATGTACTTGTTATGCCGTTTTACAAGACGGTTATTAAGTAAAAATGTGCTTTTACGGTTCATTTTGGGTTTTTTACGATATTGACTGCCTCGGTGGCTTAGTTGTTAGTGAACCTTTTAAGCTTGGGAGCGTGGGTTCGCTTTCCACCCAGGACAAATATTTCTGTTTGTTCGGTCTGGGTGTCTATATCTATTCAAGTATGTCTATATAATTTAATAGTACAAGCTTTGCTTAATTTGGGGTCAAACTACATTGTGTACAAAAATAAATAAATAATCGAGACATTTTTGGAACATACGCGGCCGGTTTCCTAATGTACGTGTAAATTTTTCCAAATATTTATTTATTTGTTTAGAAGTTAACGTAAGCCTTCATCGTCTTACTATGTATTGTCTTGACAGTTCAATTTCTAAAGTTTATCCTCTAAAAAACAAAATACAATTTAATTCACATCAATAAAGTCGTAACTCGATATTTTTTATGCTAAATAGTTTTTGTAGACTTATTGTAATTCTTTTCACGTCTTGTCGTGATGCTCCGATATCGAAAATTATTTTGAGAAATACCTACTAAAGTTTATCACGTAATGTTAAGTACGTATGTAAATTTTTAAGCTTCATTTGACCCTCGTTGTAAACTTGACAAAGTAAAATCAAAATTCTTTTATGAATTTAGGTCCCAAAAGGGCTCTCACAAAGTTAAATGAGCGCCAGATTGTTCGGATGTTCATGGAAGTTCATTAAAAATTAATTCACAATGTCTACGACACGTTATGCGAAACAACAATGTGTCGAGTGGAATTCCAACGAACATAGTGCTCTTATTTTTGTTAGCATTTACAAGAACAGAGTTTTCTTGTACTCTTAGAGTCGTTAGCATGTTTTGGCGCCGATAGCGTACTTTGCACTGAGTCAAAAAAATAAAACAAATCAGCAATCATTCACTTTTCTCTAACATAATTTCGAAATACAAATGGTCGAAAATAGCAAAAACGATTCTTTCATATTATATTAAAACCAAACTACTTTCAATGACTTCTAAACGTAATACAAATCAGCTACCTACGCAGAAACTCAAGCAAAAACGATGTTTAATTATGATACTTTCACGAATTTTAAAGGCTTATTGATCTCTAATCTCATCCACATTCATGGATTGATCATTAAAGTGAATGATTCATGATCACGATTAACCCAGCGCTGGTCACTTGTATTTTCATAACGCGAGCATGAGGTGTGGTCATTATGACTTCTAAACCATGTGTGGGTGTCAGTTAAATACGAGTGAGAATGTTATGAATTAAATTAAAATTTGCCAAATATGTATGTAAATCTAGTTAACTTGATCTCTAAAACAGGTGGGTAGATATAGGTACTTACTTAAAATAAATAAGTAAAAGGAATAGTAAGTAAAATAGGATAGGTACGATGATCAGCAAATAAAAAATATTTTCGACACTATTGAAATATTAGTACTTAAATCTTAAATGCAAATGCATTTATAAAATAATGTACTAGGCCTTTTTTACCTATAACGGTTTTTGTGACCACATTCAACGGCATCGCCCTGTTGAGAGCTAAGATATCAAGAAAACGAATATCCGGTACAACTTAATTCAAATTATGTAAGTCAACATATCTTCAAATAGTTTTCCTACTTTTACTGCAAGTCGTTTCCGAAATCTCAATTTTGAGACTGAGTATGAACATGTTTCACATATACAGAAATTTACCATTTCTTGACAATGGTTCATATTTGCTGAAATTTACCATTTCTGTAGGTTAATGGGTGCTGTAGAGTAGCTGGAAGGTCTATTAAAACGCCACTGGGTTTAACATCAAAGTTGCAAACATGATTAATTTTTCAATTTACGACAATAAGATATTAATATATAATTTTAGAACAAGGCGATTACAGCGAGGACGATTTATGAAACCGCTCTCGTGGAGGCGCCGCCAACGACGCAATCAGGGAGGCGATATTTCACAATAATTACAACGATGTTACTTATTACGAGGCCTTTGTGTTTAAATTAAACGACATAAGGCTTTCAAATTGGATATTTTGTCAAAGATACTACTCTAAACTGTAAACAACTTACTTACGTGTGAAACCCACCGACTGTTGAGGTATACTTTGTGTAAATAGGTAGTTCCTGAGCTATCCTACTGATTTGAATGACTGACGGATTTAAAGCGATTGAAGCTAGCCTACTTCTATAATCCTTTTTTAACCATCTCCATCTACGATGCAAGAAAGAAATAATAATTAAAAAAAGATTATCTATTAAAATAGTAGGTTTATTATAAAAATTACTGCTTTACCTTGCTCTACTGTTGCTAAACTAACTATTTTTCTTTTTTTTTTTTGACCACACGCAAATATCTCCAATTCTCCTCATACAGTTCTAGCTATGTATTGTCAAAGATCAATCAAAACCAGTGTTTAAACAATGTGCCAGTAACAATATGTGCTTTGTAAACCACATTTCTGAATGGTACAGGAAACAATGTGCAGTTTTGTAGAAAGCATCACAGTGAATGCCAGCTAACAGGCAGCTGTGCTCAGCTGCACGCACGTTCTAACGGAGCCTCATCTTGCATACCTTTCGGCCCTCAAATAAATTCAAGGATGAGGCACCACTAACTACGGATGGTGATATCAATCGCACATTTCCAGCTCTAACATTTTTATAAATGACATGTTTTTTTAAATAATTTAATTTAATTAATTGAATAGATAGGACTGTCGTCTTTTTCGGATATGGCGATTATTGGAGCAGCGCAAGTTTTGATTATCTATGTAGAGTGTTTTGCTGGCAAATTTTGAATTGCGTAGGCGTAACGCTAAGAAATTATCATTATCGGTTACTCGTCTAAGAACGCATTAAACTTTTGTACGACAGCTATCATTATGATGTCTGAAAATATCGTATAATAGTAACGAGACAGTATTCATTTAAAACTGGCATTTTTATCTGAGATCTGTACATCAGTAACGTTTTTATGTTTAGTTGCTTAGAAAAGCTCTAAAGTATTGGATCCAAATAAAATGTTATTATCAAATATTTCAAAATGTAAGTTATATTAATAAAATTATAAGTGCTGCTTGCCTTTTACCGTTCTATGAAAGTACTACTCACACCTCAGTGCTAATCGAAGATTCAGTATGAATTTTAGTACCAACATTAAAATTATGCGGAGTTTTACAGCCTTTAATTAAAAAGCATAAACATAGGCTTCTGATGGACTTTCATAAATTAGAATATAAACTCAGCAAGTTATATTCTAGCAATTTCTATTTTACGACACAGGACGCAGTAATGAAAGCTAGGTCAATTGGAAAGTCTAGCCTAGGTTGTTAGGGAGCGAGTCTAGCTGTAGAGGCGCTGCGCGGCGCGGGACGGCGCGGGCCGGCGCGGTGCAGAGCGGCGCGACATCAGTCTCGCGGATGCTCGCTCTCCGTACCCAACATTGCCTACACTCAGTACGGCAACTTTATAGGCGCTCGTAAACCAGCTCGTACCTACCTACTATAAAGTCACAATTTGAATTTCCTAAAGACAGTTCAATTTTCAAGGTTTAATTGAGCTTTAAAGCACCGACATAAGTCGTAGATCCCAATTATCAATAAAACAACCGTTCGAGAGGTTCTACACCGAGTGGAACATTATAAAGACAATTCCGGACTCCGCCATTGTATGGAGATAACAGTAATGTCATTATAAAAACTTTATTCGTTATTCGTCGAGAGATTAGATACAGTGCAGTGTCTGCTTTACTGCCGCGGTCCGTGCCAATTCCCACAAATATTCTGCTCAAAAGAACATTAAAATTTCATAGACTGGAATCATGGTACAAGAGCATTTTTATGTTCTAAATTCATGACTATTAACTACATCTTCGCTATTTAATCCGAAGATTAATAGTCATATTCATAGATTAAGTAATTAATAAACAAAATAAGTCATCACACCTTAATTTAATAATTAATTTAAAGTTAATCGACGTTAAAACCATTGAGATGAAGCTACCAGACTCAGCGGGAATCGAGTGAGATATTCTTGTAACGCGACACCGATCATATAAAACGAAACACGACACTATAATGGCAGAATTATAAAGTATATTGAGCATAACTTAGGTATGATAATAATTACAATATAATTTAATGATATGAGTAAAGCTCTGAAACAGGCCGGTAGGGATTAGTGTTAAATCATGCAAGTCATGAAGCAATGGTAAAAACCCGACACCGTCGCGTCGCTCGCCGTGAATAGAGAATGGGATCGGATCAGCTGATTTTTGTACCATAACACAGAACCGAAAACAAACAAAACTTTACAAAAGAAAAACAAAACTTTTCTAATAAGACAAAGAAAGTTTCACAATCCAGAGATTTTGCGCAATCTAGGCCGGCATTTTCTTACTGAAATCTTATTTGAATTACAGATTTCCAGTAAATGCTACTAATTGCTGTTTGATACTAATAACAGAAAGTTAGGACTCTACGGTAACATTATCATGCAAAATGGAATTCTCTAGAAGTCTAGATTAATAAATGGACCTACCTTTCACTGCTGGGTTTGTCATACTTTGCTAAATAAATTTATGTCGGCACTTTAACTTATAGAACAGCATTCTTGAACATCTCGGCTCTGAGAGGTTCGACCGGGTCGTTAATAACTAATAACACTTAATAGACATGTATGTAAATGTGTAGTATCCATACAAAGAGTTAATGGGTGTACAATTAACACTAACAGAAACGACGAGTGTATCAATATCAACAGAGCGGGAGGTACGGAAGAAGATCGACAATCAAAGTGTGGGATATGCAAAGTGAAACGAGCAAAGGACACGAAAGGGGGTCGGATGCAGCCGTCCGAGCGTATAAATAAGGGAGCGACAGGTTCGCCAACACTGAGACAAAGAACTCTAGATTCGCATAGCGGAGGTTGCAAGGTGTCAGCTGACCTCTGTAGACGTCGTCGTAGAGCGGGGCGAGCGCGGCGTCGGGCGCGCCCCAGCAGCGGGACGCGCTCTCGGGGTACACCATGGGGGCGCGCCGCTAGCGCGACATGCGCGCGACAGACAGGCGCGGCGCGGGCGTCTGCGCCGACGGCTGCGCGCGGACTGACGCACCGTGCCGGCCACCACCAGCCCGCCGCCAGTGCAGCGCCAGCCAACCACCTCCGCACCACACGACGAAAATAAACAGCCTGCCAGTTTTTACTAACCGCCCCGTGTAAGGACATTGCCTCTGTTCCACTCATAAATCTGAAACCAATAACTTACGTCTGCACTCCGGCGGTTTTGTTACGAACGCTTATCCAGACCTCGACCTCTGTCACTTACTGCTAGGTAGCTACTTTTACTTTCGGTTTTGTCGTTCAAAGATTTTCAATCAGTAAAACATTCTTATAAGAGAGTTAATTTGAAGAAAAATCTCTAATAGCCATGGTGGTACTGAAATTCATGCTCTAAGTGGTCGTGTTCCGGCTGACTATCGCCTAACGCCGTCGCGTGCTTCACTTTCGCACGGTGAGCGAACCCGGGCCCGACGCGACACTAGTTTAATTGCAGCCGCTGCAGCGAACCGGATTTATTGTCTGCCGCCACTCGATATCAGTGGGAACTGGTGAGAAATCGCGCGAGAACGTTACGCACAACCGGTCAGCGGCCGAGTTCTAGCCTTCACCGGTGCTAAGTGCCCGCCGACGACCGATCTCCTCGTTATTGACAGCCCTAGGCGTGGATCTGGAGCCTGTCTGTAGCTCTATGATGCGTTGACGCGCAATAGATTGCATGGCGCATGCGCGGCACGCCAAGCAGCGCGTGAGTGACATTTATCTCGTAGCGCGAACAAAAGACATCAACGCGCGCGCACATTTTCATTCACACAGTTATTGGAAATTTAAATGCAAATTATACATTTATTACTGTTTACGATTGTAGGACTTGTCTTAAAGGCACTAATCATACATAATGATGAGACAGTTAGGTCTTATGGTGGTTGTTAGCTAGAACGTAGGTAATTAGGCAGACAGGTTTAAAATACAGTTAGATGTTCCTGTATAACTACATGCATGATAGTCGATGACAGTTAGGCGAATGTTAATAATCGGATTATCTCGGCTGCTCTTGAAATGTAGAGTGTATTATTATTTGAAGTTATAGAGTCGCTCCGGTTTCGTTTGTGTTCCATTAAATACATTTCTAAACCGGCATCTGATTTAACTGGTGAGAAACACATGGAAACTCAGTGTAAATGTAGTAAGCACGGACAACCTGAGAAAATTACTGCGCACGATACACTGTAACAACTATATATTTTTATATACCACTTCCAATGAGATACTTATAGATTTCAGAGATTTGTGAAAATGCGTAGGCATATGACCTTTTTGTTGAAAGCTTTACCACCTGGAAACCACTTAGCACGGACATTCGTCCAACAAACAGAAAACAGGATGTAAATAAAATGTATCTCTGTTTCTTTCTCATTTGTTGGACGGCAGTCAGTATCAGTAATGCTTAGTTCTCAAATGGATAAGAACCTACAGATTGTATACACCTAGATCTCTCCCACACAATGAGTTGCAGACTCGTGGAGACCTGATTAGGGTGATAGTGTCGATGGTTGGCGCGGGCGCAGACGGGAGCGGTGAACTATGCAGACCTGCAGGCTTGACAGAGGGCACCGGTGGCGCGGGGCGGGAGGACCGCTGCCGACCGCGTACTAACTAATATCTAACCTGTGGACTGCCGCAACCAGTTTATGTTTTAAATTCGCGATAAAAAAATATCTGCAGCAGCGCGTGTCATTAGCCGCGGTGTCCCCCCTCCCGCGTGCATTTATTAATCTTATTCGGAGAAATCGACGCATCACCCGACCGGCCGAGCCTGACCGGCTGCCCGGGGTGACCATGAGACCTGGCACTCGCAGGATTTCAGAAAATTCAGTAATACCGCGTGCAATAACTTGGTAATATCACATTCTTCTGTAAATCTCTGGCAAGCTTTATGATTGCTCTGAACTGTAGTGGTACAAGGTGGCAGTCAAAGTTTTCCAAATTGCTGTAACGAACATCTGTTATATACTTATGTGTTATGTATAACAGATCCACTTAGTTGTACTATCAACACAAAATAAATAATAGTGCTATGTCCAGACAAAAGGTTCATTCTAGAACAAAAATCAAGTTTAGGTATCAAAAATCCCCTACTCTTTTAACCGTTACGTGAAATATAAATCATAATAGATAACAGTGTGTATAATTCTAATTCTAACTAATATTATAAAATGCGAAAGTGTGTTTGTTCGTTTGTTTGTTTGTTTGTAACGTTTTCACGACCTAACTAATAAACCGATCATCATGACATTTTGCATACGAGTACACGTTGTCTGAGATACACAGGATACTTGTTATCCCGAAAAAATAAACGGTTCCTGTGGACCCACAGGTGAAACCGCGGGTCGCGGTTAGTATTCAATAAACTACCTTCACTATATAAGTAAGTCTAGTAAGTAAAAACATTTTAACATGCATGAAAACCTACTTGTCTACCTTTTATCGAATATTGAATTGGCAAAACATGTATGTCGGTTTTTATATTTTTTCTGACCAACACATTAAATATCGTATCGCTAGGTAATAAACATACGCAACTAATAGTTAGCGACTCGCGGCTTGCGCGCGATCCGAGAGCTGCGCAGCAACCTCCTACCGTGCTCCTACCTGGTAGGAGCGCCAAAAAACGTACACTGCGGAGTGATACCCCTATGTATGACGTATTTTTATATGAATAGCATTTTTTTAAAGAGGTTTTATTACTTTACCTTTTTGTAAGTTACTACATTAACAAATTAAGGACATTGAATAGGACATTATAAAACTAAAAATACCAGACCTAGACCGAATAACTGTGCATTCAAGTTTTTTGTGCACGGTAGGTTTGGAATAGTTTTTCTGAGACTACGTTTTCGTGAAAGAATATTACATTCTGAAAGTCCTGAGTCATTTAAAAGTGTGGCGACCGAGTGTCCGGTACGCCCGTTCGCTCACCGTGCGACATCCTTGAATCAATTCAATACATTATGTATTTATGAACTTGCCCACTTACTTACTAACTAAATAAATGAATGTCTTCATTATAATATCTTTCTAGGAGCCTCATGTTGTTTACTGCAGGCAAGTAGGTACATTGTCAACTAAAGACCACTTGCAGAAACTAGGGTTATTTTTTTAACTCATAGTTAACTGTCCATCAGAGGTTTAACTGTTAAATGGTCTTGCGCCACCAACAGTAAGAAGCTAACCTTTCTTTTTTTTACCTTGGGAAAATCCTTTATGGATACCACCAACAGCCCGGGTGCGGGCACAGAGTGGTTATGTGGGATTCTCGCCACTGACGGCCTACCCACTAAAAACCCAAGGGTGTACGTTCCACCTCGGTGCAAAATGTCGGGGCTAGGGGACGCTTTCGTACTCTTCCACGGCCCCGACAGCGCTAGCCCTTTCAGGCCCTCCCCAAGCTTACGCTCTCTCCCCCTCGATGACGATGTATCGAACACCAGACACATCGTCATCATACACCTCCTCGGGGACCAATTTGCCCGTGGGCGCCAGACAGCACCCTCGTCTAGGCGCCCATGGCTAAGTATATGGCTATATAAGTGTATGGCTAACATAGCTAACCTTGAGTTAACACAATGTTAGATTGACATTTTATAACATTTGACTTTGTACATTCTGCAAGTGGGCCTAAGGCTCGTCAACCAACCTGTAGGAGTTTTTCATTTTTTTTATATTGCGTAGGAGTGGCAATTTAAAAAAAATTCTATAAGAGTCAATTTTGTTTAGAAAAAATATGATAACCCATTGTCATCAAGAACTCGTAATCGTCTACTGCTGCGCATAGCTCTCTTCTCTCCACGCCACGCCACTCATCCCCGTCCTGTGCCAATCTTGTCTAGCACCCCTAGCATGCGCGTGCGACAAATTTCTCTCGTCACTTTTTGTCGTGTGAGAAAGTAACAAGGCTATATGTAAACATACGTCTGTCTCCACAAAATGAGTCGACATACCTTTGTCGTAGCGCGTTCGACCCGCAACATTTACAACATCATCGACCCAACGTGCTGGAGGTCGACCAACGTTTGGTTTGCCGATACGCGGCATGATAAATACATTGATCTAAGTATTTTTTTTAATGGAATTAATTGAATTGAAAATTGTTTTGTTTAAAAATTAACTTCTCTTAGTGATTTACCATTGTACCTGTAATGTCTAATAGGTAGTTTTTTTTTTTGTGAATGACTATTGTTGTTGGCCACTGAGGCCTCTGCAGCGTACCAGACAACAGGTTGATAGACGGCACAATATTATTAAATTGACTGCCTCGGTGACTGAGTTGGCAGTGAACCTGCCTTCTGTGCATGGGGGCGTGAGTTCGATTCCCACCTAGGGCAAACATTCATGTAATGAATTTGTGTGCTTGTTTTATGTATTAATATCCTATTATAAGTATGTATTTTTAAAATATCTACGTATGTATGTCAGTCTCTAGCAGACATAGTACTAGCTTTGCTTAGTTTGGGGTCAGGCAACCATGTGTGAAATCTCCTGTATATGTTTAATTAGGTGCGCCCCGCGGTTTCACCCGCGGTTAAAAAGTATCCTATGTGCTATTCTAGACTATAATCTATCTCTGTGCCAAATTTCATCCAGATCTGTTCAGCCGTTCTGGCGTGAAAGAGTAACGAACATACATCCATCCATCCATTCTTACAAACTTTCGCGTTTATAATATTAGTAGGATATCTTAGAAGAGAGTTTGTCCAGCAGTAGGCTGATTTAGCTACTTCCTCTTTCTCCTCCTCCTCTTTTTCCTCAGTTATTTGTCAACTCTTCTTCTTACCTACTCCTTGCTATCTTAAAAAAAAATTGTGATGGCCAGGTACCTACTAAGTGCTGTAGTATTATACTAATATTATAAAATAGAAAGTAACTCTGTCAGTCTGTATGTAGGCTTTTCACGGCTAAACAGCTGCTCCATTCAGCTGTTTAGCCGTGTAAAGCCTACAAACAATGAAATTCGATAAATAGGTACAAAATTTCACTAAGTAGTTTTTTGGATACTGTTTTCTGAATAAACATGAATGAAGTCAGAGGTGAGTCAGAGGTAGGCTAGTCCAACATAAGTACAAGTGATAGAAATATTTGTCCAGTACAACACATGTATAGGCCCCAGAATGATAAATTGCTAAATCAAAACAAACTAAAAATCAATCAATAGTTTTAGTTAGCTTATATTTAGCATACAATAGAGGCTGGTGGTGATAGTATCCTCAGCAGTGAGGGAACAAGGAACATGAGAGATTTAGCAATTTAGTGTTCTGAATAGGGCCTAATCTGCCTAAAGTAGGTGTGTTGGTATTAGTATGTAGGTAACTAGGTATGTTGTATTTTTCCCTACATGTTTAGTAATATTTACTCAAATAGAAGGTTCATCGTCGCTTATCATCAGGCAATAAGATAGTTAAATGTGTACTTATTTGGATTATTTCAAGGATATAATGAAATGGAATAATGGATAGGAATGAAATCTATCAAAATCAGCATCACAATAAATTACTAATAGTATATTATATAAAGGATAGTTGTAGTAGTTCCCGTTTCCAGTTATGAGAAAAGTTTTTTAGGGAGAGTAAGTGAAAACAGTTAACATATGTATCATATTAAGTAGTAGATATAAGTACAACAACACATTCATCAATTTATTATTCCTTGAAGCATCACAAAACTTAATTCGAATAGTGAAACAAAACTAAGCTTATTTACAGACTTTAATTACATAAATAAAAGTATTCACATGACAAAAATATTATATACAATACTTTAAGATGTAACAATTGGTAATTTCACAACTTCATTGGTATGCTCAAAACTGGAAATTAAATTTCCTGTTTCAAACTTCCCAACACCGCTTTGTCCTATACATATATGCTTAACTTCTCTTATCACTTTTGGGCTAACATTCTCAAAACGACGCGGCTTCTCATCAAAAACTTCAGGAGAGCATCGGGTAAATTGTTTTGTTAACGCTTTAGAGGTTAAGTTATGTTGTTGCAAAAGTTATTATTTAGAGGTAGCGGGCGCCGTAGGTGCCGCAGCCACCCGTTGTTGTGCCGCCGACAGCTGCGGTGTGTTGGTTGCCAGTGCTCGCAGCTGCTGCTCAGCTGCAGCATTTACCATCTTAGTCACAGTAGCTTTCATTTTATTCTTCTCCACAACAGAGTTCTTTTTGCTTTTAGCGGGAGCGTTGGGCCGCTTTGTTACAGCTTTTCCCTTGCCCTTCTTCGACTTTGCTCCGGCAGGTAATTTACTCTTTACTTTTAGCTTTCCTTGAGCCATTTTTGGAATGAACTACAAAACGAAACCGATAAAAATTTATTTTACGTAGATTTATTCAGCAAAGAACTACCACAACAATGGCAATTATGAACGAGAAATACTTTATTTACGAAAGTCAACGTCGTTTTGACATTGACAATGACATCTTGGTCTTACTTTTTGATGTGTAAATTGACATTGACTTTGTTAAAAATATTTGGGAAGTCAGGCATTTTTTTAATTTGACTTCATACACCTTACTTATTTAGCCAACCGGTGTCAAAGCTAAAAAAAATAAAAATTACTTTTGTGAAGTCGGTATAAACCAAATAATATATTTTTCAGTTATAGTTAGTAAAAATTGTGATTCAGTAAAATGGTGAAGAATTTAAACTAACCAATTATTAGATACTTATAGCCTTGTTTAAGCTTTAATTGTTGGTACCTACTACAACTTTTAAAGTAGGCAAGTACTTAGAACTTATAATAATGTAGCAGGGTATGTCATTTTGGTTGCATTATCGTAGAGTGGTTTAATTACTCAATCATATTTTCACAGAAATTAATCTTAGGCGAAAACTTAGATAATTCAAAGCATAGGTACCTATTAAATTACTTCTATCATTATTTCTAAAGGAAAAAACAACATGTTTCGTTTAAATATTACGGACTTTTATTCATAAATCGACTGTTGCAGTATATGAAATCGAGTTTTAAGTTAAGAAATATACATAATATATAATTTTTATCTAAATATATCTTATGTACAGATAAATAGAAAAGTAGTCGAGTATACCTAATAAATCGGCTATCGATAGATTAGAGCGGCGAGAGTGCAGGCGACCGGCGGGAAGCGGTGCGGACGAGGCGCACCTCGCCATAAAACGTCTAGAAAAATAGATAAATCGCTCAAAAACGTCAGAATCAGTCGAAAAGAGAGAAGAAGGTGGAGCTCGCCGCGCCCACGACGGCATGCGCCAGCCGCTCGAGGTGCGGGCAGGGGCGCGGCGCCGGCCCGGCTCACGCGTACTCCGTGTCCGTGGACAGGCTGCGCTCGGCGGGCGAGCGCCGCCCGCCCTCCGCCGCGCCGCCCGCGCCCTCGCCCGCCTGCGCCTGCGCGTACGCCAGGCTCTTCTGGTAGCTGAACAGCTGCCGCTCCAACGAGTAGTTCTCCGACTGCAGCACGGTGATCTCGCGCCTGCAACGACAACCGCACCGGCGTGAGACTCTGCGCGCGAGCGGGAGCTGCTCCGCGCGCGACCTACTCACCTCATCTGGTGCGCGTGCAGGCGGCACAGATCGTCGTAGACGTGGTAGGTCGCCTGGAAGAGCAGGTAGGTGTCGCCCCACTCGAGGCGCACGCGCAGCTCGCCGCCCGGGTGCATGAAGGCGCAGGCGGGGCGCGTCACGTCCTCCACGCGCAGCGTCGTCTCCATCATGAGCCCCTCGTCGGCCGAGTCCTGCGCGTAGTAGTGCTCGAAGGGAGCGCCGGGCAACTCCAGCGCGTCCGGCTCGCCCGGCGCGGGCGCGGCGCGCACCAGCCACGCGGACCACGTCACGTAGCGCAGGTGGTTGCGCGGCACGTGGTGCACGTCGCGGTACAGCATGTGCAGCCGCACAGTCTCCGAGTGCGTGTCGCAGCGCACGGCCCACGCCTGCTTGTCGCGGTCGTAGCAGGTGGCGGCGCGTCCGCCCGCGCACACGCCCAGCTCGGCCACCAGTCGCGCCCACACCAGCTCGAGCGTGACGCGCGCGCCCTTGTGCGGGAGCCGCGCGGCCGGCCGCGGCGTCCACGGCGGCGTGCGCCCTTCCGCGTCCGACACGCACTCGAGCGGGCCTGAGTGCAGCCGCCGCTCGCCCTCGCCCAGCGCCAGCGCGTACCGCACGCGGCACTGCTGGCTCTCGCCCGACAGCCGCACGAGCCGCAGCGCGAGCGGTTCCTTGCCGCCTCCTCCGCCGGTCGCGCACACCTGCCAGTCGAACCCAGCGAACGCTATAGGAGGCGTGTCGAGGCGCGGCGCGCGCAGTTCGCACGAGTACAGCGTGCGCACTCGCGACATGGTCAGCTCGAGCTGAAACTCGCCGCGTGCGTCCGCGAACTTGGTGTTGAGTTCGGCGAGCGACACGCAGCGGCCGCGCCCCTGCGCCGCACAGCCCGCATTAAACCGGACTTGTTTGCCGGAGAAGCCCTCATTGGCCGTGAAGTGGTCTCGGCTAAGAAGAGTGAATGTGAAATCTACGTAGACGCGCATGCCCTCGCACGACCCTCTCCACACCAAGTAGACGCCTGTTGAACGACAGAAAGGGTTAGGAAGAATGGTCACGTGTTAGATCCTGTTAGCAGCGTGGGTAGGTACGTTACTAACAGGATCTAACACGTGACCATTCTTCCAGTCCAGTGACCACGATCCTCAGTAATGAGGGAACGATTAAAGAAGAAGGTACGTTACATACCGAGGGAGGCATCGGTGCGGCTGAAGGCGACCGCCCATCGCTGATGCGCACAGCAGAAGTCTTTGGAGGTGACGTCGCGGTCGGGCTCGCGCGTGGCGGAGCGCGTCACCACGAAGGTGAACACGTGAGTGTCGGCGCGGTCCTTGAGCCGCGTCGCTCGGTACAGCAGAGCCATGCGCCCGCTCGCACCCGCTGCCCGCCGCTACCCGCCGCCGCACGCCCGGCCCCGCCTGCGCTCACGCCTGTAACATAAAACATTTACCACTATGCTTAGAATATGATCATCAAAATCGTCATTAGCTTAATCTACGGGCTGCAGAACTACCTAGTCTCTTCCATTTTTCGCCAATCATCCTTTTAGAAAAATGCAAACCGTATTCAAAAACATTGATTTTTAAAATCTCTTTGTACGTTTGTACCTACACAGTTTAGGAATAAAGATTTTTCGAACTGATTTTGCTGTGGTTTTCGTTCCAATAGAAACCAAGGACCTAAGTACTAGAGTAAGTACAATTTTGGAACATAAGTAAGTACAATTTTATTCGACATCTGTTACAAAACGTAAATAATAAATTAGCAGCCATTTACCACTTCAATAAAAGAAATAAAACGGAGTGGTCACTCAAAGATATGAGTAAATATTTCATATTCGAGTTACGAGGTCTTAAAAGAATAAAAACTAGTTTGTAGTAAAAAAAAACTTGTGAATAAGTGCTTAGATAGCTTAGTGCGAATCACCTATACTTATATCTATACGTTTCGCTGAACCCAGACAACAATAATAAATGATTGTGTAGCTTGAAGGAAATTATAATAGACATTAATTATTACCCGCCTACATAAAGAAACCAGACCCAACTTCCTGTGCGGAAAATATGGAAAGTTTCCACATCGTTTCAGTTTCACAAAGGCCGATTATAATCTTAGCTCGCAGCCCTATTATTTACAAACACGGAATTAAATCACGTAAGCGCTAAATACAACATATATTACGTCCTTGGCCGAACTACTCCGAATTGGAAACACGTTCCACCAACATCAATCTAGGGGTAAAAGGTTTCACGGTGAGATGTGTTTTTAGGCGCCTGGCGATTGTTTCTATGTTAAGAAATGGTGCTGAAGAAATATAATAAAGTGATGTTTGGACTTGCAAGAAAACCTTGGTAGAAAGCGATAACGCAAATAAACTGCTTGTATTTAAAAACTTACCGGCAAGCTCTCTTCTTACTTACAAGTAAATTTGGTAGCTTTTGTGCTTTCGATAAGCATATATAATTTATTCTAAGCCATAAATATAAAGTACATATTTGGTATAACTTTGGTGTAAGTTTTTAAGCTCTTCGCAGACATTAACACGAGTAGCAATTGTTTGAATTATTTATTGACAGGCTTGACGTTCGTCTAAAACTTATCTGATATCAAGGGACGGCGTGGTCGAAGATGGTATAGTAAACACACACAGCCTGGCTTGAGGTGTACAAAATTAAAGACTGGTACCTACCACAGTATTACCCTATCCGAAAACTCCGGTAGCTGTGCTCTATTTACCATCCGAAGACAACGAATCGTCCGTTTAATTAACCGCTGCATGGGTATTGTTGCAAGCAACTCGTAGAGCTTTAAAAGTAGGAAGTACGCGAAATAAGTTAGAGAAAGTTCTTGCTCGAACAAGCTTCTCTTTAGTACACAGGTAAGTATAGATAGAGGTATTCAGGGCGCTCCCAAAATAACCACCCCCTGCACGCTTCTAATCTTATCTACAATCTCATAACACAACTTTAAGCTCTTCAACTTGTTTATTATGAAAGTGAGCCTGAAGTAATTTTTCAAAATTAACATTCAGTCTTTCAACGCCGTCGTAAAACTCACATAAACAGATTTCCAGAAGCAGTTTAACAACCTTCTTAATTAGTGAGTGAAATACCCAACCAGCGGGCTTTATTCATTTCCACGAACATGAAAAATGGTATACGACGTGGTATAGGCCCACCCTAGTCTAATTAAAGGGACCCTTGTAATTCCTTTTACTGCCACATGAAAGTCTGTCCCAAAAATAATGGGCAGGTAACTTTTAACTCTTTCAGCTCTGATGTAATGTGCGGTCCTAGCATAAGTGACTTTATTAAATATTAAAGGACGAGAAATGGCGTGTCAGTCTGAAGGCTCACGTTCTGACTGCGGGTGACATCTTTTACGGCTTGTACCTACTCATTTAATGTTCCATAGCTATAATTATAACTATATAACAGTGTCGTTTTGAAGACAGGTAAGGAGTACCTTTTAATAAGTAGGTAAGTGTACGTCAGACCGTCTCGAATTGACCTAAATAATAAATTAAACGTGCTCGGCTTAGTTCTTTTGCTATTGGTTATAAATATTGATTGATTGAAACGAAAAAATGTTTACAGAGTAAGTTATTGCTTTCGTTTCGTTTAAAATCCTCGTAATCCCAGAAAACGTGACTGTTTTCAACAAAACGGACTATTGCTTATGATTGCGCACTGGTTGGAAAAGATTACGGAATAATAAATCAAGACTTTTCGTTCTAAAACCAAATGACGATCTTAACTCGTCAGACGCCAGTAATGTCATCACATTAGCTAAATAGAATTTATGTGGAGTAAAAAAAGCACTTAGTATAACCATAGCCTAATGATGTATAACTTAAGGAAAAAATTACTTAAGATAATAAATACCGAACAATGTAAGTACTTAACTAACATGGATTTTTCGATTAATACACTCTTTAATGACGCTGGCTACACACAGGGTCACCAAAACTATGATACTACTTCTTATGGAGCTTATTTTACTCAAAATTATGAGCAACTCATCGGCAATTGCAAAATTATCAATTAGTTATTAATTACTCGTAGTATTGGTTATTAGTATTTTTGATTATTTGATAATAATTTTAAATTTACTTATTTATATTGTCTGAAATAAATGAATTTATTCTTAACTATTTTGAAAATGTTGTAAAAAAAGTCTTAGTGAATGACAATTTTCAGTGAAATGGTTTTTTGCTTTTTTTCTCCGTGATTTAATAGTTGTTTATTCCATATTAAGTTTGTTGTAAATGATGTAGAGCTAAAAAGAGAAAAAAAAAGTACATTTAGCTACATAATTTAAGTAGGTAGTTAAGTGCATTTAGAAATAAAAGTGCTAAGAGCTAATAATACTAATATGTGTAATGCAGAATTTCTTAATCAACCTCAAAGATAGTTTCCTGTAACTTAAGGTGAAGTCGGAGAGAACACGGTGAGCTTTCATATAAATGTTAATACGATTTACGTCGGTCGTAACGTACGGTAAGGCATAATCGACACGCCTGATTACATACGGGGTAGCTCTATGGGGTGGAATCGCATTATAGGGGTGTTCCCAGAACTTTGAAGATATCTTTATGTTCGCTGGGATATTACGAAATCTCTTTACGCGCCCATAATCCTTTGCATTAATTTGCGTAAGAAAGAAAAGTTTTCTTTTACGCGGAAAACGTCGTTTTTATCGGAATCTCTTTGTATGAGGCAATAACTGGATATAAAGAGAAAAGCGTTGTCGTTGACAAGAAACTAGAGCGATGGTAAAGATTCAATATAAAGCTCGATTCACATTTTGCCGCAGAGCCCAGGATATCTATTCACATTTTTCTTGACGTCAGCCAACCAGTGTTGACTCCGACTTTGGTAAAAGTACCAAAATCGGCAATAGAAAGTAGTTACGTACTACAAGTGATCGTCATCAACATGTTAGCCCTTAAGACGTCCACTGCTAAACAAAGGCCTCCCCCAATGATCTTCACAACGACCGGGCCTGCGCTGCCCGCATCCAGCGACTTTCCGCGACTCTCACCAGAACGTCAGTCCACCTTGCGGGAGGCCTCCCCGCGCTGGGTCTTCCGGTTCGAGGTCGCCACTCGAGAATCTTTCTGCGCCATTGGCCGTCGGTTCTACGAGCGATGTTCCCTGCCTACTGCCACTTCAGTTTGGCAATTCTTCGGGCTATATCGGTTAATTTGGTTTGCCTGCGGATTTCTTCATTTCTGTTTCGATCTCGCAGGGAAACTCTGAGCATAGCCATCTCCATTGCTCTTTGGGTGACCTGGAGCCTTCTTATGAGGCCCAGCAAGCACGTCTCAGTTCCATAAGTCATCACTGGCAACACCCACTGTTCGAAGTCTTTCGACGTGAGACACTTCGGTATTTGGGACGAGAAGATGTTACGCAGCTTCCCGAACGCTGCCTAGCTGATTCGACGATTGACCTCTTTCTCGAAGTTGAAAAAAATATAAATAAATTGCCACGACGGTTCTTACTTGAAATTTTGTTGTACTCAATATGCAAATTATAACACTCACATTTAAATCCAAGGGAGCCGAGATTCGCCCCACTACGATGTGAATCAAGCCTAAAGTGCTTCCACAGTAGGTTTGTATGTGAGTGTGACGTAAGTGAAAATCGTAGTTCTGGTTTCCACTCCTATTGCAAATAACTTCGAGATTTCTACCGATTCTGTTTACTGATTTGAAAAAGAATCCATGTATTGTGTTCCGGGTTTTATTTGCTCACAATGCAACAAGTGAAAGATTGAAATATTTTCTGCTCTAACTGAACCAAACAGTTTGCAAATGAGCTGGATCGTAATTTCTCTTTTCATATTGGAAATCCTCTTTGTTTGTTATTCGCTCACATTCAAGAAGTCGTAGCATATTTGTTGAAAAAAAAATCTGTTTGTTTGCTATGTGAATAAATGTAGGTTTGGTACCTATATTTATTCACATAGCAAACAATTCACATGTTATCGTAATATGTTCTTGCTTTCGATATAGCGACGTTTTTTGTTTTATATTATAGAGAAAATAATCGAATTTTAAACTATAACACTTTCGCGTCGATAGCCTTAAGAAGAGGCATTAAAAACGCTAAGATTCGTTTTTGGCACGGAATTGGTTAACCGTTCCTCTAAAAAAAAGTAAAAACTGAAAAACACCGAATAAAACCGCAAAACACGGCTAATAACTTAAATTGTCAAATAAATAACGGCAATAATTACGACCCAGCTTTATGCTCGTCACTGCTCTCCGTTGGCCTGCGCCAAAACATTAATAACTCTTCCTCTCCCCCAGTTCATTTATTATCAATGTTATCTGACTTTTCCACTTCATGTTAGGACCATTAATCACAACTTCAGAATACAGACAAACATCCGATCGCGTCGCAGAGAAATAACAAATAAAACATAACCCACGGGCTTCACGTCCCAAGTATCACCAATAATATGATATGAAAACATAAAAATAGCTGTAGTGAAGGTCGACTACAGATGTAGTCGACCTTCAGAAAATACATCTGTATTTTCTGAAAAATACTTATTAGGAAAACACTTCAGTAGGTATTTTAGATATCTCTAGGAGCAATTTAAACCTACCCATTTTTACATATCTAAAAATACCTACTTACCTGATATGTTTTCGGAAAGTTTTCAGCTTCTGTTTTTCCACATACGTGTCTTTGAATGTGTTAAAATTATGCCTACATGAAAGTTTAAAGCTGTCCAAAATTACGTAATTTATGAAAACAACTGAATATACTAGAAACATGCACGAAAAACGACAAAACTCTGTTGATACAGCTATCTACACAAATTGGGACTTGGCTTCCGATACTAAGAAGCCAAAAATGTAACCCAAAGAAACATTTATACAGCTTCTAAACAAACTAAGAAAAGATACAGACGCACCTACTAACCTACCACAATTCATATATAACAGCTATAGGAGTACCACGTGTCTTCTGTTCTTGTTATTTTTACCGAGCCATGCCAGTCATGAAGGCCAGACATGCTGCCTACAAGTCTAAATCTTCACCATTTGTAATAAAACGTCACGACGACAAGATCCCGAGGGAAAACGTGAGTCTAAGCTGGCATTTCGTACCTTGAGTCTTAGTTACAAAAACGAATGAGATATACGATCGTTAGACATATCTTTAGACTAAAAGAGCTCTGGAAAAGGAAAAATGTCGTCGTTTTTAAAGTTGGTGTGTTTTCTTAGCCACTTATTGTTATTTACCTACTTGAAATTGCGATACGAACGACTTTTGAAACTTGGAGAAATATTGTTTATTGAGTTGTAGTTGTTGGTAAATAAAACACACGACACAGTACACATACAGACGAAATTATCGGAAAATATGACAAACAATCTGAAATGATAGCCAATCAGAGACAAAAACAACTCGCCCTCAACTCAGTTAACAAGACTTCACAAAGTTTGCACACAATTTTCCAAAGAACAATCATCGATAATGTGAACTTGATGTCTTCTCAATAGCTAGACATTTCAAAGCAGCTGTCGAATTGAGATCGTACGATTCATATCGGCTTCCTTCATTCCGCGACACTAGACAGAGACAAATGTACCTAACTACCTATTACAGTATTTGTTTGCTTACATTTCCGGTGCCTCCAAATGTAGGAATGCATAATTCGATTTATTATGAGTCACTTCGAGCTGTTGAACATTGTAAAAATTTCGGGAAATGGGAAATGTAGGCTACATATAATTTTCTTTTGTCGTCTACAAGTAGAGCCAGTTGCTTGCATTCAGCTTACGATCATACTCTAGGATAATTATATACCTAAATTTTAGAATAAAGTAATTCTATGAGTATTCTACAAGTATTAGCCAGATGAATAATGTTCCTCATTGTGAATGTTCCTCACGCAAATTTTAGTGAAGACATTTTTTAAGGAGTTTCATTTTGTCAAATACTAGGTCGATCCTAGGTTACCTTATAAAATGCCAACGCCACATAAGCCAATATTCTTGCTTCGTCGTTTATCCAAGGACCCTACCTTTCCCTACCGTCAAGGCAGGCACTGGCAAACATATTTTATGTCTACAAAATTCACTTCCTAGGAGTATATCTGGGAAGCTCGTTTAGATTGCCGATATCGACGGGTGTTTCTGCTCGCTTACGTTGCCAGTGCCTACGAGTGTTTCTGCTCGCTTAGGCTGTCAGTGCCTACGGGAGTATCTGCTCGCTTAGATTGACACCCGCCTAGATCTAATCGATCATTGAACTTCGCTCAAAGTTCAATTACTTGAAATTAGGAATTCAGGTCAACTGTCGGTACGTGGTACGTGTAATAAATCTACCGGGATATTCAGAAATTATTGAGCTCTCGTTGGAAAGCGTCTCGAGTTTTCCGCTTAATTGAACGGTGATCGTGGTTGCGAATACTTGGAGCTGTAGATTAACATGTGGATCTTCAGGAAATGTGGAAGGAAATGTAACTGTAGCGACATGGTTTTCCATGTTTTATGCAACAATTATTTAAATCGCTTTTGAAGAGTAGATGCTATCGATAGCAAGCGTAGGTTTATGTAAAGTTTTTAAGAATAACATTTTCCTTTTACATTTTTTTTACTAGCATAATCTGATGGACATGTTTACCTTCCAGCCCAAAAATAAAGTCAAACGCTTCTTGTACCACAAAGATAACACAATAGTAGGTATAAAAATATCGCTAAGTAATGACTGATTATTATAATTTAAAATTAAATATTCTGTTATCGTAAAAACGTTCTCACAAACTGTAAAAGCATAATCTGCTAACAGCTTAAATATACAGCCAGTGATACTTTATACAATGAAAACAAAGTAAACAGAAAAGACAAGACTTGAAGTGAATTTGTATTTTAGATTATTGGTTCTCAATAACTTAAGCCCCACTCAGCGAGCGTGGTTTGAGCGCGTGGGCCGGGGGCCGTGGGTACGACCGTGGGGCGCTGGGGCCGTGGGCACAGCCCTTAATCCACGCCTTTGCCCCGAGATCAAATGATTACAAAACCTCACTGCTTTTAATCATTTCAAAATCCTTACGAATAATATTTGTTAGAAATGTTCGAAAATTATAGGCATTTACGTGCGTCGTAATATAATTTAAGTACTTAATCCTATCCTGCGCATAATATATTGCGCTTAATATAAGTGATGACAGCCTAGTTGGAGAAGGCCCGCCTCTCAAGCCAGAGGAAGCGGGTTCGAACCTAGTCGACGGCACGTACCAATTTGTTCATTGTGTGAACATTTGTTTGTTTACATTATTGTATGTCATCTGCTACATGACTGGAGTCCGGTGTAAGGCAATAGGCTCGCCCCCTGTCACATTTGGGACTGAATATCGTCCGCCGAAGTGTGGGTGTTGTATTACACCTCTGCCAGCCCTTTCGGGGGAAAGGCGTGGCGATATGTTAATATATTGCTAAGAAGAAAGTTTGTGTGTATTATGTAATATAGTGTTTGTTTGTCACTTCTTCACGCTTAAACTGTAGGACTAATTTTGTTGAAATTTGGTATGGAGATAGTTGGATTACCACAGGTTACTTTTTAACAGTGGGTAACACCGTGTGGCGCAACTATACTTAGGTTTATTTATGAAGAAACGAATAATAAACTTTTTCATTTGTTAATTGAGATAGAGAAGTTTATGTCAATGAATTGTAGATATGAATCAATAACTGAAATGAATCAAAATCATAAAAGTAGATCTAGGTACCTAAAAATAACGCTGTTATAGAGGCTCTTGTGGCATACGTCAGCCATATCGGTTAGTAAATACTCTATACACGTACCTACAATTTCCTTATCTACAAAACTAAAATAGATAAAAAAAAATTATGTAGAACGTGTCGACGTATGACCACCAACTGGCCTGATGTTAAGCGATGTTGTGGTCTAATATGGAGCACGAAGACCTATAAGGCACTTATTCACTCTAGCCTTGACGTTTTGTAGAGTGAAGAAGTACAAAGACGGCAGTTGAGTGAGGCGCTACAAGTGCGCTACTGCTCAGACCCGTCTTCGGAACGGTTACACCGGACTACTACCCGAAACAGGACTAGGTCATTTCAAATGACGTTAAGAATTGTTAGATTGCTTTTAGATTGCTTTATTCATTTTTTTTTCAGACTATTTACTTATCTTTTATCCTTTTCCTTGGCTTTTATTTTATTATGAAAACTGTCGTGGTTTCACGCATTATGATTATTTAAAACGGGATTTTTTCTTACAAAATAATGCTATCTCTATAACAAGTAACATTATTTAAAACCAAAACGAAAACCCAGATGCAAAATATTGTATCCTATGTCACTTGCACTATCAAAACGATTAAAATGACACCTCACATGTCGAAATACATCAAACTGTTTAGGCTGTGGGGCGTGCCAAAGAAACCTCATACATACATACATCCATACCAACATACATACATCCATACACACATACATACATACAAACTTACATTCATACATACACTCGAAAAACATAACCCTCTTTCTTGCGCAGTCGGGTAAAAATAAGATTACCTTTTTCCAATAAAAGTAAATTCGAAAAGGGATCGCAAAAAAACATGATACTCGTATATTATAAAGAAAAGACCAAGTTATAAAAAAGGACGATTAAACATAACCTGGTATAACCCAGGGTATTAACACGCATTCCAGCTGGATAAAATAATTATTATTTCAATTATTGATCACATTAATCACCCACATAATAGGTATATGATAATTATAGACATAGTATATATGTACTTAGTTATCCCAATAAATTTAATATCGGAAAGGGATACATGATATTAGAAAAATACCAAGTTATGAACAAGTAACATTATTAAAAGAAAAACAAAAACCCGACTGCAAAATATTGGACCCTATGTCACTTCCACTATCAAGACGATTCAAATGACACCTCACATGTATTGTCGAAATCCATCAAGCTATTTAGGCTGTACGTCGTGCCAAAGAAACCTCATACACACATACCTACTTACATACACATAAACCTACTTACATAAATAAATAAATAATAAATAAATTCCGGACATTGTCACACACGGTCGCCTGACCCCAAACTATGCAAAGCTTGTACTATGGCTGCCAGAGACTGATATACATACTTAGATTTTTTAAATACATACTTAAATAGATAATGACACCCAGACATAGAACAAACACAAATGTTCACCACATAAATGTTTGCCCTAGGTGGGAATCGAACCCACGCCCCCAAGCTCAGAAGGCAGGTTCACTACCAACTGAGCCACCGAGGCAGTCGTACATACAAATACATACCTTCACTCGAAAAATATAACCCTCCTTCTTGCGCAGGCGAGTAAAAAGAACGATTAAGCGTAACCTGGTTAAAATATAACCCAGGGTGAAATATGCTTTGGAGCTAGAAAAACTAATAACTATTCTGATTATTAATCACATTAATCACCCACATAATATAACTAGTAAAATCACGCAATAGGTATGCTTCGGCCTCCAATTAACGTCAGGCAACAAAAGAACAATACAATGGTTTTATTATCTGATACTTTAATCACTAATCAATAATTAAGCAATTAGGTCGTAACATTCACCCCTTTACTAATAAACTCGGAATAGTTCTAGTGTTTTGTATTTTTCTTACTTTAAGTTGATCGAAAAAGACAAAGCATTGTATAACCATTTCGGCTTATTTATCAGAAAGACGGAAGTTTCACAGGCGGAATTTTACAACGCCGACGGACGAAACACCGAAGTTCAATTTCGAATGGCTGAAATTCCTACTTTAAAATCTCTAATGGAATATAGGCCCAATTAACGATTGGACTATGGTTATTAATTATGTGATTATAATATAAACTGTTTGATTTGTTGCGGTTGATATATATAACCCCATTCCGAAGCTAATACAACATTTATTAATTAAGGGGATATTGTTTATACAGCATGTTACAAAAACTCTGTTGTATGATAAAATTGAAGAGCACGAGACACACGCTTAAAAGTATTCACGCAAAAATACCAAAAAAAATGCACGTTAAAAACAGCAAGAGTAATGAACGGTTTAAGAACGCAACAAAAAATGGAAATTTTAATAAAACGTTAAAATCTGTATCATATTATTATGTTGGTGGCTTTTCTTTATCAATAATTTCGTCAAGGGGTACGGTAGACTCGATCCAAACCTTACCTGAATAATAAAGACATAAAAAATAAAGGTTTCGAGTCGACAACATATATCCGCAAAATTCGGATTGTAGAGTATTTTGATAAATTTTAATGGTACTGAAAGACAAATCACAGTCGCCTTAGTGGTCGTGAAACGTCACTGACATCGCATGAAATCTTGAGTAGTTAAACGTTTTTCTTTCTTTCTCTCCATTCAGGGGAATTTGGCGTCGCACGTCATGTGCAATTGCCAATAATAAACGTTCCGTTTTATAATTGCACCATTGACAGTCTATATAGTTGACAGGAAGTTTGTTGCATAAACAATTTACTACATAATGATTATGATGCTAAAATGCACCACACCGCCAAACTTTTAAATCTCTCTTTCTAACACGTTGTAATTTACGAGTGTAAAAAGAGTAAGGTATGCTTTATTGACTTTTCTTTTCTTTTACGTCATTGGTCCTATGTTATTATGCTCCGCCATGAAGACTTCTTAAAGAAAATTTTTGCTAGCCCGCCTTAAGTAATAGCCCGACATTTTATTAAAGGTAGTTCGACTGACAACGAGGCATTGCTTAGTGACAAATGGGGTAATTGCGTTATATTTTTTTCACAGTTTTAATTTACTATGTTTATTAAACACAATGAACGATGCTATACAAATCTATGCCTTGCTTTGCCTTTAATACTCCTTGAGAAACAACAACTACAGAAATATCTACTTATCTACATTTTGTACCTACTTATATGTATGTGTGATTTCACATTTCAACCGAGCGGATCCGGGTTTTCAACTAGTGTTCTAATAAAGTAGCGACGTGAATAGTTTCCAAATAAAACCGACGCGATTAGTGGCTGCGTTCATGCTTTTAGGAGGGCGGAGCGCGATGTGTGTTCAAATTTTCATTTGAGTCAAAATTTATTTTAAACTAGCATACAAATTTGCATCCCCTAGTCGATACTGAATGCGTAACTCGCCTATACAACGGGGTTTTTCTAACACCCTGTATAGGTTTGTAGTAAAATACTAAAAAAAAAAAATTTCAGCCATTTTCTTTTTTGTGCTCCCTTAATCCCATGGCCCATATTTATGCGTGTTATTGTTTGTTTACGGCAACACACGGTTTGTTTATTCAGTCAATGTTGTTTTAAGCGATTTCCATGCCTGAAGCATTGGTGGCCAGTGGCTGAAAACCTTTTTTTAGTTAGCCAATTTCATTGGATAATTACAGTGGAGAATTGAATCATCAGGAATAAATGGCTCCTTCAGTATTTATAGCTTATTCTATTTCTATGGGTTCTTTAATTAAAATATCTAGGTATTGAAAGAAATCAAACGCAAATTAACTCAAACGAGAGCAAGTTGGAATGCTTATAAAAACTTTAATTAAATGTTTATGAATTCAGTATTTTCTCATTATGTAAAAGCATATTAATTTTCAATTAGAATAATTTTATTCGAGCATTTAGGAACAAAACGACTTTTTAAAATAGCATCCCTAATTAATTATCAACCACTAGCGACCCGCCCTGTCTTTACTTGGTACCTCCTAAACCTTTCGTAGAAAATTATCTAACAGATGGTAAAACCCATGATTCAAAAAAACAAGATCTAGCAAACACGTAATGACATCATCCGTCTCTTTCGAACTTGTTGTAAATCACTTATTTCAGTTTAGCTTAAGCATCGATTGACGTCACTACGTGTTGCTGAATGCTATACCTGGCGGAGTATATTATTATACCATGTTGAAACCCGCATCAAAATCCGTTGCGTCGTTTAGGAGGAGTTGTAAAATTAGGAGCTCCATAGATCTTCTACGAATTTCAGGGCCACATTCTGAAATGACGCTCAGTCTACGACTAGTCTTATATATCGTCACATATCGTCACGCCTTTCCCCCCGAGGAAACTGACAGAGGTGTAAAACAACGCCCATACTTTGCCGGACGATATTCAGTCCAAAAAAGTGACAGGGGGCGAGCCAGTCGCCATACACCGGGCTCCAGTCATGTAGCAGATGACATGCAATACGCACATATGTTCACACAATGAACAAATTGGTGCGTGCCGTCGGCTGGGTTCGAACCCTTACTTACTTGTTTACGACTAGTCTTACCATCCTTAAAACCAGTTTGAAACCTAGATTCATGACTTGGCTTCAGAATGTGGGCTGAAGACTACTTTATAGCGGATATAGAGACAGAGACACTGACAGACAGGGATAGCGACTGTTTTTCAAAGTCAAAAGTCAAAGTCGAAATGTTTTTATTCAATTTAGGTATCAAAGATACACTTATGAACGTCAAAGTTTTTTAAATAGACTCGACCGCCTTGTTCGGATAAAGAACCTCTACTCAGAAGAACAGACAAGAAACTGAGGGGCATTATTTTTTCAAATATTATAATATCTAAACATACTAGTGGCTACTTGGCGGAAGTGGAAGGCTCCAGACATCTTTGTCTTCTAAACAATTCAAATTGTAAATAATTTTTATACATGTAGAAAAGAAGATAGAGAAAAAAATACGCATTTCCATTTTTTACATCATACATTCTACATCCTCACTGTAACTCTATGTGCCTACCTACTAATTACTAAAATGTATTATCATTACATCTAAACCCAACTCTAGCATTAACTGATTGACATACCCAGCTGTCTACACTTTGAATAATTCCCCAAATAATCATAACAACTGAAACACAAATGAAGAAACAATTAAACTGTAATCAATCATGTTTCCCACATAATGGTTATTGATTACTTTCTGCCAGACTCAGCGTTGGAGTCAAAACAGAAGCTTTCGGGATTGCCCGTTTAAATGTGTTGAAATGCTCCAATAAGTGGTGATTTATTGGCTGCTATTTTTGACAACAATTAAGGATCTTCACTTTGATAACTACAAGCTTATATTTTTTTTTTTTTAAAGTTTGAGTATTTTATCGCTAGGTGATAGTTAAACGAAATATATATGTCAATATGGTCACTCAAAAAAAACGCTTTTAATAAAAAACAGTATAAAAATACATATACATAAATAATGATGATGAGAGCAATGATAGCCTAGTTGAAGAAGGCCCGCCTCTCAAGCCAGAGGAAGCGGGTTCGATCCCAGCCCACGGCACGCACCAATTTGTTCATTGCGTGAACATATTTGCGTATTGTATGTCATCTGTTACTTGAATGCCCTGTGTATGGCGACAGGCTCGCCTCCTGTCACATTTGGGACTGAATACCATTCGGAAAAGTGTGGGTGTTGTATTACACCTCTACCAGCCTCTTCGGGGGAAAGGCGTGACGGTATAAGTGTCCGCTAAAGTTGCACAACTGACGTATTAAATAAAGCAATGTCATGCCGAAAAGTCATGTCAATGAAACTCCGGCTTGCTTTCAAAATGTAGCCTACAACTTTGACCGAGTAGCTTAATTGTAATCGACCGAGCGAGTGCTAGCGAGCGAAGCGTCTCTGCTTCAGCTTCGACAAAAATACTCTCGTATTTACATATGTCTGAATTCTGTCCGGTTCTTTGTATTTCTCTACAGGTGGCTTTTCTTAAACGATTCTCCTGAACTTTTTGTGAGTAGGTACAATTATATAGAAAATAGGTAAAACTGCTCACAAAATTCCACGAGATGGAAATCGGTAGAGGAATGAGACTTGTAGAGGAAGACAAACGTCGGCTGCGAGGTCTTCAACTCACAGAGCCACTAGTATAAGTGCGAAAGTGTGTTTGTTTGTTCGCTTTGTATTTGTTACGCTTTCACGCCTTAACTACTAAACGAATTGTCTTGAAATTTTGCACACACATCGTCAGGGGTACAGAAAAGGTAATAGGGTACTTTTAGCCGCCGTCGGGAACACCGCAAGGCGCAGCAAGTCGAATATGAAACTTGCTTGAAGGGTAGTTTTTTTCTTTTTATCAGGTAAGGTAAGAATTTTCAGAATTATCAGTTTTAAAAATTATATTATTTTTAAGCACCAAATGACATTGTTATATCTAATTACTACCTAATGTCTATGAACTGAAGAAATGTCAATTAAAATAATTAGTAAGACTCTGTTATAGTTTTTTCATCCTAAACTTTATCGAAAGCATTTGTCTATGAAGATAGTTGCCTGTTATAACTTTGCGTAAGTATTAAGCAAATAAAAACAGTCAAATTGTATTTAAATATCAAAGCAAATCTTTTTTTGAAAACCTGAAACAAAAAAGTTCACGCTTTGAGCTTAACATCATTTGTAAGGCAACATTACTCAAACTGAATGCTGGTTGCTAGTTCTACTTAAGTTGTATATTCACAAAGCTAGGGGCTCCAACTTCAGCAACTCAACTCTGTTCTAATTGTGCTGCTGTTAGCACAGAAACGTCTCTTGAAACTTTATTGGTATGAAAAGTAAGTCCATCTCTAAAAAACTTGGGATATGTTTATCGAAATTTAACAAAGCATTGTTTTAACAAGCCTTTTTTTCTTTCTCCCCCGTTCAGGAGAATTTGGCGTCGCACGTCATGAACTAGCTTTTCTAACTCTTTTGTTGACGTCAACTTTTTTGTTTGTCAATGGATAGATAGACACATAAATAAAACCTTCGCGGTGTTTCCACCAGAAATATCAGACTAAGACGCTGACACTTAAAACTAGTGTAACAACTGCGTTTGTTGAAGAAAATCAAAAATTATTGGTCAAAAAAATATCCTTACTTACCTACCTGTTGGCCGTAAAATCCTACCTAATATGATCCGAAATAAACAATATTTATCCAAACTACTATTGGATAATCTACGAACGTACTCTACTAATGAATAGGTAAATAATATTATTTTTCTAGGTACCTGTCTACTTAAATATTAAAGTGGAAAATTATTATTATAGCTTCACCGAATTTCATTAATTTCGCTGTCAAACTTTGGTCGGAGCCCATTAACGGTTCAATAACAGGCGAAGGAATAAGGAATGTCCCGATGAAACATTTTCTTTGTCTCCCCTGTCACCGAAAGGCGGGAAAATGTTGTCAGGCCGTCGGCTTCGTAATTACCTATTCACCTTCTTTGTTTTAAGTACCTATATTTCAACCTTTTCAACATTTTTATGTAGAGTCAATACTTACTTTAGATAGTCAAAAGTGATAAGAAAGGATTGAGAGTGTAGTGTAGAGTTTTGAAGAAATATTATTGAAATTTGACTTACTTCTTTTTTCTTTGGATATATTTTCTGCTTTCCCCCAGACTAGGCTTTTCCGAGAACTATTGTTAACTTTTTCAATTTCACTGTCATCGTTCGGAAAAACAAACAAAAGCCAGCGAAGTGTTAAATCGAAAGTACCTAAAAATAAAAAACGTGCGTAAACAAAATTCGATAGAGACATAAAGGTAACATTTACCTACGCAAAGAGGTCCCACATTCAATTCCTGCCAAATTGAATTTGGAAACGAAAACAAAGCTGAAAGAGAGAGTCGCGCCAATGAATTAGAAAGTTGCGGTTTAATTTTGGAAGAGTGAAGTTTTAAATATGGAAGATAAACATCGTAGTGCAGTGCGCAACAGGGTGGCGCGGGAAAGGCGAGGCGAGGCTGGTACGAGCGAGCGGGCGGCGAGGCGTACCTGATGGCGGGCCGGGAGCGCGAGGTCCGAAGCGCTCCGGTCAGACCAGCCGCGCCGCTACACGCGGACTGACGCGCCCGCTGTTCCCGCGCACTGCCGCCTGCCCGGGGTGCCCACTAGCGGGGGAAAAGCTCCGATGTCGATCGGGAAAATCCCGAGCCGTAAAACAAAGACGGAGTTTCAATTTGTTTCAATATGCTTTGGTTGAAACTAATGCTGAAGCCGGTCGAAGTACAGTGGAGAATGGTTGGTAAAACTGCAACAATTGTGAAACGGATATCTGTAAACTTTTCAGCTAAACCTACATGGAGTATTTGAGACTTAAATACATTTTCAATGTATTTAATAATAAGTTAAATTAAGTATCACGTTAAATTCTCCATAAAATAATATCAGCGCATACCTACTGTCACTTTGAACTTGTAACAATATTTTTTTTTACATTTAATAATACCCATACATTGTGCAAAACTATCCCTAAACTCGTACCTGGCAACACTGCGTTCCCGCCCCGGACCCCTGCGACCCGGGTCCCGAATAATGAAGCAGGGGGAAGCGAGATTGTGGAGCGAGCACTGGTGGAGCATTGCCGGAAGACGCGCCGGATGAACGCAGCGCACTACCCTACTCGCCGGTGCAAACGCGTCACGGGGAAAAAAGAAAAAAGAACTCGCATTATTACAACGAGGCATCGTTTCATGGAACATTAGCTGCCAAGTTTCAAGCTTTGTACTGCCGCTTATACTGGAATTGGCATGGGGATAGCTCACTTGTTGAATAAAAATAGACTGGGATTGTACATGCGTCAGTAATTTGGTCAGTTAGCATCCCTATCTGTCTTAAATTCATAATGTTAAATTAAAAAAACATTAATTTTATTGTTAAATTAAATTTGTTTTAGGCAGGTACATATCTCAATTATCTCACACTAGCTGGGCTCCGCGGTTTTACCCGCGGTCCCACAGGAACCGTTTATTTTTCGAGATTAAAAGTACTCTATGTCCTTTTCTGTACCCCAGACAAGTGTGTGCAAAAGTTCAAGACGATCGGTTGAGTATTTGAGACGTGAAAGCGTTACAAACAAGAACAAACTTACTTTTGCATTCATAATTTATTTTAGTTAGGATTATGATTAGGATCATAAAAAGTTTCCAACTACATAAGTATCTATTTTATTAGAATTAGACCATTAGAATAATAATTGAATAGTCTAAATAGGAATAATTCTGCATCTGTATGTAAATAGAGTTGTTATGTAGAAAACAAAATCTAACTTGGCATAATTTACGTACCAATTCCAGCCAGCATTCACGGTTGGAAAACCAAGGATAACGAATAGAAGGACTTGGTCCATGGTCCAAAGAAAAGCTTAATTTATATTCAACGCTAGGAAAGCTTTGCGGCTTTTGCCGTGGTTTTGCAGTTTTATTACATACATACCATATCGTCACGCCTTTCCTTGAAGGGGCTGGCAGAGGTGTATTACAACACCTACACTTCGCCGGACAATATTCAGTCAAATGTGAAAGGGGGCGAGCCTGTCGCCATACACTGGGCTCCAGTTATGTAGCAGATGACATATTTACACAATGAACAAATTGGTACGTGTCTTCGTGCGGTGTTCGGCGTGCGGGATCGAATCCTCTCTCTAGGCTCAGCTCAATCGGTTGAAGATATCTGCTTCAAAATTGAGTTGCAAGATTTCTACTAATCAAACAAATGTAGTAATAATGTATATATGTAATACATTGCAAGTTCAATTTCATTGCCATTATTCAAAATACTTTAAGCTACGCAAATTTCAACAACCTCTTACAAAAAAAAACGAACGATAAAATCCTCGTTATTCGATAGGAATGATGAAAAATGTAGTTTTTATTTAAAGCCCGATTCGAAGCGTTCGTCCTATTCTATTTTTTTATACATTTTGCCATAAAATTCTCAACAGAGATTATTTCGATAGTTTCAGGGTAAGCCATGAAAAACAAACAGATTTATGTACAGTTTATGTGTTTGTTCTGTCTGGGTGTTAATATCTATTTAACTATATATGCACTAGCAGCGCCCCGCGGTTTCACCCGCGATTTAAAAGTATCCTATGTGCTATGCTAGACTATAATCTATCTCTATGCCAAATTTCATCCAGATCTGTTTAGGCGTTCTGGCGTGAAAGAGTAACAAACATCCATCCATCCATTCTTACAAACTTTCTTATAATATTAGTAGGATTTAAAAATATCTAAGTATGTTTATCAAGCAGCCATAATACAAACTTTGCTAAGTTTGGGGTCAGGCTACCGTGTGTGAAACTGTCCCGAATTTATTTACTAGTTATTATTATTTAGTTACTTTCACAGTCTACAAATAGACTAGCTTGTTTTTCCCCCTTAGCAATAAACGTTGTATAGCTTCAGTATAGTTATGCAGTGTTTTTATTTTAAATTTTTAAACTCCGTCGAAAAAGACAAAAGACTGTGAAACTATAGCGGAGCTATACAACGTTTATTGCTACGAGGCTTGGTGTTCAGATAGCAAAACTTTACAAGACAAAATTTGAACTCGTTTTCATTTAAACGAATAAACATTTTCCCTGAAATAAATCCCTTAAATTAAAACAAAATTTGTTGAAGTACAAGAAAATGAACTAAAATTAACACTTCAAGTACCTACTTAACCAACAATAGTGAGTGCTTTTCATTTCAGCTGGCATTCGCGGTTGGGTAGCCAAGAATAACGAAGGACTACGCCGAAAAACCTAACCTGCTTATAAATAGATATAAGATCAACTGGAGCAATTGCGTTTTCTTTGGTTACTACTTTGGTTCGCCTGCGGATTTCTTGATTTCTGATTCATACAAATCTAATAGGACAACCGGTAAAACCGTCGGGCGAAACTAGTGTCATAAAAAGCTCATAGTAAGCGTGAAGATCAAAGGTGGAGGAAGACGATCAACACCGTTGAGCGAATAGCTCGGCTTAGCTAGTAAGTAACAATTTGTTACAAAATTACACCTCTGACATTAACTTTAGCATAAATAAACCACAGAATTCTGCTTATAACAGATTTAGATACAAACATAGTTATATTTCCGCGTTACTGAGTTGTTAGTACGGTCTCGGCTTAGTTTTGCAGTATTTTGTCTTTTTATCCGAGTTCGCTAGAAGGAGGATTATGTTTTTCGAGTGTATGTAGGTATGTATGTATGTATGAGGTTTCTTTGGCACGTCCTATAGCCTAAACAGCTTTATGGATTTCGACATGTAAAGTGTCAAACAAAACACTGCTCTCCTTAGCAATAGCCTTGTATTGGTATTTACGCTGTATTGTTGTTTCTATATGCGGAATGTGTAATTGGTGCGTAGTTTAACTACAGTTTAAATTTATTTAGCAACAATAAAATAAAATAAAATAGCCTCGGAATAGTTTCACAATTTTTGTCTTTTTCAATCGAGTTAAAAAATGTAAAAGAAAAAAAGACAAAACACTGTGTAACTATTCCTAGGCTATACAACATTTTTTAGTAAGGGGTATGGATGTGTATAACTGGATCGAGCCCGGTGTTTGACGGCAGGCTCGCTCCCTGTTACATTTGAGGCTGAATATCGGCCGACAAAGTGTGGGTTTTGTTATTCACCTCTGCTACTTTACATTGAGGAAAAGGCAATATGTATTTATTTTTGTAGAAAATCTGTAAAGTCTCCTTAGTTCTACAAAAGAAGTTTTTATAAGTAGGTACATACCTACTCTAAATTTAGACCATAGTTAGTTGGATAACGGATATAGGTATCTTTTATTTCAGTAATATTTTGCTTTACACTTTTTCTATATTTAAAAAAGTTAATAAAGCCAGTTTCGTGTAAAAAGTATGTTTTATTACGAGTGAAATAAATATGAGTTCTTTATTAACTTTTATAAGTATGAGATTTATTTGTACACAACTTAAAATAATAACAGAAAATTAAAGAAAACTTAAACTATTAACTAAAAACTAGAAATTAAAATAACCTTTAACGGACACGTGTACTTATTATACTTTTATAAGTATAATAAGTACACGTGTCCGTTAAAGGTTATTTTAATTTCTAATTATACTTTTATAAGTATAATAAGTACACGTGTCCGTGAAAGGTCCATAATTTTGGCAAGCAATTATCTACTGGGAGAAGGAAAACAAACAGAAAAGTTGCTTACTCTGCATCTTTATGAAATCGAGGTATAAAAGTTAGAGGAACGAGGCCCCGTTTCTCATTTAATCTAAAACAAAAAGATTAGCTTGTAAGTAGGTGCGTAGGGTGTTCGAGGGACGAATCTGAGGGAGGCTCCGGCCTTGTCTTGATGCAAATACTTTTTGACGTTGTAATATTGCAAACCATCCACGGAGAAGGTTTCTACACACTATACCTCATTTTTTCCGGGCTGGGTTTTTGCCGCGCTACCATTGAGCGATTTACGACATACTAGAGATGACAACGCAGTACATTGCGATGTCTCATTTGATTTCATCGTCACGTTGTTACTCGATAGAAATACGCTTTTATAAGAACGGATGTTTTGTAGTGTTAGTATGTTGTGTGTTATTCCAGAGAGCGTCTAGCAAATAACTTTAAAAAGTTGAGTTCTTCATCATTAATGTCTTTTACGTCCCACTTGAGGCACTGATCTAGTAGGTTAGGCCTACCCTATGTCAGGTTGATGGATAATAATTAATCAATATAATGAATTAATTAAACTTCTAGGACTTGTCGGTTTCTTTACGATGTTTTCCTTTATCGAACGAGCACGTGTCAAATTTAGAAATAAAGTAAGAATGATATAAATTTATTTTGAGATGCACATTAACCTACGACCTCCGATTTGGAATCCACGGTCTAAACCACTCGGCCTACGCAATTCAAAAAAGTTCAGTTCTTAAATCAATTTCAATAGAACATCTATGCGAAGTGTGATGTCATCTCTAGTGCGTAAATACTATCGTAACTCAATGTGAGCTGGTAACAATTTTAGTGTGCGTTACGCCGCCCATTGACGTCCCGTCCCATCCGCCCTAGAAGAAGGTAGATCGCTCCACGGCCTGAGCTGCCAACGTACACCCTTAGCAAAAACATTGTATAGGCTCGGAATAGTTATACAGTGTTTTGTGTTTTTCGATCAAGTTCAAAATCTTGTGTCCAAAACGGGACTATATAAGCATAAATTTAAGAGAAAGGAAAACACACAACACTGTAAAACTATTTCAAAGCTCTACAACGTTTATTGCTAAGTGGGACAGTGTAACCCGGTCCGCGCGGATGTGAATTTATAGTGTACAAAATTCCTATTTGAAACATAGAAAAAAATATTAAATACCAACAACACCTTGGTAACGTATAATTTTTTATGGAAATGTTGACGGGTTGACCTCTCTTAAGCAAGTAGGTACACTTACCTTCAAGTAAGTGTCAACGTTGTTAACGTGAAGACTCGATGATACTCAAGGGATACGAAGAGGGTAGCCGGAAGTCTCGGGATATGTTTGCTCTAAGAAATCAGACCCACCCGCTATTAGGATACTTCAGATTGTGTGTGGATCCGTGGCTATGGTTACATATCACTCAATAGCTGGTCATTCATGGGTTTTTAATATTTATGATGATACTAACTGTACCTTGCGGTTCTACCAGCGGTTAAAAAGTAGCCTATTTGTTAATCCAGGGTACAAGCTACCTCCATACTAAATTTCATTAAAATCCACAGACCTAAGATTTTGAATCGACAACGTCTTATAATTCGATAGAGCCGGCTGCACGCACGAAAAAATGCGGCGTTACCTCGCTCTGAGGCGTTCCATGTAAGGCTTGAAGTGCAAGCGAGAGCGCGGAACGAGCGACAAAGAAGCATAATCGGCCTTTGCGTTCGGCAGCGTTCGACATCCGTCTCTCTCCTACTTGAGTGAACACGTTGTCACGTTCAACTATCGTCAGTAAACCGACTTTACAGACAACCAATTTTTTTTTTGAGGTCTGAGTTAAAATCAGTCCGTCCGTTTGAGCGTAAAGAAGTAACAAACAAATAAACACATACTTACTAACTTTTGCCTTTATCGACCGAGCAAGCGTTAGCGAGCGAAACGTCTATGCTTCAGCTTCGACAAAAATGTTTTCGCATGTCCGAATTCTGGGTCTTTGTCTTCATTGACAGCTCGCATTAACCAATTCTCTTGAAATTTTGTGAGTAGGTTCAATAATCATATAGAATTTTTTGTTGAGCCAGTTTTTGAAAAAAATCAAAACGGCGGATATGTTGTTTTTAAATCATCTTAGTTCATAAAACTTCACGACAATCGTTTGAAGAATGCAATCTGTAGAGGAGACAGACGCCGGCCCTTATACGAGGTCTACAGCATTTAAAGGTATTAGGTACAATATTATTTACAACACACAATTATTAAGTATGAATTAAATCTGGAGATAAGAAATTACTTAACCAATTCTCTATTAAAAAAATATATATAAAAAAATCTGCATCTTGTCTTACTTGCAATAACCTAACTCCCTTTCTATATTTATATCCTGCAGCAATTTATTTTTATTTGTCAATCTAATTTTCTCTAATTTTAATCTAATTAATTTTAATTTTAATAAAATAATCTATCTTATTTAATCTAATTTTTATTTATAAATCTAATAATCAATATAATTTATTTATTTATATCCTGTAAAATTTATTTATTTATTTACACATGCCTGTGCTATTGTTTTTGATGTCCACTAGACGGCAATAGTTACATACTTAGTAGTAAATCAATAAGAACAGTTTATCTAAAAATCCATTTTGTCTCGCAATCTTCACCAAAGCTGAGATAAACCAGGTATGAGGCAAAAATACTTGATAAGAGTTATAAGGGCCGATGTCCACGAGAACAACAAAGAGTAAAGCGATGATGTTACCTACAAAGATTGCACACAAATTGTATGAGACGGTGTCTAACTAGACTAATGAGGGGTTCACAGTTCACACGAGCCGATTTTCGCCGTGCTGTTGTCGCTTCGCAAATCACTTGCGACATATCACTAGGTTTTAGTCACTTGCGACCTAGCCGAATTAAATGTAGACAGTCGATTTTCGCCGCGCGGCATAAATTGAAAATCGTGCGGCTTTAGTCGCCCGTGTAAACCCCTCATTAGAAAACTGTGAGCGACTGTCTGTTTGTCTCCAGTTAGCCACTCATTTTGCAACAGTTTGCCGTTTGCTACACCCTGAGTGTGCAAAATGTACGCCTCAGAGTCAGCCATCGGACAATCAGCTGCTCATAATTCGCCTAGTCGAGACTAAGCATAAACTAGACTAGACTAAACTAGATCTTGCAAAAATTCTATTCTTAAAAGCCTCACAACGGTCGCCGCAAGGATCTTCTACGCTAGATGGCATACCAGCCTTAGCATCCTCCCTCCGCCATTCTCCATCTAAGTTTAAAAAGTTCATCTCAATCCGAGAGCTCGTCACGTCTCGACACAGACCTACATCCGGAGTTACGCCGTGTTCATAATAAAATGGAAATCGAATTAACTCCTCATAACTCCGCTTGGATATTCAAACTTTTTAAATTTTCATTGTCGACTCCAGCGAACGTATGAAAAGTTGTAGAGGTACGGGCTCGTATGAATAATAAGGTTTTAAAAATATGAATAGAAAAGTTGTTTTCAGAAGTAGAGCGACTAACCCAGCTTATTTATGAAACCACAGGTTAGGGAATAGTTGCTCTTGGCAGTAACTCTCTGTTCCTGCGTACTTCAATATACTTTTCACCTCACAAGCTGGGAAAGATTCTGTTTATCGTTCGAAATCTAAGTTCATTTTATTCGCTAGCGTGCGGAAATAATTTTTAAAATTCGAAGCTTTCTATTCAATAATTTCCTATGTGTAGGTACCTCATTTTCGGAACAATAGCACTGGCCACCACGACGACTGCATAAAAAACACCTCAATTTCCATTGAGGTGAATAGTTGTGTTTCGCTCGGCAGCAAAGTTACTTCATTTTAGCTCTATCATTTCGCACATCATTAATAAAATTAGCAAAAAATATTTTACACATTTTGGCGTCGTGACACCGACGCGATCACAGACCGACTGACAGCGAAACAAGGCTTACACTTGATCTAAGCCTGGTTTTCAAGGTGTATTTTTTTGGTATTGAGACGTGACATGTGCATAGTTATTATAATTATCATCATACTATTGGAAATTTAAATTTCGGTGCTCAATTTTTTTTTACAGAAAAAACGAGCACACATCAAAAAACCAGAGCGTTTTTAACAATAACATCCACTTGAAATTACAACCTAGCCACAAAATTATCATACATGCATAACTAAAAAAAGCACCTATAATAATTCTCTATAAAAACGGAATTTAAGCACATTTCTGCGTCTCGTACCTCTGAAACTCTCGCTACGCTTAGGTTTTTACATTTGAACCACGGGCGAAGAATGTTTTGCTTGCTCAGGTTTCAATACAGGCACTCACGCCGAAAAACAACTTTACAGTCTTGCATAACAAATAACTAGTAAAAGCTCGAAGGATTACTAGATATTTAATCAAACACTCTGTTAGGTATGACAAAGTTTATTTAGTTTTATAGAGTACTTTTACAAATTCCCGCTCTCGTATCCCTTCAAGTCCGCCTTCAATTGTCTTTTTCTGCAGTTGCCAACAGTAACTTTTTAAATCCACCTTACCAGAATCTATTCGAACTTATTGGTGAGTATTTTGAAGCAAATAGATTTTATAACATGAGACCTCAAATATCAAAATTAAATATGCAGCTATACTTAGTCGCATATTAAGTTTTTGTGAAAAAGCTTACATTATATAGACTCCGTTATGGTTTAATACAATACTAATAATAATAATATGAACTTATAGCTAGAGATAATCAGGGGTTCATAATAAAATAACACTATTTCTAACACTAGTTTTGTAGATATATAAATTACGTGTCACGTTGTTTGTCCGCTATAGACTCCTAAACTACTTAACCGATTTCAATAAAATTTGCACACCGTGTGCAGTTCGATCTAACTTAACAGATAGGATAGCTCACATATATATATAAATAATAAACGCGAACGAAGTCGCGCGGTGACAGCTACTTTTGTATAAAATAACATATTTACTATTTAGTACGTCCTACAAATATTTTAAACGCGAAAGTTCGTAAGAAAATTGTAAGAATCGATGGATGGATGGATGTTTGTTACTCTTTCACGCCAGAACGGCAGAACAGTTCTGGATGAAATTTGGCACAGAGATAGATTATAGTATAGAATAGCACATATAATACTTTTTAACCGCGGGTGAAACCGTGGCGCGCAGCTAGTAAAGAAATAAGAAGGTACTTTTATGCAACCAGGTCTTATTTCCAAAATTTGCCATTATAGTTTTTGACATATTTGCCATACCAAACATGAAAACACGCCTTGTTTTATTCCAAAATGCGTTAATTTACAGCAAACATGTTTTTCAGGCTGTTAGAAAGTTTCGCCTAACCAAACAGAAGATTTCGCCTAAGCATAACAAAGTTGCCCACTGTTTTCATAATACAGACGCTGACAAATAGAGGCACAGAGTAAATTACGCAGTTTGATTCAAATTTCTTTTTTTTTATTTGGGACTAAAAATCGTCCGGCGAAGTGTGGGTGTTGTATTACACCTCTGCCAGCCCACTCGGGGGAAAGGCGTGACGATATGACATGAATTGATTTCTTCAAATCAAATCAATGAAGCGAGGTGCGGCCAAACGCAAACTATCAACGAATGAAAATTTTAACCGACGAAACGGAGGAGGTTTATCGACTCGCATTTTTTTTTTAACGTGACAACATCTAGTAAATTTATAAACGCCGGCTGCACGCACGAAAATGGATGACTCATTGTCCCGTTACGCTCGGTCGATCGGAGCGAGAGCGCTACACGAAGGCACGATCGGCTTGAGCGTTCGGCTTGCGCCGCATCTATCTCTCTTCCTCTCGATTGGTCTACGCGTCCGAGAAGAAGATTTTATCAATGTTTTGTTAAGACGTTGTCACGTTAAACTATCGTCCGTAAATCGACTTTACAGAAAACCATTTTTTTTTTCTTAAGATACGTTTTAGTTACATAATGACATAAAGGATGGTATTAATACTAATACTACCTAACGCCACTAGCAATAGACGTTAAATACCCTCGGAATAGTTATACTGTGTTTTGTCTTCTCCGATCAAGCTTTAAAATTTAAGAGAAAGAAAAAGACAAAACAGTGTAACTATTCCAAAAAACAACTTTAAGTCTTTCATAACAAATAACTCATTGACTAGTATTGTATAAAATAACTATTTACATATCATACATATCGTCACGTCTTTCCCCCGAGGGGGCTGGCAGAGGTGTAATACAACACCCACATTTCGCCGGACGACATTCAGTCCCAAATGTGAAAGGGGGCGAGACTGTCGCCAAATAACTATTTAGTACGTAAGGAAATCGCACAATGTTTTTTACTAAGGGTGTAGGTGTGGAAAAATTGACTAATATGATCAGATGCACTGTCACCAAGCGGCAAATATCGTGTAGAACACAAAAAACAGACAATTAAAGCAGCTTGCATGCATTTAAATTTTTCCTAAAAATTAAAATTTTCTTTGACTTTCCCTGCTGCTATAATTCCCGCACAGAGGTGAGAGGAAGGTGGGGCAAACATTGCACCTGGCGCCGCCTTAAATCGCCCGTAAAAAGGCCGTTTCATTATTTTCTGTTTACTCAACAGAGACTACGCTACGACGAATCGCACTTGATTTACTGCTGGTAAAATATGCCACTGAATAGAGATGGAGATGGCGTACAGTTTAATTACGCTGGTAAGAATTTAGAATGACTACTTGGAAATTTAAGTCGGTAGGTAAAATTTTATAAAGGGTCAACTGGTACAAATGCGTCTGTGGGGCAATTGCGTCTATCGAGAATTATTGACAAACTCTTCACAAATAAGGTATATAACGTCATCTTGTACAGATTATTGCAACTAAAGATAGAAAAACGATGTAGGTGGCGCCTAATGTGTGAAGGGTTTGTCAGTAATTCTCGAAAGACGCAATTGCCCCACAGACGTGTTTTAGTCGTTTTTCGGGATGTAGCCCGGTGTAACTGTTGCGAAGACGGATCTGAGCAGTAGCGCATTTGTAGCGCCTCACTCAACTGCCGTCTTTGTACTTCTTCACTCCACAAAACTTCAAGGCTAGAGTGAGTAAGTACCTCATAGGTAGTCGCGCTCCATCTTAGACCACAACGTCGCTTAACATCTTATTAGTATACTACATAAAAATAAAGACGCATTTGCCCTAGTTGGCTCTACTTACTTACGTACCTTCATCACTTGCACATTTCAGTGACAATTTTAATTAGACACTTACTGAATATTTTTTTATCAAAAATTGGTTTCCTTCCGCGGTTTTACCCGCTTCCACGACGAAATTATAACCGTGTAGTTACCTGCATATCTAGTATACCTATATAAAGTTCAGCTTCAGCGAATTCTGAAGCTGAACTTTTTTCTCTTTGCTGAACGTTGTTCTCGCAAACCTATATAAGACCATCTAACCAACGCAAACATCACCAATTAGCACATCTATACACCGATAAGTTTGCATTTATACCTATTACCTTTCTAAATTTTCAAAACTTTAAAAATGTGTCAATTAAAATTGACGTTGAATAAATACAGCAATAGCTCCCGTACTAAAGGGAATGAGGCCACATGCCAATAACACAATGTACACCTCTGCCGCTATCTGTTCTGTCGCCCCGACATTGTACGGAGAAATGGCAAATCCGTGTTGGCATTCCAACTATTTCTACTGCCATACCTACTTGGCCTTTTCTAGTACTCGGAGATACAGATTTATAGAAAAATATTGTTTTTGGTAAAAACAATTTCACAGCTCGTGTGTTTCTTCATAGGGTGTATCTCCGACTAGCAAAGATTGACAGTCAGATCATATATTTTTTCTTGTCATTGGCATGGTGAAAAAGTTCTTCATGATTCTGTTTCTTTTAATGTTTTCCGATTTTGTTGGCATGACCAATATCAAATTAACTAAATTTTATTTCATTACAAAATATAAAAGTTGTACTATAGTACAGTTGCGACAAGTCAGCTATATAAAGTACTAGCTGCACCCCGCGGTTTCACCCGCGTTTAAAAAGTATCCTATGTGCTATTCTAGACTATAATCTATCTCTGAGACAAAATTCATCCAGATCCGTTTAGCCGTTCTGGCGTGAAAGAGTAACATCCATCCATCTATTCTTGCAAACTTTCTCGTATATAATATTAGTAGGATGTTTTCTGTTTTTGTTGAAATGACCAATAACAAATTAACTAAATATTATTTAATTACAAAATATAGAAGTTGTAATATACTAGAGTTGCGACAAGTCAGATAAATAAAGTATTTTCTCTATAGTGTTCAGGCTATTTTCTGAGAAAAATAAATTTAAAAATCCATGAAAATGCTACGCTAAAGAGAATTGACCACAACTTCCTGACTAAATACAAGTGCTCAGTAAAACAACATTCAAAAAAATACAAAAACTTTAAAAGAGAAGAGAATTTAAATGAGCACAAACTAGATTATAGCTACTGAAGTACCTATACGATACGTACAAAACTATTCAGAGCCGGGAAGTCATATATGTTAAATGAGACACGCTTCCAAGCAAACCACGTAAGCCTCTCGAATGCGCTACCACAAGCCTTTGTGCATACCTACGCAACGACCTCGGCCGGCGCCATATTAATCCTGAATACGGGGATGCCTACTGTTACTAACTAGATTTACCATTTTGCTATAGCTAACAAGGCTAACAAGCTTGGAGTAGAGTATAATTAGCAGCAAACACTCATAACTCTAAACAATTTTTAATATTAAACTGACCCTGCAATGGCAAAATGAACAAGCAGTTCTATTGAATAATATTACTAGCTGCGCCCTCAGGTTTCACAGGTACCGCTATTTCTTTCAGGGTAAAAAGTACCCAGAATAGGGCAGGGAAAACATACAGTAGAGAGCATAGGAACCTCTCAACATAACATGTTGAAAGGCATAGGGTATCTGTTAAGTTGAAAGGTACCCTATGCCCTTTTCTGTACCCCTGACGACGTGTATGCAAGACTTCATGGTGATCGGATGAATAGGTAGCTAAGGCGTGAAAGCATAACATATAAACACACTATAATTATAATAGCACTTTCACGTCTTTAGAATAGGAGAAGGATTGAGATTGACACTCAACGAAATGTGTTTTCAGAATCAGAATTAGAATTTTTTTTTGAGTAGTAGCAGTTTAGTAGGCAGCTTGTGGATCGGGAAAGCATCAGACATTGTACGAATATAAAACTCTAGAACACGGTGAGGAGTGGACGAAGCTGAGCTACATTTATCTATTTATTTATTACATTTACATGTAACTTTAGCCCAGTTTAGCCCATCATTGTTTGATCTTCGTGACAGCATTCGTAGGTAAGTGTCAATGTGCCAAATTCAATCCGTAAATTCGTAGAAAAAATAAATGCCTAGGCGAATAATAATTTAATCTGGAATTATTTATTTTTCTGACATTTTGCTCGTTGAGTATTTGTCCAAAACAGTTGTTTAAAAGTTTAATCGGCTAATGAAGTTTTGGTGAGCTATAGTCTAAATACTGTTTAATATTAAGCAACACTTCATTCAAAGGTTGCCTGGTAGACACCACCGTGCCAACGCTTTTAGTTTTGTTCCAACATTCATTAATTAGTCTTTTGTTGAGTTAATCAAGTTCCTTTGGCAGTCAAATGAGTATTGAAACCATAATGAGCACCATTTCCGACCCGCCGGCGTTAATTAAACAATTAACTACTGCGTAAGGATGTTATTATGTTTTTGCAAATTAATTTTACCAAATAAATACTCAAACTTACGTTTGAAAAGTCATGCAAAATTAAACTTAATATTAATGAGCAAACTTCTTAAAAAAAATTATTAAATTACTAGCTGCGCCCGCGGTTTCACCCGCGGTCTCACAGGATCCGTTAATTTATCGGGATAAATAGTACTATTTGTCCTTTTCTGTATCTCAGACAACGTATGCAAAATTTCATGATGATCGATTGAGTAGTTAGGGCGTGAAAGCGTTACTCACTTTTCGCATTTATAATATTAGTTAGGATTGAGTCACCACAGTAAATATTAAGATAGCACTCTATATATAGAGTGCTATCTTAATATTACATAAAACGAAATTATATAAATAAATATGTGTATATAATATCGTTTTTGTCTTTACAACAACAAATAAATCAAGTAGCTTTACACAATGTAAGTAAACATGTAAGTACTCGATTTAGAATAAAAAGAAGTACTTATGTGCTATAAAAAGAAGTTCATCTTGAAAATTGCCTAAAATGTTTTCAAACTGTGTTGATAATAATATTATACTCGTATTCGAAAGAAATTAGCAACAACAGTAGGTACTTGTGACGATCAAAGATCATAAAACGATTCAAAAGAAGCTATAGCAATGGGCTTAGTAAGCCTTTGAAGCTCAGTGGATTCCCCCTAATCCCTACTCCATCCCTCCTCATATTTTTATAACAACCTTTATAAACATAAATAACTTGTCCTTAGACTGCCCACGTATTCATTTATCGTTAACCAAACGTTCAACGTTCATTCGTAAAAAACCTTTGAAGACATTACCGGAGTAACGAACGCAATTACGAGTAGGTACTGCCTTTGAGTTCGTTTTTATCCAATTAAGCCGAAACTACGTTCCTGGGGGCATAAGTGCGTGTTCAGACTATGAAAATCAAACAGACGTTTGTCGCATTTCATACAAAATTATCGGACCTCCTTTCAAATCACATACTGGTGGAATGGAAGATGCAGGTTGTGATAAGTAGGTACATTTTATCAATAGGCGATTTGATTTGGAACGACGCGGCGGATGTACGTTCAAAAGACAACAGTATAAAATGTGCTTAGAGTAGAAGAGCGAGACGGAAAGATATAAAGCTGATATTCAGTATACTAAATACTACATAGAAAAAAATGTCGGAAGTCGCTAAAATGAGAGAAAAGGTTTGTCTTTGCTCGGATTATAGTGCATCTCGCCATCTCAAAATTTGAACAATGGGTGAAATCTCAACGGCTCTACATCGACGTTGAGACATAAAGACATAATCAATTATTTTTCACATCGAGCATTTTTCATTTTGTATATAAGCAACCGACGTCCTCAGGTATAGTGTGAACAAGCACTGTTAACGCAATCGTAGTTGAATAAACACGACTGCGAATACTGTCGCGAAAACTACTAAATAAATAATGCAGACGTCCAGCAGAGGTTAATTTCAAGTTAAAATTAACAGTTTGTGTTGTAAGGTCGGAAGTGAAACGCTCAACCCGACCCAAGAACACCATAAATCATAATATGGGACCAAAACAAGAAGCTCGCGCCCGCTTTCACCGAGATTCCTAAACAACTTCCTAATCCAATTTTGCTTCTCTCTCTGTTGAGTCACGGATAATGTTTAGAAACAAATATTGGGTTAGGGAACCCCCTAAGTATTCTCAAATCTTATTAGGGGTTAGTCATAATATCAGACCTCAACATGAGCATGAAGAACCACTATTTTCGAGTTGTCAAGATGCCATTATTTCGAATCGAAAGTGTTACAACTTTGCTCTCGAATAATAAAAGTTTAACAGGTTCCCACTCTCGCGTCTGTTATTTTTAATAAGAAGTTTTGCTGCATAGTTGGTGTTGGTATACTTTTCAAAGTTTAAGACATTTTGTGCATTACGGTTGTTTTTAAATTACTAAATCATCCGCTCGCGATTTAGAAATATTCCGTAGCAATTTCGTAGTGGTTTAGTAGCAAAGCACTACGAAATTATTCGTAGGAATAATTATGAAATTGTTTCTTTATTTTAATGAAACGATTCTGTTGTACCTGGGCTTTATTACTCCTGAATAGGTATTTTTAAAACAACCTACGCTACGCTGTGTTGTTGTTATTTTACGACCGAACATTTTTGGACTAGTTATTATTTTTTAACTTACATCATCAAGCAGGTTTTTATCATGGTCGGCTCATCTTACTTTATATGTTCGTTTGTTACTTTTTGAAACTCAAACGGATCGAAGGATTTGTATAAAAATTCGAATCGAGTATAGCTTATGTCCTGTATTAACATTGACATTTTTTTGGCCGTAATTAACGCCACAGGCGCATATAGTAGATAGTAGGTATAGATAGTACTAGATTTACAAATTCGAACAAGTGTTTTTTTGCAGCATAATCTTTTTACAAACTAATAATATATTAGAAAGTGTACAAAATGCGCGTTTACTGCTATAAAGTTCATTTTATTACATTGGACGTAGCACGGTACGTATGAGACAAGCTTGCACCATTCTGGTTTTATGCTGGCAAAATTTGTTCTAGGTTATGAGCATATTATGAGCACGCTGTAGCTCTAGTACGAGCCCGCAAAGAATTACGTTATGACTGAGATATACTTGTAGCTCGTGACCTACAGATTGCTACGACAAAATTTTCTGTAGAGCAAGTGCTACGAAGAACCAATGTAGCAGTTGGTTACGCCAATAATATTCTGCGCTATTTATACTTAATGACTACTCTTACGTATGTTCTATACTCTAGTCTACAGATATTAAGTAAATATACTTTTCAAGTTTTTTTAATTATTTACAAGTTTTAGATACATAGTGTTCTGTAGGATATCTTGCTCAAAAGTTTGATACTAAACAAATATTATACTCTACTGTACCTAAAAACGAGTACCTATTCCAATAAGTATTTTAAAAAGTAAGATTAATTAACGTTTGCCGTAGCTGTTGGTATTACAAACTATGGCAACTTGAGCCATAACAAAGATAATTACTAAACTTTGACCCCTATTGATTACATAGCGCTATTAAATGCCCGCCGATACGGCCCCAACCAACGGTAATTTACGTCCTAGTACCTAATATTACAAACTTTTTGTTGATTTTGAAACCGCACAATGGAAATGCCTAGAACTCGAATCTATTGTTAAATTTAGACGCTCGTTCTCATTTCGTTTCGTATGAATAAAATTGGTTTTGGTAAAAGCAATTTCTGTAGAAATTGTTCTACATAAAATTTGGACGTCATAAATAAATCTAAAACGCTGGAGTATTGTAATTGCTTAATTAATTTCGTTTTTGAGAGAGATCTCATGTCGCCCGCAGACCGGAAAGAAACGGAAACGGTTCGGTTTACGGTCGGGTAAAAAATTTAATTGGCCAATGTGGAAACGTTGAAGAAGGCAAATGTTTGTCGGGGGCCATTTGGTACCCACAGAGTGTCCGGTCCTCGCAAAATTAGGGAAACCCTTGACGATTTGACGGTCGGCCTAGAGATCGTTTGGTCTATGCTAGTGACTTGTTTAAGTGACGGAAATTTTGCACGATTTTGCATGTTTGTTTATAATATCACTATCTATAGAAATAAATGCATTTTACATAATACTAATTATTATTTTTTGTAATCACTTGTGCACTAATATTTTCATAACATTTAGATGGTCATGCTTTTCCCCCGAGGGGGCTGTCAGAGGTGTAATACAACACCCACACTTCGTCAGACGATATTCAGTCCCAAACGTGACAGGGGTGAGCCTGTCGCCATACACCGGGCAGTCTATACGTCATGTAACGTACTATATGTCATGTAGCAGATGACATATTGCACGCACATATGTTAACACAATGAACAAATTGGTGTGTGCCTTCGGCTGGGTTCGAACCCGCTCCCTCTGGCTTGATAGACGGGCCTTCTTCGGCTAGGTTATCATCGCTAATATTTTCAAGTAAGTAAGTATTTAATCACATTTTAGGTGAATGACAACTCATTTTTGTAAATATTTTGTGCTTCAGTCAATAATCAAAAATGTGATTTACAATACGAGGTTTAAAAAAGGTATGTTACACTTACATACTAAAATGTTTGCCGCTCTACTAAAACACTAGCACGTTTCAAACTATCCTTCAAACGCATTCTAACTTCTGAATTTATTAAAGTCCGGAAGCTCGCCCACTGTCCTGATTTCTTTATGTCGCGGGATTTCCTCATGTAAAATATAGCGTTTTCCATCTAATTTGAATGAAAAAGAATATTTTGAAGAGTAAATTAGCTAATTTTGCAAAACGAGCGCCTACAATTGTCCTCGATTGTCGATTTACAGAAATCCTAAAAACCCAACATCATCAATTTTATCTTTGTAATACGTGACATGAATTGTATATAGGTCTTCAAAATCCAATTTTGATCCATTAGAAAAGTGGGATTATTGTTTGTACCTACTAGCAGTGTGTTTAAGCATCTAAAGCGTGCTACAGACCAGCTATAATATTATGAGGCGGAGACAGACTGAAGCCAAACCTTACAATAATCTAATTCGACAAGCCGATACGCTCATCGCGAGCCTATCGGCAGCTTGATTTGGGGCTCGAAGTGAGCGCACTTTACAGGGTTCGCGAAAAAGTAACAACAAGCTCGTGTGCGAGCGGCTCGTCTAAATTGATACGGCGAACTGTTACCCGAACACGATATGTTACGACTAAACTTTCTCAATTAACTCCTTTAAGATACCTAAGAAAACAAAAAGAAAGAAACCCTTAAAAATCAAAATCATAAAAATTCATTAATATGTGAGTAGTTTCCAACCAATGACGGAGGTATTCGGTGAAATACTAAAGATATCTAGTGGTAGCTAGCTAGTCTGTGACACGCTTAGATGATGTAATACTATTCGAAACTTTCACATTATTTGGGCTTTGTCCATCATATTTTCCGAAAGGATTTTCTAAAGTTGGATTTATTTGACATCGAAACCCACTTCGTACAAAGCGTATTCAATATTACGTAAGTGTTTTTCGGACCTACAAATTCATGTAGGCTTATAAAAATTTCAATGCTTTTAGATGGAATTGGACTTTAGTTTTACTTTGTTTTGATTTTGTGGCTTATTCAAAACGCAAATTAATAAATTAAAAATAGCTAAAAGTATCCATGTCCTTGTCTAATACGCAGCAATAACAAAGACAGGTATATTTTTAGCTCGTTTAGATTGAACAATTGTAGTTCTAGATTGGGCCTATTATGTAGGCATCTCTAGATTTCAACTACAAATAACATTCATTAATTTTCATTTTCACCTATGGCCAGTATGCTAAAACGCGCTCAGTCAAGAACTTCGATTTAAAACTGTTTTTCCATATAACATAACATATCGTCACGCCTTTCCCCCGAAGGGTCTGGCAGAATTGTAATACAACACCCACACTTCACCAGACGATATTCAATCCCAAATATGACAGGGGTCGAGTCTATCGCCATGTATCGGGCTCCAGTCATGTAGCAGATGATATACAATACGCACATATGTTCACATAATGAACAAATTGGTGCGTGCCGTCGGCTGAGTTCGAACCCACTCCCTCTGGCTTGATAGGTGGGCCTTCTCCAACTAGACTGTCAACATAAAACTGTTTTTATGTATGGTAAAACCAGTTTTAAATCGTGATTCTTGACAGAGCGTCGTTTTAGCTTGCGACCCTGAGACTAATCTTGTACTGTATGGTTGCAAATAAAATATCTTGAATCTTGAATCTTAATGTTTCCCCAGAATCTAGATATAGATTTCTCTAGATTCTGGGGAAATATGTACAGTACATCTATATTACATAGGTAATGGATTCTTACTCTCCAAAGAAATCAATTTGAGCTAAAATAGAAGCCGAAAGTCGAACACTTCTACGAACATTTTCACAAATTATCACAAACACAGCTAAATACTCGTATTTAATGATAAGTAGAAACAGTTCCAAACAAAGTTTTCATGTACTTATCAGAGAATGTAAGTACACAGTGTAATTAAACTTAAATAAATAATAAATAAACTGTTGAATACATACTTAAGTAAGTAAATGCTCAAGTAAAACTCATTGTGAAGATAGAACGAATAGAAATGATATTAAAACCAGTGCAGCTCTGAGCAAATTAACCCATAAAACTGTAGCAGTTTACCATAGAAGCACTTTCTTGGTAGATAATTCTGAAATATTATAACGTAGCAGTGCTAGGAGCAGAGATCTTTTTATTAATTACTAGCCATTATCCAAGATTTCGTTCGCGTTTATTCAGAAAATAGTATCCTTAAATCTTCCTCGTGATATACTGTAACTAATTATTGATTTTTATCAAGATCCGTTCAGCCGTTTAGCCGTGAAAAGCCTACAAACAGACAGACAGACAGAGTTACTTTCTATTTGAAAATATTGTATAATATATCTATTGTATATGTATTACTAGCTGCGCCCCGCGGTTTCACCCGCGGTTAAAAAGTATCTTATGTGTTATTCTAGACTATAATCTATCTCTGTGCCAAATTTCATCCAGATCTGTTCAGGCGTTCTGGCGTGAAAGAGTAACAGACAGACATCCATCCACCCATCCATCCATCCATTCTTACAAACTTTCGCGTTTATAATATTAGTAGGATATTAGTATGCCATGTATGTTTATGGAAGTATAATCCAAATATGTAGTTTAAATAGGTGTATCAACAATCTTATTTTTGTTAATTTTTGCACACCCATGTCCCATATCCATGGGACATGGGTGGGATGTCATACGTATCCTCTCTTTCTAAGGTTGCCTGGAAGAGATCGCTATTAGTGATAAGGCCGCCAGTTGTTACACTACAGTTTAAGTTTTTTCTGTTCTTTTGTTTTGTTATTTCTTGTGTGAACAATTAAGTGTTTATCTATCTATATATCTAGGTATATATAGTATGTGGAAGGTATAGTATAGATACTTACTTATTTTCCTTGTATCCTCATCATCAGCTCGTAATTGTCCACTGCTAAGCATATAAATCTCTTCAGTCTTGAACCAATATTGTCCAAGTTGCTAATTCCTAAAATAACCTTTTTTACACCGAATAAAATAACACAAAAGAAAGCATCCTGTTTTAGACTCGATTTTGAGTGATGTAATGTTCCGAAATAAAATGTATCCTCTGACCTTTACTGTGAATCTTGCCCAATTCAGGTCAGCTGTCCACATGTGAATAGGGAACAAAAAGTCAGAAAGACAGCAGGACAGCAGTCCGTTGTGTGGTATTTATTGAACAAATGATACTAAATTCTCTCTTAACAATAAAGTTGTATAGCCTCAAAATAGTTTTACAGCGTTTTGTCCTTTTCATTCTTTTACATTTTTAACCCCCGACGCTTAAACGACGGGGTGTTATTAGTTTGACGTGTGTTTGTGTGTGTGTGTGTCTGTGAAATCGTAGCTCCCGAGGGATGAACCGATTTTGTTTTTTTTTTGTTTGAAAGGTGAATTAGTCGGGAGTTTTCTTAGCTATATTTGATGAAAATCGGTGTTGGAAAAAATCGAGGTTTTTAATGTTTGATTTATTTGATAGAATCGTAAAAGAAAAAAAATAACTATTCTGAAGCTATAGATATAACGTTGATCGCTAAGGAGGTTAGAGTATGGAAAAACGAACTGGCGCTTGTATATATTTATTTATGTTTTCCTTTGTATATTCACCTGAAGAAAGCTTAGGTTCTGTTTCTTCGAATGCTAATCTTTTTTAAAATTTTGTAGGCACGTAGTTCGTACAAAAATATTTCTTAAGAGTCCGGCGACCACTTTAGACTAACTTCGCAATGGCTTAAGGTTTTTCATAACCATTTCGTCTAGAAGAGGATGACGAGCGAAGAGAGCATGTAAAGATACTGACGAGCCTTTAAAGTTACCTACAGAGTGACAAAGTGGTTTTTTTTATGACTTTTGCACTTCTCTAATCATTCTTAAATAACTAAGAATGTTACTTGTATTATGGATTCATTTAAAAGCTAATGATGTAGACAACCTCCCTATGTAAAGGGATTTTTGATTTGCTTTGTCTATCTATTGAATAAATCAGTCAAAAGTGACCCCTTAAAAATGTGGAAATTTTTCATAGCCGTATTTTCACTTGAGGACGTTTTTTAAAGAAACCAAGAAAATAGGGGCGGAGATATAGTTCATTTAATTGTACATGCAAAATTTCATTATAATCTGACAAATGGTTTTCAAGAAATTTGAGAAGCGCGTTTGCATGGAAATTTCAGAGCGTCGCGGCCCTCTTAAGGAACCAAATACTTACCAGCAAAATCAGTTAAACGGTTATGGTCGCGAGCTACTGTTCAAAACGTCACACTTCTAAGAACTAGTAACTAAGTACCTACATACCAGTACGACCTATTATTATCTCCCCCTCCCCCTTTCTCTTCCGCGATTCAAAGAACAACTTTATTCCCCTCCTCCATATACGGATGAAACTACGGAAAACTCTTCAAAGGCCTCACACTTTCCTAACTATTACTTAAGCTTTAACTACCAGTATAAATCTGGTATAACCTAAACTAGTTGAGCATTCTAACCGCACGCCACAACTGAAAGTGTGGAAGTGTGGCTAACTTTTTGACATGACTCCATTATTCCAGTGCATTTGCCCCCTAATGCCTGTAATTCAGCGGCCACACTCATGTCGCAGTAAAGATAGTAATGTGGCAGTAAAAACTGCCAAGTTATCTTGCCAGCCAGCCGTTAGAAGCTTTAAGGGGGTGACTGTCCTACAGTTTACGCAACTCCTCTCCGTCCGAACTTGAAAGGTAAATAAACATATCATATCATATCGTCACGCCTTTCCCCCGAGGGGCTGGCAGAGGTGTAATACAACACCCACACTTCGCCGGACGATATTCAGTCACATATGTGACAGGGGGCGAGCCTGTCGCCATACACCGGGCTCTAGTCATGTAGCAGATGACATACAATAGGCACATATGTTCACACAATGAAATAGGGTGTTATTTCATTGTGTGAACATGTCGTTTTTGTGTTTAAAAACAAAGTGTAAAGTGGCAAATCAACACTTTGTAAATATTAAGCGTTGAGCTTGCCCTTAACCAGTTTCATTTACATCACACCAAGTAACAACACTTTATGTGTGCCCACGTTAAAAATAAATATGGACCCAACATGTACTTGGTTACACGAAATGGGTCCTTACAATATTATGCCAAAGTAGTACTTACCTGATTTACTATTTTTAATCCCAGACATAAAAAGAGGGTTTTTTGGCGGAAAGCGAAAAGGTGCAGTCGTAATTTTGTGCTATTTTCTAAATCTTGTAATTCTTCGAGCGTTAAAGTGTAATAATGGTGGATTATTAAACTTTATCGGTTCGTTATGGTGCACGAGTTTGGGCAAATGATACAAACATTGCAAAAGGTGACTTTTCGTATTCTCTAAAAAACTCTACTTAAAGTTTCGGTAAAATATCTATTACTTTACTGAATTGGGGGTAAGGGGAGGTAAAGTAAAGTAAAGTAAAGTCAAGTAAAGTAAAATTTTATTGCTCAAAACTGTGTACATAAAAAGGTGAAGTAAGTATGTTAAAGTATCTAGTCTCAACAGTTTGTCCTAGCGGACGTGCAATATTTAACATTTTAGAAAATTATGTAATTATTACTAAACTAGATATTTACATGTAATTCACACCTCAATAAAATTAACATCAAACAAAACAATTTAACGAACAAACACTACTGACACTTAATTTATTAAAATGGCTTATTATTAATTAGTATATAAAATAATCTAAAAAATCTCAACAGTTTGGCCTAGCGTACATGCAATATTTAACATTTTAGAAAATTATGTAATGTTTACTAAACTAGATATTTACATGTAATTCACACATCAATAAAATTAACATCAAACAAAACAATTTAACGAACAAACACTACTGACACTTAATTTATTAAAATGGCTTATTATTAATTAGTATATAAAATAATCTAAAAAATCTCAACAGTTTATACTAGCGGACATGCAATATTTAACATTTTAGAAAATTATGTAATTTTTACTAAACTAGATATTTACATCTAATTTACACTACAATAAAATTAACATCAAACAAAACAATTTAACGAACAAACACAACTAACACTTAATTTATTAAAATGGCTTATTTTTAATTATTATGTAAAATAATCTAAAAATGCCTTAATTTTAGTTATAAATTAAATTGAGATCAGATCTTAGTGGCTAACTAGATTAGGTAAGTATAGTAATTTACTTTCTATAATATAAATATGGACCTGATCCATGTGTAGAGGCATAAAATTCTTACATGTCGTAAAGAGTTTTATCTACATGCCATTTAAGACTTTTTTTTTAAATTGGTGTCCTATTAATGATTTTATACAAATAGGTAAATCGTTATATGTATTTATAGCTATCATGAACGTACTTTTGAGAAACATTTCGTTATTTGCTTGTGGAACAGTAATGTTAAATTTTTGTTTAGAACGTAAACTCTCTGATCGAACAGATTGCTGTTCAAAAAAATAATTTTATTATTTTTTACAAACAAACATAGTTCTAAAATAAAGATGCCGGTTAATGTTAACAAGTCATTTTTTTAAAAACGTTTCTAACAAATAGGGATTCCCATCGTCAATTTCATCTGTTCATTATCACTCCATCATCTGTAAAATACTATATCAACTGGACACTGGCAAATGCACAAAACATGGTGACGCCAAATTCCCCTGTATAGGGGAACAAACAAAATAAAAAACAAAAAGAATTGTATTATAACTTTGACGTGTGTATTGCTATGTATGTGGCATCACAACTCCCAAACGAATTGACCGATGTTGATGCAGTTTTTTTGTTTAAAAGCTGTTGCGATCGAGATGGTTCTAGATTGTCGGGGGTTTTCAAATAATCAAGTAATACTTGTAACACCTGTGTCTAAACAAAAACAAGCATCACCTACAGAAACTTCTGAGTTAAATTATTTTGATCTTTTTTTTTTTGGCAGGTGGAAAATCTGCTACTAGACGCTCGAACCGCGATTGAGAGTCGCGTTTGGGCAGTGTGGCACACAGGCAACCCTCAGTTTGTGGAAACACTAAAAACCACCTGGTGGTCAGCCTCAATGCATGTCAAGGGGTTCCGGGATCTCGATACGGAACGCACCGGTACCCTTCTAGCGACGTGCTCAGAGCACTGTCCCGGTAATGGCATGAATGAGAATGTCACCTACAGCCACGCACCGGCACCCTCTCGTGCTACGGCGACACCTGCCATAAGTGCCGCCACCCACCCGGGATCCGTATACGACCAGCCGGAGTACTCACTTCAGCCGCCCACGGACCCAAAAGGTTCCCTGTTTATCAGAGGATAAAACTATTTTTCACACCACCTGCTCAATAATCCAATTTACATATCACGTAGTCTCAACTAAAGCAAGGCATTACGTCCCTAGGGTGAGAAATTTGCATGAAAATTCCAAGGGAGTTTCCGAGCAAAGAGGTCAATATGGAATGAAAACTCAGCATACGGCCACTGTGAGAAGAGTTTATTCGAAAATTGAACTGGCCACCGAGAAAAAACACGAGCACGAGCACGCACACCCACCATGAGATGCACGAAATTTAAAACAAAATACGGTGTTTGGTTTAACATAATATGTATTTTCATAGATTCTTTTTATTTCCTCGCAGGTGTGAAAAGAAGAGTTAAATACTCTACTTGTCATATAAAAGTAGAGTTAAATACTCTACTTTTCATCTCTAGGATCAAGCAGTGTCTTGGGCGGCTTGAACCCCTCGCTTCACTCAGGAATCTAAATAACTCTAGAGTCCCTCGTTGCACTCATGATGTAAAAAAACAAGGTCTGGCATCCAGCAAACACGTAATGACGTCATCGTCATCCGTCTCTTTCGAACTTGTTGTAAATGACTAGTTTCGGTCTTGCTTATGTATCGATTGATGTCACTACGTGTTGATGAATGGTATACCTGGTGCAGTATATGTATTATTAAGCCAAGGTTGCGCTCAGGGTTCAATAAGCCGCCTGCGACGAGAAGACACTGCTTTGTCCTCTCGGTGCATAATCTACTATTTTTTTTAATTCTAAAATATTGTATGGTCATAGGAACTACATTTTTTTTTTAACGAAGTTTTATTACAATCGGTTTAGCGAAAGTAGTCAAAAAATCTGCCTCAAATTTCGAAACATCAACTATTGAAGCTAACTATAACCGTTTAATAAACAATCGTATCTAATTACCTTGCCTACTCAACTCTACATAATTTGCATACATGTCCAAAGTCACTTTGTTTACTTTCACTGTATGTATGACTTAACTATTTACTCAATTGTCGCGGGTTTCAGCACCATGTTTAGTTCCGCGCGTCGGGTCCACTCACTTTAATAAAAGTTATTTAATCAATGTAAATCCAGAACTAACAAACCAAAATATTCCAACGAGGCCCATGATAATCATACGACGCAACGCGTGCGCGTGTTAACGATGTACACCGCCATCTAAAAGATTTGTGAACTAACTAAAATAGTTTGAACAGGTAATCCATAATTCTTTAAACTAAAGTCTACAGATATCCAAGTAACTGTTTGGTAATACATTCTTAAACCCAAAAGTAAAGTACCTACCTATCTCTTAGTAGATTCTAGACTGAACCCGTGAACTCTAATCAACCAATGAAAAGGTGCGTATCCATTATTTGCACCTTACTTTCTTAAGGTGAGTTGGTGGATTATTCACAAGATGACGTCTACAAACTTTTACTCTATCAACTAATGAATAAATGATTTCGCTTCATTTACCCACCCAGGGGACACGTCTAGCCTATCCAACTTTCTTTTCTCTTTAAACGATTCTCTCAACTTTGGATCTCCTTTCCATTAATCTACATTAGCTTCCTGCTGTAGTCTAACAAGAAAAAACGCTTATTATACCTATTCTGTCCTCGTTATCTGTGGAATAAAAACTTGCTTGCTTTGTGGAAGAAAACTTATAATAGTTTTGTCTTAATTCACGGTAATTCACTATTATATGTATTAATTCCGTACTCCTTTTCTAATAAACGTTGTATAGTTGTCTGAATAGCTGATAAGTGTTTCGTCTTTTTTTTTCTTTTACATTTTTAACTTGATCGAAAAAGACATAGCACTGTATACAACGTTTATAGTAAGAAAAAGAGCCAATCATATGTGTGTCGACTGTTTCTACTCGACCATGTGGAAACGGTGCACATCTCTAGCACGCAGGGTCCGGGCCAGCCCCAACACCATCCTAAATGTATTCGCATGTAGGTTTGACTGTCTGTACATGAACCATTATTATATGGTTCATGTACAGACTAATGACCAGTTGACGAAATGTTTGTGTAGAGCCATGGTTTAAACATCATGGTATAAGGTCATGTTTTATTTAAATTTATGTATTTATGAAATATTATTATTATTTTGCGTCTACACTGAATTTATTTGATTTTCTATATTTTTATATTTGACATCTTTTTGTACTTTTAATTTTTTGTATTATTTTATTTTATTGTAATGTAACTTTCTGTACTTATTATGGACTTGGAATTCTGAATTAAATAAATTGAATTGAATTGAATATGTGACTGCCTAGTCCCGTATTAATAAACCAAATTGTGACAAAACAATGTTAGTTGTCATAGTAAAATTGCAATCTTTTATTTTATCTAGTTTCAAAGTGGTTTGCGGTCGGATAGCCCTTCAGCTGTGGATCGGAAAAATTCAATCAAAGCTCGACTGGGCAGAGCCAATCACACAAGATACCGCAGGCTAGATGGAGCCTGATGTTGATGTACACACACACACACACACATATACTAACAGTAATATACGAGTGAATAAATACTCATTGACGTAGTGCAAACTTGTACGAGGAAAACATTCCATATTATCGCTTTTCCTGCTTAGTTGTTGTTTTGACCTTTTACTCGTTAAGCGATTTTCGGTAGAAGGTAACGGATGGTTAAGCACACGTTTACTAAGTAACTTTACAAGGTGCTGGTTTTGGATGTAGTTTGGGTTTAGGGTGTTGTTCTAACCTGTTCTAACCCGTTGTTTTAACCCGACAAAGTCAAAAACTTTGAGAAGTTTGCAAAATTCGAGAGAGAAAAAATCTAATCTTTATTCAAAATTAATCACATGGCATTTTTTTTTTTTGTATAAAGGCTCTATTATTTTTGTTTAGAATTGAATAAGCTTATGTTATAAAAGTTGTTTACTTAGAAGGGTAGAACCAGACCCTTAAGTATTACAGCACCTTATAAAATGCTATTTTTATTTAGCACGTTTGTGCCATGCAACATTTGGTTGGCATTTATATTGTGTAGTGACCGAGTGATACCAAACAGAACCTGCGATCTGAATCCATGTTTACACGCTACCTACTGTTTGCTACGCTGTAGCTGCAGGTGCTTTTAAACTAAAGTCAACGAACCAGGCCCTCGATCTACTAACCAATTAAATTAGATAAATAAATAAATATTGGGGCACTTGCACAGACGGTCGTCTGACCCCAAACTAAGCATAGCTTGTACTATGGAACTACTACTACTGTAGAACAAACACAATTGTTCATCGCATAAATGTTTGTCCTAGGTGGGAATCGAACCCACGCCCCCGAGCTCAGCAGGCAGGTTCACTACCAACTGAGCCACCGAGGCAGTCTGTACTTCATTATTATTTAAAAACAATTGTGTTGGCGACGCGCTCAGCAATTGATAATAAAGCTCAAATTAGCTATGGTTTAAGTATATTTTTATTGAAGCGAGGGTAGGAGCCGCGCTTTAGTACAGCCCGGCCACTTTGCTACGAGTTAAGATCTGCCAACGAACCGAGCGGGTGCGCCGTCGCATCGCGCCTATAATTTGTTATATTTGTCCGGTTGAATCAATAATTTGTGTTTTCCCTGTTTAATAAACAGTACTAAAATTGTCAAAAGTGTTTTTATCGCCATTTGCGCGCCAGTCGACCACCACAACTTCTACAAGTGGTCCGTCGAACCGGATCATGTTCCACACACCGGCGAAAACCAAGATGGTCGGCTCACAAGCGAGCGTTACTGGTCGCGATCGAGAAAAACGTGATCTCGACAAATTGACGAATAAAGTGTTGCAAGAGGCATCGAATAGTGCGCATAAGGATTTTAAAACACCGGTAGCTTCGAGCGTCAAGAGTGAAACAGCAAGGTCAAAAGGTCACTCTGCGACGTCATCTACTAAGGCACGCCGAGCACTCATTTTGGAAGCCTCTAGAAAGAAAGCGCAGATTCAAATGGAGCTGATTGACCAACAACTGGAAGCAGATTTAGCTGATCTAGACGAAAACAACTCATACAGTCCACTTAACGAAGATGCATGTACTAAGCAAGATGTCGAGCAATGGCTCGAGCGGAGTCGCCACGAAGTGCAGTCAGCCCCCGACGATGGTAATTTTCCGGGCGGGCTGCAACCGGCAACGGCCACGGCGACATACACCGTTGCTCCGACAGCACCTGCAGCGTCACATCTGCCTACGTCACAGCCTCCGGCGCCACCTACGTCACAACCCGGCGTCACCGAGACTGTTCAGATGCTAGCGAAAGCGCTGAAGGATCTAGCTTCTACGAGTGCACCAAATAACAACAACCTTTTAACTCGATTGTGTACGCCGAAGGATTTACCCGAGTTTTCTGGAGATCCACTAGAATGGTTGCAGTTTAAGCAAGCGTACAACGAGTCCACTGAAGTGTGTAATTTCAGCCCCAAGGAAAACCTATGGAGACTTAGGAAGTGTCTCCGCGGCGCGGCCAAGGATGCGGTGGCAGCTTTGTTTATTACTGCGAGCTCACCGTGCAAAGTGATGTCAACCTTGGAGCTACGATTTGGCAACCCGGAGTACATTATCTCAAAAATTATACAGGATATCAAAAAGTTACATCCAATGTCCCAAGATTATCACAAAGATGTTGTGCAGTTTTCTGTGAAGGTACAAAACATGGTGGAAGCAGTGCGAGCGGTCGGACACGAAGAATATTTACAAGGTATGAGCATTGTCTCTATAATATTGTCCAAATTCCCACCTTTATTATTGTCAAAATGGTCCGACTACAGTTATCCACTCATAACTGATAAGCAGAAATCACGAATAACTATTTTATCCGAATTCCTGAACAATGAAGCCGTAAAGATTTCTGCCACTTCAAATATTTATTTTGATAATCCTCGCACTGATCAAATAAAACAAAGAAACAATGATAATAATTATTCCAATCGCACACATACTCTTTTATTGCAAAGCGATGATGAAGAAAAATGTCAATTTTGCCGCACCTCTAAACACAAGCTTACCGACTGTAAGCAGTTCAAGAAGGCATTACGTAAGACCAGATGGCAATTTGCAAAACGTAACGGAATCTGTTATAAATGCCTACTGTCGCGCCATTCACGTGACGTATGTACTGCACCGCCCTGCGATAAGGACAATTGCGGTCAGTCACACCACCGCCTGCTGCATGCCGACCTAAACAAGCCGAAGGATGACGCGCCGCCGAACCATGTACCGACGACAACGCTGCCGACGACGCCAACGACGCCTGCGGAGTCTGCCTGCGAACCTGCGAACAGTAAACAAACGGTTACGTACATTAGTGGAAGTGAATCAACTGTGTTGCTAAAAGTCGTTCCTATCCGTATACATACCTATAACGGCATAATCAATACGCATGCGTTACTCGATGATGGTTCCACAGTGTCGCTATTAAGTGCGGGCTTAGCGAGACGTGCGGGGGTGACAGGTCGTCCCGAGACGATGCGCGTGCGCGGCGCCTGGGCTGATAAGGAATTAGTTTGTGAATCGGTCATCGCGAATGTGAACATTTCTAGTAATGACAATAAGGTGCATAATATAAGATTACGTTGTGTCGATAATTTAGATCTGCCGATACAACATTGTTCTGTTTTGAATTGTGATAATCACGGATACCTACTCGGCATTAAACATATGTTATGTTCGAGCGATGTAAAACCTGAAATGCTAATAGGTCAAGATAATTCTCATTTATTGTTACCGCTTGAGGTTAGATTAGGTAATAATAATGAGCCGTCCGCCACGTTAACTCCCCTGGGCTGGTGTGTTCATGGTATAGTACGAGCGGCGAGGAATGCGCGCGCGCGTCCAGAACATTCGACCTTGTTCCTTAGCTCGACCGGCGCGCCGCCTCCAGGCTATGACGATGCTACAACCTCGACCGCCGCCGCCACCGAAGAGGTTCGTTTATTGCGGGAGCTGCACGAGGAGGTACGGCACTCCTTTGCTCTCGACTCTATCGGAGTATCAGGTAAGCCTCGTCAAAATACTTACGATGTGTGCGCAGTCGCTCAGCTGGAGGAGACCGCCGAGCTCGTGGAGGGGCGTTGGCGCGTCGGCCTGCCGTGGAGAAGCGATGCTGGCGCCATGCCCGACGCCTATCCTAACGCTGAAAAGAGGCTAAAAGGGATAGAAAGGAAGATGAGTCGGGATAAAGATTTTGCAAGTAGGTACAGGGAACGTGTCAAACATTTATTAGAAAATGATTTCGCAGAGAAAATCACAGGTGTCCATTCTGCGTCTAGGACGTGGTACCTACCACATTTTGGAGTGGACAACCCAAATAAAAAGAAGTTACGATTGGTTTTTGATGCCGCCGACGAAGTGAACGGGAAAAGTCTCAATCACTACTTACTCAGGGGGCCGGACTTGTTGCCACAGCTTTTTGGTATTATGCTGCGCTTTAGGGAAAATGTTGTTGCAGTAACTGGTGACATCAAGGACATGTTTTTAAGGGTTAAAATCCGTCCCGAGGATCAGCATGCATTTAGATTCCTCTGGCGGAGCAGCCCCGCTGAGCCTATAGATACCTACGTGATGAATTCTCTTATATTCGGAGCTAATTGTTCTCCGTTCGTGGCCCAATTCGTAAAAAATTTAAATGCGCGGCGCTATGAGTCATCGATGCCTGCCGCAGTTAATGCGATATATAAGTCGCATTATGTTGACGACTACATAGATAGTTTACCTGATGAAGCAACTGCTATAGAAATCGTTAAAAATATTTCAGATATACACAAGAGTGGTGGATTTGAAATGCGTAACTGGACGAGTAACAGCGTCGCTGTTTTGGATAGCGTGCCGAAGGAGACCTTAGGAAGTGCCGCGGTCAAGTTCAAGGTCGAACAGGAGTACCAAGGTGAGCGAACCCTGGGACTCATCTGGTATCCGGGCGAAGATCAGCTGGGTTTCGACTTGTCCTTGAAACGAATACCTGAAGAAATTATTCAAGGTAAACAAAGGCCTACCAAAAGGATCATGTTACAAGTTGTTATGTCCATTTTTGATGTTCAGGGATTTCTATCGGTTTTCACCATCCAAGGAAAAATCATGTTACAGGATGCATGGCGCCTAAATGTAGGCTGGGATGACGTCATACCTGATTACATCTATAATAAATGGTGCAAATGGATTGATTTATTACAAGATTTAAATCGCGTACGCATTCCTAGGTGTTATCTTAGAGCGAGCAGTGATAATGATAACGCGCAAGAAAGCGAGACGGCACGAGGACCGGTTGACGGCGACGTAGCGGACGCTACAGAGATCGGCACCTGCGCTACGGTGAGCGGCTACGAGAGCGAGCATCCGTCTACAAGCGCTACGACGATGGGAGCGGTACGCTGCGCTCTAAACGCAAGTAGACTTAACAAATACAATGACTTGCAATTGCATACGTTTAGCGATGCTTCTGTAAAGGCAATGTGCACCGTGGCTTACTGGCGCTGGACGGAGAACGGGCAAGTACATGTCGCATTTATAGCAAGTAAATGCCGCGTCGTACCGGTGAAACCTCTGACCGTTCCTCGCGCCGAGCTGCAGGCCGCCGTACTAGCTGCGCGACTCGCAGATACTATTGTTAAAGAACACAGAATGGTACCCGAACAAAGATACTTCTGGAGTGATTCCACTACCGTGTTGCAGTGGATACGATGTAGCACACGCTCGTATAAGGCGTTTGAAGCCGCTCGATTAGGCGAAATAGATGACCTTACTCGCTTGACGGAGTGGAGATATGTGCCTACAAAGTTGAATATGGCCGACTTAGGAACTCGAGAAGAATTTGACCGAACGTTGTTCGAAGGTGAATGGTTCACAGGTCCTAAGTTTTTGTACGAGGATGAATCTTCGTGGCCCCTAGATGTCGTCAACCCCGGAGTGAGCGAAGTGAACGCAGAGTGCGTGACCGTGGTTCAAGACTCCGCAGCTAGCTTACCTGTTCCGGACCCGCAGCGATTCTCCTGTTGGCTCCGCTTGCTGCGCGCCACGGCTGTCATGCTCACATTTATTGACAGATGTAAAGGACTCACCTGCGAAGTAGACTGCGACGCGATGGCTCGCGCTGAGACTCTGCTACTGAAGAAGGCGCAGAGTGACTCGTTTTCCAGCGAGATATCTGCAATGAAAAATGGAAAATTAATATCAAGAGATAGTAAGTTACTTACCTTGTCACCTTATGTCGATGAAGATGGTCTGCTGAGACTCGGAGGCCGCATCGATGCTGCAACGGACGTGAACCTGGAAGTAAAAAGACCAATCATATTAGACGGGAAACATTCGGTAACGCGACTTCTTATCAGATACTTACACATCAAAGCCGCGCACGGGCACCAGGAGATGGTGGTGAATAATCTGAAACAAAAATATTGGGTTATCAGAATGAGACCGACGGTGAAACACGTAGTTTCGAGCTGCATGTTGTGTCGCATTAAAAAAATGTAAGCCTGAAGTACCTAGAATGGGTGACTTACCGTATGCTCGAATGGCCCATCACCAGCGCTTGTACAGTTTCTGCGGCCTCGATTTATTTGGGCCTATGGAAATGACATATGACTCCTAACCATTTTCTTCTAGGTTGCTCTCGAAACATACCTCAACTAGGAACCTTTCACGACTCCGACATGTACCTACGGAAACAATGGCATAAAGCTCAAAGGTTAGCCGACATGTATTGGCGCCGATGGGTCCAAGAAGTTCTGCCAAGCTTGCTTCCGCGAAGCAAGTCTGGAGGCGATCGGCAGTCCGCGTCGCTCGTATTTTCATGGATGAGTAGTGCTGGTTCAGCACTAGGTGGGGGAATGTTGGCGACGCGCTCAGCAATTGATAATAAAGCTCAAATTAGCTATGGTTTAAGTATATTTTTATTGAAGCGAGGGTAGGAGCCGCGCTTTAGTACAGCCCGGCCACTTTGCTACGAGTTAAGATCTGCCAACGAACCGAGCGGGTGCGCCGTCGCATCGCGCCTATAATTTGTTATATTTGTCCGGTTGAATCAATAATTTGTGTTTTCCCTGTTTAATAAACAGTACTAAAATTGTCAAAAGTGTTTTTATCGCCATTTGCGCGCCAGTCGACCACCACAACTTCTACAAATTGGTTAGTAGATTCGAAGCTCAGAAGTAAACCAATGAGTCAAAATCGGCAAATTCAATGTCAATTTTTCATAATGATGCCGTAGGATACTGACACAAAGTACATTTCAAAGATTATTAGAAGTATGAAACAATTTATTGGAAGCTGCTACTATCTGGCTCCGCTTTCTCAATAGATACTTACTGAAATAACATATCCTAGATAGGCTCGTAGCTTAGAAAGCCTAGCTCAAATAGCTTTTGTAATAGAAACAGGCAATCAAGAGTCGATGCCACAGAGCACATAATAACGTCTGAGCCGCTCTGAACACTGGCCTCACCCCGGCCTATTTGGTGCACACAATAATACAAATACATACTAAGTGCAGCAATGTTTACATTTGCAAGTTAACTTGCAAAATCTGAGCCGTTGTGTAAGTCTCTAACATTAGTAACATGTCTATTGTAAAATCTTGCAGTTAATTTCGCCAAATTAAAACTGCCATACAAACATGATAGTTAGAATATTTGTACACTTCGTTCAGTCAAAACCACTACTTTTGTTCGTGCAAGACGCAAGTGGAATTGCGGACAGTTCTTGCTGGTTTAAACTCTACATTAGCAGTAAGATAGATACAATCGAGAGACCTCGTTGTAGAAGCGACCACGCAGTCGATCGATTATGCGACGCAGCGGAAATGTATCTATAGATACCTACCTACTATTGAACCCTGTATTAGTGGTACTCTATGTAGGTGCAGCGCGGCCAGCTTTTTCTAGTAGCTGCGTCCTTTTTTCGTCCGATTTTCCCGTCTCTCTGCATTTTATGGAGAGAAAATATACGAAGAATGTATACCTTCGTGATACAAACTACCATTCTGTCAAATCGTCAATAAAAAGGAAACAAATGACAGTTTCTTAGTGTGGTTTTAGAGTTGAGCCATATAATCAGCCCTATCTTATATCTTTAAATGAGCAATTCTAGTACATATATATATATATATAATTGGAATCTCGGAATCGGCTCCAACGATTTTCATATAATTTAGTATATGGGGGGTTTCGGGGGCGATAAATCGATCTAGCTAGGAATCATTTTTAGAAAGTGTCATTTTATTCGTGTTTTATCGATAATCAACTTAAATAATACTAAAATAATAGATAATAATAAACTTAATTAGGGGGGCTGAGCTACCCACGTCCGTAGGAGTGTACTCTATTTTGATTCCCTACACGTGGTCCCCGGGTAGTGCTAACCGGGTAGCAAACTCTGGTGGGAGGCTTCGGCCGTGGCTAGTTACCACCCACCGGACCAAGCCATGCCGTGAAATGACCTAGTCGTGTTTCGGGATGTAGTCCGGTGTAACCGTTCCGAAGACGGGTCTGAGCAGTAGCGCACTTGTAGCGCCTCACTCAACTGCCGTCTTTGTACTTCTTTACTCTACAAAACTTCAAGGCTAGAGTGAATAAGTACCTTATGGGTCGTCGTGCTTCATCTTAGACCACAACGTCGCTTAACATCAGTCGAGTTGGTGGTCAAACGGTGACCTATTCTACATAAAAAAAAAAAAAAAAAAATATAAACTTGGAAGAAAAATAACAAAAAGGAGGCGTTTGAGTAGTCTCAACTGAAAAATATGACTCTTCCAGACATCTATTGGCGAATAATAATACTATTTTTTGTGAGCAACTAATTGCTTTAACGACACAACAGCAGATGGCGTTGTTAAGTAACACGAAGTCAATGAGTGTTTGCTTTGAGGTTAGACTAAAATCAATTGTTTATTTTCCAAAAAACATAGGTAATTAAAAAATAAAAAAAAATACCGAGCAAAGCTCGGCCATCCAGGTACTGAGTACTTATGTCTAGAGAATGTACCGTACTGTTTATAAACGAAAAGTGACAAGCCAAATTTTTTATAGTAGTGTGCGTGACAGGTACGTCTGTTACTAGGGTTCCGTCTTACATTTTGTTTATTTAGAACCTAACAGTTGGCTGTTATTTTTTTTGGGCCAGTGCAATATTTCAATTCAATCTATCTGGACATATCATTTATAAAAGCATGGGCCGTATCACTTTTTTAAATTGACCGTCACCTGTCAAACATTTTCATTCGTCACAAATAAGTTATTCGTACGCAGTTAGATGGGCCTACGACTACTAAATCACTATTATACAATATAATTCCACCCAAATTGCATACAGTAATGCGGGCTAAGCCCCAGCAATGTTTTATTCATAAATTATACATTCACCAATTTTCCAAACTAATTTTCCCGGAATAAACATACGCGTACTAAAATCGCCATTTGATGACCTATTTCTATTTACCATCACGTATCATAACATATCGTAACGCTTTTCCCTCGAATAGCCTGGCCTGGCCGTCCGGCGAAGTGTAGGTGTTGACACACCTTTGTATTGCAACCCACACCTCGTCGGACGATTTTCAGTTCCAAATGTGACAGGGTCGCCTGTCGCCATACACCGGAAGTCAGTTATATATGCAGCAGGTAACATTAAGTACACACTTATGCTCACACAATGAACTTACCAGTAACTTATTTACCATGGACATAATAAATTACTAGACAAAGCGTCCAGCACACCTGTCTCCTGGACAGATGGCTGTATAATTGTATCTGCCGTCAGCCCTCGTTACTTATCCCGTTAAGGAGGGTCTATGGAGGGCTAATTACTGAGGGACGATTGAAGGCAATAAACGTTTGTTATTCTCGGACTGCCTAACGTAATAGACCTGTGGAATGTGAAATTTTCAATGGCGGAGCTTTAGAAAATTACATAAAACTATGTACTTGTACTTAATTTTGATGTTCTTTTGTTTTCAGTTATATCATTATTAAAATTGCCAATAAGATGCTCGTTTTAGTTTCACTCGCGATTTATTATTCTTCCCGCATTTTATTTAGTAAATTGTTCGTCAATCCGTCTTCGTAATATTATTATATTATATTTTCTTGACACATTTCATCAAAATTGCTTCTGTTAGTTCTACCGTTATTATATTAAATGTAAACTAATTGTTTCGAAGCTTGCAATAAAGTCTTGACAATGCTTTCAGGATATTACTAAGTTAATGCTTCAGCATAATATTTGACCAAACTTAAAGATAGACAGATCCCCGAATCGCTCTGACTCCCGAAAATCTTTAACCTTAGAAACAGATCTGAAAGAATGCTCACAAGTTGGTAGGTATGGAATCCCTTTAATAATGCATGAACCTTCACGTCTATCCTTCCCACTTGTAACTCCATTCCTACAGGGGTAACCGAAAAGATCTAAACAAGGGATAAAGCACTTTGGAATCGATAACTGGGATATTTTGTTTGCACTACTCTACAGAACCGTGGGGAATAAATCCGGAATACCGTTCGGGATGTTGCATTTTTGTGAGGTAAACGATGAGACATGTCGCGCAGTAGAATCTTGTTATTTTGTTACGCGAGTCGACTTTATCGTACCTACATTGTTTGAAACTGGCGTTTTGTGTAAAAAATAAACCCCACAACAACTCAACGCAACACACAAACACAGACGCATTTACCTCAGCTGACCCTACGTCAACTGAAGTTTTGACGTGTTGCGTGTTGAACGTGTTGTTTGTACGGTTTGACAAACCCTTCACAAATAAGGCCACTAACACAATCTTGTACAGATTATTGCAACCAAAGATAGAAAATAAATGTAGGTGGTGCCTAATTTTTGAAGGTTTTGTCAGTAATTCTCGAAAGACGAATTCACGAATTGCCCGGCGCCTAATTTGTAAAGGGTTTGTCAGTAATTCTTGAAAGACGCAATTGCCCCTATTGATCCTACATACCTATCTAAGTATTTGTATCACACTTACTATGAAAAACACTACAAATGTCTCGCTCGTAGTGTTGATGAACGTTCTACATTTGATATCAGTATTAAGCACGAGTACATATTTATTGTCTACAAGCTGCGCCCCGCGGTTTCACCCGCGGTTAAAAAGTATCCCATGTGCTATTTTAGCCTATTATCTATTTCTGTGCCAAATTTCATGAAGATCTGTTCAGCCGTTCTGGCGTGAAAGAGTAACAAACATCCATCCATCCATCCATTTTTACAAACTTTCGCGTTCATAATATTAGTAGGAGTAGGAAGATATGTTTGCCTATTTTATTACCTATAATACAATCTATTGGCCGGTTCTCAAACATTTACGCAATAGGATTATTAATTACCAGTATCTCATATTTTATGGTAGGTTAGTAAATATTTTATGAAAATATTTATTACAGTTGCAATAAAAAGCGATGATCAACCATGCTTAAGTTTAATTTACGCTGTTATAAAGCGTAGCGGGTGGCAAATAAAATTAAAATAAAGTACGACTAAGGAATTAATTATAAAATAGTTTTGGTAAAACTTTGTGTTGAAATAACGCTGATATTTACAGTACGTAGGTAAATAAAAAATCTCAGTTGTTTATTTTTGTTTTCTCCAGTACCTATTTACAAAATAAATTCTTTACAATCAGTATCTCAATTTAATAAAACTGTTTTTGACATTTGTAATTTGATTATTTATTTGTTTATTTTTGTACTTACTGACATTTTGATTTCGTCCATTTCTAGTTTATTAATTCACTTTATCAATTTACATCTATTAATCTATTAATTATTAATGTAGTGCAATTTATGATGATAATAATGTGACTGTTACTCTTATTTTTTAAATTAAACTTGCATGAGTCTATGATACTTGATGAATAATTGATTTATTATTATTATTATACTCATCTGTTTAATTTTATATAGTTATACGTAATGACCAAAATATACACTCACTCCAACTACTTCTAATACGTTAGAGTTTCAAAGTGGACTCAAAATCATAAATCTCACCGATGTATAATCTAACTTTAGATTGTGTTTGTGCAGCAACATCGACAGCTGCTCCAGCCAACATGCTTCAATAGTTCTCGACACAAATTATACCGCAACCGGATTATACGAATACCTACAGGTACCTATTCATCCTGTCTAATAGTACTCTACTAGTGGTGCTGTGAGCCTCGTGTCCCATTTCTCCACCATTTTGAAATTAAACCCATTCCATTACCTACCCAACCAGCACACAAAATTTTGCATGAAGCGGGTGAGAAATGCGACCTGTAGTTGAGAGCAGCCGGACATCTGGACATCCGAACAACCGAACGCCGGATATACGAAAGCATACCTGTATACCAGTATACCTGTATACCAGTATACCTGTATACCAGTATACCTGTATACCAGTATACCTGTATACCAGTATACCTGTATACCTGTATACCAGTATACCTGTATACCAGTATACCTGTATACCAGTATACCTGTATACCAGTATACCAGTATACCAGTATACCAGTATACCAGTATACCTGTATACCAGTATACCTGTATACCAGTATACCTGTATACCAGTATACCTGTATACCAGTATACCTGTATACCTGTATACCAGTATACCTGTATACCAGTATACCTGTATACCAGTATACCTGTATACCAGTATACCTGTATACCAGTATACCTGTATACCAGTATACCTGTATACCAGTATACCTGTGTACCAGTATACCTGTATACCTGTATACCAGTATACCTGTATACCAATATACCTGTGTACCAGTATACCTGTTTACCAGTATAACCAGTTTCAAATCGAGATTTAAGACTGCGTGTGGTTTTAGCTACGGGCCTAATAGACCACTTGTGACAAAATAAGTGAAAAAAAAAAAAATTTACGCAGTTTAACTGGTTAGCTGAAATATTTTCCAACACTCACAAATTATATATACCTACAGTAAAACAAGACAGGCACCCTGTTTGCTTAAAGGCTTGTCTACAAAACAAATGTAAAAATAAACTAGGTATGCTTTTATTAACGAAACAAATAACACACACCAGTTACAAAGAAAATATAGACACTTTATTTTAGTACAATTACATGGTATAATTAATAGAACTCTCATGACTATTAGGAAATGTAAACATGGAACGGGCACACGATCATTCTAAGTCACAATAATGAATTGATATTTGATAAGACTATATGTAACTACACATACACCACAGGCCAGGCGCAGAGCGAGGCCAGAACACAGCGGTGCGAGGACACACTTGAAATATCAACAACGACGTACGACTCAGATGTAGCGTCGCATCGCGCCAATCTGCGATGCCACGACAACGTGCTGACGTTCAGCCTATTCTCATATACAATATCGTATGCGTTGCGTTTTTGCGTTGCATCAAAGCATCGCAGTAGAATTGGGTGGCGTCGTCGTCAAACCGCAATTTTATGGCCTCGCCCTGAGTACCTACTAGAAGTCGAAACATAATTGACAATTGACAAAACAGGTATGTAGGTATGTAACGAGCCCCATAGAAACTGAATAACCTATACCCAGCTATACTGCTGTTTAACCATGTTTCACAATTGTGAATGGCAACGTCGGATGCTGTCCGATACATCCGATGTCGGGGGAATGTTCGCAGTTTACACAGAAATTCGCGTCAATAGGTTGACGCCGTGTTCTGAATTGAAGTGAATGCGGTTTGAGCTTGGTCGAGGTAGTACCTAAAATGATGTGTTATTTAAATTGACATGAAAGATCTATCATTTAAATTAAAATTGCTAGAATATGACCGAGTAGTATATTTATAGGTATTACCTATTTACACGGAAAATACTCACGGATTATTAAGTTTGATATTTCGACTACAGTTTCAATCACTAGGTGTCCTTTTTCAAGGAGTTACAAAAAGTGTCAAAACCATACCAGTTTTCATAGTAAAATTCAAATTGATTTACACGGACAAGGATCCCATAAACTTTTCATGAGCGTGTTAAATTTTTCGTAACACGCTACGTGTGTCGTGGAGCTACGGCATGCTACGAGCGACGCACGCTACGAAAACATCTTCTACGAGTATCACAAGCGGATTAGCGGATCCGACTATTAGGGCGGGTTGTTTAGACGGTTGGTTAACGTAACATAAAGACGTCAAATTATAACGATTACATAGGACTAACGTCCGTTAAATAGGAAGCGTTGTTTCATCGCGTCAAATATTTGTTGTCAAAGTTATTTGAATAGTTTTAATTTGAAGTGTTTTTTACGTTTGTTTGAGAATCACATGACACTAATCAATGGTCAAAAGACCTGTTTCCGTAATCGTTATTCTTTAAACCACGTTAAGAGTGAAACAGCGCTTTGTCTGTGTTAACGATAGTTAGCGCCATTTTTACCGTTTACGCGTGGGCTAATTGAAGGCGAAATAACCCGCCCTTAATCAAGTAGAAGTCAGTGTAGTTACGTTAATTAAATTTTTAAAGTACCACTTACTATTTAAGAACTCTCAAGATTGAAGAAAGGTATTTGTAGTAACTAATGAACAAGAAAATTCTTATTTAGGAGATAAAGGATACAGCCATCTATTCAAAGTAAAATATTTAATTAATTGTTCTTTGCCGAAACGAAGTCTAATATTTCAGTTTCGTAAGTACCAATTATATTATTTATAGAAAAACAATACTTTTCTTTAAAATGCTTTGGATTAACGTGAAACTACTGTTATCTTTGTCATGCTGAGTAAGAAAAATCTTCTTTCTTTGAAATCTGTTAGTAATTTAAATACAGCTGGAAGACACGAGCAATATAAACTCGGATTCTGTCCTTATCTGAGCCATAAAAAGCTGCTCTGTGCTGAAGTCTCTGCAGCTAAGGATCCTGTGCTTAACCTCACATGTGGCAAATGACCGTCTGGCTACGAATCGACCAACTTATCCGTGCAGGTGGACAAATGACAAAACTAAAAGCTTCTATGTATGTGTAGCTCAGTTTTATTCAGAAAATACGAGGTTGGCTCCCAAATTCAACTTTTGCAGATTAGTTGGTCGCAATCACTGATAACCCCTGCGTAGATACCGTATTAACTGGCAGCATAGCAGTAGAAATGAAGTGACCACCAGAAAATTAGTTCGTCTGGCGTCAATGGATTGGCTATAATTTATGCTAGAACGAACAGGATTACAAATGGCCGTGGCAAATAGGCTATCTAATATTTATGGCTCTAGTAAATTGGTTCTCTAAGTTAGAAATTTTGTTTTGCAGGTATATTGAATATTGGTCAGCAAGTTAATAAATTACGTGCTGGGATTATTATCAAAAAGATATATATTAAAAACCTCGTTGTGATAAATAAAAGTCATGTCAAAGTTAATTTAATAAAACAAAACATAACATATCATCACGCTTTTTCCCCGATCATTTCGCCTTTCCGTGACAACATTACACTTGTGCCAGCCCCCACACTTCGCCGGACGATATTTAATCGCAAATGTGACAATGGGCGAGCCTGTCGCCATACACCGGGCTCCAGTCATAAAGCAGATGGATGATATACAATACGCACATTTTATTTTTACACAATGAACAAATTAGTGTGTGCCGTCGGCTGGATTTGAACCCGCTCCCTCTGGCTTGAGAAGTGGGCCTTCTCCAACTAAGCCTATCATCGCCTTAATTAAATTTTTACTTTAATTAAAAATTTCGACGCGATAAATATATAATACAAAAATATATCTCCCATGAACTTGGCGGAGAACAAACTAAATAAAGCATTTCAGAAGGAAGTTCCAGCTACAAATATTAAGTTTTGTCTGATCCAAACTTGCGCCACCTTCCCCAACCCCCACTTTTCTCTTTGAATGGCTTTTATGAATTTTAATCCGCGTTTCCTATCGCAGCGGAAGCTATTAATGTTTTTCTACCCTCCTTTGTGCTATTTTTAGTACTCGCTACTCTGAGGAAATGGAATTTTTGTCTTTGGAATGATAATTTTGATGTATTCGACGAAAACAACCCAAGTATCCAATACTTGTTACCAAGACCTACTTACTCGTACCTGCCAACCCACTTGCAAAATAACTTCGGATTGTTTTTCTTTTACTTAAATTAAGAATATTCTTTCCAAAAAGTTCTTAGTAACTAAGTTCTAAGAATCCAACATCTGTGGAGTGATATTTATTTTTGTAACTTTGAAACTGCGTAGCAAAAACGTATTTGAATATAGCGGCCAGCACGCGTCTCCCAGAAGTTTTTCACTTTGCGTCCCCATTTTCGATCTAAAAATTAATATTAGACTAAGTACAGGGACGTCAATCAAAGTCCGTCCAGCGGTGGGGGAGGGGGAAGAGGCGTCAGTCTGAAAAGATTTCTCGGAAATCAGGGGCGAGGCCAGCAAGCAAGGGACGGCCGAGTTCTTAACGAAATTCAATTGATTTGGAACACTCTGTTCAACATTTTTTTCACACGGAAAATTTGCTTACTGATTACTTTAATATTTATGATACTGCTTATTATTAGCTTTATGAAAAGATAATGATGCAAACCTGTAAAAACGTATAGAAGTAATTTCCTCTCGTGCTACAGCGGTAAGCCAAGACAAAAGCTCCTCGAATGGCTCTTATAGTGCCGAAATACGTGTAAGGGTTACTAACAAGTTTCCTCCTTCCTCATACAATATTTTTACAGCTGAGAAAACAACACAAAGTAGTTCTTCAAGCAAAATTACTTACTCGTACTTCAATATCGCATTTTCGTGAGTTTGTTTTGTATGATTTCGATCCGAACAAGAATAAATATTTTAGAAACCTTCTTAAACTCTCTCTAAAAGATCATTAGTAAAAAAATAGTATTCAATTAAATTAAATTTTAAAAATAACATATTTTTTGGCAAATAAATTTACGAGCACATTTAATGGTAAAAAGATATGACCTGATTCATCCCTTAGAAAAAAACGTTGAATGAAAGTGAAGCGTCATTTGGTCTGAGGCAACCAACATTTTCCAAAAATACTACGCAGCCTTTAATCTCTCGCATACATATTATATTTACAAAAGGGCCTGGCCGGAAAAATCTCACCCCATTAGCGCGTGCAAACCTACGAACACCCCGAGATTGAAATATGTAAATCTGTACGAGGGGCGGCTCAATATTAAGCGGCGAACATCTGAGCGGCGCCGTGGCGCATACATTAGTGTAGTTGGTAGTTCGCACTTCAATTCAACGTCTGAACGCTGTCACAACTCACAAGTCCAATCCTATTTGCATGGCAACTACCGCTAGTTCAGTAGTTACCAGTTATAGCTACATCTCTCCACCCCTCGGCCGGGCGCTCCCCCTGCAGCGTCCTACATGGGATGTGGCAACGCGATGAAGAAGGTGCGATGCGATATTTGTGTCGCATCTTTTTCATGTACTTACCGCTGTAGTACTACAAAAGTATCAAAGGATTTAATAAATAATAGTAATATAATAATAAATTCGCGACACTTTCACACACGGTCGCCTGACCCCAAACTAAGCAAAGCTTGTACTATGGCGGCCAGAGACTGATATACATATTTAGATATTTTTAAATACATACTTAAATACATATTAACACCCAGACATAGAACAAACACAAATGTTCATCAAATAAATGTTTGCCCTAAGTGGGAATCGAACCCACGCCCCAAAGCTCAGAAGGCAGGTTGACTACCAACTGAGCCAACGAGGCAGTCAATATGTAGCTGTACCTGCGCTTATGTTACGTTCTTTTTTTTGTTAGAAATGGGAACAATGAGACTTACTAGAGGTGTCCAAACCAAACTAGATTCCTACCAGGGTGCCAAGAGTTGACGAATACAGTTATGTAATTATGAAATAACTAGCGACCAACAAGAAACGTTATAAGTTTTTCGGGAAAACTCATAACTCACTTTCGCATTTATAATATTCGTTAGTATGAGAATATACAGGGTGTTACAAAAACCTTGTTAGAAATCTGCCAGGTGCGTATACAGTATCAACTGAATGCAGTTATGCTAGTTTAAATTAAATATTGACTAAAGAAAAATTACACATACCGCGCTCGGCCCTCCTAAAAGCGCGAACGCAGCCACTAATCGCGTCAATTTTATTTGTACACTATAAATACGCGTCGTACCGCTACTTTCTTAGAATAAAAGCCACCAACCAACAAATGGCACATATTTGTTAACATTTTTGTTAAATGTCCATTTTTCCTTGCGTTTTTAAACCGGTCATAACTCTTGCTGTTTTTAAAGTGCATTTTTTTTTTGCGCTTCTGCATGATTGCTTATACGGGTAAGTGTATGTACATGCCCTTCGATTTTACAACAGGGTTTTTATAACATGCTGTAGCCAAGCAAGGTATATGTGTCACGAAGACATTATTTACTTTATCTATAAGCTGAGTAATTCAGTTTTGTTAGCTATTCGCATCGCATTCAACCAGTCGCTTTTGATTGAGGTAGGACAAAAGGATAGCAGTTTGGGGGGATCCCAAAACGTTTTTGTTTCAAAGTTCAACGAAAACGTGTGGGTATCGACATTTGTGGTTAAGACGTACGTGACCCGTACGATTTCGGCGTCGATGATGTTAATAAGTTTGGATTACGTTTCTTGAATCAAACAACATCAATTTAAGCAATGCCAACTATTGCGGTATACATATTGCTACGCCAGTCGCGGAAACTATGCGCTAATCTGTGGCGATGTTGTTTACAACTACCGATAGGTAACGCAGATTAGACAATAGTAGCCGCTCGAGCCGCGCGTTCCATTGTTAAATCCGGAATAAAAGAAATCTTTCTGGAAAGCAATTATTGTGCACCGTTTTTATGATGTTTTTATCTATTTCATAATGGGGTGTTTATTTGAATCCGAATGTTCTAGATTGAGCGCGTGGCTCCGCGTGATAAACAACTTTTTGTGTGTTTGCGCTATTGTTAAATCGAATGCTCTGGATATCTTAAAATTGTATAAATACGCGGACGACCGACGATACGGCAGTCAGTTTTGATTACGCGTTCAAAGTGTTAACATCGAAGCAATTGTACGAGTAGTGTTCAGAGTGTTATAGTGCAAGTGTCTAATGTAGTGTAACAGTGTTTGTGTTTGTGTACTTGGTGAATAAAGTGAATCTTCGGATACATCGACGTTTCATTCCTTTTATCCAACCCCGCTCGTAACAATATTATATGCCATATCGTCACGCCTTTCCCCCGAAGGTGCTGGCAGAGGTGTGATACAACACCCACACTTCGCCGGACGACATTCAGTACCCAGCGAGCCTGGGTACTAATGCGTATGCATCGCGCCCAAATATTAATAGTAAAAGTGTAATAGTAAAGTACTCCTTACTACTCTTAACTCTAGTATGTATAGTTTACCTTTTTGTCTTCGTTGGCAGTTTATTGGTGGAAACTTTTGAATGGCTTATCTTCATAGCAATTTATGTTAGTAAGTACTTTCTTCACACTAAGTATAAGATTTTCAAGAACTAATTAGATTTTTTTTTGTCAAATCTAATATCATACAATGGTATAACTAGCTAGTGGAAATAGCTTAAAAGCTATTTAGTTTCACAATAAATAAAGCGCTCAGATACTCGGATAAACCACCCCATCACCCTCCCCTCCTACCGCTTTGCAAATTTTAACTGCACTTCCTAATTGAGTTGTGTTATTCTAGAGCTTGAATAAAAATACTGAAATTAAACTTTTTGTTTCAATTAAAATAAACTTGAGAATCACAACAGCTGCTCCTATCTACGCACATACCTAAATACGCGCAGCTGCTATCATTCTCAAGTAGATAATTAATAACTTGCCTACACTTAACAAATTATAATTGTATGCCATAAAAATAATAGGTATAGGGTACTCGTGTAAAATGGATACTTTTCATGGGTTTATGGCTTTTGGATTTGGTTTCTGATTCGTGGACATTCGTAAGTCTATAGCTTATTCTAGACATAGTATTTCAATATCTTTTCCTACGTTAAAATGTAGTATCTACTTCACCTTGGTCTGGCTTTTAGTCTTCTACTGTTATTTATTCTGTGGCCTGGCAGAGATATTTAAACTATTCCAATTTAGGAGTGCGTGCTAGAATCGAATCAACGAGAAATTCTCTGAAGACGGTTAAGATCTCCGCGAATTCGTGAATTAATTACAACTGCGATCGGTTATTGTTTGAATCACCTTGTCGCAAGTTGAACCTTTCTTTACCGCCCTTGATACGTCCTATTGTCCAGACGACCGCTGCAGGCCTGTAGTATGAACACGCATTTAAAAACAAACTGTATACTAGCACATATCTAGTTGAAAAATGAGTAGTATTACCCTAATCCTGTCCTAACTAATAGATAGATAGAAAAACTCTCTATTTTTCACAACATTCACGTACGTATAACGTATGTACGTCTACGTATATTCCAAAAATAACAAGACATTAAAAGAAAAAGAATATCGCTTAAACTTTAGTGACGGCCTTGTCACCAAAAGCGGCTACTATGATGATAAATATAAAGTGAGTTTGTTTGTTTGTACAGTTCCACGGTTTTTTCGAATCATTCTGAAAATTTGCATACTTTTTTACTCGGACTTTTTTTGTCAGGACATAAGAACATAGGTTACTTTTTATCTCGATATATTAACGGTTCCTGTCAATGACACCGCCACGGGTGAAACCACGGGGTGCGTTTAGTAAATAAATAATGTCTCTACGTGTTCGATAGAATCCCTACCAGCAGGGATTCCTTGGTAAGGATAGGTGTACAAACCGGAAAAACCGGAAAAAATGGAATAGCGAAAATGTCATCCGACAATGGGAAAGGCATTTTTCATAAATTTTTATCGAACCTTATCCGAACTACGCATTTTTAGAAAGAAATCATGCTAAGGATAGTTTACCTTTAATAGGATATATGATACTATAAACCATTAAAAAACTAGCTTACGAGTCCATCAATTTTATTATTGTTTGCATGGAGATCAAAATCTAATTGACTAGCCAAATTACAGAAGGCTACGCGAACCGATTCCGAACTTACACCACTCTTGCGTTTTAGTTATTAGAACCTACGATCATTAAGAGAGAGACGGTGCGAAAACATAAAAATGGACCGCATTAATTAGGTGCTGAACACAATTCACCGTAGTCACAAAACAATGCAACCAGTCGCAACAGTGATAATTATTGTTGTCTCGTTCTCGCTATAGTCTCTTGTACGTCTCTCTATCTTTATTATTGAGACACGTTACATAATTGTTTTACTGTCAACGGAGCTGTGTAGTGTCCGTTTGCTTTTTTTATACTGGGTCCGCAGGTTTATGGCTGGGTCTTTTTTTATACTGGGTATTAGAAATGAGATTCGTGCCGTTTCTTCCTTATATTAATTCGATGATTTTAACCCATTACAAAAAAATAAATTAAAAAAAAACACTGGCATTTTTGACTAAATGCTTGAGATGAATGAAGGAAACGTACGTACCTACCGACCCCACTTAGGTGGGATAAGGGTAAGAAGATGATTATTTGTGACAAAAATAACAACAAAATATAAAACACGTAGATTCAACGTACAAATATACAAACTACAACATACTACGTAATGTAGTAGTATAAGTACTCTGATTTAATCCATTTTCAATGTAAATAAAATGTAAATCCGTAAATAGCTGTAAGTTTATCTGTAAGTTTATTTCATGTCATTATTGTGAGCTGTGGATTTTGTTTAAATAAATAAAATAAAATAAATAAATAAATCTGATGAAAACAGAAAGTTAAAAAAATTAAACGTGAGGCATACATTGTTATAATCCAGGCACAGCCGTTATGCTCAAGACGAAGTAGTTCTCTTCAAAGGTTAAGCATAATAACACCGTAAAACTGGGCGATGTGAAGCACAAGTATTTTAATATTTATTAGGCAATAATGCTCAATGTGGGCTTTTATTTTCTTTTTCATTCCCATTGGCCTTTTAGGCGTAAAATGGGTTAAGTATGACGCAGCGTATTGTCCTACTTATATGCCTATTATAAAGGCGAAAGTGTGTGTGTATATTAGTTTGTTACTTCATCACGCCTTCCACTACGAACGGAGCGGGCTTCGTACGGACTCCGTTTCTTAAAAGCTGAGTGGTTGGCCCTTAATTCAGTGTTTTGACTTTAAGGCAAATCACTCAGCCCAAAAGACGACGTCAACACAACTGACGGCGGGTGACGTCAACGGAGTCATAAACGGAGTCCGTACGAGGCCCGCTCCGCTCGCTGTAAACGGCGTGCATAACACATTTTGATGAAATTTGGTATGAAGGTAGCTTACACAACATATAGGCCACTTTTTGATCACGGGTAACACCGTGGGCGTAGCCAGTGCTGAATAAAATCAGTGGAAGTTATAGGCCTACAGAAAAAATAGAAAAAACTATAGAAATACCTTATATTACACTATAAAGAAACGACATCTTGAGCTAGTATGTACGAATGAGCTCATATACCATTGAGAATACTTGTCTCTTACTTGTCTAAGAGCAAGTATTCTCAATGGTATATGAGGCAGACTAGCGACTTTTAGCATCGGCAATTGGCCAATTTGAGACTGGTGTGTTCAAACACTTTGAACGTGGCATCAGACTCTCAAAAAACAACTAAATTGATAATCGCTGATGCTGAAAGGCTCGGCTAATGCTAAATGTGTCTGCCCGAGCACACTCTGCGCCAGATACTCAGTACTCATTTGTACTTATACTCATTCACATTGCACCCCGCCTCACGCAGCTCTTCTCATTTAGTCATTTGCATTTTATATTGCTCCCTCGTAGACCACATCATTACTTAGCGCGATCTATACTTCAGTCCATTACATTCCATATAATTTTGAAATGAAAAACGGTGATGGATGATGATTCGATGATGGAGCATGCTAAACATTATCAAAATTAAATAAAAAATATCCATTGCTTTTCATCACGATGACGGAACGGAGAAGGTATAGCTGTAAGTGGGTATAATTTACTTAAATTTGAGTTTGGGATAAAAAGTGGTTTGGGTCTTTGTTTTTTTACTATTGTAATTTTTTCGAATCTACTCGTATATGCGATACTTTGATAATGATATTCTAGATAGACTGAAAAACATAGCACAGACCAAAAAAAATAACAGCCAACTGTTAGGGTCTAAATTAACAAAATGTATATAAAGCAACTCTAGTAAAAGACGTATAAGCACCTACCTGTCAATAGCATAAAAGTTGACCTGTCACTTTTCGTTCTTAAACTTTACGGAACTCTCTCTAGACATAATTACTCATAGATCCAATATTGATGCAATTTTTGGATTTGAAAATTGTGAAAGAGGGAATTTTAAGATGACCTATTTTAACAGCTTTTTCATGCCAATATTCTGTCAAAATTCCAATTTTATACCAATCCGACATCTTATATTACAAAATTAATCAAGCCTTCAAGCTCGAACTGTTTCGACAGGAAGTTAGAGATGGAAAAAGACAAATTTACTACACAGAAGAAACCAATAAACAGTAGGTATTGTCTTCCTTTTATAGGTCTAATCCCTCCACATGTCCAACATATAATGCCTGCCGCCTTCCACCACTCTCCTTTGTGCTCGATGTATGGAACTGACAACATTTAATGGGACCTTTATCTCGAGCTCTATCAAATGGAAAAACTGCTTTGTCCAGCTTTTTAATGGCTTAATTCTTTTATTTCCTTTGTAGGGGCTAACACAGTTGTCATTGATAGGTAGCTGTTAGCTGGGGATAGTTTCAAAATGTCTAAAATGAAATAGCGCTCATAGTCCTAGCTCGACTGTGTAGGTTATAGTAATCAATCACCGAAGTTAAGCAACGGTCGACACGGTCAGTCTTTGGATGGGTGATCACGGGTGGAATTTTACAACTAAGCGCTACCGTGGCTCGGATGACACGTTAAACTGTTATCCCCGGGTGTTTGTTATGTATTGTATTGTATTGTATTGTATTGTATTGTATTGTATTGTATTGTATTGTATTGTATTGTATATGGCAACAATCGTCAAGCCATTTCAGAAGAATTCGCGTGGCCTAGAAACTCTGACATTACGGCTTGCCTGGCCTTGCTTGCTGGCTTAAAAAATAATATCTTAATGTTTTAAATTATCTATCGGGACTTATTTGGGTGAGAACCTGTTACGACATTACATCCATACTTATACACTACTAATATTATAAAGTCGAAAGTAACTCTGTCTGTCTGTCTGTTTATAGGTTTTTCACGGCTAAACGGCTGAACGGATCTTGACCAAATTTTTAATAGCTACAGTATTTCACGAGGAAGGAGGTTTATGGATACTACTCGTATTTTCGGAATAAATAAATATAAATAAATAAATAAATATTCGGGACACTTCAAGTGTCCGGAATTTTATTTATTTCACACGGTCGTCTGACCCCAAACTAAGCAAAGCTTGTACTATGGCGGCCAGAGACTGATATATATACTTATATACTTTTAAATACATACTTAAATAGATATAAACACCCAGACATAGAACAAACACAAAAAGTCATCATATAAATGTTTGCCCTAGGTGGGAATCGAACCCACGCCCCCTAGATCAGAAAGCAGGTTCACTACCGACTGAGCCACCGAGGCAGTCGAATAAACGCGAACACAGTCGCGGCTATGAGCTAGTTAATAATTTAGAAATCGCAAAAGTTTATAATGGGTTCCATCGAATCGCCTGAAATAACAGGTAACTAAGTATTGACTTAAATTGATTTTTCACCGACCAAGTGGTGTGAAAAATCTAAGTGACAATGACTACAAATTACGTAGTCTCAACGTAACGTAGCAAGGCATTGCCTCCCAAGAGAGATAAAGTTGTATGAAACTCGCAACGGAGTTTTCGAGCAAAGAGGTTAAAATCGAATAAAAGCTAAACAAAGGGGCGTTCTTAGTTGTAATGATAACCAAGTGATTGCAACGATAAATCACTCCCCTATCAAATTGAGTCTTGTAGGAAATATGATAAGTCGCGTTCTGCCATGTTCATACCATTTGCCCACACTCGTCGCAAAAGTTAATTTTCCAACATTATTGCACTTTAACACTCGAAGAATCACAAGTTTTAGAAAATACCTAATAGGTACCTACAAAGTCACGATGCCTCCTTTTTGGTCTCCAGCCAAAACTCTAAAAAACGTTCTTTGATATTTTCTCAATTCCATTTTATTGGCTCGCAGATGGTGTGAAAAGTAGAGTGAATACTCTACTTTTCAACTACCTCTGGGATAAAGCAGTGCCTTCGTCTTGGGCGGCTTGAACCCCTCTCTTCACACAAAACCCTGCATAACTCCCTCGCTTCGCTCGGGCGTCATATTATACCTCCCCCGCTACGCTCAGGAGTTAACTCTATAGTCCCTCGTTAGGCTCAGGGTTCAATTAGCCGTCTGTGACGTATGTCTTCGAGGGATCGATGCATAATCTACTATTAAAAACCTATAAAGCAGTTCGTAGACAAAACATTTTCAATTCGTGGCAGCCCCGGCTTTGGACATAGAATGTAATGAACTCTCGATGCCGACAAAATTCACACTCGGCCGGTTTCATTATGAATGAAGTGTCAAGAAAGGCGCCGCCATTAATTTATATCGCAGAGTTTTTCCGCTCTATTTATCACCTCATTTTAATAAATCAACGAAAGAGAATCATTTGACACCAGAGGACACTTCAGAAGTTAATAATGACACTTTCCCGGGAGTCAATGAGACCCCTCTTTTGCCACGAAATGTACCACCACTTCACTGTTAATAAAATCGTTTGTCAAGTTTTGGACCGTCGCGCTTCAAAGGGCTGATAAACCTAATTTTCAGAATGGCATATTTTTGAACGAGCATTTTATTCGTACCAATAAAGCCACGCTTTCAACCTCCGACGCAAAAATGACGAGGTATTATAAGTTGGACGTGTCTGTGTGTGCGTGTGTGTCTGTCTGTCTGTGGCATCGTAGCTCCTGAACGGATGAACCGATTTTGATTTTGTTTTTTTTTTTGTTTGAAAGGTGAATAAATCGGGAGTATTCTTAGCTACGAGTATGTTTGATGAAAATCGATATCGGGGTTTTTTTTACTTTTAATTTAAGTAAACTTGTTTCAAATAAGTTCGATAAAACAACAACCGTTAACTGTGACAAAAACGTTGCTATGACTATCAGCGCTATTTATCGTTAGCATCAGCAACAGCCTATTACGTCTCGTACGCATAGTACGAGACGTAATAGGCCGGTCATAGTCCGGTCCTGGCCCCTATTCTGACGCGGGAGATGTTATCTTGGTCACTCTCACTCCTATGACTTTTCCACCGAGACAAACAATGACCCAAAAATATCTCACGCGTAAGAATACGGCCTCTGTGCCAATCAGCGCTCACTCTACTTAATCACAAACAAAATTTCCATAATGCGGTTTATACCTTTAGCTATTATTCTGCGACATATTGCGAGTACGTAGTTAAGTAGGTATCTTTGTTTAGTTTATGTATCGAGGCCAGGGCGAGTGGCGGGAATATGGCGCTCCATCAACACGTGTACGCTCCACTGCCCGTGATGGATTTTCCTCTACACCTTTATTTTTAACCGTGATGGGAAGCAACAATATGGCTTCGACTGTTTACTCCAATATATCACACTAGACCCTAATTTTCTTTCCTACGTCTTCAGCTGCTCAGAAACTAATCCTAATCTCTCAGTTTTGAATCTTAAGCCGTTATGTTAAGTATGAAAATAGCTGTTCGAGCGCTGAAAGTTCTCAACCTGCTCGAGTCGGGTTCACCCCGTCATTCTACCCCGTAATTGGCCGATCCTAGACCGTAACTCCCAGGCGTGCAATTGTTTCCCTTTTGTCTAAATTGCCTATCTTTAAGTAGTATTTAAGACCGTATAAAAGAAAAGGTAGTGCATTGTCGGCACGCGCAGAGCTTCCCGATAATGGCGTTTATAAAAGGCACGAAATCTGAAGCTATGGGATTTGGAAAAACAGGAAAGAAAACACAAAACAAAGTTAATGGGCATTGTGGGGAATTTTCGTATTTCAGTTTTGAATGATTTATTCATACAAGGCGGGTTTTCTTCTGGGATGGGGGATAACATTCATCTTTGCTATTTCGTTGTGACGTATATCATGGAAACTTCGGTGTAGGAGGACGTAAAGACAGGATGGCGGGAGAAGTTATCTATTGCAGTGTGAAGATGGATGACAGCTATTATCTATGCCATGCGGGAGCCGTGCCGTGCGCTACTTTACAAACGACGGGATGACACGTAATACCTATAGTAATATGTTCTCCAAACCTACCTATAACTAATAGATTGTAGGTGTTAGCCGATATACTTTTTTAGTCTTTCCTATTTAGATATTTTATTTTATTCTAATGCAACTGATGTAATGTATATGGACTTGGATTCTGAAATAAATAAATTGAATTGAATTGAATTTCCATCATATATATATAAAGTAGAAACGGTATGAGAACCTAAAAATGGACCGCAAAAATTAGATGCTACACCAATCGATCAAGTATTTTTTATTTTATGTTACGCAAGACGTGTTTAATGATGTAGCGTAAAATATGACGTAAAAACGTAACGTAACGTGACGTAAGCTAGGTTGCAGTCTCTTTAGAAGTGAATCCAATTCCCGCATTCATCCATCACATTTCCTGAGAAATGCGAATAAATCACAGTGCGCTGTGTTGCGATGTCTCAATGCTTACCTACTCCTAAAAATGTCAGGATAACGTTCAATACCCTCTACATACCCGTCGATTGAAACGAATGGCTAATTTATTCATGGTATAGACGAAGGCCGTGCAAAAAGGGCAGCGACAGGCGCTGGCGTCCCCTCAGGTGTTAGAAATGGTTTGAAAATTCATAACCTTTCTCTGGCCAGTCCTTTATTTGATAGGTAATTTGAATCATTAGCTTTTCATCACATTTTCATTTATCCTTCCTACTTTTTACTTCCATAGTTTGTTAACTTGTGAGTGTATGTTTTTTTGCAATTTTTTCACGCTTAGACGGGCGAAGGGATTTTGATGAAATATGTAATGGGTAGGTACAGCTTGTACCCTGCGTGGAAAAAAGCATAGGGTAACAGCACGGGCCGTAATGTAGCTAGGTATAAATACAAGTATAAATTTAAAAAATTTAATCTCCCGACACCTATTTTCATCAACACCGATTTTCATCAAACATAGAGCATACCTAGCTAAGAACACTCCCGACTAATTCACCTTACAAACAAAAAAAACAAAATCGGTTCATACGTTCGGGAGCTACTCGTACGATGCTACAGACAGACACACTCACACGCAAACACACACACATCAAACTTATAACACCCCGTCGTTTTTGCGTCGGGGGTTAAAAAATCATAAAAGATTATGGGATCTACCCAAGCATGGCCTAATCAAGCCTTCAAAGTTTTGCAAATTACATAATAGTACCTGGATGACCGAGCTTTGCTCGGTATATATTTTTTTTAATTGTGTTTTTTGGAAAATAAACAATTGATTTTAGTCTAACCTCAAAGCAAACACTCATTGACTTCGTGTTACTTAACAACGCCATCTGCTGTTGTGTCGTTAAAGCTGCTAAAATTAGTTGCTCACAAAAAATAGTATTATTATTCGCCAATAGATGTAAGGAAGAGTCATATTTTTCAGTTGAGACTACTCAAACGCCTCCTTTTTGTTATTTTTCTTCCAAGTTTATGTTTAAGTTGATTATCGATAAAACACGAATAAAATGACATTTTCTAAAAATGATTTCTAGCTAGATCGATTTATCGCCCCCGAAACCTCCTATATACTAAATTGTATGAAAATCGTTGGAGCCGATTCCGAGATTCCAATTATATATATATAAATACAAGAATTGCTCATTTGAAGAAATAAGATCCCTATATACTAAATTGTATGAAAATCGTTGGAGCCGATTCCGAGATTCCAATTATATATATATTTACAAGAATTGCTCAATAAGATTAAGTACTACCGTAGTACTATTATTTATTCTGTGGTACTACTTATCCACTGATCTAAGCGAGAAACATGAAAGACTAGTTCTAATTTAATTGCCTACTTTCTCATTACTAACCAGTTAGAGAAGTTGCTAGTTCCTACCCTCGAGTATAGGACTCGCCGTAAAGTGTCAGACAAGCAACTAAGATGTCGAGACAGCTTATACGATTAGCAAGCCGAAGCAGAGGCGTTAATGTCTAACTGAAATTATTAGTTAGACACAGTAGGTTTAGAGCAGAGTTAATCAAACATGCACCGTGCTAATGAGTGTTAGCGGTGCGTGTGTGATCTCTGGTCTTATGCTTTGTAAAAAAAAAGTAGTTAGATCTGAAAATATGGACTATAGCTGTACATATGTTACGTTGGAGATATCTTTCGCAACATTGATGATGCAAGTTAACTTTTGGCAAGTTTACTTTTGGCTTTTGGCAAGCAATGGCAGCCTAGTTGGGAGAAGGCCCGCCTCTCAAGCCAGAGGGAGCGGGTTCGAACCCAGCCGACGGTACGCACCAATTTGTTCATTGTGTGAGCATATGTACGTATTCTATGTCATCTGCTACATGACTGGAGCCCGGTGCATGGCGACAGGCTCGCCCCGTCACATTTGGGAGTGAATATCGTTCGGCGAAGTGTGGGTGTTGTATTACACCTCTGCCAGCTACTTCGAGGGAAAGGCGTGACGATATGTTATGTTATATAAGTTTACTTTTGTGTTCGACTAAGTAGATAGATAAGAATAAAGTAGTGGCTCTGTGAGTTGGAGACCTCGCGACTGTCCTATCCTACAGGTCGCATTCCTCAACCGATTCTCGTGAAATTTTGAAAAATTTCAAAATTTGCCTTTATAAAAAAAATTATATATAGGGTTATTGGTATACCTAATCAAAAACCTCTTAAGGGTTCATTGTACTCATCAATACGAACAACTTTTACTATGAAGACAATCCTGTAATCGCGAAGAAAAAAAAAACAGCTGTTCCATACAAAAAGTTCAATCACCTGAGACAAAATGTATGGAACAGCTAATTTTTTTTTTTTTGCGATTTCAGACCTGCAGACGAAGACAAAGATCCTCGGAAGAAGGAAAGAACTCGGACACACGTAGTCGCTTACGCTCGTTCTATACATAACACCTTCTCTCATTATGGTAACAAACTGGGCCGTTTTTAACCAACTGAATAGTTTACTAGAATTATTCAGATTTATTTTAAAGTTAAGGAATGTTTTCATTTTCACAGTATTTTTTTCGAAAACATCGGTTAGCGATTGTTCACAATATCTGGTTATGGGCCCTAACTATATCGTAGACTGTAGAGTAGAGGCTCCCAAACTATTTTTGCTCGTAGACCACTTGCCATGTTTTTCGGTTTTAGGGACCTGTAGGGCTATTCTAACGGAGTGAGATTTAATCTCTCCATTATTCGTCCTTGTTGCTCTCATTTGAATAGTAATAGGTGTGAAAGTGGCCAAGAAAAAAATCAGAAATCAGAAATATTTATTGACCATAATAAACATTCAATGTCAGTGGCAAGTCATTTTTACAAAAATATCTTAAAATTAGGTAAACATTTAAAAATAAAAAGTAAAAAGTAACATACTTACTAGTAATTGTTCGTAAAAGAAGAAGGTTAATAAATTATTATGTAAAAATTTTTTTGTCAAAATTTGCTCCGTTTAATTTCGGTACAAAAATGAGGATTCCGAGAACTCAAATGACATATATTCACTTAAATTGTAAAATGGGTTGCTTATAAATCTCATCTTATCTCACGCGTAAGAATAGATCCCCTGCTGGCGGTGGCGGATTTTACACGTTGATAGATAGATAGATAGATAAACTCTTTATTGTTTACACCACAAATAACAAAACAACAAGAGAAAAATAATGATAAAACTTATTAAATAGTGTAACAACTAGCGGCCTTATCACTAAAAGCGATCTCTTCCAGGCAACCTTAGGATGGAGAGGATACGACAAATGAGTATGGGACAGGGTGTGCAAAAATAACTAAAATAAACATAAGATTGAAAGAAAGAAAAAAACAAAGATTGAAAGAAACAACAAAACATCGAGTATTATACCTATACACCTACATCTAAACTATTTAAATAAAACTTACATAAAAGTACATCATACTAATATAATACATTCTAGTACTTAAAATACCTATAGTAATAAAATATACAAATTATTGCATACATATATCACTATATACATAGAATTATTACATACATACAACACTGATAAATAAAACAATCAAGGCAATAATTGATAAATACAGTTTTTTGGTTATTTACTTATCTCGCATCATCTTGCAAATCCAAAAAAGATAACTGACCACATTCAGTAATAACGTAGTGGAAAAGTGTGACCCCTGGGGTCGATAGACCACTTTGGGAATCACTGGTGTAGAGTATCATATCGGGGCCAATGGAAAACCATGCTGGGAACAAGCAATTCTCTTATTGTGTCCACGTATTGGCCTGACCTTTGGCCCCTGTAGAACCTATATACCCATAGCTAAGTCTATAGATAGTAAACGACCAGTTTATCATAACATTTAACGCTTGTTGTTCCCCAAATTGTCGCATAAAAACAACATTATTATGACTTTAGTAAAATGTCCTTTTTACGTTCGTACAGCATAAAACAGTTATTTAGTACGCCATGAAATATCGTCTACATAATGGATGAACTAATTCACTGAGGATCACGCGTGATAAAAATGGGATGACCTTTTACTGAAATTATGTATGAGGGGAAAGTAACGATAGGGTCGCCAGCAGGCCAGGTGGTGGCCATCGTATGCTGAGAGCTATAAAAACATTACGCTCTACGAATTTTGTACCCACTTTGTAGGTAGTTTCGGAAATGTTAAACAAGTTTTATGCACGGATATCTTTGGAATATTACATTTTGGTAAGTACCCATCTACCTACCATAATTTGATACTTATTTCTATTATAAGAATAACTATTTTAGGTAGTATCTAAGCTGGAGAACAAGAGAAAAAGTTGTAAATGCATAGATGCTCTACACTCTACAGTGACGACTGTTGCCTGACAAACAGATACGATACCTAGTATAACGGATGTTTAGAGTCAAAAAAAAACATGGCATATCGTCACGCCTTTCCTCAGAAGGAGCTGGCGAATGTGTATTACAAAACCTACACTTCACCGGTTGTTATTCAGTCCTAGATGTCCCAGGGGGCTAACTTGTTGCCATACACTGGGCTCATGTAGCACACACATGTTCACACAATTAACAAATTGGTGCGTGCCGTCGACTGGGATAGAATCCTAGTTGGAGAAGGCTTGCCTCTCAAGCCAATACTTCTGGCTTGAGAAGCGAGCCTTCTCCAACTAGGCTATAAAAAATAATAAGTATACTTAATCAAGAAACATGTACAAATATTATGAACTACGGAGCACGATCGTCCATTTTCCATTTATACCGGTACAGCCGCTCCACATTTAGGTCATACTAACCTCATTTTCGCGATACTAAACAACACGATCGTTTCAATTAACAGATCCGACGTAATCTCGTATACTATAGCTATGTACACAGGGCTAATTAATCCTAGTAATCTGGTAATGTGTGGCGCCACGCAAAAACAATGTTTCGGCTATTTCTGCTATCTACGACCAGCAGCTCAATTGTGTATGGATTACGAGTCGTTAGGTCACGTTATTTAAGTACGAAGTGTCAGTTAAGAACCTTAAAGTCTTAAGTAAGTACACATTTATATCTAAAATGTTTAAGGGAGGCTTATGTCTACATCAAATTCGTCGACACCCACAGTAATCAATGTCGGTAGCTTTCCATATTGAGTTGGCGACTTTATTTAAAAAACGCGTCATCGCACAAAATATCTTTGTGGGTGGGTCGCCGGCTATGGTGTGTAGACTCCCTTTAAATTCTTATAACGCGCTTACGTAACTTTTAACTTAAACTTTTACTCAAAGCTGGTTACCTGATATAGTAAGTACTACTACTTACTTTCAAATGAAATCAAATGTCTTCATTCAACTAGGTAGCGTAACTATCAAAGACACGCTTAAGAACGGAAACGATTTAACAATGGCCCTAACTCCTTGTTCGGAAAAACAGCCACTACCCAGAAGAACAGGCAAGAAACTGAGCTTTTTTTTACATTTTAAACATTCTATATTTATGGCTTAGATGGTAGTTTTGTTCAGCAAAGTAATTCCTAACACCCAGGCATTTTGAAACCAAAACATTAACCGGCAACTAGAGTGTAATCACACAGTGTAGTGTAACACATCATGTGTGGTATTAAAATATCTGAATCTTAATCTGTGTAAGAATAATACCTATTGATTAAAAACCCGTTAGGTATGAAAAGCTAGTTATGAATATTCCTCTGTACCCAGCGGGCAGGGATTATGCAAAACGGATGGTTCCGTACCTCTTCCTATGAAATAACACCTCTACAGAGCCTGCGCTTGAATTTTGATGGCGATTTTGTATCATAAGGGAATTGGAGAGGGAAATTTACGTGAATTTTACGTTGTTTGTGCTCGGGGTTTGGGGGTGCTGTGATGGAAAGCCGAACCGTCGATGGTGTAACAAATCAGTATAATATACTCGTAGGTACTATAAAAACACGTAACGTACAGTGAACATTATTTGTGCCTAGCTCAGATCAGCCCTTTAGGTTGATCTGAGCTAGACACAAATAATGTCCACTGTACGTTACGTGTTTTTGTCCATTGGACAGGTGCCTAGGTGCTTCTGTACGTCTTATTAAAGTTTAACATTATAAGAAACAAAACAGGAGTTACAAAATTAGTTCGGTTTTAAAATAATGGTGAAGGAATGGTGTGAGAAAGTGCTACAGCCACAACAGTGTAACGTAGTTGCCGTAGCGATTATTTCTACATTCTTACATAACTGAAATTATTTATAAGTAGGTAGATACATAACTCCACACCCACTGGAAGGACTAGTAGGACCCACGACTTCCGGTTCGCATGTACTAAGATAAAACTACGCCTCAACATGCACCCTACTAATATTGGTACAGCCAGTCGTAACATTGAGACAGACAATAGTTATCTTCGCATTTATAACACTAAGATTGGTTTTTGTACGGCATTGATGTTCGGTTCATTTCATCACTGCCAACGTAAATGAATGTTAATTTTCCAAAATCCGTAAACGTTAAACATTCACGAGTAAAATAAGCTTTATTTGAAATGAAATAAACGTTCACAGACAGATGAGTCAGGCCATTTAAATTACGAGCTTAACTGAGGCAGTCAGAGGCCATAGTACAAACACTTTCTACAAAGTAGGTACGTTATGTAAAACGTAACCCCAAGCATTTATTAAGAAAATATTTATTTTGTGTTTAATGGGGCGTTCCTGTTGCAGACAAATTGCTTTCCTTTACAGCATGCAATACTTTTTCAAGTTCACGTAAAAAAAAAGAAAATTGTATAGGCAGGTATGTACGTAAGTAGGTACCGTACCTATTTTAAAAATGTTCGTACTTCACGCCAGATGAACATTGAGATACGTAACGAAAACTTTTTCAAAATTATTCGTGCTTCGCCCTCAGGTGAAGGTAAGATATTCGTAGGTAGGTGCTTACCCTTAATTGAGCAGGATTTACGTGGCTGAAACAGGCTGGCGGTGATTAATCATCATATCGCAGGCTCCCGGCCTATGCCACTTGTGGCTACGGTGCGACCGACTTTTGAAGAAGAGGTGGCCAAATGAGAGAACTAAAATTTATATGAAGAGCCATCCATATTTTAGGAAATGTTATGGTGGCTCCCTCATTCAGGTGTGCAGGTAGGTTGGTAGCGCTGTACATTAATTTATGCTGCTCATCCCTCCATGTCGACTTCTAACCAGCTTGGTTCTTATCTAATGCCACCAAGCTAAGTAATTTTTTCAAAGGGCTTGCTTTAACTTTTCTGTCTTAAATTGTCTGTGTTTGGTCAATGTAAAGCTGCCGCATTATAATTTGAGTTCAGTTGTCGCGGTACTTCAAGTGGGTAACCTAGGCGGAGTAAATATACAGACACACTAACGCAGGATGCACGTGCAACCTTTTCAACTTGGGCAGGTTACTTGTGCTGTGTGCATGAGGCCTTATCATGTCAGAGCCGGCCTTTGCTGAATCTACTGTTTGAAAGAACCGACTTTTTCATAAGACTACCCACAATTTTGTAAAATTAATCTAAGTAATTAAGTACTCACCAAATCTATGTACATAGGTAGGTAGTTAAAAAACGAACTATATTCCATGTTTTTTTAATAATCTGGCTAAAGTTTGAGTTTTGAGTTTTGGAGCATATTTTCCATCAACGATGTTTATAATCAATTACTTACAATGAACCAAATAATATTATTTCAAAGGAAAGTTTATGAAACAGAATTATGTGTTTTAAAAATCATACCTACCACTTGTCGTTGTATTATAATTGCGAAAACAAGAGTTCGTAAAGAGACCACGTAAAAGCTATCTTCAGCATTTCCCGGCCTTTTTACTCATAAGTCTCCACCATTCCGCTCGAGTTTCGACTTCAGATAAGTACAGTATCTAAAAAAAAAAGTAGTAGGTAATGAACGCGATGAGGCGGATGACGTGTTCTCAGCATCCCATATATCAGCGTCCGTTTGATTACACACGTCGATCGAGAGGTCAGCGGGCGCGGGGCGCAACAGGCGCCGAGTGCTGATCAATGAGCTTTCCCCGCGCCTCTGCCGCCGCTCGCACCTGCGCCGCACTTGTTGCGCGCACGACACATCCAACTGCAATCTAAATCATTTACAACTACCAAAACCTACTCTACAATGTAAAAGCTAAAGTCCAAATTTCAATACTATATTTTTGTACTCTTTTTACATTTGAACAACTGCAATCTCTTTAAATTACAACTCCAAAAATCAACTTTACGTCACTAATAATAGAATGAAGGTCTGCGCTACAACTGTATCATTTGCGCATATACAGGGTGTTACTAAACCCTGTTGTATTCGCGAGGTGTGCATCCAGTATCGAATGGAGGATGCAATTGCTACTTTAAATTAAATTTTGATTATAAAAAAAATTAACACACATCGTGCTCCGACTTCCCAAAAGCACTATCGCAGACACAAACCGACGCGTTTAGCGTCGGTTTTATTTGTAAACTATTCGCGTCGTGCCGCTACTTTCTTAGCAGACGTTTCTATAATTTCGTTTTTTTTCTTGCGTTCCTAAACCGGTCATAACTCTTGTTACGGGATTTTTTTTTTGGTATTTTTGCATGAATACCTATAAGTATGTGTACCTGCCCATCAATTATCCAACAGGGATCTTGTAACTTCCTGTATGATCCGATTTACCTAGTTATTGACATAACATAGGTGGGTACCTATATTATGTTCTTTTATGATGTCGTTAGCTGCAACATTGGCGTATCTAGTTGCGCCACATTACATTAAGTACTACGACATGCGTTAAAGGAGAGATACGATAATGACTCGTGGTTACGCTTAGCGCGTAATGCACTTTTTTTTTTTAAACGTTTTTTTAAGCATTTTATGGGTTGTGGGTCGTTTAGTTATAATAATATTGTTAGTTATTATTTAAGTAGGTAACTAAAGACTAAGGAAGAAATAAGATAACAATTCATTTAATTTTTTAGTATTTATAAATTTAATAATTTGAACTTTAACCGCGAGAAGTTTATTTTGCTGAATGCAATAACCGTGCAACGCCGTTTTAAATACAAAAAACTAGTCAGTGACTTTTGACAATAGAAATGTTATTCTCAATGTCACAACCATTTTAACGTCAGTGTCAAACTGTCAATGTCATTAAGACGCTCTATCCTCCATCTCGTTTCATGAATTTCATTATAGAAAATAATATTACAATACAATTTTCCTGAAAAAATTGAAAATAAATATACAAAATCAATTGTTCAAATTTTAACTCTTAAATTCAAGTTTTTTAATCAAAAATTTCTCAAAATACAAGAGATACTAATTTGTGAGTCTGACAACACTGGCCGACCAAAACCCGTCTAGCTGACACAAAAAGTATGTGAAGTGAATGTCAATTTTATGCTATTTTTGTATTTACAATTCCATCTTGTTCTATCGTAAAGACAAGTTCACCATCGCTGATAAGACAAAAAGATAGACAAATAATCATCCCGCACGTCTGACGACTCGTAAGTTGACTTTGCAGTATAACCCTAGAGTTAACAAGTCCGGTCTCGGTTTTCAGAACGTCGGTCGAGCGAACGATGCAGACGATCGGGAAAAGTTGGCGTGACTCCGCGTCGTTGATAGTGGTGGCTCGTCGCGCCGCGGAGTGCACGAAGGTTCGCGAGAGTGTTAACTACGACATATTGTTACAGACTCGGACGCGTAGTGCCTCGTTTCCCAACAGCGTGGTGTTCCCCGGCGGTGTGAGCGAGCCTGCGGACGCCGCCGACTCTTGGCTGACTCACCTCGCCTCTTTCGGGTACAACAACACTGACTTTGAATCCCTGCACTGCCCAGGGACTGCCGTTACTCCTATATTCCAAGACAACCCTGTACAAAGGTAATATAGCACATAAATTTGAACTCAGGATATAATCCGGTCTTTTTAAATACCGATTTATACATTATATTTGAATAACTAAATATGCCACATAGTTAAACTTGAAAGTTATAGTAATCATTATATCAAATCACTCATAATAATAGAGTAATCTTTGTAACTCAATGAATGTATGTTTCAATACAAAATGTTTTTTACATTATAATTGGTATTGGTAAAACTCTACAATGAGCTAAATAAATAAATCAAATCATTTGAAAATCTGTCAACTTCTCGCTAAAGCGAAGTGCTACATGCAAAAATGAGATGATGCAATCTTTACTTATATCAGTACTACTAAATGTTTATTTAAAAAAATCATACCTCTACTATTCAAATATCTAATAACTAAATAAAAACATAATCAACAATTCTTATCTGTTTCATTAATATTGTACTTTTGCACCCAAATATTTTATCACTGCTAATCTTAAAACAGGCAATGCAAATGCAAACCACTTTATTTACCCACTGTAGGTTTATTATTCACGTTTATTAGCCCACTGGACTATACACTTTAATAACAAGACTGGTTTGAGAAATATTTCTGGGCCATTCTTATCTTGATCATTTATCTGTTATTATAATAATCATAGCCATAATTCTTTAAATTTGATAATGTCAGAGAAATTTGGAATGGAGTTGTGGTATCACCTTTGATAATATTTATGTAAATAGCAAAAAACTAGTCCAACATGTAAAGTGGTTGCAGCTATTTTAGCATATTTGTGTGTGAGACTCATTTGATTGGTGCTTTTAAATTCTTAATAGATTTTTTTATACAAAAGCAATTCTAATCATTTATTTGTAGGTAGAAAGGATAGTAGATAAAATTGGAATACAAATGGTAGTTTGTTGCAAGAGGATGACCTTTCTTCAGCCTTTGCTTGCCTTCGAATTTATAAATAATAAATAAATAATATTTGAGACACTTGCACGCACGGTCATCTGACCTCAAACTAAACGAAGCTTGTACTATGGCTTGCTAATTGCTTGGATAGGATGGAGTGCAGTTTATTGAAGGCTTAGGGATATATCTGATGGCAAATGATGGATCTATCGAAAGCAAACTTAATTGTTTTATAAACTATAAAACAATACAATAGCCATTCCTTCCGAATATTTTGAGTTTTTATATATTTGCAATAAATTCCTTCTTATATCCTACTAATCTTATAAACGCGAAAGTTTGTAAGAATGGATGGATGGATGGATGTTTGTTACTCTTTCACGCCAGAATGGCTGAACAGATCTGGATGAAATTTAGCACAGAGATAGATTATAGTCTAGAATAGCACATAGGATACTTTTTAACAGCGGGTGAAACCGCGGGGCGCAGCTAGTTGCATATAAAGTCATTTCGGTTTGCCTTTTGGCATAGGCCTCCTCCAATTGTATCCATTGAACTCTGTCATTATATTCATTACCATACGCCATCTTAATTACACAATTAAAAACAAAAAGCCAGTTTTTTTTTTTACTTTTTTTGAAGTGATAATTTTTATTATCACAAAGCTTGCGTAATTCCAGTCTAGCAAGTCACTCTGTTGCATAGTTTTAAATAAATTAAAAACTAAAAGATACAAACTTACCTGCTACACCTACCTACATTGTGTCAATTTTGCAAGGTCAAAGAATAAATTCTGTATTAGCCATTGGATCTTTTAAACATTCTTTAAATGTTTGAAATAGAAAAAGTTAGAAATATCTACTTGATAAATGTGAAATAAGAAATACTGTAGGTACTCCCAGGATAATAAGCTTGAGCCCTACTGAGTACTACTACTCAGGATTTGTTGTCATATGATGATTATTCTGGGTTGATGATGGAACTGAAAGCTGAGCGAAAGAACCTTTATTCAATTCAATTTGTTTATTTCGGAATCCAAGTCCATAAACTTATTCAAAATAACATAATATGCAATGAATATTTTTTTTTTTAATTACAATAAAAATACATAATCAATTCAAATACAGTCAAATATAAATTCAATAAAATAAAATTTGAAATGGAATTACATGTCTACCTGAACTTCGGTTTGGACCCGGAATGCTCAAAATAGAATTTAGTTCAATGCTGCATAATTGGGCAATCCAAGTCCATCCGCCAGGTGAACAGCTGAAGGTAGATGTTTTAACTGCCATGCTCTCGACCCATCAGAGACACCACTTGTTTGAGCATGATTGCAGCAAATCATACAAATCATCTTAAGAGTCCGGCAACCTAACTAACTTCGACCTATGCGACCTAGACTAACTTCGCATTGGCTTAAGGTATTCTATAGCCATTTCGTCTTGAAGAAGAAGACGAGCGAAAAGAGCGAGTGATGATACTGACGAGCCTCTAAACTTACCTACAGAGTGACAAAGTGCAATTTAATTTTTTTTTATGACTTTTGCACGTCTGTAATCATTTTTAAGTAACTGAGAATTTCTCTTGTATTATGGATTCATTTAACAGCTAATGATGTAGACAACCTCCCTATGTAATGGAATTTATGATTTGCTTTGTCTATCTTTTGAATAAATCAGTCAAAAGTGACCCCTTAAAAATGCGGATATTTTTCATACCTCTATACTCGCGTTTTTTTTAAAACGTTCTCAAGCGAAAACGCTTGGGAACGTTTTAAAAAAACCCAATAACATAGGGGCGGAGATCATCATAATCTGACAAATGGTTTTCAAGAAATTTGAGTAGCGCGTTTGTATGGAGATTTCAGAGCGTCGCGGCCCTCTTAAACAGCTTTTATTACATTTTGTGTTTTTAAGTTTTAAGTATGAATTATATATCAATTATTAATTAAAATATGATGTACCTACCATCACATAAACTTAAATCAGTGTTTGTAAATTGATGAGTACCTAAAACCTAATACTCAATACCATACCTAATACATAGTACCATTCTTAATACTTTGTTATAAATTGTTATGAATGGGAAATGATTCTATTCTTGAATGGAAACTAGTTACCTTCTTTTGGGCCCATTACCTATGTCTAAACTTTTCTTTACTGAAACAGTGTTCTCAAGTTTCTTATTGTTGAAAATTTTAAAAATGTGGATGTAGCCTTGAGACACAGCTAGGTCACAGTAAAAAGCTACTTAGCATTTTAGAGACACACTATAAATCATCTAGTTAACACACAACAGTGACTATAAACTGTAACAATCATTATGGTCTATATTTAGAGGCAGGCCTTGACCACCGACCAATTCCTGATAAATTGCTCAGCCATGCCTATATTTACTAACTGATTGAACATACTACATATCTTGCTTTTTAACCGACTAGAGAAAGAGTAAGTTGTTAATAGTTTTACTGTACATTTCTTATAACTGATTAAAGATTTAGCTAAATATCGACTTTTATCAATGTAAAAAATAGACATGCTGCAAAAATTGTTTGTAGTGCTAACTGGGTAGCAAACTCTGGTGGGAGGCTTCGGCCGTGGCTAGTTACCACCCACTGGACCAAGCCATGCCGTGAAATGACCTAGTCCGAAGACGGGTCTGAGCAGTGGCGCACTTGTAACGCCTTACTCAACTGCCGTCTTTGTACTTCTTCACTCTACAAAACTTCAAGGCTAGAGTGAATAAGTGCCTTATAGGTCGTCGTGCTCCATCTTAGACCACAACGTCGCTTAACATCAGGCGAGTTGGTGGTCAAACGCCGACCTATTCTACATTTAAAAAAAAAAAAACATTCTAATAGTTTGTCTGTTTGGTGTAAATTTGGCTGCACTTTTTTATGCAAAATGGCTATTCACTGCTGTACTTGTATCTTTTCTCGTCAAAAGTTAGGCATTAATTAGTACAACCCGTTTCAAAAAAATATTTATTCAAGTAAACAAGTTATTCTTCTCATTGCTTCCTTTGTTGTATCAACGTGGGTACTTAGATAATTATTATTTGTTTTCGTTAAACCTTACTTTGTCATTAGTTTGAAGTAATTAAAACATACACTATCTATTAACACTATGTCTCTGTCTTTTTCTATTCTATTTGTTTTTATGATTAGAGAACTACTATTAAGCATTATGTGGATAAGCTTGTAGTACTTTTTGTCTGAAATATGAATATTCATAAATTAAAAAAAAAAAAGTTTCTGGCGCAGATAACTACTTATAAGATAATAAATATAATTGTGTCCAGATACCGGAAGAAATTACCACCCAGCTACATATATATATAAGGTTAAAGTGATTGAAACCAGAGGGGGTTTGTCTACAGTCAGAACACCCCACACCCCCATGCAAAATATGTACTAGTATGACTTGATCCATTAAAGCAACGAATCTAATGAAGGAGAGCTATTCATGTCATCTCTCTCGCACAATCACACAATATTCATTATACGAGTGAGAGGAAACGATTAGCGCTGTTTCGTTTCGATTCGTTTCTTTACTGACGGAGCTCATGTATTTATTATAGTTAAAAACTTACTTATTTTAAAACGTTATTTGTCTTTACAGACACATATCTTTGAGAATAACCGCAATACGAGAGACGTTTGAAGAGTTGGGCCTCCTGCTGTGTAGTCGGGACCATAAGAAGCTTCGAAGTGGGGACTACGCCAGCGTCATACCCGATGTTGATGTCAAACACTGGCAGCCACGGGTGAGGACTCGTACTAGTTTCGATGTTACTTCAGAATGGAAATAATAAACGTATAAAAACGACTAACTCGATACAATTACGTAAATGAATCTAACTATGGTTGTCAATGTGTCCTAATAATTAATTGATTTCGTTGGCGTTCATTCAGAAAATAGTATCCAAAAACCTTCCTCGTGATATACTGTAACTGGTTATCAAATTTCGTCATCAAAAATCCGTTCAGCCGTTTAGCCGTGAAAAGCCTACAAGCAGACAGACAGAGTTACTTTCATTTTATAATAATACTAGCCGCGCCCCGCGGTTTCACCCGCGGTTAAAAAGTATCCTATGCGCTATTCTAGACTATAATCCATCTCTATGCCAAATTTCATCCTGGGGGCTTACCACAACCTCTTAAAACATCATTAATTAAGCCTTACTTCGTAATTTCGTACCATGACCACCCTAAAAGTATTCCTGTTAAGTTTTGATATCGCTTAGCAGTTTTGATGACGTCACTCGATTTCGTTCATTCAATCCAAGGAACATTTGTTTAAAAACCGTACTACGACCTCTAAAGTATTCCTGCCGAGCTGTCAAAATAGCAGGAATGATACAAATGACAACGATTGTTAAAAAGTTGCTCTCCGTGTAACTTTTTCTATTTATAAGTGAGTTTTTGCTGTGTTTCTGAGGTTCTATTTGTAATATTTAGCAAGATGACCGATGATTTGGAAACTTTCGAGTTTCTCGAAGCAGATAATAGAAGCTCCGTACTACGAAGGACGCCTTCGGACGGGCTCCAGAATAAATTTCAACCCATTTCCACACAGATTTTTTGTTGGCTCCTTTTGATGCACTTGCTTCTTCTTAGAGTGAGCCTTCGCCTGCAGACTCCTATTAAAGCCCGCAGCGATTTCACTGTGGGTTTTTAAAAAGTCTCAGACTGAGACTCTGCGGCCGCTGTGACAAATTATTGTAAGCATTAAATTCTAGATATCACCAAAATAATTTTTACAAACTTTAATTGGATACAGCAATTGAATTTTAATTTACCTTCATGATCATAGATAGATTTAATTTACGGTTTTGAGGGGAACCGAAAAGATGGTGTCATGATTTTGTATTATTTTCTAAAACGAAAACTCGCCTTTACTGAAAGAGGGAAAGAGGAGCGAGATTTATCTCATTTATCATCATCTTCATCAGAGATATAATGAAAAATGTTATGACAAACATACGGAAGACTATGGTGGTATGGCTATGTTGCCTCTAGCCTGCCCTATGAGACAAAACAAAAAAAAATAAACGTTTTTGACATTGTTCATTTTTTATTTATTTTTTAATTATTCATGACTATGGATACTCGTCCTTCAGTCGGATTCTTAGTAAAAATTTTTCCTTCAGTAACAGATGATGGGATGATGATGATGAGGTGATAATGTTGTTCATACAACCAAGTGTCGCCAGATGTTTCTTAGGAGAGATTGTACGCGGGTGAGGAAAATAAAAATTCTTAGGGAAGAAAATAATAAGAAATCATAGTGTTTTTACTTGCAACTTGTAAAAACCGTAAGTGTAATTTCCCTGTATCGATAGGATATTGTAGGCACGATTTCGCTATGCGGTCGTACTATTGTACGACCCCGATTGTACGATTTTTACATGGCAAAAATCGTATAATTACGATTGACATCGTACATCTGGCAACACCACACTCCAAAATACGCAAAAGTACCACAGAGTGTATAAAGGCACTTGTATCGTACATTCTTTTGACATCACTTTATCAGGAGTAATAACGTTTTAAAACATTATTGTTTTCAATGCTTGTGGTAGGGTACAAAACAATACTTATTAAGGAATGTAACAAAACGTTCCTGCGCAATGATGTTTTTGTAAAAGTTCATGGTAAGCCCCCTGATCTGTTCAACCGTTCAGGCGTGAAAGAGTAACAAACATCCATCCATCCATTCTTACAAACTTTCGCGTTTATAATATTATTAGGATATTAGTATTGATATGAATAAATGACATCTAGCTAGTATAACTCATCTCTAGGTATAAGTATAAATTATAAAATGTAAAAAAACCCCCACAATTTAAAGATAAGAATACTCTCGATGATATCATTACATATTAGAGGTCTATTAATTATAAAAAAAAGGAAAAACCTCCGACAATTTATAGATAAGAATACTTTTTTTTTTTTTATTTAAAAAAAAAAAATAGATTAAATTTATAAATAATACTACTTTTAAATACTATGGATGATATCTTCTTTCAGATAAAGAAAACCAAATGAAAATCGATCTATATGTTTGAGAGTTTTGATGCCACCCACAGATAAACACACTCCTCATTTGCGTCAGTCAAAAATTACCATTGCCAAATTTTCACAATCTTTTAAAAGTAATTTATCTCACATTATATAACTTGAGTTAAACAATACAATATTGTCATATCTTTGTTTCGTTTTAGGTGAGTGAGCGGCCAGAAGAGTTGCTAAGCCTGTGCAAAGAGTACAAGTGCTACCCAGACATCTGGTCGCTGCATTACTGGAGCAACTGGCTTACCCCTGTCCATCTACCTCGGAGATTCTCCGCTGCATTCTTTGTCACAGCTTTAGAGAGCAAACCGACAGATCTAAAAAGTAATTCTGAAGTGGTTGACGTAAAGGTGCGAACCCATTGTTATACAAAGGTTTAAATCATCGTCTATGTGGTTAACATGTAATAAAATACTAGCTTGTTACCCGCGACTTTGTGTTTATTCAGAAAATAGTATCCAAAAACTTTCCTCGTGATGTAATGTAACTAATTATCAAATTAAATTTAGATCCATTATCCATTTAGCTGGCTTAAAACAGGCAGACAGAATTACTTTCGATTTTACAATAAGTAAGGATAATTTTATTTTTTCAGTGGGCCAGTCCTGTAGATGTATTACGAAGCTCTGACTTGGTGTTGTACCCGCCCCAAGTTTATGAACTGAATAGACTGTTTCATGTCCCAGACATAGAAGAACTTACGAAGTTCGCTAAGGAGCGCAGCTGCCATGGTCAGGAACTGCTGTACCCAGTCAGTCTGAAGGCTAAGGATGGAAGTTTGCACTTGTTACCAGGTATACTTCGACTATGACTTGCCTGCTATCTTATTTTATTTTTGCCAAGTTAAACTTGGTAATAATGCAGATCATCATTTCAGGTGACGACCTCTACCCTTCAAGTGTAGACTACTACGATACAGCAGTCCAATCTGTAGACAAGTCCTTGGAAGAACTGCGCCAAGACAGCAACGTGATTCACAGATTCGAAGTCACGCAGCCCGGCCGGTTCGTTTTGAAAAACTACAAACCTAAAAACCATATCAACATGGGCGATAAAATTATATCGGCCAACGTCGTATTACATTAAATTATACAAATTTTATAGTTCCAGTACATGCCTTACAGTTTGGCCTTATTAGAAGTACGAGTAGGTCGATAGTCGTACGAGTTAATAGTGACAATACGTAGATAGAGATGGCGGGGTCGGGGCACACGTGGCCCAACAGCCAGGAGGACTATGAACTGCTGGAAGTGATCGGCTGCGGCGCCACGGCCGTGGTGCACGCCGCCTTCTGCCGCCCGCGCGGCGAGAAGTGCGCCATCAAGCGCATCAACCTCGAGAAGTGGAACACCTCCATGGACGAGCTTCTCAAGGAGATCCAGGCCATGTCCAGCTGCAACCACGAGAACGTCGTCACCTACTACACCAGCTTCGTGGTGAAGGAAGAGCTGTGGCTGGTGCTGCGCCTGCTCGAGGGCGGCTCGCTGCTCGACATCATCAAGCACAAGATGCGCGTCTCCAACTGCAAGCACGGCGTCTTCGACGAGGCCACCATCGCCACCGTACTGCGCGAGGTGCTCAAGGGGCTCGAGTACTTCCACCAGAATGGACAGATCCACCGCGACATCAAGGCCGGCAACATCCTGCTCGGCGACGACGGCACCGTGCAGATCGCGGACTTCGGCGTCTCCGCCTGGCTGGCCACCGGCCGCGACCTCTCGCGCCAGAAGGTGCGCCACACCTTCGTGGGCACGCCCTGCTGGATGGCGCCCGAGGTGATGGAGCAGAACCACGGCTACGACTTCAAGGCCGACATCTGGTCGTTCGGCATCACGGCCATCGAGATGGCGACCGGCACGGCGCCCTACCACAAGTACCCGCCCATGAAGGTGCTCATGCTGACGCTGCAGAACGAGCCGCCCACGCTGGACACGGGCGTGGAGGAGCGCGACCAGTACCGCGCCTACGGCAAGACCTTCCGCAAGATGATCTCCGAGTGCCTGCAGAAGGACCCCGGCAAGCGGCCCTCGGCGCCCGAGCTGCTCAAGCACTCGTTCTTCAAGAAGGCCAAGGACCGGCGCTACCTCGTGCAGACGCTGGTCACCATCGGGCCCAGCATGGAGACGCGCGTGCACAAGGCGGCGCGGCGCCAGCCCGGCGCCTCGGGCCGCCTGCACCGCATGGAGACCGGCGAATGGGTGTGGGAGAGCGAGGACGAGGACGAGGACGAGGAGCGCGCCGACCCCGCCGACCGGCCCATGAACACGCTGCCGCGCGCGCCCTCGTCCGACGAGGACAGCGAGGACGAGGCGGCCGGCCGCGGCGGCTTCACCATCGGCTCGGCGGGCTCGGCGCGCCGCGAGCCCGAGCCGCCGCAGATCGACCTCGTGCTGCGCATGCGCAACGCGCGCCGCGAGCTCAACGACATCCGGTTCGAGTTCGCGGCCGGCAAGGACTCGGCGGACGGCATCGCCACGGAGCTGGTGGGCGCGGGGCTGGTGGAGGCGCGCGACGCGGCGTGCATCGCGCGCCACCTGCAGCGCCTCGTGGACGCGCGCCTCGAGCCGGCCGCGGCCGCCGCGCCGCCGCGCTCGCTCACCTTCCCGCTGGACTCGGCCGACCCGGCCGCGGAGGCGGACGAGCTCGGCCTCATCGGCTTCGCGCAGATCTCCATCGTCGACTGAGCCCCCGAGCGCAGCCGACCGAGCGCGACCGCTACCGTCTTACGCTTAGATACCTACATATTATATGGGTGGATATGGATTTATTTTAGTTTATATGTTTATGTACCGATTACGTAGCTTTAAGGCCTAACCGCATGCGTCAGTGTAGTGGCAGGGCCGTGTTCGATCGGTGGCTTAAAATTATATGGGTATATGCATATAGTTTATATGAACGACTGACACTGACGTGTGTAAACGTTCACACAAAATATATGTACTGAACCTATTTGAATCTTTGACGGAACACGGCGCTGCTACGTCCCTGACACCGCACTAATGTGTGCGGTTACCCTTTTACTCTTTGTGTACCGCGCGAGGGTTTAGTCTGTTCCTATTTACTTTGCGAGTTAAATGTAAGCGCCGGCTCGTCGGTGACAGTGCTGCCCGGGTGTAAAATTCGACCGCCCTTCCTCGGTATGCGAGCGGTAATGTTGTGTAGCTCAAATGTATGTAATATTTTACATTTTAAGGGTGAATCTGAATTTGTAAGAATATTTTTTGTGATCGTACGTGTCAATTTCGCTGCTTTACTACTGAAACACTGTAATCGATACGGAGGGTTCGTCGCGGAACGTTCCCCGACTTGGAAACTTCGAAATGTTTTTTATACTATATAGTAAACTTATACCCGATAGTGGTAATAAAATAAATGTATCATGTTTTAAATAATTTAACTTATGAAATGTGATTTTAACTGTAGCTAATATTGTTTAATCTATTGGACTTGATGTAATAACGCGAGCGGATCTCGCGACTACTTGAAACAGGTTTGAGCACTGCTAGTGGGTTCTACAACGGAGCTGAGCATAATTTACAATTCACCGTCTTCATATAACAACCTAAGTGCCATATTTCAGAATTATGAACTTGAGAAGGCGAGTTACTCGCGCATGTAATCATTACAGTGTTGAATTTAATGTAGCAGGTCTATGTAGCACCTCTAAATGTTCTTTTTACATTGTTATTTGTTTGTTGCTTATTTTGGAAGTATTTTTAATAATAAAATATTAAACTGATTTCGGCAGGATGTTTTTATTAAAACCTCTATGAATCTCCAAAAGTTAACTAAAAGCTAGTTCTTAGTCTACTGTTACAATGTTGAAGTTACAATTTTATTGGTTGAGTTACTAATCCGGCACAGATTGGAATATGCTGAGGCTACATTAGGGCTTGGACACATAGTGGGGAACAACCACTCCGAGATTTATTTTGTTCATTTTAATAACGAGATCGTTGCGCGTCCCACCCCAACTATAATTACTCTAAGTGACTTAGCGCAGATGGGCCACTGGTGACAACTACGAACCAAATGAGGCACCAAAACTCCAGTTTCACAGTGCGACGCCGTATCTCTACAAAATCTATGAAAAGCGTTGAAAACCGCTGGTCACTGACCACTGTGCTTGTAACCGGTGGCCCATTTCCGCCTAGCCTTGCAGCTAAGTGACTGGCTCGTGATCAGCCGATTTATTAGTGTGTGTGTACTCATAAAAATAACTAGGGCGCGAGAGAACTAATATTCGAAAAACATTGCACTTTTAATGAGAAAACGAGTGAACCGCGTCTCGTCCCATTGAACCACTTTAAATCAGTCCAAAGCCTAATGTAGCCGCAGCATTGTAAAAAACAATCACAGTTTTTCATTACAATTTACTTTGGCATCTGTACAAGGTCCATGAGATTCAATGTACAGATTTTACAGACAATCTTATTTCTAAGCGCAAATCCGAAAAAGCCGTAATGATACAAAAATAAAGTTCTGTTTGTAAAGTACACAACGTCTGTAGCATGTTGGTCCACAAATGAAATCAAACATTACCCAATGTTTAGTATGCTAGTATTTATTCCGCATGACCTACGTGAAGAGCCAAGGTATTCTAGTTCTCAGCCCATTGCGTTAAAGTCGACAATCGTCGAGCTACGTGTTATGGATTAGTATGACCACTATTGATTCTAAAACCAACCTAAGTACGTGGAAAATTAAATCGTTTTAGTCAAATATTTAAAAGTTTAACTCGATCATACAAAACAAAGGAAATATTTAAGTACTGGCTTATTGCGTTTTAAAAACGCGCATAATGCTTTGCATAGCGCAAAAATAATACGACTATAAAAAACTATAAATTAAATACATTTTACTCTAAATGGCGTCAAACTATAACACACTCTAATGACTAATTGTTAAGAATTTTGTATTTTTATAACATAAGGCGCCATCTAGTTAACAAAGTTATAATATAAAATAACTTGTAAGTACGATACGTAGGTATGTTCAGAAGCTTCCATAATATCCTTAAGGTGTATGGTAAGGCATGTCAGCCGTCTCGCTCGCTCGCGACACTATTATATTAAATATGAAATTATAAAATGCATTTTTGATAAATTTACGTCTATTAATGCATTGAAAACAGTATTACAAAGTTTTCAGAATAATTTTGGTGTTGATATTTATAATGAGTGCTCAGAGAAACGTAAATACTTATTTTTTTACGTGGTTACGTTTTTCTAAGTAAAAACTATAAATTTAAACTTGAAAATTATTCTAAATACTTTGTAATACTGTTTTCAATGCATTGGTAGAGGCAAATTTACCAAAAATACATGCTAAAATTTTATATATCTAATATAAAAGTGTCGCGAGCGAGCAAGACAGCTGCCGCGCCTGACCATACACCTTAACACACCCGTGTTCTTTATCATGATACTATTTACGTCGTGTTGGGTCACGAAGTAGCAAGTACGGACTAATTGAACGTGTGTTGACTTTGACTCTGACTTCGACTCCAGCGAGACGGCGAGAATAGTGGCCGTTGTATGAATATTTGAGAACGTAAGCACTTATCCATACAAGGTGCTGGTTTTTAGTTTTGTAATACTAAAGGTTGTGGTTCTACTCGTCAAAGTAAACAAATTTTAGAACATAAGTTTTTAAAATTCGAAAGAAAAATAATTGAGTTTCCATACAAAATGATAGTCACGTGATCAATTTTGTATGAAGACACTTGGTTTTTTTTCTCCAATTTTGTAAACTTGTGTTCTATAAATTGTTGACTTTGATGGAGAACAACACCCTTAAGAGTCCGGCGACCTAACTAACTTCGACCTAGGCGACCTAGACTAACTTCGCATTGGCTTAAGGTATTCTATAGCCATTTCGTCTAGAAGAAGAAGACGAGCGAAGAGAGCGAGTAATGATACTGACGAGCCTCTAAACTTACCTACAGAGTGACAAGTGCAATTTCAATTTTTTTTTATGACTTTTGCACTTCTGTAATCATTCTTAAGTAACTAAGAATTTCCTATGTATTATGGATTCATTTAACATCTAATGATGTAGACAACCTCCCTATGTAATGGAATTTATGATTTACTTTGTCTATCTATTGAATAAATCAGTCAAAAGTGACCCCTTAAAAATGCGGATATTTTAAGTACCTCTATTTTAGCTTGAGAACGTTTTTAAAAAAAAAAACAAGAACATAGGGGCGGAGATATTGTTAATTTAATTGTACGTGCTAAATTTCATCATAATCTGACAAATGGTTTTCAAGAAATTTGAGTAGCGCGTATGAATGGAAATTTCAGAGCGTCACGGCCCTCTTAAGTATTAATACACCCAAAACCAGCACATTGTATACATGACAATTTGTATGGAGTTTATATACTTACGCACATAAATATCTATACTTTATCCACTGGGTCATACAAAACTCGTTCATTTATGTGTATCGTGTTAAAAGCTGGTGCAAACGATACAACGTAGTTTCATCTGCATCATTGATGGCGCAAGTCAATTGTGCATGCGGTACATCGGACATAAGAGCCCTTGTACGAGAACAGTTTGCACATAATGATATATGAATAATTAGTAATTACATCTGTGCATCCTGCTCTCACATGTGCAATGATGTTTGCATCCATCTCAAGTTGCCCAGTTTTTTTGCAACTTGAACCTTTCATCTTGCTATGTAATAAGTCCGTTAAACATAATTATCTCTAAAATCATAGTACTTAGATCAATGCAGTTTTTACTGACAGGTGCTCATCGTGCAAACTATTTATTTTTCTGATTAATAAAAGAAAGGTCCTGATTCTTCCACATTTTTAGGACAGACTAGCTCAAATGAAGCATTTATCGTATAGCTTATTCTAATCACTTTTAGTAAGGCAATAACAACATTTAATGTGTTAAATAAATATTGCATAATTTGCTGTAAATACAATACAATAAAACATTTTACGAATTTAAACACTATGTAAATACAAAATAAACAATGCCTTAAATAAACTACAATGATGCCCCAAGGTACACCGAAACTAGAAAAGGCGATAAAATTAGAAAACAGTTTTTGACAATCATTTAATACTAAAGCCAAAATTAATCAAAACTTAAACAAACGATTACATTTTTTAACTGTTTTTGACTGCGCCTCAATAAGTTAAATGTCAATTATAGACAGATACACAAATAATCACCTACTTAAAGTTCTGTTTTTGCATGCAAAAACAATAAATTCCATGCATTAAATTCCACGAAATTCTAGCCAGTCTAAACTTAACGATTTTGAACAGTTTTTTGCAAAGCAGAGAAAAAAGGGCATCACATTACACGATTGGATAAGTACAAATAGGCGGAAAATTAAATGTGTAAAATAGATAAAAATAAAGGAATATTCGCTTTTTGTGTAGAACAATGAATTTATTAATTATTTATAACAATTTTATGACTAGTTATTACAATGGCACAACCTAAACTGTGCACATACTATAATAATACAAAAATAAATGCTTTGTGCTTGTAAAAATAAATAACGAGAAATTATTTAAAAACACTACTTAGTTTTAATTGGAAGACTAAAACTTCATGTGGAATGTGTATAAGAAAACATAAAATTTGTATTTAAATTAGCATCACAGATCTGGGCAAAAAATGTTAGATCTGTGGTTACCATTGTGATTTACAAAGAACCATAATCGAATTTTGCTAATTTTATTTATGTAAGTAATTTTGAGAAATTCATTTATAGGTGGAAATAATAGAGAAATCACAATAATATCGGTTTAAAAAGTTTTGGATCACAGAAGCTACTAAAAATGTTGTGCTGTCTTTGTCTAACAGAATGCATTTAATGCCGCGGCCACACATTGGTCGTATTTGCACCAGTCTAGGTCTAGTAGTTGGAGATAAGACACCAATGCGTGTATCAGCTTTTGCTGACGTTAATAAGGTTCAATATTGGTTATTTTAAATTGAAGCCAAGCTTGGACGAAAGTAAAGACAGTGTGAGGCCGCGACCGGCATAAAAAAAAAACAGTTTATTTTGACTTAAAACCTTCAAATACGACATTATTATGGCATATTACGAGATTCAATTGAGAGAGAGCATTGAATAAAGTAAAAAAAAAATCGTAGTAAGCTTATAAATGAAACTTAACTTTAAACAAGTAAACTTTAAAAAAAAAAATGAAAATAAAAAAGCTCTACTGTAAAATATAGCCTATATGTAACGCCTTTCCAGACCGACACAGCGGTACGTGGTAGGTAGCGACATTCGTGTGTTCGTGACATCCGTATAACTGCATCTTTATCTGCTTTCTGTATATTATCGCTACGTTATCGCGGTTCACCGCGTCAGTGTGGAACCAGCTTAAGACTCCGCATAAAAAGACGAATCTAGTCACCTCGCACTCCAAAATCTATCAAGTCATTTTCACTTACTACAGAAGGTCTCATAGGAACAAACAAACATACATAAAAACACCTAAAAATATAACCCTCCTCTTGGCAGTCGGGTAAAATAATAGACACCGCAACAGCGCCAAACTCATGCGTGCAACAAGAATCAAAATATTTAAATCGATGTTTTGAATGAACAATAAAATTTAAACTACTAATATCATAAATAACAACTAATAGGAAATACATCACAAATCCTTTGTGCGGTGCTCGAATAGTCAAAGAACCGAGTAGGAAATCTACAGAGTAATAAATCTAGTGAACACAAAACTGCAAGAAAATCTGGCAACATTGCAGCGGTTATTTCGTTATCGCCCTCATCATCATCATAATAAGATTTGTGTCATAATAATGAGATTCGTATTATTAATTGTTCTGCCTGAACGATATAGTATCCATGGTAACGAAATATTTTTTTCAAATATGAACGACACAGTATCCATGATCATGAAATATATATTTTTAATGTGGTAAGCATACGAAACGGAATCTGCCTGACGTCACATCGTAAAAAACTTTGTCTTTCGCGCGTAGGCACCCTGATGACCGGGACAAAAAATAATATTAACAATTATTACTAATGTAATTATTTGCGATGCGAAACTGCAATTTTAATAATCGTTATAATTTAATAACGTAAACTGCCAATTTCATTATGATCGCAGCACGAACACATAGTACCAACAGTTTTGTTTTCTAACCTATTTTTCTGTGTATTTCCTACTCAGCGATCAAAGTGCTAAGCTTACAAATTAATTGTACTATAGAAAGCGTATAGCAGTGCCTTATCTCTAATCAGCAGTTAATTTACAGTTAAAATGTTAGCGGCCTTACCAGAAAGGGAAATATTTGTAAAGAATTAGATTTTGTTTGCTATCTTTGCAGTATTTATCGACAAATGTTTTTTTCTTTTTTATGTAGGAAAAATGACAAAAACCGTTATGGTGAGTTTTCTGCAAGCCCAGTAGGCCTAGCATCGCGACAATCTGCGATACGCGCAGGCGGTATGTCGACTTTTATTTATCGAGACAGACGTATGTATACAAATAGCCTTGTCACGTTCTCACAAGACAAAAAGTGACGAGAATTATTTTGTCGCGCGCGCGTGCTAGGCCAGCTTGAGGGTAATTCAGTCACACAAGTCCTCCAGTCACTCTACGAAATAATTAAATTTTCATGTTTTTATTTTAAATAACAAGCACCACCTTTCTAATTGTTAAGCATCTTCTCACCGAAAAAAATAGAGGTAAATAGTAAAAAATAGTGGTGATAAGTATTCGAATCTAGATGCGTTTACGTGTATTTAGATATAATATTTTGCGAATGTAATAATATGAGAACAAAGGTTTAGTAGTAATAAAGTTAAAATACTTATTTACAATACATTATTTCTGGTAAAGCCGCTGATGCGCTAAAAATGCTTACCGATTAAAACGTGTCCAAAAATTTGACACTTCGGAATCATGTGTGATGGACTCATGTTGGGGTAGATCTGCATTCAGAACGTATGTAAGTTTGGTAGTACCTATTTTATAGGTTAAAAAGTTTAAAGACATTTATTCTCAATAAAGACATTACATATCACGTGAGAACAAAACTAAACATCAAAAAAATTGCAATGTCGTCGTATCTAGCAAGGCTACCTACCCTCTCAACGTGTTAATTTGATTAGGAGACTGTGATCAGCTATCAGATATGGAGCAAGTTGTTTTTACGGTTCCGTACCCAAAGGGTAAAACGAGACCTTATTACTAACACTCCGCTGTCCGTCCGTCTGTCTGTCTGTATGTCTGTCTGTCACCAGGCTGTATCTCATGAACCGTGATAGACAGTTGAAATTTTTATGACACAGATGATATACTCGTATTTATGTTGCCGCTATAACAACAAATACTAAAAAAATCCCTAATTCGATGCTTAGCCAAAACCCCATACTTCTGGATTTGCTACTGCAGCTTTTTGCAATGCTCATAAATTACGTTGTACAGCCTCTGAATAGTTATACACTGTTTTTCTTTTTCGATCGAGTAAAAAATTTAAAAGACGGAAAAAGACAAAGCACTGTTAGTTGTTTCGAAGCTATACATCTTTTATTATAAGGCCATCTTTCCCTGTCACATTTGGGACTGAATATCGTCCGGCGAAGTGTGGGTGTTGTACGCTTTTGCTAGTCCCTTCAGGGGAAAGGCATGACGATATGTTATGTTATGTCTTTCTATAGGTATACTAACTTAAACAATACATGAATGCAGTTCCACCCCAACAGCGTCCGAGGCTTCAAACTTCACAAAAATATCACGTCACTATAAGTCTGCAGCACTGGGCGCGTGAATCAGAAGAGCTCGATCACTTTCCTCTTGAGGTATTCTTTGAGTGGTGCGTAGTAGTGTCTCCGGAGCGCCAGCAGCTCGGGCCGGCGGCGCAGCGTCCGCAGCGCGCCCCACTCCGTCTCCAGGATGAGCAGCGCCACCAGCCCCAGGGACACCCACACGAATATGAACGACGGGACGAACCTGGAGTACCACAATGTATTTTATTTTATTTTTTATTATATTTGTGAACATTTGTGTTTGTTCTATGTCTGGGTGTTATCTATTTAAGTATGTTTTTAAAAATATCTAAGTATGTATGTATATCAGTCTCTGGCAGCCATAGTACAAGCTTTGCTTAGTTTGGGGTCAGGCGACCGTGTGTGACAATGTCCCGAATTTATTTATTTATTTGGTTAAGGTACAGTCACAGACAAAAAGTTAATTTTTATCCTTTAAAAGGAACCTCTTTAAACTTGAAGTCCACTTACGACTATGCACAACTTACAATTTAGAACTTGACACATTCAAAGAAAAATATATTTAAATGGTTTAGAAAATTTACTAAAAGAGATAATCATTATCAAAAGAATTTAGAATACAAATTTTTGAACTTAAATTAATTTTAAACTTTAACTATTAAGTATTATACTTTGTTTAAAATAGATTTAAAAGATCCATATGAATGCAAAAAAATGTCTTTGTATAGTGTATTAATAGTTATTCTCTGAAGTCTGAGGGAGCGGGTTAGATCTCAGCCGACGGCACGCACCAATTTGTTCATTGTGTGAACAAATGTGCGTGTCTTTCATCTGTTACATGACTAGAGCCCGGTGTATGGCGACAGGCTCACCCTCTGTCACATTTGGGACTGAATATCGTCTGGAGAAGTGTGGGTATTGCCTCTGCCAGCCCCTTCAAGGTAAGGGCATGACGATTTGTTATTTTATGTTATGTTATGTAATAGTCAAAGTTGTTTTTCGACGCGAGTACTTTAATTGCAGCTAGAGCAAGCAAAAGGTTTCTAGGATTGAACCAAGAGCGTAGCGAATTGTTCAAATATAGAATCCTGATCGTAGCAAGAGTTTAAAAGGTCCAAGCCGCTGAATAACTGCTTCTGAGCGAAACACACAACTTTTCACTTGACTGCAGCGAGGAAAATAATGTTTTTTTTCATGCAGTCGTGCTGGCCAGTGCGATTATTTTAAGGTTCGAATTTCAAAAACTCTACCAAAGCTAGCGAATGAAATGCACTTTTGCTCTCAGATTTTGAATGATAAAGTGAACCCTTCCGGGCTTGTGAGGTGAAAATAACTATTGTTATACAAGGCGGCAAAGTTGTTTTTGGTACGATTACTTTTCTGAAACTGGAGCAAGCGAAGGTTTCTGAAATTGAACCAAGAGAGAATCGAGTTGATCAAATATACGAGTATGTTACTGATTGTAGCGAAGGTTTCAAAGGTACGAGAGGCCGAATAACTTTGCTTCAGAAACACACAACTTTTCATCTCACTGCAGCGAGGAAAACTATGGTGTTTTTTCATTCAGTCGGCAGTGCAATTATTTTGAGGTTCGAATTTCAAAACCTCTTTCCACGCTAGCGAATGAAATTCACTTTTGCACTCAGATTTTGAACGGTAAACAGAATCTTACTGAGATCTTTCAATTCGAGGTGAAAAGACCTTTTCTTCTTGTTGATTCTTAATGCTTCTTAACAAACACATCCCTCGCTACGCATTCTCGCACAACTCTGGTGGAAATGTCGCCCTTATGCTAGCTAGTGAACTAAAATAGCTTAGCAGCTAAGACCTAAGCCATAAAATCAAAACAATATTTTATTTCCATAATTTGCAAACAATTTAAATGGGATTTAGACAATTATGTTTCAAGTAAACATCAATTTCGTAATGTAACGCCCGATTCATCTAATGTAATAAAAATAATAATGAACACGGGTTTTATGACCACCGGTGTCACCTTCCTGCAACATAAGTCCGGTAGTACCACGGATCCTAAGAACTATAGACCCATCACGTGCTTGCTTACCATCTACAAGCTCCTTGCATCCATTCTGAGAACTAAAATCAATACGCACATTGTTGCAAATAATGTTTAGAAAGAATAGATGTAGAGTTGGCTCCCTTGGTACTGAGGAGCTCCTCCTTATCGACATGGCTATTAGCCAGCAAGTCCGGTGAAGCAGGAAATCCCGTTCTGCTGCCTGGATTGACTATTAGAAAGCCTGATTCATGGCTGGAGAGGAAGCATGGTGTTTTCAAGTCCGAGATGTAGTTCAATGAGTACGCACCAGCGCCAGTTCTCGAGAACAGCCGTGTTTTGCTCTACTCTCACCGAGACCGCTCTATCATCACGGACAAGAGGGCTATTCCTACGCGTAAGATGAGATGAGATTTTATCTTGGTCACTCTCACACCTATATATGACGTTTCAAATGAAAGCAACAAGGACGAAAAAAGGTGAGATGAAAATCTCAAATCTCCGAATAGGGCCCCAGGACTATTGTTGATAATAAGCCTGATATCGTGATAGTCGACTGGTCCCAGCGCCGGGCAGTGCTCGTCGACATCACCATCCCACATGACGAGAACCTAGTGAAGGCCGAGAAGGACCAACTCAGCAAGTACCTTGACTTGGCTCACGAGAAACTGCCATGTGGGATGTTGACTCGACGATCATTTTCCCGATAGTCGTGTAAACGCTCTTGGAGCGAAGAGCCTCGAACATCTCATCAGGCTTTCGTTCGACGGTTGGGTCAAAATCCACATACAGTCGGCGGTGATCCTAGGCACGTGCCGTATTGTCAGGAGATTCCTCACTCTGCAGCCCTAACCACCGGTGGCTAGACATTTGCCCTGCTACGAGCGGTACGGATAATCATATTATTTCTTTTCTTTTTATTCATTTATTGTAAAAAACTTAGAAGTTAAGAATAAATATAAATACCTTGAAATAATAATAAAGCCTTGTTTATTTCCTTAATAGAATTAAATTTTACATTGTTAAAATTAAACTTATAAAAAGTTTGACAATTAAAGAAATGAATCAATTTATGCCATAAATACATATTTTTTAAATGAAATATTAATTTTAATTACATGCACATGCAACCTTGTTTTATTTAATTTTTAACTTTTCAATAAGTATAATGGCCACTTGCACTGAATATAAGAATTGTTTAAGTCTTTGTTTAACTGGTTTGACCTACTCCTAGCGAAAATTTCGCTTATCCGGCACATACAATTAAGAGTCTCCTAAGAAATTGCCTAAGGCTTGTGCAAGAAAATATAGGTAGGAGGTAGCTAGAAGTACTATAAACTAGTCAAGCAACTTAAGAGCGTTTATCCGGCGTTATTGCTACCTCGCTCGCACAATTCAACGTTTTTGAAAATAAACAATGGCTGAGTTGGCAATTGAAAAATGTTGCCTGATAACTATTTAGTTTATAATATAACGGTTATTTTAAACTAATTTTAGTTTTCATACCTTTTTCTTAGACGGAGAAAAAGATCATCAATTTTAATTCTTTTTAATGTTTGATCTCTCCGTCCAATTGATAGGTATAGAAACTAAAATTAGTTTAAAATAACCGTTATATTCTAAACTAAATAGTTATCAGGCAACATTTTTCAATTGCCAACTCAGCCATTATTTATTTTCAAAAAAGTTGAATTGTGCGAGCGAGATAGCAATAACGCCGGTCAAACGCTCTTAAGCCGTTCTTATAACCAGCGCAAGTGACCAATAGTAACTTATTTCTTGTTAAGCACTTTTATTTTTCCATGCAACAAAATGTTATTTACATACAACCAAATCTACTAGCACTTTGAAGTTACGCTCAAAATATTTTTTTTACACTCCACGGACTCCGGGGACCGTGACTTTTGTTAACTTACATCTTAACTAGCTGTTGCCCGCAACTTCGTTCGCGTTTATTCAGAAAATAGTATCCATGAACCCTCCTCATGATATACTGTAACTAATTATCAAATTATGAATAATAATCCATTTCCAAAGAAATCAGACATTTAAAAAAATACTGGCTAGTTTTGAGCGGAATTTAAATTTTAATTGTCAGTTGTTATTTTAGTACCAACTGCGTACTATTCTGTGATGATGTCTGACGCATTTGGTAAGCGGCGCGTTGTATTTATTAATTTACAGAATTTAATGACAAAAAGATTTATATAATTCAGAAAAAGTATCCAAAAACCTTCCTTGTGACTACTGCAACTATTTATCAAATTTCATCAAGATAAGTGCAGCCGTTTAGCCGTGAAAAGCCTACATACAGACAGAGTTACTTTCAATTTTACAATTAGTAAGGATTATTATTTAAGAGGAACACAGGTAGAAGAGGGTTAGTTGTTAAAACTCAAAATGTTATTCAGCTAAAACGATATCTATTTTGAGCACTTTCAAGTGTCGCTCGTGCAAGGTACTGGCAGTGAATACTAACGCTCTGAGCAGGCTGAAGGGTCGCGGCGGCGGCTGCAGCGCGGGCGGCGGCGCGCGCCACTCCTCCGCCGGCGCGTGCGCAGCGTGCGACGTCACGCACGACTCCGACGACGAGTGCTCGAACGAGTCGCGCGTGCTGTACTCCGGCCCGTCGCACGCTGCCGATCGGACATCACATGTGATACACAAGCTTTGATGAACGTACAGGCCGATTCGAACTTAATGTCGGCTGTGAAGTTAGGCGCAAAACGCTGGGCAGAGTCTCGCTTACGGCGCTCTTGACAACCGCCATTAAACTTGAATCAGTCTATAATCTTTTTAAAAAATACACAAAAAAAGACTGCAAAATGTAGTCTGACACTCTGGGCAAAATTAAAATGTTGTACCCTATGTCACTTTCACTATCATGACGATTCAAATAACAGCTCACATGTGGAAATACATCAAGCTGTTTGGGCTGTAGGGCGTGGCAAGAAAAACCTCATACATACATACACTCGAACACTCCTTCTTGCAGTCGGGTCTAGTGCGGTCAAATGAAATATGCTGTAAAGTGGGAAGCGGGTTCAAATACACTACAAGATATAAGGGGGGCTTATATATTTACTTAGAGCCTGAGAATACAGCGACGGTGGTATTTATATGGTCGCCCTAATTTCTATTCTTTGATGTGCCGCTGCCACTCCAATTTGGTCTAGAGCGGTCCATAAAAATAAATGCGAATCGAATTCTTCACATTACATCGCCACATTGGAATGGCATTATCCAACGCAGCAACGTGTCGCCGTCTCCACGTTCCACACGCGTACGTACGTGGCTTGTCATCCGCGGGCCGCAGCGGGTCGCAGCAGGAGAGCGCGATGTCGACGCTGGGCCCGGACAGCAGGCAGCCTCCGTTGCAGGCCAGCCCGGCCTCGTCCGGCGGAGGAACGTACGTACGTGGCTTGTCATCCGCGGGCCGCAGCGGGTCGCAGCAGGAGAGCGCGATGTCGACGCTGGGCCCGGACAGCAGGCAGCCTCCGTTGCAGGCCAGCCCGGCCTCGTCCGGCGGAGGAACGTACGTACGTGGCTTGTCATCCGCGGGCCGCAGCGGGTCGCAGCAGGAGAGCGCGATGTCGACGCTGGGCCCGGACAGCAGGCAGCCTCCGTTGCAGGCCAGCCCGGCCTCGTCCGGCGGAGGAACGTACGTACGTGGCTTGTCATCCGCGGGCCGCAGCGGGTCGCAGCAGGAGAGCGCGATGTCGACGCTGGGCCCGGACAGCAGGCAGCCTCCGTTGCAGGCCAGCCCGGCCTCGTCCGGCGGAGGAACGTACGTACGTGGCTTGTCATCCGCGGGCCGCAGCGGGTCGCAGCAGGAGAGCGCGATGTCGACGCTGGGCCCGGACAGCAGGCAGCCTCCGTTGCAGGCCAGCCCGGCCTCGTCCGGCGGAGGAACGTACGTACGTGGCTTGTCATCCGCGGGCCGCAGCGGGTCGCAGCAGGAGAGCGCGATGTCGACGCTGGGCCCGGACAGCAGGCAGCCTCCGTTGCAGGCCAGCCCGGCCTCGTCCAGCGGCGCGCTGTGCGTGGACCGCGGCAGGCTGCTGTACCCTGGAGCGGTGAACGAACCTTCAATTAGGGTTAGTGAAGTTCTTTTACACCACAGCAATCATCGTTACTGTAGTGTATGGCGGTAGGTAGGTGGCATGTATACCCGAATGTGGGTACTGGACGGGAAGCCGTGACGGGCGGTCAATGTACACGCAGTTTGAAATAAACCTGTGCTACGTGAACATTGTTTTGCTTCCTCGCTCCCTGGCCCGGTATTTCCTAATGAAGAGAAAATAAAGTACTTTTTCTATCAAGCCAGAATTCTTAACTTATACCCTTTCGAATTGACTATTATCTTGTTCTGTAGTATTTAATTCTAACTTTATTTTCCAAGAAGAAAAAATAGGTTTTAAATATATTCGCAGTTGGAAAGTCAATTAATCAATACAAAGTGGGGTCACCACTTTGAATAGATTAAAAATAAATACGAAACTGCAAAAACAGGCCGCAGCTACTTCTTCTTAGCTACTTCAGGTACTTATACAGGCCGTCCCGCTCCAGGATCTCTCGCTCCGTGCGACCGAAGTACTTGAGCTTCATGTATCCTTACCGAAGTCTCCGGTCATGGGAGTATAAGGCGTGGCGGGTCACGCGGCGCCAGAAGCCCGTCCCGCTCCAGGATCTCTCGCTCCGTGCGACCGAAGTACTTGAGCTTAATGGATCCTTACCGAAGTCTCCGGTCATGGGAGCAGAAGGTGTGGCGGGTCACGCGGCGCCAGCAGCCCGTCCCGCTCCAGGATCTCTCGCTCCGTGCGACCGAAGTACTTGAGCTTAATGGATCCTTACCGAAGTCTCCGGTCATGGGAGCAGAAGGCGTGGCGGGTCACGCGGCGCCAGCAGCCCGTCCCGCTCCAGGATCTCTCGCTCCGTGCGACCGAAGTACTTGAGCTTAATGGATCCTTACCGAAGTCTCCGGTCATGGGAGCAGAAGGCGTGGCGGGTCACGCGGCGCCAGCAGCCCGTCCCGCTCCAGGATCTCTCGCTCCGTGCGACCGAAGTACTTGAGCTTAATGGATCCTTACCGAAGTCTCCGGTCATGGGAGCAGAAGGCGTGGCGGGTCACGCGGCGCCAGCAGCCCGTCCCGCTCCAGGATCTCTCGCTCCGTGCGACCGAAGTACTTGAGCTTAATGGATCCTTACCGAAGTCTCCGGTCATGGGAGCAGAAGGCGTGGCGGGTCACGCGGCGCCAGCAGCCCGTCCCGCTCCAGGATCTCTCGCTCCGTGCGACCGAAGTACTTGAGCTTCATGGATCCTTACCGAAGTCTCCGGTCATGGGAGTTGAAGGCGTGGCAGGCACGCTGGAAGCCTTCCTCTTGCCCCCCGCGCCGTCCGGCTGGTCGCGCGGCGCCAGCAGCCCGTCCCGCTCCAGGATCTCTCGCTCCGTGCGCCCGAAGTACTTGAACTTGGTGCCCCACGAGAACAGCCCCCCGCCTGAGTACACGCACGCGTCTGATGACGACGAGAGCCTGGAAGGTGGTGTAACTGAAAGCTAGTCGCTCAAATTTAATCTAATGTCTATAATCAATCGGGTATCGAAGATACACTTATGAACGTCAATGTTATAAAAATGACTACCGCCATGGTCGGAAAAGGAGCCATTACCCAGAAGAACATGCAAGAATCTGTGTGCGAAAACATTAGTTTTGATTTCGTTTCCGTTCAGCTCCATACATCTAAAAGCTGGCGGAAACATTAAAGAACTAAGTTAATGGAGCCAAACGAAAACGAAAAATCTTTAAAACAAAAAAAATTTTGTTTGCCTCGCGACCCTATTATTCCACGACTCCTAGACTGATTTGGCTCACATTTGAACTTGAAAATTATATTAGCATGAACTACCTGCCTGCAAAATTTCAGGAAGATCGGATCAACGGTAATCAAGCTATTTTCGGACAAACAAGTGCAGATTTGAATTGAAATGATTAAAGTTTTAGCGTTAGCTAAAACCTTAATAGCAGCTAAAGCTACTTTTGACTTAAGGCTCGGTATGTCAAGAAATCGACGAAACCAAGTATTTTGTTTGCGCTTACTTTGGTATGAATAATTGTGATTATCAGGTGCAAAAAAATACAGCTGGTAGAAGAAACAATCAAAGTCAGTTTAACCGAAGCATAATTTTGAAAATCATTCTCATTTTGGAAAAAAAATCACAAAAAGTACCTTCTTAAAAAAACTGTTTGCACATAGTTCTCTTAATTTTTCAGTGATTACTTACACCACATTTTTTTTTTATAATTAAATAGCCAGATTAGTTCTCTAAAGTTTAACCGAGCAACTTATTCTTATTTGTGTTCTTATTACGATGAATACCAATAAAAAAAATTAATTCTAAGCGCCGATCTTCTTTTACTATCAAATATGATATCCCATTATTTCTATAAAGAGCAGCTTAAGTAAACGTATGTGTTGGTAGATAATCGTGAAATAACCGAGCCTTAAGAGCCTTGATACTGATTTTGTCGTCTTCTGTAATTGCTAACTAACTTTGTTGTTGCAGCGACCCAAATCATGTCCAGATTATCTACTAAGAAGCGACACTGTGTCTTGAACAAGTTCACGTCAGGTTTCATGTTCCTTAATGACTAACTACAGAAAAACTAAGGTTAAATTCACCAACCACGTCGTCCAAATTTCATCCAAAATAAAATCGAATAGTTCTAAAACTCAAGCAGACATAGCGAGAATTATTTGAAGGTTTCTAGATAACATTACTGTTTTAAGAAACCAATATAGATTGTACTCTTTTTTTGTTTTCGATCATAGTATGAACGAAGTTGAAATCGAAAATCGAAACGAAGAAGAAATCGTTCATAATTTTTGTTCAAGAATATACCAGTAAACAAGTCGGCAATTTTTCAAATGCGCTCATAGAGTACGTACTAAAAATATACATGGCATATCGTGAACGATTATGACTCAATCTCATTAGATTCATAGCGCAAATATTTACGGAGCCATCGATCAAAATAATAAGAGTAGGCGTTTTGTAAACTTATAAAAGCCGTATATTTAGAGCAATAAAGAGCATATTTACGTGAAAAACAGCATCTGTTCGATGGCGCAACACCACACGTGCCGACACGCGGCGCCGTTCGGACATTTGAACCCTACTGTGTGTTTTTTCTGAAAAGAGAAACGATTTTGTTAGATCATAAGCCCGCTGGTTACAAACAAAATTAAATACAAGTCATTTTATCATAACGTTTTTACAGCTACTACTAACAGCTACTATTGATTCCACAGGCTCCCAAACTAGTGCGATTGCGACGGGAACCAAAATTTAAGTTTAATTTGGAGAAGCCACTCTCCATACAAATTTTAATTTTATAAAATAAAAAAATAACATAACGTAACATATCGTCACGCCTTTCCCCCTAAGAGGCTGGCAGAGGTATACAACATCCACACATCGCCAGACGATATTAATTCACAAATGTGACAGGGGGCGAGCCTGTCGCCATACACCGGGCTCCAGTTACGTAGCAGATGACATTAAATACACACATATGCTCACACAATGAACACATTGGTGCGTGCCTTTGGCTGGGTCCGAACCCGCTCCCTCTGGCTTGAGTGGCAAGTCTTCTCCGACTAGGCTATCATCGCTTCATGTAAATAAAATACAGCTTGGGAAAAAATAATGGGGGCGTCAATGTATATGCTACTATGTTGCTCATATGGCAACCCAACATCTTCTTGCAAAAAAAAACTGGGTTCCTTTTCTACACATTTTTGCAAACCTGTAAATTAGTAACGTTTCACACTCATTGCTTCGCACTAGGTTTCTGTATCGAAGATGTCATGAAACAAACACAAAGACATGGACAATTAACACCCAGACAAAGAATAGATGTTTAAATCTGCTTGGCGTCATTTTGGACACAAGATTTTGGGACACTGCATCCGAAATGACACTGAGACAAACATCTAATCAGCCGGGAATCCGGGACCAAAAAAAAATCACGCAAAGACATATCACGTCGGTATCCGCAGAAACTCACCTCGGGGTAATTCAAATGTACTATAAACATGCGTCCTTCAAAATTGATCTTGTGCACTTCGTTCCACTTGAAGTGGTTCGTCTTGCGGCTGCCCTGGAAGGTCAGGATGCCGCTGTAGTTGATTCCCAGGTACAGCTGGTTGCCGCGGTGATCCTGAGGGGAAAGTATGCCTGTAGTGTTGCCATTGACTAATTCCTAGGTATTACAGAAGACACAAAGCACCCACCGCCTTTGATAACTTGGCACATGCACATTTAAATTATGAATTTTACCTTTCTATAGGGTTTTTTTTTTTAATGTTATCATAATTTCAGTTCTATCAGTTATTTTGTTTTACGATTATATTTTGTTACAAACATTAAAGGGACATTAAAGACAGACAAATAGACAAACATTAAAGGGATTCCTCATCATCATTTACGCACGAAATCCTAAAAAATCTGAATTATATAGCGGCGTCGCTAAAATGAGTCCTCCCCGCGTGGTACAGAATCGTGCGGAGGAAAGACGTCAAAGGTGATCGAGGGAGGGGCCGGCGGCAGGGCGCCTGCCGCGCGCTCCTACCTCCTACTACAGATACTGCAATCAGCGATGGATATAAATCCTGTACAGGTAAATCTTGAAGGCTTACCTTAACAGGATGAGGGTCAACCCCGTACGTGTCTAGCTGGCAGCCTATCTTGAGGAAGGTTCGCTCCGCCTCCTGTGTGGACATGCCCTTAACGCCGCCGCTGCCGCCCGGCGTACCTTCCACCGGCTCTCTGTGTAACTCCTAAAACCAACATGATATTTAAGTGACAAGCACTACTGTGCAAATATAGCTTTTTTTTATATTATATTCGGGACATATGCACACACGGTCGTCTGACACCAAACTAAGCTAAGCTTGTACTATGGCGGCCAGAGACTGATATTCATACATAAATATTTTTTAAATAAATACTTAAGTAGAAAATTAACACCCAGACATAGAACAAACACAAACATTAATCACAAGAATGTTTGCCCTAGGCGGGAATCGAACCCACACCCCCTAGCTCAGAAGGCAGGTTCACTACCGACTGAGCCACCGAGGCAGTCATAGATGTTTTCCAATATGAAGAGAAATGCGGTTTCAAAGATACTTGTTTACTGTTTCTCGTCTTACATTTTGCAGAGCGTGGATCCCACGACACAAGTCATCCTAGTGTGGGATCCAGTGCATAACGTAACTTGGTAAAGTGACCGTAACTAAGTAACTGTTAATAAATAAATTAAAAACATAACCGAGAAAAATTAAAGCTTGATTTGGCGGGGGCACTACGGTGCTTCCAGATTGATCTTGATAAGTGTCGTGCTAATCTTAGGTTTCATTTCTTGGTATATCCCAACAGAGTCAGTCTGTCAGCTACTGTTTTCACCTCAGTAAATCGTCTCAATTTCATCTAAGACCAATTCCAGTTCAGTTCGACTAAACATGCATCATAATTCTTGAGTTTTTGAAGCCGACACTGTAATTAGATGTGTTATCAGACGAGGAACAATCGACCTATTGTTCGTAAGGAACGGCCAAATTACCAAGGTAACTGTATCTGTGAAAACTGGCGTGCTTTTGACACATTCATCAGCTTTTGTTTTCTTGATACCTCAATTCTTGTGTAATGTAACAGTACAGTACCTACTTAACACCCTAATGCATTACGTGATTTCTCGATTTCGCGTGGTTAAGTCCTTCGCTACTTCAGGCGAATAGACGCCCCGAGAAATCGCGTACAGCAATAGGGACTTTACCTATAGTTGGCAGCAGTATTGAATGCAGTATGGGGAGTGTAACACATCCAATACTACATTCTAACGATTCGCATGAGTCGAAGCCGTCTTTCGTTTTTTATGGAAACGATGTCTCCTTTTCATGTAGGCTAAGGGTATGTCCCTTAGGCTAGGAACTCACGGAGCGTTTTGTAACCGCATCCTTCACAGTGCGGGCCCATGGCTTCGCAGATTTTCCGAAATGTATATGCAAAAAGTTGAATCAGAAATCACGACGCGATTTTCAACCGCTGCACGCGATCAGCCGCGTGCTTGGCGACTGTCGCCAGCGAGCTTTGCTGTCAGTTCCCTAAAGGCCGTACTGCTTCAGCAGTTTTGAATTAAACCGGCGACCGGTGACGAAAACCGATCTGTGTCCGTGAGGCCTTAGATACAAACTTTCGCATTTTAACGTTAACATTGTTATTATATTTTATGGTTATTTATTATACCAGCTGTTACTCGCGACTTCGTTCGCGTTTATTCAGAAAAAAGGTATCCAAAAACCATCCTCGTCATATACCGTAATAAAATTTTATCAAGATTTGTTCAACCATTTAGCCTACAAACAGACAGATAAACAGTTACGTTCGATTTCATAATATTAGTGTAGATTATACGATGGTCTTACCTGTATTCTACCCTCAATCACATCTGTTTGTCTCAAAAGTAGCCTCATTTCGGTAACATAGTTCCCAATGTGGATGCTCGGATCGTAGTCTCCTAGTTCAACTGCGAAAATAAGCTTTATTCACAAAGTGATAAGGCCTAGTAAAGCATTTCCGGATAATAAAAACAGTGGGCTATGGTAACAGGAAAACGAAGAGCAGGAAATGTAGTAGGTAAATAGATGTTGACGGACAAACTAAATTAGATGAACTTTGTATTTGTTGCTGATATAAATATATGTATATTAACTGTGAATTGGCGTTACAGGACAATTAAATTAGCCTACGTTACTATTTTTAGCTTTTTACATTAGCTAATTTAAATGTCAGAGATAGGACAAATAGAATCAGGCTGCAATAGAAAAGAGACGGACATTACAAATAGCAGATGTGCAACTAATGAAACAAGGCTCTCAGCAAAGGTCTAGCATAGCCATACCTGGCGGAGTATATAGTACCACTAGTATAATAATATACTCCGCCTGATATAGTGTATCATTCCGGTCACGTGGGCAACACTTAGTGACGTCAATCGATCTTTAAGCAAGACCGAATGATGTCCAAATGTGACTAACGCAAAAATAGCGATGCAATCGCGATACAGACGCGATGCCAACGCGCGTTCCCAGAAACGTGCTTCAAAAAGTTGTCGTGAGCCATCTTTCTTAGGGATTGCTTGGTTGAGCACTTAACAAGGAATCTTCTCTTATACTAGCATTATTACCCTAAAGTCTTACTCTGTATAATCAAAGCGCCGAGCATGGCCGCCTCATTGGGCGTACAGTACAGCCGTCCGTGCAGCAAGTCCCTCTTCAGCTGCAGGTAGATCTGGAACCGAGTCGCGTCCTCCTTCAGCAGCAGAGGATTCGGGGGGTAGAACTTAACGCGGAAGCTGAACAGGATTGGCGACGCATCTGGAAGACAATGTTTTAGTTACAGCATCTATTCAATTAAGCATCAGACGTTTGGGTGTGAGCATTGACTACTTATAGATAAGCTAGCTTAAGGAAAGGTCATGCTTCATTTTTCTGAGGGTTTTAGGGTTGTTGAGGGTTAAAAGCGAGTGGTCCGAGCTATCTACAGAATGGGTCCCCCCATTCCGTAGATAGCTTGGACCGCTCGCTTTTGCAAAATAAAAATGGCCTCTACTTCAACTAGTAAAAAGCTACATAATCTCTAGGCTTTGAAACATGAGCAAAGCCGGAGAAAGATATGCTAGTCATATGTTTCTAAATTTAAAAATGCCATTAATGTCTAAACAAAATCTTACCTTTCACTTGTTTCAGTATTAACTTAGCCAGGTGCAGCCAGTGCTGTGAACAGTTGAATTTAGAACATCAATAGAAACAATCCCAAAATAACCAGCCAGTGTTTACTAGCTGATGTATGTAAACACTGTTGGAAATTTGAAAATGGAATGTGGCATTTGCTAGCTATTTTTTTTTCTTTGATGTAACTATGTTATTCAGTCATACTCAAACTGAGAGTCGAGTTATTTTAGCGAATTAGAAATTTAATTAAGGGTAAAACATTCATTTCTAACCATCAAGATTAGGAAACTATATACATAACTACATACACACATAGGTATGAGCCAATGTATTCATGTGTATGTATTTATGATATATAAGGTTTTAGCAAATACAATGGTACTTAGAAATGTTATCAAATTCTCACATTAACAAATTAAACCTGTTTAATTATTTTGAAGAAAACATTTTACTATGATTGTCTTCATTTTCTACTCATATTTGGCAACTTTCCAAACAACATAATTGGAAGAGTCAACATAATCTGGAGAGTTTATACATTTAGCACAAGCTCTATGGGACTCTACGGCTACAGCCATTTTTTTTTTCACTGATTAAAAGTGCTTGCAATTAATATGAACTATAAAAAAAATTTACTGTCATTATACATTATTAAACAAGACCAACAAGTCAGCACCCAAATTGCTACATAGCTATTTGAGTGCAAATTGTGAACTTATTTGTAAAAGAGACTAAAAAGTTATTTTACTTAAACCATATTGCTTAAAATTTACCATTTCACTATTGAATTTTACTACGAAACTCTTTTTGGATGGCCATCAGACAATCATCCAATTAAATATTAAATAGGTGTGACTATTACAAACATTATCCTGTTTGTTTGATTTTATAGCTAGCCTTTATAATTGATTTAGTTGTGCTTACCCGTTGCCCGTTGGCATCCAGATATCTCAAACCGAAGTAGTCTGTTTCCGTGAGATTTAACTGCTGGCAGACATGCTCCAGCAAGAATTTACCCTTATAACTGGGCTGTAATAATAAAAACGCATGTAATATTTTATTGAGTTCTTAAGTAGATTTTATTAAGTATAACTACTATGTATTGGAACGTCAGCCACTGCCACAAAGAGCTACAATATTACACATTACCATAATTAACTAATATTAAAGGTAAGGTTTCGGCTAATGGTTAGAACTCACGTGAAATTCGCATTCTAATATTTCTGTATCCTCCAAAAGTCGCACTGTGCATTTATAAACAATATCACCGCGGCTTTTAAACATGCTGGCTAAAATACTTTATAAACGGTGTAAAATGCACTAATTCAACATTTTAATCAACACTTTGAGAGCTTTTATATCAATTCCCTATAAAATAAATTCGATTCTCGTTTGTTTCATGTTTCGATCTGAATTCCATCCGCGATCGCGATCCAGGGAGAAACAGGGTGCGGAGGAGGTGAAGCCTGATAGTGCGGTGTGAGAGGGGAAGGATCGAAATGACATCTTATAACTCGTTCGAAAATCGACATATTTTTCAATTTTAAAATGCACATTGGACACCCATCTCACAAAATGCAATTCATATTAGTGTGTTAGGTTTGCCTAACTGAGTAGATTAAATACGGACTAGCTGTGCACAGAACTACATTAAAGTTAAGTATTTAAAAAAATATGTTTAATACATTTTTATTTAGAAATTAAAAAAAAGGGTTTTTCTGAGTTTATGAACGAAATAAATCAAGCAAAATGATGTCACTTCCACGACTAAATAATAATGTTGCCAGGCTAAAATGATTACCATAATTTTGTGTAATTTCTAATTCATTTGCAGAAACCATGAGTATTGAGTATTAAGCATAACGAGGCTGACAATGACGTCGATACCATGACAAACACGGCAAGTTTGATTTATTAAATTAAAGAATAAAAAACAAAATCTTGTATTTGACAAATAAGCGATTTTCAATAGACAGTTCCATCCAAAATTTAGTTCCACTGAGATAATTCTAAACCTTTCAAGTCTCACTTATTGCATCTCGTTTCAATGACATCGTTGGTCTTCTCATAATTTGGTCTGTATCCGCTTGCTTGCCCATGGGGGGTCCGCGCGCAACGCGCCTTTGCCCGGGCCCTCAGCGCGTGCCTATCTCAAATGTCCCACGAAAAAAACGTGACGACCCCACTTTGCCCCGCCATTTTTTGCGCAGTCAGCGCGCGGGTCGGGTTTCACAAAATCGTTTCTTGTGACTCAATTTGTTTAAAAAAGTGTCAAGTGTTTTATATATTTATGTTCACTATGAAACGACCTAAACAATGTCTTCTTTTGTTTATCAAATTACGACTTTGGTGCAGAGTTATGCTGTGCTGAACTTAGAAGTAGGGCGTTTTGAAGCTCGTCTTGAATTCAAAAGTTCATACCTCAAAAATAAAAGCGATGACATATGGTTTTTATTCTTTGATTATGTTGTCAATATAATAAATAATAGAATAAGAAAAAAAAATGATCACTTGTTCATAGATATTTATTTTTTAAATGGCCTTTGTTTCCATACCAATATCTGGCGCCGCGCGGCGTAATTTATCTTAACTTAACAAGGCTATTAAATGCACAAATATCACTTTTAGGAAAAAAAATAACTAACACTAAATAAGTAGTCTTATATTCTTCGAAAACAAATAAAAATCATGCGGATAGCATTTACCACATTTGAGAAATATGCATATTTCTAAAACAGTTCTCATACACTCAGTAAAATCACTCAGATTATCAGTTTTGTTTGTTATATAAGTACACTTATGGATATAGAAAAATTAAATCAAAATACAAAAGAACTCTTTATCCCCATTCCAAAAAGGTATAACACTTGTACAATGTCATAAGATCTAACACCGGATTATCTCCGAATCTTCAATTTCTTATCTGCACAGTCCTCACCGAATCGAGTATGATTCGGACTGAAGTGAAGCGGAATGTTTTTATTTTTTGTCTTGACCTTTGCTCTCTCATTGGATGCTCGACTGGTTGTGTGGACGGTAAATTTCACGAAGAAACGGGACAAATAATAAAATTAGGCCCTGGAGCGATAAAGACGGGTAGAAACCGATTTTTTGACGGCGGGAGCGATGTTAACCACAGGTTGACATGGGCATAGCTGAGTCTCCCCCGCGGGTTCCCGCCTTGTCGCGGCGGGGGGGCTCAGTAGCCGTGGCCTCGGCAACCACGGTGAAGTCAAGAGGAATCCGAGGTGGGGCCGCTTCTTGGGGCTTTTAGCCCAAAGCCCATTTGGAAGCGGCCCAAAGTAGGGTGTGGGTCTGTATGACTTGCCTGCAGACCCACAACTGAGGCGGGGTGCAGTGCCGCATAGGCGAGGCTGCAGCCGAAGGCTGGGGGCCGCGGCGGGAGAGGACTGTTGGTGTGTCGTTGCCACTTTCCCTACCTTCCGCGGCCCAAACGGGGTCGCTACCGTTCGATGGCGGACGCGGTGAGGCCGCAGAGGAAGAGGCGTGTCGGTGTATCGGGCATAGCTGAGTGAAATGCAATGTCAACTACCAGTTGACACGGGCAAAGCTGACTTCAAGGTTATGTTAACTACTACTTGACATGGACATTTCTAAATTCTCGATTTGTTAACTACTAGTTGACACGGGCAAGCAAGCGGGTATGCTATTTATTGACAATGAAATAAAGGTTTTTATGGCCCGTCACTCTCTCAAGGTCAACTGCTACTGTTCTTGTGTTTGCCTGCCGTACTAGCAATTAAAAGATGCCGAAAATTGAAAGGTAATACAAAGACTAAATTACAGACTAGCTGCGTCCGCTATTTCAGCCTCGGTCCCACAAAAAGCGATAATTTTTTTCGGTATAAAGATATCGTTCCGTGCTCGACCGCAGACGGCAACAGCAGACGACGTGTCGTCGCGACACTACTGGTTTGGATGTATTTGTGTGGGATACGTTTTGCAGCGAGAAACGTGAAGCTAGCGGCAGCAGCAGACAACATGTCGTCCGACCGCAGATCAGTGCCGCGCCGGTCGAATGATGCTACATAAAATTTGCTTGTTTCCATTTTACAAAAACAGTTTATCCGATTCTGAGAATGATAAAGATGAAGATAGAGATATATAGAAAGAGAGAGAGGTCGATATAGGCAGAGAGAGAGAGAGAGAGAGAGACCGATCTCTCCCTCCATCTCTCTTGGTCTTCTCTCTCTTGACTGCTGAAAGTGGTCATAATATTATCCAATTTGCAGTACGCTAGGTGACCCTATTCGGAGATTTGAAATTTTCATCTCATCTTTCTTCATCCTTGTTGCTCTCGTTTGAAACATCATAGGTGTGAGAGTGACCAAGATAAAATGTCAACTCATCTCACGCGCAGGAATAGCCCCCCAGGCCCCCTATTCTGAGGCGTTATGTGTTTTCTTAGTCGCTCTTACTCTTATGACATTTCAAACAAGAGGGACAATGACGAGAAATATTTCGACTTGGCACAACAGGGCCCCAGAACCACACTTCGAACACGCGACGCAATTTTGCATCGGGTGGTCGAAGTGAAGTGTGGCGTCACATGTCGTCGGGTCGCATTGCGTGTTCTTGACGTGTATTTCCAGCTTTATTCTCGTTACGAAAGGATTAGCCAAAAGTATTTAATTATTTCTATCCTGTGCATTTTTCAGCTTTTTTTAAGTCTTAAAATCTCATTAGTGAAAAAATTTTTGCAAAACGAATGAAGGGTTCACTGATTGGTTGGAATAATAATGTGGGCTCATGTACGGTCACGATAAGCGTAGGTCTTTCTCTTTGTGACTAGATTCAAATCTGGCAAGAACGCCAAGAACAACAACTTTACTTTGAGGGAAATTTTGCATACACTAGATGGCTACACTGAGAATAAGACCGGAAGTGACAATTCTTTCTTCCAGCCAGCTGAATCAAAAACGATTTCTCGTCCATTCTGTTGGAGTCTTTCTCGGATATTACACGTTGTAATCCGTGGTGAGTGTCTGGAAGAAATTAAGTGCAGTGCTATAGTGCTTATAGGTCCCAGTAAACGTTCTAAATAGTGTTGTATTCTGGATCATTTCTTATCTTATGTCTCTTCGTTGATAAAATAGTCATTGTGGTGCAATTTTCGTCCATCGTCTAGATTCCAAGTTTTCCCTTTGATCTGAGTGTGATTAGCTGTAAATATAACTTCCTTTGTTTTAATTACACTCTCCTGTTGATTTATTTCCAATTTTAAATGTTGATTAACGTGCTTACGCGTCATACCTACTTAGAACTAACCGGCTATTGTCACCACGTGTTCGAAGTTGACTTGTTTTCCGTATTTTATTAATCTAGTCAAATATATTAGCCAAATATTGGTTGTAAGCAATACCATTTTATGGAATATTACTGTCTCGATAGTAAATTTTAACATATTATTTGCAATGGCTGACATCCATTGTGAAATGTCAAGATAGGGCGAGGCGACCATGCGGCCGCCATATTGCCGGCCGCGCGGCATGAGCTCGCGACCTTGCAGATGCCGGCTAATGTCTAGCTGACGCACTCTTGCATACGGATAAAAACAATTTTTGCAATTTGTTTTGTTTGTATTGTTTTAGACTAACCAAAATGGGGAAGGAAAAGGTCCACATCAACATTGTCGTCATCGGACACGTCGACTCCGGCAAGTCCACCACAACCGGTCACTTGATCTACAAATGCGGTGGTATCGACAAAAGAACCATCGAGAAGTTCGAGAAGGAGGCCCAGGAAATGGGTAAGGGTTCCTTCAAATATGCCTGGGTGTTGGACAAACTGAAGGCCGAGCGCGAGCGTGGTATCACCATTGACATCGCTCTGTGGAAGTTCGAAACTGCCAAGTTCTACGTCACCATCATCGACGCTCCTGGACACAGAGATTTTATCAAAAACATGATCACTGGAACCTCACAGGCTGACTGCGCCGTGCTGATCGTCGCCGCCGGTACTGGTGAGTTCGAGGCTGGTATCTCGAAGAACGGACAGACTCGTGAGCATGCTCTGCTCGCTTTCACGCTCGGAGTCAAGCAGCTGATTGTAGGAGTTAACAAAATGGATTCTACTGAGCCCCCATACAGCGAACCCCGTTTCGAAGAAATCAAGAAGGAAGTCTCTTCTTACATCAAGAAGATTGGTTACAACCCGGCTGCCGTTGCTTTCGTACCCATCTCTGGTTGGCACGGAGACAACATGTTGGAGGCTTCAACTAAAATGCCCTGGTTCAAGGGGTGGAACGTTGAGCGCAAGGAAGGCAAAGCTGAAGGCAAGTGCCTCATCGAAGCCCTCGACGCCATCCTGCCGCCTGCGCGCCCCACAGACAAGGCCCTGCGTCTGCCCCTGCAGGACGTATACAAAATTGGCGGTATTGGTACGGTGCCAGTAGGCCGTGTGGAGACTGGTGTCCTCAAGCCTGGTACCGTCGTAGTGTTCGCGCCTGCTAACATTACCACTGAAGTGAAGTCCGTGGAGATGCACCACGAAGCCCTCCAGGAGGCCGTCCCCGGAGACAATGTTGGTTTCAACGTGAAGAACGTGTCCGTCAAGGAGCTGCGTCGTGGCTACGTCGCCGGCGACTCCAAGAACAACCCCCCCAAGGGTGCTGCAGACTTCACAGCACAGGTCATTGTACTCAACCACCCTGGTCAGATTTCAAACGGATACACGCCTGTATTGGATTGCCACACAGCTCACATTGCCTGCAAATTCGCCGAAATCAAAGAGAAAGTAGACCGTCGTACTGGCAAATCCACTGAGGAGAACCCCAAATCGATAAAATCCGGTGACGCCGCTATCGTAAATCTGGTTCCCTCTAAGCCCCTGTGCGTGGAATCCTTCCAGGAGTTCCCTCCCCTCGGCCGTTTCGCCGTGCGTGACATGAGGCAGACGGTCGCCGTCGGAGTCATCAAGTCGGTCAACTTCAAGGATGCCGCAGGCGGCAAGGTCACCAAGGCTGCCGAGAAAGCAACCAAGGGCAAGAAGTAGCTAGCACTGATAACAGCACAATTTTTCATTCAGCTGCGTTACTTCATACACCGCAAGGTGTTCAGAAGGAAAGAAGGGCTACGAACTCATTCCTTTTCTATATTTTTTACAAGGCTTATTATGTAACATTATTTTAATTTATGTAAGGTTATACATATTATCTGAACTATTTTGTTATGACTTCCACATGTAAATTCATAGAATAAAAGGTAGCCTCCAGTAAAATTACTTTTCAGTTTCATTATCCTCCTTAATGAATGTAATTAAGAAATCATTTAGGTAACTAGTTATCTACACTTTCACTAATCAAACGCCGATCGTCTTGTAAGTACTTATAGGAATTTATTAGGTGCAAGACTTTCTAATCACAAGTACAAAGACAAGTTTCATAATGAATGCATCCTTTGATAACGACCTCTAACAAGTGTCATAGGGTTAGGCAATGCAATGTTTCTTGATGAATTAAATAACTAGAGATTCTTGACCTTGAATGAACTAAAGGTCAAAGAACCCCAATCTATATTAGATTATAAGCAACACGTGCAGTGTAGCTTGTCCTGTTCACTTCAAGACTTGGGTACATAAAATAAGGATTAATCAATCAAGGTTACTGGAATTGACCCCTTTGAAAGGCATTTCATTTCCATTCATTGACATCTATGTTATGGGACATTCAGTTTAGTAGGTATAACAGATAGCTAGAGGAGTAATGGGTTTTTAGTTAGGTAGGTGCAGAGGCATAAACAAGACTACTAATACTATACATACTTGATCATTATGGCCCCATTTTACTCACAGATATAAAATGTGAAAGTACCTTTTGGTTACATCTTTCAAGGCTAGACCGATCATAGGAGAAATTTGGTAATAATGTAGTGAGAGCATCATAAAGGTGGACTTAGGATATTATTTTCTTGATGCAGTAAGTATTATTTTATTATGATTATTTTCAAACAGCTGAACCAATCTTGATGTAATTTATCCACCTATATTAACAGTAAGAAACTTTCCTAAAAAATAAGATAAACTGGACAGGCAAGTAAATATTGATTTGCAGGTACTATATTAGGTATAGGGAAAAAAAGTGATTAGTAGGGTACACAAGTAGGAACAACAACTGGGTTTCTTGTCACAGACTAATAATCGTAATCTAGGTCTTATCTCATATTTTAAATCTAAATTTAGGGAATATCATTCTAAATTCGCATTGAAAACATTGCGCAATTTACAATCTGCAGAAACTACTATGTAGGTTAAGTACTATTCACCTAAATTTTGTTTCAATTTTGCTCAAGTACCTATCATTATTTTTTTCTGACATGTACAGCCAACTACTTACAAAAAATTAAATTTGCACAATGCAAAACTTTATTGTGAAAATACTTTCATGACCTTAGGTCCTTATCTTATTCAAGGAGTGACGGTTGAATGTGATAACAGCGTGGGTACATGTATCCATACCTATTTATTAGTCATATTTTATGTCTCTATCATGTCATAATATTATGTTGTGTATGGTCATCTAAGAACTATTCTGCGAGTCATCCATTTATTGCTAAAAATTGTGCTATTACTCAGATGGGGCTCTTTTCTCACTAATTATACTAATGGCCACTTGTACTAAATATAAGAGCTGCGTAAGTACTAGCTCAACTAGTTAAAACTACTAGCTAACTCTTCCTACGTAAACCTCTTCCACATACCTTGTGCCATTCCTGAGATTCTGAATTTTATGTGCTAGTTATGCAAATATATCACTAGGAGTGAATCAAAACTTTAATCAGTGCAAGTGGATATTATGTGGCCATGAGCATGGATCCACCAAAGATGAAACAAGAAAAATGTTGCAACAAATTATTATATTATGTTATGAACACTCTTTCATGTCCATATCCCTATGCCACAGTAAAACTAGTACTATGACATATTTATTCTGTTGAATGACAAAGTTTTGGATCAACCTTTTTTTTGCCCCAGTAGTTTTGAATACTAGTCTTCACAATGTGTTATGATAATGACACTTCTTACCTACCAATTTAATGATTGCACAACAGTTTAAGAAAACAAAGGAGAAAAGTCTGTAATATTAACTAAAATATTCTACAGTTAGCTACATACATGTACTATGTACACTGCACAATGTTACTAATAAAATGAAACTGCAAAGGTCTACATAACAATGATTTAATTACTAAAAACGATTCGACTATTTATTTCTATTAATATGAGATAATGTTATTAGCACCACTATCACCCGCTTCTTTTGCTCTTTCCTCTTGTTCAAAAATCATGTTGGCCCATTCTTCTGCTTCTTTATATCTCTGTCTCTTGAAATGAGGAGCAATAACAGATCTATTTAAAATAACTGCTGTAGTGATTACTGAAATAGCCATAAATGCTTTAGCAGGAAGAGGAGCAGTGGCCAAAAATCTGCGTACAGAATCCATGCTTCACTACAAGTCTTTCACTGGCTCTATGGACGTAGCTGCTGGCCTTTTTATTCCAAAATAATCGTCGAACACAGGCCTCCAGATGTAAACACCGCTAAATACACCGAGGACAGTCACTAAAACAAGCTGACCCTTAGTAATTCCTTTAGGTATTCTGATTCGCATGATCACTTAGATTAGAGGTTAGGAAGGTGTACCTGCGAAATAGAAACATACTTTATTTGGAAGCAGACACTTTTCTTAATACATTTTGGTTTTTGCAGTTTGTTTTCAGCAAAGATTTTGCATTTGGTACCTTTGTTACGTCATTTAGTCATTTCACTAAAAATATTCAGAAAATTTAAAAAGTTGAGGATTTTGGAAAATCAGCTGTTTGTAACATTGACATTATACAAGTATTGACATTGACAAAGACAGTTTTGATTATCATATGAGCTTGAAGAAAAGAAATTCTTGGTAAAATTTAAAATGTGGCGTTTACAAAAAAGTTGTAGTTCCAAAAACTCTATTAGATAAGGTTAGGCTAAGGATAAAAGTTATCAATCTATCTTTTAATCGAAGTCTAACTATCCCTTTCCTCACTGTAATCCCTTTTGATGGCAAGATTGCCCCAATACCCAAAGGAGTAGTAGCCAATTATATAAAAAAAAGCAGCAGTTACACTTGTCAATTTTTTTTTCAGTTTTTTCCCGTAGTTCAGGCTAGAGCCATCGTGGCCATACCGCCTAGTCATCCGTATGTTTTGCGTACTTTAGTCGTTATACCAATGATGAAGGAAAGGGTGATGATGAATGAGATAAATCTTTTCCCATTTTCCCTCCTCTTTTCCCATTTTAGAAAACCCGTGGATACTTTACTGAAACATTAAGTCGAGTTTTATAAAGAACACGAAAAGTAGCATTTCCTAATGTTTGTTTCATTTGCTTACACCTATGCATGTTAGGGAACCGGTAAAGGGTACTAATCACATGGTCTCCAGGAAGCAAATTGGTGGGAGGCTTCGGCCGTGGCTAGTTACCACCCACCGGACCAATTCATGCCGTGAAATGACCCAGTCGTGTTTGAGGATGTACTTAGTCCGGTGTAACCGTTCCGAAGTCGGGTCTGAGCAGTAGCGCACTTGTAGCGCCTCACTCAACTGCCGTCTTTGTACTTCTTCACTCTACAAAACTTCAAGGCTAGAGTGAATAAGTACCCTATAGGTCGTCGTGCTCCATCTTAGACCACAACGTCGCTTAACATCAGGTGAGTTGGTGGTCAAACGCCGACCTATTTTACATAAAAAAAAACACCATCAATGCACTTTAACACTCGAAGAATTACAAGTTTAGAAAATAATACAAACTCACGACACCATCTTTTTGGTCTTAGAGCATTTAGTTCTCTTCGCTCTAAGTTTTCGGTACCCGCCAAAAACTCTCAAACTAGTCAAAGTCAATTTTAGTTTCGTTTGGCTATCATTCTACTGTCAACAGTCATAAATATATTTAAAAAGTTAGAAAAGCCGTCAAGTGCATGTTCTCTCCGGCTGACTAGAGTTCCGTAAGGTATTAATACGCTGTTCGTTAGATCGTACCGTGCGATTTTAATTTTACAGTGTTTAGGATAATATTTTTATTCAATATTTTACCTTTAGGCGAGTTTGATTTTATGAATGCACCAAACAGCGATTAGCTCTTGCCTCTAATATAGTCTGTGATTAAAATAAATTTAGCGTGAAACCACATCGCGACAACTAAGCAGATATACTGGACAGAACCCTAAAAAGTAACCTCACTCTCACTCACTGCATGTGTTGTTTGTGTACAAAGCTAATTTATCTACGGGGAATTGTGAATGCAGCCGTGATATTTTTCTTGTTACTGTGTTTTAAATTTATAATTCAAGATTCTTATTCCGAGTTCTATAAATTCTTCTGTATTAGGAAACAAGTTATTTCTTCGACTTAGCCCACGAAATGGCATCGAAACGCAGGAATGTGCCCAACATATTAATTACAGGTTAAAAGATTACAAAGCACTTATACTACTTTTAGTTTCTTTCATGTTTTTTACACCGTTTATCCTATAATTTGATGTGTTATAGGTACTCCTGGTGTAGGAAAGTCCACTATTTCTCGGAAGCTTGCAGACCGAACTAAATACACTTGGAGAGAAGTGTCTAAAGTCGCTGAAGAACATAACTGCTTGGACGAATATGATCCAGAGTATCAATGCCCTTACCTCAATGAAGACAAGGTACTTACCAAATGAACATGTCAAACATAACAACAAATCATTACACTATTCCCCCAAAGGTGCTGACAGAGGTTCATTACTAACACTTTACAGAATGATATTCAGTCCCAAACGAGAAAGGGGGCAAAAAATATTTCATATAATGTCCACTATTACAATGCAGAAATTAATTTCAGTCTCACTCTTGTGTCTAGCGAATAATTTGGTTTCAAATCTCTGGTATTTAAAGAAATACTGTTAATTGGCTGTCAGCTTAGTTGCTTTTCCTCTCTGTATTGTGCCAAGCAAAATAGCTGTTCCACTCTGTTAACAATGACCTTACAATGATTCCTTAGTATAATTTCATACATGGTCCACACAGCATTTTCCAGTGGTTAGACTAGTCTGACTGACGGAAATTAAATTCAGCAACTTTTGTTTTGGGACCCACCCTGAAATTGTGAAAAAGTCAGATGTTCAATACAAAAAGTTCATTGATTGTTGACAAAATGTATGTAACAGGTGTTTAGCAATTCAGTGGTTGATTATGTCACATTGCACCAACATTGCAAAACATGTCAACTACTTAACATATTTTTATGTTTATATTTTTTATTTGTATGTATATTATTATGTATAGTATTTATTTTCTGTGGGCCTCTGTGTTATATTGCCTGAAATAAATGGTAATTTTTTTTAATTTTATTTAATCAAAACAATTGAAAACTTACAAATGCCACTAACATTTTATTTACCTTACAAGAAATGTTTTAACTGCAATTTTAGCAATTTTCCAGCTGCTGGATGTTATGGAAGGAATGATGGCAAAGGGAGGCAACATTGTGGACTACCATGGCTGTGAGTTCTTCCCAGAGAGGTGGTTTGATGGAGTCTTCGTCATTAGAACCAACAATACTACATTATATGATAGACTAGCAGCAAGGTAAGTTCAATTTAAAAATGGAGAAATATCTAGTTTTTTTCTGATCCCTTTTTAATCGATGAAACTCAGGAGGTTTACAAGTTGATGCATATATTTTTTTATGCTAAATAGTTACATCAATCTTGATGAAATTTGTGATAGAAGCAGCAAAGAGCAGGCATTAAAATGGGATGGTTAAAAAATTAAAGTATACTGCTTGCCTTACTAAATGTAAAAGTAAACATTTGCTTTATTGTTAATTAATGCATATATAAACAGCATAATGCAAGGATTTACAAGGATGGTCATAAAATAAGAAGCTGTTCCCGTTAGTAAATTTTGGGAAATTTGGCAACTATCTAAAAGGAGTGTTACCTAATGTAGTCTAAAGTAGTAGTTTTTAAATATCCTACACTTCTTCATTTACAGAGGCTACACAGGAAAGAAGTTAGAAGATAATGTCCAGTGTGAAATATTTGAGACATTACTTGAAGAAGCAAAGTCTTCTTACAAAGAAGAAATAGTACAAGAACTTCAGAATGATACAGAGGACCATGTGGAAATGAACATTGAGACTATTGTAGAATGGATAGAAAGGTGGAAAGAAGAGAGTTTATAGTAAACTGTTAAAACATTTCTTTTTATTTATAACCTAATGACCATTACAAGCTTTTTTGTGCAGGGATGTATCCGAACTTGAATTTTATGTCTCAACTTGAGATCCATACTTATATTTCGCTAGAGGCCTTCATGTACTCTAACACTTGGCTGCTGAAGTGTTTTTCAGAAAATGCTAAAACAAAACTAATTACACGCCTAGCGTGTATGGCCGCACTGGCGTTCGGCCGAGCAACGCGAGTAATACACGCACGGCGTGTAAAGCCGCACTGTCGCGCCGCGCGCCGGTGGATTACACACGGTTGTTACTCGAAGTTTGTTGCAATAGTACCAACATATATATAGCCTGTGTGTTTTTAAGTTAATAAGAACTACGACTATTAATTTTATTTCTTATTATAAGAAATAATATGATATAAGAAAAATCGGATAAAAAATTTTTTGTATGCTACTGCAACAGTGAAGAGGCATTGTCCCTTACCATCAGGATAGTGTCTAGCTTGCTTAAAAAAAAAGTTGGTAAACACGCGACGCGTGTACGGCCGCACTGGCGTTGCGCTTGACAAAACACATCGTATGTGTTTTCAGCAGTTCAAAGGGTTGTACCCTTTTTTGATGCACAATCATTTTACCTCTTGCCTGTGCTTTGGCTATGACCATATTAAGTTAGTCATAGCCCTCTGTAGATCAGAGCAAGAATTATGGAACTTAGCATTTTAATAATTCTTAATTTGTCAGAATAGGAATATCTGGGATGAAACAAAACCAACAACATTATTTATAAATACAACCTAGTTTATTAATCCACTGGCATAAAATAAGAAATGCATTCAATATTACTGTATTTAGTTTCATCTACAATTAAGAAATGGGCATTTGTGAACTTGGCTTATAACAATATATTAAGCATGACCAACTTTTCTTTAGGTTTGAGTTTTGGAGCTACCATGGCAATTTTATCAGAAAATATACATTTTCTGAACAAAAGCGATGGACATCCATGGAAAATGACAGTTTCCACATGTAGGTAATCCTATAGCTAAGTTAGCCACACTCTAGACATTTATCTAGTTTATTAGAAGGAAGCCAAGTTACCTAGCTTTCTATGGGACACCCTCATTCATACAAGTGCATTCTCACACAGATCTTTCATGGAAAGTTACATCACAACTTAAGTTTACAACTCCTCCTTCTTGGCATTGCCCTTTCGGTCCCAGCCCTTGAGCTCGTCCGACGCGTTCTCTGATACGTATTTGATGAAGTCTTCAACACTACGACCACCCTGGAAATTATAAAGATATTATTAGACTAAAAGCTGATTGCCTTACAAAATATTGGAAGCATCCTCCTCCTCCTCCTCCATTGATTGGAAAACTTGTCCTGAAAAGTTTACTTTCGGGCCTGAATTTTTTTTCGTTCGTTCTTTTTATTGGCGGTATTGCCGTTGAGGGCGCTGTACAAAGAGGTAAGTTAAACTCACGCTGTATCTGACAGCCTTGGCACTCTTGTCCTTGGGCTTCCAGAAGATGGTGGGGAACCCGGACACGTCGAACTGCGACTTGGGCCAGTCGTTGGCGGTCGCGTCCATCTTGATGATGTCCACTTCTTCGTTCTTCAGCTGTGGATGGAGTTCAGAGGCATTTTAGAAAATTTCATTCACATAGAGACAGAATTAAATTAAGCCAAAAAAAACTTAATTGATATATCAGTCATCAAATCTTGCCTATCTTAGTGCACTGCTAGCCATAGACATACTCTTTCATGAGTCGCTTTCGATTGGCAGCCAAAATTGTTTATTTTTTTATTTGATGTGGTATTGATTTTGTAATTATTTGATTTTATATATGATATGATTATGTGCACGACTATGTACTCGTTACGACATAAATGATTTTTAATTTAAAAGGCAAATTCGAATGTCATGGAACTGTCTACGAGAGGTTCCTTGTAGCTTAATACTCGAGCGGGTATAAAACGGTTCCTTACAGTCCAACTCCTCACCTCCATGCAGTAACCAAGCCCTAACAATTGGATGTAAAATAATTTCTAACCTTATCACCCAACTCTTCCCACACCGGCGCCAGTTTCTGGCAGTGTCCACACCAGGGAGCGTAGAACTCGATGAGAGCGTCCCGTCCGCTGTCGGTCACCAGGTCCTTGAAGTTCTTGCCGACGGCCACCTTGACTGGGCCATCGTTGTCGGCCGGCACCGCTTCGGATTTGACGAAGGGCTCCAGTTTGCCATCAAGAAGATCCTTTGTAAACGCTAGCAGGTTGTCAATGCTGGAAAGAAAGATAAGATTTATACTGTAGTTTTAATTTTTTTTTTATAATTATAGGGTCGTAGGAAATGAGCCCTTATACATCACCATTACAGTCTTTTACTGCAGGGACACCAACCTACCCAACATCGAGGTTGATTGAGCTGATATCCACCACAACGGCTCAGTATGCACCCTTACACGTCGTTAATAATTGTGTTATGTAGTTAGGTTTGTAGTTTTACTCAAAACATGGGTTGCCAATACATTATCCATGTATTGGTTTACTAGCGACCTGCCACGGCTTCGCACGGTTGCAGATATACAGACAGAGAGACGGAAAGCAACTTTGTTTTAAGTATGTTTGACTGCCTCGGTGGCTCAGTCGGTAGTGAACCTGCCTTCTGAGCTAGAGGGCGTGAGTTCGATTCGCACCTAGGGCAAACATTCATGTGATGAATATTTGTGTTTGTTCTATGTGTGGGTGTTAACTACCTATTTAAGTATGTATTTAAAAAATATTTATGTTTGTATATCAGTCTCTGGCCGCCATAGCACAACCATTGCTTAGTTTGGGGTCAGACGACCGTGTCTGCAAGTGTCCTGAATATTATTTATTTATTTATGTACAGAAGATATAAATGGTTTTGATTCGCTAGCTTGTCTGTAGGAATAATCAAGAAACTTGTTTATGACATTGAAATCTAACTTGTTCGTCTTTGCATTTGAATTTTTATGTAACACAAAGTGTTACATCTTATCAGTTAGCAACAAGAATGCATTGAAATTTAATTTAAATTGTTGGACCATGACTTACATGACACCACTCAAGCGAAACCAAACAGAAATATTTGTTACTCACAGCAGCATGTTTAGCTATGTTATGGATAGATTGGCAATTTTTAACTATGAACCGTGTTACATTTTGCTCTGGTCTAGATAAAATTAGAGACCTGTCAACTTGTCCTAGGCTTCACCTACTTGTTTACAGTCCAGTTTTTTGTGTCAACAATATGTAGGAGCTTACATTAAAAGGAGAATGGGCATTTCTGGTCCAAGGAAAAAATTAAGTAGAGAAGTAAGAATTACTTGCTATGAACTTTTTTTTTGTTAAAAATCTTCTATTTTTAGAAACGGCTACCGTATTTTTTTATATACACTTCGTAATTAATTACTCTATACTATACATATATAACAGTAGTGAGGGCGCGTTACACTAACACTACAGATTCTTACATTAAAGTTTAGGCTCTTCCAGTTACTAAGTAATATTAAGTAGTGGTTCTAAATATTACAGTAAAACAGAGATTGAGCATTTACCTGAACTCTTCGCTCATGACGAACTTGTTGTCGTCTGCGTCGCGGCCCGCAACGACTGGCTTGTCCGACTTCGCGAAGTTGATGCCGTACTCGTTCAGCTCGTGTGTGAAATCGTCCTTGTCGCTGATAGCGAAGTTCGCTTCGGTGATTTGTTTGGCGACCTATAAATAAATAAAACATTCATATTCTATATTATTATTCATATAAATACATTCGGGACACTTCCACACACGGTCGCCTGACCCCAAACTAAGCAAAGCTTGTACTATGGCTGCCAGATACTATTATACATACTAAATAAAATACTTTTTAATAATTACTGACTGCCTCGGTGGCTCAGTCGGTAGTTAACCTGCCTTCTGAGCTAGGGGGCGTGGGTTCGATTCCCACCTATGGCAAACATTCATGTGATGAATATTTGTGTTTGTTCTATGTCTGGGTGTTAATATCTATTTAAGTATGTATTTAAAAGTATATAAGTATGTATATCAGTCTCTGGCCGCCATTGTACAAGTTTTGCTTAATTTGGGGTCAGACGATCGTGTGTTCAAGTGTCCCGAATATTTATTTATTTATTATTATTAATTATAAATGGGCTATGAATGGTAAATGTTTCTAGTTTGTAGAATAATCGAGGCCTGCATTGTCATGGATTCCTCATCATAATTTCAGTCGAGAAACGTCCACTACTGGATAAAAGCTTCCCCGAATCACTACAACGAAGGTCTTGAGTTGCCCGCATTCAACGGCTTCCCGCGACTTTCACCAAGGGGGCTATTCCTGCGCTTGAGATGAGATGAGATTTTATCTTGGTCACTCTTACACCTATGACGTTTCAAACGAGAGCAACAGGGACGATAAAAAGTGAGATGAAAATCTCAAATCTCCGAATAGGGCCCCAAATCGTCGGTCCGCTTTGTCCGCCTTCCCATGCTTCGTCATCCTTTTCGATGAACACATGGACTATTCATTCTTAATTACCTACACGCAAGAGATAACCAATTTGAAGTCAGTGGAATCTATATCTCTCTCTGCGATTCTACCTGGGATGACATTGTTCTAGGTGGCGTAAAATTTTATCTGAAAAATCGTCCTACGCGGTTATTGGATGGCTCTCTCGCTCTGTGATTTAGTAACTACTTAAGGCCAAAGTACTTACTGGGTCACGAAATGCGAAAGTTTCAAGCTACTGAGCTTTATACTTCACTAGCTGTTACCCGCGACTTCGTTCGCGTTTATTCAAAAAGTAGTATCCAAAAATCTTACTCGTGAAATACTGTTACTAATTATTTATCAAATTTCATCAAGATCCGTTCAGCCGTGAAAAGTCTACAAACAGACAGATATTTTATAATATTAGTATAGATTACCTTGAGCACACGGTTCCTCCAGTAGTTGGTTCCCTTGGGGTTCTTGACGTAGTCCACATCGAAGTAGACCACCACCAGAGGGTTGGTGAAGTCCTGGACGGTCTCCTTCTGACGCACGCCGACGAGACCGTGGCTGGAAGCGAGAATATTCTAATCATTATCAGCTCGCTGTTTATAATTGCAATGTTATTAGGTACTTATTATGTAAGTATTTTTTAGGTAAGCAGAGGCAGAGTGGAATTTACTCGAGGTTACTTTATTTTCAGTCTGTGTGTCCGGGTAAGCAGAATTGAGCCAAGATTATCTGCCTGTGATTACCTTTCCTAAATCTCTAAAAAAATTAAATAAAATTTTTTTTTAGAAATTTTGAAAAATTTCCAAAGACTCGACCAAAAAAACTATAATTATCGTACCTGCACACAAAATTTCACGAGAACCGGTTGAGTTAAAAATTTGAAAGAAAGAAAAAGACAAACCATTGTATAGCTAGTACGAGGCTACACAACTTTTATTAGTAGGTTATTATTACTAGTTTGCAATAGTTAGTTACATCCTAACCCTGACTTCCTAATTCCTAAATAAAATTGTAAATGCGAAAGTGCGTTTGTTCCGTTTGTTTGCAACGGGTTCACGTCTCAACAACTCAACCGATCATCTTAAAATTTTGCATACATATTGTCAGGGGTACGGAAAAGGATATAATGGTGCTTTTAATCCTGAAAAAATGAACGGTTTCGCGGGGCACTCCTATTAGATTTATAAGGTTAAATTAAATAGTATTTTACCGTGAAAGTACAAAACTGCAACAAACAGGCTTTTATACATTCCTTATAGTTTTTGTCCCGAAAATGCAAAACGTTCCAACAGCAGATGCCTATATTCGCGCATCACATTAACAGTTATGACTACAGCCTTCGCGAGACAGCCAGAACAGGTCATCGTCCCCTTTCAAGGCAAAGGCCTCCGTGTAACGCGACTGACTGATAATAATTAATAAGCCGTAAACTCGTACAAACTATGACTTAAGTCATGACAGAACTTGAACTAACTATGACTCGTTCTGTGGTTATAATATTATCGGCAAAGTTAGCTCAGCGATATGACGCGATGCGATTTGTTCCGCTCATATAGATTCGACTATGGAATCTAGATTTCTGTGGTATAGACTAGACGCATAAAGTCACAAGATTGAGTGGTTATGCCCGATCTAGCATCAACTCCTTTAAGTGACTATAGCTTTTGCTCACGGCTTTACCTGGGTGACGTTCGAATCGAAAACGCTTCCGTTCGGATTCCTAAAATGTTAAACTCAAATAACTGGAATCTTAATCCGCATTCATGTTTTTAAAACTTACTGTTATTAAGGCGCCGTATGATCACGAAATCAAGGAAAACAAGTATTATGTTTGCACCTAGTTTGATATGAAGAACTATGATGATCAGGTACAAAAAAATACAGCTGGTAGAAGAAACAACCAACTAAATTTTAACCGAAGAACAATTTTGAAAAACATTCTCATTTTAGAAAAAAAAAATCACAAAAAGTATCTTCCTAAAAAAAACTGTTTGAGCGTAGTTCTCTAAATTTTCAGCGATTACAACGCCTTTTTTTTCGATAATTAAATAGCCAGATTAGTCCTCTAAATTTTAACCGAGCAACTTTTTCGTATTTGTGTTCTTTTTACGATTAAATACCAATAGAAACGGCAAGAAAATTTAATTCTAGGCACCGATTCCATTTTACCATAAATATGATATGCGATTTTCAACATTAAATGAAGCTGCTTAGGTAAGAAATTGACTACGACATCCGATTTAGTCGTCGAGCAGCGCTCGACGTGAAAGGTCGTTCCCGGCCGCTCTGTGGCACGATCCGGCGTATAATTTGATCACATAATTATACATCGTATATTAATTATAATAGAAAATTATAAATAACTTGAATATAGCAGATTGTAGGTCGTTGTAAATAGTGACTTTATTATACATTTTACCAGTATGAATATTTTAAATATTCATACTGGTAAAATGACTTTGCACTTTAACACGCTATAAATAGAGTCCACATTGATTGTTTCAAAAGCATGAGCCCTCGCGTTGAGCAGGTCGAGCGCCGCCGCCGACAGTATACGGTATGACAGTACCTTATATGCTACACTTTCAGATATATTATGATGACGTTATGTACCTCGTTGTTATTACCCAAGCTATGTTTTTTAGTTCGGAGAAGCGAAAAATGACGGTACCAAATACTGATATTAGCCAACCAAGTACCTCAGAAGAATTAATGTATAGACCAATGTAATGTATAGACCTACGAGCCCAGACGGGCTAGCATTTATGAGCCTTGAAAATAATCCCTGTCAGCAATGTTATTGCTCTGATTGCTTGCTTATCTAACCTTCAGGGGTGATCCTTGTTAGTCTACATTCAAAGTGGCAACCAAAGACTGCCGGTGCGGTAGCCGCCATCTTGAATTTAATGGGAAATATTTTTTTATCGGATCGTTTTCAACAAAAAACAGGACTGAGTTGTTATAAATTTGATTCTTTCTACAGCTTTAGTTTTATTAACCATTTTTATCGTGCGATCGTTATTTTTCAAATAAAGCCAAAAAAATAATACGTTGATCATTCATTTTAGGGCATGTTCAAAGTTGTGTAAAATAAACTAGATAGAGACACACTGCAACGTAAAATTTGTATCTGAATTTCTTTCGTTCGTCTTTAGTTACCTTTTTTTGTTGGGACTAAATTATAATGATTCAAATTTACAACGACTTAAGACCTCACGCATTTAACAAAAAAATAACTTTTTACATAATTTTAGGTCAAGCAATCAAGACTTAAGTTAAATGACGCCAGTGGAACCAATTGTTGCTTATAATAATAATAAGTAAGTTTACGTTTTACATATTGAATTAAAAGTTCCCATTTAACCAATTTATATTAGAGTACTAGAAATTGCAAAAAGACAGTACACATCTCTATGTATCAAACGCGCGCCGGCCCCGTCAAAGAAGCTACTACGTCGTTGTGAAGTCAAAGAAGCCGCCGCGGCCCGCTGCAGCTGTACTTTGCTTGTGTACGTACGCGACTTCGTACAACATATGGTTTTCCTAATTAGAAATATATTTTCTAAAATTTTAATTTTTTTGGTGATGATTTTTATAATGAATCGCGCTCTGTTGGTAAAGTACACCTACTTTTGTAAATTTGGCGGAAATGCAAAACAACAGATTATAGAAAACTTCCTTGTGCTTGCACATAATAGGAATACTCAGTACAAGTACCTGCTAAGGGATGCTTTTTTTTTGCTAAGGGATGCTAGGCGTAAATACTTATGAAGCACACCTTTGCGTAGTCGGATAGTTTGGCTTAATAATAATAATATCTCAATGTTTTATACTTGTGTAGCGTAAGCATCGAGCTCCCACCTGAAATAGTTAATTCGATAATCCCAGATGGTCCTACAAATCTTATCTGCAGTGAGTGAGTTTGCTTTATATAATACATATCTGTACTCCTATCTGTATCTCCTACATACATTTATTTATTTATTTATATAATTTATGATGACATAAAGTCGAGTTCTTCCAACTCTCATCAGCGTATACATTGATTATTGGTAATTTACTTTCTATTCTGCTACATTTATAACTGTGTCTAAATCTATTTCATATTCTATATTAGGTTGAAGTAAAATAATGAAAAATATTAGTGACGATAATTCCCGAAATCCCCATTGGAGTAAGTAGTGAGGAATTCGGGAATGGCACATTTTATCCTCTATCCTGCAAGAACGGTTATTGATTATGAAATCAATCAAAAGATTTATCTGTCTGTTTCACATGTACTGTATGCAACGTTCCTTGTGAATAAATGTGAGTATAAGTGTGGACCTTATTGCGCGGCGATACGATTAGCGGTCGCGCAGCGTCGACAACAAAACGTAAGCATAAGATATCGTGGTAGGCTCCAGATAGCTGTTGCACTACGTACGCGCACCGTTGGCCGTGCGTTTCGCCAGTTCTATCCGCGTATGCGCAGGTAGAAAATGAAATTCGAATCGCGATTATACGGGGCCTTAAGGGATAACGTATAGTTTTAAATTCAGCGAAAGGTTTTGTAAAGTTTGGATGTTTCCCGTATAATAAAAAACAATAAGAAAATCAATACAGACAAAATAAACTAACAAGCTATGAATACGAGTAACTTAAATTTTGTTATTCCACAATATTCAATTTTGTGAAAAGGCGTTTCCTGAATAGCAATTATGAAGTAGACGGCTTTTTGGTACCACAACACACTAACGATATTAAACCATTAACGCGGACATTACAATACCATTCGATAACTATTAAACGATGGAACATTGAATTTTTAATGTGACCATAAAACTAATCTACTGCTTTGTGTTGATTACCTAATTAAGTACATACTTAGTGTTTTATACCTACCAAATTCCCTATTCAGAACGCTAAACTGCTAAATGTAAACTGGCTAAAAGTATTGATGGCCTTGTCTAATATTCAGCAATAACAAAGACAGGTATATTTTTAGCTTGTTTTTTTTTTAGTAATTTAGCGTTCTGAAAGATCTGTAGAGCTTCACACATACCTAACGGTTATCTAATAGTTATAACTATTGGAGTCACAGTTCAATAAATGTTAAAAAAATAATTACTACATATGTGTTAAAATATGGTATAAAACAAACTACATATTTTATGTATCTCTGTTCCGAATTTCTCCATAATCAATCAATTTGTTTGAGTGTAAAGAAGTTACAAACGTTAGCATTTATAATATAAATAGGGAGTACGATAGGATTTTACAGTTATACAAATCTCATAGAAAATATCGAGGGTCGTGTTAAATTCAGATTTATACCCCACCCTATTGTCAGACTGTCCAATAGTTTAATCAACAGCAAACAATTCAGTTGTTCCGTTTTATCTAATGTAATAAATTATTTATTTTTATGACTGCTGTTTGTACGAAGTTGCACTGACTGTTGCAGTGTTGTCATGTTTCATTTTAAATCTTGACATGTGAGAGTGTAGCTCAGTTTAAACAGCTCTTTTTTGTCATTAGGTATTTCCTAAAAATACTGCAGTATGAAATCTTAGTACTGACAAAAAAAGAGAAAAACGCTAGTTGCGGGGACTGCGATAGTCTCTATTGTTTATCGCAAGATTACGGCTGAGCCTAAAACTAGACCAATTAAACTCTTGCGAATTGCGAAATATATAATTATCGGTTATGTTGCTTTTTCCATCGTCCATAGCGTCATCGTATCTGTGGGTTAAGTACAGTTAGTCAGGTCCATAGTAAAAATACTCACTAGTTCTCCTTGATGAAAGCCTTGAGCGAGTACTTGGCGACGTCTCCGTTGTACACGACAGACGAGTCTTCAAACTTGTTCTCCAGCTTCTTGGGGCGGTACAGCACCACATTGTCCCTGCAAACAAAACATGACGCTGTAGCACATACATTAGATGTTTTTTAGAGCGTATCCCATTCGGTCACGAGCGGATGCTACTTAAGCATCTGTAGATATGTCTTAAGGCCTGTGATATAATGTCTCTGTAATCTCTGTATATCTGTTGAGTACCACCGTAACGCCTGGTTTGTCACAAAAGCGCGGAGACATTTCCGTGATGATAATCGATAACCAACTATCTTCGCAATACCAACGTTGCCAAAAAAAAAAGCAAAAGAATCAGCTATGGATTTAATTAATAATAGAAATCAGAAATCAGAATTTATTGATAACTCCTATAGTTACACGTCACAGTTGAATATTTATAATTAAAAACGAATGTCAGAACAATAATAATTGATAATTATGTCAAATATAAAAATAATTCATTAATCATCATTCATAAATTATTGAACAAAGATACAGTGCTAACAGATTAAAGGTAGTGAATGATTCTTATTGACTAATATTAGTAGATAAATCTAGATAGGATATGAACCCTGAATCTCACGCTAGGGGAGTCCTGTGTTGTGGCCTTCCATTATAGATTTGTATGTAGGAGAATGAATAAATATGTATACCAAAAACAAAACCTTCCAAATTAATAACAAAGCAATAATTAAAAGTTGCACTTAGGTACATAAGACTTGGGTTTTGTTGAATTAGAAGTTATGCTTAAATCTTTCGAAAGTATACTAAAGATTTTGGCACAAGCTTTTAATGTACTAGCGACCCGGCCCGGGTTCGCAAATCGCAAGGCACCTATAAACTTTCCTTGAAAAATCATCTGACATAACTGATGGTGAAAACAGCGTCAAAATCCGTTGCGTGGTTTAGAACGAGTAAGCGGATATACAGACAGAGATACAGACAGACGCGAAAAGCTTTGTTTTTACTATGTAGATTTAGGATGATACATAAATCATGCCTTGTACATAGAAACAGGACAAGCCAATGATGATCATCTTCAAGAGTCGCCCGTCAAAGGAAAAATATTCCGTCTCATTTTATTACTGCTAAGGCGATAGCAATCCGGTTTGATAATTCGAAGTAAGTCATAGGAACCACATCTGTTTAGTTGGAACAAAGGCCGAGGTGATATTGAGAGGTCAAAGATGATAAGTTGTTACATAAGTATAACAATGCATATTTATTGTGTCACATTTGTTACGTTTCGATGGAAATACTTTTGCAAGCATTTTCTAGATTCCTCTGTGACCTAGTTTTCCTGTGTAGCCGTTTATTGACATAGGAATGTGGAAAGTATGTTTAATGTAAAAATTATCTACTTCGTATAGTACACTGAATAAAGGATTATTCTATTCTATGAAATTGTAATTGTATATAAAGGCTTTTATACATACATATTTGGTATGAAATGCAAATTTTTTTCATAACCTTAAAATTGAGATTTTGTTGAAAATTTCTAACGAAATGCCACCATTGTTGTCTTAAGCCAGAGAATGGATTTTTGAAAGAATTATTCAGTCTCATAAAGACAAGTTCATTTAGATTTCATAAAAAATCTTTTTGAAAGTGAAGTTGCTTGTTTTAATAAATTTTATACCTACAGTAGAGGTAAGTGGCAAGGATTTGTTGTGAAAACGGAATAAGAGCGTGTGAATCGGCGGAAAATTGCGCAAATCGGTAATGTAACTTCCAGGTCTTATAACAAGGCTTATCCGCGGACCGTCACGCCCGATTTCATAACCGCAATACAGCAGTAACTATGAAATGAAATATAGTTAAATAATTATGCACAGATTTCTACCTACTGTGTTCAGTTTTTAATTATAGAAAATCTTTATTGTTACTTATAGAGCTAGATATGTAGAGGCGGGTCCGAATATTGTGTTTCAATGTTTGGTTCTTGTAGGTTGGTGACATCTGCCGAAATCTCCACATTGTAGCGTACCTATACGTGTGGGATGTGTGTTGTGCTGTTTTCAGGAGCGACTCGACTTGCGATAGCCACATGCAAACGAAGGCTGAGTTCACAATAGTGCGAACTATATTACATGTTTATTGGCACCATTGAGTCGACTCCATTAGAAACACTCATTTGTTCTATCCTTACAAAGTCAACGTTATATGCCTTTGATGTTACTGCATAATTAGCTTGTCTAGTAAACAAGTAAATTAATTATTCTTAAGGGCATCCACCACCAAGTTTCTATACATAATAATATCTTCTATGCAATCTTGCAACTTTAAAGTATACATTCCTTTTTATTTTTATTCCGTATAATATCTAAACCATAATAACAAGGGCGGAAAATCAAAATCGATTATGATAGGATTGAAAATCGAAATTCGATAATAATTTTATGATTGCTTTTGATTTTATGCAAAAATTAAATTAAATTAATTTAGCAAATTAATTTTATGGCTTGACAAAGTAATTGAAACTAATTAAATAACAAATTAGAACAAAGTCAGTTTGAATTATTTCTTTTCGATTTCTTAGTAAAGAAAATGTAAGTAGTTAGGTACCTACTTAATGTAATTTAGTAGTATTATTATGACATAATGATTTTTTATTTTTTTATATGTGACAAAATAAGTGTAAAATAAATAATCATGTAAAATTGTATTTGTATTTCACATACATACATTCAAAAATTAAAGATTAAAAACCTGAATTTTAAAAGTGATAATTGAAATACTGTTTTAGTAGTTGATTAGAAAAGCTGAATAAACAGCATATCATTAGGCAACCATTTAGTATGCTTATCTGCTACCACACCACTGTACAAACTTTTACTAATTACTTACCAAATGTTAGTTAACATTTAATTTAAAAACTTTTCATTTCAATTAATTAGCTCTAATAGTGTAGCTCGGCAATCCTCGTAACCAATCGTCGATTATAACAAAGTAATATAGTGTTTGTATCAGGGATTAAAACGGGATTTTATGTTTTGCCTATTTTTAATATGGACACATGTTAACATCTAAATTTTATTTTTGACGGGCCTTTTTAGTGTAATAGTGTTATTCGCAGCAACTTAGGTGATGGCGATTTTTCATAACCATATTCAGCAATTTTGTACCTTCAAAAACGTTCTATTATGCGAGCTAGGTCCGTATCGTGACATCTTATTGCGATGATCGCTAGGTTTAGCCGCCGAGGCTGCGTTACCGTGATTAGTATTGGGGTGCAATAAGGTTCATGGTCGCGCAGCCTCGGCGGCTGAACCTTAAAATCATCGCTACAACATGTCACGGTACGGGTCCAGCACTCCTAGCATGTGCGCGCGCCAAAAATCTTCTCGTCGCTTTTTGTCGTGCGAGAACGTGACACGGCTATGTGTATACATACGTCTGTCTCGATAAAAAGAGTCGACATACCTTGGTCGCGTTGCGCATGCCAGGCCTTCAGGATAGCGGCGCGGCAAAGTATACGAAATTATAAATTGCATTCTGTCTAATTTTACTATTTTCAAGTTTCTAATATTGCTATATGATATAAACTACTGATTTATAACCGATTGTTTCATTATATTTAAATACCTAGCTAATAATTACTAAATACACAATACCTTTTTCCTCATGTAACAACATGTTAAAAGCTGGTTGTCATGCAAGTTTTATTTCAATAGATACTAGAGCAGATATGGAAATAATTTCATACTGACCTTGTGACAGTGTGTAGTACTCTACCTATACATATATCATTTATAAAGCTTGGACTCATTAGGTAGTGGAGTATAATAACATTATGTACTTAATGCTCTATAAGCTAGATTTAAATTGTTAACAAATTGTCTATTTTTGACACTTCTGGCATACAAAAAGTTTCAAATTGAGACAATTCATTAACAATTAAAAACGATTGGTTCATAGAATAGAGGGACAGGTCAATCTATGTTTAGTGAGTATAGTCCCTAAATTCCAAAAATCCATTGATATGTCATCTTGTTTCAGAGAATTTATGTTGGTGCAGTGTTGGTAGTGGTTTTACAACCAATGGAGCAACAGCTGCCTGCTTATATGTGACTTCCTATTGATAGTTATCATGTTGTATTATTCGCCTCAATACCAGCTCAGTCAGCAATAGTCAGAGGTGGACTAGCAAAAAGGAAATGCACAAAACACCCAAAAGAGATGCCCATGGGTGTGCAAGTCTTATCGACTCTCACTTAGCATTAAAAATTAGTGTGAGAACTTATTGATTTTTAACATTAGCAACTTCATGCTGGAACAACCAAATGCTAATGTTACCTCCTGAAGGACTTTGTTAATCCATGGTCAAGAAATAAATTAAAAAAATAACAATAAAATGCTGGTACCTTAGGCAAAAAATTAAAAAAAAACTTACTTGTACTTGGCTTTGTCCAGGACCTCCTTGGCTGATGTGTGAGCAAAGGTAGCTTCTTCACGCAGCTTGTCAGCAGTCTTTAGGAATTCTCCCTTCAGATCGGTCTCCTTCTCGAAGAAGCCAACGATGACAACATCATCCTTAGCCAGGAATGCTTCATAGTCGCCAACAGTGAGCAGCTCCTTGGAGGAAGGTCCCACTTGACCGCGCATGTACTTGATAATTCCATCTGTAAATATACATTTGGTTTATAAAGATGTTTTTCTATTGGTTTTTTAGTACATTCTGATGTTATTTAAAAATTAATTCTGAAATAAATGTTACTTTTTTTTGGGTGTAAAGTAATAGGGTAAAATTAAACTTTTAGAGTTATTAACCAGTGAATAGGTAGATAAGTACAGTCACTTAAATTTTTTTTGTAATATGTGTTATAAAGAGTAATAGGTATTTTTTTTGCATTTTTTTGCATTTTCGAAATAACTTTTACAACTACCTACCAATCTAGAAAATAAATTATTATTCAGGTCAATTTTTTCGTAGTCTACCCTCATCCTTGATTGAGTTTAAATGGTTTGTCTACATTTTCTACTAAACTGATGACATGGCGTTTACTCACTAGATTCTCTAGGACCATTGTATTCCTGAGAGACTTCTCCCTTCCTGAAGATCTTTAAAGTAGGGTATCCAGAGACTCCAAATTGTTCGCAGGTGCTCTTCCCGCCTTCAGTACAGTCCACCTTGGCGAGTATAACAGGATTGTCGTCGTTCTTCAACGTGCCGGCCGCATCCGCGAATTCTGGTTTCAGTCTTTTACAATGACCGCACCTATAAAATTTATCGGTTAAAACGTTTGTAAAGCTCATTAGCTACGCGTGTATGAGTAACAGCTCGTAGAAAAGCGTGAATGACTTACCATGGTGCGTAAAACATGACTAGAGCGGTATCATAGGAGGCTATCGATGATGCCCAATCTGAATCGGTGAGGTCGACTACATCTACCTCAGCGGCTCTACACAAATAAATTACGCCTAGTAATAACACGAGTTTTAGTGACCCTAACATTTTTATTTAGTTTTAGTTGTAGCCGTGCGCAATTCTTCGTCTCTGAACTCAAGCTGAAAGCGAAGGAAATAAAAAGGACAAGAACCGGAAAAATACACGTATGATGATGCCGGATTTGACAGGTGCCGGGACAGCGTTGGCTGTTTCTGATTGGTCAATAAAGGTTGCGTTCAGAAATAACTCGCTTTCCCACACATTTTATGGATTAATCAATTTATTTTTCCATAATAATATAATAAATTGCCACTTAGATTATTTCTCTTCATTTCTTTTCTTAACAAATACTATCACCTCCCTCACTGTTGATGGCAAAGTTGCCCCAAAACCGTGAGGGGAAAAGCCAATAATAAAAAAATTGCCACTTGTGTGTTGGTTTGCAGCCACTGGCTGGGGCATGGTTCTGGCCAAGGTCTAGTTATATGTCTAAATGGGTTTAATAATGTATTTCGCCAGGTATAACATTCAGAGTCAAAAATGGTCACGTGGGGAACACGTAGTGACGTCAATCTAAACATGAACGAAATACATAATTTATTTTTACAATTTTTCTAAGATTTACAAATAGTTCTAAAGAGCGATGATGACGAGTGTCGTCATTACGTGTTGGCTCTCGAAATGCTAGACCATGTTTTTTTAGACCATAGCCCTGGGAGCCCAACATGACATCTTATTGCCCTATAATCTATCTCTGTGCCAAATTTCATCCAGATCTGTTCAGCCGTTCTGGCGTGAAAGAGTAACAAACATCCATCCATTTTACAAACTTTCGCGTTTAAAATAATATAGGAAATTAGTAGGAGTAGGATTACATCAAAGTAACATGCAAAAATAATCGCTATAGCTTACGAAAGAAGATCCTTTTTATAACAGCTATTTTTGAAAATGACAACCTATGACAGTTTGAAAAGAGTGTTACTAGCTTGGTTTTTTTAATTTATACTATAGCAGAACCACAAGAATGGAACTGCCTGATCTTCGCTCTAGAAAAAAAATCTCTCGCGCAAGAATGATATTACTTATAAATAATATATACGAGCCAAATAGCCAGACTATCTATCGCACACGACAGATTTTGTGGTGTAATAGGTTTGTGGTGGTATAATGACGTCATGGTGGCTAAAATATTTCACAAAGAGTAGGAGCACGTGACGAGTAGGTGACTTTTGCACTTTACTTCGCTTAAGCAACTACATGGTTGCCAATAAGTGTCGCAATACTTGTGGATCTCAATAAATAATGGTCCCAAGACTATAGCCTGGTCAGTTTCACTTCGACGATTGAAAGGCAATAATAGTCAAGCGACACGTTGGGTGATATTGATCTTGTCACAGTATAGCTTCTCGCTCTGGCAACTGACAGACAGAGAGACTGACATTTTGTCATAGGTCAAATTACACGGAACAGATGATACTGAGCTATAGGCAACCACCGTCTACACGGTTGGCTACTGATACACCGTCTTCTATCGCAGCTTTCGAAACCAAGGTCGTTGAAAGGTCAAACGAAATTTGGCTGTAAACCACCAATGTCACCACTGTCCGGATGCGGTTGTCAACCGTGTATAAATCAGGTGTAGGGATGGGCAAGTGAAAAATATAAATATTATATCGATATTTAGAACAGTATTAATTAATAATTATCGAGTGTACTAAATTTCAAAATATCAATTTATCATCAGTTTTCACATGATTATTCATACATATTCCCAAATCATTAAAAATTCGTAAAAGAAATAGACATACAAAAAAATATTGATACTCGAGCATAAACATTTTTTTGGCTAGTATTATTAAATATGAATCCAAAGTTGCGTGAAAAAAAATTAAAATTGAAACGAATTCGATAGGTACATACTCTAAAATAAATATCGACATAATATCACGATTATAAAATTCGACGATATTTATCGATAATTTTTGCCGAACCATATCGATATTTTTTGCCCACACAATCAAGCGTAGCTGGAGTGCGCAGTGGGCCCTGCCTCCCTCATACTAAATACTAATACTACACTCTCCTTTCAAGTAACTTTGAACGGTTTAAAAATAATAAACAATACCAAGCTTCCAAGTAACAATTTCAACACTCAAAAAAAATCCTCTATTTAAAGATTATAATATCAAAATCTAGTTCAGGGGGAAAAAAATAGCTTGGTAGAATTTCATCAAATCGGGCAACATTTGTAACCGACGGCTTTTTGTCAGTTTGGCTTCGCTGTCAAACGAAAAATGGCAGCGACGAGTGTTGTCGTATTGGATAGAGGCAACAATACAACTTGTACCGTAAATCTTTTCGGTAAGTACGTTAATGGTGTTACAAAAAATATTCTTTCAGCAAACTCCTAACAAATTGCTGACCATTTACTTAATATCAGAAATTATGAGACTGCCGCTTAACCTTTTTTGATTTATTTTCGAAGACCGACGCGCGTAACTTAAAAGTACTCAAGTGTTTTAGTAAATAAAGTATTTATGAGGGCTTGATAAACAACGAGTGTTAAAATTGGCTATATGTGAATGTTAAAATGCGGATGTTGAAGTGTTAGTTCGTGGTTAGACGAGAGGCTGCTAGTTTTTTTTTTCTGAATGAATAGAATAAGTTGTCTGCGGCTGCTGTGACCTTGGCTGTTGGATTGTAGGAAGTAAATTGTAGATACTTGCTTTTAAATTGTAGGTTGGTATTTGATGTACCTACTAACAAAAAGTTATAAGTCATACTCGGTTAGTATTAATTACTTCTAATGTGTTTGAAACAGGGTACCGGTGAATATCTAATAGAATAATGCTATGTAGGTCCGTACCACTGCAATTTTGAAAATGTTTAAAAAAATAATTGGCAACAAATAATTTGAAATTATGTAGCTCATAGTTCTATCCACTCCAGTTACTCCATAAGAATTAAATTCTATGACAAAAACCGGTTTGTGTTAACGTTTTCAGCACCTCATCAAAAATGCATTTCACATCCTGTATGCTAAGCCATAAAATCCATAGGATGTTTTATTTCAATTGTAGTTTTACAAAAAAGCTAAAAAATATTTCTATATCTCCTTAATTAATTTTATCTACATCTCTTCAGTAGTATGGAGTTAAGTGTGATCAGATATGGATAAGTACAAGTTTTTGCATATTATTTGCCAATGCTCCTCTACTTACATCAAAGAAACATACAATAACATAATTATTTGTTAAATTGATATAAAATGGAAAATAATTCAATAGTTTCCAAAACCACTAAAAGAAAATATTAAAAATAAAATTATAAAAATACTTATAAAAGTACTTTTACCAAATTTAAAAAAATTGCTTTATTTTATTTATATTTATGCTAAGTACTAATTGTATTAAAAAGAGGTACTTTTTGACTGGGTGAAAATAATCTAAACTACTTCAATGAATTAAAAAAAAATGTAATTAAAAAGTTCACTACCCCTGAATGATGGTTTTATATATTTTTGTAATAGAAAAGTTCACTATCCCATGTTAATAACCATGTTATTCATTATTTATTTACAGCCTAAGCACAGGTAATAAAAATAATATTCAAAATTTTGAATCCAACCAATTTTCAGATGCATTATGAATATGATGAAATTTTCGATAAAATTGCCTGAATTCTTTATCCTTCTAATTATTTTGTACCCTTTGACATGCCTTATCTGCTTGTAATTATTTACGTGTCTTTACATACAAAAATAAAGTGAGAACACAACAAAAATCCTAGAGCAATATTTTTCTACCTCCAACTCATCTCTACCTGTAAGCAATGTCGATTACCACCACAATACAATTTTTTTTTCTTTTCTGATTTTGAATATTCTTCCACAGGTGCGACAGTGGTATCATGGAGAGTAAACAATCAGGAACAATTATTTGTAAGGTAAGTCATGCTTAGTTTAGGCACACTATAGGGCCAGCTCACTTATTCAGTGCCGAGGTGGGACACCTTAAGGTTATTAGTGGGTAGCCAGTGTCGGGACTCCCACATCCCTACCCTGCCCGCCCCCGGGACTATGGTGAAATCCATAAAGGATTTTCCCTAGGTTAAAACAAAGGGCCATCTCACCTAAGCTGGGGCTACATTGGCGCGCGATATTTCGTGTCGCGTTATCGCGCTAAAAACATCGTGCATCGGTTATCGGCGATGTTCTTGTCTGTATTATGCAGAATAAAGCGTTAAGGCGAGGCTTTCCCAGAACTTTAGGTATTTTACTCTACCTCAGGCCGCACTTTTTGGGAGCGCGACGTATTCATTCACGCGACACAAAAGTTGTGTGCGATGCGCCGCGCGCACGTCTTTCAACCGTCAGTCACGTTATGGTATCGAGTACCTAAACACCCATTTTTAGGAAATCGATAAAATAATCCGTCCGTCATTGTACTCATCCATTTTATGAACATTTTTTATTTGATGCCAAACAAAAAAAAATCTAAAAAATGCCGTTCAAGCCAATATAGGTACAACCAATCTCATGTCCACGAGTTGTTGTATTTTTGATGTGTGAGCAGTCGTGGCATTAGTTTCATTTTACCGGTAGTGTCATATTTCCATTTTATCACACTTCACACTCATAAATACAAAATATTGCGATTGTGTGTGGAAGTTAGGTACTTACTCGTATTTCACTTATTCACACCTAAACGGCTAGACGGATGAGGATCATATTTGGAACGGAGTTAGCTTATGCCCTGGATTGACACATAGGCAACTTGTTATCCTTATTAGGACAAATATTTATACAGGGTGTTGGAATGATTGTGTAACTACCGGTATTCATTAAATAATACAACATAGTAAATTTCATTATTTTTGGGTATATTGTATAACAATGGTAATAACAATTTTAATTACCTTACTTTACCATTAGGTGCGTACTAATAATATTGTATGGTTTGTTAAATGTTACAAAGTTAAAAAACTACACGATTCAGATATAATTTTGAACAATAATTATGAAAGAATCGCGTAAACTTATACCGGATATACAGGGTGTAAGGAGACCGTTCTCGAAGCCGAAACGCCGTTATTATACTATCTATACACAACCCGAAACCACTAACTATTAGCCATATAACTGTTATTTTAAACTTTTAGAAATTTGCAAACCAGCAATGTAACGCGTTTATATCGCGGGGGTCAATGGTCGGCGCCAGTACCTACCGAAAGTGCGACGACGCACCGCGCGGCGCGCGGTGTGCGACGCGTGATTCAAATCGGTAGAAGTTATTATCTACTAGGTAGGTAGGTAATAGGTAGGTTGAATTCAATCAATCGGTTTTAAATGCTTTACCTAATCGCAGATGTGTGAGATAGGGCTCAAACTCGCACTCCCGATCTTACAAAATCACTTACCTAGTCTGTGTTTTCATTCGCCTTCTGCGGTGCTATTCACAATCATTCGGAAACGTTTCCGATCGGATCCCACAAATTTCAAACTCAAATTGTTCGAATCTCAGTCTCCTTATATACATTTTGGAATAGGAAATCAAGTATCAATCCGATCTGAAGAATTAATCACGTCTAAAAACTTATGAATATAGACTGAAATTCGAATAATTTAGGTTTACAATTTTTGAAATCCGAACGGAAACGCTTCCGAATGGTTGTGAATAGCCCTGCTGGGTCGGAAGTCGGATTTCGGAAGCGGTCCCGCAAATTAAGGTGCGTTTAGACTAATCACATTAGGTTACCTAATTGAAATCGTTGATAAAATGTGGAAGCAAGGTGTTACGTGCGGTGGCGCGGCGTGGCGATGAGCCCGGGTGACTGCCACACTACATTTTTTTGTGCCATAATTGGCAAACAAACTAACAGGTTGCCTGATGGTAAGTGTTCACCGTTGCCTAAGGTTACCTTTAATACCAGGGACATCACATCACGCTTCTTACAGAGTAGTCTTATGTAGAGAAAATGCATTAGCATCTCTCACAATCTCGGGGGGAGTCGGGCAGTGTGTGGGACTCCAACACACCCTAGAGTTACACTCTGCGGTGTTCTGCTTTTGCCTTTTTAATGCAATAATTTAGAAGCTTGATTTTTACAGCTTCAAGATATTGTAGATCTGTTTAATACATGACAGTACGGAATCCTAAAAAGTTAGCTACATTTTTAGTAGGTAAAGAAATCAAATTGAAATTGTAAAGGTAAAGACAGTACATTTTAACTTGTGAAAACAGTGAAAACGCACCCTAAATGTGTTTATGTCTATTACGCACACAAGCGCGTGTCTATCGCGACCGACAAAGAAAGCCGCGCGCGCCGAAGGACAGTGCGATCTTTCGGCGCCGCCGGCCGGCGCGCGGCAGCAGCTTTGGCTTCGTAGGTACGAGTATAGCGCGAGCGAAAAGGTGAATGTACTGTGCGTGCGTGTCGTCGTGATTTTGAATCCGAGGCAATAAGATCACAATTCACAAGCCTACAAATTCATGTTATGAGAAAGTATTGAAGCTATGTCTTTTTAAATTTCAAAGTGAAACATTTTGTAAGTGACGGCGCAGGCGGACCTAGTTGGGTTGGGTTGGAAGTTGAGACCATTGGATTTTTAATCCGCAGGTCCCAAGGTTTGAATCATTTCGAAGTTAGTGCGTATTGTTGATTGCTGACAGCTGTAAACGCTGAAGAAAAATATTGTGCGAAAATGGGATGCCTGAGAGTTCTTTGTGAAGTTTACCAACGAACAACTCATTGGACCAGCGTTGTGGACACTTACGACTTGTGTGCCTTAAGCTTCTCACAATGAGTGTGAGAGAGCTCATATCTCATGGCCCATCTCCAGCCGTAGGACAGTTTGAACCGAACGTGATTTAGGCAATTACCGAAGAGAATGCAATAGCCACGTAGGTAGTTAGATCTGTACGAATGGCGGGAGGACGTCTCGTACCGCGCCGCCGCGGCCCGCGCGCGCGCCGAGACAGTGGCGGGCGTGCGGCGGGGGGTGGGGGGCGGGGGCGACGCGGCTCCTTGCGAGGTCGCGACCGCGCGCAGCTGTGTGCGGGCGTTCACCTCTAGCGTCAGCTGTCAGTCATTTGTATTAGATTGCCGTTAAGGTAAATTTTTTTTTTGGTATTTGGTGTTTAAGCTAGCTCTTTAAAGCTTGTATAACTTGTGTCGATGTTAAAATATCAGATTTTAAGTTTAAAAAAAAAACCTTTTTTTGGCGTTTTTTTTAGTCGCTTTGTATTAGTAATACCCCACCACTATTCCCAGTTTTCGTTTTCGAGAGGGGTCCACTAACTCCCTGTATAGGTATACATACCCTGGGTACGAAGTGGCGGACATTCTGCTAGTACTAACAAAACATCCAATACAAAAATATACATTCACAATATTTACATTTATATATACAATTGAGCTATAGGTACGTAGTATTATTATTTGTTCTGTGATATAGTTGTAGAATCGATGGCAGCCTAGTTGGGAGTGGCAATTTTGCTCTGCTGGGTTCGAACCCAGCCGACGGCACGCACCAATTTGTTCATTGTGTGAACATATGTGCGTATTGTGTGTCATCTGCTACATAACTGGAGCCCGGTGTATGGCGACAGGCTCGCCCCCTGTCACATTCGGGACTGAATATCGTCCGGCGAAATGTGGGTGTTGTATTACACCTCTGCCAGCCCCCTCGGGGAAAAGCGTGACGATATGCATACATATCGTCACGCTTTTGTGTCGTGTCATTATGTCGAGCCATAAGTTCTGTTACAAATGAAAATGCATTTATTTTTTTATACAGTAATGTAATGTTAATAAAAGTTATATTTACATATGTATTGAAGTCTTAACAAAAATATAACTATTATTTTATTCAAAATTACCACATTTGGCCTTGATAGAGGCCTTTAGTCGGTCTGGCCAAGAATCTATGGATTTACGGACTGTTTCCATGGGAAATTTAGCCACTGCTTGCTTCAAAGATTTCTTAAGTGACTCTATGTCGGCGTGTCGTTTAGAGCAGGCCATGCCCTCTAAACCTGACCATAATTTGTAGTCCAGGGGGTTTTGATCTGGGCCAGAGAGCCAGTCTTCAGCCCTTATAAAGTCCGGAACATTGGCTTCCAGCCAGGCTTGGGTAGTTCGCGCCTTGTGACCATGTGCAGAGTCTAGTTGGAAACTCCACGGTACCGTTTTAAAAAGTGTATTGCTAAGGGGTTGTACAACACCATATAAGACGGTCTCTTGATACACTTTGGCAGAAGTTTTAACCCCCTTTTCACAAAAACTAAGCTTTGTGACGCCGTGATAGGATACCCCCCACCAAACCATGACTGACGCAGGATGATGACCACGCTGAGTGAAACAGGGTCAATGTCATCCACGTGCCTAAAACAAAATAAAAATAAATATTTATAAGTATGATGTCCAAAAGTTCAAAATATAAAAATTCTAAAAAACCGACCAAGTTCGAGTCGGACTCGCGCACGGAAGCTGTCGTTCAAGCTTGTTGATATGTATGTACATAATTATATAACAACTACATTATAAATAAATGAGCTTTCAAATGACACCTCAAACAACTGATTTGATGAGATAGAACTCGAGATATAAGCAATAATCTACAACGGTCGGCGGCCATCTTTGTGACGTATATACATAGCTTCGCCTGTCCCCGCTATCGCTTCTTACAACCGGCAGTTTCGAATTTCAAAGGCAACGACGAACACATCCATACCAGTCGTAGGTTTATAAAAGCCGTACTTACAAGATTTACCGAAATGCTCGATTTTCGCTAATCGTTAAAAACGAATATACAACTTTACGAGTTTTCTTCAAAACAGCCAAAATCACGTTGCAGTACTAATCAGGCCTAGATGTGTTCAAATCATACGGCTATAACGCTACCAAACACTCGTGTAGTACAGATTGTTCAGTCAAAAATGAAAGTATGAACGACGTCCCCTATCTCACCTAACACCCTATATAATTTACAAACATACAGTACAGTCAAAACTTAGCGAAGATCCGCCACCTTGCATGTTACAAAAAGAAGGTAGGTACTTACGTTTTGTCAATTGCAATGTCATCAGAGTTTATTACATTCTCTTGAAGTACTCTTCTGCAAAAAAAAAAACGAAGATAAGTATTCATGTAGGTAAGTATAACTACGTAAATATCACTACTAGATATACCACTAGGCCGGGTATTTACTCGTTGTGCAGTTCAGATTGCTCAGTAAAAATGAAAGTATGAACGTCGTCCCGTATCTTACCTAACATCCTGTATAGTTAAAACTTAGCGAAGATCCGCCGCCCTGCATGTTACAAAAGGTAGGTAGGTACTTACGTTTCGTCAATTCCAATGTCATCGGAGTTTATTACATTTAGTTGTAATACTCTTCTGAAAAAAAAAACAAAACTGTAAGATAGGTATTCGTGTAAGTAGGTATAACTATATAAATATAAATGTCACTGGTATGCCACTAGGACGGGTATTTACTCGTTGTGAAGTTCAGATTGCTCAGTAAAAATGAAAGTATGAACGTCGTCCCGTATCTCACCTAACATCCTACATACCTATATAGTCAAAACTTAGCGAAGATCCGCAGCCCTGCATGTTACAAAAGGTAGGTAGGTACTTACGTTTCGTCAATTCCAATGTCATCGGAGTTTATTAAATTTGGTTGTAGTACTCTTCTGAAAAAAAAAAAAAAACTGTAAGATAGGTATTCGTGTAGGTAGGTATAACTATATAAATATAAATATCACTGGTACGAGTATGCCACTAGGTCGGGTATTTACTCGTTGTGCAGTTCAGATTGCTCAGTAAAAATGAAAGTATGAACGTCGTCCCGTATCTTACCTAACATCCTGTATAGTCAAAACTTAGCGAAGATCCGCCACCCTGCATGTTACAAAAGGTAGGTAGGTACTTACGTTTCGTCAATGCCAATGTCATTAGAGTTTGTTACATTTTCATGTAGTAATCTGTAAAAAAAAAACTGTAACTGTAGGTAGGTATAACTACATAAATATCACTAGTAGGTATACCACTAGGCCGGGTATTTACATCCTGAATACACGTAACGAGACAAAAAAGTGTCTATGATGATGAGTATGATATTTGAAAGCACTAAAACGAATATAAGTAGGTACTCATCGATTTGTTGTTCATCATCTGACTACAAAAGCAATGCAAGAAATGTCGATTCTAATAAATAAAAACAATGATTACCAACTTAGTCTAGTAGAAGTTTATCTACTTACCGACGTTTGCTCCTTGACTCGTACGATTTTCTAAAAGCCAGACTTGAGCATTTTTTTCTTTTATTGTGTTTGTTACCCATTATGGTAAAACTAAAAGCTTGGTTAGTGTTGGTGTGTGCGGCACTGCGGAGACACAAAAATTTGGCACACGTCCGGCGTCGACGGGGTCTGCGAGCGGACTGGCGGTCACGTAAACGCGCCTTTTTACCATGAATTCATGATAAAAAAATCATATAAAATTACCATATTAACTTTTTAACATTTTTATTAATGATTCCACTTGTTTATTGCGTTGTAATTCGTAAAAAAAATTAAAAAAGCAATATGATTTGTAACAATGAAGTCGCAAATCGTATTTAAAATACCAAATAGAGGTGACTTTGGATTTTTTTTCTATCGAGTGAAGTTATTCATAACATGTATCAGATTTATGATTCCACTTATAAACATGCTCGAGAATAACATATATTTTTTACACAATAAAAACCATGGTTTATCTTAGAGGAAAGTTGATTCCTGCTAGACGTTTTCTGGCCAGGCTCGCCTTAACTTGTTAAAAATCCTTTTGTGCGCTGCCAGTTTAGCGAAGGTGCCGCGATAAGCATTCGTGTTCACCCGAATACATCGCTATTAGAGGAACCACTACATTTGTCGTGATACCTCGAATATTCGCCGAATCCCGCTAATATAGCCGTAGCATTACAAGACTTTATTTTAAAGACTTCTGGAAGGCCATTCTTACAAGTCGAGATATTTTTATCATTGTCTCTCTCGTTTCGAACGTCATAGGAGTGAGAGTGACTACAAAACATCTCGCGCGCCAAGAATACGGAGCATGTTCTCGTTTTTCTCTCTCTGTCCTATGTCATAGACACGACAGACGACACGGTTTTCATGCAACAGCGTTGAATAGATTTTTAGCCGTAGGTTAGTTAAAAAGTCGATTAGGAACTTACGACACGGTTGAACTCGTAAAAACTGAAAGACGAAGAAAGAAGAAACTGAAACACGTTAAAAGTGAGGAAAGCGGTCCTCGAGTCGTTTACCATATAAATTAAATAAATATTTATAATATTTTAAAGTCCCCCTGGCGGAAACGTTAAGAGTCCGGCGACCTAATTTCGACCTAGGCGACCTAGACTAACTTCGCATTGGCTTAAGGTATTCTATCGCCATTTCGTCTAGAAGAAGAAGACGAGTGAAGAGAGCGAGTAATGATACCTGACGAGCCTCTAAACTTACCTTCAGAGTGACAAAGTGCAATTTTTTTTTTTTATGACTTTTGCACTACCGTAATCATTCTTAAGTAACTAAGAATTTCCCTTGTATTATTGTTTCATTTAACAGCTAATGATGTTGACAACCTCCCTATGTAATGGAATTTTTGATTTGCTTTGGTTTCAATAGGTAGACCTATTGAATAAATCAGTCAAAAGTGACCCCTTAAAATGCGGATATTTTTCATAGCTCTATTTCACTTGAGAACGTTTTTAAAAAAAACCAAGAACATAGGGGCTAAGATATTGTTAATTTAATTGTACATGCTAAATTTCATCATAATCTGACAAACTTTTTTCAAGAAATTTCAGTAGTGCGTTTGTATGGAAATTTCAGAACGTCACGGCCCTCTTAAGTTAAATGTATGGAGCCAGACGAAAACGAAAAAAGTTTACGCTAACTATCAAAACTGATACTAACTCTGCTGTCTGCGCAGGCCCTAACATCTACCGCGACTCGTGTGATCATCAACGATGCCGGTTAGGTGTTTTTACGAGTTATTTCATTTAGATAATTAACTTGAAACAACGATTGTATTTGATTAAGCTGCCTTTATATGAAGGCCGTGATGACTTGCGAAAGACGTGTTCAAGGCGGTAGTTTCTGCAAACGCACCGCCTATCTGAAGGCATGATAAGGATATTTGTACCGGCATTTTAAGCCGAAGCAATAACTATTTTCACCTTAAAGGGATTGTCATGATTATGGTAACGAATCATGCTTTTCTGGTTCATCCTGTCAAAATCCAAAGACCATTTACTGTGCGGGCCAATCCACCGGATTCGTCGTTCGCGACATCCGCGGACAATTGTACGTGTGATTTTTTTTTAATTTATTTATTTCGTAAAAAATGTACATTTTAAAACACAAAGTATTGAAAAACTAATCAGTTTGTACCAATACTCTTATCGCTACACGTTAAATTCCTTTAGGCAAACTAAACTACCTAAAAAAAAAATAACTTCCTAACCTTACAACTAATAACGTCTTTATATTATTATCCTTAACAAATTATTAGGAATGTTATGTCCACATTCACGTTGTCCATTATTATTTGCGGGCACATCTAGGTGATAAATGCAGCGGATTGGCTCGCCTAGTGAATGGTGGGCTTTAGACATTTGTAGGGAGCATCATACGAATCGCATCGGTCCCGGTTAAAGGTATTCGCTGTCGGCTTAAGGTTTACGGGGGGGGGGGGGGGGGGGTATTCCTGCGCGTGAGATGAGATTTTATCTTGGTCACTCTCACACCTACGACGTTTCAAACGAGAGCAACAAGGACGAAAAATGGTGAGATGAAAATCTCAAATCTCCGAATAGGGCCACAGGTCCGATACTACGGCGTCATTTCAGCGACGTTTAGAATGTCTGATGCGTCGGCTTTTATCCATTATGCTGCGACTGCATTAGCGTGCATAACTCGTGTCGCGTTGTCGCGCTGAAATTATCGTTATCGATTATCGGCCGTGTTCTTGTCTACATTACGGGCAACTTGTCGCCTTTCTGCGGAGTTGACGTCGGCAATACTGAGCTATTGACATCGCCGAGTGACGAACTAACCGGCTACACCTTGTCGCGATAGCCCGCATTATCACCGAAGGCTGTTATTGTAGCTGTAGTATTACATGTTTTTCCATCCAAATAACTAGCCATTTTTCAGATTGTAAGAGTCAAATTTGCACAATTTTCAGCACTTCTCAGAAAGAAGTGTTGTTACTTACTTTATTCTGTTTTGAACTCCTTCCCTTATCATTTAATGATACATTCATGTCATCCATCGTAATCTTTTATGGTAATTGTATTTCCTGCTACAAATAAAGTTATTCTAGTCTATTCTATTCTGAGAAAGTCTCGGGTGACTAGTAGGTAACTCTTTTATTAGTCTCCGCAGACTTTCTATCGGTTGATTAGCTGCTTCCTAATCAGTGTGAAGCGGTAGGTATGCAAGTCCGCAAATTGGAGCGATCAGTATCGGCCGCAATTGTCTTCAAACTAGCTCTAGCAGCTCAACTCGACCAAACAAACGATCGGCCAACAGAAAATTGGCACTCTGCGGAGACTTTTAACCGAAAACCAACCAATGATAGCGCTTTATTTTGTAATCTATTCAAAATAATTAAAACGAATCATCATGCAAATGTATTTGTTATTTCACGCGTGATTGTTAATGTATTTAATTTTCACAAATTTTGCAAACAGACAACAATTATTTCTATGACTTTTGTCTTTGAATATTGTAAAATCTGCATACTTTAAAATTACATAATACTGAATTAATTACTCATCCGTCTCAACCGTACGAAGCCAGCGATAATTTAAGCGTCGTTTAGTAATTTCCATCGAGTTATTAAATCATATTTGACACCGTATTATTACAGCTCAGTGTGGGTAATTATATTTACATTAATTACACGCGGCATTAGTATTTGCATTCGTTATTAATTCGCTCTTGGGATGCCGTTGGTAGAGCGATTATTCACAGCCCTCTGGCACTCAGAAGACAGATATATCACACTGTAACGAGGGACATGGCTTACTCAGCATAGCTTCACTTGCGTTGATGTGCAGCCAGTAGTTTTATTTGAACTTTTAGAGTCATTTTTTTTATTGGGCCTCCAAACAGTAAACAGTTCAGTTCAGTTTTGAAACAAAGTTTATCGTTTGCAATCAAACAGCATCGAAACGATGATAAAAGCATGAAATAAAGCATTGAGTTGTAGGGAAAGTACCTTTGGTTTTATTGACGCCTAGAACATAGAGGATGCATGTTGAAAAATCATAATAACGTATCCTATGTATCAACTTTTAATTTGCCGACCGACTCTAGTCATCATCTAGTCATTTCAGTTGGTAACATCTCAAGTCAAGATATAATCAATTCTTTCATAGTTAACTTTTGTTTTTGAGCCTCTAATAAATGGGTAAGATAATATGAAGTCCTCAATTTCCGAATGTAAATTTCCATGAACAATACTCTCAAGAGTTCGCGATGTACAAAGCTAATGTAAACCCCCTAGATTATCTAATTGCCCCCTGAGCAATGACGTGATGTCCAATATAATTTTACACTCAATGATGACTTCCGCTGGTATTTACTTGGTTTAATTTGGCATAATTACGTGTCTGGAGATGTTGGGTTTCTCCAGATTGTGCAACTGTTTTCAAATTATTGCTCAGTAAAATCGGTAGTCACCAGTCTTTATTGAGACTTGAGAGGCACTCATAAATCACAGATAAAGAAACAAAAAAATGACTAAACGCATGTTAGGTATTCCAAAATTTTATTTTGAGCCTCAGAACCGTAAAGAACCATCCCTTGATTGCATACATTAGTTCCTGTAGTGGTAAAGTGGCATTCTGCAGGTTTCGAGAGATCGTTTCATTATCGAGAGAGGGCGATTTTTTTAAATTTTTGGGCAGTATAACTTCTGGTAGAGCTTGAGTCTCTAGTGCCCTATCATTATGATCTTTCCAAGTGTTCACACTTCAATGGACACGAGGCGTCAAACATCAAATTTAATTTTAGCCAGTAGCTCAGAAAGTGCTCGCCATATGTGAGTGTGAATAAAGTTACCGACCAGTGTGTCGCGCTAGGTGCAAGAACAGGTTCCGTAGTGTAAAAAATATGTTGTGTTTCGGTTTATTGATCGAAGTATGGCGGTGACATATAAGAAAATGTTACTTTTACTGAGTCTTTTCTGTTACAATGTTAAATGTATTTCGGATCCATTCGTTGCAATGCTGTGACGGAAAATAACTATCCGTCCATCCATACTAATATTATAAAATCGAAAGTAACTATGTCTGTCTGTCTCTCTGTTTGTAGTCTGTTCACGGCTGATCTTGATGAAATTTGATAATTAGTAACAGTATATTACAAGGAAGATTTTTGGAAACTATTTACTGGATAAACGCGAACGAAGTCGCGGGTAACAGCTAGTAGAGTTTATTTGTTAGTCCACAGAACCCCAAAAGCCACCCGCCTCCATGTGTACCCGCGTACAAACGACCGGCTTCCGCTAATGAGACACGCTCGATTACTCGAGATTTTGGCACCGGTATATATCTGCTACGAGTAGCTCTCGCTTCCCGTAATGGCTTTGCAATAATGCTACCCTGAAAAGGCTGCAAAATACACGAGGGAGACGCTTTTGAATTCATTGAGGGCTTTGGGCTTTATTCTTATAAATAGCGTGCTGGATGGTTGGGAATTGAACTAAGCTTTAAAAAGTAAAGTCATATTATACTTTACTGGCTCACCAGTGTTAATGGTCAAACCGGCTGATCGGTTGCGCTACAAAACGAATCAATCTCATCAGTTCCCATTGATTTGCGTTTCAATTCGAATCGCATCAGACCACATCAGACACTTTGGGGAACATGACCTCAAGATCACAGATTGTAATATATATATGCACATAATAAAACTGATAATTTTTAGAACAAATGTAGATATGTAGACGCGAAGTATATTATGATACCATGCGAAGACGCAGACGGTAATAGACCTTGCGCTACAACTCCTTGCAGAGTTTGACTTCTACAACTAAAATTTTAAAAATATACTAACTTTATTGACATGAAGTACCATGGCCCCAAACCATGCTGGTTTATCCGGCATTAATGCACCATCAGGTGCTTCTCAATGTTATAGGAAATTCATTAAAATGTATCAATCTCGAGCCATGAGACAATGGTGTGCCATGGTCTTCCACATCCGCCGGGTAATTGAATACAATGGCTCGTAGGATTATCTATTTCCCATGTGTGCATATTGATTTTGCCATCAACCTTGCTGAGAAAAAGTCTACTTCGAAAGGTTAATTCCCACATCAGTACATTCTGTTTTAGTATTCAGTACATCACTTGACATTTTGTAATAACACACACTTTGGCTTGCTAGCTTTCCGTCAAGCATCAGCGGTTTCATTTGCTATTTGCAGAAATTTAAAATTCTTTTTTGCGATGTCAACATCCTGATCGCTGGGGCCTAAAATCTGAGTTGATAAATGTTTGCTGTCTTCTCTAGTTTTTTTAAAAAAATTTCTTTAGAAGAGTTAGAGACTCAGTAAGCCTAGCGATCACCTGTCTAACGGTAGACTAGATCGAATCATTTTGGCTGTAACTGTGTTATATAACCATTTAGCAACCGAATGTTGATCTTGGATCCCTAGGTTTCGTTTAACGAATCTTCACATTTCCACCCGTTGTTCGGTCTTTCTTCTTAATAATTCTTTCGAAGTGCGATTCAAAGTGACAGCATTATCCCTAACAATTAAATAGGAATCAATTTAGTGGTGTGGCGTTATTAGTTATTGTTGCGGATGCAATTTGGCGCGGCGACAAAAACTCGTCTCCTCGCGGACGCCCCTCACAAACGACCGAGTGCCGCTAATGATTCTAGCTCTATACTATGTACCTACCTACCTACCTTCTATATCAGTTCAACTGCGTATCTATGCTTAGCCATTTCCACGACTTAGCGCAGTACGGTGTCTTTATCACTTACGAAGTTAGGAGTGATAAAAACAGCATTGCTCGCAACTTGCAACCAATCTATAATATCTAGTAGAATGTATTGCTTATTCTATAGTATACATATTTATTCACTTGCGTTTTAACAAGTTATAATTATCATCATCATCCATCCATACTTATTTTAATATTATAAAATCGAAAGTACTTCTGTTTGTCTGTCGGGTTGTACGCTTTTCACGGCTAAACGGCTGAACGGATCTTTATGAAGTTAGATAATTAGTTACAGTATTTCACGAGGAAGGTTTTCGGATACTATTTCATGAATAAACGCGACCAAAGTCGCGGGTAACAGCTAATATTTTATAAAGATCGTTGCTCTGATCAATGAAGTATTGTCCAGGCCTGGCGGTATTTGTGCTAGAATATCCACACCCTTGTCCGACATAATTCATATTTCATTTCTGTATAAACTTGTTCGCAACTTTATTGATTGTCCCTCAGTTTTGAACGATATCTCCTTGCGTGTTCCTTGCAACTATCCACGGCAAAGAATAACAAAAGTCTTCCATGTTCCTTATTCTAGGACTAACTTAGCTCATAACTCTCCTATATTGAGAATATGTCGAATGTATAACGAAATTAATGGTTCCTTAAGTGATCTTGATATTTTTCATGACTCTTTGAACGTGTTTAAGAGTAAATTGACGAATAATTTGAATGGCATTTCTAATAAGTAAAATGTGTTTTGTCATCTTCGGTGTAAATTTAATTAAGTATTTCATTTGTTATTTAAATATATTTTTTAATTTTGTTTCTCCAACTTTCCCAAAATTGTGAAAAAAATAATTACCTAGTTAAAGTATTAGAAAAAGAATGTTGTAAATACCTATAATAGGTTTTCACTTCAGAACTTTGTTATTTAGTGTTTTCTTTTTTTTAATGTCTAAAGTGTAAACTGTTGGTATTTCTATCTAAATAAATAAATAAATAATAAATAACATTAGCCTTCTCTTTAAAGGAAGTGTAGTAAGTATGCTAAGTAAATTCTACACCCTGTATAATCTAGCGTGTCTTTATCATTCGGTGGAAGTGTTAAACTGCAATGTTTAACACTTCCACGTTTTGCATGTCCTACAGCTATGGTTGCAAGCATGGATATGGATGTGTAGCGTCAGCAAACCTTTATCACCATGTTAATGTGGACTACAAGTGTGTTCTATTCAGTAGTCCATTTACATTTACCGACATTTATACGACTGAATTTGAAATTCTGCATTTCATTGTTTGATAATATAGTTTAACCGAAAACGGTTTAACTGAAAACTGCTAGCATTACAATGGTTTCAATTGTCGAATATCTACAGGAATCGTTTTGATGATGAAGTCATCAAGCGCAGTGATTTCGTCACTTTTTAGAATAAAAAGTGTACCTACAAGTATTGAGTTATTGAAAATCGATTTATTGAAAACGATTCACTCTTTTGCCTTGTTCCCAATAAGACCAAAACTATGCATGAGCTCAACACTGTAAGCAGAAATCACATTTTATCAGATGTTTTCGATAATCCGTGTCAATGCCAGTTCATTCAGCAATCGATAATCGCATTAACTTGTGGAGTTCCTACGGGTGTCTTACGAACACACCGTCTCACACTAACAAAGATTTATTCGTCGTTTGACAATCGTAAAAGGGTGCGCGGGCGCGAGTGGTACAGGTCTTCAGGTCAAAGAAAGAACATGATAAAAAGTTATAAAAAAAGCGATGGCAGCCTAGTTGGGAGAAGATCCGCCTCTAAAGCCCAAAGCTTCGAACCCAGCCGACGGCACGCACCAATTTGTTCATTGTGTGAACATATGTGCGTATTGTATGTTATCTGCTACATGACTGGAGTCCGGTGACGGCGAGCCTGTCGCCAGGCTTGCCCCCTGTCACATTTGGGACTGAATATCGTCCGGCGAAATGTGGGTGTTGTATTACACCTCTGCCAGCCACTTCGGGGGAAAGGAGTGACGATATGTTAAAAAGTTACAAGATTTTTTATAATTCACTTTCTAACTTATTTCTACGTTAGTTGCTCCAATTTGTTCATACATAATTCTAATAGATTGCCTGGATGGCTCAGTTGGTAGGGCAAACATTCATGTGATCAACATTTGTGTTTGTTCTAATATCTGGGTGTTAATATACTATCTAAATATGTAATTAAAATATCTAAGTATCAGTCTCTGGGAGCCATAGTACAAGCTTTGCTTAGTCAGGCGACCGTGTGTGCAAGTGTCCCGAATTTATTTATTAACTAGCTGCGCCCCGTGGTTTTACCCGCGGTTAAAAAGTAGGTATCCTATGTGCTATTCTAGACTATAATCTATCTCTGTGCCAAATTTCATCCAGTTCTGTTCAGCCGTTCTGTCGTGAAAGAGTAACAAATATCCATCCATCCATCCATTCATCCATTCTTACAACTTTCGCGTTTATAATATTAGTAGGATTTGTAATGTGTTTTGCATTGTCGAACTTAAGTTGCAACCCAGCTTATTGTAAACAATAAATTTGCTCGAAGTTTCGTCTAACTCATTACCAACTATAGCATAAGCTAAGCTATGTTTTGTCCAGCTCGGTCTCTTCGAGCATAAACTTGTCGGCAGCACTCCGTAATAGCACGCGCCTCCTGCTGTTACATTATACAACTATACTCTAATATAAAATATGCTCAATGAATGCTGATTTATTGTGATAGGAAGGAAAGAAACTATATCTTATCTATGGCATAGCAACGTTTTTGAAAAAAAAGACCTTAGGAAACGATAAAAGACGCATGTATTTCTCTGTTTTCCCGAGGTAGACTTGCCACTCTTACCAAAAAAGAAAAAGTTGAAATGCGCATGCTACTCGTATGAGTATGTGATTATTATGCATTTTATGAAGAATGGTTTAGTTATTAAGAGTCCCGCGAGGCTCTCAAATTTCTTGAAAACCATTTGCCAGATTATGATGAAATTTGGCATGTAGGTACAATTAAATTAACAAAATCTCCGCCCTTATGTTCTTAGATTTTTTTTAAAAACGTTCTCAAGCGAAAATAGAGCCATTAAAAATAACCGCATTTGTAAGGGGTCACTTTTGACTGAATTATTCAATAGATGGACAAAGCAAATCAAAAATCCCGTTACATAAGGAGGTTGTCTACATCATCAGCTTTTAAATGAATCCATAATACAAGGGACATTCTTAGTTATTTAAGAATGATTAGAGAAGTGCAAAAGTCATAAAAAAAAATTGCACTTTGTCACTCTGTAGGTAACTTTAAAGGCTCGTCAGTATCTTTACTTGCTCTCTTCCCTCGTCATCTTCTTCTAGACGAAATGGCCATGGAAAACCTTAAGCCAATGCGAAGTTAGTCTAAAGTGGTCGCCGGACTTTTAAGATTTTCTAAGTTCTAAAATATTTTATTGAAACTGAAATTACAGTCATTCCGTATTGATTTTTCCAGCTATTTCAGCTCTGTCTCACCTTTTATGAAAATGTGAATAATTCAAACTCCTTTCAGGTCAATATTTTCATTAGCGACCAGGAATTTAGCAAATTAAATAAGCAATGCCCCGTCCACTCGGTCCCCAGTACAAAAAGTTGTCGGTAGCCGGTGCTGGCACGCGCGCGCTGTTCTAATATCCAATATATTATAGTTTGTACTCGGCTGTTTTTGCTCCTTCGTCGCCGGCGGACGACGTGACGCGACCGCTTGACCCTTTTATGACTGAGGGATTTTTCGATCCCAAACTATAGTTTTGATTAGGGATGCTGTCGACCAGTCAAGCTGTTGAGACCCCTTAGGAACTTAGGACGTGATGCTAATTAATCCTATCCCTTAACGTAATTCATGACGACCTTCCTAGCTTAGTCGGAGTTCGACTGCTTACAAGCAGGACGTCCCGGGTTCGATTCCCGGCAGGCAGGTGTTTGAATGATCATTTTAAATATCTGTTCTGGGTCTGGATGTTGTCCTTGTCTGGTGTGTTCCATGACATCCTTATCCAGGGACAGACTGTGAAACATATCGTGTGCTGCATTCAAACATGGGTTTAATTTTGATGTGTTCAACTTATACATTTTACAAAAACGTCAAGAACTTTTGTATGATAGAGACTGGGATATCCTAAAAAGTTTTAGTGACGACATCTTTATCTTCGCCTCAGACGATGTCGTAAAGTAGTCGCTGTTTGAAAGCAACATTGTTCAACAATGGAGTGCACAATTACACAGCCCTAACAATCCTAACATAAAGTGTTGGCGCAACCCTGCGGGTGGCAGGAGCGGAGCGCGGTGGCTCGAGACCCGCCCCTGCTCTCCGAGTCTTGTTTTTGTGGTCGCGTCTGCAGCCCCGAGTCGCCGGCACTTTCTTCCCCCTCCTCGCCTCGCACGCCTCCGATGACAAATGGTCTCCGGGCTGCGGACACCCCGCTCTCTCGGCCGCTAATGCCCAGATAATTTCATGCCGCTCCCGATGCACAGACAAAGCCGGGATGACCGCGAGATTACCCCATCGATCGGCGACGCGCGTCAATGAGTGCACCGAGCCTTATTTCACTCTCCGCTTCACGGTTCGTCGGACAGCGAGACGAGTTTATCGCGTCATTACATGGGAATTGATGACTTGAATATTTATTGTATTATCTCTCGGAGAGCCGACAGAGTAGGTACTCGGCCGAAAGCGATTGAGATTTGTGACTCAATCGAAACGGTACTCCAGAGCGTAGGTACATCGGTCGGTAGCGACGACGTCTCGACGTGCTTAACAACTAGTCTTCCACCTCAAAAAACAAAAATGAACCAAGACGTGGGTAAAGAATGTCAGCGTGAGCAGCGGACGAGGTCTCCTTCGTCGCCGGCGGCGCGGCGGCGGTCACACGCCATTGACTTCACTGAATAGTGCGCCGCCGCTCCGCAACCGTCACACTATCTCCCGCCTTCCAATCTCGGATAAATCTTGATTTAAACGCTCGGGGTGCTGCCGGTAACCTTCATTATATCCGATGGAGCGGCGGTTTAACTCGGCATTACACTCGTAACCGAGCGAAGCGGAAATATCTCACCAAATTATGCCGAGGCCCTAATTCAAAGCTCCCGAGAGCGATCTTAGAGCCGTTTCGACATGTCACCATCACCATTAATAAAATGGAACCGTCACGAAGTGTCCACCGCTCGTGTTCATTTGCCGACGGAGTACACATGTTGCGTTTTTTGCCGCCGCCAGTGACATCTAAGACATTGATTGTTCCACGCGTTGAACAGCTGCGGTGAAATATTAGAGTAGAGGTCGTATCGCTCGAACCGTTTCCACCTCGCCAGATTTGAGGACTGATATAATATAATTTTAGTAATCCACGCAACACCCACCTTTAAAATTCAACGCCTGATTGCACACTCTTGTGATTTAGTACAATTATCTAGGTTTGCTAAACCAGGCTTGATTTATATCGCACTTCGACTATGACTGTACCCGACGCAATTATCATTTGCGATGATGATTTATCACAATTAAGGCATCTTTGCAATACTAACGTGGATACTCGTCAGTCGTCTTGACCTTTACATTGAGTGGTAAATAATTAGGAAATTCCGGATGCGTTATTATGTAAAAATAGTGTTGTATGTTGTGAAGATTTTGATTAATGGATTCGTGTGTCTGTCAGTTAGGATTAAGTATTGAACGTTTGATTTTAGTCGAGGGAGTTATCAAGTTAACTGGTATTAAAGTTCGCTTCGTTGGCCATTAGTTATCTCATTACCTTCCTACACGGTTGCGTGGCGATCACAATTTTCGTCTGCTCATGATAGAGCTATGAGACTCGGAGACGGCTTTTGTTCGTGTGTAATTATGTGGACTTAGTTCCTGCACGCGATTCACAGATGAACTACGCCGGAATACGTTCACACAGATCGTGAATCATTTTCGTTATCATGAGCCATTCAATATGGATTTAATTAACTTTAAGAAATGATAAAACTAATCAGATTTCATCATCTCTTAAAGTTAATTAGTCCAGTAGCAATAACAACAACAATAATAATATCAACTACATTAAGTATTTCATTTCATAATTAAAATTGTAATTCAATTGTAATTCAATGTAGGTATAGGAACATTAATTTTATTAATCTTTTTCAGTTCATACAAAACTTGCTCTATACTGATTTTGATGTTGAACTTTGCAATCTAACAGAATCATTTACTTAAATAAGTTTTTGCTTTACTTGTGTGTTACTAAAAACTTAATTGGTTCAGTAACTGAATCCGGCCGAGACACGGAGTCTCTAGTTTCGGGCGCTCCGTGCTCAAGTGACGTATGACATCATCAGAGTTATGCCCGCGCCGCCTTACATGGTCGCACCGCGTATGATCTATCGACTAATACGTACTGTATCAGCTGATGGCATAGATACAATGACTAGCCCAGCTTCCGCCTAAATATGGTAACATCGCTGCTTCGAAACTTATTTTTTGCTGAAACCCTCATTGCCTCACTTGCACCTTGTAATTCTTTTTTACTGAACCCATTTATTAACATCAATTAAGATGTTAGATTATCTATTTGTAGCCTTATAAAACATGAACATTGTTCGCTATAATTTAACACGTAATAAAATGTTTTCTCATGTGATAATGTAGTGTTACGCCGAAAGAATATTCTCATACAAAGCTAATTAGAAACAAACATTTGCGTTCCTGTTACGCTAATTACTCTACTACTGTCATGTTAGATCACATTTGTTCCCAAAATTAACGTCAAGGAGAATTAGCATCGTCGCATTAATCAGTACCCTCGCGCGGCCGCCACCACCGTTTGTCTCCGAGATTGTGTGTAATCGGCTTATCTGGCGGGTTGTTGCTAAATTGGCAGTGTTAGTCGGCAGGACGGGTCCCGGGCCCGGGGCGGAGTCCCCGTCTTATTAATCGGCTGTCCGGAGCATCTGCCGCGCTATTTACAGCCGCCTGACCCCTGTCGCCGAGGTAAAAGGAGTTTTGTTGCGCGACCACTTAGTTCTTGTGCAGACCACGTTTGTCTCCCGAGCCCGGGATGTCGACAAATAACATTAATTAGCCGACTGTAATGGTATGAGCGATAAATGCGCAAACTCCAGAGATAAATATGATCCAATTAATTTGAAGGTGGGAATAAATAACGCATGAAAAATTGATCGGCGCTTGCCTGAAATGGAAGTTCTAATGATTGTTCGTAGCCACCTGTAGACCCGTCGGACAGGTTGTTAACAATAGCCTGCGCATTGAATTAATGAATGTCAGTTTGCTCTCTGTCTGATGGTTTCCTGGGTAATCATTAACTTTACTCGTTGTTAAACTTGGAATTGTCATTTTGGTCAGGGTCACACAGAGTTTCATTGACGTTAAGAAAAAGACTAAGACTCAAGAAAAATCTAACGGGATGTAGCTTTTCAGGCAGGTAATAAAACAACTAACCGGCGAAAAAAGTTTACCTTCTTAATAAGATCCAATCTACTTGCTTACAATCTTAGAATTCTTATTAGAAGTGTTCATACTCTCTACCGTTATCACGTCACGTAGGATAACTTTCGTAAAAGAGCTTTCTATATAATTTGTCCCCGACGTCTACTACGAAATTCTAATCCCGTCTAATTTGAATCTTTCTGCGTCTGTCACAAAGGCTTTTTCACGTAGCCCTTCATTCATTATTCCTCTACATTCTCCCTTGAGGTTGCTTTGACGCTCCATTTGGTTACTTAGTCTCAGAGTTCCATACATTATACATTTACATAGACAGCCATATATACCAACACAGGTAACATAAGGTGAGGTTCATGAACACGTCGCACACGTGCTATAATATTCTGTGATTCTATGAATATGCAAATGGGTTTTTCATTTAACGTATTTCAGATAAATCGTTTTCAACCATAAATCTTTTGTTTCAACCCAAAAACAAGTAACTTGTTCATGCTTTGGTTTAGAGATAAAAATTGCAACTTGGATGTGATAGTGATAAAAAAGGGTAAAAATTAAAAAAAAAACCCGACACCGATTTTCATCAAACATACTCGTAGTTAAGAACACTCACGACTAATTCACCTTTCAAACAATAAAAAAAAAAATCAAAATCGGTTCATCCGTTCAGGAGCTACGATGCCACAGACACACACACACACACACACACACACGCACACACACATATACGTCAAACTTATAACACCCCGTTGTTTTTGCGTCGGGGGTTAAAACTGGCTTGAGATAAGCTGTATCTTTCTCGGTCTATTTCATATTTGCTTTGACAACAAGTGGAATTCACACACTTTTGAAAAGCTACAATGCTAAACTACGGAGAATATTTAGAGATTCGTTGCACAAGGCTTCGGCCGACTACGCGAACTTTGAGCTGACTGTCCCCTAGCTGACTCTGAGTAAGCGGTGAACTGCACCAAACAAAATGTAAATCGCTCGCTCACTAAATGCGTTATCATGCAAACTGCGTACAGTACGCGTTGTTCGGACACTCCGTTTAAAATCTAGGGTGGCTAACTGGAAGCAAACAGTCTGCGGCTTATAATTTGGTTAGTTAGGACGAATTATAAGATTTTTTTAACTTTATTGCCTGCGCAAAAGCTATTGGCATAAGTCATTTGTATGAAACTCTGGTCTAATAACTCAGTCCTACTGCGCAAAGTGAGACAGTATTACCGCGAGCCAAAATTATGTGAATACATAACGATATCTATAAATAGCACATGGTATTGAATTATTATGAGTTCCGTTGTAACAAGCTGACATTGCGGTCGAATGCCACTGAGCTTTTTATGCTCAGAACTAACTTGAAACAACTTGGCGCAACATACATGTATTTCGGCTTTGTATAGGGTTTTTCCTAGTCTTGTCTGTTCCACACCTTATCTTCTGTGCTGGATTCGTCCAGATTATCTCGTAATCGCTTTCACGGTCCGACGCGACGCGAGAGATGCGACGGAGTCTATAGCGTGACTCAAAAACGAATGCTCTGCACAAACACTGATTACTATAACATTTTCTTTCAGCGAAATGTTTAGATACTTTCTCTTTAGTAGTTTTTTTTTTGGCTCAGACTGCCTGCTCAGGTTCAACCAAAACGATCCGATGCACTTTATCAACTCTGTGGGCTTTGATGCCTACATAACATACTGTATTGGAGTCCACACTCCGGCGCAAGCTCACAAGCTTTGAATAGTTAATTCCGCCTTAAGGTCAAATGTACATAATTGATTGTAATCGTAACTCTAAAACTTGTACTAACAAATTACTTGCGGCTACAAAAACACTTATGTAATTAGATTTTATTCATTCAGTTACATGAATTACAATCTAATACGGCATAAGGAAGCATAAGTCGTGGTTATCCATCAACGGGTGCTGTTAATTAATGCATAAATATGTGTAATTAAAACTTGTATTATAATTAAGCGTAAGGGTAAATAACTCATAGAGCCGGAGTTAAAGACTGCGTCTACAATTTTAAATCCTATTTAGGTTTCCTCACTTTTATTAGAACTGTAATAGGTACTATGCTATTACTTGAGTTTTGGTGAAGCCGCTAGAGTTGTTAATTTTTTTAGCTCTTTAGACTTTACCTACGGCTAAGTAAGGCGTTATGTACAGTGTCTACCTTGAAACATATAGGTTCTGTAAGTCGCGCTTAAAAACTGAAGAGCTTTTTAATAGGAGGATTTTTAAATAAAAAATAAATTCGGGACACTTTCACACACGGTCGCCTGACCCCAAACTAAGCAAAGCTTGTACTATGGCTGCCAGAGACTGATATACATACTTAGATATTTTTAAATACATACTTAAATAGATATTAACACCCAGATAGAACAAACACTGATGTTCATCACATGAATGTTTGCCCTTGGTGGGATCGAACCCACGTCCCCACGCTCAGAGGGCAGGTTCACTACCAATGACCCACCGTGGCAGTAAAAAAAAAGGAGAGGGATATCCTTTATTTAGCTCGCTTAGGTTTCCCAAAGCATCACATTTAGAACATATATGCTACACTACTATTCTATACGATACAAGATTACTTGAAAATCGATAGTTTGAAGTAAATTTAGAAGGGCGATGAGGTAAGTCCTGTCGTCCTAGCGCAGGGCAGCAATGACCTGGCACCTACGCGGGATCCGACACTTTCTGTCCCACGCCGGCCCTGCTCAAGGTTACCCACTGCCGCTAGAATTCTTTACACCTTGAATAATTACTCTCAATTGCTTTCATTAAGCTTTGATCGTACAAGAAAAACTGAGGAATTCCTGTAAGTTTGTAATTTTCGGAAATCAAATGGTGTTGTACCTGTTTCAATCTAAATATCGTTTTGTTTTTAACAATGCCCTTGAATGCCTCTGAAGCAATCTATAAATTTACTAGCTGTCACCCCGCGACTTCGTTCGCGTTTAATTAGCAATAAATTAAAATTGCGAATATAATTTGAGATTTAAACTATCCTATCTCTCAAGTTGGATCGAACTGCACATGGTGTGCGAATTTTATTATAATCGGTTAAGTGGTTTAGGAGTTCATTGAGGACAAACATTGTGACACGAGATTTATATATATTAAGATGACAATGAGCTTCATTTTTGGTTTTTGTCATGGACGCGACTTGAATGCGTCCGATAACGCACCCTGCCAGGAGGATCCTCTATTTTAGGTCTTGGGGTATCCTTCGTTGTAGCTTTATGGAGATTTTATGATCATTAGTGTCTTTGCGAGATCGTTCGGATGACGCTGTAGCCTTTTTTCATAGATAAGAAGATTATTTATAATAAGTAATAAATTAAAAATATAAAAAAACCCGACACTGATTTTCATCAAACAGAGCTTAGAACACTTCCGACTAATACACCTTTCAAACAAAAATCTAAATTGGATCATCCGTCCGGGAGCTACGACGCCACCGACAGACACACACACACACACACACACATACACACACACACACACACACACACACACACACACACACACATACACACACACACACACACACACACACTCACAGACACGTCAAATTTATATCATCCCGTCGTTTAACCGAAAATCAAACCAAAATCGATCATATTGTAAAAGCTCTATCCTGAAGACCTTGTGTTCGCACTACAACCTACAGTTCCGCTAAATCCCATGTCCTTCATTGATTTATTTAGGTCTACTCCATAAGCCCCCCACGCCAGATTTCGAACAATCTATTCAGTAGTCGAGCTGTGAAGGAAGAACAAGCGAAATGATTCATTTTAGTATCAATAAAATTATTACTCAGGATTAGTAGGAGTTCTAGGTGCTTGAATGCATCGAAATAATAGGCCTAATTTTGAATGCTTAATCGACTTATCTAAAATTACTTGTCTAATACGCAGCAATAACAAAGCCAGCTATATTTACCCGACTGCGCAAGAAGAAAGGTTATGTTTTTCGAGTGAGTGTATGTATGTATGTATGTATGTATGAGGTTTCTTTGGCACGCCCTACAGCCTAAACGGCTTGATGGATTTCGATATGTGAGGTCTTTTGAATCGTCTTGATAGTGGAATTGACATAGGATACAACATTTTGCAGCCGGGTTTTTTGTTTTTCTTTTAATAATGTTACTTGTTAAAACAAGTATATAATTTGACAATTTAACTTAATTACTCGTAGTTCTAATATCTGAGCTGAATACCTATTCCGGTCACGAGATGACTTCTGACATGCCATCATTAACATTTTAGCGTACGTAATTTGCAAAAATATTGAAGAATATTGTGGAATCTCTCAAAACGGTGGATTATGTTAATGTCATATTGCAAAAGTCAATAACCATAAAAACAGGACGACAAAATTAAGCCATAATGATACAAATCGCTTAAACTGAACTTAATACCAGCACCGGTGCATTAAGTGGCCATCATTAAACGGTAGCGAGCGAAGATGTAGCGAAAAGTGTCCTATAATGTCGTAAAATATAGTTTTACCGGGGAGGCTACAAGAGGCTTAGCTACCGGTCCCCACAGGACTTAATGATACACCCAGCTGTGCTCTGCTGAAAAGTTCTAATTACGTCCTACTGTCCCGTCGTTTATGCGACCTTTAATTTGTTGATGCGCTCTGGCACCAGCTTTTATTCACATTTTTTGCCGACCGGTTTGTTGTCCTCCCTTATATCAAAGTAACACGCTTCTAGCCATTACGGTAGCGCTTCAATACGACTCCCGTAGTTTTTGCCTCCGCTACGCTACTTTTTTCTAAGGCGCGCTGATTAAAATAATTAGAAGCTTCATTATTACGAGGAAGGGTGTTTACCGGAACATGATTAAAGAATGCGTTCACATTGTTGCCGCTCTTATCAGTAATTATTTTTCTAAGTGGTTTGCGAATACTCTCAACTTTTTGCCTGTCTTATGCATTATGCAAATGTGAGGGAACGACCAGTCGATTTTACATTTTTATTGAGGCGAGCATTGTTCTAATTGCTCTTTATTTCTCGAACTCCCTCCAGCTGCGTATGTGACAAGCATACGGGAGCGTATCGAAACGACTGTATATTAATGGGACTGGAATGTACAACTCACCGTACAAAGTATTTATAGTGTAGCAGAATTACGGTTAAAGTTAATTGCGTTGTTATCTGCAATAGTACTTAGTAGTGTTGGATATACGAGTAGATTATAATGCGATCACTCCCGTGGAACGAGTCGCCTTCGGGGACGCTCATCAGTAGGCGCGCATCGGGCGTCGTTAGCGGGATTCATTCCACTACTGTATAATGTACATCACTACAACAATGTTGAGAACTGCTCGGAACTGTTCACCGATGATTAGTGTTATGTATGAAAGTAGAAAACAATGAAGTTGAGACAACTACGGGAAATAGTCGCGGGTGTGACCCGTACTGTTTTTACTCAACATACCGATCCGCGCAGCTCGGCACATTCGATAACGGATCATTTCTGGCTTACGGTTGACGATCCCAGATTACCTCGTTTCTCTGATTGTACTCGACCCATAAATATTTTCTGAAAAGCAAAAAATGCGGATTTATAGCTCACTGAGCTTCTCTAATTGGCGTCAGAGTCGCATGGTGGATATTGCGGAGTCCCGTGACACTTATGAAGAGAAAGTGGTCGCCACTCGAGTTATATTTACTGTCCGTATTTAGTTGGTCGAGGAATGCCGGGATGGAACGAGTCGCAACTTCGCGAGCTGGTAAAAACTCGGCTGGTGCCGAAGCGGGAATGTATCGGTCCCCGCGGCGACTCATGGTGGAATTTCATCCGGAATCCCTAATTAAAACTTTATCTATCCCTTCGTGGAAACGCATTCGCGATGCCTCGCTGTGACTCCGCTAAACATCGCGAAATAATTTTAATTAAAACTTGATCCGATATTTTATCAACTAGGTTCACTAGTGCCTTCAGTTTTTGTAGCTGTTACCATTTCCACCAAACGAAATTAGTGGAAATTGATAAAGTTGTTCCATTTTATTTTCTTTAGCTCATTGTCGTATAATCAGCACAACATATTTTTAACTGTTCCATATCTATAAATGCAAATTATCTTGTTATGACATTCCTGGAGGATGCGTTTAAGTGTATTAAACCATTCGCATGCTATTTACAACTAGAAGTGGGATACGTTTAACGGTCCACGGGACTCCATCTTCGAAGCCTCCTTATATGGATAGTGTAAAAAGGTTGCTAAATTACATTAAACATTCGACATTTATTATCAGTTTTTTGCGATTTCATCGGTGAATGCTTGCTAAAATTATCATTTGAAAGGTGAATTAAAGCGCGAACATTCAATAGAAACTATTGAAACTTTAACACATTGTTTGCTCGGAGAATAAATCTGTGAGAAATAGTAATGCTCGTTAGTTGCCGTGGGAGTTATGATTTATGCGCCAGATTTCCAGAACTTGGTGCTTATGCATCTGTATATTAATTAGTTTCAACGATTACATCGCATTAGCGCTTAATCATTATCTCTCGGTAATTTGTCTTGCAGATGTTAGTTTTTATAGCGGCAAATATAACCATTATCATATTTATAATGGCTTCGGTAAACTGGAGTAATTATTTTTTTTTACTCAATTTTACCGGCGCCTCGGCTTGCTTATGCAAACGGATGTTTTTTAGGGTTCCGTACCCAAAGGGTAAAACGGGACCCTAAAGACTATGTCCGTCTGTCACCAGGCTGTAACTCATGAATCGCGATAGACAGTTGCCATTTTCACAGATGATACGAGTATATTTTTGTTGCCGCTTTTGCAATAAATGTACTATAAATCAAAATAAAATAAACAAGGGAGCTCTCATACAACAGACGTGATTTGTTTGCTGTTTTAATAGATAATGGTACGGAATCCTTCGTTCGCGAGTCCGAATCACACTTGGCCGGTTTTTATTAATGCAATATTACATTCAATTTCTTGACACTGAATTTCCAGCCAGAACAAAGCCCGTATTAATTTGTCGCCAGCCAATTTTCTTAATTCGTTTTGGATCGCTGTCAGCATCAGTGCAAGATGTTCAACCTTTCAGTATCGTGCGTCAGTTTCGTCGCCGCGAATGACGAGCCGTCGACCAGTCGTCAGCCGTCCGCAAACTCCGAAATGCTAAAAATGGCATAAATAATTTATACGTGGCCTGCTCGGTCTCCGTTTTTGTCGCGTCCGACCTGTCCACTGATGCATTTATAATATAAGGGTGCTTTTTGCATCGTCCCCCGTCGCCGGTGGAATGCGACGGCTAAAATTGATCATGTTTGATACGTGAGCTGCAGAGTAATGGCTGGCCGCTGCGGTCGGAGGCAAGCGACGCTGGCCGCGGTAAAACTGTTGTGGTTCCGCCTAATGTCTGTGTGCATTGTACCCATGTGATGTCTGTAATGCATAGCAATTGTCAGTAACGATCGAACGTGCACGGGGTATTAGTTATGCTCAGATGTATGTCTGATTCTGGCGGGGGTTAAGAATTTTAATAGAGAGCTAGGCTTATTTGACTTGCTGTTTAAGCAAAATTTGCTTTTGCCGTATTTCTTGTTTCCACCTGAGTTTAGCAAGGATTTAATCAATATCCCAATATTGTCTCTTGGCTGTTTTTCAATTGCTTTTCCATTAAAGACAGTGTCTTTTTGTTTCAGTAAACAAGCCGTATTCGACGGGAAGAGAGCGATACGAGGAGGGATACCTTTTGTATTTCGTGAGTATTCCATATATTTATTATGTTGTTCTCATTGGCATCTCTAGCACTTAGTAGCTGGATTTTCAAGATGTGTACCAATTGTAAACATTGGCATTTTGATACATGTCGAGTTCAATTTATTGTATACAGCATGTTACAAAAACACTGTCACATAATTGAAGGGCACGTCCACACACTTATAAGTTTAGTATTTATGCGAAAATACCAAAAAATATGCACATTTTTGTGATGTGTGTGTGTAATTATTTTATAGTCAATATTTTAATTTAAACTAGTATAATTGCATCCTCCTGTCGATACTGGAGTCGCACCTCGCGGATCTAACAGGGTTTTTGTAAATTTCGTGACAATGGGAGCATATGCTTAGTCCTCGTGCTATCATCGTGAAGCATCCAGTAAGAGCAAACGAACCATCCCCTGCCGTAATTAAAAGTAGAGTACTCGTACTTTCTATTTAAAAAAAAAAATCACTTAATTCGTAAGATGTTTTTGTTTAATCTTACTAATATTACAAAGGCGAAAGTTTGTATGCATGGATGGATGTTTGTTACTCTTTCACGCCAGAACGGTTGAACAGATCTGGATGAAATTTGGCACAGCGAAAGATTGGCACAGATATAGATTAAAGTCTATAATAGCACATAGGATTTTTTAACTGCGGGTGAAACCGCGGGGCGCAGCTAGTCTAAATTAAAGCTACAGTATTCAGACATTAATTTGCCTCACAAAATAAATTTATCTTGCCAGAGACGTAATCAAGTAAATGTCTATACTAATCGTCTAAAACCCAAACAACAATGCTATATTTAGGTTGTTGGTAAGGGATCATTATATGAACGAGTATAAGACGGAGGTTGAATCAACTGACAATCGTTGTTATGAACAATTTTAGCACAATCTTTGCATACGTTGTTGTCATTGATCTTTGGCGTTTAGGATTAGGTATACAGACAAATAAATGCGCTAAAACATTACATAACTATCTAAGTTTGCTCGTTTATTTGTTATTATCAAGTGTTGTTCTTATTACGCTTTTCTATTTACTTTTTCGCATCATTCTTGCATTTTGGCTTTATCAAAAAGTTTCGGTAAAAAACTCTTCGACCAACATTCGTTTTGGAACACTAAAGCACCAATTTTTTTATTACTGCCAGACTTGAGATTTTTAGAACTCACATGCTCATGGGCGTATCCAGATTTTTTAGGGATGTGGCAGAGGTAAACGTACTAAGGCATTACAGCCGCTATGAATATAAATTGTATTTTTACCTGACTGCGCAAGAAGGAGGGTTATGTTTTGGAGTGCATGTATGGATGTATGCGGTTTCTTTGGCACGCTCTATAGCCTAAACAGCTGGATGGCTATCGACATGTGAGGTGTCATTTGAATTGCCTTGATAGTGGAAGTGATATAGGGTACAATATTTTGCAGTCGAGTTTTTTGTTTTTCTTTTAATAAAGTTATTTGTTTATTAACCATTGTAAAATTTAACTTTACCAAGAGTTTGAAATATTAACCTATGGTCCGAATAAATGAATTGAATTGAATAAGGATGTACAATGTTAATATATCGTCACGCCTTTACCCCGAGGGGGCTGGCAGAGGTGTAATACAACACCCACACTTCGCCGGGCAATATTCAGTCCCAAATGTGACAGGGGGCGAGCCTGTCGCCATAAACTGGGCTCCAGTCATGTAGCATATGACACACAATACGCACCTACGTTCACACAATTAACAAATTGGTGCGTGCCGTCCGCGTCGGCTGGTTTCGAACCCGCTCCCTCTGGCTTAAGAGGGGGGCCTTCTCCCAACTAGGCTGCCATCGCTTTTTCATAATAGTAGGAGTAATAAAATCCTTTTTTTACCTCTTTATATTTTATTAATTACAAGCTGCGCCCCGCTGTTTCACCCGCGGTTAAAAAGTATCCTATGTGCTATTCTAGACTAAAATCTATCTCTGTGCCAAATTTCATCCAGATCTGTTCAGCCGTTCTGGCGTGAAAGAGTAACAAACATCCATCCATCCATCCATCCATTCTTACAAACTTTCGCGTTTATAATATTAGTAAGATAAGATTTAATTTAATATTTTAATCTTTATATTTCAATAAAAAGCTGCAAGGTGTCTGTCTAAACTAAATCTAGCTTGGTACTCGTTCGTTTGCAGCTCAATTCGGACAATGGCCGTTCGGGCCGCAGCACGGGTTCGCGCGGGTGGCGCGCTGGCACGTCGAGAAGATGCCCGAGAGGATGCCCAGCGGAGACGTGGAGGCTGTCTTCAGCCTCATGGATGACGAGTTTACGCGCTCCATGTGGCACTACCAGTTAGTATTGAAGTAGTTGGCTATTGGTTTTTAACCCAACAAACATTTCTATGAGCGCTCAAACGCAAAGGGTATAGAAAATGTATAGCAGCTGTCAGTATTGAGAAAAGTTGGCTCTAGGTTTAAAAAATAATAATAATAAAAAAAAATCGGGACACTTCCACACACGGTCGCCTGACCCCAAACTAAGCAAAGCTTGTACTATGGCTGCCAGGGACTGATATACATAGGTACTTAGATATTTTTTAAATACTTACTTAAATACACATTAACACCCAGACATAGAACAAACACAAATGTTCATCACATAAATGTTTGCCCTAGGTGGGAATCGAACCCACGCCCCCAAGCTCAGAAGGCAGGTTTACCACAGAGCCACCGAGGCAGTCAAACCCCGAAAAGTGACCCTAACCCAACAAACACTACTATGAGCGCTCAAACGCACAGGGTATAGAAAATGAATAGCAGCTGTCATGTCAATGTACTGAGAAAGATCGCACTTAGCATTTACTTACTTAAGTAATGTTTGTGAGTACGGGATTGTACTATACAACGTGCTGGGTGTAGTAATACTTAAGAGTATTGTTCTACCCGTCAAAGTAAACAACTTTTAGAACACAAGTTTTCAAAATTCGAGAAAAAAACAAAATCAACTCTTCATACAAAATTAATCACGTGAGTAGTTATTTTGTATGGAGACTCGATTCATCTTTCGAATTTTAAAAACTTGTGTCCTAAAAGTTAAAGGCACAATGTATTTATTATGTGATACGGAGGTAAATCGATGACCTCATCGTGTAAGTGCAATGACAATGGTCATCGTGTGCAGTCCTGCTCGCACCAATTTACTCGCGTTATACGAGCGAGCGCGAGAGGACACGATTACCATCGCCACCGTCTTTACCCAATAAGGTCCTGCAGCTTTACCCCTTTACTAATAAACGATGTATATTGTGTAGCCTCGGAAAAGTTAAACAGTGTTTTGTCTTTTTCGATCGAGTTAAAAAATGCTAAAGAAAGAAAAAGACATAATACGGATATCTGTTACGAAGCTAACAATGTTTGTTTTCTGACTGACTGATAATCTGAATCGTCACTTCAAGTAAGATACAAGGTTTGCTTGTAACTTGACTTTACTGTCAAGAATCAGCTATCTTTGATCCAGTTGAAACATTCGTCTCAGATAATTAAAGATGTGATTATTTATATTTCATTTTCTCTTCGATTGTGTGGACCGCTAGTATGGAATGCTCTGCCAGAGTGTCTGATCCCATGACGAATCGAATCCGAGGCTATACCACGTTTGTTGCTAAGGGGGTGAAAGTCCTTAAGTAAATCGGTTTCTTTTAGGCAAGCGTGTTCTATTGTAGGCAAGCCTATCTACCTAACTCAAAAAATCGGCCAAGTGCGAATCGGACTCGCGCGCGAAGAGTACCTTTTTTCTGGTTACGGTTGGTACGGTTTTTCTGGTTTCGGGTTCTGTACCATTATCTATAAAAACGACTAAAATTCACGTTTGTTGTATGAGAGCCCCCTTAAATATTTATTTTATGCTGTTTGTAAGTTTTTGTTGTTAAAGCGGCAACAGCCTAACTATCACGGTTTACGAGATACGGCCTGGTTGCAGACGGACAGACAGACAGACAGACGAACGGACGGACAGCGGAGTCTTAGTAATAGGGTTCCCGTTTTACCCTTTGGGTACAAAACCCTAAAAAAGTTAAAAAAAACTTCGTGTCCAGGTTCAGGCTAACGTACCGGCTGATCCTGCGCGAGAAGGAGCTCCACTTCAACATCGGCGTGTACAACCCCTCCAAGGAGCTCACGTTCAGCTGCCAGATGTTGCTGCACACGTACTTCAAGGTGCCCGACGTGCGGCGCTCGCAGATCACCGGCATGCACGGATGCATGTTCATTGACAAGGTAATTAACACTTGAAACACTAGCAGACGATCGCTAGGCCTGGGCAGTAGTGGCGGATCCAGAATTTTGTATAATATAATATTAGGGTTTTGGTTTGGCTTGATCAAGTCAAGGTCAAGATTCAAGATTCAAGATATTTTATTTGCAACCATACAGTACAAGATGTCTAAAAATATGAGTACATAGTCCAATGGACCCTGTCGGGCTCTGCAAGATTTGGTAGAGAGGAGGAGGCTACTTTATTTAAATATATTATGTCCAAAATCAAAAACTTTAATTATAAATTGTCAGAAAAAACCTACTTTGGTTAGGACTTAGGAAAGTAAGCTTTATCAAGATATATGATAGCTACATAAAAATGCTAAAAAAACAGACTGTGAATTAGATACTTCACTGAGAAAAAAAGTTTGTTAAATGTAACTTAACTTTCGTCTACCTGTAACTTAAAATGGGTGACTACATAACTAGGGTAATACGTAACCAAAAGCAGTTGGGTTGATTTTCTACAAAACTATTGTTGTTGTATATTGCTAAAACATATTTGGCTATATGTTGTGAAAATGTTTGGTTATAAATACCAATGATTTTAACTACAGGTAACAGAACCAATTGGTTACCATATCGAACCGGTTTGACTACTAGTAAACAAACCAATAAGTTAGTAATACCGAAACAATTTGGCTGCAATTGACAAAACTAATTGGTTACTGTAATGAAACGGTTTGACTGCGAGTAACCTAACTAATCCGTTAGTGATAACGAAACGGTTTGACTGCAATTAACAAAATTAATTGGTTACTATAATGAAATGGTTTGACTGCAAGTAACCTAACTAATTGGTTAGTAGTACCGAAACGGTTTGGTTGTAATTAACAAAAGTAATTGGTTACTATAACAAAATGGTTTGACTGCAAGTAACTGAAGTAATTGGTTATTATAACGAAATAGTTTGGCTGCAATTAACAAAACCAATTGGTTACTGTAACGAAATGATTTGATTGCAAATAACCAAACCAGTATACAATACGTAATAAAAAAGTGTGATAACTCTGAAGGGAGTATTATCTTTATAAACATCTGTAACTATGGGACAAACCCCAAAATCGCAAAAAATATCTGCTTTTTCATTTAAAAAGTCCATTGACCTTGGACAAAATGTATGGTACAGCTGTTTTTTTTTACGATTTCAGGGTTGGCCCCAATATAGCTAAAGTTGTTCACAAAGATAGTTCTTACGTACCCTTCAGAATAATCACACTTTTTTTTTACGTTGTATACCGGTTTGGCTACTTGCACTCAAATCATTTCGCTTAAGTAACCAATTGGTTGTTCCTTGCAGTCAAACCATTTCATCACATAACATATCCTTCAGTATTATCACAACTTTTTTTCACGCGTTGTTTACAGGGTGTTTGGAAACTGGGTGCATAGCTTTAAGAGAATAATGACTTAGGCTATTTAGACAATTTAGAGTTTAATATTTCTTGGTTTTAATGATAAATTAATTTGTGGAAATCAATAATGCCATATGTTCGGATTAAACTTTTATTTAACTTATATAAGAACACACATTGTAAATCACATCGCACAATCCTTTTATTAAATTTAATATAACTGCTGACATCTGCTGATATCAGTTAAATAATAATTACCTGCCTAATTATTACTTATCAGTTAAACAGGTTTTATTCTAGCTACTAATTAACAAAATCACATTACGCAACCATTTTTTATGAAAAATAACTTCTGCGTAATTATTATTAATCAGTTTAACAATTTTTATTAAATAAGTATTTTTGAATAATATCACATTACACAACAGTTTGTTTTTTATGAAAAACAACTGCTGCCTTATTATTATTAATCAGTTAAACAAGTTTTATACTACTTATGAAGAAAATTACGCAACCGTTTTTTTTTTGAAAAACAACTACTGCGTAATTATTATTAGTCAGTTTAACAATTTTTATTCTAAGTATTTTTGAATAAATAACATTACACAACCGTGTTTTTTATAAAAAAACAACTGCTGCTATTATAATTAATCAGCTAAACAAGTTTTATACTAGGTACTTATGAAGAAAATCACACTACACAACCGTTTTTATGAAAAACAACAGCTGTCTAACTTTATCAGTTAAACAAGTTTTACTCTAGGTTTTCATGAAGAATTTCAAATTTTAAATTTTACAGCAGGCCTCAGCAGCCTTAATGATAGATGTTACCTCGTAACGTAAATTATTAAGGATTATGTACCTTGCCGAAATCTCCTTCAGTGATGCACCCACTATGATTATGAACGGCTGTAAGGTAAATCCCAATTCTTGTAGCTTAGTCTTTCGCCGTTGGATAGCTTCGTCTATTTCAGCAGCACTCTTCAAATGACATATGAAACTTTCTAGGACTTCATGTTTAGAAGGTCTCTACTGTTTCTTGGTTTTAGCGGTTTTCACCATTGAAGTCGTCATCAAGAATGGGAGTGTCATAAAGGCGACCGTGTTGAGGACCTCATCAGTGTCTGTAAAAGATGCACACGATTGTAACTAGGTCATGCCCACGCCTTTGTATGTGGTACCTAAAACCTTCGTGCCAGTGCAAGCAATAAGTTGAAAAATTATTACAGCAACCGGATGAGTAGTATGCCAGTGCATAAGATATGAACAAACCAAAGAAGGATAAACGCGGTTCATACATTTTTGGACCAATAATTATATAGCCGCCCAATGAAATTTATTTTTCATGCATTTAATATTGTTCTATGGATGCCCCTATTCACTTTTTTCATTTTGACATTATTTACACGAGTGTTTCGTTAATCTATAGATTCGACGATATCATTGTACTCATTTAGTACTTTTACAATGGGACTAATCATTAAATAGCATTGAAAACCAGTTCCATGGATTTTTTTTCAAGCTCGATGAAATGTATGGAACAGCTTATTTTGTTTTCACAATTTTAGTCTTAGTCTTAATGACGAGTACAATGACAATCTAGAATATGTAGATCGTTTAAAGAACCACCCTGTATTTTTAAAACTTTAAATGTGTTATCTGGTGTGAACCTTAAAGAGTTTATCTAGCTATCTGAAGTGGTTGACATATAAAAAAACACCCTGTATAATTACATATAAAGTTGTTGTCGTTCAAATAAACACAGATTCCTCTCTTTACCTAACTCAAGAAGTGGTCGACATTTATAGCAACACCTGTATTATTACAGATATATTTTTTTACCTAGCTCAAAATAGTCGAAATTTAAAAGAAATACCTAGCTCAAAAAGTTGATGTCGTTTAGATAAACACCCTGTATTATTACAGATTTATCTCTATTTAGACCTCATTCAAAAAGTTGTTTCATTACAAGAAACATCCTGTATTATTACAGACATACCGAGCTCAAAAAGTTATTTTAATGGTGAATGAATGAGGTTCTTCAGCATTCTATAAAATAGCCCAAGTGCACACCCAGCTCACTTCCTCACTTCCTATTTATAAACTTAGTAAATGTCTATTTGAAGAATTGCTTAACTTACCATCGTTTTCTGTGAAGCTTATAATTTATTTTAATCCAGAATCCTGTCTTTTTTTTAATATTCTAGTAATTTTTGGCCTAATTATAGGTCAGTTCTCAAATAATTTGTTTTCACAGGAGGGGTACAAATTTTTGAAATCCTTCAAAAGCTGAAAAGATATTTATTAATTTAGTCAGTTCTATGAAATACAAATATTTTTAGTAATAAAATGGTAAACCCTTTCTTTCTAATGAAATCTATTATAAACAAGCATCAGTTTAAAAAACTTATAAGTTTAACAGTTTTAATTAATCTTATACAGTATTGTAATGTAATATCACTGGAACTTGTGTCTAAAGTTTCATAAGAACTGGTTCAGTAAAAAAGTTGAAAAAAATTGTTGCAAGATTTTAAAGAAACAAAAAAAATTTTAAACATACAAGTAAAGCTAAATGAAAATGTTTTAATAGATGTGACCCACAGTGTAACCCACAGTTAATAAATAGCCTATGTGCTATTCCAGACTATAATCTATGCCTGTACCAAATTTCATCTAGAGCCACACAGCCATTCTGGTGTGATTCAGTACAAAACATCCATCCTCCCATGCATCCAGAACACAGTCACACAAAATTGTCATCTCAACAGTATGTCTGATCATATTACCAACATGGAGATGAAGAAATAAGTCTTTTAAACTAAATAACTTACCAAATATACACCACCAGTCTGGTTGTATTTGTTTAGGTAGTCATCTACTTTTATATCAGTTGATGTCAGTTCTGTCAGTCTATATTTAGCATTATTCAAGAGCCCTGTATTTTTGTGCCCCAGTAAGAGAGCTTTGCCTTCATTGGAACTTTTTAAGATTTTGTTCACTTCCTAGAATAATAACAAAGACAGATAGGTAAGCAGTGTAGCATGATTTCATAAGTATGTAAAGCTACAGTAAAAGTAACTGTGCCTCGGTAATACACACTTGGTGATGAAAAAAATAGTGATTATTACCGTCACAACATAACAACACATCAAAGCATAATTTTTTCCATGATGGAAAAAACAGTACAGGACACTGCGAGAATAGAATATATGAATGCTAAAAAGTCCACCATCTGCTCAAGGCTTCAAAAGTGACCCGGTATAGTACCTGTATCAATTGCTACTTAATAACTTACGTTGCTTCCATAATCAGTGTTTGTATGCAGATGAGCATCAATATTGTCCAATGATTGTATTTCAAATGAAGTTGACGGGTCTTCAGATATCTAAAAATATATTTTATGTTATTAAAAATTTCTACTTCCTTCACTTTTTTTTTGAAAATGTAAAAAAATATAAACTTACATCTAAGTTTGGGTATGAATTGGTAGTGTCCATTTCTGAAGTAGTTATTGCTTGTAGTAAACATATTTGGGTGTTCAATTTAGCCGTGTGGCCTATGATTGGCACTTGTTCTTTGACATCATTCTCCGAGAGCATTTGAAGCGGCTCTAAATCAATTGCTTGTTCTAAAAAAGTAAGGTAGATTATTAGGTTATTATTACATGCATTAAGTGTACTCAGTGCGTGTTTGTTGTGTTGGATACCCAGTACTCTAACTAGACTTTTATGCTCCCAGTGCGAGCATCGACAAAACTTAATGCTAATATTAGCTACTAGTACTATGTACACTATACATTAGGTCAATTCAAACTTAATGGCTGCACAATCCACACTATTCTTATCCTAATACCTATTACAAAGAGGTAGAGTTTGTGAGGTTGTACAAGGTAATCTCTGGATCTACTGGACTAATTTTGAACATTTTTTTACCAATAGAAAGGTACGTTAATTGTGAGTGTCATAGGCTATGAAACGCTAGCGAAGACGCCGGCCGGCCGGCCGGCGACGCCGATCGGGCAGATATTACAGCGCACTATAATTCGCACTCGGAGCTAACATCCCGAGGCGCCATTAAGTCTAAATCGACCTAAAGTAGGTACCTACTCCCCGCAAGGTCTGCTGGGCACCGCCCTAGTTACGGCACTGTAAGTAGATACCCACTAATAACTTGAAACAAACGAAGGAACATGTTTGAACACCATTATAAAAACTTATATTGCTTACCTCTGAACGGAGCCACATACATTTGGAGGCCCCATTCCCGAAGATAACCCTCCAAAGGGTCTGATGGATCTGCCTCCATTTTTGAAAATTTTAATTGTTTCACATACATAAGTACACTGGTAAACTTGGATTTAAACTTTAATGAAAGAAATTGAAAGTTGAACTTGATTAAATTGATTTTGAGAAACAAAAACTATGAATTAAAGGTAACTGATGTGCTGAGAGTTAATTTTATTCCAAAACGTTAAGATCGCCCGTCGCAGACACGAACAAATAGGCAGCGTTTTCCCGAATTTAAATTCTCTTTGGCCGTGTTGGTGTTGCCAACTACATAAATCGAGAATATCCGAAAATTTTGTCTAATATTCCCGTTTGCCTATTTTTATCCATGTTTTCCAGATAATGTCATACCTGCTATGTGTTGAGCATGGTGTGCACGCTTGCATACGTGCACATAAATCTAAACTTTTCTCCGCTTGATACTCATTGCCAAATGTTTTAATTTGTTCCCCAAAACTGATTTTGTCAGGGTGCGCCACCGAATCGAAGGGAGTGTATAGGCACCCGAAACGTATTTGTACAGGTACCAGGGTGTATAGGTATGCGAATTTTTTTAGGTGGGGCTTTACTTATTGCCCCGAAGTAGATCAATTGGTTAACCGCTTAGAACACTCATTGCCAAATATTTTAATTTGTATAGAGTCTCCACATAGGCATTTTTATTTACGAGAATGAATAAGAAAATAAAATCCAGCCAAACCTGCGCGTCAAATAGGTGGGACAAGGGACGCGGAAGCGACTCAGGAGCCTCTCGAGCGTCAACAACGAGTAACTAGACTAGACACCTGCGCAACTACGACGTACAATGCCAATTTCATGTGTTAAGTGAACTGTCACTGAAGCCACACGTCTTTAGCTTAGGGTGGTATTCCACTCATCCAATTTCTTTATCCAATATCAATATTTAGCATTATTTCAAAATTTCTTTAACGGATGCCCATTCCACCCGTCAAATATCTTTACCCATTTTTTTTTATATAGGTACTTACTTCTGAATTCGTATAATTTGTTTTTGTAGTCTTTATGCTTAAACATTCTTCGCTATAATGACTCTATCCCTCTCAAAGACGACACAATTCAGGGAAAGTAGTCAACCTAGTAAAAACTTAGAACTAGAGTCTTTTGTGAAGTGTTAGAAAACTAAAAATGAAGCATCTCCAAAATTGAATAGAAATGTATGATTAGTCAAAATTCCCGGATATATGGGATTCCCGATTCAATGCCGACGATAGTCTGGAATTTTCGATTTCGGGAGAATTCTCCCAAGTCGGCAACACTGAGGCGTGCACTTGAAAGTTTCGCGCCAACGCGAACGCAGCGGGAGTGCGTGGTATGTTTAGGTCACCAAGGCCTAATCAAAGTAGCTCGGCTATACACTACCAAAGTACGATTAGGCACTGAACTTCGTTTAGTTAAGGCATTGCGTTTTGGTTGGTAAAAATAAGCTAAGGTTTTGTTGAAGTATACATACCTAGTTTGGCTATGTTCCAGTAAAAAAATTCGTGTGTATAACAAAAGAAAATCCTAAATGGAGCTCCTAGACGAGCCTTATTTTTACTGCAATACTGGCCCGGCAATGCTGGCAATATTGCCGACTTTAGCCCTTCCATTATCAGCCATGCTAGAAATGTATGAACATATGGCCAGGCTATATTCAAAATATTGCCGGGCCAGTATTGCAGTGAAAATATGGCCATTTGCCGACTGTAGCCCGGCCATCATCAGTCATGCATGCTAGTAAGTAATGTATAACCATATGGCCAGGGCCCAGGCTACACTCCAAGTATTGCCGAGCCAGTAGTGCCGGGCCAGTATTGCAGTGAAAATATGGCCCGGCAATACTGGCAATATTTTCGACTATAACCCGGCCATCATCGGCCCTGCTAGAAATGTATGGCCATATGGCCGGGCAGTTCTCAAAATATTGCCGAGCCAGTAATGCTGGGCGAGTATTGCAATGAAAATATGGCCCGGCAATTCTGGCAATATTTCCGACTGTAGCCCGACCATCATCAGCCACGCTAGAAATGTATGACCATATGGCCGGGCCATACTCAAAATATTATCGTCTAGGTGCGCCCTTTAGAGCAAAGCATTGATTTTATGTTACGGCCAACTATTATGTTTGTTATATGTTTGAACTTTGGTTTTGTTACTAAATGCCAATGATTACACTTAAATTCTACCAAACAGTTTACTGGCATGTTACCACTTGGGTTTGCTTACTGTCGTTTGGTGAAATATAGATAAACTTTTCATTACATACGACAAAACTCAAAATAACATTAACGGTTTTGTTATATGGAGATAAGCCGGTTTTGTTAAATCGACTTAACTCTAATTACACCTTGCCAAATTATGGTTATTTATGAAATTAACAAAGCAGTTTGGTTAAATATTTTTCTCAGTGTTTTGGGGGAGGCTTGAGCCCCTTAGACCTCCCCTTAAACCTGAGACTTCTTTCTCCGGTAATACTCAACGATAATATTATGTATAACTATAATGTTACCTATTTCAGACAAGAGATGGCGCCGTATACCAAGAGACGCGCGAAGCGGTCACCGTCAACGAATGGACGGACCGTATTTACCAGAACACGATGCAAGAGCACATCATCACGAACGTCGTAAGCGGCCGCAAGATGAGGATACAGAAATACAACTTTCCCGATACCGGTGAGTAGTTCCGCATTGTCGATAATAGCTCGTTTCAATTTCGTGTTTTTTTTTAAAAGAATAGGTCGGCGTTTGACTACCAACTCGCCTGATGTTAAGCGACGTTGTGGTCCAAGATAGAGCACGATGACCTATAAGGTACTTATTCACTCTAGCCTTGAAGTTTTGTAGAGTGAAGAAGTACAAAGACGGCAGTTGAGTGAGGCGCTACAAGTGCGCTACTGCTCAGACCTGTCTTCGGAACGGTTACACCGGACTATATCCCGAAACACGACTAGGTCATTTCACGGCATGACTTGGTCCGTGTCGTTGGATTTGAACAGTCTACAAGATCTTTCAGAAGTCTAAAATTAGTGGCTATGAGCTGCCGCGGACCTCGCGCCCGGCGTCTGTCCGGCTGTTCCTTGATTTTCGTGAAATGTTGTACTAACGTGCTTTAAAAAAATCGCATCTTGGCCGTCTTGAAAATTTTCCAAAAACTGAATGGAAAAAAATCTGTGTAGGTATCGAACCTGCTCACAAAATTTTACGAGAATCGCTTGAGAAATGGGCCAGACATACAAAAGCATTTTTGTCGAAGCTAAGGCAAAGGCGCTTTGCTCGTTAACGCTCGCTCGGTCAAGTAACAAGTCACTGAAAAGCTAAGAAATGTTTTGGGTATGCAACTCCTATATATTTATGAAGTTATACTTCTTTTGGCGCGATAGAGAAAAATGATGAGAGTGAATTTTTACGATGCGCGCGCACACCGACACCTAAATTCTACATCGTGAAGTTAGTTCTACGTGGCATGAAAATTGATAACTATGTTCAAGTTGTTTAGTCTAGTATTTTTATATTTAGAACACGTATTTCGTAAGAGTACAATTAAACAGTGAATAAATAAATAATATTTTGGTGTTTTTAATAAATCAATTTCAAATACGACGGTGATAGTATTTACTAATAATTTATTATTTATTAGTATATCTATATATATTGAATATTAGTGATAAAACTGATTTGAATAAACTGTTTTGAGTGTATTTATAGATTTGAGGTTAAGAAGTATAACTTCTAACGCGTGTACATAAGTACACACTCTTTTTTTATTTTGTTTATGAAGTTTAACATTTTATTTCAGTGATTTGGAACCCGTGGGCAGACTTCGCCAAAGAGATCCCCGACTTCGGCGACGATGAGTTCCCCAACATGGTGTGCGTGGAGGCGGGCCGCGTGGCCGCCCCCATCGTGCTGCTGCCGGGGACCGCCTTCGAGGCCAGCCAGATACTGCAGGTATGTTCTGTGCTTGAGTTCAGGTCAGACATGCTGCAGGTATGTTCTGTGCTTGAGTTCAGGTCAGACATGCTGCAGGTATGTTCTGTCTTTGAGCTCAGGTCAGCCAGATACTGCAGGTATGTTCTGTCTTTGAGCTCAGGTCAGCCAGATACTGCAGGTATGTTCTGTCTTTGAGCTCAGGGCAGCCAGATACTGCAGGTATGTTCTGTCTTTGAGCTCAGGCCAGCCAGATACTGCAGGTATGTTCTGTCTTTGAGCTCAGGCCAGCCAGATACTGCAGGTATGTTCTGTCTTTGAGCTCAGGTCAGCCAGATACTGCAGGTATGTTCTGTCTTTGAGCTCAGGTCAGCCAGATACTGCAGGTATGTTCTGTCTTTGAGCTCAGGTCAGCCAGATACTGCAGGTATGTTCTGTCTTTGAGCTCAGGTCAGCCAGATACTGCAGGTATGTTCTGTCTTTGAGCTCAGGTCAGCCAGATACTGCAGGTATGTTCTGTCTTTGAGTTCATCCAGGTATTAAAAATTATATGTTTTGTCTTTCTGCTGCTTTATCTTTATCGGGGTTTGTCTCGCGATTGCAATCGCAAATAGTTTCGTTAAGTGATTAATTGATTGTGGTTGTTGATTTGATTTCTAAGATAGCAACGGGGCTAATATGGCCGCTTTTAGAAATCACTCTGATAGCAATTCATACAATTCTTTTTATCGGCACATTATGGTAAATTCTGCTTACTTTTGTTAATAAAATTGCAATATATGCAAACAGCAAAATAAATTGTAATTGGATTCACATTAAGAATCAGATTAAGTGGCCATCTTATCCTCGCCGGACTCTCAGGGCTCAGTAGTATTTCTCTTTTTTTTTTTAATTTAAACCAATATTTGTCTTAATTCCAGGTGATGTAAGCAGTTCGCGCTATTAATCACACGCAGCCGTCCACTCGATTGAGGTTGAAGTCAATTTGCGAAATTATCGCGATTACACTCCATTTATACCATGACAATATTAATTGGGGGCTCACTCATTGAATAACACAGTACCGTAATAATAAAAATGAAATAATCCAAAAGATACGATAAAGTTAGTGACCTGTGACTGACATGCTATTGTTTGCAAATGACTGTCGCAAAAATAGAAGATGTACGGATGAACAGCTCTGTTGATGAGTCAGCTGGATCAATTACTAAGGTAATTTTCTTCATCAACTAGGGTTATAAAGTTATGTATGTTGTCTGTTTAGATGCCGAATACCAAACACACTATCCGTGTATTGGTAAAAAAAATTAAAGCAATGTTTGTGTAGTAAACCATGATTCACGCAAGAACATTGGTCTTACACAGACGCACAATACCTATATGAATTACAATGCATTAATTGGTCAAAGATAAATCACTGCGCATATTTCTGATAAGCGCACCTAGATCTGTTTTTTTATTTACGTTACAGCTATCAATGCAAAAAAAGCTCTTGAGCCCCCAATCATAAGGTTATCATTCCATTGTACAATAATAATGTCGATGATTTTACTAAATCGCATTTTGTAGAATGCTATCGAAAGGGAACTAAGTATGATATAAGTATGACCCCAAACTTCCGCTGATAGCAAACTGATATTATATAACACAAACAAACGTGCTTTTTTACATTACAATGTATATCAATCCTAACCAACATTGTAAATACGAACTGAGTTTGTTCGTTAAGCTTTCATGCCTTAACACTCATCCGATGAAATTTCGCATGCACGTTGTCAGGGGTACAGAAAAGGACGTACGGTACTTTTCATATCGAAAAAAATTACGGTTCACGTTGGACCGAACCAAGCTGGTTTTACTAATAAACGCGTATGTACAGCCTTGCTCAAAAGTATTAGGCACCCAACAATTTACCGGGATTAACATGTTTAAGGCGTGAAATGAAACTGTGTATGTGGTTTTAATTAGTGTATTGACTAAAATATTAAAATAAAATCAATATTTGTTGGGTCCACCCTTGGCTTGTATCACTGCCGCAATTCTTTGAGGCATGCTGCGTACCAGCTTCGTGCATTCAGCTTCAGTTAATGCATTCCAATCGTCTCTTGGAGCGTTTTTAAGCGCTGCTTTTGATGTGACGGAATGTGAAAAAATTACGGTTCACGTTGGACCGAACGTAGCTAGTTTTAGTAATAAACGCGTATGTATGTATATTTAGTTCCTTTTCCATATGCGTCATATTTAGCTTATGACGTCATTTTTAGAGCCTCAGAGCTCGATATCGAAGTAGTTCTATGAAACGGGTAGCTTTGGTGGTAGCTATATGAACGAATCTTATTCGAAAGCTAGCTTTTAATATAATGCGTAAACTTAACTTCCAATAAAACATTGGCAGTGAAACCAGTACGGTGTAAAATTGAAAATGTATTTTAATTGTCTTGCCAAATACACCCCGAGCGAATTTGTTTTTATAATTAAATCTGTTGCAAAATTAAAATTGAAACTCACAACAGACCTCTCTTTCCAGTCTTTTTAAGAACAGTAGCTTAAGTTGTTTTTTTTTTCGATATTGCAGTTCAATATTTCAATGGCTAGAAACAAAGATATTGAGAAATATCGATTTATAATTTGGCTAAAGACTTCCTTTCCTGTCTTCCACTTTGGCCTCTTGTTAATCTGTTAATAGTTCTTGTTGTGATTTGTTCCTGTTACTGTTTCTAGCTTGTTGTTTAATCCTATTTTAATCGGAAACATCTTGCTTTTCTTTTGCCAAACTAACCTTTTGCAATGAAACCGGTAATACTCAACTGTCACATTTTTTGTAACTTATTCCTCCTAACAGTAAGCAATATTCATCGCTACAACATAAGTGTGTTGTAATAATTAGGTTTGAATAATGTCCTAACTACGATTATTTTAAAGTTCAAAGTTTTATGTTCAATCATAGTTAAGTAATATTGCTTAGATTTGATTTATTAATTAAAGTAAAGGCCTCTAAGTTTAAAACATGACATTCCGTAAATTTACGTGCTTTAAAAACTCCGCGCTGTTTGTAGAAAAGAGACCATGTACAAAGACGTACAATTAATTTGTACAAAGTTAGGTATGTGATTTTTTTTTATGTACATTTGTTTTGTACTTTTTTATAATTTGGAACGTTTTGGAGGCTTTTAAAGTATACGACGATTAATGTAAGGATATGTACTTAGCTATAACGAGTTCCTTGTTTTTTACTACAAAATATTGGGTAGGTACTTTTTGTAATGTAACAGCATCCTGTTGTGAATTGGCATCAAAGATGTTTAGAAGTTATTAGACATGATTGTATGTATTATACATTTGATAGTGTAAGCTCTCTTGTAACTTGTTATGGTATTCTAGAACCGTTTCTTCCAGACCTTGTTGATTTTAGACCGGATTTAGCTCGATTTTACATACGCCGATATCACAATTTGTCTCAAGAAATGGTTCTATTCAATAACTTGTCCATTACTCTAATATATATCGTTATTCGTATTGTCCATTATGACTAATCTTCATTATAATTATGCCAATCGAATAACTAGGCAGGTAAGGCAGGTCACGATTGTGAACTGATACATCGAAATGTAACGAAGTGTACTTCCATAGGTGCAATAAAGTGAAGTAATAAGGAACCATTTGTTTTATTCAAAGTAGTTTTTGAGTGGGTCAGGCAGTCTACAGTAGCGATTGTACCCTGACTATTCTATAGTCTTTTAAAGGGTTGATGGTCACTACAAAAGAAAGCCACGCCGAGCCTGTACGAGACTTTTAAGCATTAAAAATAGCGAACACTGACACATATATGCACAAAATTTGTGTGCGTAACTACAGCTTCCTCATAGGTGATAGAATAATTCTACCTATGCCAATATTTAAGGCATAATAGCTGTAACCAAATATCCCAGTCTTAGTTTGGCTGCCACAAGAACTTCGTTGATATGAGCCATTTACTATGTGCTAGCTGGAGTGACATCACTCATCCAGTACAGGCAAACCAGTGAGGTAAGGGTTTGGATAATAGCTAGAAAATTAAAGCATAAACCTGCACAAGGCAGGAAACGTCTGAATTTTCTAAGTAGTAGGTATTACTTAGAAAATGTTGAAGCAGTGATTAAAAAACTATGTGTAAGCTGGAGAGACGTCATTTGAGCTACTCATCTCATATCTTCCGAACGAAAGAAGGTATGACTACTTAGGCATTATATCTCAAATTTTAAAGCATAATAGCAATTGCCGTAATTGTAAATTGTGATACAAATGCGGAAAGCCGCTTACTGCAAACGAGTACTGACCATAGTCACGACTTTGCAATAAGTTTTCTGCTCGTGTAACACACGTTTTTCAAAACATTTGCGAGAAAATGGGAAAATAAAATACTGTAACATTGGAAATATGAGTGGGTTGTCACTTGTCATATACTTTTACCGAGATTTCTACGGTAAAAAGCTGCTGCAAGCTGCCGCGTGTCGTCGGGTGCGGAATCACGACGGCAGACGTCGTCTGCTGCTGCCATCTGCGGTCGGGCCCGGAATGGTAACTTTATGGTAGTAGTTACCTATATTTTGCAAATGAAATGAAACTAGCAGACACGATGGAGAAGCTTTCTCCTTCGCAATCCCTGATCACACTCTTTGTGAAACTAGTGTGAAATACCTTTATCGGTTTTGCTATCCTGTAAGGCTATTCACAACCATTCGGAAACGTTTCCGTTCGGATTTAAAAAATTGTAAACCTAAATTATTTGAATCTCAGTCTATATTCATAAATTTTTATACGTGATTAATTCTTCCGATCAGATCTATACTTCATTGCCTATTCCAAAATCTCGAAAAGTAGGCTGAGATTCGAACATTTTGAGTTTGAAATTTCTGGTATCCGATCGGAATCGTTTCCGAATGATTGTGAATAGCACCGCTGGTTCATGAAGGGCTATTCACAACCAATCGGAAACGTTTCCGTTCGGATTTCAAAAATGTTAAACCTAAATTATTCGCATCTCAGTCTATATTCATAAGTTTATAAACGTGATTAATTCTTTAGATCGGATTTTTACTAGACTTCCTATTCCAAAATGTAAAAGTAGACTGAGATTCGAACAATTTGAGTTTAAAATTTCTGGGATCCGATCGGAAACGTTTCTGAATGGTTGTGAATAGCACTGGTATCAGTAATATAAAAACAAGCGGTAATTATCAAAAAAGGCGTGCGCGGTATTAAAAAAGAACTATTATTTTTGTAATTCTAAGCCAAAGATTTACTCAGAGTGCGGTTTCTGCCGGTTACAAAATTGAAGAAATATTCTTTCCGTACTTTATTCGCACGGCGCGGTGCACTGGCCGTATGCCTACAATTATCAACTTTCGAACAATGACAACATAAAGTACACTTTTCGAGCAAAGCGTGTTGAAAATGAAGTTAATTTGAAGACTACTTTTATGCGTATTTTTTCCCATATACATTTTCACGCGGCCGATTTTTTTTTTTTGCGGTTTTACTCAAACATTCAAAATAAAACAAATATCTGCTAAGTAACTATTTTATTTATTAACATTAACATTCAAATTCTACATCTACAACTCAGCTTCAGGACTACTTGGTTTCGGTTCCCAAGCCCCGACTTCACTCAACAGATCCTTTTTGCCTTCAAAATATTCTTTGTACCACATAATGTGTTCCTTTTTCTCGTTGACAGTGTAAAACGCGTTCTTAGAGAGACCAACACAGACTAGCTCCATAAAATGTCTAATGGGCCCTTTCTTTGGGCACCAGCCTTCGAGATGGGCGTCTAGGAATATGTGTTCGGAGAAATGGACTTTTTTCTCTTCTTCCAAACCTGAAATTAGAGATTAGTTTTGTAAGTAACAATACTTGAAACATTTTAAGCGTTAATGAATCGAAAGATTTGTGATTTCAGGCTCGAGGCTCCTAGGAGAGAGATGGAACCGGGCGCCGAAATGTAATGTCCAACAAAACATGTCTTTTACTTCTTATTGTTTTGCTTCTAAAACAACAAAAGCAAAACAATGAGAAGTCAAAGATAATGTCTTTTACTTCTTATTGTTTTGCTTATGTTGGAGCAGACACCATCGTGGTCATATACATATGTACACTTTAGCAGAAAAAAATAATTCGTACCACGACAGGGGGTGAATAGGAACTGTGGGGTGAACAGAGACGAAACTAAGAACAATATTGTCAAATTTTTAGACTTTTGAAATACTTTTTTTTATTAATATATTGGTTGATAAAATACATTTTGGTACTACAATTTGGTACATTTTCTTATTTCAAATTGTCTGGATCTTTAATCATAAATATAGTCTTAGTTGCGTCTCTATTCACCCTGCCGTTCCTATTTACCTCGTTTTACGGTACGCAAAGTTAGAAATGGCGAGTCACAAGACTCATGTGACACGCGACAAAATGAAATTTAGAGTTAGATCTAGTCGTGTTTCGGGATGTAGTCCGGTGTAACCGTTCCAAAGACGGGTCTGAGCAGTAGTGCACTTGTAGCGCCTCACTCAACTGCCGTCTTTGTACTTCTTCACTCTAGTAAACTTCAAGGCTAGAGTGAATAGGTACCTTCTAGGTCGTCGTGCTCCATCTTAGACCACAACGGCGCTTAACATCAGGCGAGTTGGTGGTCAAACGCCGACCTATTCTACATAAAAAAAAAAAAAAAAGATTTCAATCAAAATGATTTTCCTTTGATATCATTTAGTTGTTCAAGATCACTTAAACTATTAGCAACTAAATAAAATGCAAATTACCTTGTTCATTATCAATAGGGAACTTCCAAACTTTCCCCTGATTGGTCCAGACGATCATCTTCTCGAAGTAGTTGGCGGGCGGCTGCGAGGTGGCCAGCGCCAGCTCGCGGTTCTTGAGCGCCTCCCACGTGGCCAGCTCGGTGCCGTAGTTGGGCTCGCCGGCCGGAAATATCCCCAGGGGAGTCCCACTGAACACGTTCACCGAGGTGGGCTGGGCCCGCGGCTGGGCTCGTAGGTCACTACTGAAAATATATAAAATATTGATTGAATCAGGCATTACTTTGCGGAAGATCATCTTTAAAACTGTTACTCTAACTAATCTTTAGTGACTTTTTCACAAAAGATAAAGTAACATATATTTAAAATATTTATAAGTGCTACAGTTTGGATAGATGTTTGTTATTTAAATACGCCAGAACGGCTATACGGATCTGGATGAAATTTAGTGCATAGTTTGGAACAGCACATAGGATACATTTTACCCTAAAATCGCTATCAATTCGCCCGTAAATCGCTGGTGATTAATATATTATGAGCATAATCTTTTACGGGTTTGACTCATACAGACGATATACAAAATTCGAGATTCCTGTTGATTTTACTGCCGCACCGATCTTTAAGTACACCTCAATTTCAATTTTGTGCACTGCACGAAATTTCAAATATTTACACTTACACAAAACATTTGTCTTGCATATTGGCTTTAAGCCACTTAATCTCACCGTTTTGGTCTAGTGTGTATACGGTCATCTTGCTGCGTCTTCCTCTGAGTGTACCGCGTGTTTTGGTCTCTCTTCTGCTCAACAAGTCGCTTCACTTGCTGCCCGCGGGTTTCCTTGGGAGTGCTGTCATCTGTCTCCTTGGTGCGATCAACCTTCATGCCTACAAGCAGGTCACTGAAAATAACAAAAAAATAATGTTTTTTTTTTCCAATAATAGCCAAAGAAAATGGTTTTAAAAGGAGGAGACGACTGAGACACTTTTAGAGATGTTCCTACTCAACTGTGTCTGCTGATACACTTGTACTTTAGTAGAGCTGGGAACATCTATGCGAACACTAGTGTCTGGGTGCAAAGTTTCTGCTTTTTTTTATAATGTGTTTCCCTGAACCAATCTGTCTGTTTCAGACAGTGAGCTTCATTTTTCGCTTGTGTCGTGAGTGACGCATCTTGAGTATGCAATGCTATCGGACGCATTGCATACTCACCATAATGCACCCTGCCAAATCTCTATTTTAGGTCTTGGACCTTCATTTCAGCCTTTGTGGAGACTTTCTGCTGTCTTTGCGAGATCATTTGGATGCCACTGCAGATTTTTTTATAGGTAATGAGCTTTCTTTAGCCTCACTCTATCTTGTCATCTATGTACTTTTTCGCTATAGTTGGGAAGTTTCGTAACATGTTTTTGTGTGACACATGTCCCGAATCAACCAGAGTCCAAGTATACAGACTGCTATGTTACAGCAACACTAGCCTTCCACCTTTTGACAATGTCATTGCTAACAATGAATGGTTTTTTTAAACTTTTCTAATGTGTTTTTTAGAGATAATTGACATGCTTTTAGTTTGAAACCACTGCCCATAGGCCATAAGATGAGAATTATTTGAATAAGCAAATTAAACCTTTCTTAGACTCTCTCTTTCTTATATTGTACACTATTTATCCAATCCTTACATTAATAATAAAATATAGTAAATATAGCATAAATACTATAATATAAATCTTACCTGAGACTAGTAGAAGTCTGATTGATCTTCCCCAGCACTCTGGACAGTAGCTCAGCTTCTGTTTGCTTCACATCTCCACCCATTGCTTGTGCTACATCGCCTGCAGCTTTTGTTATGCTTTCTTCTGTAATGTTACACTGGTAGTAAGATTATAAACAGGATGCAAGATACATAATCTTGTAATACTCCCTGTGGAATTTTATTCAAAATTAGACCCTTTCGCACATTTCTAAGAGATGAAGTGTGAATGACAGTGAATATTTTGTTGATAAAAGATAATAATTAATTGGGCTTCGCAATTAAGTACCTATTTTTTCCATTTTCACAGATATTTCGTCGTTTTGTTTCCGTCTTCTGGGTACCTCAGGTGCAGTGGCAAACTTCTGTCGATATTCAGTTTCGCTCATTTTTGGCTTAGCCATCATACTTTTGAGCAGTTCCTGGATCTTCTCAGTAGCATTATCTGAAGCTTTCTTCTCTTTTGGTTGCTCTTTTGCTGGTAATTCAGGCGTTTTTCCATCGTCTGTAGGTTTTTCTGCGAAACATCTCACAACGATACGAAAATCCCGCTTGAACCTCAACCTAAAATTATTTGCAAATTAGCTAGAAAATTAGCAATAATTAGAGGCTTGTGTTATTGTCACCTACCTTGTAAGCATTTTAGATTTTTAAAACGTAGATGAACTTCGTAAAATTGTAAATAAACAAATCCAAATTGAAATTTTGATTTATTTGAGGTTATAACACCTTTTTTAATGTTTCGTCTTTTCTCCCTAAAGGACAGTCTAAAGCCAATATGGTCAAAACGCTTAGTCGTCCGTCCGTATGTTTGTCATTGCATTTTCCAATTTGTAGTTCGCTAGGTGAGCTAGCGTGCTACAATTGCATAATGTAATGACTGTTAGGCCAATTAGACAGCAAATCACAGACATCCAATACAGTAGCAGACCAAACATTAGGTATTGGATGTCTGTGTAGCAAATCCATTATTTTTCTATTGCTGTAACGCTGAAGATGATGAGTGAGAGAGTGATGATAAATGAGATGAATCCCTCCTCTTTCCCGATTTCAGTAAAGCCGTGGATACTTTCCTGAAACTTTTAGTTCAGTTTTTAGGGAACACGAAGTAACTGGCATTTCCAAATGTTTGTATCATTTGCCTAAACTCTCCTAAAATTGGGGGAAAAAATTGTTCACAATTCTGATTTTGACATTGACAGTTCAATACGTTGAATTGACTTTGAATTTGAACTGTCCAAATCATGGGCTGCCATAATATTTAGTTAAAATCCTTTGCCAAAGCAAAAATCGAAAATTTTATCGAATTATTTCTAATCGGCAGGCTAATAATAAATAGTTTAAATTAAGTTTCTTGCTTTTTACTACCACCAATTTTTGTAAATTTATCGCATCAGCTACTTGTAGATACCGAAGTCTATGCTCGCGCACGAAGTCAAAAATGGTCACGTGGTAACATGCAGTGACGTCAATCGATGCTTAGGCAAGACCAAATTAAGTTCGAAAGAGATGATAACGAATGACGTCATCAGGTGTTGGCTTTTTGGATAATGAGTATAATAATTGTAGATTGACTTCGCAGTGCAAAGTTGCAAATTACTGCCGCTGTGTTCGAAGGCTGACTGGGGGAGCTACCGTCGTATAATCTAACCAAAATGTACATGTAGTATGTAGGTACATTTTGTTACTGCGATGTGTACTTGCGTTCTGAGAGGATTATGTACTTGTACATTATACAGCAGGAGCAGCCTCCCTGATAGTATTATCTACATTGTAGGTACTAACCTTGTTATATTTCTATGATCTTCACCAAAATATTTTTTCATTCTCTATTATAATAATCAAATACTGCACTCGAGTAGGTTGTATGTTCGGCCTTCCTCATAATTTTAAATTACTAGAGGTGCGAACACGGACATTTAAACTGACATTTCAATTGCAAAATATTGGTAATTCCCATTAAAATTTGTCGAATTGGTCGATTTGAAATGTCAGCTTAAATATCCATGCTCGCACCCAAGTTACTTATACTTTAGTAAAATTGGCTACCTCTTGGTCGTAACGATGTATGTATTCGCTATATAAGGTATGTAATCGTTGTTAAGAGAAAAAAAAGTCTATAATATAAGGCACATTTATTTTTCTGGACGGTGACCGTACCTAACGGTAGGTACACATTCACTTAACCTATGACTAATTATGAATACATCTCTAACAAGTCGAAATATTCAACCTTCCCCTCTCTCTCACCGGAGGCTCTCGCCACCGTGACTTCTCACTACTTTTCAATACCCTAGATTTTTTATAAAAAAAGTATTGCGTTTCGAACTAATTCTTACAAAAACTAACTTTTGCAAACTATAGTTTACAAAACACCAGCTTTCTTTCTGGAAGCTACAAGATACTTAAACGTAACATGTTGTGTATAATTTCAAATAACAAAAAAAAAAGGGAAATAATTGAACATTACAATATACACTAATGTTTAACGGACTAAAAAAAATAATCGAAATAACAATACAATAATTACAATATTGGTCATGAATCATTGTTTATAATTTACAATTCAATAAATATACATATGTGGGGTATTATTATAACACTGGGACTTCACTAAATATTAAAGCACCACAAAACCACAAACTCTATACATGTTTTGCATTGTATGAGGTAACTAATAATCTAACAACTTTGTAAATCCCTTACAAGTAGTATGTTTGTTTGTTCTAAGTAGGTATTACCAACTTACACTATGTAAATGCTAGATTCACACCACTGGGCCGGGTGGCCCTGAAATTGAATAGTCAGCTCTATTGTGTATGGAATATAGCAGAATTGGCTTTGAATAACTTCAAACTTAAATGATTGTTGCTATTGTTTTTTATTTCAACGGGATGCACGCGACGTTTATCATAGGAAGTTCTGCTGCTTGCGACACGATTAATATTATTTTTCTATGTTAGGGCCGCCCACTATATAATGTGAATCGAGCTTTTCTTGGCAGTATAGCTCCGAATTTGGAAATAAACTCAAGTTTAAGTACCTACCTATACTTAATTACTTATGTTTCAGTGTGCGACGCTTTTGAGCAAAAATATTAAGTAATATGACTAAACTTAATTTCAATTCTTAACAAGAAAGACTTCATATGACTACACGAATTTTTTTTAGAAAACTTCCAAATATAAAATTCGAAATTTCCAACAAATAATTTGGATTAAAATGTGGGATCGAACATTCAGAGATCAGCGTTGCTACTGCACCTTAACAATGTAAATATCACTATCACTAATGAACTAGATACCTTAATAACAACAGAACGATTTAGTAAAAAGCTAGCTGGCGTCTTTAGGGCAGCATACGTATTCTCAATAAATTCACAATCATTTGGAGACAATTATCGGATTCGAAAAAAAAAAAATCGAATCTCAGTCCGTATTCCTAAGTTTTTAAACGTGATTCTTTCTTCCAATCGAATGCATACTCGATTCCCTATTCAAATTTTTTTTTATTAGACTGAGACTGAGACGGATCCCACAAGTTTCAAACTCAAATTGTGGGATCCGATCGGAACGTTTCCGAATGATTGTGAATAGCAATGCAGGGATCCACCGCAGCTGTGAGATGGGGCGCTTGCAAGTGTTTTGATGAATAATAAGAACTCGTTATTAGTTTCCTATTGGCCAATAAAACACATTTGCATTTAGCTTCGCATCGAACAGCTGCAGTGGAGCTCATCATTTTGCGCGGAGACACGACGGCCGTCAACGGAGCGCGGGCTTTGAGACGTCGTGATTTACTGATTTGAACTGGAGGGCTATTCCTACGCGTGAGATGAGATGTTATCTTGTTCACTCTCACACCTATGAAGTTTCAAACGAGAGCAACAAGGACGAAAAATGGTGAGATGAAAATCTCAAATCTTCGGGCCCTTGTTGATGTATCGCTTACATCATGATGAGTTTTAAGCTCACCATTCACATGCGAGCCTATCCGCCGAATTTGTCGGGACAAATCTGCGTGTGAATATTAACAAACGTACCACGAACAACGTGTTATTGTCACAACGATTTGTAAATGTTAACGAAAATAGCATTCACAAATCACTCGCACAGTATATGGTGAGCTTTAATTGTAAGTGAGACGTCGATGTTGCTACTGGCGTCTCTCTCTCTCTCTCTCTTGTATTTTCTACTACATAAACTGCGCCAGCGCCCCGCTCACGTCGTTTGGTTGTGACATCACGATTTCAACTTTGAATAATTAAATTAAATTTTACCGATATCCAAAACACCAATCAATATTCGAATTGCATACACACATCATTCTTCACTGTCTTCAAACTTTATTTATTTTGAATGAATATCACGCATTGTGCTCAATTGCATGACTCAAAATGCGTGATTTTCCATCAAACTTTGCAAGACCCAATAGCTTTCATAATAAAATTACTCATTTCTCCACAAAAATATTATGAAAAATCGCTTGAACACACAAACCGATGTGATGCATTCGTAAATCAATTCATTATGTACAGTCGATGACTAACGTGCTTTGTTAATTTTCGTTTCGAAATATATCGCCCAATACTTAAAACATTTTGAGTACCAATTTAAGATTGTGACTTCTCTATTGTTTTTCATCTAGATATATTTCAAAGAAAAATTCTGAAAGCACATTTTTCATCGATATGGCACTAAAATCACCTACACACGTATTTTGTATAAACCCCTTCTCTTAATAATTAAGTAAATATACAAGCACCATCGTCAGTTGTCCTACAGGCCTACATTGTGTGACTAAACGGAAAACTGGAACATTAACCTGTCAAATAAACGCCTCGTAAGTGTTTGCTGACGTTTATCAGCAACCTACTTAAAGACTTTAGTTTGTGGTTAGGGACAGCCCAAGAATTTGTCTGGGTTTGTTTAAGCAGCTGGTTCTAAGCTCTGTTGAGTTTAGGCGTTTTCTAGGATTTGATCTCATTATTGCACTTTTTGAATTATAAAACTATTAGATTTACATAGCTTTCTTGCCTGTTCTTTTGAGTAGAGGCTCTTTATCCGAACAAGGCGGTCGAGTCTATTTAAAAAAACTTGGACGTTCACAAGTGTACCTTTGATACCCAAATTGAATAAAAACATTTTGACATTAGTCTGAATTTTAAAATGATAGGATTACCCACAGAACATCTAGAACGCAAAGTCACATTCGCAATACCCCAGAAACGTAAATTGTCAAACGCAAAAAACCCAAAACGCAAGTATTTGCAAAGACGTGGTTGGTCCTCGACATTTTGCGTTTTGACTTTTTACTGTTGGCGTTCTGTCGGGAATCCAAATGATGTACTTAGGCGAAAATAATGTAATGTACACATCATTGTTAACCACATTTTACTATGAGATCCTGAAACTGCGAAAAAAATATCTAGATATGTACCTAACCTCAACGGTTATAGGTAACTATAATATGTTTGTTTCGTTTTTCTCTAGCTACACAATGTATGCCTGTTCAAACCACATAATACAGATATAAATGACACATTAGCCAACACTTCAAATTAAGTGTACCTATAACTAAAAGAAACAAGTAAATTGATAAAGTTCAATTGGTATAAAAATGCCTATCACACTAATTAAGCGCTGAAACTCATATTGCAATACAAAAATGTATCATCATTTTCACCTTTCAGGAACTTCCGTCAACCCCACCATTGGTTGTGGTTGCATTGGCTTTAAGGCACGTTTTCACACAGCTCTTTGCTTTGTCGCGCGAAAGTTTCCACAATGCGACGCGCAACAATTTAGCTCTCAACATCCGAACTACCTAAAAACTTGTCTTGGAAACAGAGTTCAAATTAGCATCATATGATATGTTCAGAATATCGTTGCGACAATTCCGACCTGTCGCATCTAGCTTACCAGTTGAGTTATTGCATTTCACTTCAAACTACAACTCAATGCGATTGACTGAAAATTCGCTCACTCGGATATCTGCCATTTAATCCTAAAAATCACGTCGATATTCACACTTAGCGAGGGCATGATCGTGCTATCCCGCTTACAGTTCTACATTATCCTGGTGAATGTTCAAGCAAGCGTATTTTCAATCAACCGCACACGCACTTAACTCCGTCCTAAACAGCTGTCTGTCAGTTCACGGGCTAAGCTTGACGAAACCGAAGTAGCTGTAGCCCGGCTTCAGTATGAGCGTCCTGTTGGCGTCTCTCTGCGACAAGTTGAGGATGTCTCCGGGCAGCAGCCGCGCGACAGTCTGCGCGGCGCAAGAGATCTGCGAGCGGTCGAGCGGCCGCGCCGTGGAGTCGTCGCCCGTCGCACACATGGACAGCAGGCGGGGCTTCTCGTTGGGTTGTCGAGCCCAGATGAGGTAGCAGTTCGGGGCGTGGGTCAGGTATGTTACCTAGAAACGATAGGTGTTGGCTTAATAAAAACATAGTTGAAGGTAACCTAGAAACGATATGGATAAAGGTGGCATCTTGATGTTGAACGTCGGTATCAGTATTTCGATACATGCGCTCAATCCGCCTATTAGTAACATTTTAAAACTGGACTGACTTCTGACTTCCCGTCATCCATATTGGATTTTGTAAAAAATGGGATTAATTTGCAAGTAATATTCTTTCAAATATAAAAAAAAAACTTCAGAATCGGTTTATAAAAACAGAGTTATGCGGTAACAAACAAAAAAATACAACCGAATTTAGAACTTTCCTCTTTATGAAGTCTGTTACGAAGTTAAAAAGCATAGATCAAAGTGATATTTTGGTGTTGAACGTGGATATTTATCAGTATTTATATACTGATTTAGTAAATTTTTTTTTAGTATTTTAATCCACCTATGAAATTGTCATCATACCACCATGTCTACCATAATGTCAAGTACTCAAGGTGGATATTCGAACCAAAAGTGCATAATCCAACCGCGATTTTAGAAGAGCTCTGTCCTTAACAAAGTAAATAATCCACTCAAACAAACAATCATGTTTTCGCGACCAGCGGACGCCCAATCACAGTACCCTAAGAGGTGACGTTACGCACTGCGATTGGGGCGCTAATTACTGCGTTAGTTTGTACGAAACTTGTGTCACTCAAAAAAACTAAACAAAGCCTATTCAAAGGAATAACAAATTACCAATGTTGCAACATTCACCATTTTTTTTCTAAGGGCTGCATGCTAAAACGACGCTCAGTCATAAATCTCAATTTAAAACTGTTTTTATGTTTGGCAAAACCAGTTTTCAATCAAGATTGGTGTCTGAGCGCCGTCTTTGAATACGGCCCTAAATATTTTTTGCAGTGAGTCTGTTTACCTGTGCATAAACTAAGTAAAGCCCGCCCTCGTTAACAATGAAGTGATCAGTCTCTTTGTTAAGTTCTATCTTGTCTTTGCTGTTCTTCGAAGAGACACCTTCGTCTCGCTTCCACGGTCCTATAGCATCTGAAACAAAAGAAAATTTTGCTTGAAATTTTTTTTTTATTTTCTTAGGAAAACTTACAGCTAGGTACAAAATTATAAATAGATGATAAGACAGAAATCCAATTACAAGGTAAAAATGGACTGGCACACATGATAAATACACAATAAAGAAATAAGCTTAATTTAATAGATACACAGATAATTAAAAAAAAAACTATTAAATTCATATATATTTATGAAAATATATTAATATATTTATTGCTCATAAATAACAATATTTCGAGAAGTAATAAACATGACCCAATCCAAAAAATAATCTCTTGTTTACATAGTCTGTCATCTAAAAAGAAATAATTCGGCCGAAGCAGACATAGGGTGTATCTTTCATAGATACATACATATCGTCACTCGTTTCCCCCGAAGGGGCTGGAAGAGGTGTAATACAACACCGACACTTCGCCCGGACGATATTCAGTCCCAAATGTGACAGGAGGGGGCGAGCATGTCGCCACACACCGGGCTCCAATCATATTGCAGATGACACACATCTAACCAAAGTTATCTTAATTGGAGTATCTTTCAAACGGACATATTATTTATTGTACTCATCATTATGACCAACTTTTACTTTGGGGCTACCCTAAAATCGCGAAAAAATTCGGCTGTTCCATACAAAAACTTCGTAGATCGTCGACAAAATTTATGGAACAGTTTTTTTTTAGATTTCAGGGTTGACGCTATAGCACAGAACATATAATAATACTACATTCATTATTATATACAATCCCAGAATATGCCCGTCGTTTAAAAATACACGTCGTATACCAACATAAAGAAAAAAAAAACATATTTACTTAATGATACATTAGAAACATTGTCGGTGTTATTCTATGATGTAACCATTTTTTAATCTTCTATGAGTAATATTACAAGAACGTCAGTTTTTATGAAACCGTGTCAAGATGGTGTCACAATTAATAATCTCAATGAAGTGCATCCATGTTTGATATCAATGAATGGTAGAAAAAATGTATACAATTACTACATACAAGTAAACATTCATGCACTTCATTATAGAGTATCTTTAAGCCCTTTAAAGTAGGTTAGATAGATATGAGATACAATGAAATACGGCTTTATAATTCATACTTAATATTATAAAATCGAAAGTATGTCTGCCTGTTTATAGGCTTTTTGCGGCCTTTTTTTTTTAAATGGATCTTGATGAGATCTGATAATTAGTTAGTTTTTCAAGAGTTTGGTTTTTGGATACTATTTTCTCAATAAACGCGAATAAAATCGCGGGTAACAGCTAGTGTCATAAATAAGCATGAATGAAGGCGCAGTTACTACACTTGTCTCTTTTAATTAACGGTAGGGGTCTCCCTATAGAGGCTGTCCCTTTCGCGTATATTCAACAATTTCTATACATTTTTTTAAATGTAATTTAATAAATAAAATAAATAAATTCGGGACACTTCCACACACGGTCGCCTGACCTCAAACTAAGCAAAGCTTGTACTATGGCTGCCAGAGACTGATACACATAATTAGATATTTTTAAATACATTTTAACACCCAGACATAGAACAAACACAAATGTTCATCACATAAATGTTTGCCCTAGGTGGGAATCGAACTCACGCCCCCAAGCTCAGAAGGCAGGTTCACTATCAACTGAGCCACAGAGGCAGTCAAACAACAACGTTGGTATGGATCAACTGAGAAGTAATCGAACTGAATTAGACACATTCATTGTTTAAAAATACTGTAGGCACATACCTACATACTTATCAATGTTTTGCTGCTTGTGATAATTTTGTTTTAAAGTTTTGTCTATAGGTACCTATCAAACATGAATTTTATTATATTTACACATTAGTTGGTCTGGGTCCCGTGGGATGTTATTAGTACATATAAATACCATCCTACTACCGAAATACATTAAACTCAGGATGTTTACATCGTGCTCCTTAACTAATTCGTCATTAGATAGCTACCTAGCTTCTTAACCAGAAACAATGTGTCGTTATAGGGAAAGTACCGTACTCGAATAATATAAGAATAATACTCGAATAATATAAGAATCCTAGTTAATGGTGTATTAACTAGGATTCTTATTAAGTCCTAAAAGTTTAACTTCCTAACTAATCGACCCAGCGAAGCGTCTAAGCTTCAGCTTCGACAAAAATGCCTTCGTATGTCCGAATTCTGTCCGAATTCTGTCGGGATCTCTGTCTTCCTCTACAGCTCGCATTTCTTAAGGCCCGGTATTACACGAAATCAACGGAAACAACTATTTTGTTTGATATGAAGAATTGTGATGATCAGGTGTAAAAAAATACAGCTGGTAGAAAAAATAACCAAAATCAGTTTAACCGAAGTAGAATTTTACGATTAATACTATTAAAATGGCAAAAAAAAAAATCTAGACGCCGATCGCATTTTAGCATCAAATTTGATTTACGATTTTCAACTCTAAAAAAAAGGCATAAGAAAACGTAATAAATATAGTATGACCGAGCCTTAACAGATTCTCTTTAAATTTTGTGAGTAGGTTCAATGATTATAATTAGTATTGTTTTGATAAATTCCCAAAAACTGACTCTGCAGAAAACTGTATGATTATCGAACCCGAACTTTCGCTAGAATCGGTTGAGGAATGCGACCTGTAGAGGAGTACAGACGTCGGCCGCGAGGTCTACAGCTCACAGAGCTACTAGTATTATATGAGCGACAGTGAGTTAATCATAATGTTTTTATTTATGTTTAATCATAATGTTTTTATTCATGTTTAATCATAATGTTTTTATTCCATTCAAAGGTTGTCTGGAAGAGATCGCTCTTAAGCGATAAGACCGCCCATTGCGCCTATATTTTTGAATGTTTAGTTTAGATTTAATTGTATTTGGTGTCAATAAAGAGTTTTTGTATTGTATTGTGAGTTGGTTTGATTATTTGTTACGCTTTCACGCTTTAACTACTGAACTGAGCACCGTGATATTTTGCATACACGTTGTCTGAGGTACAGAAAAAAATAAAGTAAGTTTTATCTTGAAAAAAATAACGGTTTCTGTAGGACCGCGGGGCAGAATTAGTAGTTCATCAGATCATTTTTTTTTTTTTATACATGAATGAACTAAATTATAATTATAAAAAAAAAATCAAAATCCAAAATTATGTACTTATTTAAAATATTGCATGAAATGTTTATAAATTCAATTCTATTAAGGAAATAAACAAGGCTTTATTATTATTATTATTATAATACAAACCTAAAAAAACATTTCACCACACTAAATAGCATGGTAGGTTTTTGATAGTAAGTATGTAAAGTACATTGTTAGTACGCGCACTGGAATCCGCTACTGATTCAATCGCTCGTCGCTTATCATAATAAAAATAGGCGTTTGTGTCTGTGTGCTCAATTAGTAGATTCAAATGATATGGTAAAAAGAAACGCATGACTTTCGTCTGGGATGTAATTAATGTTCCGAGATGTATGGAATTATTTTTATTAGCTACATAAACTCTGTATTCTATGTATAAGTAGTTCATTATTTTTAACGTGAAACTACTGTACTGATATTGGTAAAAATTAACAGGGAAATCTTACAGAAGAATTATAATGTTGAGTTGTTTTCTACTCTAAACTAAAACTCAAAAATGTAGATACCTACTTACGCTAAAACGCAAGGGCACTATTTATTGAACACTAGCTCCACCCCGCAGTCAAAAAGTAAGCCTATGTGTTAGTTCAAAGTATAAGCTATATTCAATTCAGATTTCATCAAAATCTATCTACCCGTTGGAGCGTGAAGAAGTAACAAACAAACAAACAAACACACACACACACAAACTCTCGCGTTTATAATATAAGCAGGATAATTAAGGTGTACTTAAATATAATTATTTTCCTTCTTTGTGGTTGGGTTTACTGTAGTAAAATGACGTGTGTAATGTTTTTCAAATAGGAAAGTTCTTCCAAATGCTGTTGTTTTGGAAAGATGTTTTTGTGCTGTGTATAGACACACGTCATAACGGTAAAACCAATATGTACAGAATTATTGAATTAAATTACCAATTAGGCATTACAGTACCTCAGCTCCCTGGACGAATTGTGGATTTTACGAGATAAAAAATACAATATATAAACACAGATATTTAAACAGTCAAATATTTCGACATAATATATGTAGCTCTGTAAGTCGAAAAACTCGGGAAAACGTTAAGAAATCACATCGTCGCCATCCCAACTAATAATATTATAAATATAAATGCGAAAGTAAGTTTGTTTGTTTGTAACGCTTTCACGTGTCAACTACTCAACCGATCATCTTGAAATGTTGCTTAAATGTTGTCTGGGATACAGAAAAGGACATAGGGTACTTTTTATCCCGAAAAAATAAACGGTTCCTGTGGAACCGCGGGGCCAGCTAGTTTTGAAAAAAATCTAAGAACTGAATCGACAAAAAATAATTCAATTATCGAACCTGCTCACTAAATTTTACCAGCATGCTGACAAATGTGACCTGATGAGGTGAACAGCCGCGTTTCGCGCTCGCTGGATCAATTATGACTTACTTATGTAGCATACTTACGACCTCACTTACATACATCACAAAAACCATTCAGTCAGGTCAGACATTTTGTTTTCCCAAAAAAAAAAAAAGATTATAGTACTGGAATCTGTCTAAAAACTATGACAGCAGAGTTACTCTTTAATTTTTTACAAAATGAATTTCAACAATCAGTCTTTGCCATTTTTCATCAAAAATGAAGTAAAGCAGCAGGAAAATGCTAGTCATTCACGCATTGACAACAGTGTTATGCAATCCACACACATATCCTGCGGTTAACTCATACATAATCATTTGCATCACATACTTGCATTGCAGGGTTATAAAGGAATAACTAGTTAAGTGGACTTTAAGAGTTAGTGATTAATTAGATGCAATATATTAATAATTCTAGATACTATGTGGCTCGGAGTCTCTCTGCGAGATCGAATCAGGAATGAGGAGATCCGTAGACGAACCAAAGTTACCGACATAGCCCAGCGGCTTGGCAAGTTTAAATGGCAGTGGGCAGGGCACATAGCACGAAGGACTGATGACCGATGGGGTCGAAAGGTCCTCGAATGGAGACCACGTTCCGGCAAGCGCAGCGTAGGACGTCCACCCACAAGGTGGACAGATGACCTTGTGAAGACCGCAGGATCGCGCTGGATGCAGGCCGCTACCAATCGGTCTTATTGGAGATCTATGGGGGAGGCCTATGTCCAGCAGTGGACGTCCCATGGCTGATGGATGGATGTGTTGGTGAATAATTATGCTTTCAGTAGTTTTTTTCTCATTGTAATATTTTTAGGGTTCCATACCAAAATGATAAAGAGGCACTCTTATGCTGAGACTCCGATATCTGTCTGTCTGCCTGTATGTCAGCGCCTATAATTTAATTACTAGCTGCGCTCCGCGGTTTTACCCGCGGTTAAAAAGTATCCTATGTGCTATTCTACACTATAATCTGTCTCCGAGTCAAATTTCATCCAGATCTGTTCAGTCGCTCTGGCGTGAAAGAGTAACATCCATCCATTCTTACAAACTTTCGCGTTTATAATATTAGTAGGGTATATTAGGCTAATGGAAAAAAAAGGACCTTGGTTAAAGAATTTTTACAGCTATGTTAGAAAATAGAGTTGGAAGTTGGAATACAAGCTTTTCATCCATTAGAATATTTTATTTTATTCAATGCTTTACATTTACATTATTTACATGTTATTTATTGTGTAAGTACCACATTACTTTTGATCTAGGTAGGTAGGTCACTTCACTTTGACATAAAAACATTCTTTGTTGTTGTTAATTTAGTGGTTCTTATCAATTGTTGATAAAATTAGATAATAATTAATAGATCATACTTTTTATAATAGATTAGATTATAGCAATATAGGTAAGTACTGTAAATTAAGTATAATCATCATTATTATTCTCAGTTCCTAGTATTCACATATAAACTAGTGCAAGGTGTGATGGTTATAACAAATTCTTTGTTTGAATGTTCATTTGGCCCAATTTTAGAAGCTAATTGGCTTATCTACACTTGCCCAAAAAGTATTGAATGTGCTATTCCAGACTATAATCTGTCCTTGTGTCAAATATCATCCAACTTGTTCAGCTGTTCTACCGTAATTGATTAACAAACATCCATACATCCATCCAAACTTTCGCATTTATAATATTAGTGAGAACTGAGATAGTTATGTCAATTCAGCCTAATGTGTAGCTATAAAGGATTATGGGCATTAAGGGTACTATATTACTAACCCAAACACTGTAGAATCAATAGTCATAATTCTGAAAATCAGCTGTTTTTCCCTTAGTACCTGTCCCTTATACCTGTAATATTTAGTTGTGCCTCTTAAATTAGTTGCCTGTGGGGTAAGGCCTCAAAGTAGAGCGAGGTAGGAGCATGCGGCAGCGCCTATCGTACACTGCTACCTCGACTACCTTTGACGCCTTACCTCCACGCCCCTGTACCGAGCGAGCGAGGACTCATTTAGGTGATACCACTAAAGATAAAAATTTTAATGGACTGGATATGGATAAATATACCACCCCCTTAGCAATAAACATTGTTTAGCCTACGGTGAGTTATACAGCGTTTTGTCTTTTTTTTCTTTTAAATTTGTGAACTTGATCGAAAAATACATGTTGTCTTGTCTCAGAATAGTTATCATAACACATAATATTGTGAGGCTATGCAATGTTTATTCCTAAGAGGCATAAACTGTGTCCTATGTGTAAGTTAGAATGATACTTACAGTTGAGTCCCATATTTCGTTCATTGTTGGCACCGTTGAACTGAGCGATCACTACATCTGAAATTGATACAACAACAATATTAATTAATTAGAAATATATAATTATATTTTAACATTATGTATTAAAACATGATTAGTACTGATTTTATTTAATAATAAAAAAATTGGATTTAGGATTAAGATAATTGACTACTAACTCGCCTGTTAATTGATTTTTAACAAAGATAATTAAATTTTTGGGAGACTCGGAGCTATCTTAAATTTGTTTAATATAATTTATGGCTTTATTTTGATATTAATTTTATACTAGAATAACTTTAAATATTTACTTCAGTAATAGAATATACATCATGGCTTCTCTAAGTGTTCAATTTAAATATTCACACCATTATTAAATCAGCCTATTTTGTTTTGTTTATTTATGGATTTATAAATTATCATTGTATTATTAGATTACAGATTAAAATATGTTTAGGCTAGTTTTTGTTAGTTATCAACATTTATCAATTTTATGCTCTACAAATATATTTTTATCAATGATGTTAAATTTTGGGGGTTCCCCAAAAAACCAAGTACCAATTTTTTTTTAATAAATGAAAAAAAAAAATCAAACAAGTAGGTACATAATCTTACCTAGGTTTAACTATTTTAAATTATAATTGACATATATTTATCTCTCATTAATTTCCAGACATCCAAGGCAAAATTTCAAATGATTTGATGCCAAACTGTAATTTTACCTATGTAGAGAAATAAACAAAATTAAGTAAATTAAAATGATAAATACCTAGTTATGTAAAGAAAAAGTACCTTTTTGCATAGTTGCTAAGAGTGTTGTGGTGGTAGTGGGTTTAGAGTCAGTCTCATTCTTCTTCTTTGAGTCCACAAAAAGCAGGTCATCTCCAAGATCTTCAACAAAGAACTTTTTGGCGTTTTCTGAACCTGAATGATCAGATTGGGCAACATAAGTGCGCGGCTCACGCGGCTCCGTCTCTAGCGGCCTCGGGTGCCTCACTAAGGGACTCTGGACTGCTAATTTCTCTTGGTTCAAGTTCTGAGCCAACAAGTGGTCCTTCATCGTGTCGATTTGCCTTCGCAGCGAGCTCAGCTCGTGCCAGTAGTAGCACGCCACACAAAAACATATAACCATGCATACTAAACTCAGCAAAAAGTTCAACAGGAACAATAGCTTTATTTTCTTGGAAGACGCTATTGAGAACGTAGTGTTCAAATGAACGCCGAGGTCAGCCTGCTTGTCTAAAACGAAATTAAATAACACGTTAAGTAAACAGCGATTGAGTTTATGGCAATTTTGAAAGTTATAAACAATAACAAGATTGCAAAAATCACCTGTATTTAAATGTATGACTGTCCCGTCGTTGGGTGAATCTATTTTTCTACTTTTACCAGCATTTAGATAAATTTTAGTTGCACCTGGGGCATTCAGTGGATGGTCTTCGTTAATGTAAATTCTTCGCTCCGCGTCCATTATTATTGTTTATACTACACGTAGTACTATAACGTACTACTGGTTACGCGAACATCGATCCGCTTCGCTTGTCCTAACAAAGGAAAAATAAAGCTTTAGGCATTATTTTAAAGTTCGCAGGCAGAAATTTTTGATAAGAGCGCTGACCGCTGTTGATAAAACCAGTAAAATGTTACATTACATACCATATAATGATCGAGGTCGCAGATAGTTTTGAAGGTATTTGATAGCGTTCAATTAAAATTAGCTATCTACACTACACCCACAGCACAGACAAATTGTTATTTAAAAAAAAGCAGTCCCAAAAAAGTAAACACAACAAAGTTGGTCGTTCAACAACTTTGCTAAATTCCGGTTCGCGATTGGCTTCGGCTACGGCAAGGATGCGCGCGAGTGCTTGGCCGCAAGTCTGCGCGCCAAATTCGAACTGAGAGCGTGCGTTGCAACAACGCGGTCCGCGGATGGCAAACTCGGAATGACGCGATTACCGCAACTCGCAAGGATCACGCACGAGGTTCGCACAAACAGTGGATGCTCGATAACCTTTCGACAAAATGTTCAGTAGTATGATAGCTTTATCTGTTTTATATGCTAGTATATCAGCTTACTCCGCATAATAATATTCAAAAAGGTAACTAGCGACTTAGACTACAAGGCGCTACAGCCATATTTTTAATTTACCAAAAACCTAGCTACGTTGTATGTGTACCTTTCCCACAAGACTTTCTTACTAGGCTTTTTAATATTTTTTATTTGCGGTAATAAAAGTACTAGACTAAGTTTTTATTCCAATAAACTTTTAAATTTATAATGTCATGTAACTCTGGCTTTAATTATTTTATCAACAGATGAATGTAACGCCCCATTCCCTATTGTAAAACCACAAAATGGCAAAACGAAAAACTGAACACGGGCACACTAATAATAATTGTAAAATCGTTTCGCTTGAAATTCATCTAATAAAAGCTTCTTTACAAAACAAGTAATGTTAATAAAGGTAGATAGGTAAATATATAATGGCATTCACGGCATCTTACAAAGCTCTAAGTACATAAATGTTGGTTTTGTAAGAAGCCACGAAGTAAAATTATCAATGAAATGACCCTGCCTAATGGTGATGAAATAGTTATTTCCTAACCAAAAGATAAAGTAATGGCTATGTACAAGCAGGTGTTACGTTACTTGCTCTAAAGGAAGTACCTATAATATTTTTTAAAATTTAGTAAATTCTTACCTGCGGAATGTGCATCATGCATTATATCACTCCGGGTAACAGAGTCTGTGGCTTATCTCGGTCAGGTAAGTGCCTCTGGAAGCAAAGAGACCACAGGTAAGTACTTTGTAAGAAATCGCCCTTTGTCGGTGCAGTAAAACGTGACGGATTCTGTCGATGAGAAAATCATTCGAAACTTGCTTTATAAATTACTAGGAATCTAGTAATTTATAAAGTGCAGTGCTACTAATCTGCAGCTAAGTTTATACATAAAAGTTATAAACCCAAGAATTTACTACTTACATGAAAAAATGAGAGGGTAGGCAGATACGAGTACCTACAGCATAGCAACATAAGGCTCTCATTGGCTAAATTCATCTGTTTTTAACCAAAATACAAATAAAAATCAAAAGTCTAAATAACGAACGCAAACATTTTTTTAGCAGATTTTGTTTTCGATTGCTTAATACTTATTATCTTCTCTTCTTAATATTATATAAATTACGTGTCACGTTGTTGGTCCGCTATAGACTCCTAAACTACTTAACCGATTTCAATAAAATTTGCACACCGTGTGCAGTTCGATCTAACTTAACAGATAGGATAGCTCACATATATAAATAATAAACGCGAACGAAGTCGCGGGGTGACAGCTAGTATATGTATATTTTCTTTTTCGGGTTTCAGGTAATCTGCCCATTTGTCGTCTTACATGTTCTGTTGTAGTCTTACCTACTTATGATTTATCCAAGCTACATCCCCAGTTTATTTTTGAACTTCATATCATTTTGCAACTATTTTTTAGTCTGGTTTTTCCCTGGTTTGGAACCAGGGAAAATGTTATTGTAGTTAAAACTCTGTGTTAAGTATATTATGAGTTTAATCTTTAAACTCTATTCGCCTTTGGTGAAACATATAGCCCGCAAAGATTGCGAAGGTATGCAAGCCAGCTGTACAATAGCAGTTATCTTGGTCACTTGCACAAGTTTCTAACTAATTTAAATAGCTCTGTACAGGGCTGCCAGCATACAGGACTCGGTAGACGGAGCCAGGGCCGACTTTAGTTTATTGTACCTAAACATCTGAACAAAAAAATAGGACTTTTCTAACAAACTGAATAAAGCGTGCGAAGCCAAATCTGTTTCGATTTCGGGACATGAAAATGAGATTTTGACGTTTATAGGTTTTATTTGACGAATCTATTGCTAGTGGAGTAAGTAGTAGAAAACTGGCTTTTAACTTCCATATTCTCCAAGACCCTAGGACCGACTTGGTTCACATACTAACAAACTTAAAAAACATATTTTTGTGAACTATTTCCCTACAAAATTTCACGACGATCGGATCAAAGTTACTTTCTTGAGGTATCGTCGGGCAAACAGATGCCAATGTGTTCCAAATCCAGTAGCCTCTAAGATCTTGTTTTCGCTTGGTCAGTGCTCTTTTTTGCCAGTGCTCTTACCCTTGGGTAAGTTTATTATTTTAAGTACCGTAATTAGTAAGTGATTTTGACTTTAATTTAAGTGCGACAATTTAAAAATAAAAATAAAAGTTTACTGATAGTAATCTATCACCCACCTGACGCGCGACACGAATAATAAGGAAAATAACGAAGCTGAACAAAAACAACAAAAAATATTAACAGGTATAACACCTCGAATGAATTTTTTTTCGTTTAAATGGTTTCAGAAAGATATACTTACCTACTTTTTAAACACATTTCGATTCAAATAAAAAAGAAAACCTCTCATAGAAGAAGTTTTACAGGTAGATGGATGCCATTTCGAAAAGGTTCTGAAATAAAAAGTGTGAGTTCCATCAAAATACTTTTACATATTACTATGTATAAACATAGTAATGATTTTTTTATCTACTAGATACTGCCACGTTTGCCTCGGAATCTAGGTACCAAAAAAGTAGAAATCAACTGAATCTGCAGATTCGGTCACGCTGAATAGGGGATTCCCCATACGAAAGAAAGCACTTTTTCTTTCCACTATGTACCTGAGCATAAAATACTACTGTATGGACACAACTTGAGACAAGTCAAAAACATTTTTTTTTCCTAAAAAGACGACCGTACCAACCGTGGAACAGAGTAATTTTTTTAATTTAAATCTATGGATGTCTATGTTCGACGTTTTAGAAACAGTTAACCACGCCTCAGTTAATCATGTTTTGCTATAATCTCAGATAAATTAAAGTTTACTACACCCAAAAAAACATTTTATTTTTTGCGTCTTTGATCTAGTTATTTCTAATGGCGCCTTAGTCCTCGCCTGGGCTGAAGGATGCTATTTCAGTCAATGCATGCCTCGCCACATGCTTTCGGATTTAACTTTAGCGATGTGGCACTATGGAAGCACCGCATACCTTCCTCTACATGGATACGTATACTTATGTAAACTGCAAAGTTCACCCAACTTATTAGTATCTAGATGTAGTCAAATGCTGGAACCAGATGTTTAAACTTTTTATACAAAACTCTGTTAATTGTAGTATGGTGCGGGTGCCGGGATAATATCCGCATTTATTTGTTTTACTCATAGACGTCCTGTATTTAAAGTGTGTGGTTTTTCCCAAATTTTTTGCTTAATTTTTTTTATTGCTCAATTGCTTTTTCGGCTTCCGCCAAAAATCTCCCGATTTTATGAAAGAGAGTTAGGTGAAGGTGGTGGTCACAACCTTCAGACATGAGGAATGCGACTTGAGGAGGATTGCTTAATTTACTACAATTATTGATTGTTCCGTATTTATGTGATTTTTAGGGTAGGTACTTTCGAGGGTGAAAAGAACGATTTGTCTAATGTCACCTTTTTTTTTTTCACCTTGGGAAAATCCTTTATGGATACCACCAACAGCTCCGGGTGCGGGCACAGAGTGGTTATGTGGGAATCCCGCCACTGACGGCCTACCCACTAAAAACCCAAGGGTGTTCCACCTCGGCGCAAAATGTCGGGGCAACGGGTACCTACGCTTTCGGACTCCTCCGCAGCCCCGACAGCGCCAGCCTCTTCGGGCATCACCCCGAGCTTGCGCTCTCTCCCTCTCGATGACGATGTGTCGAACACCAGACACATCGTCATTATCCACCTCCTCGGGGACCAATTTTGCCCGTGGGCACCAACCAGCACCCGTGTCTAGGCGCCCATGATCCCCATGCGACAGGTCAGATGAGTGGCCCCGCCGCCTGCCACTTCGGCCGCAGAGGATAGGGAGAGCGGCAACGAGACACCGACACGCCCCTTCCTCTGCGGCCCCACCGCGTCCGCCATCAAAACGGTGGCAACCCCGTTTGGGCCGCGGAAGGTAGGGAAAGTGGCAACGACACACCAACAGTCCTCTCCCGCCGCGGCCCCCAGCCTTCGGTTGTGGCCTCAGTTGTGGGTCTGCTCATCACACAGACCCACACCCTACTTAGGCCGCTTCCATGTGGGCTTTGGGCTAAAAGCCCCAAGAAGCGGCCCCACCTCGGATTCCTCTTGGCTTCACCGTGGTTGCCGAAGCCACGGCTACTGAGCCCCCCCGCCACGACAAGGCGGGAACCGAGAGTTGTCTAATGTCACCTGCACCAACTTAAAATCAATATAGTAGGTAAAGTCTTAGTAGTTTTGTCTTATCTGTTTTATGAGATGGTGTTTCCCCAATAAAATTTAAAGTTGATTGTATACTGCTCTTTGGGCGCTCCTATATAGGGGGGCCATTTTTTTACTGCAATACTGGCAATATCGGCAATATTACCGACTGTAGCCCGGCCACACTCCAGTCAGCCATGCCAGAAATTTAAGATAACTAAACGATCGGGCCACACTCAAAATACACAATAAATAAATTACACTAAAATACAATCAATAAATAGATTGGTATTGCATAGTATCGCATAGTATTGCACCTTATGGGTGCCGGCCCGGCAATATTTTGAGTGCGGCCCAGCATTTTTAGCGTGGCTGATGATGAACATTTTCCAGGTCGAGCTATAGTCGGCAATATTGCCGACTATAGCTCGACCTGGAAAATGTTTAAGGTGAAACGTTGCAAAATGGCGGGAAATTGGAATTTCAAACAGTTTTTTTGTTTTTGGAGGTAGACCGGATATATGATGGAATTTACGCAAAATGCAATAGGAAACAGTAATGCACCTTCAGATCAACCTAGAGAATAAAATGATTTAGGTGAAGCCAAAAACCATCCAAAACTACGCTACTGTCGTATATGTACCTATACAACACGCACACCATTCTTACCTCGACATTATGTGCATTGGTTTATGGTATAATTTCGTGAACATAAATATACATAGTCCATTATAAACGTGTGGCCAGGACTACATGTTGAGGTTCTTTTTTAAAACTGTGCAGTTTTTTAACGAGTCAATTTTGAAAAAGCCGTAAATTGAAACTCTTACAAATATGTGCAGTTTTAGAATATTAAATCTACTAAGGTTGTATATTTTAACGGAAATGACTAACGTAGAGTTTGGGAATTAATATTAGTTTTCGTCCAGTTGTAAATGTTTTTCATGGCAACATTACCAAGCGCACACGTTTAAAAAGAAGCGGCTTCAGCGTTATCTATCGCAGTGTTCCATATTTTCCTCTAGATTGATCTGAGTAATGGCACCAGATTGCTAAAATAGGTCATTTAACCGAAAAACTGACGATTAACCTGTTTATTGACTTTTTTGAGTAACCAAATGCGTATTTTTTAAATTTGTCTGTCAATTAACGAAAGAAATAGTCTATGATAATCGCAAATTATATTATCATTTAGAATAGTTACCCGGTCTAGCAACAAAAACAAAAAAAAACTGTTTAAAATTCAAATTTCGCGCCATTACGTGAAACGTTGGCCCATATAAACGATAAATTGCATTTAGTTTGATCCCGACCGCTTGGTTATTCTTTGGATAGGAGAAAACTGAGCGCCACCTTAGGTCGGTTGTCATAATTTTCTCTAACGATCGCACATTTATTTGTCCTAGAACTTTGAACAGCTGGTGTATTTATCCGAGTCCTAAAACAACATTCGGTAAGCTCGTTTGTTACACAGCCGGAGATCTTCGAGTGACGTACATTGGTGTGCTGTGTATTAACTATTGAATACCTAACGTTTTTTTCGATTGAGGGTATACCTATAATAACCGGGAAAATTTGGATGTGATGTGACAGACAGACAGACACAAAAGAATTGTCTACTTGCCTAGAAAATATCGCACCTAGGATAAAGCCATCAGTTCAGTCATTACTATGTGATAATGCATTTTTCTTTAGACGTTTTTTTCGATTGAGGGTATACCTATAATAACCGGGAAATTTTGGATGTGATGTGACAGACAGACAGACACAAAAGAATTGTCTACTTGCCTAGAAAATATCGCACCTAGGATAAAGCCATCAGTTCAGTCATTACTATGTGATAATGCATTTTTCTTTAGAAGTATTGTTATTTCTGGCGTGAACAATAAAGAGTTGTTCAGAACAACTCTTTGTTCTACTAGTTCTACCTAATCTGTCTATCTATTAGTTTATAGTAGAGTACCTATCCAAAGCATTTTCTAACTCGGCGCACTAAACAGAACAATGACAGCTTCGGGAGGCTACGAGTAAATCTTGAAGCTACAGGAAAGCCTATTACGTTATTATTTCGATAAATTAATACTAATTCATGCTAAAGAGTAAAGACAATTGCGGTGAATGGAGAAATTCGACCCACGTGAGTCACATCTTTACTCATCGTGTGTTGATATTTTATGCTTACAGCGCAATGTGGATTTTGAACTATGTGCTTAGATTTAATTAATCTTTGTCATTTTTTCTTTTGTTTCCGTTTTCTTAGAAACGCTGATTAATTACTTCCTAGTAATTTTAAATTTTGTGCTGTAACAACATTGTTGCGGGTAGGTATCGCACGCCAACCAAACAGATGGAGATTACATTTATTTTAAAATGTTAGATTTGATAAGTGTCTATTAAAACTGCTTCAGGCACTAATAATACTTAATTAAATTTAAATATTATTTCTAATAAATTTTTGCAATAGATTTTTTATTGTTTTGGTAGTACCTACGTTGGTTTGGTTTATTGTTTGGTAGTAATGTGATGTTGGCTACCTACGCTATTTGTTTTATGTTGATCCTGTAAGAATAAATGTAATAAGAAATAAATAAAAAATGACCTATAAAGTAACGCAGTTGTTAATTAATTTCATAGTTGAGATTTTAGCCCTTCAAGTGTTTAGCAAAAGAGGTTATACTGTACACCTAGTTTAGTTACTAATGACCTCGCGAAAAAAAACAATGTATTATCGTTATTTTGAAAAATAAAATAAAACTAAAAACAGAATCGACAAAAAAACAAACTTTTACCTACCTAATTATTGAATACGCTATAAAATTTTACGAAAACTTGTTGAGAAATGCGAACTGTAGAGGAGAACCAGAGCCGGAGTCCAGACATTCGCCATGCGAAAGCATTTTTGCCAAAGACGATGAAAGGTTTTGTTTTAAATTAGTGGCTTTGATGAAAGGTTATGCACCTTGCTAAAACGGTCGGTCTCAACAGCTCGGATATCGAGGGTGTATTCAACCCATGGCTGCCCGTCGACCTTCCGTTACTCATCCGAGAGGAATCTGTACTTCCTTACTCTCAGTTTGGCACTTTCGATGACTAACTGCAAAGAAACTAGGTATACTAGCCTGCCGCGTGGCCCACATTACCGTTATTGGTAAACGATAGTAGGTCAAATCACACTTCGCTTCACGCTAATTTTATGTAAGTATAAATAGGTACACATTTTACTACTACTTACTTGATATTATTTAACCGTTCCTAAATGCTAAAGTGACTCGGTTTTTGTCTTGTTCTGCAGGTTTGTTTTAAATTAGTGGCTTTGATGAAAGGTTATGCACCTTGCTAAAACGGTCGGTCTCAACAGCTCGGATATCGAGGGTGTATTCAACCCATGGCTGCCCGTCGACCTTCCGTTACTCATCCGAGAGGAATCTGTACTTCCTTACTCTCAGTTTGGCACTTTCGATGACTAACTGCAAAGAAACTAGGTATACTAGCCTGCCGCGTGGCCCACATTACCGTTATTGGTAAACGATAGTAGGTCAAATCACACTTCGCTTCACGCTAATTTTATGTAAGTATAAATAGGTACACATTTTACTACTACTTACTTGATATTATTTAACCGTTCCTAAATGCTAAAGTGACTCGGTTTTTGTCTTGTTCTGCAGGGCTATTCACAACCAGTCGGAAACGTTTCCGTTTGGATTTCAAAAATTATTCGAATCTCAGTCTATATTCATAAGTTTCTAAACGGCTGAGATTCAAACAATTTGAGTTTGAAATTTCTGGTATCCGATCGGAAACGTTTCCGAATGTTTGAGAATAGCACCGCTGAATTGGTTGAGAAAATCTACTAAGTATAAGTACTTTAGGATATAATACTCGTAACTCATAACTGAAGCCCAGTGTATGGCGACTCGACTTGTTCCCAGTCACATTTGAGACTGAATATCGTCCGGCGAAATGTTGGTGTTGTACCTTTACCAGCCCGTTCGGGAACGAGGCGTAAGGATACCACAGAACATATACCTAATAATACTGCGATATGTTGTATTACAAAGCAAAGAAAGCTTGAACCGAGTTTTATATTTGGCGAAGAGGCGAGGCACTAATGAGATTCTTTTTGTCTATGTCGTACTTCCTAAATGCTCTATGGAAAGATCGAAGGGGTTTTTTGGTAGTTACCGAAAAGGTGTTGTCGTAATTTTGTATTATTTTGCAAATCTTATGATTCTTGGAGGTTAAAGTGTATTAATGGTGGATTATTAACCTTTATCGATTCGTCAAAGTGCACGAGTGTGGGCAAATGATACAAACATTGCGAAACGTGATTTTTCGTGTTCTATACAAAACTCCACTTAAAGTTTCAGTAAAACTACATCACTTTACTGAAATGGGGGGTAAGGAGAGGGATTCATCATCGTCAAACCACCTTATCATCATCAATCCCTCATTTGTAAAAAAACTATATTATTAACTTGACACTGGCAAATGCTCAAGACGTGCGACGCCAAATTCCCCTGGAAGAGAGAGCAAAAACAAAAAAAAGAGGACGCAAATGGCCGGGTAAGTACTTTCTTCTTTAATGACTAATAAGTGCGGTAAACCTAAAAAATCTCGAATGAATCCCGAGCCGTAACTAGAGTAGGTACCTATAATTAAATTGGCATACTAATTCACAACCAAACATACGATGCAGACGTATTGACACAGTGATTCCGTGACATAGAGCAGGCGGCGTATACTTAACCTAGATTTATCTGCAAATCTAGTCTATTATTGCCAAGGCCCCGCTAAAATACCTGAAAGATCTCAGGTGCGCTTGTAACTTTTTACCACTGACAAGAAAGCTATTCGTCTAATAGTAAGCGTCGCGCTTACTATTAGACGAATAGCTTTCTTGTCTTGTTTCTTGTCTTTGACTGCATAGTTAAAAAGCCTTGTTAAATTTACCGATTCTTACAGGTGGTAACGCTATGCAGAATGTATAACTACAATAGATATTTAATACTATACAGCAACTCAATAATACATAGGTACCTACTAGAAGACTTGAACCTGAAGAACTTTAGCAGTATTTTCAATTTTTTTGATCTACCTCCTCCTCAAATCGTGTTCCTCATGTCAGAAGATATGACGCCCACGCAGAAAACTCTGATAATGACATTTCCTTTTAATTTTATTTTTTAAAATTTCTATTCGTTTTTACCCATGGTACCTATAACAATATTTACCTTATAGTTAGTTACCTAATTAGTAAGTAAGTAGGTATGTATGTTTGGGTCTTATCTTGGAAGCTAAATTAGAACCACTTCCTGACGTTCGATTGGACTAAACACAGACTCAAATTTGGTATAAGTACCACTTGCGTTCCTTCGGTGACAATGACAATGCAAAAATATGTTAGGTACCTTGGAGCTGGTCTGATGATACAATTGGAAAGTGGCCATAGGAACTACTCGATAGTTAATAGTAAACTGGCCGTGTTTGGGCTCATTTTGATCAACTCACGGTTCTGCTAATAAATTCATCAGCATCATTATTAGTCAGATGTTTAAGACCTTTTAAAAGTTTGAAAAACTACATTTAGTAGATACTCAAACATTTTCGACCAAAAAAAAATTTTGTTGAAAACAGTAAATTTATTTACTTACTTATCTTTAATTTTCTAAGAAAGTTGAACCCACATTAAGCAAAAAAAATCATAGAAAGAGTGTATGTGACCGAACCAGCGTAACTCACAGCTCGAAAAGAGCTAGTCCATCAAATTCTTTTGACTAATCATGCGATAGGAAGTTGTTTAATTTCTTACGAAATGCACCCGAGAAGTGGCTACCGGGCAATCTGTGACTCAGAGAAGTGGTTGAATGAACTACTTAACATTACCTCGTGTCTTGTGAACGTCGGCGGAGGCATGTAGGCTTTGTTTTTTTCAGTGAAGTTAGAATGTTGGCGTCTGCATTAATTTAGCCTTTGCAGTCGGCCGTTTTATGCGTACAATGGAAATATGGTGAGCTGTTTTGAACGAAACTGCATATAGGTAGTATGTGTGTTCACGAACTGTCTGTCAAAAATTAATTGAGCTCTCAATTCGAATAATTTGAGTTTGAAATTTGTGGGATCCGATCGGACACGTTTCCGAAATATTGTGAATTGCACTGCAGGAGGGCTCTTCCTATGCGCGAGATGAGATGAGATTTCATCTTGGTCACTCTCACACCAATGACGTTTCAAACGAGAGCAACAAATACGAAAAAAATTGAGATGAAAATCTCAAATCTCCAAATAGGGCCACAGGACTTGTTTTATAGAAAAGGTATGCCTACCACGTGCCTACGATACGTTTGTGACGTACTTTTATTTAGCTATGAGCAAATAAAATGCCTTCTGGTTACATTTCGGCAACGTTCAGTTAGCACAAGAGAAAGAAATTCGAAAATAAACATAACGGAGCGCAAATTTCGCGGTCGTTGGCACAGCCAACCGCGGGACAGCAGCCTCTGTATCCTTTACTAGGCCACGAGGACCGTTAACGGACGTCTGTCGTCTTTAGGTACTTTCTTACAACATTAAAGAATAATGGCACTCATTTGTTTTGTTTGGTTTTGTTTCATTGAACAATGTCGCTGTTTTTAGAAAGAAAGCAATAAGAAATACTTTTAACTCTTGTAAGGCCTACTTGCAGAAGATACGGAATTAAATTCTTAAAATCAGACATAAAATGCTATAAATGTTACCCGAACGTTGTCATCCATCCATCCATCCATCAGCCATAGGACGTCCACTGCTGGACATAGGCCTCCCCCATAGATTTCCAATAAGACCGGTTGGTAGCGGCCTGGATCCAGCGCGATTCTATCGATCGAAAGTTGTGTTAGCTTCTTATTCTTGGTGACGCAAGACGATTTATAAGTTTGTCCTCTGATGAGCCGTTAATTCCGAGTTAAAAAGATAACTCGGGCTTCTGCAAGTGGCCCCTAAGAGGAAATCATTTTTTTTACTGAAGTACCACAAATCATCTGATGTCGAAGACGGGGTCGATTCTCCATGAAATCTTGAAATAGAAGTAGTATTCTTCTTATCTCTCAAGAATAATTCCTAAATATTAGTTACTTTACTAGTAATACCTACTAATTTACTTTAATTCTGTGAGTTTACCGTACATTTATAAAATAAAAGCCTAGGTCAGTATTCATAACAATAATATTGACAATAACGATCAGAAATCCATCACAAGGCCTTTATTTATTTACTTATCTTATTTTTCTGTAACTTGGAAGATGAATGTTACGAGAAAGTAGAGAAAACATAAAAGTAGGTAATATTCATCTTGCTGACATGGGCTTTGGGATGCTGACGGCTGTTTTGAAGTAATGGAACATTGTTTGTCTTATATTAATTATGTAATATTAGTAGTTATAATATCTGGAGCATTTCCGTAGTTCAACGTAAATATTATGCATTAGGAATGTAAAAGCTGATGCAATGCTACGTCAGTTCTTTCACTTTTGAATGACAGAAATGTTTCCAGAAACAGATGAAGGGGTTTGGGCCTATCATTTTATTTTTAAGGAACAGGCCCGCGAAATTGTTTCTAAGTACATTGTTAATGAATTGCCCAGAAGTATCAAAAGGTGTATAACAATTTTACTAAAAACAATTGTTTCGTCTGATCGTCAGGTAAAAAAGTACCACGTGTCAATATGAAAAGTCAACGAACTGGAAGGACCTTACGAAAGTCAAACGTCGTTATGGATGGCATGATGCGAAAGAAAAGCGATACGGTCCCTGATTTCCTACGTAATGATGTCGAAATTCGATGTCAAACATGTTTTTAATGTTACCTTCTCATTGTGATACGAAGCTCAAGTTTTGCTCAAGCACTAGTAGAAGTTAGCAGGGCAGGACAGGTTCTTGACAATATGTAACGTACTAAGATGTCACATGTTACTTTACAGTGAAAAATCTGTAGAGCTTGAGCAGGTATCCAAAATAAAGGCATTTTTTCATATGCCTTCATCTTGGTAATTAGGCATGGCATGAGAAAACTGACATGCTTCTGATTTGCTCATACCATTACTTTTAGATTGATAATAGCTTTGATAAGACTTGGTGGTTGATGTACTTAGTTAAAACTCGTTAGAGAAGGAAAACTACACTCATAAAGACAAACCGTATTAGATCTATTTTTATAAAGGGTATAGGTTAAGCTAAGTAAGTATGTGTAAGATATTTGTCCTGGTGGGGTCATTCTGCCCCTCTAGATTCAGTCCTGATTATAGTTATCGAATGTGAAACTTAGATCGATCTATGTAATCCGAGAGGTTATCGAGACTTGTTTACTGATGGCCGATGTGGGCCACCTGGCAGAGACATTCTAGGTAAACGCATTTTTATGAGATATCGAGTAAAGTAAGTTATTTCTGACTGCTGATTTTGTAAACAATGTACTATTTTACAAGCGTAATGAGTATTAGAACATAATTAATTTTGTAATTAAGGATGATATTAATTAATTCGATCTGGATTTCTTAAAGTAAATGACAGTACGAATTGAGTCGAGTAAGTTTTTTTTAGAAATTGTTAGTTTTAAACCGGAGAGTTACATACTCGTACCTCCCTATATTATATAATAATAATAATAATTTTAATTCAGAAAGCATGTCCATAATTACAAAAAGAAATTCAGTCGCACATCACATAAAATATAAAACATAAAATCACATTTAAACACAAAATAATTAATTAAATTCAACATATAATATAATTAATTAAATTCAACATTATATAAACGCTGCTTAAATTTAAAAAAAACGTTACTCAATTTACGTCTTTTAAAATTAAGAGATGCTTATAATTATGACCCTTATGATTTAAATGAATTTACTAGAGATGATCAATTCATTTATTCATTGCGTTTACGGGTACAACACATTTGACAAAAATTATACATTTGAACGCCATAATCCGCCTTTCGGCATCGGATCGATCTAATATGGTGAAAATAAAATTTAAATCACGATTGCTCAACTTTTTGTAGAGTTTTCTAAGAAACATGTCTGAACTGGTCCTCATTTTGAAAGTGTGATTCAGAGAGAAAGCGCTCATTCACCTCGAAGGATTTGGAATTTAAAAATTAGATTCCAATTCTAAGTGACTTGGCAAAATGAAGCTGAATGAATGAAAATGAAAAGAACTGATAACCCGAAAAAAATACTGTTCCCGAGCGATAGAAAAAAAAATTGAGACGGTCGTTCGGTATTTAATGACTCTGCTTAATAACATAATACATATTGCAACACGATGCTTCAAGTCCCAAAAAAGGCAATAAGACCAAGGGCAGGGGGGCTATTCCTACGCGTGAGATGAGATGAGATTTTATCTTTGTCACTCTCACACCTATGACCATTTAAACGAGAGCAATAAGGATGAGAAATAGTGATGCACTCCTTAAGAATAGCCCTACTGTAGTACGTGGTACCCGGAAGAACTGATATCCCGAAAAAAATCTATTCCCGAGTTATCTTTCTTCTTTGATAATACTTAAAATAAATATTAGGTCCTTACGTATGAAATTGGCGTTTTGTACGGGAGGAATAAAAAGTCGATTTTTTTTTGTAAAATATATTTAATTAATCAAAGTATGCATCGTTGTTATCTATGCACTTTTGCTATCTTATGGGTAGTTCATTGATCCCTTTACTATAAAAACCATGGGGGCGAGAATCAATAAACTCTTTGAAGGCGGTTTGGACTGCTGCATCGGAGTGGAATTTTTTTCCTTGTAAGAAGTTGTCCAAATTCCGGAAGAAATGGTAATCTGTTGGAGCAAGGTCCGGGGAGTACGGTGGATACCGCAGACATTCCAATTGTAGCTCAGCTAACTTAGTGGTTGTTTGTTGTGCAGTGTGTGGTCTTGCGTTGTCGTGAAGCAGCAGTGGCCTAGAGCGATTGACCAATCTCGGTTGTTTAACAGCTAGTTCTTCCTTCATGGTTTGCAGTTGCTGACAATAGATATCTGCCGTAATCGTTTGGCCAGATTTAAGAAAGCTGTAGTGAACGACACCGGCGCTAGTCCACCAAACACTCACAAGTAACTTTTTCTGAGTCAATTTTCGTTTAGGGCAGGATTTGGCTGGGTCTCCAGGGTTCAGCCATTGCGATGAGTGCTTTCGATTATCGTACAATATCCACTTTTCATCACAAGTAATGATTCGATTTAAAATCCCTTCATTATTGTGTCGGTTGAGCAAAGTAACACAGCAGGCGACCCGTGTTTGCAAGTTCGATTCATTCAATTCATGAGGTACCCATCGTTCGAGTTTTTTTACTTTCCCGATTTGCTTCAAGTGGATTAATACAGTTTTGTCACTTACCCCGAAGCCTGCTGCTATCTCTGAAGTGCTTTGTGATGGATCCGCTTCCACAATAGCCTTTAATTCTTCGTTTTTCACTTTGAACTCCGGCCGTCCACGGGGTTGGTTCTTAAGGTCGAAATTTCCAGAACGAAAACGTTGAAACCAAAAACGTACCATGCTGTCTTTAGCGACACCAGCGCCGTACACATAATTAATTCTTCGAGCTGTTTCTGCAGCACTGGTGCCACGGTAGAACTCGTACTCGTAAATATACCGATATTTCATGTTTTCCGGCGCGCGGTAATAAGCGACGCCAAAGAAAAAATAATGAGGAAAATAACAAATGAATGACTGTATTCCAAAGAAAAAAAACCCAGCTAAATGAATTTATTAATTTGAATTTCGAATTCTTAACCAAAGAGGAGATATTTCAGATCAAATTGATCAGTACGACAAAACGCTAATTTCATACGTAAGGACCTAATACTTTCGGCTAATTTCGCTCTCTTCGTTTACCACGTTAAAGTTCCGCCAACCTCATGTTTCAAGTAACTATCATTATTAAAAACTGAATAATCCTATCCTACTAATATTATAAACGCGAAAGTTTGTAAGAATGGATGTTTGTTACTCTTTCATGCCAGAACGACTGAACAGATCTAGATGAAATTTGGCACAGAGATAGATTATAGTCTAGAAGAGGACATAGGATACTTTTAACCGCGGGTGAAACTGCGGGGCGCAGCTAGTTTGTTTATAACTCAATAGCCACGGTAATTGGAGATTAGCTAACACGTGTTCCATTAAACCGACGATGATGCCTAGGAATCTGTCACTGGAAACGTTAATAGTATGAGGCATTTTTCTTTTTATAGTTGGCTTGATATCAAAGAACGAATTCTTTGCTAGGTAAGTAGCAATTTATTACGCATGGTTTCGCAAAGGTCCAACTAACGAGACAAATAATTGCTGATTTTTTTTGGTCTTATTTTTTTGCGGCTTACGTTTCAGCACGCTTGCCTAGAAGAAACCATTACTAGTTAAGGCTAATTTTTGTATTGTAATAAGTTTGCTTTTGGACGTCATGCCATCACGCTTGATGATAAGCAGTGATGCGGCCTACGATGGAGCACGCTTATGCGAAACCGATTCTCCCGAGACTTGAAGAAAACCAGACTTTATAGTCTGGATCACTTACTTCCGTGACTTAAACTCTGGCGGAGCATTTTACACTTTATCTACTCATTTAATCTCTATGGGAAAGGTATGTTTCTAAGTTAGAAGTGTTCATCATTTTCAACCATAACTAACGCCTAGCCTGTCAAGCACGAAAAAACCTAGATACATTTAGCACGTAGCCAGTGACTTAGTTTCCATCGTAAATTTGAATAGGCATTCGTAAGCTTCCGCGAACGTATTTTCTTTGTTACACGTGTGCCGTATGAGGTGACATGTCATGAATCACGCACGCCTAGTATCTCCCATTCATGATATGAACTTGGACTGTCCATAGCTAATGCTTTTTTTAACCAAACAAAGGATCTTGTAAGTTTAGCCACTAAGGATTGGGAACAGAAAATATAGAGAAACGGCGGAGAAAATGTAGAGGATCGGTTTTTTCAGCAAACATACATGACCAATGGCCATGCAGGGGCTTAAAAATATTGAGTATGTCAACTCCATAAATGTAGACTAAGTCAAAATGTGCAAATAATTAGATATAGGGTCAACTGGTAAAATTGTGTCTGTGGAGCAATGGCGTCTTTCGAGAGCTACTGACAAACCCTTTACAAATTAGGTGTCACCTACTTGCGCAATTGCCTTACAGACGCATTTGAACCAGTGGACTCTAACTATAGTTAAAGCAGATGGAGTTTTGGCAGATGTCTTCCAAAAATGGTAATACTGGTCACATCAGCATGCGTAACCTGGTAAACAAGAAAAGACCATTCATTTGAAACCAATGCCTTTTATGTGACAGTTTTTTTCTCGAATCGACCGTTTTCACATCGGTTCTTGTGAACGATTAATCGATTCCTGATTTTCAGAATTGTTTATAGCTGGTGAGTAAAAACAATGAAAACATCGAGAAGTTGCTGGCACCATACTGTCTGCTAGGTACCCAGACTTACTGGAACCGAGTGTTGGTACCTGATGTAAGTTTGCTTTACAGTTTTATGATTGCTAACTGAGAAATGTAGCGGTACTTAGTTACTTACTTACCATTGACGTGGGGTTGAGTAGAAACCCTGGCGCACCCTGAGAATTTCTTTCACGGGATGATAATTAGTAGGTACTAGCAGAGTGAACCTTCCGTAAAAAATATCTAACTGATGGTGAAAACAGCATCAAAATCAGTTGTGTTGTGGAGGAGCTTGCGGATAAACCAATAGAAGGACAGAGATGCGGAATGCGACTTTGTTTTAAACTATGTAGAGATTCGCGCTTACGAGCTACAGATGTCACAATAACTGAATATCTTCCAGAGAAGTGTGGATGTCGTAATAAACATCTGTTAACGGGGGAAATGGTGTGGTGATAGCTACGAGTACGAGTATGTTAGTTTTACGCGCTTATGATTGTGTGGTTCAAAATTCAATGCGCTAGGATTGGCTTGCTCGAAGTCTGATCAGAATGGATGAACTTATGCTTTTTTTAAAGTTATGTTCTCAGGCGAGGAGTGAATACGAATTTTTGACGATATTTTAAAATATTTTTTATGTCTGTCGGTCAGTTTTAGAAGATTATCTTGGTCTTTGCATTGATGAGGTAGGATTGAAAGGATTGAAAGGTATTTACAGCGTAGCGCTCCAGTATTTTAAATGCCTTTCGTATGTATATAATATTGTGACCACAGAACATAATATGTATAATGTGACCCGTTTAAAAATCGTATTAATCCATAAATAAATAAATATCAGTAAGAAAATATAAATACATATTATACGTTATTATTATCTTACTGATATAAATATTAGTGGGTTTAATTAGTTGAATAAACTAAAAATAAACATAATTATGATTCCAATTATACGTCGCCACCTAAATGCCTAAAGATCTATAAATATATCTACCTATGGTTACTGATAAAGTTTCTCTGTAATAAAATCAGTTACATTTCAACTATTGCACCCGGTATTGTTACCATATGTAGGAAACATATGGTACGAGTGTCGAGCGCGATGATATCACGGAGTAGTCTTTAGGTTGGTGTCGGATGGCAAGCTGAGTTCCAAGGCCCGCGCATTCAGTTCAAGGTAAAGAACTACTAACTAGACCAAATACTGGTGAGGATTTGCACAATTTGCAATCATAAATCGGTCAAGCAGTTTTGGCATTAGGAGTTTAGGCATAAAAAAACACAAACGTAGCAAGATAAGCGTAGAAAAGTAAAACTGCCGGTCGTGTGTAAATAAAGCTTCATATTTTAACTAGAAAAACAGCATATCGTCGTTCTGGAGCTACATTGGCGCGTGATAATTCGTTTCGCGTTGTCGCGCTAAAATCATCATTATCGGTTATACGATGTTCTTGCCTACATTAGCGTTAAATTGTCGCCTTTCTGGGGAGTTGACGTGGGCGATAATTCGCCAGATATGTTCGCTGAGTGGCGAACTATACGGCTACACTTGTCGCAGTATAGCTCGAATTTTCGCTGAGGCCGCTAATGTAGCCGTAGCATCACGCCTTTTCACGGGTTTAGCAGAGGTGTATTTCAACACCCACACTTCACTAGATGACATTCAGGCCAATCTGTCGCCAATCTCAAGTTACCAATTTTATAGCAGATGTAGAGCAATAAATACGAAAATTTGTTCATAATTGAATAAATTGGTGCGTTCCTTTGACTGAATTCGAACCTGCGCAATTCATACTTCAAAAAGTGATTATAGAAAGACCCTTCTACGGCACGTGACGTAACGTTACGTTCCAGGAACGTGAGTTTTTATACTTCGTAAACTTATAACAAGGCATCGCTTAAAAATACACAAGTACTGCTATTTCTTCTTAGACGTTCAAATAGTTGATAAATCTTGTCTTATATCTAGCCCAGTAACTAATAAACACACCATGGAACCACGAAAGTATTTTAACTTTTACATAATTATTATTTGTTGGGTAAATGTGGATTGTGCACTCATATATTTGTAATGTCTGCCTTACCTTAATATCTCTGCAACGCAGCTAAAAGTAACATTGTTTCATTGCTGCTCCCAGTTTGTCAGGTAAATTGTAAATTTCGCTTCACTTCGTTTAGTTTCAGAACGGTGCGCGGTGATCGCCGTAGGTGATAACGCCTACCAAAAAACTAGCCTACTGAAAATGTTTACCATTGTTTTAGGCAGTCAGGTAAGTAGAGGCTTTGTCATGTCTTCTCATGGTATATCATTATATGATCAGGACAACGTTTAACACCGTCATGATGCAGTTACGTTATAAATAAAAAGAAATATGAACAAGGGGGTGTGGCGTTCTGTGAAGGAACCCGTTGTCCTAATTAATTTGTCTCGCGCCCCATCCGTAGACTAATCTTGTGAGCTCTAGCAAGCGACAACGACTGATTGTTACTAGGCTATGGAAAGAACATCTTGAGTCAGAACAGACGTGTTTTACTTCGATCCCTCGTCGTCTACCTAAAGGAACGGAACAAGAGAGACATCGGGGCGTTTATTTAACGTCCCCAGTCCTACAGGGGGAAGTTAAAATAGAAATCAGAAAGAAAACGCCTAAAAAAACGCCTAGCCTGTCGGCACCTCGACTCAACTCGCAGCGAGCGCGCTACACAGGGATCCAACAGCAACGAAATCAACGAAAAGCCAACAGGCTCAGCCAACAGCCAACAGGTTCGGCTCAATATTCATAGGTAAGTACCTCAATAAGTACTTTTTTTCCTTGTAACTGATAACGTATATTTCACAATGACATAAAGCTACATGTTTCTAAGCCCAACCTAGCTAGGTTGGGCTACGTAAACATAATTGCTGTCAGTGCACAGTGTGGAAAATGTGCACACTGCACGCTGACCGTCTTTATTGGTCATAACTTGATAACTAACTTCATACATGCATGCTGCAGGAGGAGAATTTGCTAGTAACTTTTAGGTTTTTATCGTGTGTCAGACAGCATCAGTGTATGTACAAAGATAAACTCTGATAACGCCTTTGGGAACCTCTGAGTCCAAACCAATTCCCATTAACGTCAAACGGCAATGTTAATGCCGTTGTAAAAGTAGCGCGACAAGTCGTGGTCACACTAACGTTCAACGTCCATCATCGCCGTAGTTATCGGTTATCGGCGTTGTGGCCCCGACATGACAATATAACAGTCTCCTCCATTCAACTTACCTACAGATTTTGTTGGTAATGGATGGATTTGCCACGTCGACTGAATTATGTATCGTAGCGTCCAAAACCAAGGTAAAAATAGCCATGCCACGTGTATGTATTTAAATTCTATTTCAGCCATGAATGCCATGTTGGCACAAAAATAACCTTTGCATCATTATACCTCGTGAATGCGTAGAGACACATGAATGACGCTCATCAGAAGATGTCCACCTCACAACCTTTCTATATGCAGACCAAACTATAAATTACTAGCTACTACCCGCGTCTTCGTTTGCGTTTATTCAGAAATTGTACCATAAAACCTTTCTTGCGAAATATTGTAACTAATTATCAAATTTCATCAAGATTAATTCACCCGTGTAGCCGTGAAAAGCCTATATACAAATACAACAGACATATGCAGACAGACAGAATTACTTTCGATTTTATAATATTTTAGTATGGATGTTTCGATGGATGGATGCTGCTAGTAGTGAAGGGAGACCTCGCAGGTCTCCATAACTTTTCGTCCGATTTCGCTCATATTCGAATTTAAAATTGTATTTTTGTGAACTACTTGCCCGAATAGTTTTATGAAGATGGATTAAGGATACTCAAGTAATCGTCGAATAAACAAATGCCGAGATGTTTTGGTATAGGTACTCTGAGACCTGAACGAATCATCCAATGACACCAACACCCATATACACAATAATTCGGAAACGTTTCCGTTCGGATTCCAAAAATGTTAAATAAAAGTGGACCGAGATTCGAACAATGAGTTTAACATTTTTGGAATCCGATCGGACACGTTTCCGAATGATTGTGAAAATGGGAGCTGGACAAAGCTAAAGGGAAATATACGAGAGAAGTGGATCAGAGAAATAGGCAGTTTAGTAGATATCGGAATCAGTTTCTAAAGAACATCACAGTATACCTAGATTGCTGAAAGTTTGATCTGCTAACTCAAAATAGGCATGCGAAGGCCCCTGATGCAAGTCAGATGTTTATAGATTAGGCTGGCTGATTTCTTAGCGGTTTAGAATGGTATCACACTTCATCACGTACTACTTACTACTCACTCCTCGATCAATTATACCCTATTATAAGGGTATAATTCAAGAAAAAAAAGTTACAGTTAAAGTTTGAATGGATCGACGGATGTTTGTTACTCAATCAAGCCAAGACGGCTGACCGGATCTGGATGAAATTTGCCACAGGTATAGATTATAGCCTGGAATAGCACATATGACTATTTAACCGCGAGTGAAACCGCGGGGCGTAGCTAGTTTAAGTCTAAAGTTTAGTCCGCACTTACACAGTGCAAGTCTCTTATATAATACATACAAGAGCTAATAATTGAATGCAATAAATTATGTAAGTACACGCAATAATTTACCTATTAAAAGCATCTATTGTTTACAGTTTAAGCAATAGTAGCTGACATCGTCTAAACTTTAGACAATGCAAGCAAGTTGTTGATTTAATATTTTTGTTTGCAACAGGCAAGGAACTGGGGGGCTATTCCTGCGCGTGAGATGAGATGAGATTTTATCTTGGTCATTCTCACACCTATGACATTTTAAATGAGAGCAACAAGGACGAAAGAAGGTGAGATGAGAATTTCAAATCTCCGAATAGGGTCCCTGGCAGCGTGTAAATCAGTTCATTGCACGAAAAAACCACGTCGGCTACGTCATTGAAGATGAATAATGCTCTTTCTTTCAATAATGCATGCCTTTGACAACAACTCACTCGTTCTACAGACTTTGTCAGGTTTAATGGACATTACAGAATTGAGAAAAAACAAAAAAAAATCGTTTTACGTGTACGTATTTGCATTGAAGCATCAGTAACTGAAGTAGCAGCTTTTGTTAATTTATTTCAGTCATGTAATAAATAGAATACAATGCGACAATGCAACTATACTGAGAGACGGTATTGGATCACCTATGCAGGAGCATTCGAAGCGCATTTCCGTGCCAGAAATCTAATGGAGCGATCTTTGACGAATGCGCTTGCGTCATAAATAGTACGACCAAAGACGTCGATCGGTACGGTAAACTGAATCTGACTATTACTTGATAGTACCTAATACATATATATTAGTAATATATGTGTATTGGGTACATATGAATCAAAGGTATTCTTAATTCATAAACTAAGCATACTTTTTCTAACTAGATAATTATGTATTTACAACTTATTACAACCTACCTTTATTATTGTATATGCATACTATAGGATGCTGTGTGACGTAGGTAGTAGAGATTTGAAAAAAAAATGGCAATAATAAAACAAAAAGAAAATCAAATCAAATGTCTTATTCAATTGGGTATCGAAGATACATCTATGGACGTTGGAGTTATAAAAATGACTCTACCTACTGGCATAGGTGTATCCACTTGTCTCATCTGCCTCACCCTGGTCCTCTCGGACTCGAAGTTCCAAGATATTTCAAGTAAAAAAAAATATGGTTTCGATCAATTCATGCGGAAATCTCCAGCTTATTCTTGAAATTAGATAAGTAAATAAATAAAAAGCATTGTTAAATTCTCACATTTAGAAACTTCAGTTTTTTTTTACTTCCAGTAAATTGACTTCTGCCCTACACCTGAAATGGGAACTGGAACGGGAACGGGACTTTTGATACTATTTCCACTCTCATTTCGGACACTGAATGGAAGTGAAAAAAGCCACTACCTAGGAGCACAGGCAAGAAACTGAGCGGCATATTTTTATTTACTTATAACACATAACATATCCTCGCGCTTTTCCCCCGAAGGTGCTGGCAGAAGTGTTTTATTTAAAAGCATAAAATATTTGTCATCAAAACAGACCGCATTGTTTGGGGATCACCACGTTTTGCTTTGCTCTATAGCCTCTGTAGAGTGCAGCAGAAATTATTACTACACAAGTGCTATTTATTATACAGGAGTATCAGGAAAGGGTGTCAAAAAGCCGAAAGTCATTGTACTCATCATAATGAACAACTATTACCTACCTTCTATGGTGCCAACTCTAAAGTCATGGAAAAAAAATAGTTGTTCCATACATTTTGCCCACGATCAATGAACTTTTTACATGGAACATCTGTTTTTCTTTCCGATTCAAGGTTGGCTCGATAGTCAAAGTAGTTTATAATAATAATTATGAGTACAATAATCCCTTTTTGGCTTAGTACTTTCCTGATAGCCCTGTATTATATAGTAAACTACACTATGGTTTTTAATAACATGGGTAGGCACAACTCGATGTAAGCTTATCAGCGGTTCACATGAGCGGTTCAGTGACGTCAATAGTGTTATTCACGTCAATCTTTTACAGTTAACTCTAATTCATTAATTTATTCAATAAACGAACAAACACCATACAAGTAAATAAGTAAAACAGGACAGATTAACTCGTGCCTATTTGTGGCATGGGAGATTCATACTTTTCCAATTAATTAGTTATTAATGACTAATCCCCTTACATTAAATATTGTATATCCTCGGAATAGTTATATATTAGTGGTGTTTTGTCTTTTCTGATCGAGATAAGACCTTAAAAGTAAGAAATTAATTTTGGTGCATACCTGGAGCGCAAAGCCAAGCTGGCCGCGAAAAAGCTTGGAGTTCTGTGTAAGGTCAGGCGGTACTTCACACCGGGTCAGCTTCTTAACCTGTATCAAGCTCAGGTACGGTTGTGTATGGAGTACTGCTGCCACCTTTTCGACGGATCGGCTAATTACCAGCTTGAGGCTCTATAGAGTCTGTTGAGCGGCGGGCTAGGAGGCTCATATACGACGAAAAATTAGTCGCTATGAGACTTCTGAGCCTTGAACATCGGCGTAAAGTGGCGTGTTTGGCTATATTTTCTACAGCATTTCTGCGAGTGTGCGTTGGAACTGCATGACCTAATCCCTTCTTCCCCTTTTTACAGCAGAACAAGTCGGAAAATACATACGTACCATCCCTACTTAGTCGTCATTCCACCAACTCGTACGGTTGCCTCCACCTTTCTAATACGAACCGCTAGGGAATGGAACATTTTGCCATCGTCTGCATTCCCGACTAACTACAACCTGGGTATCTTCAAGGTTAGAGTGAATAAGTACCTTCTAGGTCGTAGTGCTCCATCTCAGACCACAATGTCGCTTAACATCAGGCGAGTTGGTGGTCAAACGTCAACCTATTCTAGAAAAAAAAAACACTGCCTGACTATTCCGAGGCAATACATACAAGGTTTATTAGTAAGGGGGCTTCGATCAAATATAAGAGGGTCAATATTTGAAAACAAAAAACTAGGATATACTTACTCTACAGAAGCTCTTTAAAGTATATCCTAGTTTTTTGTTTTACAGAGATTAAAAGAAATTGAGTACTACAACTATCCATTCCTGGTAGAAGATCCAGGGACTCAAGGCGAGAGAACTTAAGAGAGTGTAAGTTTCCGAAGACGATGTCACAGCAGGCCCCTTATTCTTGACGCTCGAGATGTTTCTTAGTCACTCTCACTCTTATGACCTTTGAAACGAGAGAGACAATGTAAGAGATTTTGAAACGAGAGAGATTGTCTCTCTCGCCAAAAAAATATCTCGACTTAGAGTTCGCGGAGGAGAAAGTTAGCAAAAGGCCGACACCATTTCCAAGTCGAGAAAAAGAGAGAGACAGCAAGAAAAAGAGATGACATATTTTGTCTTGTCCTCTCTTGACAACTTTTTTTTTTTTGGTATACAAGAATGCAATGTGGTACAACATAAAAAGATACAACTGATATAAGTACATGTGACAATGAAATACCAGACGTTGTAGTAATCGAGATTTTATTTCCTAATTGCTAAATATTTGCTAATTGAGCTAGAGATAAGACGTTGAATGTAAATAAAATAGTCGTAATCATAAATGACGTTTCTCAAAGATAGCGACAGAGCTAATGGAGAACAGAGTTTTTTCTACTTGTGGTTTTTGGAACATCGTTCATCGCTTCGACCTTTGATTCCGATTTATTCTGTTTATTGAGTCAATTTATTGGTTCTCGATGCTGCATTTATTAGTCTATGGGATAGTACAGTTCAGCAGGATCACGAGTCCCGTTTATTATTTCTCCTGCGCACGCGCATCACGGCAGCGAGCGCTGTCGGCGCGGCAATACGGGCGGCGCGCGCACACAGAGCGCACCTATCCACCGCTCGCTCCCGGCAGCTCCCATCGAGCGTGATCCTCACACGTGCCAACCCGACTCTCGACCCGCCTGCCGAGAACACGATAATGTACAGATAACGACTAATCACTCATTATTGGTCGTTTGTCGCGAGTGCAGTGCAATCCATGGCTGAAAAACACGCGCTGATACCCGATCTAGCCATGTACCCGCCGGCGGATACCAAGGACATGTCCAAGAACCTGATGAGCGGTGATTTTGAAAGACAATACAGTAGTGTTAAAGTGGAGAAATGCAGCCGGTGGCGGCAGTTGTGCGTGGTGGTGTTAGGCGTGACGGTGACATCTCTAGTGGTCTGCCTGCTGGTACTGTGCATGGTGCGGGAGGCGCAGCTGACGCGGCTGAGGGATGAAGTCGACGAGCTGACGGCCTCAGTAATCGCAATGTCCACGAACGTAAAAGCCATAAACCAGAAAATAAACAACAACAAACATCTGTTTACGGAGTACAAAGATGACACGGTGAGTGCTACTATCTAGCTATTCGTTGATATTAAATCCGGGTGTCAACATCGACAACGATGTAATGTAATAGGGGCACACGGCATGAAATCGTGTTTACGTTCGCCAATACGTTGTCAAGTAGTATGTTACTGTGGATAACTTGAGATCTTGTTTACTGAATGACGTTAAAGTTGAGAAGTTCAACCGTGGGAGCACCTTTATAACCTACATCTGTTTGTCAATTTATCTAATGAGCATACCTAATTATCTAATGAAGAAGGGAATGAAACTCATTTTGAATTCTAAACACAAGGCATTCTCGGTACCTATCTACGAAGTTTGATACGATCTTTTACGTGTCGCGAATGTCTTATGTAATTAATGTTATGATTCCGCAGATAAGGAGATATTACACCTTATCTGCATAACAAATGTTTGTTTTATAGATCGGTCAAGGCATCGCGTCATTTGCGTTCTAAGTTCTAACTTCTAATAGTCGTGATTGCCTTGCCAAGGTTTCAGAACGCTGTAATAATTGCCAATTGAAGACACAATTGAGCTATCATTTGGCATAGAATCTATTAGAGACGTCTAATGTTCCACAATAGAAATCTTATGTATTGTTCAACTATCAATATTGGTGTCCAAACGTATGAAAGAATTTCTAAGAATTTATAAACTTTGTGTATTTTTCTCCGAATTATTTAAATAACAGATATTGGGTAAAACCCAGCCATTCAAGTTTTTGTCGCTAAATCTAGCCTTGGTCATAGTGAAGATACGCTTGGATCTCATTTGTTAATAGATGTTTGTTATTATTACTGGTTCTACAACGTAGTATGAAAGATTCCAAGGTTTTTAGAAGTAGGTATGTATTCTTTTTGACATCTCCGAATATTACTTTACAACACTTACTCAACTATGATACGGAATGTTCTATTTTTCGACATCACGAGGCCCGAAGTGTGAAAATTCAAGAATGAGCTATTTTCAAAGCTGATCTTTGGGCGTGTTCGTCCTAGCCATACCGAGCAGGTATCCGTGATACCAAACCGGTTGTTATTGTAAACAAAAAGCCGCCGCGACCGGCGCCTGCGCCTCTGCCCGCGGTTACGTAACAATCTAACTTTAGCAGCAGGTTTCACTTTTAATATGATTTTCTGCACCCATTCCTGCATGTGGTCATTAACGAGTTCCATTTAGATGTATCTGGAATCTTGATCATCTATTAATAAGTTCCACGGAGTAATTTAGAATGAATGCCTTTGATTAACCAGATGTTATAACAAGTATAACATCAACAAGAACAATTTCATTTACAATGAGTACGGAAATTTAGTAGGGAAATTTATGCCTAGAAGAAATTTTCAATGGAGCCAAATGTTTGGACCTACATATTCTGAGTACAAACTAGAATTTAATTCTAATAAAATATGAAACATAATAATCTGACCGTTAAACCTGATTCAGACGAGCATAAATTTAAAAACACGTTTTATTTCGCTGACCTATTTCAACGAATAAAGGTCAATGAAAATAGCTTCATAAACATGCTCTATAACTTCAAAGCAGTCAAAAATGTTTACAACATTAGCATAAAGTAATTGAATGAAATAAACAAGTAATAAACGCCTAATGAGTGAATGAATCACAATAATTATAGTTTGCCGTATCTATAATGAGCGTGAGAAATTGGACAACCGATAAATGGAAACGTTTATTGTTTTATGATAATCAGGGCTGTCGACTTCCTACTTCACGGGTTTGTTGAATTACTTCAGATGCTAATGAGTAGCCGCATCATGTATGCCGACAATATGCGACCGAGGAGAACATTCTTAGATCAGATAAAATAGAAGGAAGACATGTAGAATAAGAAGCAGAAGATAAAGAAATCGTCGCAAGAGCTAGGATCTCAAACGCTGTCACGATTGTCAGTTTAGATATAAAACTGACGAGAATACACACATTGCTGATACTCGAGATTAGTCTAGGTTAGAAACATCCCGTTGAAAAAAGTCTGCAAAAAAAACGAATGTTGGAAACTCTCTAGTTTAATTTCTATTCTATTTTTTCTAGTCTAGTTTAGTTTTTCTTCGATAACTAAAGACAATTCTTCTACAGAGGTTACAAAAAACGCTTTCGTAAAACCGAATTCTGTCTGGATCTCTGTCCGGATATATGTCTTCCTCTACAGGTTGCATTTCTTAACCAATTCACGATAATTTTTGTGATCAGATTCGATAATTATACAGTTTTTTTGTCGAGTCAGTTTTTGGATAGGTACTTTTGAAATTTTCGGAGATAAGTAAGATTTTTTTCCTAAAAAAAAAATATTTTCTCCGCCATTTTGTTTCCTGGTCAAGGAATGAGACCTGTGGAAGAGGACATATTTCGGCCGCGACACTACAGTTACACACTGCAGCTCACAGAGCTCGCAGAGAATTTGTAATTAAGTATATTAATATTTATGGAAAAGTTACGATATTTTAAGGTCGAATATCATTTGGTTACGATAAAAAGAGGAAAAAGATAATCCATTAGAAATGTAGTGTACTCGTATGTACACCGAATTTTTGTTTTCCCTAACCCTATAGGTACCCGATACATATAAATTACTACACCTTATAGATATGGGTAGGTGTATACAGTTATAGGTAGCATGGCATTGCGAAAATTGGCGTCCATCCAATGTTTGTAAACTTTTCGAACATTTCTATATTTATCTAAGAAAATGTATCGATACCTACGCGTGTTTCGCAAATGTTGTGAAAGCTTACCTACGTTAATGTTCTGAAATAATTCCATTGAGTCGGATCGGCTTGAGACGCTTTGGATGAGAGCGCAGAAGGTAAAAAAAAATCTGTCCTAACGATATTTATTAAGAGTAAATGACACGTCAAAATGTAAATTATATGTACTATTACCCGCGACTTCGTTAAATCAGAAAATAGTATATAAAAACCTTCCACGTGATATTCTGTAACTAATTATCAAATTTAATCAAGTCCCGTTCAGTCGTTTAGCCGTGAAAAGCCTACAAACAGAAAGACAGACAGAATTACTTTCGATTTTATAATATTTATTATAGTATGGATGGATTTGGATTTTAAAGTACGTATTGACTTATTTTAGTATCTATAAAATAAATAAGAAAAATTCTTGTAGGGTTTTTCTTATTTACAGAACCTACTGACTTGAAATTAATAACGAAGCATTAGGAAGAAGATAAGCTATTTGATGTACTTTCCGTTCTAATAATAAATAATATGGCTGATGTTTTGAAACAAGAAAACCGTTTTGGTAATCTCGTTCACTCTCTCAAAAGCTTTTTCTTTTTTTCATCATTAACTTACCTTTGATTTCCTTGGAGGACCTGATTCTGATCAAGTATTTAGAAAGCTTTTAGATCGAGATGGTAATGCTAATGCCAGTTGGTTGCTATTATATTAGATCCCTTTGGAATTTTCCACGAAATAAGAGAAATCTAATAATGCTTTAAGTAGGCACTTAAAGTAAAAGAAAATTAAGTTGTTTTACGTCAAATATTTTAATGTATTCGCAAGTATCATAAAACATAATTGTATTATCTACCGGTCAAAAAAACATAAACCTCCTTTTTGCTCCACCGTAGTCGGTTTATAAGGTGGCTACGAAACAAAATAAAATAACCTACTTTTTCAAAACTGCTGAAACGATAAAGAATCAAAACTGCATAATTTTCCGTTGCAAATTTTGTTAGTGTTTCTTTTTTAAATGCTTTAAAAACTATTTATTCAATTGATATAATAAAATAGTAGGATATGTGGAATCAGAATACAATGAGAATATTATACCAAACAAGGTAATAAAATCAAAATTAATATCAAACCTTCGAAACCAGTGTTGCAAGATTTTCAAAGTGACCGAAACTGGGTGATTTTGATCATAATGTTTTGGAATTTTTGGATGCGTTTTACTAAATGATTGGAATCCAGACCAAATACTTTCAAGGGATGTTTCTACTTATCCTGGGCTACCATTAAAGCATTACATTAATTCAGCAAAATTTTAGTTTTTGAGTAATTAGCAATTTTGTGAAAAATTGAAAACAAAATATGAAATAACTCAAAATCTAAAATTTTGCTGAATTAATGTAACGTTTAAAACACAACCCGATGAAGTAGAAGTAGATGTTTTCTATTCAGAAACACCCCTTGAAAAGAAACAGTCTGGATTCCAATCACCCTGTCTTAAGAAGAAATTTTGCAGAGCCATTACGTATTTTGGCACCCATATTTTACTAAATTCCACTCTTAAAATATGTAATGTTGTTTGTATATCATTTTTCGGTGGATGAAAAACTATTTTAAGTATGTACTAAGTATACATCGGTAGGTATAGATTTAGACAGAACGCGTGAAAATTTAGATTTTAAGTGTGAACAGTATGCATAGGTAACAATATCATTCCTACTCATTCTACAAATCATCAATAATCTAGCCTTCTTATTTTTTTAACTGCGGTGCTATTTACAATCATTTGGAAACGTTTCCGATCGGATCCCAGAAATTACAAACTTAAATTGTTCGAATCTTACTCTACTTTTACACATTTTGTAGGTAATAGAGAATCAAGTATAAATCCGATCAGAAGAATTAATCACGTTTAAAAACTTATGAAAATAGACTGAGATTCGAATATTTTTTGGCTTAAAATTTTCCAAATCCAAACGGAAACGTTACGAATGCTTGTGAATAGCCCTGCTGGTCCGCGTCCATTTCTGGATTTGTCCAATTTCCTGACACTTTTAACCCATCGATTGGCAATGATTGCACTTCCAGGCTCCATTATCTGAATCACCTAACTAAGCTAACAGGAGGTGGGATGAAAAACAGAGTACCTAAAGCAATTAAGATGGACAATGACCCAGCGCCCACACTGCGCCCGTGAATGGCCATCTTCACTTCAACTCCCACGCAAATTACGTGTCTTCTCACTTCTTGGGCCAAGGGCTTCGTTACATAAAAAATTGGGAATGGTCATCTTCATAATTATAATATTGTTCTGAAACAAAATATATATGTTTTTCTTACTTTTGACGCAATTTTCGGTATATACTCCGCAAATTACTATTATTAACCTATTAATTTGGCAAAGAAAAAAGTACATGTAATTTTACCTCATACTTTTTGTTTAAAACAGCAAATATACTTCACAAACTAACTACCAAAACTACTTGAAACAAGAAAAGACCAAGAAATCCTATTTTACAAAAACGTCAAAAGTGCCTATCTACCTATTCTGGGGATGATGAGTATAATTATTGAGTAAAATGGTCATGTTGTGCAGTGTTTTTGTCCCACTTGACGTAGAGTTGTTTTGCAGAGTGCTGGCTGACCTAGATACCAGTTTATTTATAGGTACTCTGAGCCCACCATGGACTAAGAAAAATCCGTTTTACAAGCACCTACTTGTAGTTGCACAATAAAATCTGTGACGCGGTTATAATTTTTATTTCTAACGTTTTGCAGAGACATTTCCATCGGATTATCTGAAATTTGTAAAGAATTTTTTGAATTTTCTACATAGCGTTGCTTAAGAGATTATCCAAGTAATACTTTGTCATTAACTGCGACTTTTCAACCAGTCAATGTCTCTAACTGTAACATTAGTGTCATTTAGTTTGACCTTTGTCCCAAGCCAACAAACTGTTGATGTCCATTTCTGTCGATCTCAAAAATTCCGAGGTATTTTTAGCGGTGACAAATTTTCAGTTGCACACACTGTCGCGTCAACTATCACAGTGCCATAAACAGGATATTTCACAGAGTCCCCTTCACCTGTCGCAGTAAATATCTTTTTAATTGACGATACAATCTCGTTTCAATTAATTCAATTAATTCCATTGCACTTTGTTTCATTACGAAGTTACGACATGGATGAGGAACAGTTGAATTGGGTGTGGGATGCAGACAATTTTTTTGGCCAAATAAGTTTGACAAAAAATAAGATCTGAAGATCGGTAGATAAGTTTAAAAAATTGCGTCTACTTAATTCTTGAATTGAGAGAGAAGCGAGATAATCAAAGCTATTCAAGAAGTTTTGCAAGGCTTTTAACATTAATTGGCGAGAGATCGCGGAGAGTGGTCAAAGTGGTCTTTGATATTATAAGCTTTTTTAGGGTATCTTATGTAGATATTTCGTGAAACATTCGATGAAACATTAACTAACACAACACTGAGGTCATATCGCCAAAATCGTATGATTTCGTGCGATCCATCTGACGTATTTCCCATGCAACCCTCGATGGCCGGCATCAATTGATCTAATTGTTCATTGCAGCATGACATCAGTGGCGGTAATTAGAAGCACAAATAGGTACTAGGAAGTGAACACTCGCCGTCTATTGGAGTAATGAAGAGCTATTCATTTGAAGGGGCCCTGAATTGGATTCGTTTTCCTGTTTCATCCTGTGAAATAAGACCAACAGTAAAGTACCGATAAGGATAAGTACTCTTTTCATTGTATTAAAATACACAATTTTGAATTTGTACACATGATTAAACCTGTGGCTACTCTGAAGAATTATTACAATATTTCGGTTCCTACATAACAAATATTTGAAATGTACCTATTTCAATTTAATTTCGCTATTAATAGATAACAATTATTAAGTTACTATAAACTTTAATCGTCAAAATGATTATAAACTCTGAGCCTACTCTCATAAAAATGTACTTTTAAATCTTTAAAAATTTTTTTGTCATGTTTGACTACTCAGCATGGCATCTCGTTATAGCGACATTGTGATTCTGAAACACTAAAGCCAAAAGCTAACTACCACGTCTACCACCCACGCCTATTTCGTCACGGTATTATTATATTAATCAGTAGTTAAACTTCATTACAACCATTTTTCGTTTACTCTACTTGGTCTTTTAACCCTTTGATAACATGGGAAACCTCAATTATGACATGAAACCTACATAAGTTCCAATTCTATTTGCTCTGACTGTTTTTGATCCTTGACGTCGAGGATAGGTTTGTCAACAGTTTCTTAACGTTTCAACTTCTCAACTACCTGAGTTGAGATGACATGCATAACGATATCGTTCGAGTACGTCTTTGGGGTGACGAGAGATGTCCTACTGCTCTATAAGTTCTACTAGAATGTTTCCTCTTTAGTCATGGACTGTCAGCTGTTGTTTTTTGGATAAATACCTTATATCTGTTAGTTCCCACCTACGCCTGTACTTTGCCATCACTGAAGATATCTATTATCCTAAACTCTTTGTTATAAGCCGATAAAGTCCATTAAGTCAAAGGGTTCTATCGCAATGGTGCGTTCTAATAACCTTTGTTCTGCTGTCTATTAGAACAATAAGCTTCACAATAGATTTGGTAGATGTTTTGTCCTTGATCCTCATCGAGGGTGTCAGATTTCCTAGACTTTCCAAGTAACGGCAAGAGAGGAATGACGTCAAAAGTTCGTAGGATCAGGTAACGTCATGCTAAGATGAAAGAAACTTAGATATTCTTACATCCATGCATAGGTGTCACGCGTTTTCCCTGAAGGGGTCGGCAGAGGTATTACAACACCCACACTACTGGTATTGTTATGACAAAAATAAGTTTGCTTTTGTAAAAACTCCGAGAACAGGGTTGACGAGAAAAATTAAGTCGATTTTGTGTTATGTTATGTTTTTGGAATAGGAATTAGGATCGAGATTGGACATTGTATGATGGTTGTGTGTTTAACGTGAAATAATAAAAATATAATTCCATACTAAATTGAATACCTTTCGCTGTGGCGTTTAGAAAGGATTGTAAAGGCTTTCAGTTCAGCGACAAATGACAAAGTGGTTATTTCAAAGAGCACATTGTACAGGGATTGCATGTATTTGCCTTGCCTGAATCTTGCCTTGGTATGTCTATATATTTTACATCGTTGTATGTATTTTATATTTTACTGTGCACGATGTATAATCCTTTATGGACTGGCAGCATCAACACAAATTCTGGCGCGTAACGTAACGCAATGAGTGGTCGTTTAGATTGGGATATGAGTATTTCTGTTCGCGGATGCATTAGGATATTTTCGGATGTGGGCTAATGCAATTTCACGGGCTAGCGGCATTCCTCCAATTTATAGATATATACTTGTTACTTATATGCTTGCTACATATTTTCATTTGTGTCTCGCACCTGACTGTACCTCATACATGTATTTAGCTTCATCCGATTATACAGCCTACCGTTTTGTCATGTAGCTATCAACGCCTTCTACGAAATTGAAAAACTATGTGCCTCAATTAAATATAGGCATAATTAAACAAAGGAATCATTTTATGAAAAGGTCACCACAACAATAAGAGTGACTCTAAGCTATATTATTATTATGGTATTGTATTACTCATTTGTGCGGCAATTATTCGATTAAAATAGGTAAGTAAACGAATGGTGAATGGACACCGTGTTTACTAAAATAATTTAGGTACTTATTTGATACCGTTAAAATGAGTAAGATCCGGTTAGTCATCTTTACGAATACAAACAATTGGTTCAAAGATCTTTTTAATACAAAAACATACAACTTTTAACTTGTAAGTATATTACAAGTTAAAAGTTGGATGTTTTGTAAACAGCTTTTGTAGTATTAGGAGCTACGACTCGTAGTTACAAAGTGTTTTATACTCGTAGCCGACGAGGAGGTACATTTCGATGCATGTGATCAACCGAGCGAGCGAGCGCAGCGTCTCTGCGTGAACTTCGGAAAAAATGGTTTCATATGTTTGTCTGCCGGTCGTATTTCTCAACTGCTTCTCATGATTCCGAAATTTTGTGAGCGGTTTCGACAACTTTTTTTCGTCGAACTTTTTAACTCGTTAAGTTGAGTTAGTTTTTTTTTTTTTTTAATGGCGGAAATACGATTTCTTACCGTTTGCACGATGTGTTCAAATCACAGTGCCACTAGTCTAATAATTTGTGTTGATTGCTTGGACATGTCTTCACAAGGTACTCATTGGTTACTAAATAGTTTTACTAAAACACCATTTATCTATAAGCATTTGTTTCTAAAATAAAGGAAAGCAGTCAAAAAAATATTAACTACTCTATACCGTTCCAAAGTATTTATTATTTGGAGTTTTCTTTCTGCGTCAAAACGAATATCTCAAAATACTCCAAGTTTGTTTAGAACGTTATTGTATGGTTTCTGCGCTGTTGAAACACTTTCAGTATTTCAACATACTTCGTGAAAAGTTAGACAATGAACACTCCTCAACTCTGAAGCTCTACAATGTTGGAACTTTGAGGAAAGTTCGCGTTACGTCTATATTCATTTCATTTGCCTATCACGAGGCATCCAGCCTGCTTTGGTAACTGTTCAGATAGCAACGGCAGAATAACAAAATTGTTGTATTTATTTTAGTATCGTTTAATTCTGAAATGCTGACTGTAGAATTATGAAACCTTATCTCCTAAAGGAACTGAGAGAGTGCTCACACTATCCTGCATATAGTCGTCTGAAGCTGAGGTTTCAGACGACTATATCCAAAGAACAAAAATAAGGACAAAATTATGGAAGGCAGAATGAGATATAGAGATAGATAGTGGAGTTCAAATTAAAAGTATAATTCCATTTTGTTCACCCAAGCAGCAGTTAATCTGTTGAAAGTATCCCTACGTTGCTCTATGAAAATTTAAGGAGTGCAAATGACCAATACGTCATTTTCAGACAGACGCAGCGGTATGCGGTAAAGTAGCGAGACTATACAGACAGAGATGCAAATTAAATAGGGAAATCGGTGTGGAATCAGCACCAACGAAGTTGTTGAACCGAATTTCATAGTTTAATTTTGGAACTTGTTAAGAATACTTTTTTGAAAAGTTCATACTTACTTCATCTACTGGCAACATACATACACTATCTCAGCTCTCACCGGTCAAGTTCATATTGTCTATCTCTATGAGAGACAGGTAAAAGCACACAGTACCCTTCTGAAACTTTGAAGTAACAATGTGGTTTAGTTCTGAAGGTTCTGGAAGATTGTTGGGTAGTCGGAACCTTTAGGACTTTGTCCTCAATGTACTCGTATTCATATTTAACTAGTAGGTAGCCTCAAACTGAGTCCTCTCGACTCCCATATCTCTACAACTTCTAGACCATCTTTACTTACAACTTAAAAATCGTTTGCGTGAACGAATAGTCTACGGAACTCTCGTCGGACAAACATGCCGATTAGTCTCTGGATCCCTCGCTTTGCTTTGTCAATAATACGATACGATACTTTGTAGTAGGGCGCACTAGCGGGTCCAGAGGCCCTTGGATCGGCTAAGAAGCTCAATGCCCTGTCCAACATATCTAATTCACACTCTACAAAAGTCGCAAATGTGTGCCTGTTTTTGTAATGTTGTGTTTACCTACCTTGATACGGGTTACCCTCAGCTCAGTCAAACCCTCCAAACTAAAATCTTACCTACCTTGAAAAAGCTTAAAACCCACAAGTCAAGCCCCCGGCTTATTTTTGTGGAATAACCAAAATCCTGGACCGGCCACTAAGTAAGTCGTGCTAGGGCCTGCTGGATACGTAACAAGTACAAGTAACCAGTTAATTGTTGTTGTTAGTGTAGGTATAAATACACCGTACGTTTTTATTTTCGTCCATAAACATGTCGACGAGTGACCCGCGATAGTTGGGCGAGCGGCCAAACCTGAACGGATTTATAAATTACTCCGTAGGAAATGGAACATCGCCAACGATTATTTCAATGCTTCCTAACGATTTTATTTGTCAATGGCACGGTTTGATTGTTCATAAAAGTGCAATGACTTTAAAAAAAACAGTACCAAGAGATACTTTACTGTACCAATGGGTACCTGTTGGTACTGTTTTATTTATAGTCATTGCACTATATACCTAACTGTAGATTACCTATTTGAAGAAAATCAGTTAAGTAAATATGGATGACTAAAAGGTGAACTTCGTATCACCTTTTAAACCACCCCTGATAAAAAAAACTGACGAACAGCAACAAAGTATTTCATACTCACATAAATGTATTTTGTATTTTTGCAAAATGACGCAAATGCGCTTTTAGATTTCCATACAAATATAGAATTTCGAAATTTTAATTCGTAAGTCGATTAATGACTCAAGTCAGCAAGATTATCTGGGACAGAGAGGCTAGCATATCACCTTATATATAAATTCTTTGTTTGTATAACTGCTTTAGCTACTTAGCACATCTGGCTACAATTAATCAATTCGAAATCAAATTGAGGTTTTGGAATGACCCTTTTGCTAGATATTTGATTAGTAGGTACTTCGTATTAACTGTAATACTAAAGGTATTTTAAGTATTAAAAGCTATAAAGTATATTAGTATGACAGGATGATTATTAGATGTGTTGTAGAATGTTTATGTAAGTTTACCTTTTATAGTTTGTCGAAGTGTTGAAACGCTTGATTTCATACTTTAAATCTTATTTTTTTTTATCTGCTAAAATTGCACACCACGTCCTGTACTTATTCATTGTACTCTCTCTATTATAAGGATGTCTGGAATAGATCGCTTTTAGTGATAAGGCCGCCAGTTGTTAAAGTATGGTTTAGGTTGTTACCTATATTCTTTCATTTTATTTTTATGTCTTATTGTTTCTGATGTGAAGAATAAAGAGTTCATCTATCTATAGATTTTGTTTGTTTTCAAAAGGTTCTAAGAAATGTAGGGATAATCCCACAATAGAGTTGTCGCTATTCTAAATAGAATTCCTAACACACAACCCACATAGGGAATAAATAGGTTAGTGAGTTCTAGGTGACCTTTGAATGCAGGACCCACGCAAGTCTATAAGTACCTCTAGATAAACACGTAACTGCGTACTATGGGGCTATCGTCAAATGAAAGACATCTGACGTATTAGCAAACATACGAAATTTAAGAGCATGCCAAGATTCATGCTTTCTGACGGATGAGATCATAAACCCACTTTTTTAAATTAAGAAGTCGTATTAGTACGCCAAGCACTGCAAAAAAAATTTAAGAATATTTATTAGTTAAGTAAAATAAAATAAATATGTAGTAAAATATCAGCTGAAACAAATAACGTGTTTTTCTTCACAAATGAATTGGCTAATGGAAGTCCGTGCTTCTATGTAACTTTCACGATTCGTTATACGTTTTTAATTATCTAGCAAGAATGTCTATCTTTGTTTGGTTAAGCGCCAAGAAGTATCTTTATAATGTAAAACGTAGTTTCAAGTTCCCCGTGCTTTCAGAAGATTACAAGTTACTTTCACGCAACTTGCAGCTTGCAACTTATATCTGCAGCGTTGCCAGAATAATACGTTTGTAAAATTTTACGTCACTTTTGACCCTGTCATGTTACCTTCATGTTACATGATTCAAATGTTACTTTTACGTTACTTTTGGGACTTGATGAAATATTTTAATTAGTTCTAGCAAACAAAAAAATATCTTGAAACAGTTAACTGTAAACATGCTAGTGGCAGTACAGAGTTTGTCCTTGTATTGCAGTATTTGTGTTTTGACTACTGTTACTAGTTACGTTTTCCACATTAATTAAGAGAAGTGTTTTGTGTGTGTTTTTTGGTTTTATCTACTCTTCCCGTAGTGTTCAGTGATAGATTCATAAATGTTACTTTTCTCGTGAAAATTTTACTTTTTGAGCTGGCTCGTGTTATATTTGAGCATCTGTCACTGGCAGCACTGAATTTCTGCTTTAGACTTTCAGCGGAAATAATGACAAGGGTTAATAAACAAACATTAGTAACTGACAGACTGAAATGGTGGTTGTTAAAATCTCTAATATGTAGAATCACAATTACCTTGTTTAGAGGTGTTTGTTTTATGTTTTATTTTGTGTAGATATTTATTTTATTAAGGAAATAGTATAGTCGGAATAATCGACTAAATCGTACGTGAGTAATTCCCGTGTCATAATCATAATAGATTTTTTTTTTTCGAAGATAACGTGTATAGAACTAGAAACCCCTAGTCTAAAATTGGCATAATTGACGAAATTGATGTTACAACGTGCTTGACGTACCGCGCAGTCGCGCGCACTAGTATAAAAAAGTCGGTCTGCGACTTTTCGTTAATAAACAGTTCGAAACCTAGGCACAATAGTACTCATAGAATAGAACATTTAATAAATTTGGTCAGGACCGGTTTTTTTAGCGCGAGTTTAAAACTTCCATTAGGTCTGTCCCCTCAAAACGTCTTTTGTATTGACTCCATTGAACCTTATCGAATTAATTCGTCCCATATCAAAGCTAAGGCCCCAACAAAGCCGCCGTCATAGTCGGATCATGTAAACGGTATATAAATAGTGGCACGTAGCCCGCATAATTTGTTAAATGGGACGGAATACCCGTCATCTGGTCCCGACGTCCCGTCCGTTCTAAGCTCCGACGAGTTTTAATAAAATTCATGACCTGAGCACGTATTACGTATGTTTACATGTCTTTCACAGACATTTTAAGCATGATAGGTTAGCGGTAATAGCCTAGTTGTTGGAGAAGGCTCGCCTCTCCAGCCTGCGGGAGTGGGTTCGATCCCAGCGGAAGGCACGCGCTAATTTGTTCATTGTGCGTACAAAATTTATTTGCGTATGTCACATAACTGGAGGCTGGTGTATGGTGATAGGCTCACCCCTTGTCACATTTGGGATTTAATAACGTCCGGCGAAGTGTGGGTGTTGCAGTATACCTCTGACATCCCTTTCGGGGGAAAGGCGTGACGATATGTTATGTTGATGTGTTTAAATATGTCTAATCAACATAACATAACATATCGTCACGCCTTTCCCCCGAGGGGGCCGGCAGGTGTAATACAACCTGAACATCGTCCGGCGAAATGTGGGTGACATTTTGCCGGACGATATTCACTCCCAAATGTGACAGGGGGCGAGCCTGTCGCCAAACACCGGGCTCCAATCATGATAGCAGATGTCTAATCAATGTGATCAAAATGGTGTCAATTAATATTTTAACTGGGATCTCACGAGTACATTGTGTTTGATGAATTTTACACTTGACTCGACCTAATTATTACAGGAGCTTTTACAGAGCTTGTTGTTGGAAGACGAATGATCATTTATGGCGACGACGTTTATTCAGTATCCATCCTATTGGTTTTTCTAAGACGGAACCCTCCGAGAAACAATATTTTTTTAGGGTCATGAAGCTAAATGGAAGTTTTATTTTGTATTTTCTCATAGTCCGTTCGCGGTATACATTTCTCCATTCAACATTTTCATAGCTACTTTTTTACCTTAGAAGTGGGTTAGTAGGTATCTTATGTAACACAATTGATTAGGTCTTGATTTGTAACCTAGGTTGTGTATCGTGATTGTGAAAGGCCTCGATCGACAACGAGATTGCTTTTCGCCCGAGGGACGACGAATGGATTCCAATCCATCCAAGCTTCCAGGAACCAGCTTTGTGCTGCTCTATTTTCTTGTAAGAAAAGATGCGGCGAAACATTTGTTCATTTTCCGATGTTTAGTTTCTTTCCATCTTCCAGTAAAGTCATTAGGAAAGAAACAAAATCCGACAGCAAAGTGCAGCTTATGCTAGGACTTTTTAGTCTTATGACAGTTATGAGCATAATCTAGTTATTCTCCGTGGTATCACTAGCGGATCCAAAGAAATTGTTAATTTTTTCGGGATAATTGACCCGAACCAGTACCCTAAGTTCTTTTTTGTACCTCTGTCTACGTGTACGCAAAAAATAATGAAGAGCCGCATTTGTAATATTAAGTTAGAAGTAATAATAGAAAATATAATAAAGCCTTTTTATTTCCCATCCCTTAAGTATAACATGTATTTTTAAATACCTTATCTTGTTCTTGGAGAGGAACTCCTATTTGGGTATAGGCCTCCTTCAGGTTGTTCTAATTTTCCCTGTCTTTAGCTCGTTTATAATCCACTCATTTCCAGCTGTAGTTATGATGTCGTCACTCCATCGTTTAATACGAGTAGGTCGCCCTTTGCGTCTTTTTCCGCTAGGCCCTTTCCATCTTATCTCATCTTATCTTCCATTCTACTGTCCATCGCTTGTCACTTTATCGTGCATATATTGATATAGTTCTATAGTTAGGATTGGAATCCCATAAAAAAAATACAAACCCAACAGAAGGGACAAAAGAACAAGCTATATAAACGTCATTACACACGCGAATAATATTATCCTCTTTTTGAGCAATGGAATAAAATCCAGAATCAGTTGATTCTATTCAGGTAGAAACTTATTTTCCATTTGTAGGTCACCCGGGACGACACGGAATCGACATTGGGACGGAAGGCAATCCAATCAACTTCATTTTAGGTGTGAGGATCAAATACAAAATTGACTTTGGCAAAGTTAAATTATGCTACGAGCTTTCAGATACTTTTATACCGAAATAGCTCTGCCTAGGAGTTCGACCTACACATGATTTTATACTTTCTAGCAAATAGGTTCTATTTACTAGCGGTGCCGTGCCCTACGTTGTTTCCCGCAATCAAAAAGTGGCCTATGTGTTACGTTATCCAGGGTTTAAGTTATCTCTGTTCTAAATGTCACCCAAATCCGTTCATTCGTTTTAGCGTGAAGAAGTGACAAGCTCATACAAACACACAAACTTTCGCTTTTATGATAAAAGTCGTTTTTCTTTTTTTTTATTACTGAATAGGCTTGCGTTTGGCCGCCAGTTGATAAGCAATGATGCGGCCTACGATGGAGCACGCTTGACTAAAAGAAACCGATTCACTCGAGACTTGAAGACACCCAGATTATAAGTGTCAGGGAACACACACTCTGGCAGAGTATTCCATACTCTAGCGGTCCGTATGAGAAATGAGGAACCAAATCGTAGGTACGAGTATGTTGACCATAAAACGATGCCGCTTTTTTGTCCTCTTGGTTGTTTTATAGAATAACTAGCTGTCACCCCGCGACTTCCTTCGCGTTTATTATTTATATACATATATGTGAGCTATCCTATCTGTTAATTTCGATCGAACTGCACACGGTGTGCAAATTTGATTGAAATCGGTTAAGTAGTTTAGGAGTCTATAGCGGACAAACAACGTGACACGTAATTTATATATACGAGTATTAAGAAGATAATAAATAAGTAGGAAGTGGGATTTTCTGTTTTCAACTTATAAAACTGTTTTAACTTAAAACTATAGTGCTATTTTTGTTAGGGTCAACATAAGGTTTTTCTAAACTTGACCCTGTTTCCATTTCTGACATTTTCTTAAGGCCCTAAGTAACAAACACACGCACAAATTTATGCATTTATTAAGCACTAGCGAACCGCCTTCCGGTTTTTTTCTTTTTTTCCGTTAAAATTATCTAACTGATGATGAAAACCGCATGGAAAACCGTTGCGAGGCTTAGGAGAAGTTAGCGGATAAACGGACATAAGCGTGACTTTACTTTATACTATGGAGAAGAAGAGAAGAGATAAGAATAAGCTACTTACTTTTTTGACAAATTATCACAAAGCTTTAAATACACATATCCTAGAGACCTGTGGCCCTATTCGGAGATTTGAAATTCTCATCTCACCTTTTTTCATCCTCGTTGCTCTCGTTTGAAACGTCATAGGTGTGAGAGTGACCAAGATAAAATCTCATATCATCTCACGTGTAGGAATAGGAGATTTGAGCCCTGGAGGGCTATTCTTATGGAGTGAGATTCAATCTCACCATGCTTCGTCCTTGTTGCTCTCGTTTGAATAGTCATAGGTGTGAGAGTGACCAAGATAAAATCTCATCTCACGCGTAGGAATGGAAAGGCTTACCACGAGTTTTGACAGTACATTTCACACTTACACTTTATACATTACACTCCTTACATTTAACCTATTTAATAAACGTTTCCGCCGGGTGCTTTACTAAAATGTATGGAGCCAAACGAAAAAAGTTTTCATAACTGTCAAAACTCATGAGTTTGACAAGGTAAGAGTGCCCACCTAGGGCAAACATTTATGTGATGAACATTTGTGTTTGTTCTATGTCTGGGTGTTAATATCTATTTAAGTATGTTTTTAAAAAATTCTAAGTTTGTATATCTGTCCCCTAGCAGCCATAATACAAGCTTTGCTTAGTTTGGGGTCAGGCGACCGTGTGTGCAAGTGTCCCGAATTAATTAATTTAGAATCTTAACTTTATGTGTCCGATAAGCGTATATTTCTCTAGGACTAGTCTAAAACCACTTAAGGTAAGTACTTAGGTACTTCTTATATTTAGTGCAAGTCTTCTGTCCATTTCGTTTTATTTTATTTTAATACCAATCTAAGTAACGTTGTTTTCTCCTTTCGTAAAGTTCAACGCACTGAAACCGCGTTTCATGAAAATTTTCGGATAAACATGCGCATAATTTCGCGTTGATGTGTTGCCAGATTAAACCAATACTTTACGTAAACAGTTTTACATTTTTGAATAAAGCTTTTTTCAAGCTGTCTGAGTTTGTTCAATGTTTTATCGGAAATAATAATAATTGGCAGGCGATCAGTTAATTCGTTTGTAAAATATAGATACAAATACTATGCTTGTCTGTAAATGTGTGAGTAGTTAAATATCAGTAAATTGTAAAAAAAAAAGATATTTTCTTATTAATATCAAAATATGACAAAGCGAGCAGCGCGAGCGAAGCATCGTTACTTTAGCTTTGACAAAAATACTTCCGTATGTTCTTATACATCTAAGCAACAAGCACGGAGAGAACCAGCCGTCCAGCTCGCATTCCCACCTAGGGCAAACATTTATGTGATGAACATTTGTGTTTGTTCTATGGCTGGGTGTTGATATGTATTTAAGTATGTATTTAAAAATATCTAAGTATGTATATCAGTCTCTGGCAACCATGGTACAAGCTTGCTTAGTTTGGGGTCAGGCGACCGTGTGTGGAAGTGTCCCGAATGTATTAATGTATTATTAATGTATTTATAAAACGATTCTCGTGAAATCTTGGGAGCAGGCTCAATAATTATTCAAGATTTTTATCGATTCAGTTTTTGTAAATTTTACAAAATAGCAGAGATATTATTTTTTTACGTTTTCAGCTCTAAGAGCCACTAGCTAAGTTGGTTCGAAATTTGAATAACTTAGTTACATTTTTGTGTTCCATAAATCTTGACAAGCGCCGTAAACGGTCTTTACGTCTGTCTTTATTTCTGACATAACAATTAACACGGAAATAAATCAATCTGCTCAATAACCGAAACGAATGAGCATCAACACCGGCAGTCCGACCAATTTAGAGGCGAATTGATTGCGCGCATAAATTTCGAACACGTTTTAATCTCTTTTCGTTTCGACTTGAGAGTTGAGATAAAAATAAAACCGAGTAATCTCATACGCGCGCGATGCATTTTGGATTCTTATGTAAGTTGCAGTAGCGGTAGAGCGAATGAAAATAGTATGTATGGATGCGTAAAATGGATGGATGGAACTGCGTAAAAGGTGAAATGAATGAATAGGTAGTGAATTCAGCATAGGTATTCACAATCATGCAAAAACGTTTCGGTTCGGATTCCAAAAAAAATCTACTCTAATTATTCCTATCTCAGTCCGTATTCAAAAGTTTTTAAACGTGATTCATTCTTCCGATCGAATGAACTAGCTATGACATGACTAGCTGCGCCCCGCGGTTTCACCCGCGGTCCCACAGGAACCGTTAGGTAATTTTTTCGGGATAATAAGTACCCTATGTCCTTTTCTGTACCCCAGACAACGTGTATGCAAAAAACAAACAAACTCGCTTTCGCATTTTTAGTATTAGTTACGATTATCTATTCCATTATGGTGACAGGCTCGCCCCCTATCACATTTGGTACTGAATGTCGTCTGGCGAAGTGTGGTTTTTACGCCTCTGCCAGCCCTCTCGGGGGAAAGGCGTGACAATATGTTTGTTCTCTATTCCATCCAAAATTTTTAAAAGCGGAGTAAGATTAGACAAAATTGAGTTTGAAATTTGTGGGACCGGAAACGTTTTCGAATGATTGTTAATAGCACCGCAGATACATAACGAGTAAAAGATATGATTGCAAACGTACCCCATATAAGTATTAATCTACAACCCACCTTACAATAATAAACGGTGTACAGCCTAGCCTCGAAATCGTTAAACAGTGTTTTATCTTTTCGATTAAGTTTAAAATTTAAAAGTGAGAAAAAGACAAATACTACCTATAACTATTCCGAGGATGTAGGTACAAGGATTATTAGTAAAGGGGAATATTTGTAAAAGCTTTTATTTGTATAGAACCTATTCAAAACCTCCAACAAGTAAGTCAATAAATCTGAAACATCTGTTTCAAACATAGTTAATTAATATTTTAGTTAAGTAAATGTAAATTGGTTGTGCTGATTCTGTTGAAATTAGATCGGTCTGTTTTACTTCGACGACGGTGTTCTAAAAAAGATATGATATGATATTCTGATGTGAGTGAAATAGGCTATCCAATATTGTAGGAGACTGACCAGGGGGGCTATTCCTGCGCGTGATATGAGATGAGATTTTACTCGTATCTTGGTCACTCTCACACCTATCACGTTTTAAATGAGAGGAACAAGGACAAAAAAAGGTGAGATGAAAATCTCAAATCTCCGAATAAGGTCCCAGAACGGAAATGATCTACCTACCTATTATAATTCCTTATCATTATTTTTAACCTCCGATGACGTGACCGGGTGTGTGTGTGTGTGTCTTTGTTTGTCTGTCTGTGGCATCGTAGTTCCCGAACGGATGAACCAATTTTGATTTTGTCTTTTTTTTTATTCGAGAGTGGTTTTTAGCTATGTTTTATGAAAATCGGTATGGGGATTGTTTAATTTTTAATTTAACTTTTCTTAGATTTCATCCCCTTTAGCAATAAACGTTGTAAAGCTTCGAAATAGTTCCAGTTTTTTGTCTTTTCGATTGAGTTTAAAAACTTAAGAGTCCGGCGACCACTTTAGACTAACTTCGCATTGGCTTAAGGTTTTCCATAACCATTTCGTCTATAAGAAGATGACGAGCGAAGAGAGCAAGTAAAGATACTGACGAGCCTTTAAAGTTACCTACAGAGTGACAAAGTGGATTTTTAAAATGACTTTTGCACTTCTCTAATCATTCTTAAATAACTAAGAATGTCCCTTGTTTTATGGATTCATTTAAAAGCTAATGATGTAGACAACCTCCCTATGTAATGGAATTTTTGATTTGCTTTGTCTACCTATTGAATAAATCAGTCAAAAGTGACCCCTTAAAAATGCGGATATTTTTCATAGCTCCATTTTCGCTTGAGAACGTTTTTTTTAAAAAAACCATGAACATAGGGCGGAGATATTGTTAATTTAATTGTACATGCTAAATTTCATCATAATCTGACAAATGGTTTTCAAAAAATTTGACAAGCGCGTTTGTATGGAAATTTCAGAGCGTCGCGGCCCTCTTAAAAGAAAGAAAAAGACAAAATACTGTGTAACTATTCCGAGGCTATACAACGTTTATTGCTCAGGGTGCATTGTCATGTTGATCTTATAAATCTTACCTCCGCGACATTTGTGAAGTCTTTGTGTATGGTAAGAGCAGGGCAGGTGAAAATGACGACGTTAACAAATGGATTTCAAAAGTTGAGCTATAGTTAGGTATACAGAAGATTCCTTTCACCTGAATTCCCAAGAAAGTGTAATGTATTTCGGGTGATTGATGTAAGTATATGGGAACGTATGTATGTTTGTCTTAACGCTTTGACCTGTCACGAACAAGAAATTGGCCTGTCACTTTTCGTTCATAAACAGTACGAAACTCAATCTAGACGTTTGAGAACTCATAGCAACACAAGGTTTCTTTCACTAAAAGCTCTTTTTCGTTGTTAAATTTTGAATGTACATTCCACATCCAATGACATGGCTTCCTAAGTACTGAGCCAATCATCGCCTCAAATTCGTACACAGATTTTACAAAATGTGAAAAGGGTTTCGAATATTTTTACCCTGCGGTTGTTATTTAGCTTGGCAGAGATTCTAAAAGGAATCCATTAAAGTTAAATGAAAGCTTTTAGGGTACAAAGCTTTTTCACTTTAACTGGATGGCTTTGAAATATTTATCCGTGATTTTACCGTCTCTTTCTAGATACCCTTGTTTATTCTTGTCACATTTGACATTGTTCACAATTTACTTTTAATTTTCCAGAAAATTGTTCGAATTTTGCGAGGAAATTTAGCTAGGAAGCCTTAAGGAAGTAGGAACAGTTCACGAGTTATTCTGAAAAGAAATTATTTTCGCAACATTATTTTAGATAAAATAAAAAAATATTACCTTCTCTTTTTTAAAATACAAACAAATAAAAAGGGTACTGTACGATAAATGGGTCAGCGGTATTGGTGTGGGTCTGTGTGGGTAGTGGAAAAATGGATATATCGGGCATGAATAAAGACTGTATTTTGTGTACAGTTATTTTATCGAATAACTACGTACTTTTTTTTCCACGTAAACTGCCATCAATCAGTAGCGGCTATAATCAGTTCAGTTATGCTTCATAGGAAATTTGGTTTTAGAGGTCATTTGTCTCAAGCAACCATCATAACTAGCGAGATTAGTTTTTCGTTTTAGTCGTCTAACAGCGTGGGAGCTTGGTCAAGGTGTCAAGCAATTCAATAGTCAAAGGATTTGAACGTATGGATAAGCTACGCAGGTTGGTTAAAACTACGTACTGGTACGTAAATCGTAAAAGATAAGTATGTACTATAAAACTGACTATGTACCAAACACTATATTTGTTAGGTTTAGCGTGAATCTCTACCACACAGCACAAAGGTCAGCGCTATAATTAGTACCTGTATCAGCATAATACAATCTACACATGCATTATTTATAATACTCATGCAAATACAACATTTTTATCGAACAGATACCTAATCTTCTTAATGCGTTTCATTAGTGCTTCGTTTCGCCTAATCTCTCCGTTTTATGAATCGTTAAGTGCCCAATGTTTAGAGTAATGTGTTTTCAAGTGTTCCTGGTAAGACTGATAGGAGGATTTTTAACGGAGGAGTAAATATACAGATCATGTCTAATCTGTATAGGTATAAGCATAAGTAAACATTTATATAGGTGCTTCAGGGCGTAGAACATCTGTGGCATCACCACCAGCCGCCTTGTTTTTTTTTTTTAATCAAAGTTTGGGTATCAAAGGGTAAGAAACACTTATACAAACAAAACATTTCTAGTACATAGATGGTATCCATAAAGTGTCATATTCCTTATATTGAGATTGAGATGGAGATAAAAATCGTCAGATCGGCACTATGAAAATAATGAAAAATGCAGTTATTACGTGTATATGCATTTCACTGTGCATTAATGCTATTTTAATTATTATAGTAATTGTTCTCATATGACAATTTTTCCTCTTAATATTTTGGGAACGTGACACTTAAGAGTACCATAGATTGATATTTTCTGTTTGCACAAGTATACCCTACTCATATAAGTATACAAACTTACTTATTTCAACGTGCGCAGAAACTTTGATAATAGAGAGGCAGGTGGATATGCCAGTTTTCAAAGAAAAAATATTCGAACCCTTTTTGGGCACCATTCCAAACGGGAATGTCACGAAAATTTTCGACGAACAGCTAAAGGTGTCTATCATACCTACGAGTACATGCTGCTGTAAAGGATCGATGACATAATCGCTAAGGGCCACCTGTTATTCTTTCTAGACGTAGCAAAGTTATATAGAGCTAGCTGTTACCCGCCACTTCGTTCGCGTTTATTCAGAAAATAGTATCCAAAAACCTTCCTCGTGAAATACTGTAACTAATAATCAAACTTCATCAAGTTCAGTTTTGTAATTGTCGAGCCAGGATTACACAAATAACACCACAACGATCTTGATTTAACAATTTATTCTTCTAACAATAGGTCCTTTTCATCGATTAGTCAAAAAATACGTTTAATACAACCGGATTATTTCTCAACGAACCTTTCTGCCATCTTCCTACTTTTTTAATTATTTATATCAATGTTGCCGTATCTATAATCGAAAATTTGTCAACAATCAATATTCTACTAAAGATAATAAAACTCTTTGTACATTTGTATCTGACGTGGCCCAAGTGACATGGCGTGTGGAAGGTTGGTGTTGCTCGCTAACAGTTTATTCGTGAAAAGCCTACAAACAGATAGACAGACAGCCAGAGTTACTTTCGAATTTATAATATTAGTTTAGTACATTGAGATCGATGCATGAGGTTCTATTAAAATATGCATAGTTATTAAACATTCCAATAAAATTCAACTTTTTTTTAGTCCTGCTTATTCTACTTATTTCAAATGAGTCACACGGAATTTTTATTAACATACTACTTTGTACAGGATTACTTATCAGACGTCTTGTAATCTGAAAGTGATGACAGCGCTGAGAGTAAGAAAATACATTTTCTTTTTAAAAGGCTACATATTTTTTACAGAATACTTAGGTACTTACTCACTTCCATATTTTTCTTCAAAACTAATTTGAACTTGCGAACTTTGAACTGCTTACAACAGTCAAACAGAAAACGGAGAGTCTATGCTTAACAGTAGGCGATTACATGCTGAAATTACTGAAAATGATTATAATTAAAAGCGTTGTATGGTTTACCTCGTAAACGTAGCAGATTTAACGACACCAAAAACAGAATCTGGCCATAATGAATTTCCATCCAACAAAAGGTAGCTTAGAGCTATATACAAATTGCCTTTTGAAAGGTTTCCTTTACGAATTCAGGACTTCAGGCCACCAGTCCGTTTTCCGGGAAATCCTCCAACAAAACAATCCAAAACAACAAGCTGTTTGGTCCTACGGGTCTCCACTATCCCTTTGTTGCCTTATCAAAGGATTTTGTGGAATTAACAAGCAAAGCGCGAACTAGCTTCTGTAATTAAGTCGTTGTGACCTGACTAGTACTTAATATGTCCTAGAATTTCTCTGGGTAACGAATTTTCTTAACGAAATTTCTTTTCTTTAAGAAAAACGGAAAACAGAAAAAGAGAAAACAATTATGTTGGCTAGCTATTTTTGTATCTGAGGAAGGTTTACTTAATCTTGGCTCAGGCGATGTGGTTCTGGTCTATTACTTATATTCTAATTACTTACCCCAAATGTCTGGTCTTAGCTTAGTTTAATTACCCGAATCTCCAATTAGCTGAATGAACCATTTGTCCGACAAATGGTTTATTTGGATATTTAGTACTATAGTATTCAGTACAAGTGTCCTGTTTCTCTTTTACTATAGGTGTACTCTCTTCGTTACTTACCTAATACTAGTCCATTATACTGTTACTGTTTGTCAATCTTTTGTGTGGTTTTAAAGAAAAAGCTATCCATCTACATAACAATAAAAATGTATCTACATACTTTTGTTGGCGTAGGCCTCCCACAGTTTTGTTCATAGTTTTTAAACACTTTTTTACTTTTACATACTTTTGTTATTATAATCGTGCTAACGCTGCATCGTTGTTCTGTAAGATGGATTGCGTGCTGTCGTCGGTAGTATCAATCATCAGCTTTAGTTATTGGATCTCGCTGCCACTCTGACAAATTGCCCGCTCCTGTGCTATTATGATGCTTATTCAATTAAAATTTAATGCGGGATGTCGGAATTCGCTGACAGTAATTTATGCGATGTCCTAATACACCGTTGGTAAAAGATCATTGGATTTAATTTCACTGTTCGTACGAATCAGCGATTACCGAGCGAGTACCGCTTCTTTGTGTGAAATATTTAAAAATGTTTTTCGGAATGAAATCGCATTATTTGTTCGTACGAGCAATGACCATAAAGACGCCCGCTACCGTCTAATTTCCCAGAGCCTGTGTCATATACATTTTGATAAAAAATACAATCCCTTCCTCAGATATACGCAGATGAAGACCAAGACATCACCAGCCTGGCTGACGGCAGCAAGAAGAAGGACAAGCCTCAGTACGACTCCTCGCTGGAGAAGCTCGGAGGGCTGACGGTGCTGGAGGATGACAACCTCGGCGATGATGAAGATCCTCTAGAGCTGGAAACCGACGAAGAGGAGAGCGGGGACTGGTACCCTGAGGCTGACTATGACAGCAGAGCGGATAAGGTAGAGTTTCCCTTGTTTTGTCTGTCTTGTAGCGCACTTGGTAAGTTAAGTTTTAACTTGACAGTCTTTCTTGATCCGAATTCTGACTAGGTTTTACTAGATATAAACGAAATGTGTATGACTGTACCTACATCAGTCACTGTGCGCTACATTTGAATGTAATAGAGGTAACAGACGTTCAAGTAGCTAAACGTCTAACTATGCAAATCGTGAAATTAGCTAAACGTCCAACGTCAAAACTTGTAGTGTACTCGTGCACATGATTATGTGTTGAGGCTGTAATCACTACGTTAAGTGCACACGCGCCTAAAAATATCATCACCGTAAATGTCAGAACCAAAAATAGGCAAATACGGCGGTCATTAAAAAACTAACCGTGTAACAGACATTACACTATCTAATTTGCCGGACGCTAGCTGAGCTAGCGTGCTAAAATTGGATAGTGAAATGGCTGTTAGACAGTTAGCAAACAATTTTTTTCTATTTCACGGGCATAGCCACGCTAAGTTAGCATACTGCAAATTGGATAGTGTAATGACCACTTAAGTGTAGATACCTATGTAGGTATAGGTGAGTTAATTTATTTTCATTTACCTGTATTTAAAAACTGTTGATCTCAGATTGTTTACAAAAATAAATGTTTATTTCAGTAAATGAAAGCTTTTCAAATCGCTTCGTGGGCGAATAATACGTCTTACGTATTTAATTAGCGCCGTCTGAACATCAAAATAAGCTTGAACATCAAAAATAAGCCGAGTATCATTATAATTTTGTTATTCTATTTCTTGCTCATTCTGATCTGAATGCTTTCTAAAGAGTACAGAAATAAATAAGCCGATATTCATTTTATTTCTCCTCATTTTCATTTGATTTCATATTATTTCTCAAATATAATTGGTGTATAGCGACAGGCTCGCCCTTTTTCATGTTTGGCACTGAATATCGTCTGGCGAAGTGTGGGTGTTGCAAAACACCTCTGCCAGCCCCTTCGGGCCTTCGGTGAGAAGGCGCGCGTGACGATATGTTATGTAATTTCAATGCTATTCAAATATATGAATCTTGTCAACATGCAAAATACAATATCCAAAATTGGTATTCATATCGCTTCAATATCAATTTGTCGCAAATCATAAACCTACCTAATAACATTACGTCCTCGTGTAGGTCCGAAAGTTGATACCAATCTTATTTTGTTGAAAGGTATCAGTCCTTCCCAAAAACTTGGTAAATAGAAAATAATAACAAGAAGATTTCCTCTTATTTTGTTTCCATTAGGTACCTGTTATATTTTGGTAAGTATTTAGGTAGTAAGTAAATAACGAAACCAGGTATCTAAAATATCAAATTGTATCTTTTGTCTGCGGCTTTACTCGCGTTTATATTATAAGTCATTATCAATTATAAGTTTCTTACATTGACAGAACTTTCAGAATCACTTCTGTAGTTCCTGAAACTTTACAAAATACCTAACTGTAATTTTTTAAACATTTGTAAAGTTGTAAGATGTGATGAAGTAAACGTGTCGTGTTACTGTACAATTAAATAAAAGTTACTAGCGACCCGCTCCTGCTTTGCACGTGTTTTCTTCTTACTACCTCCAATGTTATCGGAGCCTGTGTTGTCTGGGATTCTGCTTTTCTGCTTTGCACATTACGTTATGAACCTTCCAAATCCTTCCATGAAAGATTTTAAATCCGTTGTGTTATTTAGGAGAAGTTAGCGGATATGCAGACAGACAGAACTTGACGGAAAGTGACCTCGTTTTATATACCATGTCGAGGAGAGAAAATATTTATACAAATTTTGCAGGTGTTTACTTTTTATGTCAAATTTTAGCCAAAATAGGCTAACATTACAATTACAAATTACAGAGGTTGTTTTGATCAGCAGACGAACAGTACCTGTAAACCGATTCTAATAGCGTTGAAGCCCGTAAACATCTCTAAGCTCCATTGCCTTCGCGCGTCGCTACGCAATTTAATATGAAAATCAATACAGTCTGTATAATCTGCCTCGAGCTTTCAGAAAGTCTTTAATATTTCACACAACTGACAACAAACTCGAATAGAATACCTACTACTAATGACTCTTTGAGCTGTAGACCTTGCGGCCGAAATTTGTCCTCCTCTTCAGGTCGCATTCCAGTACCGATTCTCATGAATTTTTGTGAGTAGGTTCGATTATTAATTATAAGTAATAAATAAATTCGGGACATTGTCACACAAGGTCGCCTGACCCCAAACTAAGCAAAGCTTGTACCATGGCTGTCAGAGACTGATATACATACTTAGATATTTTTAAATATATACTTCAATAGATATTAACACCCAGACATAGAACAAATACAAATGTTCACCACATAAATGTTTACCCTAGGTGAGAATCAAACCCACGCCCCCAAGCTCAGAAGGAAGGTTCACTATCCACTGAGCCACCAAGGCAGTCAATAATAATACATATATACTGAAGACGTACCGTTCCGAAGACGGGTCTGAGCAATAGCGCACTTGTAGCGCCTTTTTTTTTTTTTTTTTTTTTTTTTTTTCGTGGGGGAATGCCTTTACACATCCCCGCTACGCCCCGGGGGAGGCGGAGCGGGGTATGTCGGACTCGGTGCCAGAAGGGCACCCATACCGACTAAACCCCCACGGTGTCCCTCGTCGCCGGCAAAAGCGGGGTCACAGGACCACTTGCACATTCTCTGTAACCCCACCATGCCGCTGTCCGCAGCCGGACTCACCTCAGGAGGGGATTACCTCCCCCCTTCAAACGGCTCGAGCGATGCCCAGGACACAGGGCATTGACTACTCAGGAGACCTCTAATAATTTAGGAGTGTCGGATACCCCCGTATCCTACACCCCAGGGCCTCCTAGCGGAGAAGGAGTGCGCGCCCGACTGGCTCGCCTCCGTCTCCGCGCCCTCCGGCACTTGTAGCGCCTCACTCAACTGCCGTCTTTGTACTTCTTCACTCTACATAACTTCAAGGCTAGAGTGAATAAGTACCATAAAGGTCGTCGTGCTCCATCTTAGACCACACCGTCGCTTAACATCAGGCGAGTTGGTGGTCAAACGCCGACATATTCTACATTAAAAAAAAACTATATTTTTATAATTATCCAACCTACTCACAAAATTTCAAGAGAACCGGTTAAGCAATGCGACCAGTGGCCCTATTCGGAGATCTGAGATTTTCATCTCACCTTTGTTCGTCCTTGTTGCTCTCGTTTAAACGTCATAGGTGTGAGAGTGACCAAGATAAAAATCTCATCTCATCTCACGCGCAGGAATAGCCCTCCTGTAGAAGAAGACAAAGATCCGATGGAAATCGGACATACGAAAGCATTTTTTACAAAACTGAGAAAGCAGAGACGCTTCGCTCACTCGGTCGAAAATGCACAATAATATTATATATACACCTAAACCCTTACTTTATTTGTAAGTAGGTAATTAAGATTTCAAACACAAATAATAAATCAACGTCTCGTAATTTTGTTCTCTCTGTAAACATAATTTAAATTGCGACCTAGAATTTGTACTTATAATTTAAGGATATACTCTTTTTTAATAGGAGTAATATTACCATGTATTTATGTATTAGGTCTGGAGTCTAGAGCATGGCTGCGTATGGGGCGAGGTTTTTCTTAGTTTTATTTTGCTGAAAGATGGCTATTCTGTCTCATGAGAACAGAATGCCTAACAGAGCAAAAAACACCTAATTTTGAACAGAACAGCGAATACTAAATCAAACGTAGGTATTATTTGTGTTATAAAATAGTTATGCAACGTGTACATTGGCAAACAAAAAGCCAGGCTGTTCATGACGTATTCAATGTGCATTCACCCCAAATTCCGACTAAAAAAAAACACAAATATGTTTTAAACTCAAGAGCAAACACTTGAGGTTCAAGTATCCGTTTATTTTTCGAACAAATCAGACCGTCTCAGTTTGTTTGTATGCCAAATCGAAACAATCATCGGCAAGCACTTATCGATCGAAAGTGGTCTTCATTCGATGATGTATCGTTTTAGCCACGTGCCTACTTATTGTCTTGTACAGTGCGACCTCAAGTACGACCAAATTATCTGTACAAGTGGTGAAATGAGGGAACTAAGGTTTTCTACAGGAGCTTTGTATATGTTGTTAAAAAATACGATGGTAGCTCCTCAGTCAGATGTACGTAAAATTTGGCCGTCCCGTATACTTTTCACCGAGTCTCTTTTATAAACAAAGAAACTTACCGATTGATTTATCTTTTCTTCACAGTGGATTACGGATGAATCGTTTTCAATAACGGAAACTCAATCGATGCCGTGTCGGGGCCATTGAGCCGAGCATTCAGAAATGTTGAGTCTTTTCCGATATTTCGAGAGCAAAAATGATATTAAATGCCTTGGTATTTGAGATGTTTCTTATCATGTTGCAAAGAAAATACTTGTTATTGATGTTCAATTTCACGTTAGTAATGAAATTTCTTTTCAATGTCGAAATTGAATTGCGAGAGCTTCTTTTAAGTGAAACCACTTGACTCAGATTGAAAGAAGACATTACCAACGAGTATATTTATTAAATAAAAAAAATTAAATCAAGCTACAAATTCTAGCCTAATGTACAAAACGACAGACGTCTGTCAAGACACTTTTTTGACAGACAGACAACAGAGTGATCCTTTATGGGTTCCGTTTTTTTCCTTTTGAGGTACGGAACCCTAAAAATAGGTCAATATCTAAAGTTGGTCGAGCTGTGTCGAGCGGTAGTTTAATTAGGTGCCATAGAAACAGACAAAAGTACACATTCTCACATTCATCCCAAATTCGAAAATTATAACTTTGAGCAATCGGATACATCAAAATTACAATAGCATGAAGCTCTATCGTAATTAGCCACTTTAGACAAAGCGTGAATCGTATATTTTTTCTTATAGTTTATTTACCTACTCTTTACTTTTTTAAAGAAAGCAAGTTATATCGTAGCGCTGTCTTGCGTTAGATGACAGACTATTACTATTTGTTGACACTGGCAGCTTAAAGCTGATGCACGTCTTATTTCAGTGCACTTTGATTTGTGTGTTTTTTTTAAGTAATTGTCAAGTCTTTGAAGCAATTAACTGACGCGATTTTCAAATTATCTTAGTCAGCAGTCTCTACTCTTAATAAATTTTCAGATTCTAGTAGTACAGTATGATCAGTGCTGACCCAAAAAAAAAGAACTGAAATAAAAAAATGGAAAAATATGGGAGAGATCTTTGTACAGCAGTGGGACTAGGTAACAAGGCTTTAAAACAAGCATCATAACTAATATAAGTAGTGGCTCTGTGAGTTGTAGACTTCGCGGCTGATGCCTGTCTCCACTACACGTCGCATTCCTCAACTGATTCGCGTAAAATTTTGTGAGCAGGTTTGAAAACTGTACAGGATTGTTTGGTAGAGGCAATTTTTTTTTTTTTTCAAAGTGGAGGAGAGATGATTTTATTTAATTAAACGCAAACGAAGTCGGGTAACAGCTAGTTGTTTATGAAGTCCATGCTCGTTTTCAGATCGGAACAACGAACATGGTGCATCTGAAGCCGGAAGACTTCACGGACTCGGTGGTGACGAAGCAAGCTCTGCTGCACAACATCCGCGAGATCCGGCGCCTGCTCAACGAGAACCCGGAGAACCCGGACTTGCCGGGTGAGAACCGATTAGCTCTAAACTTAACATCGTCACCTTTACCCCGAAAGGGCTGATAGAAGTGTGTATGCTTTGTTGGAGCTATTATTTAAATAACTAATAACTTTTAAAACTTGCATTGCCATCTTGAGATCAATCCATATGAAAAATGTCATGCAAAACCACAGTACAAAATATAAGGAATAACAATGTCACTGTCACTAAACTACTAAGGCCTGATTTCACCAAACTAGAATAAGTCTTATTCCAAGTATAAAACTAATATTTACCCTCGGATTACCATGTTTTCGTCTCACCAACCACTTATCCTGAGAATATCAAAGTTATACGAGAGTAACTCTTATCCCACCAATTTTGGAGGAATATTAGGAATGTTAATTACGTTCCATATCTGACAAGGTGTATTACAACACCCACACGATGACGATATTCAGTCCCAAATGTGACAGAAGGTGAGCCTGTCGCCAATCGCTTTATACAGGGCTTCAGTTATTTAGCAGTTCTTTGGCTATTAGTTATTTAACTTTCTTGGCTGGTTGCTAGGTTAATTCCAAACAGCAGGATCTTAAATGGCCGCTTTGAGTTAAGCTTTGAGTAAGTAATTCATCTGACAACGATTCGTAGAATTATTGCTTGCCAGATTATTAGTAATTCTGCTTATTTTTGTAAAATAACTAATTGATTTGGTGAATCATAGCCACTTCAATTAACTAATTATTGGACTTATTTCTGTTGATATTATTGTAGAACAATCAAACAGCGAAATGAATTGCAATAAGACCACATTAATGTAAATTTAAAGATCACATTAAAAAAGTGGCTTTTAAGTCAAGCTGCAAGCACATATTGAACTAGCAGCGATTTAATATTCTGTCAAGAAATGATATCTAGTGGACCATGTTCACTAAAATTTAACATGGCGATTAAGATTAGGATTTTTACATTTAATAAAGTAATTGTTAGTTTAGTATATGTAGTTCGTTTTACATGGCGATTATTTTATTAAGCTGACCGTTGTTGATATTTAACTTATTGAAGAGCTGTCAAAAACAGTCGGTTAAAAACTGTAATTGCTTGTTTAAAAGTCCGGCGACGCTCTGGAAATTTCCATACAAACGCGCTTGTCAAATTTCTTGGAAACCATTTGTCAGATTATGATGAAATTTAGCATGTACAATTAAACGAACTATATCTCCGCCCTTATGTTCTTGGTTTTTTTAAAAAACGTCCTCAAGAGAAAATAGAGCTATGAAAAATATCCGCATTTGTAAGGGGTCACTTTTGACTGATGTATTCAATAGATAGACAAAGCAAATCAAAAACCCCTTTACATAGGGAGGTTGTCTACATCATTAGCTTTTTAATAAGTCCATAATACAAGCGAAATTCTTAGTTATTTAAAAATCATTACAGAAGTGCAAAAGACATAAAAAAAATGAAATTGCAGTTTGTCACTCAGTAGGTAACTTTAGCAGCTCGTCAGTATCATTACTTGCTCTCCTTGGTCGTAGTCTTCTTCTAGACGAAATGGCTATAAAAAACCTTAAGCCAATGCGAAGTTAGTCTAAACTGGTCGCCGGACTCTTAAGTTTTGATAAACTTTGGGCTTAGTCTTGTTTTGTTCAATTAGTCTTACAGTCTACGCTCTTCATAACAGATCAACTACCTACCTTGCCCTTTGTAATAAATCAAGGTTATACTTACCATGTTTGGCAATTGATAAAGTCGAAGCACTTCATGTTTACTTAACTTTACCTATAATATTTAATATAATATTTGGGACACTTGCACACACGGTCGATGATGATGTCGAAAAACATGATTTTTTGTTCGAAATTGATAACGGCAACAGGTAGACGCTTGAAATATTCACAGAATATTTAGTTAGGTACATATTCACTTTAAAATAAATATTTAAATTGAAATGAAAAAAATATTTAAGTGGGCTCCCATTCAACAGACATGATTTTTTTGCCGTTTTAATAGATAATGGTACGGAACCCTTCGTGTGCGAGTCCGACTTTCACTTGGTCGGTTTTTTTCATTATTCCCAGAGTCCAATAGTATTAGGAGACTTAAAAGCAAAATTAAATTAGCAGCTCAAGTAAAAAGAACAAACAGTCTCTTCACCAATTTTCTATCCTGAAAGATGTTTTCTTGAAAAAACAAAGTGAAATGGCTAACAAAGTTTTTAGACAAGAAAATAATCTTAAGGTTTGATCTGAAGAATTAATATTATAATTAAATCTGATTCAAGAAAGTTCTGTAAATTTCTGTCTGCTTTTATAACGACACTAGTCGCGCCTCGCGGTGGTTCCCGCTATTCTACATTTTACCAGGATTAAAGATTATGTGTTTTGCCCAGGGCCTGCGCCATCTGCGCTTGCCTAATGCCCGGTACGCTGTCGAGGCCTCAGTGGCCAACAGCATAGAGCCATTAAAAAAAAAAGATTTAGCCGTGGAAAATCTACAAGCAGACAGAGTTACTTTCGTTTCTAAATTATTAGCATGGATTAGCATGAAATGCCAAACCTGAGTTTCGATTAATGTTTTATTGTTTTTATAATACATATTATTAGCATGGATTAACATAAAATGTCAATAGTTGATTGTCAATACTGTAGGTACAAGTTGCACATATGCACGTAGATACAACGGAATACACTTATCATACTCATAGCTTCTGGTTTCCTAGATCTCCTGCCCTCGACGGAGGCCACGAGAGACCCCAAGGACGGCCGCCCCAAGCGCAGCGTGTTCCCCGACTCGCCAGCAGACGCTGTAGACGAGTTCGCAGCACCCAGGGTCATGACCAAGCCTGAGGACAGGTAATTACTACTGCCATAGCTGCTTTACTGATCTTCTACTTTTCTTGGAGGCTGTTTAGGAAGTTATAAGGAGAGCCATTGAATTTATTGTTCTGCAATAGCATTTTCCCTACAATGTCCACTTCCACCCTCCTTCCCCTAGACATCAAAGCCACTAAAGAACAGACAACTTAATGCCATCCCAGACTATAAAATAACCTGTAGCATACAGTATACAGTCTGTCTATAGTATATTATCTATTGAAGAAAGATAGCGGGCGCTTTACGATGCGGTGTAACGGAAACCTACAGGAAGAGGAAAATGCTCCTCTAAATTTCCCAGAGGTCTTCCTCCGGTAATCGCTAGTCGGATGAGTTCCTTATTTATCCCGGTTGCTTTCCGTCGCGTCGCGCAAAGACGCAAGTCACCGGGCGGCTTTAGTTTGTGTAATCATTAAAAGCTCTGTATGATCATGACAGCTCTCTTATGTCATTATCTGTTTATCATCTTCATCATCATCCACATCCTTCTGTATCCCACGATTGACATTGAGCGACGACGAATCGTATCGCTGCGCAATAGGGTTCATGGTCGCGCAGGGTCAATAACAAGACGTAACCATCATGACAATAAGGTGTCATGGTAGTTCACCATGCAGGTCTCTCTTTTATCATGTCATTTGCCTCGGTTCTGTGCCAAGGTTCGACCCGCGATTTCTACAATATCGATCTATTGCTATTAATATGTTACGCGATATACACCTACTTATTATTTATAATATATACCTACCGTTATTATCCTTATATCGTAGTGCATGCCGGCTCTAATGACAGCGCCGTGCTCTGAGGAATGCGACTGAGGTGCCGATCGAGTTTCACTTGGAAATACCTACCTACGAGCTGGGCTGGGAATACTAGTTCAATCTAATTCCTTCTCGAACATTCTAGAAAGTTTTATGATAAGATCAAAATATGATTTAAGTAAGCATGTTAAAATAATGAATTGAGCAGGTAATAGAAGAATGTGCTTCTACAAAAAGAGGCTCTGTCACAAGATGTGTTGCGATTCGTGTAGCCAGTCCTTACGCATTGTGCGACCAGACCGTGACCCATACCTGATTTAAATTCATATTACACTTCCACTATCAGTAACAAAAATTCATCATAGATAAGTCATATATCAGACTGAGGTCATTAAAACGTTTCATTGCCTTTTCAGTTGAGTAACATTAAACTTTACTTTAGTCAAAAAGCAAATTTATTTTTACAGCATTAATTTTAAGACCCGCGTCAACATTTTATTCCAAGTTTCCCGGAAGTTTCCGTTAGGTATACATAACTAGCCGTAATATCTTCCTTTGAGCGGAAAATATCTTTTTAATGAAAACATCAAAGCTACTCGTCACTAAAAGACGTCGCAATATAACGAAAAGAAGCTTATTCAGTAGTAGCATAAAGTGCTATGAAGCAGTCTTTAAGCTTTTATAAGCTTCTCCAGGTAAAATGTATCCTAGAAATAGGTCAGGAAATTTCCAAAGCTCAAAATCTGTACAAGAACTTTGCAAAATATGAACTCTTTTCTGTCACACGTTTCTGTCTGTGCTTTCGATAAAGCACAGACAGAAACGTGTGGCAAGATTACTATTTGTTAGTTCACTGTCTTGTTTCAAGTAGCTGGTAGGTATGTATATTAATTGTGTAAAATTCTTGTTAGTCTAAACTCCATATTTGATAATGTTTTTGGTTCGTACGTTTTAATGAGTTGTTGGCTATGGTTCGGTATTATTTGATTTTAATTTTAGGTCTAATGAAAGGACGTAAGATATTTCCGGCCGTCCGTTCGAAAATCCGTTTAGTAGGAGAGGCTGAAAGATTTTTTTCCGTTACGCCGCTCCGCCTTATAAGCCTAATAACACATACAGCTTATTTGAATTTCATTAACTCATTTATTTGTATAATTTGAGCTCGTAATCACTTTAGATTCCTAAAACAGTGGGTCACGATGATATTGGTGTCGATTCTATCGTACCACATATAAACTAGACTGACCTACTTAATTAAAATTGCTTGCATCTCTTTTCATTTCAATATGTGAGAAAAGGATGACACCACGAGCTGTCTTTAGTTTACAAAAAAGGTACGACTTGATTGGTATTTTTTTATAATTAAAGCTTTTCCACCCCGTCTAAAAACTTCTATGGGAAACGTAATCCGCCCGCAGCAATTAAAACTTGGATTCTGTTCATTTGCGTTTGTTCGTAAAACGTTAATTAAAATGTTTTAATGACTACCATTCAGGGGACGTAACTTTAGCAAAGGTGAAACTCGAAGCTAGGGCCTATTCCGTCTACCGCCCCTAAGCCTTTTCAACTAGAACTTTTCAACTAGTTGAATACGGTTGGGCTTTGTATCAGGGTGTCGTAATTAAAAGATAATACGACGTGTGTTGGCTGAGCGAAGACTGCCCAGAAACCCTAATTATTTTGATTTCCGTCGACTTTTAATTAGGTTACCAAAATTATCACCTACGGGATTAAACATTGAATAAATTGTAAAAACTTAGTGCGTACGTGTCACGAAAATTGTCATAGGAACATTGTGTTATACAGGGTAATAGGTAACTCACCAAAAACCTCTTAAGGGTTCATTGTACTCGTCAATATGAACAACTTTTACTATGAAGCCAATTCTGTAATCGCGAAAAATAAACAGCTGTTCCATACATTTTGTCTGAGGTGATTGAACTTTTTGTATGGAACAGCTGCTTTTTTTTTCGCGATTACAGGATTGGCTTCATAGTAAAAGTTGTTCATATTGACGAGTACAATGAACCCTTAAGAGGTTTTTGGTGAGGTACCTATAACCCTGTATAGGCTTAAGTCTTTGTTCTGTCTAAATTTAAAGTCGCAGTTGTCCCAGTGTAACAATTCAATGAGTTTTAATGTCTGTCTGTACCTAAATAATGGTAAACTAGATAGCAGGTTAACATCTCTAATGTAGGTATAAATTATCTAACTTTGTTTTGCATCATTCGCACGCAACTCTGCAATGACGTACGAACGGGAAACTTACGTAGAAGCTGTTCATGATCATAAATCGTCTTCGTGCGTTTGACAGCGAGCGGGGAAACCGCATTATTTGTTTGTATGTACTATTCCTGGACGAAGAGTTCTCGGAAACTGAGGTAGATTGAGAGCGAGCAATATTAAATTGGTATCGTGTTTGCTTCCACTGGTAATTTGATGAGGAGAATAATATTTATTGTTCTGAAATAGTTATGTAACTTCACGTATTGTATATTATTTCCGGCTGTATTTTTAATTAAGGAATCAGCTATCTATAACATAGGGTTGTTCAAAAGCTAATAGAGTCTTAAAAGGTCCTTCTCTACATACCTGTGATGTCTTGGGTGTTCCAGTAGATATCCATAGGCGAGGGTCGGTTTGTCTACTTTTATGTAACTAATGCCATAAAAAAATGGATTTATCATAGATTTTCTGAGTATTTACTGAAAATGGTTTTTTTTAATGATGAAATATATCTCTTATCTTTTACATTGCAAGTAAAGCTACTGGTAAGCCCTCATTGTTATAGGGGAAAAAATGAATTGAAAACGTCCTCAAATTTCAGTTGATTAAAAATATTACCGTTGTTTCAGGCGCGTGCCGAAGAAGTTCGACAGCAACCTGGAGCACCCGACGAAGACGGCGCTGCACACCGTCACGCGCACCGTCAGGAACAGTGATAATGAGGTAACTTCTCATAATACCTACCTACCCTAGAGATGACTACCCATGATATATAAAATGGGTGTTTAAGGGGTCTGCTTCCTTTAGCGTTTTGTCGTAATACGACAAAAGAAATCGTGGAAAATGTATAAATGTGCACGCGCTGGTCCGTTCTCATAGCAATAGTTTTTGGTTGTGACAACGAATCGAATAGCTATTGCCGCCAGCTTACTGTAGGTAAATTTTTGTACCTGCGGACCCCGGCCTCACCCCATTTGAAAGCTATAGCTACGCCTTTGGTAGTACCCACGATCCAAAAAGCAGGGTCTTGCGTTCCGGAACTTGACACCCAACTACGTCACTCATCATCGCAACCGTCTCTCTCGGACTTGTAAATGACTTGTTCCGATCTTGCTTATGCATCAATTTACGTTAAATACATGTCACTTTTGTGACTTTTTTTTGCCTTCAATCGCTTGTTTTACCATGCTTGCACCACCCATGTTACTGGCCCTCGATTCTAATAAACAATAGTGTCAATTTCCTCAAATTGACACTTATTTGTATGCCAGAAGTACCTAAAGTAGACAATTCAATAACAATTTAAAAGTAGCCGCTTATAAGAATCGAGGCCCTGATCTAAGACAAGTTTCCTGTTATTACGAAGTTGTTTGATCCGATGTTACAAAGTTCAATCTCAGCCTTCCTAAGTCCTCACTAAACATTATATAAGCACTCTCGGTACAAAGGCGGAAAGTTTAAATTACTAGTCGAGTAAGTGAAATTTCTTGCCTCTAAGTACGTATTTCACCTAAAGGCTTTTAGTTTATTGATATTCTTCCACCTACAAGAAGTGACTGAAAATATATTTTAGAGGGAATTTTAAGCGGAATAGTTGAAAATGACTTTTAGCGGAAATTATAACCTTCAAAAGTTCAACACTTTTCGTGTAGATGTACCTACTACCTATTGAAATTATTTTCAGATCAGCCTGGTATGTCCAATTGTTAGGCAAAGGCCTTTCCTCCTTTTTTCCAGCTGTTCCTGTTTTTGGCTTTGGTGGGCCAATCGTTTTCGTGGGCGTCCATCTCTTTCCATCTCTTTCTGGGTCGGCCTAAAGACCGTTTCACTTTTGGGACCTGATGTAGTTTTAGCCCATAGCCCGTGAAAACTATAGGACAGATGAAATCTTAATACCCATCTAAAGTAGATCACGATGATAACAATGAAATGTAGATCATGTAGATGAATGGATGGCATTAAACGAGTAGGATAATTTTACCTTAGTCTAAAACATACTATAGGTATGTAGATAAAACTGAAAAACCGTAGCGAAACCGTAAATTATAACAAAAATATATAGGTTGAAGTATAGAAAGAAGTGATATGATTATTGTGTAGTAATGCAGAGCTTTTCCACGTAGGAGCAGAGGCGACCTTTCATCGCGGCGCACTTCCACGGCAACACCTCGCATCTCAGCACCGAGATACACGAGCACTACAAAGGTATCTATATTCTACTAGCAGACCCGGCCACGCGTTGCTGTGGCTAAGGTTTTTATTATATTACATAGTAGTAATAAAATAATATTGCGGCTACAAATTGAGATGTGAGCTATCCTATCTGTTAAGTTAGATCGAACTGCACGCGGTGTGCAAATTTAATTGAAATCGGTTAAGTAGTTTAGGAGTATATAGCGGACAAACAACGTGACACGTAATTTATATATATTAAGATATTGCACTAATTTCTTAAGTTCGAGTTTAACTGCCATAATGGTGTTAATTATGATGTCCCACTGTCTATACAGGGTGTTACAAAAAGTAAAGTGTTACAGGTATCCAGTATTGACTGGAGGATGCAATTATGATATCAACTCTATATACCCTTTCTATTAAAAAAGAATTATCAAAATCGGACAACTCTGTAAACAGTTTTGTGTGATTATACTTGTTAAAAAAACATAAAAATATATACGCGTCGACTTGTAAACCTCCTCCGTTTCGTCGATTAAAAAATGTTGAACACACATCGCGCTCCACCCTTTTAAAAGCGTGAATGCAGCCACTAATCGCGTCGGTTTTATTTGTGAAGTATTCGCGTCGTGCCGCTATTTTCTTAGAATAAAAGCAACCAACATAATATGATACAGATTTGTTAATTTTTTTTGTAAAATTTCCTTTTTTTCTTGCGCTCTTAAACTGGTCATAACTTTTGCTTTTTTATGTGCATTTTTTTGGTATTTTTTGCATGAATACTCATAAGTACATACCCTTCAATTATATAACAGGGTTTTTGTAACATGCTGTGTACAATCAACTAATTTGCCAGAACTAGCACTAGTATTCACTGGGTTACATTACATCACTAGATGCACCTTGTTGTGTTACCTGAGGTTAAAAAGAGTCTATGGATATAAGCTACCTCCATACCAAATTTTATCGAAATCTGTTCATCAGTTTGAGCGTGAAGATGTAACAAAAAAGCAAATAAACACACAGATTTTCGACTTCATATCATAAAAAAGTAGGATAGGAAAAAGCAGAATGTATAAAATAATAGCATCAAATTTTGAACTGTCAAATTAGTTAGATCTGGAAACGGGACAACAGAATCGTAGCCTATTAATCTTGCACGTAAATAGGTTAATTAACGTTAGTTAACTGTGACGTTCAAATTTAATAACTAGGTAAGTAGATCGAGTTACGTACATTATAATAATTTTCAGTAAAATTAGGTTTTAATACCTTCGGTTATAATCTTCGGCACCCTGCCTCTTTGGATTTCATAGAAGATAAAATAATACCAATTAGTACGTATTGCTTAAAGAAAGAAAAAAGTACTTAACTATATACTTACAGGGTTAACTCGATACTTTGCAAAAATATTGAGTGTCACTAAATATTTTCTATGAAAATTCTAACTTACTAAAATAAAATCGATCATTGATGAAAAAAAAGTTATTAATAAACTATAGGTAAACGGTCTTAGACAACAGAAAATTTCAAATAATTCACAATTTTAAATTCAATTTCCACATTATTATCTAAACCAAGGTTGACCCCAATTTATTTAATGAGTTAGTTGATAACAGACCGTGGGCGGTGGGCGGAAGGCTTTTACGGAAAAAATATAATAAAAAATAAAAAATAAAAAAGTATTTATTGCCTAAAATTAAAAAAAACAAGTTACAAATTAATGCTGGGTACAATATTTTTAGTTAGGCAATTGGGATATTCTCAGCTATGTACTGAGTAAGCTGAAGCCTACGCAGAGCTGGTTTTCAGAATATCCCAATGCTCGAACTGAGATGGTCTTCGAGTTTATCCAGTAAACAAACGGATTTAACAATCTAGATACAACAGATAGGAGTACAGAGCATCTAAATACTATACAGGAGAAGCAGCACGGGTCCAATTCCCAGTACACAGAGCGTGGACCTAACACAAATATCAGCAAACAGACACTACACAGCTTCGTTGACTGTTTTAAGTTACGTGTATCAAAAAACAAATATCAAGAGAGATAGAAGTCTATACCGAGAGCGAGACAACAACTTGCGCTTGCTAACAAAAGAGATAAAGTAGCATGAATTTTAATAGAGGTGTGTGCATGCAGGATATGGCGTGTGAGTGTTGAGATGTGTATGTGTGTGTGTGTGTATGTGTGTGTGTATGTGTGTGTGTGTGTGTGTTTATGTTGACGTGTCGCGGTGGTGTTGGGTGATGTGTGTTAGATCGTGTGTCAAAGTAGATACCTAGTTTTTAAAGGTTGCTTACTTAATTTATTTCTCATTGGTGGTGGGATGTTGTTCCAAATTTTTGAGGCACTGTATTTGAAGCAACCTTTAAAGCCAACGGTCTTGTGTTTTGGAAAACTTAGGGCGAGTATAGACTTGCTACGCGTATTGAAATTATGAGTGCCTTTAATCCAAGTTAGCTTTTCAAAGAGGTACTCTGGCCTCTTGCTCCAGATTACCTTCTGTGTCAAACATGCTAGGAATAGCTCTCTCCTGGCTTTCATATTAAGAATATTATTCTTGACGAGGTAAGGAGTTATGTGCTGTCTTCGGGGCACATTGCAGCAAAATCTGACACATGCGTTCTGTACTTTTTGAATGGCCTTTTCCGTTTTGACATATAACCTTGGCCCATAGACTGCGCTACAATAATTGAAGGGTGATAGTACTAGCAGATCACAAAGCAGTATTCGTATCTCTTTCGAAATATTATTTCGGAAACCATATAGAGTTTTGAGTTTGTAAAAACTGTTACGGACTTTTTCGTTAATATGCTTTTCAAACCTCATTTCAGCGTCCAATATAAGACCTAAGTTACGAGCTTCTGTTTCAATAGGAATGTTCACATTGTTGATGGCTAATCTAGGGTTATGACTTTTGACTTTGCTAATTTGAGTTTTAGTACCTAATATCAACATTTTAGATTTAGTTGGATTTAAGATTAAGCAATTCTTGTGAGCCCATTTATAAATTTGGTTAAGATCATCATTGATTAGTTTTATTGCTTCTAAAGTTTTAACGGCATCAAACGAGTAGTAGACCTGGGTATCGTCAGCGTAAAGATGATACTTACAATGCTTTATATGATCCGGCAGGTCCGCTGTATAAATTGAGAATAATAAAGGGCTCAGAATTGATCCCTGTGGTACTCCTCGACTTAGTTTTCCTACCTCGGACGCGGCCTTACTTCCATCTAAGAGCTCAGTCTCCACAAACTGCTCTCTGCCTGACAAGTAAGACTGAAACCATTGACATGTCTCCTCAGAGAAACCATAGTACGAAAGTTTCGCAATTAGCATACCTGGATTTAAACAGTCAAATGCGCGAGAAAAATCAAGTAAAACCATAATGCTACTTAAACCAGAGTCTGAGGCTGTTAAAAGATCATCAGTTACATTAAGAAGTGCCGTTTCTGTACCATGATTTCTCCTAAATCCCGATTAATATGGTGGAATGATGTTCGCTGAAGCCACAAATCTCTCCAATTGCATATAAACTACTTTTTCTAAAACTTTTGACATTACTGGAAGAATACTAATAGGGCGTAGATCTTTAAGCTGTTGTATAGATTGTGATTTTGGTATGGGCCTAACAAGAGCTCGTTTCCATAGCTCTGGGTAGACGTGATTTTCGATTGAGCGGTTAATGATGGCTGTTATGATTGGAAGGGTTTCAGAGAGAGTCAATTTTACCATATCTGCATTAATGCGGTCATATCCTGCTGCATTTGTGTGGATATCGAGAATAATTTTATTGATCGTCTCTGGTGCAACTGGTTCTAGGGAAAAAGTATTATTCGTAAATTTGTTCGTTCTAAAAAATTGCAAAGCCTCATGATTAGCCCTGCCATCGCCCGGTAAAGTTAAAAAGTGTTTGTTAACAAGATTTGGGTTGTTTAAACTGTCCGGAATAGGTATAGAGTCATTATTTATCATTTTTATATTTTTTATGTATTTCCACATCTTTTTTGGTTGTTTCAAATTATTATTTACGTATTGTGTAAAAAAGGCCGTCTTTTCACGTTCAATTGCACTTTTAACAAGATTTTTTAGACTTTTATAGTACTCTTTTGACGAGTCAGTTTTTTTTGTATGGGCTCTGGTGAGTGCTTTATCTCTCAATGACATCATGAACCTGATCATATCAGTTATCCAAGGTTTAGGAGCTTCTCGGATACGTTTTCTTTTGCAAGGAGCATGTTTATCAAAAATAATATTAATGTTTTCGTTAAATTTTAAAATCATATCGCGCATTTCTGTCATACTTAGGATATCGCTCCACATTAAGGCTTTAAGGTCCTCATTAAAAATGTCAAGCTGAATATCCCTTATAGCGCGACTATCTTTAAATCGGGGTAATGGCTTTTTAGTTTTTATGTTAAATTCTGTTAGCACAAGGGCGTGGTCACTTAGGCAGGGGTTGTGTATTACAGCAACATTTTTGCACTTATCCGAGATATTTGTAATGACCAAGTCAATTAAACTTTCTGAGTCTTGTGTCTTTCTTGTCGGTTTCTTAACTACTTGTTCGAGACCCAACTGTGAACAGAATGATCGTAGTTCCTTAGACTTGGATGTTTCCGATCTAAGTAGGTCAACATTAAAATCTGTTAAGAGACACACATACTTACAATTCGCGAAAACACTCATTGACTCACTGAGGGCATCTAAAGCTGTGGTCAATTTAGTGCTTTCGGGTCTGTATGCAGTGCCTATAGCCATGTGTATGCTACCGGGCAGCGTGAGCTCCAGCCACAATTGCTCTAACTGCGAGTCTGGGTGGTCACGTATACGTGCGCGTAAACCCTTGCGTGTATAGAAGCCAACTCCTCCGCCCCTTTTGCTACCTTTACGTGCTCTATGCTTAAAATTATATCCCGATAGGGATGGAGCAGACGCTTCCTGGCCATCTTGTAGCCATGTCTCGTTCAGTGCTAAAATATCGGGTTTATATGTTTCCACAGAGGCCTCCAGTTCGTCCCGCCCGGTATTGAGTGAACGTACGTTGAGCAATCCCAGCTTCAAACTAAATTTTATCTTATTAGCCATTTTTAAACGGAAAAATTACGTATGGTTTCAAATTTGATTTCCCTGTCTGATTAAAGAATAAAGATATAATTGATTCTGTAGCAACCGAATACTTTAATCTGGTAAAATAAAAAAGGAAAAATCTGGCAACATAGCTAATTGGATTAACTTCCACGTTAATCGTTTTTGATTGCTTTTTAATGCTTTATTGTTGTATTGTTGGTAGTTAAGATCTGGGGCCATATTCGGGGATTTGAGATATTCATCTCACTTTGTTTTGTCCTTTTTGCTCTCTTTTGATAGGTCTGAGAGTGACCAAGATAAAATCAAAGAGATCAATGAGTTCTATTACTAGAGAAGAGAAGCTATCTTAAGGGACGATCATGTTCCATTTTGTAGTTTGAACTAAAGTTTATTGTGTTAAAGTAAACGATTGGGCTTGGAAAATAATTAAATACAGCCAATACGAATTTTAATAGACTTTTTATTTACGCATGATATTGACAACCCAGTTGATATTCGTTACCTAGACAACCAACCAGGAATAGAAAGAGTTTGTATATCTTCTATTCTTGACATCCACTTCTGTTCTTTGTGATGCCAGCTATCTTTTTAAGAATTTCTATTCTTGGTCCATATAGTGCTTTAGTTAGCATATCTGCAACCTGTCTGGAAGCAGGCACATGATGCATGGCTATGGTGCCATTACTCACGCATTCTCTTACAAAGAAGCATCGAATTCTAATGTGCTTTGTTCTTTTATGGAACTCTGGAGGATTATTAGATATTCGAATCGCGGCTTCATTGTCGACTCCAAGTGAAGCTGGACATGAAATTTTTCCACAAGTGATATCTTTCATAATCTTTTGAAGCCAAATAATTTCTCTCGCAGTTTCACTAGCTGCTACTATTTCAGCTTCGGTGGAAGAAATAGCCACTGTGCTCTGACGTTTGCTATTCCAAGCTATTGCGCCTCCGGCGTACATACAAAGAATGCCTGAAGTTGACCTTCCTGTTTCTATATCACCTCCATGGTCGGCGTCACTGTAACATTCTAAGTTATGATCATGTCCTGGCTTGTAAACAATGCCTTCATCAATTGTCCCTTTCAGATAACGCATTATCCTCTTAACATTGATAATGTTCTCTTTTGTAGGTTTATCCAAATTGCGAGATACAACACTAACGGCATAAGCAATGTCAGGCCTTGTACTTGTCATTAAATATGCTAATGCTCCAACAGCTTCACGGTATGGGAACTGCATTGACACTTCTTTGTCATCTTGAGCATTACTTGCCTTTAAAATTGGTGTTGGCACTGGTTTACATTTATCCATACCAAACTTTTCTAAAATGCGACCGATGTATGCTTTCTGATGCAGTAAAATGGAACCATCTGGGAACCTTTTTATCTCCATTCCAAGAAAATAGCTTGCAGATTTCACAGTTATTTTGAAATGTGCTCTCATTTCCTCTAGAAAGCAGTTCGCTAGTTTTTCACTTGAATAAGCGATAAGACCGTCGTCCACGTACAGAGCAAGAATAATCTTTTCCTTCCCCTTTGTTCTTACAAATAAACAAGGGTCAGACTGACTTTGCTTAAACCCTATCTTCACGACATAGTCTGTGATACATCTGTTCCAACAAAGTGGAGCTTGTTTTAGACCATACAAGCTCTTCTTTAATTTGTAGACATATTTTTCTTCAGAAAAACCTTCAGGCGGCTTCATGTAAATTTCTTCCTCTAAATTTCCATAAAGGAAGGCTGTGGACACATCAAACTGTGCTAACCTCAACTTTTCTTTAGCAGCAACACTTAGGACTGCTCTTATAGTGCTGCTCCTAGCAACAGGACTAAAAGTATCCTTGTAATCTACATCTTTCTTTTGTGAGTAGCCTTTTATGACCAACCGAGCCTTGTATTTGTCTACAGAGCCGTCAGGATTAGACTTGATTCTAAAAATCCACTTACATGGAATTGCTTTCCGTCCTTTTGGTAGTTCGGTTAGCTCCCAAGTTTCATTTTCTTTCAGCGAGTTTATTTCGCTTTGAATAGCCTTTTTCCATTCTTCTTTATCTTTACATGACATTGCCTGGTCAAAAGTTTTAGGTTCAAAATAATTATTAGCATCTAATGCCATAATGTAGTCATTGAACCGTACAGGAGGATTACAGTTTGCTCTATTTCTGAGGATCATCCGACCTCCTTGACTTCCTTCATGTTCATTATCATCGTCAGATAGTTCAGGATCATCAGCTTCGTTTCCTTCATTATCATTTGAATCATTATCTTCTTCCGTATCAGCGGATTGAAATGAAGTTGATTCATCTAGAGCTTCATCCTCTGTAATATTCTGTTCTCCAACCTCCCTATGATCGTCGTCTTCAACTTCACTTTGTAGAGATGGGAAGTTATGAAAATACCTTTTCTGAAGAAGTTTTGGCTCTTCTGGCTTAATTTCACCCTCTTTCGATTTTCCCAGTAATGGTACTTCTTCGAATATCACGTCTCTGGATCTAATCAATTTGAGTTTTTCTTTATTCCAGATTCTATAGCCTTCGTCTCCTTCATAGCCAATCAGGATCCCCTTTTCAGCTTTCTGCTGCAGCTTCTTGCGATTAGTTTTAGGAACATGGGCATAGCACGTGCAACCCAGGATTCTCAGATGTTTGATCGCTGGCTTCTTTCCATACCACAGTTCATGAGGTGAATTGTTTGGTACGCTAGATGGCCCTGTGCGATTCAACACATAGACAGTAGCATTTACTATCTCTGCCCATAATCCATCAGGAATCTTTTCATGCGCATGCATGACGGCTCGCGCTGCTTCTACTACCGTTCTATTTTCTCTTTCTACGCAACCTGCCTGCTCCGGGGTGTAGGGCATTGTGAATCTCTGCTTGATGCCATTCTCGGTCAAAATATTTTTGAAGTTTTCACTTACGAACTCTCCACCGTTATCGCTTAACATTTCTCTAATGACGTGTCCCGCAGCTTTTGCTTCTTTTAAGAAAATATTTAGCTTTGAAGCTGCTTCAGACTTTTGTCGAAGAAAATAGATGTGTCGATGATGTGTAAAGTCATCTTTAAACAGGATGTAATATCTTAACTTCGAGATTGAGTATGGAAACGGTCCGCAAATGTCAGTATGGATTAGTTCTCCAGCTTTAGTGGCTCTAACCCTTGTACCAAAAGATTGCCTGTGAGCCTTTCCATAAACGCATCCTTCGCAAATATCTGAATGCTTGTCCTCTACTCTGATTCCTAGCTCTTTCTCAACGATCTGTCGAACATGTCTTTTGTTTTGATGCACTAGCCTTTCATGATATACTTGCAATGGGTTTGACAGCAGTTGATTGACTTCTCGATTTTTAGGTGCAATGCAAGTAAGCTCTAGCTTATATAGTCCACCTTTGATCGCTCTAGTCCCAATCACTTTAAAGGTATCGCTCTGCACACTGTTTGAATCCTGTATTTCCAATGTTTGTAATTGTGCCCATCAAGGTGCATGATTTGAACCTTTGACGCTTCTGCGATCGCTCTATCCATTTTGATCGAGATCGTCTGGAACAAATTCTATGCCAGAATTTTAATTCTTCCCAAGATGAAAAACTCCTTACATCCACTTTTTAACTAGAGCCCCTTTACTTTTTCTTAAATAATCGCACGTTCACGCTCTGCTACCATGTTAAAGTAAACGATTGGGCTTGGAAAATAATTAAATACAGCCAATACGAATTTTAATAGACTTTTTATTTACGCATGATATTGACAACCCAGTTGATATTCGTTACCTAGACAACCAACCAGGAATAGAAAGAGTTTGTATATCTTCTATTCTTGACATATTGCAGCGCTGAAACAATAATGAGTGGTTTGACCATACAGTACAAACACGCAGCGCGCTAGAAATCTAGAAAGCTATGACAAATGACGCAACATAGCAACCGCTAAATATTTACATGGCAACCACTGAAGATTGTGTTTGAATTATATTTTAAAATGAAAAAAGTCGATTAATCGAAGTGCAAAGGAAATTTATTTTTTTGCACTTCGACGTAGGTATTACTAGAATTATGAGTGCAATATCGCAGTACGAGGGCAAACCTATTTATTGCGTTTTTCGTTTCTTCGTTGTTTGTTGTTGATGTTGATGTTTTTACGTAAGTAATCCGACCTCTAGGTACCTATTAAACAAGCAAACGTTAATTAACCACTTAATCATAAACCTCGCTCATGCTACATAGTTTATTATGTAGGTGAGAAACCTGAAAATTACAATTTATTCCATGTTGTGCTCTGGAATTTAATATTCCGGAATCCGTAGAGGAACGTGATATGTACCACCTACACACGTGCAAACTAGCGTCTTTCCCGTTCCAACCCACGCGATGCCAATGCGATGACGTCACCATTGATTTTGTGGAACTATTTTCTTCTTTCAATCTTTAGTCGTAAATAAATCATAAATTAGTAGGTATTTCGGTACATGTTAGGTATTAAAGGAAGTAAGTAAGTCTAGCTATTAACTCAGCTATCAAGGTGTCTACTAGAAAATGCTCACCATTTTGCGCAGCTCACTTTAATTTACTTTACGCCCAGAAGATTAAACGTGGTTATAAAACGGTAACAGCACCTTAACCTGACTAACTTAACTGTAGCGGTGGGCAAAAGAGGAAACCATAGATTTACCACAGAAAGCTACCGATTTTGTACGAAAACTACGATTGTGGCGCTCCTACAGAACTGTACTGATATGTTTGTAGACCTGTAACTACCGCTCGCCCAGTTTTAACGACTTCGGTGGATCAGGTTTAACTTTGTTACAGCTCTGTAACTGTTGCAACTCTGCAAAACGATGTTACAATAATATTACAATAATATTACAACCTCAGGAGATTAAAAATAAAATCTAGCAGTGGTAGCTTATTTATAGTGTAGAAATTGTTGCAGCTGGCCAGTTTGTCGATAACTGTTTAATGATTTTAACACAACATAGTTTTTTTGCTCTAACACATACCGTCAAGTTTGTTCTAAACCACGATATAAACCTCTTGCTTAGTAATACAACACGTATATAACACGTATATACACATTATAACACGTGTCCTCAAACAGCTCCCAGTAAAACTCTGACATTAGTTGAGTTCGATCTCTAAGAGTGCCATTATTTTTTCCAACATGGGAAAATCAATAATGTAACTGATTCACTGTGTCGGTATCACTGTTATTAAATTGTCACTGTTATTTAGGACTGTGAAGATGATGATGATGGACTAAACCAGAGGTTCCTTCCACAGGTAACGGCCTCGTCCGCGTGTCGCACGGCGCGGCTCACGACGTGTGGTACCCGGCGCCCTGGACCTCCGCCTCGCCCCACCCGCGCCCCACGCTCACCAGGAACGGTCACGTGCACGTCCACCACACTGGGGTCTACCTGGTCTATGCACAGGTAAAAGATACTTGAGTCACCTATGATGACCATGAATGCCATCACCAAGTTGTACGTGCCGTTTTAGCCATAAATCGTCTAGCGCACGCAGCTCCCCAAATATGTAGTCCAAATTATGCCTTCTATTGTTTTATGGAAAATCAGAAGCATCAGTGACCTGATCCAATCGTAACGGATTTTTCATTAAAAAGATTGCTGCCTATGGTAGAACCAAACTATTTTAAAGACTCGAGTAGACTTCTCTCCTGGGGGGCTATTCCTGCGCGTGAGATGAGATGAGATTTTATCTTGGTCACTCTCACACCTATGACGTTTTAAATGAGAGCAACAAGAACGAAAGAAGCTGAGATGAGAATTTCAAATCTCCGAATAGGGTCCCTGCTAGCCTTATAAACTGATTGATTTTTGAACACTACTTATTGCTATATGTAAATTTGTACCCTTCTAAATATAGTCACAGTAATGTACATATTGGCATCACCCACGTAAATATACCGTCCCGTCCGTCCCTATATCAGTCATGGTCAGAACGATTCGACAACGCCGTAATTCAAACCCGAAACCTTTTCATCACCACTTTACCACACGCACGTAGGTAAATATTTACACATCGGCCTATACTCGGCACCATACTGACTCCGTAAACAACCCACATCCCGGTTTACGAGCCTTAAACGCTAAAAACGTTATAAATCACCTTCAACGCCCATTTACTTCGCGTCTGCAGTTTTGGGTACAGCCTTCCAAACCGCGAGCGAATCTAAATTAAGCGTGACTGAGCTAATGTCGTCTAAAGCCAGATTTGTTGGGTGAACCTATGAATCTATATGAGTTTGAGCCATTCATCTTCACAAGTAGTAACCTTTTAGTGTACTCCTCCCAGAGCTTGGAAAACTCGATACCTAGAAAATGGTACCTTTCTTAGCTCGACTTGGCGAAGACACTACCGTGCCCTCAGAAAGCACCGATATCGAAATTCGGAGCACGTCCACATTTTGCTCTTGCAAAATGTGGACGTGCTCCACTGGGTTATCTGACCTGGGCTAAAAGTAGCATCTCCGATGACATGTCGCTGGATAAGCTACATTGTTAAATACATATCTTGAAATGTTATCTAGATCTACTACCTGGACAGCCACGACGTGATCTCGTGGGTGCTGCACCGCTCCAACCCCGACTCGGAGCGCCGCGACACGCTGCTGCAGTGCGCGCAGTCGGCGCACTCCACTGAAAGGTTCGTAGCACATCGTAGCACCGCTTCATTTTCCATATTAACGCTTCTATAAACATGAATGACCACCTACTATCTATTTAAAGTCATTATCCAATAATAGCAAATAACATGAAATAAAACTACATATCATCCAGTAGATTTTAAATTGCCAGTGACTTATTTTTTTTTTGTTAAAGTTGTCTAAACTTTGCCTAAACAACTGCTCTAGATTACGGTACTAAACCGATTTCAATACGTAGAGCTCTTTCTAATATAATTGAAACTGACCTGAAACTGTCTATTACAATTGCCCTGCTTCGAACCGATCGCTCGACTTTTGTAAAACATAAACCGTAACAGCTTTGCTTATTCTACTTATATTTTAAATGGGAAATTATGTGTGTTTTTAATTGTTTCTTACTTCTTTACGTAAAATCAGGTGAACAAATTTTGATAAAATTAGAGATGAGGTGGCTTATACCCTGTGATTAAGGCATAGGCTACTTTTTTTCTACGGGTGATACCGCCAGGCACACCTAGTTTTCTAATTTTTCCTTTAAAACTATCACACTAATATTATAAATACGAAACTTTCGATGTTCGTTACTCAATCATGCCAGATTATAGTCTATAATAGCACATAGTACACATAAACACTTTTGAACCGCCAGTAATTAATTACCTCCTTACTGTCTTGATTTCCAGACTAGACAAGCCGAACTCCTGTTTCTCGGCCTCCGCCCTGTTCCTGAAGGCGGGCGACCGGCTCGCGGTGCGCAACACGGGCGGCGACCGGCACTCGCTCATGCAGCCTGAGAAGAGCTTCATCGGACTCGTCAAGCTCGCTGACGCCGAGGACCCGGAGCAGGAGCTTTAGTACGCCATGACATGAACGAGATCTGCCCCCTGATTCTACTAAAGGGCTTATAACGTCATGCGATCTGTATTCTGGCTACCTGCTAGGTAGCGTACTGTAATAAGAGATATACAGATAGTCATTACCGGCCCCCTATCTTAACGCGTGAGATAGGGTTATAGATATTTATCTTGATCACACTCTCTCCTATGATTTTTCAAACGAGAGCGACAATTACCAGAAAAAAACTCACGCGCAAGATAGCCAGCCTATCAATCCCGTAGTATGGTGCGATAAACCCATCACGAATTGTTTTAAATAGTTAATAAATTGCCTCAAATTGACACTTTTTGAATGCCAGAAGTGTTAAAAGTGGACCATTAATTAACAATTTAAAAACAATATATAGTGGAATCGATGTCCTGTTATATTAATTACTAATAATATACATTACACAGTCAGCCTATTCTTTCTTGAGAATAAATATAAGATTAGGTCTTTCCACATAAACAGTTGTAGATAAAGGTATAAAAACCAGTCTCGTGTTTCTCTGCATCTTTGTTGTCGAAGCTGAAAATCTTAAACAGTAGATTGAGAAACCTAGAGCTTCACTTGGATTCCATCGAAGAACAGAATCTTTTTAGATTTTGTTTATCTTAAAAAATCACAGGCTGGTCTACGGATTATATAAGTGTGTATTTGTCTATAATATTTGTAGTCGTACTTGTAAAAAAAAACCTGTCAGTTTTTTCCTAAACAAATTCTGAACAAAATACTACCTACAGCTACGATTTTACATATTTATAAAAAATCTAAATACCTTTGTACAGAGATAAGTAAAAACAAAATTTTAATTGTACAAGTCTTCTCATGTATCTTTGGGTATTAAAACTTAATTTAGTAAGTGCATATTAATTAAGTACATTTTTATTATAACTAGGTGTTGTATTTCAATTTATTTAATTACAGAGTTCAAAGTCTGTAATTAAAGCGAGCATTACAGATTCAGAGAAAAGTGATACATATATCTATTAGTCAAGAAGTGCCATTGTCGTGAGATAAAGGAGACTGCAGACTTGTGCAATCAGAGCAACGATAATACATATTAGCGAAGCAAAAAGTTTAGAATCTTTTTTTTCTGTTTATCTACTAAATGTTTATTTTTTAATTGTACAAGTTTGTGCTCTTCATAAATTTAATAACTATTCGGGTTCTACGTAATTTTAACTCTATTTTTTAGTCCCGTATTCACAAACACTACTGTGAGGTATCACAGACCTCACAGTGCGATAGAACGCATAGAATACGAAACTGTATAGCAGCTGTCATGTCAGTGTACTGGGAAAAAGTCGCACTTAACCCTTTCAAGAAATGTTTGTTAATACGGGGGTGTCTTACACTATTTTATTATAAGGTTCAGAATCATTGCGCTCTCATAAAACCTATCAAAGTAGGTAACAATTTTCATGTAAAATTGCTTTTTACTACATATTCTTATGTATTTGTTTTTATGTAAGTTTGTGTAACTATAACTACATTATAAAGATCTGTTATGCCATTGATATTATAAGTACTAACTTTAAACGTAAAGTTATTTATTTTTACGATTTCTTTATTGTTACATTGCAAGCTAAATCGTTGAGCGGTTTCGCGTGTAATGTGGAAGCTTCTTTATAAAAAGAAACGGAATAAATTAGGTATTGTCAATGTTTTGTATTTAAATAAAAAAAGTTGAAATACTCATTGTTATTTTTAATTAAACCCTCAATTAAACGAATATATTTTCGAAATTTCCATAAAGTAACCAACGGACGATAATCGATGGAAGAAATTTCAATATTGTAGCGAAGTTACAAAAATAATGATTGCACATTTCTTACAATTTATGAAGGTTCTTGATTTTAACGAATGGATAATTATCATTAGGAAAAACTTATCCAAAATTACTTGTACAGGTTGACTTTTTTTATCGTCTCGAAAATTATTCGGTGTGTGGTGTAAGTGGAACAGAAGACATACACGAGAATATTGCTTATTTGAGAGCGGGAAGTGCTTGATGCGCGAGCGCCTTCTGCGCCTCTAAGAGAATATCAAAAACGCCGCCAGCACGTGCGCAGAGTACCTATCTATCGGCCGGCTTCAAATATTAGGATCGTGCTACGAATTTATTGAAAATTCGCACATTAAGTAGGGCGCGTATGATTTCAAAAATTTCTTTCTTTTTGGATTCGACTCCGTTCACCTAATATATACGCAACTTTTTTCAAGCCGGCGGTAAAAGTCAACCGGTATATTAAACCCGAATGTTCATACGAACATACTCCAAAAAGAAGTACTTGATAGTAGAAGTAATTATGTATATACTAGCTACCTATTACTTACTTCTAACAGAGAGTATAGAGTATAGTAGAGTAACAGTGAGGTCGAGTAGTGAGTCTTTTTCATCAGAGTTTTTAGAAAAATAATATATAAATGAAAAAGATAAAACATATACACGAAACGAATAACCCCCGTTGCTAGGCAGAGTTCAATACTAAATAAATAGACCTATAATACATGAAGAGGGGGAACCTAACCGCCGACAATTTCATTAAACCGAGACACATTCCTCCACGGGATGAATCTTCATGAGTCCGCAAACCTACCTACAGCGCGCCACCTAAAGTACAGTCGCGAACAGCGGAACATTACAATCAATATTATTGATGTGAAAGCTCTAATGATTAATTTTGATTATCCGTCGATTAAACTAATAGATTTTTTAGGTGGCCTTAATGTCCAAGGTTATTACTGAGTCTCTACCAACGTATTGAATTATTTAACATTTTTTGTAACAAAGATCAAAGTGCTTAGTATTGAGAAAAAAATCGAGATAATGAAAATTCAAATCGCTACTACAGTTTGAACACTTTTATCCATTGAATATTTTTATCTCTACTCGGGAAATTGCAAGGAAAATAAAGTGAAAATGTCGCACAAAACCTGAGACCGAGCTTCCATCATTTTACACGCAGCGTTTTGTGAAGGTTGGCGAAAATAAATGATGATCGTGAGAAGCCAATTTTTCTTTTGCCTCACCTAAGTTAAGTAGAAAGATGAAAAACTAACAGCGCCCTGCGGTTTCGCTCTGTATTCTGCAGAAACCGTAAGTAACCTCTGGATCAAATAAGATATTATACAGTTAATAATTTTTCAGAGTATAACATCAATCTGTATACTAATTCTAACGTTCAAATAATTTTAGCTGTTACAATGCCAATTGTGAAAAAGCATTTACTAATTCGAGCAGCAGAAAATTAGATCGGAACTTAAATATAATATGAAAGGATTCTCATTATTCTTGTAGGGCAAAAAGGGTTTTGCTTTACATAATTAATATTTGGAGATTTCAAAATATTAATTAGATGTAATATTTGGGTGTAAATAATTAAGGAGGAAAATAACTTTAATTAAACTCGTATTGTCCTTTTCGAAATGAAACCTTACTTTAGCTGACTAAAGAGAAACTACAACTACGACTTTTGAAATGACTACACATTTTTTTAAACATAGCTTTTTAAAATCCTGTAGCACTTTCGTAAGCCTCGTAGCACTGCTTTACGTAGCAGGTCCACTGCTTAGCGTGTACACACAGGGGCTACGCACGTTTGGTGCGTAGCGCATGGCTACGTTAATTTTGTCTGGTTGCGTGAGTCTTGTTTCCACTGCGACACGCGCATCCCTGCTGTCTCCAGAAACTTGCTGCTGAGTGCCTGCTGAGCTCTAAGTACAAGTATAACTAGTCCGCGTTGAAATACTATTGTCGCAGACGTACAATATATCTTTACACTTTCTAGCTCAAAAAGTCCGTCATTTTAGCGTACCAGAGCGAAAATAAAATAGCATATTTCGCTCTCAAGGAAAAAGTTTTTTCTTTTCTGAACGTGAAACTAAAAGTGGTGACCTATGCGGTAGAATGCACGTTTTCCGTTGCGACTACAGAAAAAAAGCTTTAATTTTTTTGACCGTTTGGTGACCGTAATTTATTTTTAAAATTGGATTGGACATTTTAATTTTCTCGCAATCGAAGTGAAAAGTAGAGTGTAACACACGGGGCTAAAAACCCATTATTTCTCGGTTTCTATTCACTACCGTATATAATGGGTAATTTTAGTTTATATAATTTTTATTGCACACTAAGAACTTCAATTAAACTAGCATTCGACAGCACAAGGGCAACCTTATCGCATTGACCATTTGTGTATTTGGGGCGTTTTTGTTTTTTTAACGCTTTGCAAATTTTTTAATCTCCATCATTAAAAATAATTTTCTCGGTCTTATTTTCTTATCTACAGTACTTTAAGGGTGGGCTATAAAACTCCATCAATCCAGCCGCAGACCAACCTTCCAACGTCCCACGCAAGTGTCGAGAGCGTAATCCGCAGAATGTGGGACAATCGGCCCATCTACGATTACCGGAATCTAGTCGTGATCCATGGCTGTCCTGGAATGGTCCGTGGATAACATGGATTGGATCCAAGGCTTACAAGGAACGGATCTTTGGACCATTTGGATTAGTCGACCTGATTGTGACTTGTATGTAGGTTGGTTGTCTGGGACAGTAAAGGATTATGATCGATTGTCGGCTCTTGTACTGTTGATTGTGTGATGACCTTACAGACATGCCTCCTTAACAATAAACGTTGTATGGTCTTGGTATAGCTATAAATAGTGTTTTGTCTTTTTTTTTTGAGCTTGATCGAAAAAGACGGAACACTGTACTATTCCGAGACTATACAACGTTTATTGCTGAGGGAGTAGCATATAGACGTGACGAAAAATCTGTTGAATGCATATATAAATCTGTATTTTTTAAATTATCAAGGTAATATTTTGGTTGTGTGTGTGTGCGTTTGTTTTTTTTTTACTTGTTACTTCATCGAACTTACACGAACTGACAGATTTGGATTTAATTTCGAAGACGAACATTTGCGGGTACCACCGCAGGGAGTAGCTAGTATATAGGGTCAACTGGGGCAAATGCGTCTGTGGAGCAATTGCGTCTTTCGAAAATTACTGACAAACCCTTCACAAGTTAGGCAACTAACTCCATCTTGTACAGATTATTGCAAGTAAGGTAGAAAAAAAGATTTACGTGGCGCCTCAGTGTTTGTCAGTAATTTTCGAAAGACGCAATTGCCTTATAGACGCATTTGCCCCAGTTACCCCTATATGTATTTAATTTAACATCACGGGACTCGCATATTTAATAGGATACAAGTCAGCTAGAGTAATTTCACATAAACACAAACAACCAGACAGAACTATCAAAATGTCTCTATTATATTTTTTTCTAATCTTCAAAATTCCTTGCCCTACTACTAATCTTCATTAGACAAACAACAAAACATCAATCAACTGAAAGCTAAAACAATACAACATTCAATTTGATCAATTGAAAAATATTTCAGCAATAAAAACAAAGGAGTTACAAGCAGACCGTATAGGTAGTATAGTTACAGTACTAACCTAATTAATTCGAAGCGAACTTGTCCGTCTTTTTATTCGAAAACATTGTACAGTTTTTCGAGTCGTTAACTTTTTCATTTGTAACGTATGTAGGCTTATGTAGGTGATCAACCAACGTTAAAAAAGTATGATTTCTATGAATAATTTGGTGTTTATGAAGCCTGTGTTTCTGAAAATCAAAGCAACAGACACAAAGTGAAAGCGCGAGGCGCTGCTAGTTTCTCTAATAAAAAGGCACCGGTGGTCGGTGGGCGGGTGCCGCCCTGTATCGATCGGGCCGTTATATAACCCGCCCGCGCCCCGCTAGCGCCGGCACCAAACACCTAGCGAGGCTCTCGCATCATTCATAAGTGACCCGCACAGCTGCGAGCTTCTAACTCTTCGGGAAGAGCTCCTTCTCTACCCAGGTTCTTTCTGCCAACGTTTGCGCATTGTAACGCGCAAGGCTCTGATACTGTTTCCACGTTCAGTTGTTTTTCTCGTTCTCAGTGAGCGAACGCGGTAGTCGTCCTGTGTTTTGTTGTGCTCCCTCGGGATAAATGCAGTAAGGTGAGATCATTTTCTTTTATAATTTCGAAAAACTTTTTGTATGTATTATTTTGTTGTATCTAAACTTGAAAGTCAAGCTTTCTAAAGGTTTTATTATCGGTCGGAACAGTGACTCATTCGCTTGAAACGTTTCGTTGTAGCCAACAGGAAACGGGAAGATGCGGATTAATTAAAATTTCTGTGAAATTGTTACAAAGGTTTTAGTTTCTTTTTTGTCGTGAAATAGCTGATTTGAGCGTTATAGGAAGGGTATAGATTGTAGTAAATATAGCCGATCTCTTTGTTCTCTACTTATTTGTCAACCAACACTTTGTAGTTACATTAAGCTACAAGATTCGACGTGACTAATTATAAAGAATACCTACGCCGAGTAAAAAAAGCATAATATAACAAAATGTTGGTACAAATATTAGCTAAGTGATAAGATAGTTGCTTCGTACACTGCGTAGTTTTCAAAACCACTCGATTTTCCGGGAACGCTATGCTAAGTAGGTTATGAGAAGTATTTAGTTTCCCGTACAATGATCTTTGTTCTTATTTTGCTTTGTTGCATATGTACCTATATTATTAGCTGCAAATAGGAATAAATGTCTGAGTATTGAGTGTAATGGCCATGATAGACTTATTCGAGTAAACCAGTGGCTGGTCCGTGGTGTTGAACCATGACGATTTCTAACATTAAAAAAACGACTTCCCATCATCAGTAATCCGTATTCATAAAAATTTGATTCGAATAATTTGAGTTTGAAATTTGTGGGATCCGATCGGAAACGTTTCCAAATGATTATGAACAGAATCGCAGGCCTCGATTTTGATGGAAAAGGGACCAATCTAAAGAATATTCTTCCAAATCCTAATCCTTTTCCTTTTTTATTCTAAATGCGAAAATGAGATATTTTGTTTGGTTTCACGCCTTAACTGCTAAACCGATCATCATGAAATTTTGCATACACGTTGTCAGGGGTACAGAAAAGGACATGGGCACCTTTCATCCCGAAAAAAATAGGGGTTCCTTTGGGTACGCTGGTGAAACTGGAGCGCATCTAGTAAAATGATTGTTTTCAAACTCGGGTTATAAATGACGAAAAATAATACAACGGAATTGAGAAACTGCTCTTTTTTTTAAGTCAGTTAAAAACATGAAATATTCAAGCCTTGCCTTCAATACCTTGACAGCGGGTACGGATTGACAACATCAACAAAGGTTTACAATGTTTCATACATACATAAATACATACATTTCGTCACGCATTTCCCCTAAAGGGGCTGGCAGAGGTGCAATACAACACCCACGCTTGTTCGAACGATATTCAGTCCCCAAATGTGACAGGGGGCGAGTCTGTCGCCATACACCGGGCTCCAGTCATGTAGCAGATGACATACAATAAGCACTTAGGATCACACAATGAACAAATTGGTGCGTGCCGTCGGCTGGGTTTGAACCCGGTCCCTCTGGCTTGAGAGGCGGGCTTTCTCCAACTAGGCTATCACCGCTTTTAATAATCAACAAAGGTTTCAAAGGTTTAAAGTTTCGAAGATTGGATTGGTTTGATTGGAATACGTGTTATGACTTGATTGAAGTAAAGTTGTAGCTCCATGTGGAATCTTTTTCTTACACTTGTTTTGCGATTTATATATTTTTTTAAATTCTTAAAACAACAAAAATTTGATTCCAACGTAATGAAATGAAAGCTTTTTAATTCCGAGTAGATACAGAGAAAATAGAGCTAAACAACTTGGAAGCATTGGAATATTTGTAATTTTCCAATGCAACTTATCACAACAGTGTAGGTGGGTTTTATTACAACACTACGTTTTGGTACCTACATATATATATATATATCTACTAGCTGCGCGCCGCGGTTTAACCCGCGGTTAAAAACTATCCTATGTGCTATTCTAGACTATAATCTATCTCTGTGCCAAATTTCACTCAGATCTACGAGTATTCAGCCATTCTGGCGTGAAAAAGTAACAAGCGTCCATTATTACAAACTTTCGCGTTAATAATATTAGTAGGATAGTACAAATAAAATACCTAGTCCTAGCGTAGGGCGGTCGGACAGGGATCTATGATATCATGAGAGAATAATACCGGGGAAGGTAGGCTTCCTTGGGTTGGGTCCTGAGTAAAAATATGTTGCAGAGCACGCAATGGTTTGTTCAAACGAACATTCTAGAAAGCTGACCGAGCAAGCGTCAGCGAACGAAGCTTTTCTATGCTTTACCTTCGACAAAAATGCTTTCATATACCTATCTTGGTTTCGGTCCGGCTGTCTCCTCAACAGGTGGCATTTTTCAACCGATTCTCTTGAAATTTTGTAAGTAGGATCGAGAATTATATGTAGAAAGTTTCGAAGACGGGTCTGAGCAGTAGCGCACTTGTAGCGCCTCACTCAACTGCCGTCTTTATACTTGTTCACTCTACAAAACTTCAAGGCTAGAGCGAATAAGTACCTTCTAGGTCGTCGTGCTCCATCTTAGACCACAACGTCGCTCAACATCAGGCGAGTTGGTGGTTAAACGCCGACCTATTCTATTAAAAAAAAAAATAGAGACCTGTAGAAGAGGACAGACTTCAGCCGCGAGGTCTTCAGTTCACAGAGTCACTAGTTATCATTTTGGTCAATCATCTAGCTAGTCCGTAACAAGCTAGTAGTTCGCTTCAAACTGTGACCACGCGAACTTTTTATCTTCACACCACTTCGACTGATTTTACTTTTATTCGAACGTCGGTCCTCCGATTTGACAAGTACCTCAGTTGGCAGTTCTGAAGTCTAGTAGGAACTCTCTGAGCGTTTTTATCACGACCCTGTTCCCTTGTTGGGTTTGTTTAGTGCCTTGTGGTCCCACCTATGCTCGTGCCGACCTTACAGTACACATAATGGTTTCGATTTACCTATAGCACTGTCGGCTGAGCTCTTCTCTGGACAGACTTTGAAATTGTACTTGCACAAACTATGTAGGTTCTTGCCAAGAAAACTGCATGATGTATTTCAGCAACCGATGGTACGGAAAAACTATGTTTATATCCTCACGCCTTTCCCCCGAAGGAGTTGGTAGAGGTGTACAACACCCCCACTTCGCCGGGCGATATTCAGTCCCAAATGCGACCTGGTGCGAGCCTGTCGCCATACACCGGGTTCCAATTATGTAGCAGATGACATACAATACGCACTTATGTTCACACAATGAACAAATTGGTGCGTGCCTTCGGCTGGGTCCGAACCCGCTCCCTCTGGCTTGAGAGGCGAGCCTTCTCCGACTAGACTATCATCGCTAGGCTGTTATCGCGGAAAAACCATCGTCAAATAAATATATAACAATACATAAAAACATAATACACAAACGTCGTCTGTTTTTCGTAGCCAGGCCCTTGCTTGACTCGGTCAACAAATCCTACCTATTTCTTTTAAACTCGTAAGAATACTGAGGGTATAAAGTTAAAAGGAGCTTTTTATGGGCTATAACGCGTAGTAAAAAGCTTATTGCGTCCTTTGTGGGTATAATCTCGACATTTTAGCCGGCGGCTTCGTAGCGAAATTATACAGACTTGTTTATTCCAAGAGAGTTATATTAATGGAATAACAAAGAAGCTTGATATTACGGAAAATATACACAGAAAATACTTACGTGTCAACAGTTTTTCCCATACAAAGTCTTTTATTAGATATTATTTTACTCTACCTATGTTACAGTTTTTCTTTACCTTTGTCTCGATTTTCGTTTTCTCGTTATTCTACCTAATATTTTGGGTCGGGCGGGACTGGAGCGGTCTTGTATTTTTTTACATAAATATTTTACTCACCCGTGTGGGTATCTAATATGTTACTAGTAAGCAGCAAGGTATTACCTACCTACTGGAATTGGGATTGTTATTGAAATCAGAGTACTTAATGATACTTTTGCATTTTTTAAAAGAGAAATAGACAGTCTGTTGTTGCGCTAGTTTTTTAGTGCTATTGTTAATTTTTATCTGAAACTAGCTGCACCCCGCAGTGTTATCCGCGCCGAGGTTTAAAAGTAGCCTATATGTTAATCCAAACCATAAGCTACCATACTACCAAACAAAAAGCTATCCACTCGTTTGATAGTGAAATGGGAAAAACAAATACACACACAGTTTCGCATTTATAATATCATTTCTTGTAATTACTAATGCGAATAATATGGTGTTTATCAATCAATATTTCATTATGATTGTGATTAGACATTAAACTTGGTATGATTTCGATCAATATTCAGCTCAGTTCATTCGCACCTACATTTAGTCACTATTCAGTGAGTCATTCGTCAGTTTCATTTAATACACGTCGACGCCTGTGCTCCAGAACTTTCTATATTACATTCCATCCCCTGGAGTGAGTTTCATCGCATATTCATAAGCCGCTGTGTCGCGACCTGACGTACGTCTCCGTAACATGGCGCCAAATGAACCGTTCAATATTTCAACTTACATTATTATTTATGGATTACTACTCCAAATAATTATTGTATAGTAGGTAACATTAGGAAAATACTTCTTGTTACTACGACAAAACACTGAAAAGTACCGATTGCTATAAGTGCTAAAATACATAACAAGATTAGTCAATTAAATAGATTGAGTATATAGAGTTTACGTAAATGTTAGTTTAATTTCAGCTAGCAGTATGTATGGTTACTTGTCTATTCTATATCGTCAACACGAGTAAGTTTTGACCACTTTTGGCAAGCATATAAAGGCGGCGTATCCCCTGGATATGACGACGTTGCGAGGAACATGTTCCTGGCACACCTCCGGATACACATCTAACACTTTCAACTTCATCTTACTTTTACTCATACACCTACTTCATTACATTACGTTATCATCATCGTACAATTAATTTTGAACTAAGTAACTAATAAAATTCTACTCTATCTCGCGACTCGAAGACACTTGCCAACTCACTCTACAAGTTTATAGTTTCTTGCAATCTTTTAAAACGACAATAAATGAAAGTACGGAAAGGACCTACTTATTTATAGACAATGGCTAGATATATATATAAAGTAGGTAAATATTTGTACAAGGCACGTAAGTATACATAATACCGACACCTTTTCCCGAACGTTTGTTGGTTTTTCTATAAAGGTGGGTAATCATTAGGTTGGTAGGTACCAGTACCTATAAGTTGGTAGGTAGGTATAGGTTACGTTTCGATATTTTCTAGGTAATAGGAGGACATGATGTTGCTTCATTTTCACAGCAAAGATAAGTTAGATCGCGAAATGTATCCAGCAGCTGCTACACAATAACTCGTCGAAAGAAAATTCAATTTGTGAGCTCGACCATCTGCTCTCCTTGAAATAAAATTACGATGGTTTATGCAAGAAATGGGTGAACTCTATATTTAAGTAACTTTTTTCTTTTGTGGGGTGGGGTTTTCTTAAAGATTACTTGTTACTTAAAATGTACTTACTTACCTATTCGAGCAGAAATATGTAGTAGCATTATCGGCTTCACAAATTTTTGGAGTAACGTGCATCGGAGTGCTATGAAAATGTGAAATACTATTAGGTACTCGACTAAATATCGCAAAATGTCCGATGATTGGAAAAAGTCCTGCTAAAATACAATTGAAGCCACACCTATCTTGGTAGCTTTGGCTATTGCTGCAAACATTTCATTGTTAGTCCGAGATCAATATTTATAAACTGAAGATACTAGTAAAGTACTAATTTGCAGATCAGATCAAATAAACGATACAAACCTTTAATAGCTAAACGATGTACTTTGTTCAATTAAATTAAACGAATGGCCTATAAACCATCTCCGGTATCTAGCCGTCGACGGCTGAATTTATTAGATAGCTCGGCGGAACTATTATGAACGGAAACTGGGCCATTAATCTTTGATATAGGGTTTATCCTATTTCTATTTCAAACAACACTATTTTTACAAATAATGCACCAAAATAATCAAACGAGCGCAGCGTCTATGCTTCAGCTTTGACAAAAATGCTTTCGTATTGTCCGAATTCTGCTCGGCTCTGTCATTCTCAACAGGTCGCATTTCTTAACCGATTCTCCTGAAAGAAGATTCTCAGCTCACAGAGCCACTAGTTAAGTAGGTAAATCAAGAAACGAGATTAACTTAATAATAAACGTATCTAATTTCCGAAGCCACTCCAAAGTAAACGTACGAATCAACATAAAATACTTACTATTCGTTCAAACCCTTATTGAAGTTAGTAGTTTTTAGCACCTCCTATGTATTAGCGGTAAACTAGAGCGTGGACACAAATATGAATATAACGAACAGTGAAGGCTTTGCAAATTAGATTTATATCGTTCTATTGCTGTTTAGCTAATCATAATAGACATAATTGCGGAGAAATACAAAATAAGCTGAGTCAGTACCAATAAAGCTTAATTGCGTTTAGTTACCAGTCATGATGTGTTTGCAGGAAGCTTAGGAGTCACGATGGGTGTGACGTGGGTACTAGTGGCGGTGACGCTGGCAGTGGCGGGGGCGCAGGCCGACCGCGAGGGCTCGTCGCTGCGCGGAGCCCTGGAGGCGCTCCAGCGGCGCCAGCGCGGCCGCGTGCATCCACCCATGATGCCGCCGCCGGACTACGACGCGCTCTACGAGTTTGTGCCGCCCCAGGGATACCCAGGTTAGAATCATTGGCTTGTACATGATAATTGTAGGTAGCTATTATTTTCGTAAAAGGGTACATATAATTGAATAAGACACTTTTATCATTTCTATTTTTTTTTAACTAGTACAAGCCTTATAACTAAAGTATATTTTTATTGTGATTGAATCTTAGACATATTTAATGAAATAGCTTTATGTCTAAAGTAACTCGGTACATTTATGTTTATTGTCACTAACGACATTAATTTCTCAGTCAGTAATATCTCGTATACTCGTATTTACAAAAAAACTTTAATATTAATAGTAAGTGTAAGATTATAAAATACTATTTGGAATATATTTTTGATCTGTTTCAGAACCTGACTATCCTGTAGACGTTGAAGATATGGAAGAGGAGCCTAAGTATGTCGTAAAGTTTCTAGACGACAATGAGAGACCTCCTGAAACGTATGAGTACAAACTGATTAAAAAGAAAAATTCTCATTTTAACGGACCTTCCTCTAGCAAGCAAGAGTCCCCATTCCGTGAGAGGGCTCATCACTCCAACAATGACGCATTACGAGATTTGTTTATGGACAAGACTGAAGCTGAAGACAAGAAAGAACCCACGGTATCTGAAAAAGATGCAGAATATGCGCTGCTCTTAGGGCAGCTATGGTCCAAATATAAATATAATAAAGACCATGCCAACGATATTGAATCCGCTCCCCAAGGGGTTGTGAAACTTTACAAAGAAAAAGTGGTTAAGAAGCGATATCCTGATAACTGGGGCCCTATTGCATTTAAAAGGAAGAGAAGCTCAGATTCAGATGCTGACCGTCCAATTTTAGCTGACTATGAGGAGAGGAAACATGAAGAGGGACAATCGGATCCCAACTACAATGCATACGAACTTAATGATGATGACAAAGATGATCTGCGAGAAGAATACGCCATTGCATTCCAGCCTTTGGACGATGATACTCTATCTGATCTCGCCGATGATGATCAATATACGTATGCTAATGTAGAAAAACGATTTCCTGTGAGAAAACGTTCAAGTGGACCATATGACTTTGGATCGATAAAAAGGTCTCCAAACCAAAATAAACGAGAAACTATGAAAACTTATAGGAGCGGATCCGGTACTGACCCAAGAATTATCAAAGACTTATCGAAAATATTTGGTGATTCGGGAATAGAGATAATAAAAAATCCAGTAAAACGAAGTAGCGATCATGAAGCGGAGGTAGCTCACCATGAAGTAAAACCACCAATGCTACCTCTCAATGAATTCAACAACCAAACTAAGGAGAAAAACTATACGACAGTTCAAGAAGATGACAGTCACGAACATCATGGACATAACATTCATCACCCAGGGGTTTCAGGAAAAGAAGTAGAGCACGAACACGATCATGACCATAACCATGCACATATGGAAAAACACGACCATGACCATCAAAGTGAATCTGATCACAAACTCAGCGATAAACTTAGTGAAAAACCAATAATACTTCGAAAGAAATCTATTGACTGGTCTGACTACTTTGGAATTGATAAGCGTAGAGCATCCGGCAACGAGCAAGACAGGTTGAGGAAACAGTATTTTGATACATTTAACAAGGAAGTAATTTACCCTGTGAATTCTTTTCGGAGCCACAATTTCGTTAAAAGGAATTTTGTAAAACCCAAACCTGAAGAACAAAACATGCAAATGACACAAGCTGAATCTCGCAATTATCGTGATGAAAAAAGAGACGTGGCTGAAGATAGCGAATCAAAACTTGATAACATTGACAAAAAACTGAAAAACATGGAGGGATTCATTGTCGACGAAGCCTTGCATTTTTCTAACGTTGGTGAAGAATTAGATTCAAAAGAAGAACAGGAGATGAAAGAAAAATTACTTTCTCGTCTCGCCGCCGCTTACAGCTTGGAGAAAATGCGCAAAGCTCTGAATGAGTTTAAGCAAAGCTTACAAACACCAAAGCCAGAAGACAGTGATGATGTATCGCCAGTACCCAAAGACGAAGCTAAAGCTAAGAGAGTCGCAGTCAAGAAAGAACTCTTGAACAACGAAATTCCACTATCTAATAAAATGGAGAAAACCGACGACTTTGAAGATGAGCAAGGAGCTGGCCATTATTTAAACGGCAAGGTTGAGGAACAGTTTTCTGAGGGATATATGGGAGGAAGTGGCAGACACAGGATTCCGGTCGTATCTTTACAAGGTATATTAATTTATTCGCTCACCTATATTAAAATCGGAGTAAAGATTTTTGCCAATATTTAAACCGAATATATTTTCAGCAAGTGCCGCTGGATCATGCCCGGTATTAGCGAAGATTGTTCAAAGATGCCGCGGAGTCGACCTTCTTGCTGGGGATCGTGGCCAGCTTTTCCTGCCCCTCTGCAGCTTACACCAAATCTGCTACCTCTGTGTAAGTTCTTAGAAATGGCTCAAGTGCAATTTATAAACACGTAGACGTTATAAACATTTTATATTTTCTAACAGGGCGAAGCTCCTCCGACGACTTGCGACCTGGTATTTCTTTCGGAAGCAGACACGACCTGCGAAGGTGATATGAGTTGCCAGCGCGCTGCTCGCTCTGCCCTCATGGCGCTCAGGGAGCTGCACGACAACCTGGCCGACGAGCTCGACGGCGAGTGCGAGGCCAGCCCCTGTCTCCCGGCTACACTCAAACTCAACGTGGGCTGGCAACGAGCCCTCCAGCGATAAATCCTACACCACGCCGACATTTGATTGAAAGAACACAATCCTCGTACTAGCTCGCGCCAAAGTCACTGAAACTGGCTTCGTTCACTTGCAAACACGTTTTTCGTGATCCGATCAATATGAAATTCTTTTCAATTTCTCGCATAATCCTAAGAGAAATATAATTTCACTATTAGTATTATCTAGTTATAAAAACTTTGTTATTGTATTCGTACGAGTCTAACCAGCCATAGACCCGTAGGAATAGAAGATATCGTTAAGATCCGGCAAAGTTGATCTCAATAGTTATATTCAGCTAGCATGTTATATTTGTGCGAACTCTTCGCTTTCATTGTTAAATGTAATTTGAATATAATTATATATTGAATGTTGTAATATTTGCTATCATAATATATGTTTTTGCGATTGCATTTTCGAAAAGTAAACTTGTATTAATCAACTATGTGTATGTATTCGGAGTTGGGGCAAGGCTAGATGTTCACGTTCTATATCGGACTGTTTATGAATGTATTCAGATGGTAACTTTATCGTTGTTAAGTATTTACTTATATATTAAAATATATTCGTATATATTTAAGTGTCTCGATGTAAGTATTACTATTTTAAAACTATAAAATGTAGTTTTCAATCGATATTGTGTGGAACGAAAAAGGGGAATCATTACCGAGTACATCTCAAAGAGTAACTGTACTCAACCTAAATTATTTTCTATTCTTTTTAATATCTATAAGTAAATCATTGATGATGAGATCAAAGGAGCGCATTGGTTCGACAGATTGCCCCAGAATAAACAGCAAAATCGGGAGAATAACTAATATCGCATAGGGCTACCTTAGACTATACTTGGACAATAAAATTTTGTTTTACATAACGCGGGTGGTGGCTGAACACTAGTCCCTGCGCTGCTCGGGTGTCGTCGGCGCTCGCGAACTAAAACGTCTTCCGATTCTGATCTAAATTGGCTTCGAAATCCGATCTTATACCGTTCGAGGAAATCATTTACTCCCTCATTTATACCTTAACATTTACAATAAAGGTTACGAAACTCTAGATGAATTAGGTAGAACTTTATTGAGCGTAACTTAACTAATAGGCGGTGTATGTTACCGTTCATTTTAACATCTTGAATGTTGTCACTTTATTCGATTAATAACACGCGAATATAAATGGTTTTCAATAATTATTGGTTTCATTTCTGTCCTTGAATAGGTACCTACTTAAACAATTGACTAATCATAAGCAGTTGACATTTATCTTACAAAATTAGAAGGAATTTTCCTTTTTATCATTGTTAATCGTAATCAAAGTTCCAAACAAACAAGATAATTTTTGCAGTCTCCTACTTATTCAACTTGCTTCTGTTTATTTATCGCATTTTTAAATGGAGCATAATACGAGTATAATAAAATCCCTTCTTAATTACCAGCATTCTTTTACCATTGTCTCATCGAATAAAATGAAAATATCGACGTCGCTGTCGATACCTGATGATAATACCTATGATTTATCAGTTGTCGATAACAAGATAAGTGCTCGCTCTACACTATTCCATTACAAGCCACGTCACTAAACACAACAAATAACATTCGCATTATAACGGAGCCGGAGAAAAGTGAAAGTGAATGAAGCAAAAAATAATGGTAGATGAACTGCACATGGAGGTGCTAAATAGAGGACCACCCAAAGGGATAGACAATGCAGGAACCACAGCAACAGCAGTTGAAGGTAGAGTACTTTCATACAATTTCATAATAATAAAAAATAATTATTTAATTTAATTAATGTCGTCTGATCATGACGCATTTTATAAAAACTAGCTGCAACAAGATCGTGATAGATAACAGATTTGTACCTACTTAAGTTAAAATAAAATTATCGATAATTGTTTATTATCAATAATTGATAATACTCGAGTCTTTGTCTATGAGCACAACCTTTGACTTATATAAGTACATAATAAAATAATTAAATACCATATTAGACTAATTTAAGTTATTTAATTTTGAATTGCTTAAAAAGAAAGAATGCACTATTTAGCATTCGAGTATTGTTTTACAATGTATGGTCCAAAAAATAACAGTAACACAGTAGTATTTACTTATAACGATTTTGTAACAATGGTCTTTAACTACTTAGACATACGACTGGAAGTAAGGCCCGCGATAATTATTATTGTGTAGTTTTAGGTGCATTGCTATTGCAGCAGCAGCTGTGACAACATGCAACTCGTATTTATTTACTAAGGACGCCTACTGTAAATTCTGTATAACATTCTGTTATTTTCAGAAGATGGCGACGTCTCCAATGGAACCGGCAGACCCGATTTAGTTATAAGTGTCCAACCACAGGCTATTTGTAAGTACTCTCAAACTTAGTTGGCTGACCATCAAGCAAAAATTTAGATGAACCAAAACTCTGTCACTAAAATTCTCACAATTTTATTGAAGCTTGTCTATATCTAGATCCAAATAATTACGCACCACCATCACACAATACTGACTACTAATAATGTGTTAGTACCAATGACTACACAAACATAGCGAGTGCTATAACTGCTGTACAAGCAATACCTAGACGTCCGTATGACCGGGTTACACGGGGCTAGTTTTTCAGGCTAGGAGAGCAAGCTAAAAACTCAATATACTGTCCTGGCTTGACACATGCTAGTGGTGTTAACACAATGCCAGTTAATTAAGTCAATATCATTGCAGTGACTGAGGTAACAACTCGTCTGTGGGAATTAAACTATCCTAGTTTGAGATTGCTAGCTTTCTAATTAACTTAGTAGCCTAGAAAAAGGCAGTTTCACACACGAGGCCAGTGTTACTATAGCTAGCTTACTGACACTATCTTGCTATCCTATATAGCTTTAAAAAATAGGCTCGTGTAACCCTATGCCAGAGTTTAGCGGGGATAGCAGTCTCTCTCTCTAGTTCTCTACTAAGCAAGCGCAGGAAAAACATTTTTTTACGATAATTGAATTTAAAACAATATGATAAAATACTTTAGAGTTTAGTAAGTTAAAGGTCTGATACAGTCCAATAAACTTCGTTAGGTACGACTTACGTATACATATTGGAAATGGAAAAGCATGCAGGCTGGGTCTTCAGACATTTCTACGTAAATGAGGTTCTACACTACACTTTCTAGAAGCACAGAATAAATAATAGTACTACCTAGAAGGTCCAAACCTACCTTCTCCACTTACGGTTCTGCTACTAATTTCATTATCGTCATCATTAGTCAGATGTACTGAGTACGTTGCTCAGAAGCTTGTTTTAAAAATAATTTTTACAACAAAAACATATTTTATCTAGGTTTACCTACTTACTCTGTTCTGCAGTGCCCCGCGCGCAGCTTCCAGTGACCACTCTGGACTGGCGGTCGGCTCCTCGAGGACAGTTCCTCCCGACACACGGCCTGGACTTCCTCATCGGCGTCAACAGCCTCCTCATCCAGCAGACTGTCGAGCTCGATCATTGTTAGTATACTTCATTATTATCTATACATACAGGCTGTAGTAATATATTATTATAGTGGTGTAACATAGGTTTAATAATTAACAAAACAAATAGATTTAAGCTGCAAAAATAAAACACAAGTATAAAGAATATTCTTCATTAGTGTTATCATTTTAACAACCACCAAACGATAGATTATCATTTATTTATTCTGTTGATTCGTAATTTCGTAATAATAAATTATTAACGTCAATCGGGATTATAAATTATCATTTATGTCTCGAGTTGACACGTGTATAAACTATAATCAAAAGCTTGGCTGACTGCAACATACTCGTATAGACGATGGGTAGCTATTGCTATACCTAAGACAATTAATGTGATGGTTATATTTATTTGACTTTAATTTGAAATTGCAATGTACATTTGTATTAATTAATTATGTACACTTATACGGATCATTTGTATCTGAAATAAAGCTTTTTATTATTATTATTATAGTACGAGTAGCTCTGTAGATAACTAGCTACACCCCACGTATTCACCCGCTCTCGCACAATAACCGTTAATTTATTCCGAGATGAAAGGTACCTTAACTCCTGTATCCTGCCTCCTGTATCGCTTGATGGTTCGACTACATTAGCGGCCATCGGCCAAAATTCGGGCTTTCGCAGAAAGGCGACGAAATGACCGCTAATGTAGACAAGAACATCGCCGATAAACAATAACGATAGTTGTAGCGCTACAACGTGACACGAATTATTGCGTGTCACGTTGTCGCGCTAAAACTAAATTGTGCACTTATGCAAAATTTCGTTATGATCGGTTGAGTAGTTTATGCGTGAAAGCGGAACAAACAAACTCATCACTCATCGCATTTACTTAGAAAAGATACTTACATAGTTATATGTTTATTTAACTATATATGTATGTTATGTTATGTTATTATGTATGATAGTTAGATTTTATTTTTAATTCTAATAAACAATAAATACTAAAGAACAAAGATGAATGTTCACTGACAATCGCGTATTAATAAATGCTCATTGTTAGCTCCTTTGAAATGTTGAATTTGAATTTACGAACATGAAACGTATTTTAATGGCTTTTAATTAAAACGAGATTTTATCAGCAGGAGTTGATAAAGCCCCGTTAGATTAGATTTCTTTTTGCGAAATGATGAGTTCGCAGACTGCAAACATAACACCCTTAAACCGGGTATTTATTGTTTGGTGTATGTATTAGGTTAACCCTGTAAGAATAGATGTAAAGAGAATAAATAAATAAATAACTCTTACATTTCTTTCAGTGACATTAAGAATAGACTCTGAGAACCGGTATATCGTCCGTGTGCCGAACGGAGAGGCGCTCTACATCGCCAGCGAAGTTTCCAGTTCCACGCAGAGATGTCTGTGCGGCAGCGGACGAGCCTTAACCATGCACCTGCACGACAACACCAGGCAGGAAGCCATAGTGATGCACAGGCGACTTGCAGGCTCGTCCTGCTTCTTCCCTTGTAGACTACAGGTAATGGCATCTTAGAAGCACGTTCACTTTCAAAGCTTTTAGTTTTACAACTGTATGCCGAGATGCCTATGCAAGTGTGCATCAGCCTTCAGCAAGAGGTCGATCGGAAACCGTCACGTGTACCTAAAATAGTTCTATATACTATGAGTAATTGTGTTATAGCACAATTTTACAAAAGCAACATACTTAAACTGATTCAAAAGTTAGTTATTTTGGAACGATTTTAAGATTCCATTCACGTGCTCAAATCTAAAATGGTCTCTATCGTATTTCAGGAGATGAAAGTAATGACACCCCCCGGGGACTACGTGGGTCGCGTGCTGCAGCAGTGCTCGTGGGTGGTCCCTGTGTTCCACGTGCGCGACGCCGCGGACCTGGTGCTGTACGTCATCGAGGGCCCCGCCGTTCTCCAGCGGAGTGCGCTCATGCATTCGGAGTTCAGGGTGTGTACGGTAGATGTAACGACTTGTCTAACGCTCATCGTTAGATAATATGATGTTCAGAGCGTTTATCGCGCTCTTCTGATCTTTTGGAATATTTACCTAACTCTTGCTCATCGGCCTCATGTGCTTACGCCTATAAGCATGGTTTCGAAGTAGCGTAAGCTTAGCGTAAGTGTATTAAAATTCCGGAAATACCGGAGGATAATGATCAGAATTGAAAAGACATTTTCAGAGTAGGTAACGCATTGATTCATATATAAGTACCAATTTTTAATTACGAAGCATTCTTTTATTTAAAAAAAATAAATATGTAAATGATATAGAAATGTACACGTCATTGAGACGAATGGACATACATACTGATCTTAACTAAGTAGAATAGGGGCAGGAAGATAATAATGATGATGATAGAGATCTACGTCATTGCCTGTTCAAAATTATTATATTACTTAAACAAAATAATATTGTATTTTTCAAAATTATCTGTTTCATTTCCAGATAATGACGAGTGACTCCCTGCGAGAAGTGGGCAAGATCTCCCACGGCTGGGACCGCGACCTGAACAGCTTTACCATCACGCTGCAGATGCCTGAAAACGCTGTCCAGCCCAAGCACAAGTGTCTGCTGTTGGCCGCTACTTTTCTATTGGTAATACATTTTCCTTTTTAACTCTCGACAGAAAACGACGGGGTGTTATAAGTTTGACGTGGCATCGTAGCTCACGAACAGATGAACCGAATTTGTTTTTTTTTTTGTTTGAAAGGTGAATTAGTAGGGAGTGTTCTTAACTATGTTTGATTAAAATCGGTGCGTAGGAACAAAAATATACTTGTTCTTGCAATTGATTGAATTAAGACTTTTACCCCTCATTGGAGGTTACGTGATAATTGAATCCAGAATGAGATTCACGCCTGGCTTAGAATTCAAACTTTACCTATATACATGTGTTATATGTACCTACTTACCTATTTAAAATGATACAAAAAAAAGTTCAAAAACCCGCTTTCCCGTCATCAGAATTGGATTTTGCAAACAATTTTTAGACTTTTGTTGGTTTTCTTTTGAAACCGCCTGACCGATTTATATTAAATTTAAATGGGACCACCTTAAAAGTATGCTCTACCAAACAAAAAAAGAATCGTCAAAATCGTTTCATAACTGGCGAAATATAAAATTATCGCGTAGCATCCACACAAAACAACAAAACAACGTTCCGAAGACGGGTCAGTAGCGCACTTGTAGCGCCTCACTCAACTGCCGTCTTTGTACTTCTTCACTCTACAAAACTTCAAGGCTAGAGTGAATAAGTACCTTGTGGGTCGTCGTGCACCATCTTAGACCACAACGTCGCTTAACATCAGGCGAGTCGGTGGTCAAACGCCGACTTATTCTACATAAAAATAAACATACAGATGACTTGAAAACCTCTTCCTTTTTTGAAGCAGGTTAAAAAAATTGTGGAAAAACGTCATTTTGAATACAGAACACGTTGGAAAGAGAGAGAGACTCTCCAAGATGACCTTTGATAGATACTTAACTGAATTTATTCACATTTGTTTGCTTATCAAACTCGATTTCGCTAACTCTAAATGTTATTTAATTTTCCAGGAGTACACATACTTCGAGAGGTCGAAAGTGAAATGCTGCTGCGCTTGCCTCTGTTAAATATCAAAAGAAAAGGAATCCGTCTATGAGATGGTTATTGGCAAGATTTTACGCAATACTTAAAATTAAGCGTTAACACGGGACTATAAATATCTACTGAAATAACTAAGTACTTACTTATATTTTTTTACAATACATTTTTTATGAAGATTTTTCTTTGGCTTTTGATTTTCGCAACAACCATTTCCCTAAAAATAACTTTACAGCTGCTTTTAGATCTACCGTGTAATGTGTCTGAGGCACAGAATGCGTAGGGCAAGTTTTTCTAGAAGTTCGAAGTAACTATCTGTTGTGTGATTCTATGCAAGCTTAGAATAATTTAAATCTCCAAAACAGTTTTTTTTTAATGAAATCTATGGTCTGTATCTACTTCCTGTTCAGAACGATTGTTTTCTTAGGTTTTCTGTCTCTGTCATTTCTGATTGTCTTTTCCATGACCTACATTTTTTTCTAAGATCTAATCATGGTTTAATCATGGTATAAAAGCAACACGTGGTGACGTCAAGCGATAACCGAAACAAGTCATTTACAAATAATTCGAAAAAGACGGATGATGATGACGTCATTACGTGTTTGCTCCTGGAATGCTAGACCTTAATGTGTTGAAACCAAAGTTAAAACGTCAAACTCTTATTTTTCAAGTTTGCCACGCACATAAATTTGTTAGATTTTACGATAATTTTAATATCATGCATTTTTACAACACTATATCTGTGTCTATCGTTTTTTAAACCAAAGAGAAAATAAACACTTTTAAACCAATAGAAAATAATGGAAAAATCTTCCGTAAAATGCTCGATACCAACAAACGCAGACAGTAAGTGGCCGTATCAACAACAATATTACTTCGGCGATAAAGATCAGGAGCAACGAAGGAACGGTCGTGGAGAGAACCACTGGAGTGGAGCTGAGGTTGTAGTTTACAGAGAGTATAAACCTAATTTATTTTATTTCCACAGGCAGATTTAGAGATTTGGGTAGAGTGCCCACCACCAACCAACCAGAGTGGAGTATAAGGGACCGCGGAAGTACCTACTTCATGAGTTGGGCAAACGTCTTTGGTTATCCTTTTCCTTCAATCTCCGGCCTGGCGTACATGGTACCAGGTAGTCAAATAGGGGAATGAAAAAGGTTTACCAAAAATTTCGCTCTCGGTGCCCAAGTTTTGTATTTTCGTATAAACACAACAGCCAATAATCTGTGCAAAGGCAATGGCATTGATTCCAAATGTATCTGAAGCTTAGGATCTAATTTGCACTTATATACAAAACTAAGATTTTCGGTACCTCTACCTAATTACTAATTTTTTTTTTCAAAAATTAAGTATTTACTTATTAGTTTTGTGTCAAGACATTTGATGCCACTTAATGTACAAACATTAAGCTTCTGCCTATGGTTATTAGTTTAAGATTTCGCCGCAGAGTGTCATCATAGAAATTACTTGCGTTGCTATACAAACAGCTCACCAAAACTACAAACATTTCTCTCCACTCCAGTCCCTAGAATGGTACACCGGCAAGTTCGTACGCGACACGATGCACGGCGAAGGAGAGTATCGATGGAGGTACAAAGAACCTGAAGGAACCTTCTACACGTACGAGGGTCGGTTCTACGGGAACCGCATGCATGGCTACGGGGTCATGTCGTATCCGGATGGTAGAGTTTTTAATGTAAGTAAGCCGGTTAAAGACTATTGCCGCGAACGCGCGTAAGTGCTCCTATTGGTTGTTAATGGATTCTTGGCCAATATAGGAACAGCGTATTGGCACCCTCGCGGACGTTCGTGAAGTCTGGTAGGGGCTTAATAGAAAATCCGTAATCCGAATATTAGGTGATGGCGCTATGGCAGCAGATGACATACATTTTCTTAGTCCAAAAAAATTTTAAATGGCTCCTTCGCTAAGCACCACCAATTAAAAATAATTTAAACCAATCGTTACTCTGTATAAGTTATATAGGAAGCAATTGAGTCGTCGTAAAATAAACTTCATCTGTTTCTGCTGACGATATCGAATAACGTTTACCAGAAAAAATCACAGAAATGATAAAGGGTTAACTGATTCTACTTCACCAGGGTATATTTTACAATAACATGCGCTGGGGTCCCGGGATAGAGTCCAACACAAGTCTTCGAGAGAACGTCGGCCTCTGGCGCTGCAACCAGCTGGTTAGACTCACGTGGCGACCCAACGCTCCTTCAGTCACCCTTGATTTTAATTTTGAGCCCGCCGCTAAATCTGTCGTGGAAGCTCATAGAACCCTTCTTGCCACGAGTGTTCGAAACGTAAGACCAACCTACCTTTTATACTTTATATTTTTTTAAATGTTTAGTCCTTGTTTCTGTTTTGAAATTTCATTGATGAGGACGGCAAGTACCTACTTACTAGGAATTAAACAGCTTTTGCCCTGAAGGATAATGTAAAAAGGAAAACACTTTCCACATCTTTTCGAGCATAAAACGCCATTACAAAACTTGTTGGATTAATCAAGTGAGCCGTCTAAAGGAGTCCACACACCAAAGTGTGACCAGCTGACACAGACGACACGACTGATTTCTTTATCTAAAGTATGGCCATCGACACCAAGAAACAAAGCCACCAACATCAAGTCGCAGGGCTGTGTCGCTAGTTTGGCGACTTTAGTGTCTTTAGATTCCTTTAGACATAGCAAAAAGTCATCAAGAAGACAATTAATTCTGAACAAACAGTAAGTAGATCCTATTTCCAGATTGGCGAAGTTAATAGCGCCATAGAACTGCTGAAACAGTGCGGTGCAGCCCCGATAGTCGCGTCAGAGAAGTGGATTAAACTGTACCCAACGCATTGCAACGACTTGGTTAGCCAGGTGTGCCACGTGGAACTGTTCGATCATGAATATTACAAAAATAGCCTTGTGCAGCTGGATGAGATAAAAAAAATGCCGATATCTAACGAGGTACTCACTTAGTTAGTTATTAAGAGGGCCCATCAAGGCCGTCGAATCAAATTAGACTCGTGCCGCTTCTTCCTTATATTATTTCGATGGTAGGAACACATCTTTCTCGAAATGTTCTAAACTATTAGGCAGCACGTGCATTAAATCTAGATTCTAGATTATGTTTAAGGTAAACGGTTTTAATCGTGTAATGTTGTAATCGTATTGTCACGGAAAATAAATGTGTGTGCAAAGTTTAGTTTGTGTAGATCTGTCCCAAGCACGAAATAAACAAACGAATAAACTAGTGAAACTAAATGAAACCGTTTCAAAATCACGGCTAAGTGGAATAGGTGGTCTGCAGGCCCTAACGCCTTATATACGTTGCCGTTTTAGCCGTGAAAAGCCTACAAACATACAGATAGACAGAGCTACTCGTACTTTCGATTTTATACATTAGTGTGGATGTGTATGGTCCATTTGCTTTTTGGCATTCCCATTTTACCAGGTCTAAATAAGTCGTGTTTTAAGGAAACACCCAATAACATCACGGACGATGACTCGAACTACGAAATATATTACGCCTGGAACAACAGCGATACCATGGTTAGCATGATGAAACACTGCTTCACGCACGAAACACAGCGGAAGAGCTCCGGCGTCGATTTGGCGACCATTCTCAGCGTTCGAACCAATTACAAACGTGCTGGTAAACATGAATTTGACTGCAGGTTCGTGTCCTAAATTGAAGGATTATATTCAACAAAATTGAAAAATAGAAGTCGTTTTAACTAGTAAAATTGGACAAAATCGTCTAGTAAATTTGCCCAGTAGAGTTGTACTAAGTGGACGTATGCATACTGTGCCACGTAATTTTTATTTTTCACAGCTTCTCTTTATTATATCCATTTAATCTTTTCTAATCGGTTTTGCATTGTTGCCTTATTTATTTCAACTTTTTATTTAAACAAACTAAGATAATCTTTTTTTTAATTCGATAGTAGAGTTTATCGAGGTTGTTTTTAGTCTTAATAGTAAATTAGTAACTCATGAACAACTTTTATGGCATGTATTTCAGGAATTTAATAATGTGTAGTTATTTGGGTCATACAAGCAAAGTGGCCGAGCTAATCAATAAAGATAACGTGCATCCAGACGTCGCTGACATGCTAGGGAATACAGCTCTTATGTATGCTACGGTAAGAATCAATTTTGTTGTTATCACCTGCTCTTCACCAGCTGCTATCCAATTTTTGTGTTATGCCAATCTACTTTAAAAAATCATCAACTTTTCCGCACTTTTGTCGAAGCTGAAGCAAGCCAAGCCAAGCTAACGCTCGGTCGGTCGATTTCAGTGTGGGAATCAAGTAGATATAGTCCACTTCCTGGCAGAAGCTGGTGCGAACGTGAATAACTTCAACGACTCGTGCTGCACTCCTCTTAGCGTGGCTTTGCTAAGGTTTGCATGTCTGAGCAAAGACATTCCTGCAGCCGGCATGGTACAAACATTTTCACCACCGCCGCAGCCCGTCGCCAAAGTACCACCTCAACAATACACAACACGTGAGTTATGTTGTCTTGGCTACCTAGCTTCCTTCCTTGTTGCTACGAAAGTTTACAGGCTTGGCTAAGGGGAAAAACAATTCACCAAGCAGTTGATGTGCTAAGATAAATTTGATCACAGCTTACTTGTTATGTAACGTTGTTGTCGAATATCGTAAACACCATCCGGTACTAGCTCAAGCGCAAAAATAACCGATAGTCTTGGCTTTTCAGGTATGAGTGTTATTTTGAATAAGTAATAACTATAGCATTCTTTTATTACATGCTCTGAAGAAAAGCCATCGGAGTGGCATATCACACGGCAGATGCCTGTCCCCGGAGATTCCGTTCAAACAAACAAACTAGCAAGCAAAACTAAACTAGCCGCTGGTCATAAAGCAATTAAGTCAAATACAACGATAGATGTCCTCGATCCAAACGAGAAAAGGAGGACTCTTAATGAAATTAAGTCAAGAAAATCCAACGGGCCCGAGCAAATAACAATAGAAGCAGATGTTGTAAAGACTCCTGAAGAAACACTTTTCAACGAAATAAATCAAGAGTTTTTACAGCATGTTACAAATTGGTTTTCTATCCCGGGTGCACCAAATCCAGCTTACTTATTTGATGTTAGCGACATGGTCAAGGAAATAGATGGGAGTCAAGACGACAGGATCCCACCCAAACCACGTCGTGTGTCAACGAATAAAGACGTCGTTAAAACAAGCCAACACGTCATCACGAGGCTTGACTCAACAAGAGATGATTTTTCTATAAGCAGTGCTGAACGAGAAAAGATACTATTGTAAGTTTTATTTACAAAATACTTACCTAATATGTTTTTGTGAACGATACATATCTAACAAAGAAAACCCTACATCGTCATCGTTTTCTATTCCACAGTTGAATCGCCAGCTATCTTTTCTCAGTTGAAATAATGCCAGTCAGTTAAATCTGTGTGTCAGTAAGACATTAAGGCCGAGGTAGGTATTTAAACTACTTTCAGGTTGAACAAGAGTATGTCAACTATTGTCCAACTGCTGTCGGACGGGGCTGATCCTCTGCTGGCGCGGTGCCCTCAGCCGGCGCTGTTCTCCGCAGTGGTGTCAGGCTCCCTGAACCTGGTGCGGCAACTGGTGCATTATGGAGCCGACATTAATGAAGTTTATCCTGACGTGAGTTAACATTTTTAACTTACGTTTCTACTCGGCGTTTGTGGGACTGAATGGGGTCACCTGTCACCACTTTGCTAAGTTGCATGTTTTGAAGAAAAAATCTCATGCAACATATAGCCACGCCTTTCCCCCGAAGGGGATAGCAGAGATGTAATACAACACCCAGTCTTCGCCTTACGATATTCAATCCCAAATGTGACAGGGAGCGAGCTTGTCGCCATACGCCGGGGTACAGTCATGTAGCAGATGACACACAATATGCACATATGTTCACACAATAAACAAATTGGTGCGTGCCGTCGGTTGGGAGCCTGGGATCGAATCCGCTCCCTCTGGCTAGAGAGGTGGACCTTCTCCAACCAGGCTATCCTCTCAGATACGCGAAGCAGCATTGTATCATCGTCAGAAGTTCTGCACCTTAAAAAAATAGTACATTCTTTACTATTAATTATATAGTTATACACTACTTTTAAATTATATTTACCACTAGCTTTCAGAAATGACTTTCAATCTTACAGGTTCTGAACTACACCGCAGTGGACGTGGCATTTTCCAGACCTCCAACGTATGATAATTTAGCACTAGTGCGAACTATCCTCGAGTGTGGAGGCACAGTGGACCACAGACTGAAGTGCGAGTCCGATAACGAAGAAATACCAGGTCCGACATTACTACACGCTGTTCTCGTGAGGCTTAATGACGATATCACAGAGGAAAAGGTTTGGAAAGCTTTTAATCCTAACAATTTTGAATTTTGACTAATCTTTTTAATTTGACTATTCTAAATTCCTAATCCCAGCTTCTTCGTAACTAACATTATAAATTTGAAAGTACTTGTCGAAGATTGCTTCTAACGATTTCACGTCTTAAGAGTCCGGCGACCACTTTAGACTAACTTCGCATTGGCTTAAGGTATTCTATAGCCATTTCGTCTAGAAGACGAGCGAAGAGAGCGAGTAATGATACTGATGAGCCTCTAAACTTACCTAAAGAGTGACAAAGTGGTTTTTTTTTATGACTTTTGCACTTCTGTAATCATTCTTAGATAACTAAGAATTTCCCTATGTAATGGAATTTTTGATTTGCTATGTCTACCTATTTAATAATTCAGTCAAAACTGACCCCTTAAAAATGCAGATATTTTCATAGCTCTATTTTCGCTTAAGAACGTTTTTAAAAAAAACAAGAACATAGGGGCGGAGATACTGTTAATTTAATTGTACATGCTAAATTTTATCAAATGCTGACAAATGGTTTTCAAGAAGTTTGAGTAGCGCGTTTGTATGGAAATTTCAGAGCGTCGCGGCCCTCTCAAAAAGTGTGGTGTCAGAGGTACAGGTAACACCGCGGGCCGCAGCGACTTTCATTTATTAGCAAAAAGTTACCGCCCTAACAGCAACGCCAAGGCGTGTGACGAGTCAACAATAAAAAAGGTGTTGATAGGTAATTAGATACAGATAAACAATTACTAATTTCTTGAGTCCAAAATATCTCCACTTCTCAGATATGCTGCGAGCTTCTACAGTCATTATTGGAGTATGGTTGCAAGCCACTGGAACGGTACCGTGGAGTTTCGGCCATCGATATGGTCATGGAGAAGAATCTGAAAATATTTGATGATGTTTTTGTAAAGAGTCCGAAGATAGACCTCAACGCTACAATCAATGATAACAACCAAACCATGCTTGTCAAGATGTTGTCTATAGAGTTTTACAAGAACAATCCCATCACTGAGCGGTTACAAACTGTAAATATTGACGACTTTCCTAGAGTAGTCAAAGTTCGACTACTCTATAAGCTCCTCTACAAGGTCTATAAGGCTACTCTATAAGGTCCTGGTTCGATTCCCAGCAGAGCAGATGTTAACCATGACTTTAAATATCAGTTCCGGATCTGTGGGGCTATTCCTACACGTGAGATGAGATGAGATTTTATCTTGGTCACTCTCACATCTACGACGTTTCAAACGAGAGCAACAAGGACGAAAAATGGTGAGATGAAAATCTCAAATCTCCGAATAGGGCCACTGGGCGTTACTTTTTCATGTCTTTGTGTGTGTTCCATGGCATCCATAACAAGGAACTATTAGTGAGCTATGAGTGCGAAACTTTATTTATTTATAATTAGTTCAAAAATCAATAATCGAATAAATATGGGCTTATTTATAATGCAATTGAACAATTGCAGTTCAATTACTAAACCGGCTAGGTTTAGACTAAAATTGTAATTGCCTAAAAGCTCTAAGCTCATTTTTCAAAGTCAGATCCCAGTTGGGACGATGTAATAATGTCGTAGGGTCAACTAGTACAAATGCGTCTGTCGGGCAATGGCGTCTTCTGAGAATTACAACTTCACAAGTTAGGCAACCAACGTCATCTAGTACAGATGTAGTAACTAAAGATAGAAAAAAGATGTAGGTGTAGGCCTGGAAGAGATCGCTTTTAGTGATAAGGCCGCCAGTTGTTACACTATTTAAAAAGTTTTATCTTTATTTTTCTCTTGTTGTTTTGTTATCTGTGGTGTGAACAATAAAGAGTTTATCTATCTATCTATCTAGGTGACGCCTAATTTGTGAAGAATTTGTCAGTAATTCTCGAAAGACGCAATTGCCCCATAGACGCATTTGTACCAGTTGACCCTATATTTTATTTTCCCAGCTAACAACCCTGCTGTTGTACGGAGCTGACCCTCTTTTGGAATGTGACAACAGAGACATGAAATATGCCAACATATTTGTTTTTGCAAACAAAACTATTTTTGACATAGAACTGAAATTATCTACCGGTTAGTTATTTTTATAAGGTACCAGTTTTTGTATGCAGCTCCGCTCGCATTAGTGTAGATTTTGGTGGTTTTTGTTTTTTAATCTGTCAGGTCGGAAACAGTGCTTTTTTTCTGGATGTTAAGTACTTTTCGCTTTTTTTTGTACTTGACACTGACGTGTTTTCAAACATAATGATCGGTTGAGTGGAAGCGTGAACATACAAGCAAAGTCACATTTGTAAATACAATATTAGGGAAGTTAGAATTGTAGAGCATTAGAATTTTCCCTTTTTTTATTGTCCTTATCCTCATTACTTATATGCGTATTTCATATCATCTGCTACATAACTAGAGCCCGGTCTATGGCGACAAGCTCGCCCCCAGTCACATTTCGGGCTAAATGTCGTCCATCAGCCAGCTTCTTCGGGAAAAAGGCCTGACGCTATGATTTGTTATTTACTTACTTAAGTCAAAACAAGTAAGTTTATTTTGGTAAAAACAATGAGTACAATATGTACCTACTTACCTAATATAAATCCACTGACTCTGAACTATATTTCACACTGTGTTTCGGTGTAGGTATAGGCAGTGGCTTTTCTCGTATGTAAACCTAAGTTTGTTATGCCTTGTAAATCAGATAGGAAGTAGGTGCTTACTTCTAACACCTATGATATTCATGTAGAAACGAGGAAAACCATCGTCGCGGCTCCTAAGAAGGTAGACCCCAAGAAAGCGAAGAAAGAGGAGACCAAGACGAAAACGCCGGCAAGGTCTGTTGCTGAAGATATGGAAGACTACAGGCAAGCGCTCTACTTGGTTAGAGATTCTGCCAGACTGCAGCATATAAGATGGATACAGGCCAAGCTCATGAGAGAGCTTATGGGAGTCGTTGAAAAGTTAGTCAAATTCAATTAGTTATGAAGTTTCTAGCTCAATTTAGCCTGCTGCAGCAAGTGTTGTTTTGTATAACCAGCGTCCAAAGAATTCCAACGATAAGGGACGGAGCAAACGAAAGTTTTACCCCCTTAACTATAAATAGTTTCGGAATAGTTTTAGAGTATTTTGTTTTCCGTTTTCGAGCTCAAAACTTAGGAGCAATGGCAGCCTAGTTGGGAGAAGGTCCGCCTTTCAAGCCAGAGGGAGCGGGTTCGAACCCAGCCGACGGCACGCACCAATTTGGTCATTGTGTGAACATAATTATGTGTGTATTGTATGTCATCTGCTAAATGACTGGAGCCCGGTGTATAGCGACAGGTTCGCCCCCTGTCACATTTGGGACTGAATATCGTCCGGCGAAATGTGGGTATTGTATTACACCTCTGCCAGCCCCTCGGGGGGAAAGGCGTGACGATTTATTATGTTTTCCGTTTTCGAACTCAATCTAAAAAGACAAGACCCTGTATAACTATTTCGAGGCTATGCCCACAACGTTTATTGCTAATAGGGTCAGAGTTTAATGGGATTAATAGACGTTTATAAGTTTCTTTGACGGTAACTTGAGTAAATTTGAACTTAGCTTCAATAATTAATATCAACTTATTTTCCGATTTCAAAACAGATTCGAGCACCGCCATTGGACCTTCATACTCCCTGAACATAAAAACAAAATACCCTGTGGACTGTGGCTCTCAATGAGTCGCTGCCTGGAGATCTGGGACATTTTCAAAGCGAACAAAAAGAGGGAGTGCAACGATCGGCGCATTTTAAAACACATTCTCTGCTTGGTACACTTTTACTGCAATCGGGCAAAGACGACTTTGAAATGGCCGTTGACAGCTGAAGAGAGAGGGACGATAGAAACTAATGCTACTCTCATTCTGAAGGACCATAAGAAATTGACAGAAAAGGAAACAGGGTCAAGTTTAGGAAAACCCTATGTCACACCCGAGCTTTTTGTGAGGGCTGTAAGTTGAAAACTAATAATCTTACTTGAGACGTCTTTTTTTAAATTAATATTATAAATACGTTAGTTTGATTGGATGGATGTTTGTAGTTCTGCGTACAGATCAAAGCAAAGGAAGGCCAAAGATATGCTGCGTCTCGTTTTATTTTATTGAAACGAAACGGGACATAGCACATTCTTTGGCATTCGTTGGCTTGGTGTGTACACAGCATTACTCAATCACGTCCAAACGGGTGAATGAATCTAGATTAAATTTAGAACAAAGTTACATAATAGTCTGGAATGGTAAGTAAGTAAAGAATTCATGGAATAGCAGATAGGCTACTATTAACCCGTGTAACACAGCGAGGCGCAGCTAGTCGTAGGTACTTTATATTATAAGTGCGAAAGTTTCTGCGTGTTAGTTACTTCTTCACGTTCAAACGGATAGACGGAATTTGATGAAATTTGGTATGATGGGAGCTTATACATATACACCCTGGATTAACACGTAGGTTACTTTTTACCCACGGGCTCAGATCAACCTAGAGAATAAGATGACGCACAGCGTGTGATATAAGTGAAGCCAAAAACCATCCAAAAACTACGCTACTGTCGTATAGGTACACAACACGCATAATTGACGCAAAAAAACTTCGCTACTCGCTTGGTCATTCTTACCTCGACATTATGCGCATTGGTTTATGGTTTATTTTCGTGCACATAAATATACATAGTGCATTGTAAAAGTGTGGCCAGGACTACATTTTAAGGTTCTTTTTAAAAACTGTGCAGCTTTTTAACAAGTCAATTTTGAAAGAGCCGTAACATTAAACTCTTACAAATATGTGCAGTTTTAGAATATAAAATCTACTAAGGTTGTATATTGGAACGGAAATGGCTAACGTAGAGTTTGGGAATAAATATTAGTTTTCATGCAATTGTAAATGTTTTTCATGGCAATATTACCACGCGCACACGTTTAAAAAGAAGTGCCTTCAGCGATATATAACGCAGTGTTCCATCTTATCCTCTAGGTTGATCTGAGCCCACGGGTTGCACCGCGAGGCACTGCTAGTGAGTAATAACACACTGAACAGTAATCAAGCTTATTCAGTGAACGAGGTGAAGGGTTCAGTGTGACGACGTCTGTCTGTCTGTATAAATGTATGACAACGTCAGTCTCTACGACCTAAATTTGTGGCTTTTAAACCTGGTTTAAATCAGGTTGTTAAGACGATTTACAGTGTGATTGGGTTCGTACTATCAATAATTGAAAGGCATATAGAATAATAGTCAATTTAATCAACAAATCACCCTCAGATTCAGGGTCCCCAACCCTCAAGTGTGGAATGGCCGCCATTTTTATTTTTGGAGTTTTTTTTAGTTACATAAAGCTGTACATTTTTATGTAGAGGCGCGACATACCTACCTACATGAAAAAAAAAACTAAGGGGCAATAGTATTGTCTACGAAGGAAAAATAAGAATCCGTGTTAAATTTTTACACAAAACGTTAAAAAATATCTAACATGAACAAAATTACTAATAATTACTTGGAGAATGACGTCAAAATGAGTACTCGTGCCCGTTGCCCCGAAACAAGGCGCCAAGGAGAAACACCCCAGGGATTTTTGTAGGTATGCCGCCACTAGGGCGGAGACTCCCACATCACTACACTGCTACACCCGGGGCAGGGTAGTAATGTACTCGTAGTATCCGTAAAAAAACATTCCCTGGTAAAAAAAAAGGGTTGGATTCGTACAATACCCTCAGATCAACTTCCTCTAGGTTTATCTGAGACAGTACCTAAATTTTTTTGTTAAGGCATCAAAAGTATTCGTTTTGGCGTTAATCTACAGTGGGGCTATTCCTGCGCGTGAGATGAGATGAGATTTTATCTTGGTCACTTTCACACCTATGACGTTTCAAACGAGAGCAACAAGGACGAAAAAAGGTGAGATGAAAATCTCGAGATCTCCGAATAGCCCCCCAGGTCATTTTTAGTACTTTTTATAATAATTATAAAAAATGTAGGTGTGTAGCAGCATTTGCTTATAATGAATCGAAAAATGTAAATAATTAACGTAAATTTTTGTAATTTTATGTTTGAGAGTTTTTTTTCTTAGTTTTATGTAAAAATTTAACGCTCATTCATATTTTTCATTAGTCGACAAGAATATTACCCATCGATTGAGATTTTTTGTCATGTAGGTACTTATGTATGTAAAGCCTCTAGATAAAAAGTTGCAGCTTTTTGTAACCAAAATTTCAGAAAGAAAACTCTAAAAATTAAAATGGCCGCCATTCCAAAATAGGATAAGGGTACCAAAACCCTTAACCAAAACCCTGAATCTATCACTGACTAAGTACTGACTATTCCCATGTCTATTTTTTAGGAAGAGAAATTCCAAATATGCTTCGAATGCGCTCTTCCTTTGCCAGAGGATAAAATTCTGTGCAAGTTTTGCAAGCAAATTTCGTACTGCTCGTTAGACTGCATGAAAAGAAACTTAAAGGAACAAAGTGTTGGAATCCACCCTTGTTGTCAAAACTTGGTCTACGAATACTTCCCTTCTCCAGCAAATAGTTCGACGGTCACACGGTAGATCGGATGAAAAAGGTGGATATAAAGGCGATGAAAAATAATAAATACCTATTCCTTGCATTCATTCCAAAATAAACTTAACTGTAATATTCAGAATAATGTAAGCAGTTTTTTTTTTCACTGTTTGCCCATAAAAATAACTGCAGTTCATGTTGTTCACCATTTTTGACGCGTGAGAGGTCACTTTCACTCCTATGACTTTTCAAACGCGAGAGACAAAGACCAGGGGCCCTATTCGGAGATCTGAGATTTTCATCTCACCTTTTTTCGTCCTTGTTGCTCTCGTTTGAAACGTCATAGGTGTGAAAGTGACCAAGATAAAATCTCAAATCTCCGAATAGGATCATTGAAAATATTTCGAATTATAGGAATAGCCCTCTTGGTGCTACTCTATCTCTAACTGCAAAAAATCGGAGAAATAATAATCTGAAATCTCTTTTCAGGGACCCTATTCGGAGATTTGAGATTCTCATCTCACCATTTTGCGTCCTTGTTGCTCTAGTTTGAAACGTCATAGGTGTGAGAGTGACCAAGATAAAATCTCATCTCATCTCACGCGCAGGAATAGCCCCCCTGATTTAGAAAAATCTAAGATTTCAAACTATTTTCCGCGAAAATAATTAAACGGACAACTTGGCTTGCCGTTGTAAGCCAACCCATAAGAGCCCCCGAGACCGTCAAAAGGTTTAAGTTAAATATGTAGATGTTTGATCGTCTACCGAAGCGTTTGATTAAACGTGGTTTAGCTTTGCTGTTAAATATGTAGATGTTTGATCGTCTACCGAAGCGTTTGATTAAACGTGGTTTAGCTTTGCTCAGATTTTTGTAGTTTGAGTTCGCGTACGGAAAATAATACATATATCGGTGGAAGAGATAATAAAGGTTTTCTATTCTTCTAGTGCGGTAGTTTCCAGCATACTCTGTAGATGTTCTTAATTATTGAGGTGTCACAACCATCGAACAAGGAATGAAGAAGTAGCACAAGTCTAATTTCTAGTACACAGTGCGTTGACCCGATACAACTACAAGTAAACAGACTCTACAAAGCTCCGGCCTCCGTTAACAGTATTATGATACGAATCAATACAAATACGATCAATAACAAAGAGACGTACAAGAGACTACAGCGAGAATGAGACAACAATAATTATCACTGTTGCGACTGGTTGCGCTTGTTTGTGACTATGTTAAATTTTAGATTTTCGTACCGTTTTTCCCTTATATTTGATCGAAGGGTACAACACAAGTCTATATACGGTAGCGTACAAGAACAAACTGAGCAGTGCCGTTTGATGGACCTTCAAACCTACATCAAACGGTTCTATCAAACACGGAACGTTTGACTCAAATGTTTGACCGTGTCGGGGGCCCATAAAATTAAGCAGTCGTACAAAAAAACTACTGAAGTTTTGGTGTTGCAATAGGTTAAAATCATGTTACAATACAGAATTTTGAAATTAGTTTTTTGAATGTCTTTGTCAATGTCAAATTTTATCTTTTTTAAACGAATGAGAGAGAGAGATAGAGAGACGGTAAAACAGTAAAACACCCCAATGAAACACGAATCAGGAGGAGAATCCGCGAAGGCGCTTGGATCAGCTTGGATGGCGCGCTTCACGCGCCTGTTATTAGTATTCTAGGTCTAGGTATATATCTTTATCTTTGTTGATCGCGGGTAGTAAAAGTTAATGCGATTTCTGACTGTAATATCAATAAATATAGCAAGAAAAATGTCCACGCCAGCCAAGAAACCTAAATTAGCTAAGACTAAGGAATTAGGGGGAAATTCTGAAAGCGATCATGATACAGTAGAAGAGCTCATGAAAAAGTTTCAAACAAAGCGTGAGGCCACTGCTAAGTCTATTTTAGAGTTTCCATTTAATAAAAATCGGGTTAGAGTAATCTCCCAGGAGCAGATGGTGCCTGATTACGTTGAAGGTATCGTGTATTGGATGTCCAGAGACAGTAGAGTTCAGGATAACTGGGCTTTCCTTTACGCACAAAAACTTGCTCTCAAGAACGAGGTACCGCTTCATGTGTGTTACTGCCTCAACAAAAAGTACTTGGATGCTTCAATTCGCCACTTTCATTTCCTTATCAAAGGTAAAGTTACTTTTGTTTGATATCATTCAATATGTTAACAAGAACCTATAACAATAGATAGGTATGTACTTGAAAGAAAACTAGCAATCCATCACTTCGTTCTTGTTTTCCTTGCTAAGTAAGTAATAGGTACCTATATTAATTATGTATCAAAAGTAATGGTTTCTGTTTGTTACATTTTCATGATACTTAGGCAGATCTGATGTTCATGAAACAAATTATGAACCAAACTAATTTTTGAAGTGAAAGTTTGTTGTGTGTTCGTTACTTCACAAAAAAAGTTTCAGATAAAGCTCAACAGATGTCAATGGACTTAGATAAGGTAATGTATGGGAGTATCTTATAGGTGACCTCAATTACTGTCTGCTACTTTTTTACCCCAAAAAATTGTTTACTGTTCCATAAGGTAGCAGACAGAACTTATTTATTTCTGTTTGTAAACACCTTCGCTGGCCGCAGAGTAATAAAGGTGTTAAAAAGAAAGGCCTAAATAGTGCTCTCTGTAACACTTGCGGATCTTATGAAAGATAATAGTGAAGTTGCACAATCTTATCAATATTAACATGATAATACATTCACAAAAAAACTGAAATAGCAACTTCTAGGAATCTTCATAAAATTTAATAAGAAAATGCTAGCACATTGTGTAGAACTAGGACCACTTTATGTTGATATTATTACCAAAATATTTAATATTATTTTTGAAAAATACATCCATGCTTGTTTCCATATAAACCTTGCTACCTGTATAAATACTGATAGGCCAAAAGGGATATCAAGTTAATGGATAAGTGGCACACAGCTCGTGCCTCTCCCTATTGCACCAATTTTTCCTTGCAGGCAGCTAAGGTTTACCATGAGTATAACTCCCTAACTTTGAGTTTTCCTAAGAGAATGGGGAAAGTAGCACAGCTTTAAATAAATTAAAATCTAATCACTAGTAGTCCCTGTAATTTAATTAGATACCTATAAATTTGTTTATCTCAATATTCAGGCCTGGAGAAAGTAGCAGCAGAATGTAAGAAGCTAAATGTATTGTTTCACCTGTTGGAAGGCTGCGGTGACCAAGTGTTGCCAAAGTGGGTTGCTGACCACCAAATAGGGGCTGTGGTGTGTGACTTCAGCCCCCTTAGGTTGCCAATGGGATGGCTTGAAGGTGTGAAGAAAAAATTGAAAAAAGATGTTCCAATAATACAGGTATTAGATTTTGTCAGCAACATGGATATGAGCACTTACAAACACCTGTAACCATATTCCTATCAGTCCTGCCAAGCAAAGGTTGTCTGGAAGGTATTGCTTTAAGTAATAAGGCCCCCTTTTACTAATTTTTTTTAAATTAAATGTTTAAGCATTTTTATTTGTATTTTCCTTGGTTAGTGCTATTACTTAGCACAAGTAAGGGGTGGAAGCGATGATAGCCTAGTTGGAGAAAGCCAGCCTCAAGCCAGAGGGAGCAGGTTCAAAACCCAGCAGACTGCATGCACCAATTTGTTCATTGTATGAACATGTGTGTATTGTATGTCATCTGCTACATGACTGGAGTCCGGTGTATGGTGACAGGCTCGGCCCCTGTCACATTTGGGACTGAATATCGTCCGGCGTAGTCTGGGTGTTGTATTACACATCTGCCAGCTCCTTCGGGGGAAAGGCGTGATGATATGTTATGTTAAGTAAGAGGTGTAATTTCATTACAGGTAGACGCCCACAATATAGTACCGTGTTGGAAGGTCTCAGACAAGCAGGAATACTCGGCGCGGACTTTCCGACTGAAGATCACACCCAAGCTGAAGGAATACCAAACAGAATTTCCGCCCCTCATAGAGCATCCATATACTAGCAAATTTGAGCCTGATGTAAGATTCTATTTGAAGATTTTCGATTAGCTACATTCTACTATTCTATAGAAACCACTTTCATCTTTTGGATGTCTACTTCACTACTACTTTTGTACTTCTTCACTCTACAAAACTTCAATGCTAGAGTGAATAAGTACCCTATAGGTCGTCGTGCTCCATCTTAGACCACAACGTCGCTTAACATCAGGCGAGTTGGTGGTCAAACGCCGACCTATTTTACATAAAAAAAAAAAAAAAAAAAAAAAAAACTACCGTATGCTGACTAGGTCTACAGCTGACAAAAAACGCACTCCCCTAAAATATTCATAATAATATTGCTTATATTGATAATGATTGAAGCGATGATGATGATGATTGAAGTTGGAGAAGACCCGCTTCTCAAGCCAGAGGGAGTTCAAACCCAGCTGACGACGGCACGTACCAATTTGTTAATTGTGTGAACATATGTGCGTATTGTATGTCATCTGCTATAAGACTGGAGCCCGGTGTATGGCGACAGGCTCGCCTCCTGTCACATTTTAGGACTGAATATCGTTCGGCGAAGTGTGTGTTGTATTACACCTCTGCCTGCCCCCTCGGGGGAAATGCGTGACGATATGTATGTATGTACATGTATATATTGATACATGTATATATATTGATAATGCAATAATAGTCATGCTTGCAAATCATTAAAATAAACACAAAATTATATTTAATTTAGCATTCAAGGCACAGAAATGCGTACTTGATGTGGCAATCAAAAGGATTTATCTGAAATGTGTTTTCCTTACATTCCAGCCAATAGACTGGGATAAAGCAATAGAGACCCGAGAGGCAGATAAGAATGTAGGCCCAGTGGAGAGCTCTGTTCCAGGCTACGACCAGGCACTCAAAACTCTCACCAGGTTTCTTCACAAGACTCTCAAGATCTATGCCAAAGATAGGAATAACCCTGTGCTTGATGCAACAAGTCACTTATCACCGTGGTTTAATTTTGGTAAGATTTTTTTTTGTAATCAATTTTCAGAGCTATTTGAAAGATGCCAGTGGACATCCTTATACAAGTTGCAATTACTTCCGAGCAATTGGATTCTGGTTCGATTCGGATCGATTCTAGAAGAGATTGGACGAGTTGACGATATGTACACGTGTCATTTTTAAAGCTCGAATTTCGTTCAATCAGCAGCCGACGTTCAAGTCTTAGCAATTCTAAAAAGAAAAAATCGCTTTAAAAAAAACTGCTTAGAATTGAATTGAAACTTGTCTAGGCCAATATTGAAAACTAAGGCCACAGCATTTCCACACCATTTTAGGCACCTGTTTAATTCAAAACCCTTTAACCCTGTTATGGTTGAAGACAGCTTCAAGTAACTCATAATGAACTAGTGGGTAGGTGAGCTGAGACCTCGCGGCGGACGTTTGTCCTCCACTTTAGGTCGCATTCCTCAACCGATTCTCGTGTTTTTGAATTTTGTGTGCAATAATTATACAGAACCAACTCAGAGTCGGTTAAGAAATGCGACCTGTAGAGGATTAGGATTCGGACCAAGATCCGGACAGAGATCTGGACAGAAATCGGACATACGAAAGCAATTTTGTCGAAACTGAAGCAGAGACTCTTCGCTGGCTTGTTCGATAAATGAGATACTGGCGCTTATTAATTTCAGGTCAAATCTCAGTCCAGAGAGTAGCACTCTGCGTAGAAGAGTACAAATCGGACTACACTGAGAGTGTGAACGCATTCCTCGAGGAGGCGATAGTGCGGCGCGAGCTGACCGACAACTACTGCTTCTACTGCGAACATTACGACACCATCGAGGGAGCTCCCAACTGGGCGAGAAAGACTTTGGATGATCATAGGTGATGTGACAATCTTTTTTAATTTTATGATACCTACATTTACTCTATACCGACTTATACCAACGATTCCTAAAGTGGTCTTTATCGACCATCAGGCATCAATCGAAAAACATGGCAAGTGGTCTATTGAGGACCACTGCCTTATACTTTACCTACATAGCCTACCCTACCTAGGGTTAAGTCCAAAAAACAAAATATCAACATGAGCATTACGAAATATGTGCACTGTCTAGTTAATTGAATAAAAATAGCTATTTTGTAGTTTCAGTACAAATTATAAAAAAATGTAACTGATAAATGCTTATTATTAACCATGTGCACATTTTGGATGTAAGTTAACTTTATATTGACAAGGACAGTTCTGTATTACAGAAAAGACAAAAGATCGTACGTGTACACGCTCGAGCAGCTCGTCGAGTCCAAAACCCACGACGACCTGTGGAACTCGGCCCAGATCCAGCTGGTGAAGGAAGGCAAGATCCACGGCTACCTGCGCATGTACTGGGCCAAGAAGATACTCGAATGGACCGAAAGCCCAGAGGTGGCACTCGAGTATTCAATATACTTGAACGACCATTTCGCTTTGGACGGCACGGACCCTAATGGATATGTTGGTATGTGTATACAGTTTCTTTTAGAAAATAATTACATACAGAGACTAGTATTAGGATGGAGACCGGACCGCATGCGGTAGTACCTTGAAATTATATAAAGCGCCATCTAGTTTCATCCGCTCAGAACTAAAATATAGATCAAAGAGGTTGCTTGATTGAGGTAGAGAGAGGAAGAAAGGAAGATTAAGAATGAATTCATTTTATTTCTTCAGGTTGTATGTGGTCGGTGTGCGGTATTCATGACCAGGGTTGGGCTGAGCGCGCGATCTTCGGGAAAATTCGCTACATGAACTATGAAAGTTCCAAACGGAAATTCGACATCAAAGCTTTCGTCGCAAGGTACGGCGGGAAAGTCTACAAATAAACACCTATATTATAAAATACCCCCCCATACTGTTACCCCTGTAGAAACCGCATTGTGTGATATGTTACAAACAAAACAGCGAAATTCTAGAAAAGCGCATGTTACGCAGACTGCTACAAAGCATTTCTATTGGTTATCTCAGTTACGCCTAGCCGTGCCTAGTAATCAATCAGTTTTTATGGATGTTTTGGACGTTGCGTGGCGCACGCGATCGTCTTGAGTACACAATCTATTTGGGTAATCTGTGATGAAATTTCGATAAGGAAATCTATGCTCTGTCAACTTTTCGCTGAAGAGAAATGTCATACGCGTGAATGAGACAGCAGACGAACATAATGGAAGTTTGTAAATTAGGCTACAGAGTTTACCTTGTGCACTCAATGCCACAGCTGGATTCAAAATGGAACTTTCCGCCTACAATTTATCAAATTATTAGTGCCAGCGATGTTACTAATGGTCTGTTATTTATTTCTAATGAAAAACTTGTAATTTTCTGTTACATATAAAATTAATACGTTATATCTCCAAATAGCTTTGTATAATAGCCTTATTAATAGGTGTGTTTTTGGTGCGGCAGTCCAAAGATAGAGAGAGGGTAAGAGGAAAATATATTTATCTCGCGTTTAGACGTGGGCCAGTCGCACCAAATCATCAGCAACTCTTGGAAGTGTTTTTTGAATACTTGAATTATGTGAACTCGAATATGTCAAAAATCTTTTACACTGTTTGAATAGAAACTTTATTTTTCATAGTTTTAAGAATAATATTACAAGGAATGCAAACTAATTTACAGTCCCCAAATCGATTTTGGAGTTTGCTATAAGATCAAAAGACCATTTAATTAATTAAAAATTTAAAAAATAACAAGTTTAATTTTTACTTCTACCTCATCGTGAATCTTTTTACTTTAAGAGAATAATAGTGTATTTTTTAGTTTGACTCTAAACATCTAGGTTTTTTTGTAAACAGAATTAGTGTATAAATTCTATTTTTTTACTTCTACCTCATCTTGAATCTTTACTGTTATTAAATAATTTGAATACTACTTTTAATATCTAGTTTTTATTCGGTAACCAAACCACTACATCCCACTATATTCCTTGGAAAAATTACTTCAAATAAAATACTGATTTGCTTATAAATATTTTTATTTAATGTGACTGTTCCGTGGTTACACGATCATATATTTCGATTATTTTTAATAAAAATTAGAAATAGAAAAATAATATCAAAGACATCTTCATTGGAACTTTCAAGGAGTAATAAACACGATTCTATTAGATCAGAATTTCATTGAGTACAACATTTTATCAAATTCGTATTTTACAGTAACCGAGGTCCAGCGCTAATAGAACATGACATAATACACATTGTCACAACATCTCTTACAAAAGCACAATTTAGTAAGATTCCGTCAAACAAATTACATAAAGTTATATCAAATTGTCATATGAACAAAATAAACATTTGCCTATTATGTCTCAAATTATTATTACATAATTATAAATAATTCTACACAGAAAAATGATTAAGTAAATAAGATTTAACCACACAAGAGTTTTAATTGAACAAATCTACGTGTCAACGACTGCATCATTTATTATGTTATAGACTGACAGTAATTGTATTTTATTATGATTTTTAGTATAACATACCCGAGTAACTGCTTCGACTATGAACACAAATCGTGGCTCGCTTCTACGTAAATATTCCACTAGTACACGGTACAGCACAAGGGTTACATCATTTACTTCAGAAAATACGATAAGCTTACAAAACGCTCAATTAGAAAAGTCGAGAGAAATATTTTCATAGACAGGAACTGAGATCATAACCAAATCCGGATCGAGTAACTAAAGCGGGAGGGAATGTGAACTTTCTTGGTGTGAGTTTTAGTATGAATTCGGTTATAATCCTATATGGCAGGGGTTCCCAACCATTGCAGGTCGCCTTTCTAGGGAGCCGTAGAAATCGTAAAAAGGAATCCATCTAAAGGTAGTAAATGCCAGCCACTATTTCATTTAGGAAATCAATAGAATTAATTCACTCATTCAGTCATTAAGTTCATAAAAGAAAATGGTTTTTCTTTAGTCACGCCAATATAAAAACAACGAAACGGGAGGCATGAACCAGTTCAAGCCGGCCAGACGCAAAATGTCGAGAAACCCTGCCATACGAAAACTGCAGAAACTGAAAGAAACCAATAGTGAATAGGCGACGTACTACGATTACAGCTAATTGTTTGTTGGCTAAGGTCTCCAGTGTCGGTGTGTGTGTGAAAGCAGAGCTTGGTCCGTCCGCGCCCGCTCTACTGCACGCAGCAGTTGTTCTTCTGCCCGTTCTTCTTGAGACGCGACTTCGGCCGGTACTTCTCCAGGTACGAGAGCTGCTTGGCGTTGATGGCACCGCGCCGCTGACTGGAATACGTCACAACAGAGTGTTAGCCATACTGGCGCCTTGCTTTACATTACAGATGGAATGTTTAGTTTTCAACAATGAATAGAATAGATATTTTATTGTCATTAAGTAACAGTTCCTTAACAATTTTAGCTAAAAAAATTGATTGAAGGATGCTCCTATAATGGACTCGTCAAAAGGTAATTACAATAAGTTACAAAAGCTTTGGTAATCAATGGATATTAAAACAGTTCAAAAAACCATCGATACTGTAAAAAGACTAACTTTTTTAGCGATCTATATCAGGTCACTCATTACTTTTGTTGCAATAAACTTAGTACACGCTGGGACCTTGATTCTTCCGATTTCAATTTCTCTTTACAATGTTGCGCAATTGCAGGCCATGCAAGAAGTAAGAAATTGAAAAAAAAAATGTCTTAAAATGTTTAGAGACAATATACATAATACTCATTGGTGAATGGAAGACAGCCAGGCTGTGGGTATATTTCGACTGTTCGAAAGGATAAGACTACCCGTAACCGACTAGAGTGTACGAATAGACACACGGCAGTAGAAAATGCGAAAGATTTGTGCTAGACTCGTAATAGAGAGAAGATAAGTGGTACCCTCCTACTCCTACGAGATAATGGTGTGAATACCTACATATGTATGTTTGAATAGTGTCAGGTGTCGGTACTCACTCCCTGATGGTCTCGACGGCCTCCTCGTACTTCATGCCGAGCTCGATGAGCGCGATGGCGACCATGACGGGCGCGCGGCCGAGCCCCGCCACGCAGTGCACCGCCACGCCCGCCTCCGGCTTGTTCTGAGCCCTGCAAGGGTTACAAACACGTGCTTTATACACAGAAAACAATGTTAGATACTACACTTTACAGGTTCTAGGTACTCCATTAGGTAACCTCAGGAAGGAAGACCTATCTACATAGTTTGACGGCACCAGTGCACCGACTTAACGTGTCAATTTCTATCATCAGTTTGATTTTAGCGCCAACTAGACGCTTAGTTTAGTCTGGGTTTTTTCATGACGTCATAGATAGTCTAACTCTTTACTGTTCACACCAGAAATGACAAAAACAAAGGGAAAATAATCTTATATCTTTAAATGAGCAATTCTTGTATTTTTATATATATATATATAACTGGAATCTCGGAATCGGCTCCAACGATTTTCATACAATTTAGTATTTAAGGGGTTTCGGGGGCGATAAATCGATCTAGCTAGGAATCATTTTTAGAAAATGTCATTTTATTCGTGTTTTATCGATAATCAACTTAAACATAAACTTGGAAGAAAAATAACAAAAATATGACTCTTCCTGACATCTATTGGCGAAAAATAATACTATTTTTTGTGAGCAACTAATTGCTTTAACGACACAACAGCAGATGGCCTTGTTAAGTAAAACGAAGTCAATGAGTGTTTGCTTTGAGGTTAGACTAAAATCAATTGTTTATTTTCCAAAAAACACAATAAAAAAAAATACCGAGCAAAGCTACTACGGACATCCAGGTACTAACTCTTAAAACTATAACAATTGGCGGTCTTAACATAGTAGGGATTCAACATTTGGCATGCTCAGTTTACAAACAACTTCACGCGCCTGTGGCATCAAACTAGATAAATGTCGTGGCTAGTACTAATGATAAGTGGAGGACGCTTTCCATGGAAATATCGGGTCGCTATACTAGACACGCGAGAAAGCGCAGGTGAATAGCCTAGATGCCTTGCCAATGACCTTAAAAAAGTTCTCAAAGAGCTACAATGCTGGTAAAAAAAGCCACACAAATGTTTGTTTTACAACTATAATTTCCGTACTTGATTCGGTGCTCCAATTACGAGTAGTAAAGAAATAAAAACAAAAGTACAAATTAGATTTATTTATACTGTAACTAAGGAGTGATCGCTTATCGAGTAGGTTGTTCATCACGACCCCATTAGGCACGACAGTTGCATTGAATTTTGATGTTGCGACCTAAATACATTAAATAGGTACCTAATTGTTCTCGAACTTAGAAAGTGACAAACATCGAAAAAAATATGCTAGAGTTTGGGCTCATTTGGATCACTGGCTATTTAAATAATCATTTTTTGCCATGAAGACTCGTCTCGTCCAGACAGATTTGCATTTATTCATTTGACTCACGATTTTCAAGCGTGAGAACATGAGTTTTTATTTAACAGAAAGCGATTATTGTTGTCTTGTGAAATCACGATTGAAAACGTCGATGTGTAAACGAGCTATAAAATCAGAGTACACAAAACAGCTGATATGCTAAGTGTATTAAATTCTAAGTACCTAGCTGCGCAGTGATTTTAGTGAGATCACGAATAGGTATGCATGAAAATTGCACGGGGATTGGAACAAACGAACGCTTTAAGACTGAACTCTGTGCTTTTTAGCACTTCCTCTGTGCTGAAGAGAGATGCTAAGATGGATAAAGCTAAGAAAGGAGCAACCAGTGGTGTAAATATGTAATAGGTGTATGTTTATGTACGTTTTATTTAATATGTAGGTGTATAGGTATAACACTCGATGTTTTTTTTTTATCAATCTTATGTTTATTTTTGTTATTTTTGCACACCCTGTCCCATACTCATTTGTCGTATCCTCTCCATCCAAACGTTGCCTGGAAGAGATCGCTTTTAGTGATAAGGCCGCTAGTTGTTACACTATATAATAAGTTTTATTATAATTTTTCTCTTGTTGTTTTGTTATTTGTGGTGTGAACAATAAAGAGTTTATCTATCTATCTAAATACGTCTTCGATAAGTTCGTTTGATCGCAGGTTATGAGATTTGCTGAATCTCAAATCAGGGGTCAACAACATTCGGCGGCGACGAGCAGACTGGAAGGCGCGTGCACAAAACTAGAAAGCACACATTTTTGCACTTTCAACAAGTGTTCCTCTGCGAGAGCTATAGGTAAGATAGATAAGTAAAGAGCGTATAGTTACTTGTCCCGCAGGATCTCGAACCAGTGGTCGACGACGTCCTGGGGCGGGAATGTGCCGTCGTCGTAGGCGAGGTCGCGCACCTCGATGCCCTCGGCCTGCAGCGGCGCTGTGTCGTAGCTCGGCTCGCACACGCGCACTACGCAGCACACGTTCGCCTTCCGAAGCTCCTGCAAAAATTCACATGGAACAGGTCAACATACCAGCTTATAGCTCAACGAGTTTCTTAGCAGCTGCAGCAGCGCGTTCAACACGCCAGCAAATAGCTCATTGATTTCTTTAACAGCTGCTAAAGCGGCGTTATTGGATCTCCTAGTGGTTTACTCGGTGTCATGTTCCTGGGCTTCTAAAATATCAGAAGCTGGTTACCAAAAAGGCTGAAAACCCACTTTGTAATGGGCAAAACCTTGAACCCCCACGCCACTATTTTTTTACTCAAGTACCAAGTTGAAATTGTGTAAAAAAGAATAATGAATACTACGCAAGTAGTTAAGAAAGCTATTTGATATACTAGCTACTACTTCATAAAATAAACACAAACCCATTCTCTGCTGAGAAAAAGATTATGAATAAGTAATTCACGTACACGCTTAGTTTAAGAGAGAAAAGAAAACAAAATACGAGCTCGCCTTTGTTCTCTAGGCAGTCTAGTTAATCTTGCTGGATACAAAGAACCGTTTTCAAAGTCGTCGGTTTATCTCGCTACGTTCTTATTGAGACCGACCCACGCACGAAAGAATGTTTTGGCCCTTTCATTTACGGAATCGTTACTAAGGAGCAAAATAGAAATTCCACTAAACTAAATACCCTTGAAAGCTATCGAGGTGCTGTAACCGCCGTTATGTATCCAAAAGGTACATAACGTTGTCACAGTACTATTCAATTGAAAATAAGGTTTTCTATTTCATTTAGATACAGCGAAAGTCGCATTTGCTATCCTTGTTCTGTTTTAATGAGTTTTTAGACAAATATTACCCTGACTTGTTGACAAGGCATCGTGAGAGTTATGTTACTATAGATGAATAATTGCAGTTTACTATTTCATGTTAGAATCGTAACTACAGTTAAATAAGGATTAAAATGCTGTAAACTTATTAAGCTAGAGAGAAACAAGGCAAATCTTGTTGGTTTTAAGAAGAGGGCCATAATTCAAATGCGTTAATAGGTAATTTTGACTAAACATTTACACGTACAATTTTAATGTGTTCACAGTGTTGACGAACGATCTGAAGTGGATTTAGAAGTGAATTTACTAAGGCTGTCAATAACTCTACAATCATTTTATAGGTTGTATAAATATGTATGAATTTGCTGATATAAATCAAGTTTCATAAAAGTAGAGATTAAATTTTAAAGTTAATAAATAATTTGAATATTATTTGATTAAATGTTAAGTACATAAAATTTAACTATCAGTTGGTCTTATCATATATTTTTAATTTTAATTTTATGATTTAAAGTCGTGTATATTATAATTATTATAGTTTGATTGCTCATTACAATATTCATAAATAAACAATGTACGCTAGTTTCAACAAATTGGATTTGACTAACGGTTTGACACAGCCCTAAGGGTTGGCGACAAGCAGGCGCCGGCGCATACTATACACGTATAAATACGTTACAGTATATCAACTTCGGCTAATTTGAAATTAGAACATTTTAAACATTTAATTAATAGTATTATGCGAACTATAATTTTAATAGTATTTTTATTAATTTTAAAATGATAATAAAAAATATCTTTTAGTAAAATATTGATATTTAAGTTCATACTGGTGTTGAGAACCAAAGAAAATAAAACTCTCGTTCAAAGTTTTAACAAATTAAGGCAACAATTGTAATTAAACATGTCATCAGATTACGTTATAAATCTTTATCTTAATTTAATCATATTAATGGTACTTTTAGATCACTTTCAAAATAACGTGAGACTTTGCTTACTGATATTCGGTGGCCCAGAAATTTTAACAAAAAATAAGTGCTTTTCAAGTGCGAAACTTTTTTACTTGTTCAAAACTAAATCTAATAAATATAATTTTAATGTGTTCTCTTAAAAAAATGACAGGTCCACGTAAGTGAGCTTCAAGGGGATTTTTTGTGGTGAAACACATTAAGATATTAATTTTATTTAAACAAAAATCACGTAAGAAAGGGAACAGGGTCGACAGTTCGGGTCGTGCCATGGTCGAGTAAAGACCAAAATTTCGAAAATAGAAAGAAATCGTCGCTACTTTCTTTCATAAAAACGCGAGTGAGATTTGTATGACTTGTAGTGAGATATGTTTTATAGAGTCCACGTTACGCCATGATCGAGTAAAGAACAAAGTGTCGAAATCAGAAAGAAATCGTCGCACTTTCTTTCATAAAACGCGAGTGAAATTTGTACAAGTGTTGTATTGTAATATATCAGTGAAAGCGAGCTATATTTCTGAGATACTGGAGGATATCTCTATAGTGTTAGTGAAGTGTGTTTAAAGGCTCTGATACCAGAGTTAAAGTCAGTGTTAATTTCTAGATTTATTTTATAATATTAATTTGTTATATTTACCAAGTTTTCAGGTAAGCGGTACTACGTTTTCGCCATCGTTGTTTTCTTTCATAAATTGTGCTAGGGAAATAGGAGGCAGTGTTAATCATTATTTTCAGAAGCTGCCGGGAGTAACGGCGTTGTTCTACACGGGCTAATTGTGGGGTAGATTTCTATGTTATTATTATTGTAGGACATTTGTAGGAGGAGTGAGTGTTGTATGTGTTGCATATGTGGAATTTTGAATGGATATACCCTACTTTTTTATAGCTAGGACATATATTTATTGTTAGAAACTCATAGTTTGGGTGCAATTTAGAACATTACTTACGAACATAATGAAGTCAACTTCTTTACCTTAATAATACATCATCTTTATGCATAATTTATGCCTGCAACGATATTTACAACCAAAGTTATTACAAAATCAACTATGTGGAGATACAGTGACAAGTTTCACTTATCAACTACATTTACTGGAGCAGTTTGATATGTTTTTGGAGAGGTGTGGCTTCTGCAGTTTACAATAATAATCGTCATCATCGAAGTATGCTGACTCATTGAACGAGATCCTAAGGATTTATACGCACACATATTTTACGCTCTCATTATCATTACAACTGCTGTTATTAATTTATTCTTGATGTCAAGCATCAAGTGTGAAAATCATCCTCGAAATTTGAATCCTATTGGAAACTCTGATATCTTATAAGTTTACTTCATTAAGTTGCAACCCATGCTCAAAAAAATATTTTAGCTTTCGAATTTTGATTTGAATTGAGGTTTTATTAGAATTGTTTGCAATTCTAATAAAACCTATACACACGTGCACACTATTTAACTCACTAGCGTTTGCCTAGGGAATGCTGGCGGAGATTACTCGGGCTCCTAGAAGTCTCTCGCTTATCAGCAGGGAAACCGCGCGTACAGGATGGGGAGGGATAACACAGAATATTAGGTCGAAATTGGGTCTAGCTGGCGAGATCTATATTTCGGCTGAGTATTCGATCATGCACTAGGTACACACACCACACACGTCAGACCATTTAATGCCAGTAGGGAAATAGGAAAGTAGAGTCATAATGGATTACTTGGTCGTAATTAGAATAGTTAAAATCAAATAATAATTAAAAACAAAATTTCCTGAATGATTGTGATGAATGATTCTAAAAATTAAGTGATGTAAGAATGAGATCGGTATGAGATATGAAGGTTTGTAAGTTAGTTTTATTTGAGGCGTGTTAGGTTGAACCTTAAGGATCTGTTTGGAAAGGAATAAGGTGCTAGGTTGGAAGGGAGCCTTATTATTAAATCCATTCGCTTAGGATTCCCATTCATGGACCTAAAGGTAAAATTCCCATTCCCTATTTTCTTCTAGATATTGCTGCCAGTGACGAGTTATTGGAGCGTGGAACTGAGCGTATACTTTCGTAATATTAATCCTTTTAATGTGTTTACCTTATGTATTTCAATTATATATTTTTATAATTATATCTTATTATAATTAAGTATATATGTATTTGTATGGGTTTATGGCCATGAAGAAAGAAGAGGAGGATCGTCTCATCCGAGTAGCTGGTTGCTGTTCAGTTAAGTTGCATGTTTTAAGCCATTACATTACATTTGCGAAATCCGTTGTTTTATTGAAATTAATTTATTGGTTTTGTGTTATTGTTTATCGTTTTGCGTGTTTTATGTTCTGCTCTGTTTTCCTTCTGATTTATTTTATTTTTAAATACTTACGGCTATATTTTTTCGTGTGTGTGTATTTCAATGTTTTATTTTATGTGTGCATGATTCTTTTGTTTTGACTATTTGTGTTCGATAACATTTGCGGTTTTATTTCGGTTACGGTTACGGTTATTTTGATAATTTGATTTATTCATTTGTTCTCGTCTTTAAAAACACAACGTAAAGGGTCCATTAAATCAAAATTTAGACGGTTATAAAATAAACTAGACGATCACATTTATTGGCCAAAGTTTTAAGGTAAAGTAAGGTAGAGTAGATAGGCTCAAAGTTAGGTAGATTTAGGTCATAACCGATTAAGCCTTTTATTTTTATTATTTTAAATTTAAATAGCTAATCGTGTTACAGTGCCTACGGCTTTCTCAGGGTTAGTTACCTTTGTGCTTCTGTAGGTCGAATTGTGTAGAAGTTATCGCGAATTTGTGGCAGAATTTGAAATATATGTTTTTGATAGGTTTCATGATTATGTAGCAAAGCTGCGCGAATTTATACCAAGGCCACTTAGTGGGGTAGGTAAAATTCCAATTCCAATACCAAAAAAAAAATTTCAATACCTTTAAACAGTTAAGGAAGTAATTGTATTAAAATATTTTTAAAAAAACTAATGTCAATATTTTCAATTTTTTTTAACTGAATCTAAATAATATAGAGCTTTAACTTAATGATTTAAAAAAATTCAAGTAACTAGTGCAAAAAAAAAAATAATTACTATACATGAGTACTGTTTATTAACGCTCTATTCGCATGCTACACCATCGCTAGATATTGCCTTGGTATGATCGATCCTTGACAGAAAAGCGTTGCATAATTCGCTTATACTTCAAAACAATCCCGACCAACCTTCAACAAAAACCAAGGTCTTATAATTCTACAGCTGCATAAACCTTCGAGTAACTTTAAGCCCGTCGTGTCCGCGTGACATTGAATAAAGGGAACCTATTCATAGTCGCCTTGTCCGCATCCTTGGCTGGAGGTCGCCTTCAATGAGCACGCGTGGGCGAGTCTTTTCTATAAATATGGAGTGAAGATAACCTTACGAGTACACCTCGAGTGCTTACAGATAGTTATTAGAGTTAATGACATTCGATAAATAAAAACGACCTTGGAAACACAATAGAAAGAGGAAAATCCATACTAATAATATTTACATATTATAAAAACGAAAGTAACTCTGTCTGTCTGTCTGTTTGTAGGCTTTTCACGGCCAAACGGCTGAACAGATTTAATTTAATAATTAGTTGCAGTTTCACGAGGAAGGTTTTTGGATACTAATTTCCGAACAAAGTCGCAGGTAACAACTAGAAATACATAAATATGTGTGACATGATAGGATTTTACTCTAACGTAGCATTGTATGTCTCAGAAGTGGGATACAGAAGTGAGTCGTACCTGTAAGTAAGCTTGGATGGAGACGTCAGATGGTCGGTCGGTGATGAGGAAGCGCAGGCCCTTGTACTCGATGAGCGAGGGCGCGGGCCTGATGTCCTTCTGCTTCATGGTGGCGCGGCGCTGGTCCTCGGGCCGACAAGCGTCCACTACCCGCACTACTCACAAGCGAAGCCTCCGAGTACCGCCTCGTCCGTCACAGTTCAACAGACAAACTGTCACTCTATTTCCACACAACACACGACAGTTTCCTTGCTTTTTTTTAAAAAGGGTCCAATTATATAATGGGAACTACGCGCATCGGGGTCGCTTTCAACCTCTCGAGCGCATTCGAACACCAATAAACAAAAGTACCGAATGTGGAATGAAAATCAAAAGAAAATTATGCGAAACTCATAAGTTTTCGGGGTTCACTTCGGAAACTGGATGATATGCTTCGATCGAAAGGGGCGTCCGAATTCAAGGTAACTGAAACAAAAATAAAATGGAGAATTAGCATCTGCCGCTAAATTATGAACGGCTCCATTTGGGTGAGATATCATCTTGTTTACGTCAAAGGCGGAGCAACGACTGAAGTGGAATAAAAAATAGCTATCTAAAAATAATAATAAAAATACGGAGTTTCGGTCATGTGAACGTCTGGACGGTTGTGTCTATGGGCGGGCGGTGGTGGCGTAGAAGCGCGGTATTTGCGCTGAACCAGAGCCAAGGCGGCGTCACTGCCACTAATTAGCTCGTTCACATCGATCTGCACTCTTTATAAGCATCGGGGTGATAACGCGAATGGTAAACACACATACGTCTCAACAACACGACCATTGTTATTCTCTGTTAGGTATCTGATTTTCGCGTTCACGTCATGATGTAACGTGAGGTAAACTACTCCATGAGCGGTATCGCGCTATCGGATGCTTGTCTCGGTCAGGAGCAACATAGATAACGAGTGATAAATTATGGTCGAAAGCCGAGCACAGTAGAGTTACTTCTTTGGTTTCAATATGGAGTCCGCAGGGACCACCGTAGAGGGCTAATAAAGTATTTATGGAAGAGATCGCCTTTCTGAGAACCAGATCAAAGTCTCAACAGGTTAAGTATCTGTCGCCAAGCAACTAACGGTGTGTTCTACTTTCTGCAGTCTTTATTTAGGTCTAGTTAATTCCAGTTTCTATTCCACGCTAACCGTGTTTACCATCTCCGAGACCATCACTACGAAACCCTAAAAACGAACTAACGTAATTTTAGAGTACTTTTGCATGAAAATAAGCGGCAGAAAGTGTAAGAGCTGAAACACTCCAAATCCAGTAGCAGTCCGTTCTGTGTGCGTTCTGTCAGTATGTAATAGTCAACAAGCAGTCCATGCGTCACGTAGCTCCTGTGAGGAACTGGAAACAGACTGCTTTCGGTGTGAGTGACGTCTTTCAAAGAATTTCATACATTCCTCGCAAGCCTGCACCTGCATTTGGTGTGCTCCAGCTTTCAATGATGAGATGAAGTTTTGTCTGCTAGTACCTGTGGATGGGTGTAAGTCGAGTGGAGCGCGGGGCGCGTTGTGTCCAGCATGGGTCCAGCTCCTTTCTCGCACGAAACGCCCTTTAATTTATTTGTGTTGAGCCTGGCAGTACTCCGCGCTGTCCAAGCGGAACTCCATCAATGTCGCCACAGAAGGGATCTCCAGCTGAAACAATACAAAGGAAGTTTTAAATAGGTTGTCCAGAGCGTGTCGAGACATGATTTGATGGTTTTTAGGAAATTACGAAAATAACTTGAGACTGATTTGTGTCGCATGGGTTGTTTATTGTGTTGTGCCTGGTTCAAATATGGTATGATGATGCTATGATGTTGACCATAATTAAAATATTTTGAAAGACCTGAGCAATGGCAAGAAAAAAATCAGAACAGTGAGGAGAGGCGCTCTAGTGTAACATGTTCTGACTGAATAGCAAGAACATTCAATGCATTTTGATCGTTGATGAAATTTCCATCGCTAAAAACGAAAGTATGCTAAGTATCCAATCAAAGTGACATGGCATGAGACAAAACTATCTGCCAGTTGTTTACATTCAGAATCTATATTTATCTAGCTTTCATTGTTTGAACGAGCGACGCAAATATATTTTGTAGGTGAAATCATTTTATCAACAAAAATAATCGTTAGCCTCAAATATTTACAATGAGCTAAGTGATATTAACGTCGGATAACTGCATGATATGGCCGGCTATCGCGATTGTCTCCGAGATAAGAATGACGCCCACTGCGGCATGAAGCGATCCTCACAAGATAACACAAGTTCATGGAACACACTTACGCAACAATGGTCTTTAGATGCTAATCAAAAAGTTTCTGAAGTACTGTGTATCTCGGCATTTGTTTATCACAAACGTAATCGCATAGTAGAGAGCACTGAGAACAATGTAGATAATTTGGTCCGCCCTCAAAAACACTGACATGTTTCACGAGAATTGCCTTATTTTCAGGTCAAAAACAAGATTTTATCAGAATTTATACAGAGAATTAACGCGGGGAAAACGAGGGCGTCGCGACACGGACTCGATACGAAAGTGCGGCGCAGGAGCACTTGGCAGCGGACGAGCGGGCCGCAGTGCGTGGGATTCACATCGACACGTCATGTGTTTACATTTCGCTTACAATCTTTGCATCATGCAAAACATTACCACTAATTGGAAACACCTAAGAGAAATCACTGTTCCTGTAGACTTCTTTCAGTAGGAAAAATAGACAGGTAATCAAAAAACCGCCAATATTTTGATATCTTCGCTTTATTTCCTCCAAATTATATCAAGGAGAAGACGACGGCCAGACTTGGGCGGAAGCCAAAAGGAATACCTACTATCTTGTGAACTCGATGCAAATATTGTGTGTACGAATATAATTATTGTGTTTAGGTTTTCCTTGAAAGAAGTTATGATAATTACCTAAATGCATTTTCTCTGCGTAATTGGAATTATTTTGCTCCAATGACATTATATTGTATCTCTGCAATCAGCAGATTCATAAGAGCAAGGAAACAATGACATGAATTCATTAAATAAATTCACACGACATCAAAAAATATCTACACGATAATAAAAGCAGCACTCAAATGGAATCAGACTCCGAATAGTGAAAAAAACGGGAGAGATTTGTCCAAAACTGGAGACGAGACGGTCGATAAACTTGAGCCAGACTGCACACATGGGCAACAATGCAGACGATTTAGTTAAACAGATGCACCATCGTCTGGGTCCCCGCCTTCAGACGATCGACCAGTTACATTTACATGAGCAGACTGAATTAGAAAGGAATAAGGACCTAACAAATAGTCCAATGCAGCAAAGGCATGAGGATACCGGCGCGGATGTTATTCGTCTATCAATAGCGATGGCTGGCTTCGTCCCGCTATGGAATTCAATAGACAAAGACGTATCGCAAGTCAACAAACGTCAGTTTATAGTCGAGGCCGACACGTGGCGAACGACGGAGGACGCTCGACCGCAAACACACACGCTCCTGCCATTACAATACCGACCAATGGTAACAAAATTAACTCTGTTGTGTTAGCTCAAGTCACGGGCAGATACGCTTACAACAGAAATAACAATAACAAAACCAGAAATAAGTCTAACACAGAAGAAACACTTAAAATCGATGCTACATTAACATCGGTAGAGTCAAATCAATGTTACATTAATATCGGTAGAGTCAAAGTAAAGGAAGTCATTCTACGTAGATAATAACATGCATAATGTTCTGGATGTTAAACAGTACAATGAGCTAGGCAGACCTTAGTATAATAAGGCAGTTAGTTCTGTTCTATTACGGAAACTGGGCGAGGTCGTCAGGCGGCGACAAGCATGCAACTAGCATTGCCTGTACTGCGAATGATTCTAGGAAAACAAGCTTTGATGAGTTTGATGAAATTGTTTGTTTGAAAAATTAAAACATGACTCGTAATTGCGTATTTTTAACGTACATATAGAATGCATACATAATAGCTGCGTTCTTTTAACTTTTCCTCGTAATGTTACCTAATGCCATGGTAACTTAATCTTATCTTTTGGGATTATCATTGACTGATGCCTTCATCACGATCCACGAGTAAAGTGTGTGATATTTGAGTTACGTAGATAGCTGCAACGAGGTCGAAGGAACGAATTTAAATTACAAATAATCGTAGTTGCTAAAATCTCTAAAAAAATGTTTTTCATGACTTTATCATTTAAGGAGATCGCGTCATATATTTTGCTACGACACGTATGTAGGTTATATGTGAATGTATGATTCATTTAAGCAAACATTAATGTTTATAAAGTCTTATAATGTTATGTGAACGTGATACCTTTAATCATTCATGTCATGATATGAAATACATAAATTATAACATTAGGTACATCTTAGTACAAAACTATGAGTAATGCGAGAAACTACACGATTTGACGTCATTGTGGATTTAGATTGTTTACAAAAACAAAGCGTGCAAACGGAAAATTATATCTTTAAAAACTTAAATACGAAATAAAAAATCCTACACGAAACATTGATCAAGACTGTTCATACAAACAGAAATCCTAAAAAAAATTATCACAGGCAACTATAAAAAATTTAATCATTGAAGCTTTTAACCGTAACACTGCAAAAAACATGATACATAACATCTAAAATTAGTAGCGCCATTCACTCAAGTCAAAAGATAACAGCAATATCCATTAGCATTCACAGCTAGGACAAAAACGAGATCACAAAATGAAATACGATCGTTTTAAAACGGCGTATAAATGCAGATCAGATCACTAGCACCGGGTGCGGCCGTGAAGTTGTGACATTGGCAATGACGAAGGTGGTCAAAGATACTAGATAAAACGTATATGGCTCTCGAACTCTCCTTGATCGAGTATATTCGACTGCGATGCTGATTATTATTGACGTATTTTAGATTATACATATAAGACAAATGCACGACATGACAAAGCAATTATTACGAACTTGGATTCAATAAATGATTTCTAGGTAAGAATAACATGGATAGATTGAGAATAACATGTCCGATTGGCTTTTGAATAGTTATCAACTTTGCAATTTCCAGAAAGCGTGGAACCAATAACATAAGACACGATAATACATTAGATGTCTGTAAACCAAACAATGAGGAAAAGCATTTATGAACCAATTGAACTCGCAAAATACGTTGCTAGCCTACTCTTTTACGGCCAGGGCAAGATAGTTGAGCTATGGTTATCGTGGGTAGTCGAAATGTCGCCTGGACTAATGAATTAGTTTCTAGACTAGGCAACTTAAATGAATAAACCATCGCTGTGTCTATCTCAGACTAATTAAAATCCTAAAAGACGTTGATGGTCAAGTATTTTTTTTAAATCGTTAGTGGTATCCACTTACGTTCATTGGTAATTTATTCATGAATAGGAAGTAATCAGAGTAGACGAGGCGTCATTCAACAATTTACGATCCAAGCCAAAGCAGTAAATGGATGGGAACCCAACAACATTATATTGAACGTGTCTATACGTCGTAGATCAAAAGAAGTCCAATTAATTACCTTGAAATTCATCATGAACTAAACATAAAAAGGGCTACGAGTACCTATAAACAAATTCTTATAAACGATAACGTCACTTAGACATATACACCATTTGATCTACTCATGCACTTCTAACTCATGTCATGCGTGATGTTGTGAAAATGATGTCCATGCCATGGTGACTACTGTACTGGCTCCGTATTGTGTGACGTGCCCATTCGTGCTAGAAAGTCGGTACTATTCGGTACTCTTAACTCCAAACTGACACTTGTTGATTCCAGTAAAATGTAAGCAAGATGATGAAAGCCTAAGAAATGCTAAAAAATAATCGCATATTAATGTCATAACAATATCCAATGCATGCAAATTTACCTGATCACCTATTTTGACCATATCCAGCCAAAAAAGATCAGATGACGTTCAGCCCCTCGACACAGTTCTACTTTAGTCACGCTCACACCTCACTCGAGAATTCTTTAAAAACGTGTCAGAAATTCGGGACACCGACGTTAATGATGACACAGAAACACCACTTACATTTGTCCGGCGCGGCGGATGTAAAAACAGCGGTAGAGGAACACAAAATAAAGTTAATGAACCGGCAGGTGAGGAACTAACTGAAACGATCGAGCACACGCAACAGAAGCTGCCGTTGTAGACAGAGTTAGAGGTTAGGCGTTTACATCGCAGCGGGTCGACACGGTCCGTGCCGCGGTCGCGCAGAGACTGGCGCGGGCCGCGCGGCGCTTTGCTCACCGCCAACGTCACGCCGCCGCGACGCCGCGCCGCCAGCCAGGGGCGTTGGCGTCATTTGCCAGACATACGCCACCATATACCGCTACCACTACTATGTACACCCGAAAAATCATCCAACAACATTATTCTTCCAACTTTTTATAACACATACACCGACGACGACGACATGGGCTGTGTGAACCAAACTAATTGCAAAACTCGATAGCAGGGACGGGACAAAATAGAATGTCAACTATTGCTTTAAGGATTTTATGAGATACGAGTATAATTATGAGACTAAACAAAGAAAGTAGAGTGTTACAAGAAGTCAAAATAAACAATATTAATGAATCTGACATATGAACTTGATATGACGCCGGGAACACAACACGATAATCCCAATATTATGACTAGGTAGTAGGCACGGGACAAATTATCAACAGAAACAGGACACCATTCTGCAGCAAGACACTGGTATTTTGTGAAAACAAAATTGCATTTCCAATAACTCACGAATGTATCTGACCGAGTCGAGAGGACGCGATCAACTCTACACACTTGTCGGCTATACGTTATTATTTAAAAAAATACCGTCATAAAGGATCATTAACTTTGACTCCCACCCAGGATCAACCCACCAGGGCAAATAAATTGTTATTTCATTTGAACGAATTGCGGTTACGTCTAAGTCGTTTCAAATTTCTTGCAAATCTGAGTTTCCAACTGGCCTTGGTTGTGCAAGAACATCGTTCACAATGGCCTTCATGGAAAAGCCTGAGACAAAAATAGACGCTCCCACAGGCAGGAGGAAATTTTCAAGACCATTGGACATGGCAAATTGAGCGAGATAACTGTGACGTGCAGTATAAAGGCGGATGAAGATGGGACATTCGGATCGTTTGCATGTAGAGGCGTATAAAAAGAACAATATAGGCTCACTGTCATCTGAAATAATGTAGAAAATAGAACAAAAACACTTCTTCATCCAAATAGAGGTACCAGCTTTGTTAACAAAAATGCATTTTCAGAAAGCAATAATCAAAATTTTATAGAAAATCCTCTCAATTACTATTACGAAAAACACTTTAAAATGGAAAATAGCATCAAGCAACATACACACACACAACAGCCACGTTTTTTCTTAAAGAAACACAGCTTAGGTGGAAAAAAGCATGATACACTGCGAAATATTTTTTAAATTTCTTCTTGAACCCACTTCCTACTTTCCTTCTAAAACTATAATTATTTTGTGCAATCACGATGGCGGAGCATTGCTAGATGAAGGACATTGGATCGATAAAACGTGCGCAAAAGCCAACTAAAAAGCTTGCAATGGGACTGGACAACCTATTTTAGTATCTATAGTCATGAAACGAGAATTCATAACTGATTTAGGTACAAATGGAACAAAACAAACAGGGAGGCCGGTCGTTTTGACAAGCAATGTTTTCAGTAAAATTACAGGGCGTAACGAGATTTCAAGGTGATGTGAGTTCAGGTAACACATGGGAACATTTATATGGGTACATTTATAATAAATAAATAAATAAATAAATAAATAACAACATGGTTTAAATAACAACATTTATATGGGACGTATACTGGGTACTGACATTTCAGCTGTTATGGCCTGATGAGACGCTTTCTATAAAATAAACGACTAGTTCGTCTCGTCAATTGTATAAAGAGTTTCAAGATAAAATAAAGAAAATATATGACCCAATTTTTGCGTATGCGAAATAACAAATCACTACAAAAGAACAAACAAGAAGTTACTGAATGACCGGAACTGACTGGCAATCGCAGATGCTGGCTGGCACTGGCACAAAATATAATTTGAAAAGAATCACGTCCTTTTGCACGTGGGTACACAGGATCAATGCGGCACACGTGTCAGCAGTTCAGACCACGTGCATAAATAACTCTCATTGTTGGATATAACCTCCCGAACTCCCACGACAAAACGTGTTTTGATTGAAACCGGGTAAAATCAGAACAAACACGGCCAAAGTCCACGTAAACACGTTGTTGATAACTAAATTTCTGATAATACCTACGCCGAAAATGAAAGACTCTTCATTCATCCCGTGTACGAAAATAAAACTATGAAAATAAGTACGTTTATAAGACTCGGTATTGTTGACGCAAAATTATCATTATCAGTTCTGGATTCCGTGGGCGAGATAGAGTTTGCTTTGTTAGGATTCTGCTTGATGATTAAGTGATTCTCTGTTCCTGATATTTCAAAGCATATCGCTTATTGTCAGGCATGTCCCAATAAAATCAGTGTGGTGTGGGTTGCTACATCATCCAAGTTCTCCGAAACCTAACAAACAAGTTATCACTTGCTTTCGTCTTCTTTTTAGATTTTTAACTATGTTATCATATAGTGAACATACGCCTTAGTTGATCCGCAACAAGCAATCGGCTAAATAATAGTTGGCGGAGCTCATTGTTCTATTGCCGGATCAATCAGCTTAAATTGTGTGCTGAAATCTCTGATTTATTTTTAACCCAAGACCCGTCTTACAAATCTTACAATGCATAGCAACGTACTCAGAAGATAAATGCACGAATTCATTCTACTTATGCTTGCAAAAATCACTGATAACAATAGATAAACTGAAACGAGAGGCTATGCAATGATTCATGATATGTATGAAAATTTCCCTTGTCGATCGATAAAATAAACAAGTTTTTGAAAATCCGATACTACAACGTTACGTTTTCGATAAGATACTCAAACCCACAGCTTTAACCGATGACAACTATGTATTGCAATGATTCTGGAAGAATACAGCTTGCTGAACCTATCCAACAGTGAAAAGAGAACGTATTTTGCATTATGGAGGGGATCCTTGGTGCAAATCAACTTTCACAAAACCTGCCTACTGTTTCGCCTCTAGCCAATAGCAGAGGTTTGTTCCACCAGAGCCGCCTCCAGAAGTCTAATCATGGTAACGAATCCAGATAGGTCGGGGAAAGCGCTCAATCGATAACCAACCTTATAATTGTTGTTGTAAAATATTTTCTTGAGACAAAGTTTCAATGTCAATAGAGCAGCCCGACCTTTCAGAGAAAATGGCTTCTACATTTCAGGAAGAAACCAACGTTTACGGACGATTAACGTGCGTTTTGATGGCAAATTGACTAAATCGAGGTAATAACTCGGTACCGGTTACGGCAGATCACGGAATTGACGTGACTAACATTTAGCAAGTCGGGCACTAAATGCTGGAAGGTCACGCATTGTAGTGCTGGTTGCATGACATTTTGGATCGTGACTTATTTGCAATACGGGTATGTAGCAAATAAGTCGAATTAGCCAACTGAAAAAGCTTTAGTAGTTATGCTATTTTTGCTTTGTAATGAACCTAACGACATGGAAACTTCTGGTAGATTAATTTTGCCGCTATTGCTGCCACCTACAATGCGAAGGCGATTGTGGAGGCGGCAGCAGCTAGTTTATATAATCGGATAGGATCCGTGGACATAGAGAAGTACCTAGCTAGGTTAATAGATGACGTACACGGTATTAAAGAGTAAATTCATATTGGCATTCAAAACAAATTCAATTTAAAATGAGCTTGAGCACTTAAAATTATTAAATACCCATTGCAGAACTGGCACAACAAATGTTCCAAAGACAAAAAAGAAATCCGTACGAGATACGTACAAAAATACGTGTAAGAGTAGAAAATTATATTTATAATCTACAAGTTCTACAACGTATGCAGTATGTGTGGGAAAGTTTACCTGTTTAACTCAGTAGGATGACCGCTGCACTACCGCTGACCGCTAGGATGTAGTGCAAGGAAAACGGGTCGTGACCCACTTCCCCGGGATCGATACGCGGTCATCGACTCCCCGCGTTCCGAACCCCGTGTCTGTAACCATCAGGGATCGAGAACTCACTACCTTGCCTCTCTAAGCCCAAAATGGTCCCACCGCGATAGCGCACGCCACAGTAATACACGCTCGTTTTATGGAAATGAAATTGTTTTCAAGTTTATGAGCTGACTGGCGAATATCTAGGCTCATGAAAGTCAAACGATAACTTTTATCGGGAGGTACGATCTTGGTATTAATCTTCTAAGAAATGGCAATTACTTTGACATTCGTACCATTCACAAACTTCGCCGGCACAATATTATGCAAGAAAACAATCTAAATATAACCTTTGCCTTATATTATGATTATAAGTCATGTAATTTTGGCAAGTAAAAAATATAGAGTAAGTAAGTAAATAAATTGTATCATAAATCCGTCATAATGAATGTTATTTCTGAAACGTTTTGTATAACGGACATAAAGATGAATTAATACAAATGAACTCGATGCTGTTGAACTTTGTGGACATCGGAAAAGGTAGTTAATCATAGAGCTAATTACGTACGCGTCATGAATAACTCGCAGCGATCGGTGATTTACTGCGAATTAATCAACGAGACGCCAGTAATAAGCAGAAATAGCATAACTGCCTAGAGGTAATACTTGTCCAAATCAAGTAACAAACTGGCTAAATAAGAACAATTCAATAAGCTTCATTGATATTCAAAGAAAATGTAAAATACATAATCGCGACTCTGTCTGATATCAAATACAATCAAAACTCTGTTATCTATTTACAAGGAATTTAACATACTAGATAATAGATCCAATAAAAGAGATACGACAGTCCTTGTATAAGAACAATCGATATTTCGGTGATCGAAATCATTTATGGCGCCTGATAAAGAAATCAAAACGCATTCGTCGAGTTGTAAATTCGAATCGAGTCAGATTGCGATTTAACTATTTCGATAAAATGACATAGATTTGATAAATGCGACGTCTAGGAAAGGATGGGAAGCCATGCAATAAATGGAAAACTCCAGACTTACACTAAAAACCTTGTTTGATAAATGACGTCGGTTCATGAATATTTTTCGAGAATGTGACACGTGGTAAAGGAGTCGAACAAGGGTGGGTGGAGTGACGTCACAGTTGTGACGTACTGCGCATGACGTCACGCGCAATCGCCTCAGGCCGTCTTCGCACATTTTAGACAGACCTAGTACCAGAATTAGACAACGAAATCGATAGTCTGAGACAAATGGGACAGGATCCACGTAACCGGGGTCACCTTTACTATAACTCGGCCGTTGCGTGATGGAAATTCGTTTTTGTTACGGACATAATTCAGCGTATGGTAAAGTAACGAGCGTTGTAAATATTACTAATTATGAAGCCGATATATTTTACGAGGCTAATGGAATCCATTCATCATACGATAACGATACAAAAATGTTTACTATACTAAATCAAACTGAATTGCCTATTCAATTTTCCAATATTTTGTGTAAATATTATAAGCACAATGTTTATTATGTTTAATGTTTATTATCGTAGCTTTCCAGTCAAATAACTGCCGAGTGCTTTGGTTTTAAATATGTGGTATACGTATCTGATATGCAACTCAGCAAGTTAAATGTTGGTCTAGTTGCGAATGTTCCGATCAACCTGATTGCAATTAGTAATTATTGGTATTATCAACATTGCGGGTCAGGAACTAAATTGCAAACTACTGGAGCAAATGCGTGCAAAATAAAAACCTTGGGCAATCGCAATAAAGCAGGCTGTGTTTGAAAGATCCTCAGTTTGTTACCAGATTCTAAAATGCCGATGATTTGACTTACATTCTACTAAAGGTAGGGAGGGAACTTGTTTATAATATTCAATCTATTTTTAGATTGTTGTCTAACGCAGCTGGATCCTGACCGTGGCCAACTGGGTGCCCATCATCGCGACCTGGCTCAGTGACCCGGTTGCAGTACCCGCCTACCAGTTTGACCTGCTTACCTACACTTAACTGACATCAATAGATTATCTATTTGAGATCATCTGATAAAACGAACAGCCTACGCTCACCACTGCCGTCGTCGCGGCGTCGTTGGGTTGGGCACTTGGGCAGTTAAAATAGAAAAAAATACAGTTCTTGACCTATTTAGTCTCAATAAAACTACAAAACAGACAGACAAGGCGCTACCTCAAAACAGACGGACAAAGCGCTACCCCAAAACAGCTTAGGTATGCAATCATCTCAGGCCCAAACCTTCGATCAGCGCTATATACCCAGCTTCAGACATCTGGCAGACATCTGCTATTCAGAGCAAATGTAATTTCAAACAGTTTTGAAACTCTAGGTGTGCTACAAATCAATGAAATGCAAAAACATGCTCCGTTTAATAGTTAATGAGCTTCCGTACAAAGACTGATAAGGTAGTACGTATAGCGTCGAAAATAAACGTAAAAGCTGTGATCGACAGGCGTTGAAATGTACTGTAAAGAGTTGACATAAAAGGCTGTAATTAATCGTGCGACGTGCATCGATCGACATTACAGTGTGGAAGTTAAGTTTATGCTTCTTTAATAGTCGCTGAATAGGGTCAAAACAAGATTAGGGCTGATCAATTGTGCGTATCGCATTCCGTCTCGTGCGTGCGACGAAGGGACGTATCGAGAATCTCGGGTGCGTCGCCCTTCGAAAGCCCCCGGCTCGGAGGAACCTGGATCAACGACCCGAGCCCTTGCTGAATAGCCGCTTTATACATCTACTATGTGTACAGCAGAATATAAGCCCTCTCCCCGTTCGACTCACGTCGGGCGGTGGCTAATGGCCACGCCATTTAACAACTTTTCGTCGAGTCTGAGTGGCGCTCTCCGGAAATTCCGAGATCGTTTACTACGACGCTCGAGGCAACAGCTTAAATTAATGCCACGAAGGAATTTCAGAGTTTATTATAAAACACATGTAGGCATGTGAAATAGCTCCATAAATTGCTCACTTGGAGACCTATTGACACTGTATTTGCTTACCTATTAGAGCGTATTATAAACGGGTTAATTTACGCGCCAAGATTCCAAGTGCTCGGTGCTAAATAGCAAACAGTTTGTTTGCTTAATTTTACTGCGTCCATAAAGATAAAAGCGGCGAGAATAAAATGTGGGGAGAAAACAGGATGATTAACGATCATGACGAAACGTAGGATCCGCCAATAGATGCTGGCACTGTTGCGATCCATCAAGAACATAAAAGATGGCAGACAAATACCGATGAGAGGAAAGCTCAATCACCACTTTTTCTTTTCACCATTTTTTCTATAGATATAGGTCTTTTTCGTAAACGACAACAACGTCGAAAAACAACTGCGACGGAATACCATTCGTTGACGCATGAATGACTCCATAGTTTCTATTATGGTAGACGATATCTATGAATCTGTTAAAATGGCGAACCGCCGCCGGCGGCGCCATGGTTTTGCGTGCGAACGGCTGGTCGTGCGAGTTCGTGGTAACGGTCGTGCGCAGGCGCAGGTTCAACACTCGCCAGCGAAGGTCGGGTCATCGCCCCATCCAGGGTGTCCTGCCGACTAGTCGAGTAGCTACGCGACGAGTAGACACACGAAGCGAAAGCTGCCAGTAATTGTAACCGAGTTTCTCGGACGCGGAGCGTTCCTAGGTGTTCAAGTTACAAAATTGCTAACAGTAAGGCTGGGTGACCTAAAGAGGTAACACAGCACCAGGGTTTATTTTGTGAATGACTAATAGGCTGTTGGCCACCGAGGCTTCTACAGCGTACCGGACGTTAGAACGAGAGGGATGAATGGGTTTATTTAGGTAGATAGAAACACCCTGCTGTCCATCCGGATCCAATCCCGGTGTACCACCTTCTTTACCTGCAGCTTTGTAAGGAACTTGTAAAGATCAATTTGATTTCAGTTACTAAGATTATCATCTGTTAAGTTACTTTGTGGTCCTTGGCAACTAGACAGAGACATTTTTAAAAATAACCTAACGGCGATTGGGCACGGTGAATTTACACGTGCATTTCGTATGAACAATAGCTAGGTATAGCTTAAGCTTACATTTAGTAGTGTAGCGATAAACTGGATTATGCAACCATGACGCAATTGTGTTCCACTACAATTTGCTGGTGTTTGTAGGAAACTGATAAACCTACGTAGATCGGTTAGACGTACGTAGGTAAGTGCGACGTTAATTTTGACGTCATTAGGTTCAGTTGTGACTTCAAAGACTTTACGGCTTGTTCACATAAATAGAGTTTATAATAGTGTGTGACAATGAAGATAATTAATGTATGATGGAAACTTACGAATCGGACAATAATAATTTTAGATATAGGCTAATCGAATACCGAACCTGAAAGCCTAGAAGCATATAATAATAAAGAAATCGAAATGTTGAAAGCACATACCTAGTATAGATAGAAGTTGGAAAATCAACACCACTCAGAATAATCTAGAATGCCTAATTTTACTATGTACCTAAAAGAGTAAGTATTTAAATTTTTTTTTTTTTTTATTTATTTATACGAAATTGAATACAGCACCCTAACAGTCAAAAGACCAAGGCGGTGCCATAGGAACATACAAAATAAATGTTAGTTTACAAATATTGAAAATTTCAACTAAGTATATCTACTTATTTAAACATTGTACTCACAGAGTCTGTGAGCCACTACCGTGAATTCTGCCAGATTACACTTAAAAATATCTATATTTACGGAGATCTTATTTAGTAACATTATAGCGCGCGACGTAGGAGCAAACTTCAGTAAATTAGTCCTGTTTATGGGCACACGGAATGTGGGGGACCTGCGTCGCCTCGTCGCCGCCTCGTCGGGCGCGCACAAGCGGAGCGCCTCCAGCACCTCAGGGTGGTGCGTGAGGCCGCGCAGCACGCGCCACACGTATTTGCAGAGCGCAACGTCTCGCCTCACAGCCAGCGTGCTGTACCCCACCATGCCGATGACGAACAGGGTTGGGTACATCAGCGGGAAGTAAGGATAGACACCGTACATCTTAAAATACAAGAAACGCGTGAATTTATTTTGAATTTTATCCAACATACTTGTATATTTCTGTTCATGAGGATTCCAAATAATTGCGCTCGTTTCGAGCCGACTACGAACCAATGCATTGTACAGTACTTTTAACACTCCTATACTGCGAAATGCCCTGCATTGCCTCAGAATAAAACCTAGGTTTCTGAAAGCTTTACGGCAGATATCCACAATGTGCCTACTAAACTTTAACTCGGGTACCATCTGCACTCCTAAGTCCCGCACGTGCCTGACGCGTGACATCACCGCACCGCCTACCTCGTACGGATACTGCAGCGGCGTGAGCTGACGTCCGTAGCTCATCACCTCACACTTCGCCGCGTTAAAAAACAGCTTGTTGGTGGCACTCCACTGCACGACCCCATCTATATCTCGTTGAAGCCGCTCACAATCCGAAATGTCCGCTACCGCGAGGAACAACTTGAGGTCGTCCGCGAATAGCAGACATTTCGCACTGCTTACTACCTGCGGCAGATCATTGATCATTAAAATAAACTCAAGTGGACCTAGGTTACTGCCCTGGCTCACTCCGGAGAATGTAAAATTGATGAGGATCCAATGCTGTGTAGAAATTATCTACAGACTGCAAATGTCCCTTTACAGATTTTTTTTTTTGAGTAGGTTTGAATGAGGTTTTTAAAGTTTATTTTCTTTTATTTAGGCTGTGTAAAAAAACGTATAATGTAAATGTAACATAAAAGTTTGTATAATAAACACAAAATTGATAAACACACAGAACAGATACAGGGTATTGAACCTTTATTATATTTGAAGATAGGCAAGAGCCTATCTTCACAATTCACTTCAAACTATTCAGGTAAAAATTCTTTCACAGGTAAAGTGTAAAAAAAAAAACTATCAATAGCATGTAGAACTTCTTTTCTTAGAAGCTTGTGTGTGAAAAACAAGTGCCGTGTCTTTGTTTGTAAATACTACTCTCTCAAGAGTGGGAGTATAATTTCTTGGAATTTCTAAGAAATGATATTGTTTTGTTACAAAAGATGTTTCTAACTATACAAGATCATTTGGACTATTATTTGATCTGTGCCTTTGATTGCTTTAGTTTGTCATATTTTCTTTATCAGTTTTTTTTATGATTATGTTGCAATCAGTAGTTACAGACTCTAAACAGATGGGGTTTCATTTTGAGGTTCATTTTATAAATGTGGTACAAAAGTGTGTGGTGACTGATAAAACATATTTTATTATGCAACATTTGCACAATACTATTTAAGGTCCAGTTTTTATCATGAAATCAATGATAACAAGTATTTTGCTTACACCTAGTTGAACATGAATAATTGTGATGGTCAGATGCAAAAAATGCAGCTGGTTGAAAAACAACCAAAAGTAGTTTAAACGAAAGCAGAATTTTGAAAAACATTCTTTTTTCGAAAAAAATCACGAAAAGTATCTTCCTAAAAAAAATATTTGAGTGTGGTTCTATATATTTTAGAGATTACAATACAAATTTTTCCAATTATTAAATAGCCAGATAAAGTTACTTGTAACTTATTCTTATTTAAGTTCTTATTATGATTAATACCAATAGCAACAGCAAGAATATCAATTTAGGCGCCGATCTCATTTTACCATCGAATATGATATCCGATTTTCAGCTCATAAATGAAGCAGCTTAAGTAAACGTGTGTGCGAGTGAAAAATTGTGGTATGACACGATCTTAACAACATTTAAGGTTGTAACATTATATTTTGTAGGGAATTCTGAACATAATTAGGAAATAAAGTAGGGGTTAATTATTCATCCATCTAGTCAACAAGCAATGGATTCCAGTACACAGGGATGATTTATTTTTAAGTGAAATTATATTTTAATTCTAGTATTTTTATTTTATTTTTTCTGGTGTGCTATTCTAAAGATAAATTTTGCATTTAATTACATTAATGTGCTCATTCTTTACCAGCAATACAGAAACACAATGGTACATTGTACAATATGTAGAAAGGTCATACAACAATACATATATATTAGATTTCCTGTAACAGGAGATATTGTAATATAAACCAAGATGCTAGTGTTGATATGGTGTTCCATCAAAATAAACAGTTTTATTTATGCATCAGCCACAAAATTGTGCAACAATTGACCACTGTAAATAGTTTATGGAATCTCTCAAAATCATGCTGAATTTTCCATTTGTCCCTCATTTGTCATTTTTCATAAGTGACCCCAAATAGAGCTGTCAGAACTGCCAGAGAGTTACTATCCAACACTCAAAAGAGATGGGATTGCTCAAGTTGGTAAGATACATAAATTTACAAGTCAAATATAATTCAGACATTGGAACGCGAAAATACACAAAACACCCCAAATGAAATGTTTGTGCAACACTTATTTATTGAATTCTGTACTCAATAAGAATAGAAGGAAATAATTATGAAATCTTATCATATGTTATAAAGTTGTTCTCCTGAAATCCTCACTGACAAACCAAAGCAATTCATTGCGCAATGCACATTACAATGGTAACAATCAAACCAAACACAGCACTGTTTATAAATTCAACACTTAACAATCAAAAGTATGCTTTAAAACATTACTTACAGGGCTTGAATGGCTTTTTAATTGAAATGATGCTAAATATTTTGTCAGAGAATTAAGTAGGTAGGGTTTGACAGATTTCACAAGTTACCTAGGCATTCAGTTAGGCATTTTCAGACCATATTAAAATGCTATCTAAATAATATAATCCGACGGAACACAATCCTTGCAGTTCTTAGTCACACCAAACTAGCTAGTTTACAATGTCATATCTACATCTACAAAGTGTTTACACTTCTTACTTTGCTTCTTTATAAGAAGCATGGGCTCATTTGGTGTGACTCATAGTCTCGCGTAAGTATGAACGAATATGAGGGCAAGTTTAGTTTGAAATTATTATTAATTTAACCACGACTGTAGTGGATGTAAATCGAAACTCTTACAACCCGGCAAGAGTGGCAAACTTTTCTTTTTAGGCTATCTGACGTACCTACGGGACGCGATAGATACTTATCTAGACGTGCGATTGTGTAGCAGGTTATAATCGAAACCTTCAGTTATTTCGAAACTACTCTTAACTTAAAGAGTAGTTTCTAGAGCAATTAACAGATAATAGCAAGCAAAACGAGAATTGAATAACAATTTGGAATCATTTTGTGACGCTCGCTGAATGCTGACGTTCTTCCACGGTCCAGTGGGAGGGCACGACCTTCACCGGAAATAACTTCTCAGAATGCAAAAAGGAAAAGAGAAAATATCAAAAACTCTTCACTTACCTCCACAGCCATACACATTGAATAGAAATTGAACGGTTGCAGCCGTGAGCAGCTTAGAAAATTCACTACACACGCCGAAAACGTGTGCACCGCACAAGAAAATTACAAAACTGACATTTTAAATTTATCTTAAATGTGTTGCCAGCACACTAGAACCAAACTAGAACTAAATTTCCACAAACTTCAGACCGAATCAAACAGGACATTTCCTGACTTTGAAGGCTAACTCTGATGAAGTGAAGTGTTGACAAGGCTAAGTACAGGGGGGCTATTCCTGAGCGTGAGATGAGATAAGATTTTATTTTGGTCACTCTCACACCTATGACTTTTCAAACGAGAGCAACAGGGACGAAGAAAAGTGAGATGAAAATCTAAAATCTCCGAATAGGGCCACAGGGACTCTGTTCTGACGCATGAGATCTTGGTCTCTCTCACTCTTATGACTTTTCAAACGAGAGACTACGACCAAATAATATCTCATGCCACAAAAAACCGGACCTTTCGCAGTAATTTTACCTCTAGCCACGGGATTGTCGCTCGTTCTGGCAGCAAAGTGACACCAGCTGATAGAAAGAAACACACTCTTTCTGAAAAGACTAACATTTTATCACAGGTAAAAAAAAACTGAACGGGCTACAAAAAAATACAAGTCTTAGTAGTTGGTTTATGTTTGCGTTTTAAATTTTAGCTAGTCTAGTATGGCAAATACTTATGATGCGAGCATAAACATTAAAAAAATTAACTGACGTTTCAAGTAACAACTATTCGAACAAAGGTGTCGATTTTAAACTTTAGTTTAAATGTCTATGCAAGCACCAATGGACGTGATTCTGAGCTACACTGCTTTAGTGGAGACGTGGCTAATCACCATGTCTGTCTGTACTAACTTATTAGGTATTACTCATACTACTAAAATAATCTAGCAATGGTGTACATCTCGAAGCCTACTGATTTTATTTTCCAGACTTCTATGGCCATAGCACTCTCAACTGTTAGGTTCTTAACGAATAAACGTTATAAAAACGAAACGAATAAAAATTATCCCTATTTGATGGCTTTCTTTATATGAAAGCCATCAAATAGGGTTAATTGGACAATACTGGTAATTCTCTACAGATCAAATGTCAAACATAATGTTGTAACATAAAAAAACAGATTGCTGCCAGTATAAAAAATACTTTTTAGCCTAGCGTCCCGCGTTTGTAAATGTTTGCCGGACCGAATTGGTATTTCTTACTAGCTACAAGATGGCGTCTACAAATATTTCACAAAGTAAAAATTATTCCCTAGCGTCCCCACACACTTCGCACATTCGGTCCTCTTGGTTGCCAAGTTGTTGCTCAGATGCCGTTCCTATAAAACTATTTAAAAGTAAAACAAAGTACCAATTAGAGAGATTGCCTTTATTGATCATAGGTACCAAAAATTTGAAAGATTAAATACGTATAGTAGGTACAGTCTACATGAACATATTGTCGTTGAACCCTGGAGGCGGCAGGTGGTCGGCGTCAGGCGGCGGCCGGCGGGGCTGCGCTGGGCCCGCGCCCGGCGGCGGCGGCGGCGCGAACGGATCGAACCGGGCGCCCGGCGGGACTGCGCCCCTGGAATACGATATTCGTATGTTAAATACACAAAATATCATATCTAAAAGAGATCACTCTTGATGCTTATTTATAAGCCGCCAGAATTTTATTTATTTTCATTTTATTTTGTTTTGTAATTTATGGTATGGACAAAAGTTTTTGAATTTATAAGTATTAGGGGCGTTCCTAGACTGTTCAAACTTTACCGCAACACTGGCCCAGTAATATTTTGAGTGTGGCCCGACCATTCAGTCATACATTACTAGTGACTGATAATAGCCGGGCTACAGTCCCTAATATTGTCAGTATTGCAGTAAAAATATGGCCTATCTAGGATAAATTTTTGCACTCTTGATTACACAATTGGCGCATTAATTATTTCTGCATAAATACGAAAGCTGACCATTGATTCTTGTTAGGCAGGTCCAAATTTCGGGCTGGGCCCTAAAAACTGTGTCCACTGATAATATAGAAGATTAAGTTCATGATATGTTCCTTGCGTGAGTCAACCAAAAGAGCGCCATCTAACATAGGCACCATTACTAGCTCAAACAAGTAAATACTAAGAGCTTATGTTTTTGTACCTTGGCAATCCTCCAGGAATGCCCAAGCCAGGGTTCTCAACGTCCCGCCTCGGCCCGAATGGGTTGAAGATCATCCCTCCGCCCATAGGCGCGAAAGGATCCATATCTGAACGGCCTACGTTCGGCAGACCGCCAGGCGGCATGTCCCTGAAACCATGAATACTACCTTCACATACCTTGTAATTAGAGCTCCTGCAGGAGTCTAAGTCAAATATCTTGATGACCTAATGCTATTTGTAGCCCGTCAGTCTTAATGCCACGGCCTCACATTGGATTATGTTTGGGTCCAAGCTTCGCTTCAATTTGAAATTACCAATATTGAACTTGATTGGTCTTGGTGTCTTGGCCCCAAGATCTAGATTGGTACAAATATGGCCATCGTGTGGCCGTGGCAAGAGTTTTCGACTTCAATTTTCGATCGAGCACATATTTGGATGGTTTGAAATATCTTATTATTCATATTGAGGTCACGGTCCCCGGAGTGTAATTTTTAAATTAAAAATATCTGCTCTGAGTCTAGATTTAGTTTGTCTATTCAGACAAGGAATCTTTGTGAAGTGTTACAGAAGTACCTACGAGGCAACTAATGAGTGGTTTCTTTGAGGTCTATGGTAGATGGTAGATGGCTCGTCGCAAGATGGTGGTGACACAATTTGCTAATTGAGAAATGGTTCAATCAGCATGCAATGAATTAGGGATGGATTTAGAGCGTGGATGTTTCGATTTATAAAGCCTGCATGGAATATAAGTATGTGCATTGTCCTTTTTTGTTGTCCTTCTTGTATCATAGTTTTGATACTAGCTAATATTTTTATGATAGTGTCTCTATCATTAAATCAATTTGTTTATCCTTGATAGAAAAATAATGTATTTTAGGCAACTACTTTTGAAATTTCACGTTTTTGGCTTCATCGGTTTAGTCTGTCCTTTTGTAATTGATGTCAGACAGTGAGAACATTCGGTATAGAGAAGACGCTAGCTAACAATTTAAAGAGTGTTTTAGGACAGCCCAATCACAGGCACATGAGACTTCAATATTAAGATTGCTAGTAATGGAGAAGAGCAATCTTGCCTCAACAAGTATCATAACAATTCGTAACTATTAAGGCGACCATACATGACCAATTTTTATCGCTTCAGTTTCACCTGATCATTAGATTTAAACAATACAATACGGCATCATGTTTCAGCCGCATACGGCGACTGAAGTGACTGATAGGATTCGAAACCAAGCGCAACGAGGTCAAACTGTCGTTTTCCTGTTGATTTAACTTGTCCGTGTATGGCAGCCTTTAAAGCAGCTTACCTTATCGATATAGAATATGCCATCGGTCCAAAACCCCGCGACGGTCGATTCGGATTGACATAGTACCCGGAAGAGTAGCAAGCCATGGGCATTCCATGCCTGCTGCTTATGTCCAAGCGATCCAGTGACGGTAGCAAGTGGAATTACAGGCACATAAGTTTTAACTCATAACATGTTACAAGGCTACCGTTTAACTGAGTAGGTATATGGGGTAGCTGCGCGGTGCGGGAATGTGAGGATTGTCCATTAGGCTACCGATTCAGTTAAGCGGTAGACATGTAATTTTGCAAGCAAAGTCTCAATTCCGATGTGCAGTTTAAACCAGCAATAAGGTAGATATTTTGGTTATTTTTTGCGAAGAATAAAGACATTTTCAAGTTACGTGAGCAGTTGTAATGTTTAAAGAAGGGACACGACTTCAGCAGTTTTAAAATGCACGCCGCGACAAAATTATGTCGACTCTTTTTATGGCGTACGTATAATGACATGTAGCCTTGTCACACGGCCTAAATTGATGAGATTTTGTTTCGGCACGCATGCTAGCCCTCTAGCAGCTGTACACTCAAGCCACAGTATAAAATAACCTTAGTCTTGACAATTTAAAAAATTGCGTGCCATACTTAAATGTTTAGTGGTGCGAGCTTTCATAAATTGTCCGAATTACAGCCAGTGACAGTACAGCCCTTTCTTGCCTGCTAACATTGAGTAATGATATAATTTCTCTACGCTGCTAGTACCTACTGCTGCTGGTGTAAACTTCACATATTCGTTACATAAAGCGTTAGTAGTTATTGTAAGACACTTTCATGATAATTTTGCACTAAACCGAGGTTTCCAAATCCTCTTTGAAAGAGTCAGCATTGATTTTAAAGAAAATGCCAAAATTTGCACTTAAAAACCAGGATTTAGAATGTTTAGACTATACTAGGAATTAAGCCTCATGTGCTTGGATTAGTAAAGAAGAAAGCCTATAAAGATGATAAGGTTGTATATGAAATTTTGATAAAGCATGCACATTATCTTAGTTTGGAAGATTTTAGCTCATATCCAATTTATTTAGCGAACCATCCACTAATGTTCTGACCCTGTTGGAGTCTGTACAAAGGCTAATTCAATACAAAACTCATATCACTGAGACGGGCCATGTATTTACTGCAATTCTGACTCGGCAATATTGCAGCCATATTTTCATACATTTCTAACATGGCTGATGATGGCCGGTCTACAGTCGGTAATATTGCCAGTATTGCAGTGAAACTAGAGGCGCCCTAAGAAAACCCGACCGATGTTAATGAGCGACTCGTACAACGGACATCTTCCATTTTTTTAATAGGTACAGTCTACAGACACAGAATACTCCTGTCACTTAGGGCAGTACAGATTATGATGCATCCCAAAAAGGAGTCCCATGCATAGTGTTTAATACATATTCTGTTTAGCCTGGAAAACTGGAGTAGCTTAAACATTTAACTTAACAAGTGCTAAATTTATAGAGCGATGTAATGGTCAGAGATAATCTCACGCGCGTTACTATAGAGCCTGCACGCACGTTTCGAGCATCTTTGGGTATTTATTCAGTTACGCTTCGCCGTGTAAAGTTAACTTTACTGTGACATACTTTCTGAAATGTACCTAAGTAGAATTCAGAGTGAGTCTTCTTTTTTGTAGTAAGTAGGTAGGTATTTACAATTTGTTCTGTAACTCCGGCAGGAATGACTTAGTGGATGGCTCGCTTGGACTGTGACGACTTAGATGCTGATCGTAATGCAGTGTCGGTGTTCAGTTATAACAACCATGATAATACAGATCCCAATAATTATTACATGATAGTGTATTACGATGTTCATTAAATACACAACGCAAAGTACTAAGAGCTGTGACGGTGGTGGTTGATAATAGCGTCCAAATCTACTATCGTGTTATGTCAGAATTTTAAGCCTCAATTACACAGAGGTGACGAATGGCGGGGTGGCGAGGACGTGGCGCTGACATGTGCCATGTCACTTCCAGGCATACTCTATCTACTAGTACAAAGCGAAGTGGCACGTCGCTCATCTTTTATGTTTAATGCTACAGTAACGTATGGAAGAGACATGCCGCGTTCTCGCCATGCCTCCGCCACACCACCTCTGAGTAAGAGCGAGAATCCATTGGAGCTGTGCGGAGACTAAGTTGAAATGTCTAATTTTTACAGGGAAATTTCATAACTCAAACACCATAAGACTTTACAACAGCATTAGCGTCCACAACGGTAAAAGCGCTAATGAGAAACAACATGTCATGAAGAAAATGACTCTATGCCGTAATTGTTTTCAACAGCGCCGGTTGGCGTATGTCGGATCGCGCTCTTAATTTAGTAGAAAAAATTACACATTACAACTCAACTTAATTCCACACACTTTAGTGTATTCGCGCCCTAAATGAGGCTAGGGATCACCAGCCAGTCAGCGTTCAGCGTCGCTTTCACGGCATCGGCACGCCTTTCCACATCGTTGTGTCATAGGTCGGCTAGAAGGTCCTTCACTTTTAATTTCTTGCAAGCCCTTGTACTGCTTTGATGTTTTCAATTTAAAAAAATACACATAGTGTCAACTGGGGCAAATGCGTTTGTGGGGCGACTGCGTCTTTTGAGAATTACTGACAAACCCTTCACAAATTAGGCGCCACCTACAACTTTTTCCTATCTTTAGTTGCAATCATCTGTACAAGATGGCATTAGTTGCCTAATTTGTAAAGGGTTTTCCAGTAATTCTCGAAAGACGCAATTGCCCCACAGACGCATTTGCCTCAGTTGACCCTACCTACTACATTCCAAGTGTTAATACACAAGTACCTACACTGCCTTTCTATAAAATATCAATCAATGAATTAAAATATGATGAAATGATGAACCGGATGAAAACATGAACATCTTTATTATAATTAGTTCTGGTGAAATTGATTTCCTTTACGTAAATACTAGCTTCTGCCGCGCCTTCGTTCACGTTTTATAGCCTATGGAAGTCAGTGATTAAGTAGCTTTCTGTTACTAAAATAACTTTTAAATTGAACCAGTATCTCCGAAGATTACTTCCTACATACAAACTTACAAGCTATACCTGCTAATCACAAGAATACTAGCTGTTACCCGCAACTTCATTCGCGTTTATTTAGAAAATAGTATGAAAAAACCTTCCTCGTAACCAATTATCAAATTTCAACAAGATCCGATAAGCCGTGAAAAGGCTACAAACAGACAGACAGAGTTCCTTTCGATTTTAGTGTGGATTATTATATTAGTATGAATTTGTATGTTGTTTAGAAACAATTTGCTGCCTAGTCTATTATGATACCAACTTACCCCTTCATTAAATTGGATTTAAGTTTTTTTTTTTAATTAGGATTTTCTTTCAGGATTACAGTTTACATGTTAACTTTTATGATCCTTACCATATGTCCGGGTTATCGGGGTGCGCGTGCGCCCCGTGCGCCCCGGGCATGATGCGCGGCGGCACTCGGAGCGGGTCCTCCGGCGGCCGGCGGGGCGTGGTATCGGCTGCGTAACAAAACAGTAGCCTCTTGAGTTCCCTCTGACGAACGGGGAGGGACCGGTAAGCTCTACGGGCTCGGGATTGCTGGTCGAAAATCGAAAGCTGGTGCTTTGTTTAGCTGACCAGCCTGGATAGCACGGAGACAAATTGTCTTTAAACCGTTTATATCCCGCGAGAAAGAGACAGACACATCCCTATTCTAGATTTGTCGTTGGATAAAAACGGAGGAAAGTCATTTTGTCCCCGGCCCGGCTAGCCCTGCAGGAGGGCTATTCTTACAAGTCGAGATATTTTTTGTCATTTTCTCTCTTGTATCAAAAATCAGAGTGATAGTGACCAAGAAACATCTCAAGCGTCAACCCTGTACGGCGTAGTTAAATTCGAGTATAGAAATAGCATGCGCGTATTCAAACACAGCACGTGGATTTTACAATTTTATTTATCGGTGCTAATTATCGACTTGTACAATAAAGCTAACATTCCATCATTGGCTTCAGTTAGAGCTGCTATCGCCAGAATTGCCGATGCCGGCCAAAAACTTCAAAAACCCGGGACATTTGGGTGCAAATGAGATATCCCCGGACATCTCTGAAAAAAAAAATCTACAATAAAAACATCGGTTATGCACTTTCAATTATTTGGAAAACCCTTCCGGACGTCTCCGGACGCCCTTTAAAACTAGGACAAATCTGGGGACTCCCGGACGGATGACAGCCCTAGCTTCAGTGTCGTCGCGTCTAGTCAAAGACAATTTATAGGAACCAGAATTGACGCGACTGCACTGTTGCTGGCGACGCCGAAGCCAATGATAGAATTGAAATAACTCTTTTTTTATTTTTTATACTTTGGAATGACTACTATCTAACAGTGGACATTCGATCTGAGGAGAGGAAATGAGATGGTGAAACAGAGACAAATGTTTTTATAAGCCTGAAGGTAAATCTAATGATATCACAACTCTTCAAATCTGCGGCCTAGTATGAAGGCCTACGAATGAAAAAAGTATACTTCCTTAAATGCTGTGTATTTTTATGAAATTAAAATAAAACTTTAATCAAAGGCATCTTAAATCAAATAACTAAAAAAATAATTAATAATTTGACGTCTAATAAATAATTAGCGAGATTGACTATTCAGGAAATATTTTAACAAGTTGAGATTTTTTTTGTCATCGTCTCTCTCGTTTCAAGTCATATGAGTGAGAGCGAACAAGAAAAATCTCATGGGTCAAGAATATGGGGGGCAGTTCAGTTGTGCTACAGCAGTCCTAAAGGCTAATGCATACCAAAATGGCAGTCCATCTATTAAGGTGGTCCAATTTTTTATTTATTTTGTTTTCTCCACAAGCTTCCTTCTATTCGATTAGATCTAAAACCCCCCTCTGCAAAATTTGAGCGAAATATAACAACATTTAGGAGTCGCTTTATTTGACGATTTTTTGGGTATAAGAAAATGCATTTTTGTAGAAAGTAATTTTTAATACAATATTGATAAATACAATATTAAAAACTAGCCATAAAGTAAAATTATGATAAAATAACATGAAATTCCTCTTCCCCTCCATCTGCTGAACTAATTTTTTGGATGTTTGATTTTGGAGCTACGGGATATTTTTTTCTGTGAAGTTCGACGACGCGGGGAAGATATTGCTTTTGTTCTTCGCTTTTTATGATGCAATACCTCGCTCTACGCAGTCATTAACAACTTTCATTTGGCGGACTGCTTTCTGCTTTCTTTCAACATATATTTCATCATGATCCAAAAAAACAAGGTCTAGCATCCCAGGAGCAAACACGTAATGACGTCCACTCGTCATCGTCTTCCGTCTCTTTTGAACTCGTGGGTAATGACTTATTTCGGTCTTGCTTAAGCATCGATAGACGTCACTACGTGTTGCCCACGCGACCGGAATGCCATGCCTGGCGAAGTATATATGTAATTATTATATCATGCATTTCATTAGGATGCCATTGTAAAGGATCTTTTACTAAAAATGCTTCCGATTTTACTTGACCACCACTGCAAGTCAAAAATCGCTTTGGTTCGTTGCGTGAAAAAATCTGTAACAGCCATGAGTCTTGTAATGTTTTTATTGGCGGTTTCTGAAGGTTTTTAACCATTATTCTTTTGCTCTCGGGAGTTATTCCCGGATCGAATAAAGAAAGACCAAACAAATGCTCGGAGAAGTACCAAAGATGGAAGCGAATTGCTTTCAGGGCGCTGGTGCTGATCATCTCATTTGGATAGTCTTTGATCTTTGTTAGGAAGTTTAAGAGGCTTTTTCAGCCAGCTTGGCTTCATTCCAATTAACTAACAAAAGTGATAATTCTGTAATAGATTGCTTTTCTGCTGCAGTCAGGTTAAATTGGTCTTGAAATAAATACATACATTTTTAGGCAATAAATAGCCTTGGCCATTCAACGAGCTTGATATAAGGCCCCGGGCGCATGAAACTTGGCTTCAGCAGTTGCTTTGGAACTTCCAAGAAAGATACGAAACAATTTCAAAAAAAATTCAGCAATTCGAGGCATTCTCTTCATTCAGCAATCTCTGGGCTGTTGTTCTTTTATTGCTTCAGTGTAATTAATTATTGGTCTTTTCTTGACGGAGTGAAATAAGTTCCGCAGTTTTATACACTTTGTACTTTGTGACTGTAATTTTGCTGTTGATCTACTTCTGGCAATTTCTTTTGGAAGCATTGAACAGATTGATATCCGGTCCACTCGCTCGCTCCGAACAACACTTTGAAGACATCGGACAGATTAGCTTCGAAAACATGGTATGGAAAACATGGCAAGCAATCCAAACCACTTCCTTATCGAAAGCTTTGTCAATCGGAGAACAAGCACCTAAATTCAGACCAGTGTTAGAAGAGGTCGTATCATAGCAGAGGCCACGCACCTGATATCTTAGCAGCAACTCATCAATGGCCTTTAAGCATGCGGTAGCTCGTTCTTTTCCAGTACCTTTTGTGATTGCTAGAACTTCCAAGAGTTTTTCTACTCCATTTCCACTTACAATAACGACTACACGATCTAATTTCTTACGCCACCGGAAATTTCGGGAGCAATTTACCATTCCAGGGTGAAATAAGAGGACTAGAAAAACAAAATGACACCTTGTTGAATTCAGCTAGAGACTCTCGAATCTCGTTTCTTTTGCGACGGATTGTGCTTCTTGATAAAGAAATTTTTGCTACCGGTGTTCTCAGCACCGCCACAGATATAATTAAGAACTTCGCCTGCAGATCAGATATGTTAACTCGATCTAATGTTGAAGCAACATCTTCAGTTAATAACTTAGGGTTCCTTTTCGGGATTTTCTTGTTAATTTGTAAAGAAGGAATTTGAAATTCATTTTCTGATGATAGAGATTTAAAACTGCTGGGACTGGAATGGATAGCTCATAGCAAAGTTTCTTGGCTGGCGTAAATATCAGAACTTAATTAAGTTTACCTCCTGTTTTTTAATCTATAACGGGTTTGCTTCTAACTTTTGGCTCTAATTTACTCCAGCAATTCCGCATCTTACAGTAGGCCGCTGCAAGGTAAGAAATATTTTATCTTCTTCATTATCCATTAATTTTAGAGCATCTTTTACAGCTATGTCAAACATTCGAAAGGTTCTTCTTTTTTATACGACATGATTCCATATTCGTTTTTGTATTTATTTGTTACGTTTGTCGACATGACAAATAATTACAAACTTTGATTGACGATTACTCGCAGACTAAAACAAAAAATGTACCTATGCGAGTTGGCGGACTGCGGGAAGAGGGTCCTTCCTCATCCCGCATCGCATCGCATGTCGTTGTCGCCCGCGCTCCCACTCACCGCATTTTGATAGCCACACAGTAACAGGATAGACAGCGCTCGCGAATATTCAAAATGTAACCTTGTTCTTGGCGATTTTGTTAAATATTTTACTTTCAAATCATAGCGACCTATTATCGTGGTCTATAAGGCTCAATTTTGGTATATAAACTTTTTGTTGAAAACCGAACGAGGAAAGACTTGTGGAGCAGCAATAAAAGAGCAAATATTTTTTGTATACAAACTTGGACGACCCTAACCTGTATTTGAGAAAGTACTACTAGTAGTGTGTAGAAGTGGATTTGCAACTGGTAGCCCATTTAGATACAAGCAATTTTTTTTTTCATTACATAAATGTTACACTACTGAGCACAATCTCCACAGTGCCAATAGTATTGCAACAGTATGTGTGGCTTGTGCTGTTCAGAAAGTAGACTCACGCAATGGCAAAATCTATAACTATCAACAAAGGATATCACTGGAGTCGTCAGTGATAATGTATTTGAAATTAAATTTAAAAACTGGCTCGCTCAAATACCTTTTAACATAATTGACGAGTTTTATTCTTGTAGTTGAATTTTATTTTTATTTTTTTATACCTAAGTACTTAATTAACATTGATTTTTATAAATTTTTTTTTTCGATTTTTCATGTTACAATTATTAATAAAAAGTTAATGTTTGTGCAACATTAGGACTGCCAGGCTTCTACTTTGGTATAAATTGGTCATTATTTAGTTAACTCACCCCTTGTTTGTGTCTCAACACTCTGTGTGGTTTTGTTAGTGATTGTGTCGATTAGATCCCGTTTTATGTTGTAAATGAGTTCCTTATTTGATGGCAGCATCTTGTCCACCTGGCCTGTTAATTCTTTCACTGTGTCATCGATTTTGAAAGCAATGTTCGAGACGGCCAAGTCTTCAGATCTCTGAGGAAATATAATATGAAAAAAATAATAATGAAATACTTTAAAATAGAGGTTTTTGAGGAATGTTAATGATACAAGAGATGGTTTTTTTTAAATTGAACCTTGTCACTTTATTTGAAATTCTGAATTCATCATATTTTCTGAAAAAAAGTATGCCAGAATTATGTCATCCCAACACTCTCTACCTCATTGTCAAACAGTTTCAGCCAAACAGTAAACTAACAAATACATCAAACAAACCAGTTAATTGTATGATCTATTTATAAAAACATAAGCTATTGAAATATACCCACCATGAGATTAAGAATCAGGTTGCCATCAGTGATTAAGCCATGTAGGATAAACAGAGTATTATCAAACACATATCGAACGGTGTAGTTCTCATTATCATTCCACCCAGTTGGTAGCAGTTCAGACTTATCCTCTTCCCCAGTCAATGTTCGCTGAAATTGATAATATTTAAAAGTTAATTACAATGTACCTACTTTTTCTTTCAGAAAGTTCCTTCCATGTAGGTACTGTAAAAAAATCCTACTATAAAAAGTATCTAAGGCGTTTATTTATTATTTTTCAACCCAATTTCATTGTTTGATTGGAACGGTAGAGTTTTGGAAGGAAACTAGTAATATTTTTGGAATTTTCGTAGCACAAAGGCACTGCTTAGTATCGATCGATTTGGAAGTTGTAATGTACCTCATCACCAATCCCGATGCTCCGGAATCCCCTTCTGGTTAAATTCCAATGAATAAAAGCAATCAGCACATCAGACTTTCGTTTTATGTCTTTCTCTACAGTCTTGAAAGTAAGATCCCATCCAAATAGAGGATCAGTCGCCATTGTGGCAGTTTTCCTTGTTTTCCCAGCAAATTTATAAACTATATTATTCAAAGTTCCTTTTATTTGATGGACTTTGTTAGCTGTAACGTAAAACGTTAAATAAACACTCTCTTAGTTCTCTAACCCGCTTTTAACACTTTAAAAATGAATTTAGTCTCGTCACGATTTACCGGCTTTGTTTTTCCAGTTTCCACCATTTTATTTCCATCATTTCCCTTCCAATTTCTAAAACTAGGGGTGTGTCTATGCTGGACAATATCGACACGATATTTGGCAACACGAAAATGTTTAACAAAGACTATCGAAGGCAAAAATCGAACCGATAACGCTTGTACAACGTGCTTTTTACAAACCTGGGGCCCTATTCGGAGATTTGAGATTTTCATCTCACCTTTTTTTGTCCTTGTTGCTCTCGTTTGAAACGTCATAGGCGTGAGCGTGACGAAGATAAAATCTCATCTCATCACCAATCACGAAGGTTCAAAAACAGGGGGGCTATTCCTGCGCGTGAGATGAGATGAGATTTTATCTTCGTCACGCTCACGCCTATGACGTTTCAAACGAGAGCAACAAGGACGAAAAAAGGTGAGATGAAAATCTCAAATCTCCGAATAGGGCCCCTGATCTCAGATTATGGTGTTTTCGGTTGTCATCAAATATTAAACTGCTTGGCCTATCAAACTGTCTTGCCACTCGGCACAAACGAGCTTAGTTACTTTATCAACAGAACTTTAACGCAAGACAGAAAACAATACACGAGCAATAGCGCACTATAGAAGGCCTATCCAGCAGTGGTACAGGCTGACGATGATGCCGATGATTAATTTCATGCTGCATGTTATTGGCTATTGGTGTCGTGCATTATTGCCTATCAAAAAAAGTTGTCCGTCTCGAGAAATTGACAGTGATGCTGACACCATCATATCGTTTGACTTTGACGGCAGAAGAAAGCAGTACGCAGCCCATGTGCGTACCGGGTTCCACATCTAAACGTCCCAGGTGAATAGTAACTGTGCATCAGGAACGACACTTTAGCTACTGGATTATTTTGTCATGTAACCAGGCGAAATCTTAAGTAACTTAATCTTATATCTTTGTGGATCCGAATGATTTCGATCTTTGGCCCTATTCGGAGATTTGAGATTTTCATCTCACCTTTTTTCGTCTTTGTTGCTCTCGTTTGAAACGTCATAGGTGTGAGAGTGACCAAGATAAAATCTCATCTCATCTCACGCATAGGAATAGCCCCCCCGTGTATGAGCTAAATCAGACGATATAACGAGAGATTGTGGAAATATGTGTGCAAGGTCTCCGTTCGAGGTGAACTAATGCCTGTCATAGGGTCGCAATAGATAAAGAAATCATTTGTTCTCGCTCTTTTTTCGTGATAGGCACAAATTAACGACACCACCACATCGCTGCCGCCCCGTCACGCTGCGCCCGCTGTTTGGGTTGTCCGTCCATCGGCCATCGCCGCATCGCGCTCATCCATGCGCGCTCTTTACATTACACTATTCTGATACCATATAAAATAATCGATTTTAATAGTCCAATCACAGTCTAATCCGTATAAAAAAAGTTATGGTCCAATTTTAAAGCCCCCCTGGGACAATCAGTTATTGCTTGATAGAAAAACCGTTAAACAAAGGCTGAAAAGTCTTGTTTGCGGGTTTCTCGGTTTTTGATCTGTGTGCATAGTCTGCATTGCGAATTTGCGGACACACACAAGCAAAACGTAAAAACAACATGGCGGCCAGTGTCAGTTTCGGGAACGTTGTGTTCGGGACGTGAAATAATGAATTTTGTTGTTTTAGAATATGGGTGAATATGTGCAATAATTTACTTTTGTGTGCAAAGTGTTGTGTTTTGATAATATTTGTGTAACTTGAATGTGAAAATGGCGTCGGATAAGATTAAAGTTGCGGTTCGAGTTCGTCCTTTTAGCAGGCGAGGTAAGCTGGTTTCATTTTGTTAATAAAAAGAATTAGCTATCGTACAATTGCTGGTGCCTACCTGCGGTCGACTTATCATATATCATGAAGTTTATCTTAGAATTTTCAAGGTGTTCTTATTTGGTAACATGCTTTGAGCATCGCTCTAAAATATGTTTTGAATAGATTGTATAGATATTTCTCTCTGTATTTTACAGCTGTTTTGTTGCATGTACTCATTGTTACTGTGATGTTTTTTTTTTCTTTTTCTGAATTCATTAAACACAATACTTACTCTGGTATTTTTTTTTAATGTTACAATAGCCTGTGAAAACCTTTTGAACTTCTAAACCAAATTTTTGAAAACCTTCTAAAAGTGCAATATTTATTAATATATTGCAAGTAAATATACTCTTAATGGTTGATGGACTAACCAATTGTATAACTTAATGGTAATGATAACCAGACAAGCAAAGTTGCTATTGTAATGAATATTAAGATGTGAATAACTTGGGTTATTAGCAGTAGTCAATTTCTATCAAAATATTTATTACTTTCTTATCACTAATCATCAGACTGATGATTAAATATAAAAGATTTAAATTATTGTTATATTAAACTACATAAGTCAATAAATATAAAATAGTTAAAAGTATATTATATATACTCTAATGTGCACCTTTGCTCGCCTTAGGGATATTTATAAACAGTAAGTATGTATCATTTATAATGATGCACACAAATGTATAGTTTGCTTTGCTTGCATTTCATTTTTATCTAGGTCTGCAAATCAGCATAATATTAGAGCCATGCATGAGATACCTATCTACTGATCCACATTTTTTTAGTTAATGAAGCAATCTGTGTTACTAGGGCTTGTTTTTGTTTTCTTTCGTCTTAAATGGTAAGGTAAGGTAATAAAAAAGGTTATTAAAAAACAACTAGAAGTCTAATTTAAATAGTTATATTGCATTTTAAGAAATAAAATTGTATTACATGAATTATTTAAAGCACTATCCCTATGCCCTGAAATTTTAGCATGACATAATTGATAAGTCTGCAATTGTCTATACAAAATATGTGCATTTGATATTAAGGTCAACCTATGAAGCGTTCTATACACCATGTATCTTTAAACAATGGACATATTCTTGGATGTCATTGTAACTCATCAATATGACCAACTTTTACAATACAACCAAACCTTAAAATTGTGAAAAAAAAAAACAGCTTGTTCTTATGGTCAATCAGCATGGAACAGCAGATTTTATATGCAATTTCAGGGTTGGCCCTTAGTAAAAGTTAGTCATAATGACGAGTACACTGATGTCCTAGAATATATCGTTTAAGAATAGGTACACCCCATTGGATAGTGGAACTGGGGTGAGCCTGGTAGAGCAATCAATAATAGAGATATTTTTGTGGTTTATAGTATGAACCTAAATTTAATTTTGGCTTTAACCTGAAACTATTTTCATACTATTTAATTCTCTATCTTGCTTTGACCTGTTTTTAACAATCGTAATGGATTATTTCTTTACCTTCTGTCACAGCCACAGCACTGGCTAATGCTTTTGAAATCCTAAGTTTTTGATTGCCACTGTTCCATTTTCGATGTGCATCACATAATTCATCAAACCCATTTTAGATACCTAGTTAGGTACTTTAGTACCTGTATTGAGTAAACTAGTGGAGCCCACGGTTATAATGTATGTGCTAAGTGCTATTCCAGACTATAATCTATCTCTGTGCCAAATTTAATCTAGATCCGTTCAGCCATTTCACATTTATAAAATTAGTGTGATTAGGTAAGAGTAATTTCACGGTGGTGGTCGGGACATGTAGGTACCCAAATCCTGGTAGGTATTTTACAAAATATTAAAATGTTTTTATTTGTCAGGCAAGCAGCCTTATTCAATAATTAATAATAACAACACAATAAGAAACCACAATATAAACTATTGGCTAAATATTCATATTTTTATTGATTATACTGATCTGGAAATTAGGTAGCCCGCAGCATACAAGTACCTACTACCTACAAGTGCACACCCGAAATTATCATGAACAAGACAGGCGCAATATCTGCGCCTGTCTTATTGTCTTTTGACTAAGATAGACTTACGATGCCTAAAAACATGCTTCATGCCTATTTGTTTTTCACCTTAACACTACTTGTGGTGTTCGGGACCTAGCTTTGATCCTCCATAAAATACCTATACAATTTGACTCATTGCAGCTAATAAATGATCCTAATCGGTAGCCTCCCAGGCCTTCCTTACTACTGGAAGTTATTAGTGTTCAAGGCTCTATTGGGCCTCTATCTCTATAATAATAATAATATTTTTAGAATAAAGCAACTAAACGTCTATTTTTTCTGCGGTCGGGACATAAGACGCTACGTACCTAACTTCGAGGCGTCGTATAAAAATCGGTAATTAACAAACATGTTTTAATTTTTGTTTTGTTCTACTTAAAATAATAAATCCTCCTGTAAATCTCGGCCCCTATAAATTGCCGTAACTAAAACAACATCAGTGCAAACACCTACACAGGGGCCGCGGAAGTGGATGGTAAAGAAGGCCAAATAATGCCTCCCACTAAAATGAAATTGGGAAGGGGGCTTCCAATTTTACTACTGTAGGTAACTTACTAAGCCGGAGCTGAAGATGAAAGAAGGGGGTGACTAATGAAGTTTGGCTCTTCCTCCTCCCTGTTTCCGAGTACTTCCGCGGTCCCTACATGACCTGGGGGGCTATTCCTATGCGTGAGATGAGATGATATTTTATCTTTGTCACTCTTACACCTATGACGTTTCAAACGAGAGCAACAAGGACGAAAAAAGGTCAGAGGAAAATCTCAAATCTCCGAATAGGGCTCGAATACTGGATCTCTTTGTGTAGTTGCGTATTCGAGTTCAATTCCCGTCTTTCTGTATTGTGCCTTGGTTGGTCCCTTGGCTTGGTTCCCTTTGGTCCAAAATAGAATCTGATTTAGGTAGAGCGAACCTCTTCCGTGAAATTGGATATCGACTTTCCAACAGACATCTACATTTGAAACCTAAAACCGTCCACTCGTGACCATTTTGTTTATTAAATAAATCCTAACTATAACTAGCAAGAGAAAGTAACGTAAACCTATTTACGAAGAAGAGAAAATTGGACGCGATTGCGACATGGCCAAGTAAACGCTCAGTGAAGCGAAAACCGAATTTTTATCAGCTAGGTAGGAAGTAGGTACGATTCTAATAATTTCGTGCTTAGGAAGTTGGTACCCATCGAAGTAATTCTAGACTGGATAAAGGTACTTAAAGGTGTATTGCAAGAAAAAAACATCTACTCTTTCTACAAAATGACATTATGAAAGACCTACCTATTATGCCCTGAGGTGAGACGTTGAGCTCGTTAAAATCGTCTCTATCAAGATAGAGAGTTTACAAGCAAAGGCGTCCCTACTTTGGGGCAATCTCGGGCATCTGCCCCACCGTAATCTCTAACTCGAAGCTCACAATTTAGGTTATTTGAAGTAAAAATTAGGTACACATTTACTTCTGCCTCGCCCCTTCCAAGTCTGGACTACGACTATCACAAAGCAATCAAGGCATATTTAAAAATTACTTAATATAAAATCGAAAGTAACTGTCTGTCTGTTTGTAGGCTTTTCATGGCTAAACGGCTGAACAGATCTTGATAAAATTTGATAATTAGTTACAGTGTATCACGAAGGTTTTTGGATACTATTTTTGATTACTAAACGCGAATGAGGTCGCGGGTAAAAGCTAGTACACCCATAATTGTTAAAAACATCGTTAATAAGAAAACAAACGCGATATGGACGAAGTCTAAGGCGGTCATTATACCTATTATCCAATTACGCTAAAATAAAAATACAATAACAAAGTAGGTACGCTAGCTGAGCTGACGTGCTAAATGGCTGTTAGAGAGGTAGCAATTCTTTTTTTTTCTATTGATATAAAAAGAATGAGTTGATATAAGTGATGACAGCCTAGTTGGAGAAGGCCTGCCTCTCAAGCCAGAGGCAGCGGTTTCGAACCCAGTCGACGGCACGCACCAATTTGTTTATAGTGTGAACATATGTGCGTATTGTTTGTCATCTGCTACATGAATGGAGCCCGGTGTATGGCGACAGGCTCGCCCCCTGTCACATTTGGGACTGAATATCATCCGGCGAAGTGTGGTTGTTGTATTACACCTCTGCCAGCCCCTTCGGGGGAAAGACGTGAGGATATGTTATGTTTTTTTTCTATTGTACGGGCTTAGCCACGCTAAGTGAGCGTACAGCATATTGGATAGTGTAATGGACGATTAAAACGTCTAGCCACAGTTTACAATGCTCTAGCTCCACAGATCGTGCAATAATATAAGACTAGTGTCACAGAATTAAACAATAGTTACTAGGCACGTAACTAGTATAATGTTGAACCGGATTTGAAGAACATCGGAACGGACCATGCGCGGACGCAACGCGACCTCGAGTTGAATCGTCGCTCGTGCCTGTCTCAAATTGCAGTTTATTTACCAACTACAGTGTCTAAACTCGACGACGCTTGGATGTTGATAAACAGTATTTGATTCGGTTCGATTGCAATAGAGACACGAAGTATTGAATCCGAAAACAGCTAAAACAATTGTAAGCAGGTATAATATAGTCCTGTTGAACACCAGCTCACTATGATACAGTAGGAGCAAGTGGGTTAAAGCGGCCTTACACTTTCCAATTTGCAGTCATTGAATCCGGAATACTTTGCAGCATGCTAACTTAGCGTGTAGTAAAAAAAAGATTGCTAATTGTCTAACAGTAATTACACTATCCAATTTTAGCACGCTAGCTCAGTAAGCGTACTGCAAATTGGAAAATGTAATGACCGCTTAAATAGCTTGCGCGTGCGACAAAATTGTGCTCGTTTCTTTTTGTCGTGGGAGAAGGTGACAAGGCTATATGTAAGCATACGTCTATCTCAATAAAAAGAGTAGACTTATGTACTGTTGTCGCGTTGCGTATGCTAGGCCTGCTGAAGATGCGTTTACTCTTTCTCTCAATCACAATTAAAATGAGCAATCCTCTGAGCGAGCATTCTATCATCGTTGTACAGGTTACGTTACACAATCATTTTATTATCTTTGTGGGCAAAGCACAATGGGATGTATAATTGTAAACATTTTCTTGACTGCCTCGGTGGTTCAGTCGGTAGTGGACCTGCCTTCTGAGCTAGGGGCGTGGGTTCGAGTCCCACCTAGGGCAAATAGTTATTTAAAAAATATACAGATATGATATATCAGTCTCTGGCCGCCGTAGTACAAGCTTTGCTTAGTTTGGGGTCAGACGAGCGTGTGTGCAAGTGTCCCGAATATTATTTATAATTATTAATCATAGTCAAAGTCATAATGTTATTATTCAATTTGGGTATCAAAGATACACTTATGAACGTCAAAGTTTTTTTTTTAAATGGACTCGACCGCCTCGTTCGGATAAAGAGCCTCTACTCAGGAGAACAGGCAAGAAACTGAAAGGCATTATTTTTTCAAAGAACAAATACCTAAACATAAACAGAATGTTGCATAGTTCGCAATACATTTCTAGAAAATTTGGAGATTCAAAGATGAGTCTTTGTATTGAACAGATTAAACCCACCCATACGCGTATTTAACGACTGTATCTTCGCAATACAGAGGAAATTGTATCCCAAAATACCTCTCTAACGATTGCAGTTTAGTTAAATAACCACCGCACACGTCCGGGTCATTAGATCAAAGATAGGGATCATCGCCCCTCCAGCACTAATAATTAAACACGCATTAGATGCTATTAGCATTCCAGAGATAGCTCTACATTAATGATTATTTGTTATTATAGCACTAGCACTTGTACAGGCATTTGAAGCCGAATATTTAGGGGTTCTGTCGATTTATTATGTTCAACAGTAGGAGAAATACTACCTTTAGAGGATGACCGGCCGGCCGCGAGGTCTTCAGCTCACAGACCCACGAGTATTATTATTGTTCTCATAAACAATATAACATATCGTCTCGCCTTTCCCCCGAGGGGGCTGGTAGAGGTGTACAACACCCACACTTCGCCGGACGATATTCAGTCCCAAATGTGACAGGGGGCGAGCCAGTCGCCATACACCGGGCACCAGTTGCGTAGCAGATGACATAGGTACATACAACATAAAAAATATGAGAACAATAATATATATTCATTTTAAATTATAAATATTTAACTGTGACGTGTAACTATAGGAGTTATCTATCAATTCTGATTTCTGTTTATCCCTATTCGTAATGTTTGCCCTGACGTGCAAAACAATAACAGCTCTCCGTTGCATTCGTCGGTTGCCAAACTTTGCAAACAAACCGAGTCTTACGAGTACATTGTATCTTTGATCATGGACCTCGTATTCATCTTTCCTCTGAGAATTTGGTGCTTAAATGATGCTGGAAAACTAGCAAGTTAATCAGATTTTTATTTTACGAATTGCACTGTCTCCACGTCTCTGTCTTTGGTTCCGTCTACATAAACAAACATTAACCCCCATACCAATAAACATTGTTTATCGTCAGCATACTTACACAGTGTTTTGTCTTTTTCGATCTAGTTCAACATTCTTAAAGAAAGAAAAAGCCAAAACACTGTATTCTATGGCCACACAACGGCAGAACGCTACAGCAATTGGTTAAATTTAAATTTTCTGTTTCAGAACTCGAACTGGGGACACAATGTGTGGTGGAAATGAAGAATATGCAGACCATACTGCAGTATCCACAGTCGAATCACGAGAAAGACAGGTACCGTACCCTCTTATCTAGGATTTCATCTGAAATTCAGATCTAAAGCTCTCCTATACATTATTCAGTGTCTAAATTTTTGGGCCAATCCATGACCCGTTATGGCGAGGTCATGAAAGCAGGCGAATGCTTTATGAAGAGTTACATAGATCACACATGAAGCCTAGGATATCTGTCGCAGCCAATTAGCTTTATTAACCGTTCAATTAACAGCCTAGCCTTTTTACTAAACGCCGCCGTTCAACCAGCTTCCTGATGACGTTCAGCCATTCAATCAAACGGCTAAGCAAGATGACTTGGATCGACTACGTTGACTACACTTGCCTAGCTAAGTCATGTTAGTAGAGGAGTCGTTACGGATTGTTTAAAAAAAAAAACCACAAAGGCTAAGGCGGGAGATCCGCTTCGCTCCCCCGCCTTAGCCTTCTAACCTATAACCAATCCAGGTTAAACCTAACCAATTCAGTCCAAGGAGTCGGGCAGGAGAGGTTTTAGGTTATTATAAAATCATGTCTATCAGAATTGCTGTTTATTTTACCGATTTTCTGATTTTATTTTGTCATAATTAATTCAAAACACGTTTCTGCGGGCAAAAATAGTAATATTAGCAATTATTCACCCTATTGTATGAATGGGCTGAGCATCATCCAGCCAGTTTATTAAATGTTTTATGCGCGACGGCTAAATATCATTCAGGAAGTTAGTTGAACGCCACCGTTTAGCCATTTTAATAGCTAGGCTGTTAATTGGCTGACTAAGCAAGTTGGTTGCGACTTATCGGACTATCTCATAGGATTCTTACTTTATTCTTGTTTAACTCTTATCTCTAAATATTTGATAGAGCAAGAAAACGTTTATTGCATAATTAGAACAAGAATGCGTATATTAAGATTTTGGTGGGCCCCCTACCTGCCTAGATCTAGTTGAACAACATTCTGCGCCATATAATACCCAACTATCTCGAATTTTCTAGACTTTTTCATCAACAAAAAAATGTAAGACTGTGTTCAACATTTTATAATCTTTGCTTGCTCAATAAATCTCGCCTTCAGCTCTTATATCAGACAGAAGAAAGAATTCACTTCAGATACGAGTATTGGGTACTTCTCGAATCGTTCAGGTTCGCCACTCTGAAATTCAATTTGCGCTCTTTAGATACCATTTCAAAAAATAAAGTCTAGTATAGCTAGCACCTAGTCTATTTATCGAACCGTGCACAATAAGGTCGGTAATACGAAACAGAATTTGTTTCTAGACAGTCTGGAAGTTTACTCACAGTCTGATGGACATAATTCAATTAACTACGCTGAACGCCGAAACTTTGCCTGATGTTGTGTAGGTAACGTTTAGACTTGAATCCTTGTCCTAATTAGAGGAGCAGTATGTAGGAAATACCCACGTTAGGCCGGAACTAAGACGCGAACACGCTTCCTCGTAGTTTTGCATTTCCGATACGATAATTGTTAAATTGGTTGAACACATAAAGAAAAGAATGCTATTATATATTTACCAACGATTTGTTTCAACGACCTAGATTTTCGATCGATTTGGTACTTACTACGGTTTTGGGGTCATCTTTTATTCTGTATCGTTCTAATATTAGTATCGAGATGTGGTATCGACTTATTTTATTATTCAGTTCCTAGTCCGACTAAAGGCTAAATTGTTAAATAATAAGTACGTAATATATTGCGGATATCTGAAGCTAACTTACGATTACGGCGAATGTATTCTAATGTAGATATACACATCTCTAGTAATATAGAAGTACCTTAATTAAGTATTTTGGCTAAGACTGAAACGAAATTCATTCAGGTAGTACCCATTATTGTAATTTCTTAATTAACTAGAGTTAACTTATTTAAAGGCAACTTATTCATTACCGTAAAATGTTGCGAAAGGTATTTACGGGCATTTTCTATTTTCTTTCAGTGATTGCTAAAATTGCGGTAATGCTGAGGTCCGAGATGCTCTGATTACCGCGTGTTGCCAAAACATTGCGCAAAGCTGCGCTTGCGCACCTAACGCAAATGAGATTACTCCTTGTCCGTTACTAACTGTAAATGCAAACAAAACTTAGAGACAAAGAATATACAGACGAACTTAGAACCTGGTCCTTTTTGGAAGTCGATGAAAATCACACAAAATGCCTTCGGTCTAGGTACGATATTTCAGAGACGCTAAAAATTCAAAGGGGTAACAATAGATTTTTTACAGGTTTGCGAAGCGATTCGTTGTATTGTTTGCTAAATGTGGCATAAAAATTGATTTATAATTATAATACAGGTGTTATATCAAAATAAATTAAGATAAAATTTAAACTAATATCAAAAAGGTGTAGTTATATCTTAGTACGGCATACACCATTGTAATAAGCACAAATAAAACTTGACTGAGGACAATTTCCTTAAAATAATAAAAAATAAATAAATAAATAAAAAATGTATCGTATTGGCCAGTAAGTATCTAATATGGCCAATAATAGCTTTGACTGTTGATGACTAATGAAATGGATAGAGAACTGGTAGGTAGGTACAGTGCATTACATCATCTCTAGCTATATAAAAGATAATAAAACTGGACGAATTGTTGTTTTGTTGCGGATCTATTGTTTTTTGCAATAAATTTGAAGCTTGTCGACCGAGCCAGCGTCAGCGAGCGAAGCGTCTCTGCTTCAGCTTCGACAAAAATGCTTTCGTATGTCCGAATTCTGTCTGGATTACTGTCCGGATCTCTGTCTTCCTCTACGGTTCGCATTAAGCGATTCTCTTGTAAAAATTCAAAATAACGGAGATATGTATTTTTTTTTGCCTCGGTGGCTTAGTTGGTAGTGAACCTGCCTTCTGAGCTTGGGGGCGTGGGTTCGATTCCCACCTAGGGCAAACATTTATGTGGTGAACATTTGTGTTTGTTCTATGTCTGGGTGTTAAATATATATTTAAGTATGTATTTAAAAATATATATATGTCGGGGAAAGAGAGCGGTGGTCCTCGTCATCATCTTCAGCACTCATCTTGTTAACTGTGGGCATTAGTCTTATCCCAATTCTGATGTCGGGGAAACATAGAGAAATAGGAAGCCGAGTTTTCACATCTGACTTCTGATGTCGGGGAAATGTAGGAAAGAGGAGCCACGCCGTCGCATCTGATCCCATTGATGTCGGAGAAACATAGGAAAGGCCGCTGCGCTGTGACCTTCCACTTTTGATGACGGGGAAAATCTAGTAGGCCGAGGTGTTGTGTCTGATTTCTGATCCGCGAACTCGCTATCATTTATGGTCGGCGTCAAACTTCAGGAACGTTGAAATAAGGGGACAGCATTGAAGGCTTTTCACTATTTTAATTATACAGTCACTTAGACTACTTATTTAGTGAATGATCACAAAGATAGTTGGCGATTTAGAGTAATGGGTTTACGAATGACCATTGCGTGCGACCGCTTTCAGCCCAGTCCTGTCAACCACTGACTGACAGACATGACGTTCGCCCGAAATCCCAAACGCAACTCCATTCGGTGTTAACCGCTCTAAATTACCATAAACAAATCGATTAATCGTCATAAACCACAGATTAAAACTATCGATTAACAACTCTCAAACTGATTTTCTTTATCCAATGATATCTCGCGCCGTCACGGCCATCCTGCATTTTCACACGTCCTCGGGTGAATAGTTCATCTCATCATCTGTGGACAATCATAAAAGAGCTCAAGTAACCACTTAACGCTCGGTCATTCTGACCGTCTCAAATCTACCTCCACAATTTCACAGAAAGCGAACACAGTTTTGGGATAACACAAGACACAGTTAAACCCAATTCTACCAACCATAAACATCGTACCAGAGTATAATGGACTCTTCCAACAGTAACTTCATATTCGTTACCTATCCCCATAAATTGTCATGATAATTAAAATAAGCAACTTGACTTTTAGTGAAATAAATTGTATTGAGACCAATCGAATAATCGAGGCTAAAACTAACTTATTAATCATACATCCAATGTTCCAAGAATTTAATCAAGCCACATTGAAAATCCAATGGCGGCGGTACACATACGCGGTTTGGACTTATGTAAACTGCTGTGTCCAATTTCAAACAAATAACATGGCATTAAAGTTGTCACTTAGACTTGCCACACAGGCTAGGTCGTAACTCGTACTATGATGTTACACCGGGAGGAATTTACTACATAGGCTCACCACACAGGCTAGGTCGTCACTCAGACTATAATTCAACAAAAGTAGGGTTGCAACAAAGACTTTTCACACAGGATTGCCACACAGGCTTGTCACACAGGCTTGCCACACAAGTTTGCCACACAGGCTTGCCACACAGGCTAGAACCACATACGCTTGCCACACAGGCTGGCCACACAGGCTTGCCACACAGGCTTGCCACACAGGCTTGCCACACAGGCTTGCTACACCGACTTGCCACACAGGCTAGAGCCACATAGGATAGTACCATGTAGATTAGTGCCACACAGGCGAGTGCCACACAGGCTATTGCCACACAGGCTATTACTACACAGGCTACTGTCCTACCGGCTACTGCCCTCCAGGCTTAGTTTTACCAAAAGCATTGACACTTAGTAAGTTATCTATTAACTGCATGACTCACATGTGCCGCAAGCGACAGTTTGACTAAACTGTTTGTGGGTATTTCTAAACTTTAAACAACTCCAATATAAAATAGCACTCTGACATACATCGTTTACGAATATCAAACAAAATGAAAACTTCTCACCGAATTCAATTGCTGCTCGTAGGTGATCAATGGCTGCTTCATAGTGCAGGGGCCCAATTCAGAGATAGGAGATTGTCATCTCATCTCGATCTCGATTCCTGGGACCCTATTCGAAGATTTGAGATTTTCATCTCACTTTTTTTCGTCCTTGTTGCTGTCCTTTGAAACGTCATAGGCGTGAAAGTGTTCAAGATAAAATCTCATCTCATCTCACGCGTAGGAATAGCCCTTCTGGAAGTCTCCACTGCCTCCGACTACTCGAGACATCTCGCGCCCCAGCCATCGAGATTATCTCGATCTCGAGCGAATAGAATAAGGCATCTCGAATTTAGGCATTTTTTTCGCGATAAGATGGTAGCTCGAGTTGTAAGAATAGCCCTCCAGGCATTGACCGGATCTCGCACGTTGCTGCTGCTAATTTTGGTGTCCTTTTTCGATCAACGAGTGGCGATGTAACCTCGTTGCAGTAGTAACACGTAGGCGTCGACGTTTTGTTCAGTACACTGCTATCCTTCGTCTCTCGTTGTTTGTTAGTTGCGTCACATAGCATAGACTAGGTGTAATCAAACGCCGTCGAGATAATGCAGACGTCTACTCGATGCTCACTCTCTCATTGCCGCTCTGCTGCCCATGCACCACGAAGAAACAGTCCGCACACTCCACAATAATAGCACTTATGGGCGACCCTATCAGCCATCTGTTGCTATGCCACTTCGCTTCCAGATCATTGCAGAATTGTAGCCAAAGACGGAGCCATATCTTGTTGCTGTGGACGTTATTCTTATCCCACTTCTGATGTCGGGGAAAGAGAGCGGTGGTCCTCGTCATCATCTTCAGCACTCATCTTGTTAACTGTGGGCATTAGTCTTATCCCAATTCTGATGTCGGGGAAACATAGAGAAATAGGAAGCCGAGTTTTCACATCTGACTTCTGATGTCGGGGAAATGTAGGAAAGAGGAGCCACGCCGTCGCATCTGATCCCATTGATGTCGGAGAAACATAGGAAAGGCCGCTGCGCTGTGACCTTCCACTTTTGATGACGGGGAAAATCTAGTAGGCCGAGGTGTTGTGTCTGATTTCTGATCCGCGAACTCGCTATCATTTATGGTCGGCGTCAAACTTCAGGAACGTTGAAATAAGGGGACAGCATTGAAGGCTTTTCACTATTTTAATTATACAGTCACTTAGACTACTTATTTAGTGAATGATCACAAAGATAGTTGGCGATTTAGAGTAATGGGTTTACGAATGACCATTGCGTGCGACCGCTTTCAGCCCAGTCCTGTCAACCACTGACTGACAGACATGACGTTCGCCCGAAATCCCAAACGCAACTCCATTCGGTGTTAACCGCTCTAAATTACCATAAACAAATCGATTAATCGTCATAAACCACAGATTAAAACTATCGATTAACAACTCTCAAACTGATTTTCTTTATCCAATGATATCTCGCGCCGTCATATATATCTATGTATATCAGTCTCTGGCAGCCATAGTACACGCTTTGCTTAGTTTGGGGTCAGGCGACCGTGTGTGGAAAAGTCCCGAATGTATTATTATTATTTATTTTTCCAAAAAAATCATATCGCCTCTATTTTGAAAGATTTCCTGAAACTGACTCTACAAAAAGTAATAAGAATATAATTATCACACCTGCTCACAAAATTTCGCGAGTATCGGTTGCGACCTGCGAAATGCGACCTGTAGCGGAGAGAGAGCACAGACGCCAGCCACTAGATCTCCAGCTCACAGAGCCACTATAGTATACCTATCTATACAACCTACTAAATCATCGCAAAGAATGCGCTTCTGAAACATATTTCTAAACAAACATACACCGACAAAAAAAGTTTTTATAGGTAAGTGTATTTTTGGAACATCTTGTGTTCCACGAATTATCCAACGAAGTGTAGTGTGGACTGTGTAGACTTATGGCGTACCATATAATTAGTCCGGGAGATCTTGATTGTAGACTAGCTCCTAAAAATTGTAGGATTACCTAGAGCACTACGTAAACATAGCGCTTCGAATTCATTTTAATTTCTATTTACAAAGGTGACGACTACGCACTCAATTTAATAATAACCTTTACCTCGGCGTCTTAACACAGCAAGGCCTCAGACTTGTAATAATCTAGATTAATATGAGTATTATTTATGTTTTCCTTCGTGTTGCCAGACGGCTTAGTCAAGGCTGTATTTACTTCTCTTTCGCTAACAAAGCAGAAACTAGTCATTACGCTAAGGGCAAAATTTGGCAACACCTTTGCTGTTTCAGGTTCACTAATTAGTTCATGTGCACGATTTCGCTTGAATTAGACACTGTATTTTGAAATTACATGACTGTATAATACATATACATACAGTATATGTAGTTAAACATAACATTTATTGTACTGCATACAAGTCCTGAGTGAAGCGAAGGATTCAATGAACTATGAAAATATTTTACACCAACTCTCTCTTCTCTTTTAAATGACAATATATTTAGGTAAGATATTATATTCCACCGCTGACATTTCAACTTTAATTTTGACATTTAATTTGTATTATAGATTCCTACATTTATTTGAATTCAATTAGCTTTGACAATTTCTTTTTTTTTTTTTGTAATTAGCCATCTATCCAAACTTTGCACGCCTCTTCAGGCATAACATGAAGCTCGTATTTTATTTTATATAACAACAATATTATTACTCGTGTTTAAAGCAAACACTGTCTTTTATTTTAATTTCGTGCAAGTTTTTGTGGTGGCCAGTTAAATTTTCGAATAAACTCTTCTTACAGTGCCCGTATGCTGAGTTTTCATTCAATTTAACCTCTTTGCTCGTAAACTCCCTTGGGATTCTCATACAACTTTCTCTCCTTAGGGAGGCAATGCTTTGCTTTACGATTACGTTGAGTTTGAGAATACGTGATATGTAATTGTGATTGGTCATTGTCGAGCAGGTGGTGAAAAAAAAATAAAAATCGAAGCAATGCTCAAACTAACTATATATTTCTAGGTATTCGGGATCGTTAATAATGGTTATAGTTCCATGATTCTGAGAAGGGACTAAGATGAGCTATATTTACGTTAGATGCTTATGGCAAGGATTCCTTTTTTGAAGCTCAGAAAAAGTAAGCAAGCTAAAAATATAGTGTGGAAAAAGGTTACATAACCTTTGTAGGCAAATTAAGACACTGTTTTATTTCTAATTAATCATTATTAAGTAATTATAGCAACAAAGTTGGAAATCACCTTGAAGTAAATAGTCACAGCAAGTAATAAACCTATTACAAACAATCCTCTTCAATCTATATAAATGTAAATATTCTTATCTTGTCTCTGCGTGTAAAGTAAGTAACAACATTGCCTGCCAGAGACTAGGTCATTGATCTTGCGAACTTGTAAGAACAACATTTTTTTATCCGCACAACTTTTTAGACCTATACAATACACTTAGTCCATCGGTTGCTAAAGTAGAGTAGGATCAATTACACAAAGTTATAGTCTATTGGCTCGAACTGAAGGTCGAAGTTTTAAACAAAAACGAAAATTAATAATAGGATTGGAAACTGCCGATCTTTCTTTGATACTGTGCCACGTGTTCTGGTCAAAGTTTAGATGGTCTGCGAGCTCAGGTCCTTCAGAAAGATCTCGAAGGTCAGATCTCAAGTATATGATCTTATGAGGAAGTACAAATAACATTGTGCTCTCAGATATCGTAACAAATAAATTCAATGAGCATGACCACAAAATAAAAAAAAAAACGAGTTCCACGTTCGTGGGAGCGAGCATGGTCATTTGATATTTTTGTTTTAATGCAGTTGAGCAAGCAAATAGAAACACTAAATCGCATACAGACTAAACTACATGGGGTAAGACGGTTGGTTGTTTTTATGCTACAAAAAATCTGATTTCTAAGTAAGATTTCCGTAACAGTTGTTGCGAAACACTATACCAAACCGACGTTTATAGCCTTTCTCTAGGCGCAGCCTTGTGTCTGAGTTGTCTGACTAGACATCTAGACACTAATCGATTTCTGATTGTTAAGAGGTGCCATGTCGTGCCATAGACACGCTACCACACTTCCGTATTACCCGAAGAAAATCTGAGGCAAACAGAACCATGATCCTTCTCAGTATTTTTTATTTTACCCCTTTTTTGTCTTAAAGGTCTAATTATATTTAAAGGTCTGTCGACTGTGTTAGCCTAGCACAGTCCATTATTCTCTACATTACTACTCTAATATTACTCCTCCAACCAACAAAGCTGGCTTGTCGGTATACATTAATCGATTAACAAGTATTAAAGGTACATGGCCTTCCGGCATCGTTCATGCTAGCCATCCGCTTTGTGCGTCATACTAATCACAGACAACTAACTGCCCGTTGTAAAGTTAACTCTGCAAATGTAGTTATGTATCTTCAAAACCGGCCGATAATTCTTTTACCTAGTTAAGTAGCTACCCAAGAAGGAGGGTTTATTTGTGTGGTTGTCTGTTTCTATGTGGCCTTCAACTTGAACGGCTTAAACTTAAACGGCTTCACCCATTTCGGACTGCGAGTTATCATTTAATTCTTCTTTGTGTCAAGAGTTTCAAATAATTGCTATTTTACGCGAAATAAATCAATCAACAAGCTTTAATAGAATATTTTAAGTCTTTTTTGAACGTCGTCGCGTCGCGTCAGATATATGAAAACTTCGCGAGCTTGCAGGCTGTCTTGCAGTCTTGTTAGCAGTACCTAGTTAATAAAATCGATCCATAATGAATAGTTAAGCCAGGTGCGTTGCCATCAGGCACGCTAGCTGTCGTCCGTCATGTCAGAACTATCGATTGACCCAAATGTAGATACTTCTACCTACTACCGTACCTAGCCGTATTTTTATCCATTCAGCTTGCAATAAGCACAAATATATACTTAGAAATATGTTTGAAAATATATTTTTTTTACCTGATTTAGATTGCTTAGTATGTTTGATTACGCGATCGATGTAGGTATTTGGCGTAATGTCATAATATTATCGAAAGTATCTGAAATCAATACTAAAGATAAAATACATTTATATCAATAACCGATAACCTTTGTTTGATTCTCAGTAAATATTCTATCCTGCTCTACTCACTGAGGCGTACTGTGCCAAAGGTAGAATACTCAATTTTGTCAGAGTAGCTACTGGGTCAATTGACCTCTCTAGATCTTTGCTCTATTTTAAAAGGAATCCTCTTGAATCGTCATTGCGTAGTCAAGACTGGGCTAGAGTTGATTCCCTATACAAGTACTTTTTTATACATATTTGAACGACTTCGACGCTCTTTTAGTAGGTAGGGAGTAGAATAGCGTGTGCTGTGCTTGTATCTTACACGTATGCGTTTCTGCTAAGTATATAATCTAAGGTTTCTACATTAAAATGAGAAATGTTATGTCAAAAAACACAATCAAAAAATAACAAAGGATACTGATTATGAAAACTCAAACATGCAAAAATGAAAAGATTACCGCTCAGCAAAGGTAATGAGCTCGTTAATGATCACAGCTCCGTTGCTTTCCCACTGTTTACAAAGTCATACAAGTTCGCATTTTCCGTCGCCGACTGCGGCTCAGGGCTTACTCGTGATTTCCCGAGGAGCCTAACAATCTCTTTGTGCACGACCTCATTTTGTGTTGAATGGCCGCTTTAATAGACCCGGCTTGTCGTTAGATGAACATCTGGTGATGACACCCCGGTGCTCTGCTCATGCATTTTTACGGCGAACCTGTTGAATAAATGTTTATTCCCTTGTTTACTCCGTTTAGAAATGTGCTACTTGTTTTGAATGGGATTGCCTCATCGAATACCGATTGCGCCTACCTACGCCCTAGACTAGACATTCAGAAATAGAATATCTCAATGGAGACTTTCTTTTATTTAATAACTAGTAGCGCCTCGCGGTTTCACTCGCGGTCCCACAATAACCGTTAATTTTTACGGGATAAAAAGTACCCTATGTCCTTTTACGTACCCCCGACAACGTGTGTTCAAAATTTCAAGATTATCGGTTGAAAAGTTGAGACGTGAAAGCGTTACAAACAAACGTACAAACGAGCAAACTCACTTTCGCATTTATAAAATTAGTTAGGATATTTCTTACCTAAGTTCTCTGACATTGAATTTAAAGTTAACCGTAACTAGTTCTCAGATAAATAAATCTTTAAAAAAATTCTCAGTCTTACTGTAATTACACTGAATGAAGAAGCTTATACACCTACTATACTATACTGTAACAATTTGCTCGACCAACAAAGCCAGTCCTTCTGAGAATGAGATTAGTGTGCCATCTTGAGGAAATTTTCTATTTCACTTTGTATTTTGTTTTGAGATTTAAGGCCGCTATTAGTACGGCTGTCTTAATGGCTGACCCTTTTACGTTTTTGTTTCTGTACGGCTCTTGAGTTCCTTTTCGTTCCAAATTAAGTTTTCAATGGATAGACGGAATCGGTAAACTGGGTAGGCGAATGGCTAAGATTTGCCAAATGAAATCGGAGCCTATTCGAGGAAATATCTCTTTGATATCAGTACACCATTACAGCGACTAAAATAAGATCATTTTTGGAAAGTATCCTTATAAGATTTAAAAGCAAACTTTCCCACGTCTTGACTCAAGAACAACATTAGAAGTCGTTTATTATTGAAATAGAGCTCAGTTCGTCTCAATCCCGTCGCCACAAAAGCGTGGGCAGGCCAACATCAATCTATCGCAGCTGGTGCTTACAGATAATCCCATATACAGCTTCCAATATTACTCTTACCGTCGAAGCCATAAGTTCACATACGAATACGACACTTTAATCAGGAAGCGTTTGAAATGTTTCAAATGGTTACAAACGATTAGTGGAACGCGTAACTGGTACAGGACAAGGGTACGGTAGCAAATCTCAATTGGCTAACAATAAATGGAGCGGTATCTTGATTAATGATTATCCCTACTGGAGGTCGAGAGTGTTGCGATGAGATAAAAGGTGAAATTGGGGGTGGCTGCCCTTGTTTTACCCTCGTTTGCCGGATTATGGCTTGATGACCTGTCAACGAACTTTGAATAGGAGTTGTTTACAGATGTCATTTGAAGGCTGGCTTTACTTAAAGTAATTTAAGTAAGTAAGTGTTTATAAGTGTTTATTAATAGTACTTGTACAAACAGAGAAATGATTGCTCTATTGAATCAAAAATGAATTTGGAATTCGTATGTCACTCTTTCTTGTTAACAGTAATGAAACGAAGTTTTTGTTTGGTAGCTTCAAGCCCGCTTACATATTCCAACCAAACCGAACTGTAATTCAAACGTTGAAATCTGAACAGGCCGCGAACAGGCGCTCCAAATAAAGCAAACGCCTAAACAATTCATTAGCTGCTCCCGGCTTGGCGGTCCCAAGGAATTATTTATAAGGGGCGAGGATAGGGGGCGCTATAATTTTCATCGGAAGGACGCTTTATTTTGGTATTCTTAGTCTGAAAATGTAGATGCCTGCAAAGTATGTAGGTAGGTCTTAAAAAAACTTGACCATTATCAGAGTAAAAAATATTTATATATATTAAAGAACCTTCAAATACCTTTCGTAGTCTCTCGTTGATGTCTTGTACCAAGTTCATGTCAAAACGTAGTAATTCCAGTATAACGAAAGTAATATAACCAGGCATTAAATTTTTATTCCTTGCTTCAAATATTCTGCTTCTATTAAGAAGAATAGAATGGAAAAACGTAGTTAAAATAATATCTTTATTTAAAGATAATACTATCTTCATGATTAGATTATTCTAACATAATAACGTAAGTATTTTTACGCTGCGATATTTGATAGCTTATCCACTCTAAGAGAAATCACCGTGGCACATAAATAACGATAGTAAATAATGATGGCAGTACACACATAAAGCTGAATCCATCAGTCCTAGTGAGAAACGAATCTGGAATTCTGACCACCTCTGTGTGGATTTATTCTTCTCATCAAGCTGAGTGCTGAGCTCAGAACGCAGCGTTATACTGAGGGTTATGTGACTCCGCCATTACGCTTTACTATGGAATATTAGGAAAATCCGCGTTTCACTACCTCATATCCAGGACGTTTTGGGAAACTTGAAACATTATGATGCCTAAGTGTTAGGGATAGGCATTCGCAGCGCTATATTGGGACGATCTCGTAGGGGATATTGCTTTTTCATAGTCCTGCCTTTGTTGTTTAATAAATTAACATGTTTTATTTTGTTAACGTTTATATTATCAATCTATGTAGTGTAGATATTACCGTAAAAGGAAATTTAAGATAGTGAAGTAGTGATAAAAATCGGTTCAATGCCTTGATCTCCATTGTTCTCACACGTTTCACTAGACTTAATGTCTGCTTCAATTGATTAAAACGCACCGTGTGCCTCATTCACAAATCACAATGCATTAATACGGGGCATCATGAGAAGTTCTAGCTATTTGCGTGACTGTTCCGTTATTTAAACGCAGACGGCTCGTAGACGAGGCGTGTGCTCTGTAAACCAATTATGCCGAGATATATGCAGTTAAACATATCAGTCACAAGATAAATCTTAAGTTAACATGATTGTCATTGACCCAGTACTAATCTAAGACTGGTGTTGTTCGACTGGACTCGATAAGTAAAAACTAAAAGTTTTTTTTATCTCCAATAGGTTTCACGTGGTTAGTGGTTACAGTTACGGCTGATGCAAGGCGGTGACAAGAAAAGATAAGCATGATCAAACGACCGACGCGTTATAGCAGCGATATTATTGTCAAAATTTGCCCGACTCCCGATTCCCGGCCTAATTAGCTCATGACGACAAAGTGATGAAGAATCCCTTGTATTATATGACATTATTGTATTTCAATCTGTATTCCATTTTGATTCAAGACTTATCAATGAGTTAATGGGAGATCCGCCACCATGCAGCGTACCATCGACCTGCAATGAATCAACGGATCGCCTCACTTCACAATACTGCAATTAAAGCTAATTGAAAACAGCTGCAATTCCTTTATGATTGGCGAACAGATAATAAAAGACTTCTGGTTTCGCATTTTAATTTAGTCAGCTACTTGGCGGCAACGGTATGCTACCCACGTTCCACCAATTATTGTTCTGTCGACGAATTAGAACAACAGTTGTTGTTATGACGATTACTTTATTTGCCTTATACTGGTCGTCATGGGGCATAATTTATTTAAGGTTGCTTTAAGTATATTTAAGATCGTTTATTGGAAAGTACTGCTTACTATGCCTCTTTTTGATGGGGTTTCAGTTTTTTTTATTTTGTATTCAGATTTGATGCCCAGCGTGTACGAATGATTCGAATGAAGTTATTGACTTCTCAAAATAATTTGAATATTTATACTATACCATTTCTGTGAACCTGCCTATGTAAATAAAGCTGAAAGCGCGTTGCGACTTCTGACAGAGACAGGGGATTGAGACCGGAGACCGAGACCGTTACTTGACTCTAGGCCTTTGTATGTGTGCCAGTCCGCGTGCGAGACCGAGACTACTTACCCAAGTCAAAAGCCTGGACCAAAAGATCGGTTTCGGTGTCCCGACTTAGTCTCTGGTCTCGGTTTCCTGCCTCCGAACATTCACCTAGTAGTCTCATCGACCGTCTTGCCATGTTATATCGGCTTCCAATGCTCCCTGTAATACATACTTGTTTTTTCACCATTATACAGTCTGTCAAGTACTGCGTAAATGTTTATCAATGTCTGGCTGGTGTCGACGTTTACTCAGAAATCGTCTGCTCGTAAACCGTTTGAGCCAGATTGAACTACACGTGCTGGTGAGTTTCTTTCTTTGCATACCTTATTGAATAAACAGAACGAGTCACAGACACACATGTTATCGGGCGACATTGCCTTATAACATGTTAAGATCAAATATTATGTATTTCAAAAATTAATATGAAAAGCACAGTAAGTCAGCACATCAATCATAATAATGGTATGCGTTATAAATGTTACGCTTTAAATAGTTTAAATGATCCATTGTAGAGTTGACTTGGGGCAGTAGGTACAAGTAACATCTTTGTTGTTATATTCAACCGCTAAACAGTAATAATATGTATGTATAACATTTTTATTATTTTGTGTTCCGTTTCATCCACCTCGTCCCACAACGTCGCTGGATATCAGGCTAGTTGGTGTTGCTGATGGCCGTCGACCTAATTCTACTGAAAAAAAAAAAAAAGTTTAAATGACGTGGAATATTATTAATGTTTAAAAACTTGTTTACATGTATGTATATATATATGTAGTGACAAGATGAGCTTTTCAGCTGACACTTATTTGCCTGATGCTTTGCTCGCCTCGACACTAAGTACTACTACTAAAGTATATTTCCAAATGAAAAAGATAAATTCATAAATTGTCTAAAGCATTACCTACAATATTATTATGCATAATATGACAGGCTCAAACCTGATGCTGACATTAACCCCGCCACCTATACATTAGTCGTGTAACCACTATAACCAGTTCTGGTCGTCTTTTTATTGAATCTTGATAACTAATAAACTGATTACGTAAAAAATAAAACATTTAATTTGTATAAAATAAAATTCAGATTTTATTATTTTAACTAAGAATTTAAATAATAATTTAAATGCACACTTCTGCTAACGTGATTATGTAAACGTGTTTCTGTTTTTTTTAATACTGAAGATGTGATTTAAAAAAATATACAAACCTAAGAATTAACCTCCTTTCTAGTCTAAATATATATAAATCTCGTGTCACAATGTTTGTCCTCAATGAACTCCTAAACCACTTAACCGATTATAATAAAATTCGCACACCATGTGCAGTTCGATCCAACTTGAGAGATAGGATAGTTTTAATATATGTATATATATATATATATATATATAAATAATAAACGCGAACGAAGTCGCGGGGTGACAGCTAGTTATATATATAGTCTATTAATACAATGTTTTGTCTTTTTCGATGGTGTTAAAAATTTCAAAGGAAGAAAAAGACAAAACACTTTGTAACTATTCTGAGGCTATGTTTATTATAAAGAGAGTATATAAATACAAATTTCTCCCAATTCCAAAGAGTGATCGGATCAGTGCAGTATACTGCCAATGTCGTGGATTAACAATATAAATTACAATGACGCAGTTAATCTGCGTTGGTGATATTGTTGTGATTTGTGACTGCTTCATATTGACGTTAAACTAAGTACATAAATAACAATAATATAATAAATACCTATATTTTAATTCAAACTAGCTTTTTGGGGCCCCGAAATTTCAACAATTTTTACAAGAAAAAGTGGTTCATGCTGCGCGCCGCAGCTAAGGATCTGCATACCTGTTATTAAAATGTATTTTATCACCAAGACTTGAATCGAATGTGCAATAAAATATCCATGTAGACACATTTTAGTATTTAAAATGGTAAGTAGGAATCATTATGTTAGATCGCTTTAGTAAATAAAATACAAAATGATACTGTCGTATGATGGCTTTATTTTCTTAATTTTAGTCGAAAAGATTAATATAACCAATACGGAGAGGTAAGGACTAGTTTTAATTGCATCAAAGTACGCAAAAACATGATTCAACTGAACGCTGTCTTTGTATCATTCGGTAAAAAAACTAGTTTTCTATGTAGCACCATGTTGCTGTATGCAGCTTATGCATACCAGTTTAATGTCAAGGTGACTGACTCGTTTGTTAACAACATGTATGCGAATGACGTAGAGACGAAGGACGCGGCTAACACATACAGGATGTACCTCCAAGGCTTGGCACTGAAATAGCCTGAAATTCTAGTGAAAATTATTAACTAGTTGGGTTTTTAGGTATTATTTTGTAAGCTAATGATAAAATAGAAGGTCATTTAGACTGTTCTAACCATTTAAGGAAAATAAATGTGTTTAAAAAAAATTTTTATTCAATCTTTATAAAAAGTGAAAGAAAGGATTCTTTCTTATGGTAGACGTCCATCCTCCACTAAAAGAGAGAGAGAGAGAGAGAGAGAGAGAGAGAAATAGAGACAGACAAATTGATAGTGATAGTGATAGAGCAATAACGCAAACACTGTTCTAAAATGCTTCGTACAGATTACAGACATAGGTACTACGTTCCTAAATTAGGATTTAACGAGAATATCTTGAGTGTCTTTGCTTGTAGATTAGTTTTGTATTGGCCTTTGGGTTCTTCGTAAAGAACTCGTTAAAACTCTGGGAACAACAAAACTTTGTGAAATTACAAGTGGGGTACGATTTTACTAACAACTTACTTACCGTTTCTTGAAATGTCTTTCCCCTGTTCTTTTATTTTAAACGTTGAAGGGAAGGGATATTGAGTTAAATAAGTAGATGTAATTGTCTTCATTGATTTGGGGCACCTCATCATTTAAGACCGCTACGTGTCAAAATGTTTCTTATTTGCTTTCGTAATGTCTTTTCCGAGCACTGTATAGGATGCATTCACTACGGTTTAAAGTGAAATGTCCGTTTCGCTCCGCTCATGCTGAAGTTAGGCTTTATGCTCATTGTATTAAGTGCTACATCGTGATGAATTATGGTAATACAGTTTATCGCGTCGACCCCGGTCATTATCAGAGCGGAACCTCCGTACCGCAACCTTGCAGGCTGCGTGTTTACCTCATTCTGTTATTATTGTAACTATATCTCGGACGTGCTTGAAGTTTCTCAATGAAAGAAGGAAGAAAAAGTTGACTCTGAATGAAACGTTAACTTTATTGGCTCTGTTATAATAATGCTCGATTCGATACTTTCGAAGTAGGGTTTTTAGCTAGAGTTAGCTAGCGAAAGTCATTCGACTTTCATTTGTGTATTATACAGATAGACAAATACCAGTCATAAACTTAGTCTACCGTCGACTGTCTGCAGTTAAATATGACAATAAATAATAGGATTGTATTTCCTATTTCTGATCATTCGTATTGACGCGACGTCTTGTCCACACTTTATTAACTTTCACGTTTCTTCTTAACAGTTCCAAGACCATTAATTCCAACGTTTTATAAGCCGGCCTGTTCACTTGGCTGTTATTGACTTATTAAGAAGCTTATTTTTAAATTAAATCGATATTTCAGCAAGAAATAATCCTGGAATCCGACACGGCAACCTTGAATGTGGCTGACTGTTAACCTTAGTCAACCTTATTCTGTTCTATTATTGTACGCTGTATCCACGCGCCCCGGGGGCTCGAAGTTTCTCAATGGAAGCTTATCGGAGAGTTTGTTTACTCAGTATTTTGGTTGACTTCATTTTTGCGCGAAATCTGGAACTGGAACTAAGCCCCGAGGAAACATCTATTTGACGTACATCTGGGAATACGAATCGTAATCGGCGTTTGTATTGACCCTGATACATATTGTATTGTTTTGTCTATACTCTTGTATTTGGTAGCTTTTTTATCGGGGATAGGTCTACGTTTAACCATAGACTCGTCTAATGGTAAACGATGGCTACAAATACTGATTTGAAAGAGATTTAATAAGTTGTAAAAAATATTTGTGTTACCAATATTATCCCATCGTCTTCACAGTTCGCAGCTATTCTCTTTATTTCATACGAAAATAGCCTCGTTTTGGTTGCAAATTATTTTGGCCTTCAGCCGTATTGAACCAATTCGACGAATGGAAGAATCAAGTTCGTATTCACAATAGCTGATCTTATGATGTAAGTACGCGAATATAGACAGGCATTGTTCACCATTGGGAAACTCCCATACATGATCGACTGTTTGCGTAGATGACTAAATTAAATGTATTTTTTTATTATACCTACAAGGAAAATAATCCATGTGAACCTTCGATCAATTATACCCTAGATTCCGCGTAAGCGCGCAAAAAGTAACTAAAGTAAACAGTGCTTATATTCATAGTAAGCACAGTTTTGCCGTCAGTGTCGCGCCGACCGTCAAGTGGAACGATGCCGAAGTGTTCTGTGAAAAGTTGTAAAAATAACACGCTTACAAAGAGAAAACAACATGGGATATCGTATTTTCGGTAAGTATTTATACTTTTTCAAATACTTACAGTGATTAACATTCGAAATAATCTAGTTTTAATCTCCAAATTAGTATTTCAAGAAATTAAATCCTATTATTTTAGCTTCGCAGTTGTCTCTTTCGCACGCACAATAGAGTTTACATGCAAGACAAGAACAAATTAGGCCTGATTCAGAACAAGTGTAATGGAGTCGTCGTATTTTTTTATTTTTCTCAGACTTTAAAATGGTATTGGTTTAATTTTTTTTCAGATTTCCTCAAAATAAGATACAAAGAGAAAAGTGGCGGTTGGTAATAAAAGAAGAAAGAGATGACGACTATTTTAAACCTAATGACTCAAGTGTGGTTTGTTCAGACCATTTTGCCGAAACCGACATGTAATAATACACAAAAAGGATTTTGTAAATTATAGTAATAAAAGTAATAATTTAATATTATATTTTTTGCCCTTACATCCCTTTGCAATCTCCCGTCTTCCACATGTACTAGCCCCTATCGCAGACATTAATTCAGTGAAATTTTAAACTTCATATAAATTCATATAAGCCGTTGTTGCCGTGTGAAAAGAGAACAAACATACACACTTGCACACAACTCTCGGATTTATTCCGCAGGAAGGGGAGAGATGTACATAGAGGGTACCTACTCTACTTCTACTCCTCAGAAGGACAAAGCCTACTACAAAAAACGTCCACTCGGACGGAGCCAGGGCGAGTAAGTAAGTTCATTTCATCAAGTTCAACAGTTTCAACAAGTAAGCGACTCCATTAGATTCCATGTTCTATCTTAGTTTTTACAGTTAGGATAATAAAAACGTCCTAAAGTCGTACATGACAAAAGTAATTTTGAGCGTTATAACTTTCAAAATAACGTTTATTTTCACTAAACGCGACCGCGGACGGCAGTAAAATTTTATGAGTTTTCGTCAATGCCGCGGAGCAAAAACGCCATAAGGTCGTCATGTAATTGTTAAAAATAAACCTCAGTCCACTGCAATAAGGTTGAATACTATTAAAATATTTAAACGGCTTTGTGATCTTTTTAGTATTATCCCTAATATGCAGTATTTCTCAATTGGCAGGAAGATTTAGTAAACTCAAGCCGTTTTTGTGCATTGTGTCAATATGGAAAGTTGTATCTAGGGTATTATTGATCGAAGATGTGAACATAAAATATACGAGACTTAATCAGTTGTGATGTTTCATCATCATCATTTCAGACCTTATTGATGTATTGTTAGACATTGCCCACTTCTTTAACACACTGTTTCTAGACAATGGTAAAACGTAGCTGAGCTCATGATTAAAAAATACAAGGTCTAGCATTCCGGGAACAAACACGGAATGACGTCACTCGTCATCGCCATGCGTCTCTTTCGAACTATTTGTAAATTACATATTTCGGTCTTGCTTAAGCATCGATTGACGTCACTACGTGTTGCCCACGTGACCGAAATGCTAAACCTGGCGAAGTATATTATTGTACTATGGCTGAGCTCAAGTCAGGCAGGTACCCCTGCCTCGATCTCAGTTACGTTTTACCCTCTTACCTGACAATATCCATATCAAAATCCTCTTTCCATCTGGCTTCCGCTGATCTTATCTCCTACATACCTATGCCATGTTTGAATATTTTGCGTTCATAGCCGTATCGTAATATCATCCTCAGTAATCTTGCTCAAATTACGCTAGTAATGTAAAAACTAAGCATTTTTTGCCTTGCTTTTTATACGCGACCTTGTAAAAGACCTTGTCATAACGTCGAGCGAAAATTGATTCACACATTACAACGTAAACAAACCGGTGACAGCGATCCATTTATGTTCGTTATGAACATAACGTACATGTAGAGTTTGTTGTTATCTATCTCGTTCCATTATGCCATTAACTTGTGAAATATAGGCGCATATGAAATATGAAATATATCACATGGTGTCCTTAGCTGATCAATATGTATACCCACTTGATTTTTACATAAAAGGTCTTGACTCTTCTGTTGTTGTCTCTGTTGTCGTAAACATAATGTCTTGTATATATTTATTATCATCCTCAGCGAAATGGTAGCAGTATTTGAAACTCTTAAAAGTGTTTGACGTACGCAGATAGCAGAAAATCGTTGGTTTGGCGATATTTCTGCCTTTGATTACACAATATCAACGCGAACTCTGTAGATACAACGAGTTCTATGTGTGTGACGTTTCGAATGGGGATGTCAGATGCAGTTGACGTTTAATAATCTTTTCAGGTTTTTTTTTCGGTTGTCAACACGTGATTGGCGATAAATGCCTTTTGAAGGTCGAATAACTTTTTTTGAAAACATAGACTTGGTACCTATCCGTTGCTAAAAAATGCTACAAGGACCTCTTATCATTCACCCATTTTTTTACTTAGCAAAATGTAAAGTTCTTGATGTAGCTTGAAAATTAGTTCCGTGTCGTAATAATAAATACCAAAAATCCTACTATAATATTATAAACGCGAAAGTTTGTAAGAATGGATGGATGGATGGATGTTTGTTACTCTTTCACGCCAGAAAACAGATCTGGATGAAATTTGGCTTAGAGATAGATTACCTATAATCTAAAATAGCACATAGAATACTTTTTAACCGCGGGTGAATCCGTGGGGCGCAGCTAGTACAAAATAAAAACAAACAAAGAGAACCAGAAAGCTTAACCCTAATCAAACTGGCTTGTATTTATCGAACAACTGACATTTAATCAGTATCTAGTCTAGAGGTGGTGGGTGTCTATAGTAAGTGTCTTATAATATCTAAGTACCACACGCAATGTAGATAAAAAGTTTGCTCTCAAAGCGATCGACCGAATAAAAGTAAAAAGAATATTAATTACTTTAAATATCTTATTGAAGGTCAAGGGCTTTACCAAATCTTTGGATACTAATTTGCTAACTCCCTTATCCGAACAAACATAATCCTCGGGGTACACAAGAACGCTCGAGCCGAGAGGATCTGCTAATTGAGTTACTCCACTCGTTCGACTCAATACCCAAATATAGACGAGACGAGGCAAACAAGGAAAGTTTCCTCTCCAAGGTAACAAGTTAATTTGAAAAATAACGGTCGGTTGTAAACTTTCGCCTGCGAGAGGTCGCTACAGACATGATACGTAAATGATCAGGTTACTGTGGATGTATCACTACAATGAAAATGCTGTTTTAATGCCTCCTACCATTTAAATTGCATAAAAAGGTGTGGTTATTAGTTTTAATTAGCAGAATAATAATGTGCAGTCAAACATAACTACAGAACGATATTGGTCTTATAAATGCACTTAAAAATAGGTTCTGAATCATTAAGGCGTGGCTAACTCACCGATAAATTCTTCGATAAACTTGACTCTTTTAATGTATTCGATGCATCAGATTTACACCAAGTTTTACTACCAATTATGAACGGACCACTGCGTTCAATGATAGATTAGCAGTGTTACTGTCTGCATCAGATCGCTTTCCTGTATCGTCGGCTCGATATAAATATTTATAAGGCATTTTAATATGTTTATGAAATCTCTACCCACTCGCGGTGAGGTGTTATATCGAATATCATTCACATAATTTTATCAAACCTTGAGCTAGTAAATGCTTGATAATTTGGTAAATTTGTCTAGAAATGTTGTTAGATTGTCTCACTGTCAAGATGGTCTCAAAAAAAAAATACTAATAAAAAGAAATGAAAATCGTTTATTTATGCAATTTTCCGAAACAAGATGTAAAAAGTAATGTGTAATTAATGAAATATTATGATTTTTTTGTGACTCTTCTTAGTTTATTGCTGGACATTAGCCCCCTTACTAATAAAGGTGTATAGCCTCGGTATAGTAATTTCAATGTTTTATCTTTTTCGATCGAGTTAAGAATTTAAAAGAATCTATAGAACTTTTAATTGTTTTGTTACACAACTACAAATAGCCTTATTAATCCATTTTAACTAGAACCCCGTGGTGAATCATGTAGGCAACTAGTCTTGTCGAGTTTACGTAGGTTGCGAGTAGGGTAACCAGATTTAAATTATTTACTAACAAAATTCTTGATCATTAAAACAAAATTCTTGACTGGTCTCTAATTCACCTTGGTTCGGAAAACATTGTAATGTTGGCTCGACAGACTGGATCAATTAAATAAACACGCTCCACTCTGGATTGGTCACCGGTTCTATTTAATTTGAGGATTGATTACAGTCAAAATTAAATGTAACCTAATTTCCTGACGGGCTTTAACTCCTTACACGCCAGGAAAATTCTTGTCATCTGGTAACTCTAATCGCGAGGACTTGCGCAAGGCGTGTGCAGCACCCCCGCTTCTGACACGTGACGCACCGCCACAGGCGAGAGGGCATTTAGAAATACATAGTATAATAATGTGCTCAGATCATACCTTGTTTTTATGATCTGAGGTTTTGTGAGTACTCATTTATAGAAGGGATAATTATGTCCCGCTGCGACAAAATAAAATATATAGTTGAATGAATCCTCTGCATTATCGAAATACTGTTACGAAAAAGTATCATTGATGCTTGTAATTTAATATTTACTATCTCGTTCTAGTTGATATTTCATGTGAAATAATGAAATTAACTTAAAGGGTATATCTTTTTGTTTTTAAATATTTTGTGCGCTAGCTAGTGCGTCGTTGATTCTAGTCACGTGTTAGGTCTGCTTTGTAAAGCAAAATATATGGTAAACATATTCGTGGCATCACGAAACTATAGACAGCTCAAGGGGATCTTAAAGTTCCGAAATGTTGACTAAAACTCACCCTCTTTCGGAACCGCCCCGAGCACGGGGCTGTTTGTAAACAGGCTCGTTTGCAAAACATTATGGAGTAAATATTCTCATGCCCACGAAAAATATCACTTCCAAGAGTAGCAGTAAACTGAAATCGCACAAGGAGGCTATTCTTACAGGTCGAGATATTTTTTTGTCATGGTCTCTCTCGTTTCAAAAGTCATAAGTGTGAGAGGGACCAAGAAACATCTCAAGCGACAACAACAGGGGGCGAGGAAGAAAACTTGAAGATTTGTGGACGCTCTTGCGACATAAACATGTCATCCCGAAGGCGCTGTATGCTTCACAATACACAAAAGCTCATCATACGTTTCCCAAATTGTATCATGCACTGCAATTTGTGTAAGCGGTCTTCTAGGAAATAAGCTTACCCTTACCCTTCGCGTGGCAACAAAAACAAGATGCTCGTACATCACACCTAAATTGGGAATGTCCAATCTCAGTAGATAAGTAGATTTACTCGGTTCTCGCTTCGCCCACGTAGGAATAACTAACTTGAATGTATATTCGAAGGAGTCTTGATTTCGCCTCCGCTTGAGATACTTTCTATAGAATTCGTTGATTGTTTTGGCAAAATAGTGTTTTGATCCTCGTGAACTTCATTAATATTATATTATGCTTATGATATCATCACAGCCATTCCACTGTGCTCTCTTTTACATTTTCGTAGAGTGCCAGTTAACATGGCTAGAAAATTATGGATGTAAGAGCATGTTATTGTTTGATATAATTTCTTTCAATAACATAAAATGTCTAATGTAAACAACACTTGTCACTCACTCATGTGTGACACACTTTTATACTCTATTTTGGTAAATTTATGTGTCCATAGTTTTTCAGATGTGATTTATTCATCGGCACTTCCCATTCACGTTATGATTTAACTAACACTATCGTTCCCCTCTTTCTAACATACTCGTAGCTATTACGATTATCCCTTGGCTTGAAATGTTCGTACAAAAAATAATAAACTACATTAACAACTTCTTAATATTTCAATGTCAGACGGTTAACCTATTCAATTTGGATGCATTAATTTCTTCATCTTCAATGCTCAAATGAGATTCATATTGGGTAATAATGATGCACATTCTTTGAAGATAATTCTATGTTTGAATGTGTGTTATGCAAAGCAGCGTCATCTTACAAAATGAACATTGATAAGATACTTGAAACAGGTTTTGTATAAAATTAAAAACAGAATGAATCAACTATAAAGAAGACTGGGGGTCACGTTGAATTATTTTCGTAAGATACATGTACAAAAATTCTTATTTCTTAGCAAAGCTCTGTGAGTCAGTGTTTTATTATCGCTTCCTGATTTTTATTAACATAGATCTAAATTTCTTCTGAATGCGTTCCCTGATAAAGGGGAATTTAAGAGCGTTTACAATACCACAATAACTTGGTTTTACAATAACAAAGCAGATATGCAGCAGCAGAATTTGAAGTCAGTTTATGCCTACACACGTCTAGTTAAAGTTATCAACACGAATTGTACACGAAACGTTTACAGTTTAGACAGCGATTAGGTTGAATAAATACACTTCTTCAAATTCAAATTCAAAATATTTTAATGCAGAAACAAGGGTTGGTATAGATTATAATTTAACAATGTTTGGTCTCACCGTGCTCTAGCACCAGGGCATGCATTTTTTTATAAATTGTTATCATTAAGTGTACATATCACATTATATTATTACATTCATTCAATGTCATAGTAAAAAAATAAAAAAATATTACATCATTTCAACATGCCATTTAGGAATTCATTGATGGAATAATAAGTTTTGTCAATTAATAAATTCTTAAGCCTAAATTTGAAAATGTCAATATTATTTATTTCCTTTATACTTTGCGGTAGTTTATTGTAGATAGCACATCTATATATATAAAATTCAAAGTCCTGACTGACTGACTGACTGACTGACTGACTGATATATCAACGCACAGCCTAAACCGCTGGTCCTAGAAATATGAAATTTGGAGGGTGTGTTCTTTGTACAGTGTAGGCATCCACTAAGAAAGGATTTTTCAAAATTCCACCCCTAAAGGGGGGAAATGGGGGGTTCAAATTTGTATGAAACTTTTTATTCTCTGGATCGATTGACTGAAAATTTGATACAAATACTCTTCAATTAAAATCATGAGACACGTGTATCACAGTTTTTCCAAAATCATCATCATCCACCAACAGAGTCTAATAGCGCTTCTTTTAACTCTGAAAGCTTTGCTGAGAAAGTTATTAACCCACTACAAACGACGCTGTTATTATTCTTAGGGTTCCGTACTAAAATGGTGTAAGGAGTATGTCTTTCTGTATGTCTGTGAGCTCATTATCTTAGAAATTATAATAGCTAGCGACTTAAAATTTGGTATAGATCTAGAGAACGGTAGTAACTACGTATAGTAGGTGCAATGTGTATAAAAAAGGGTACGTAGGTATTGTAAGTAGTTGGGGTCTGAAAAAGGGATTGCAAAAAGAAACCCTTGCAATATAGTCATGTGGAGAACCATTTGTGTATGCAATTTTCTGTACTTAATTGTTTTTTTATTTTATTTAGTCTTCTAAAATGTTCTTGGTCTACATTTTTCACTTCAAGGTTTTTGTGGATTTAAGCAATACCTAGATTCTCTAGGTATCTGTATTTTTTTCATGTATCGGTGTTTTTAATCATTTTACGGTTCCGTGATGAGAGTGTTACGACCGAGTTCTTGCTACTTTGGCGTGATTATTTTAATAATGTAACACAGAGGATTTTCCCAAAACTATTTTATATTCCGAAGACCTTTCGTGCTTTGCATGGCAAAAAAAAATAGAAGAAGGGGAAACCGAGTGTTAAGTACCATCTTTTCTCACTTCGGCACAAGATTAGGGACCTATCATCCTACGACGATTTCCCTGTCAACGGCGTATTTCGGCGTTCATTCAAACTTTCAATTAGCTTTCATGACACGTGGTTTGTTGATGGACGACAAATATTGCGATTCTATCTTATAGGAAGCAGCCTTAAGTAAATAATATAACATATCGTCACACCTTTCCCCCTAAGAGGAGTATTACAACACCCTCACTTCATCGGATGATATTCAGCCCGAAGTGTAATAAACGGCAAGCCTGTCGCCATACACCGGGCTCCAGTCATGTAGCAGATGACATTAAATACGAACAATGAACATATTATCATATATAATCAATTACTAAATTGGTGTTGCCTGGGATTGAACCCACTTCTTCTGCCCTGAGAAGCGAGCGTTCTTCAACTAGGCTATCATTGTTTTTTTTCATATGAACCTCCATTTGAAATGTGTGAACTATATTGCTGACATTATATCAGACTTCAAACTACTTCATACAAGAAAAATACAAGAAAAATACAAGAATTGAGTCCAAGCCTGTCAGAAGATTACAAACGGCTAGTGAAGAGATTTTCTGTCAATAGAGATCAAGTAACCAAGAGATGAAATTTTTATTAGTGTCTTTCTGGTCTTAGAAGAAGTATTTAGTAAGATTAGACGAAGTCGATAGAAGAAGCTGATTTAGTATTAGGAAGACAAAACCTACAATACGGGTTGCCTTTGCTTCAAAGGTCTTAACCACAGGTCTGCCACCATACTGATTGGTGTGGTTTCCGAATGATTATGTGTTTATGCTGAGGATTCTTCTAATATCTTTAACGTCACTGAACTATTCCTTCGAGTTAAAAAGAGTGCAGTTTCCCCTCAAAGTCTGCTTTGCCATGACCATAAATAAATCTGAAGCCAATCTCATAATTTACTGAAATGTTTTTCACACGGTTAGTTAGTTATACGTGGCCTGCTCAGAGTGAGTTCACAGAGCAGCCTGGTGTTTCTAAAAAAGAAAAGATGTGGTTTACAAAAATTACTGAAGTAGATTTGCCCTGTAAGCAATATTGATTATCAATTATCTACATTTGGTTATCTCTTAATTTTATTTTTTCACACAAGCTTTAAGTTCTGTTGATACCTTACTACTACTACTAATCTCATTCCAGAGATAGTTTAGTTAGCTAAATAACTTCGTCCTTATTGCTCTGTTTGGGATATTGTCAGTTAGTGTATTCAATTGATAGCGAGTGTGACCGCTTATAATATTTATTTCTGAAGATAAAAACGTCATTCATTTCCTGTAAGCCACGCGGGCGAAGCCGCGGGCAGAAGCTAGTCTCATAATAAATGTGCTGTCACTGTATAAAGCTGTTCTGCGGTATGGTTCACGCAGTCTATTTTTATGTCTCTTACTTGATAAGGTCTCATAGTTACTTAAATTTTTCTTGACAATTAGAGCTGATTCAAAAATATAAATAGAAGGAAGAGTCAAAAGTTTCAGCTTTTTGAAATATGGTTTGCAAGAGTCTCTTCGCTTCAATCCACATATTGCACGAATGCATTTTTTTTGAGCTATGAGGACTGACAGTTTCTCCACGGAGTTAGCCCATGCAAGTACTCCATATTTGAGTGTGGAACCTACAAAAGCATGATAAGCACTCAACAACGTTTTCTCATTCGCAACTTTCCGTAGCATGTATAATGCATATGAAAATTGGTTTAACTTTGCGCACACACACGCAACTTGCGTTTTCCAGGATAAATTTGAGTCAATATGAATGCCTAAAATTTAGTTGTCGAGATTTCGTCAATATGCTTACCATTATAGTTTATGTTCAATATGTCAAAATTAGTATTTTTATTTTTGAATGTCATTATGTGTGTTTTGTCAAGATTAATTTTTAGATTATTCTTATTTAGCCAGTCAATTATTGCTTCTACAGAATTATTTATATCATTTTCATGGTCGCTGTTTTTGTGGTCGGTGAAAATGGCAGTGCTGTCATCAGCAAACATGACATTCAACATTCTTGAGACAACATTCATTCGTAAGAATTTAATATTTTTGTTATTTTCATAAACACTTGAACAGTGAAAGTAAACAAAACGTCATAAAACAACATTCAATCCAGCTTGTCTAGTACAACATCAACAATCCTGAACTCTGAACTTTACTGCTACGTAAATGAATTTCGCCGGCGGCTCTGAACGTGTTACCATATTCCATTAACCGAATATTTCGGAACAAATTGGAACTGGGAATAGGATCCTTAATCTGAAATTATGAGCCCATTTGTCGAGTTTATGGCAAGATAATCTTTCGAGGTGTGTTTTTATCTAAACCAATTTGAATTTAATTCAGTTTGTACCCCCCCGTTTTTAAACATGAAACAGCGCTTTTAAATACGTTGACGCACGCACGTGCTCGGCAATTTCATGGTGGTAGATACGAGCCCTAACAAAGACGACAAAGTTATTGTTCTCAGCCGCTATTGAGCGTCGTCATCTGCGACTCAGAGTTTGCTCCTCCCAAGGTTACGCCTTTGTAGTACTACTGTCGTTGATATGATTCCGACCCCTGCCGGCAACAAGCTATTGTTTTACGCACAATAAGCTTGTGTCAGATAAACGAGAGCGATCTCTCTGTAGAGCGCTTCGCAAGCGGATTCCGAGATTGAGTTATACGAAGTACCCAACTCTTCCAAGGTCGGGGCCACGCACCCTTTCAGAGCGAAGTTCTGTTTGTGAGATTGAATCGTATATTGAAACTTTTCTATTTGCTCAGCGTACTGTGATGGTAATGGTTTACGTTCCTAATTTCAATTCCGTAGCAATAGAAACGAGCCCGACTATTGTAGCTAGCGTACGTCTGAATAAGTTTCAAAGAGTTCCTATCTACATCGCGAACCCTCGGGGAAAAGGGCGCATTTCTACGCGGCGTCACGTACTATTCCCAAATGAAATTTCCAAGTGCTAAGAGAGTAAAGCTGGCTCGAGCGAGGTCTCCGGCGGGACCGCTCAATAGGGTTGTAAAATAGTGTGCTATTTGCCTGCACATTTTCCACATTTCATTCCGCGAAGTTTCCTTAGTCAGACGAGCGGCATGATTTGAACTGGGTTTCTACGACTACTGTTATTCATTCCTCTTGTTTCATTCGTTTTAGTCTTGTTCGTTAACTTTGTCAGTCATTTTATGATTAAGCAAAGCAGAAAGCTTCTGTAATTATACGCAGTCCAAGGGTTGTTTAAGGTAAAACACAAGAGAACGGTGTACCACGGTGGGTGCTTATTTTTAGAGCAGCCACAGATGGCGAAGGTCGTTTCTGTACAGAATCCTACTTATTTATTTAACGCGCCCCACACAGCGCGGCGCGGCTGCCGCCTGCCTGCCCGTTTGCAATGAGAAATAAAATTGGGGACGTGTGTGACGCTGTATTTTTTTACGTTTTAGGTTTTGCTATGAAATCTGTTTTTGTCCGCAACCGTGAACAACTCGACGTAGTTGGAATAGCTTTGAAATAGTTGCGCGTTCGAAATTCATACAGTTTTGAAGTGAGCGTTAAAATAGCGATAGAACAAGCAGAGTTCCCGAGAGGTGGCACTGTTGCGCAGTTTCAGTTGGGGAAATACGTAGTGTTTCTGAACAACGAGAGATAAAAGTTACGACCTAGTTTTATGATAGAATTACTGATTGAATATTCATGATAAGCCGGAGCATAGAACCGGCTGAAGGCAAGAGCCCGATCATGCATTTGGTCTAGGTGAAGAGAAAACAAACGATATTTTTATCACACATATATGCCATATAATCACGCCTCTTTCCCATAGGGGTAGGCAGATACCACTTGCTACGATCCTGGCAAGTGGAGAGAAGTCATCCATCCATACATCTTTCGTTTCTTCCACTTCCATGAGTCTTTTTATACACGCTCGTCGCACGCACACACTATTTATATCAGACCTCACCATATTCAATAGACCAAATCTAATTGTATCTACTTTAGTTTACCAAGTTATGCAAGAAGTAATTTCCATCAAATGTATTTTTTTATGTAGATTTATGTTTTTGAAGTTATACGTTTCTGTTCGGGAAATTTCTTAGTTGGACAAGAAAAATTTAAATAGTAGGACTTCTTTGCAGAGTCTGCCGTGGGAAGAACCAGCACCTTTACCAACTATTCAAGCGCCAAGCAGTAGCGTGCAAATATTATTTTGATCTGAATTGTAAAATATTTACCAGTGAAATTATCAAGCATAAAGAAGTTTAATTTCTGAAATTCGATGAAATGGGTTTAAATTGTTGCAGTTCAAAATTCTAAGTGGTATTGAACTGTTATGGGTAAGCCTGACGATTACGATCACGTAAGCGTAAAAATTAGGCTTCTTTCGTAGAAAGTGACAGCTGCCCAAATAGGACAAAGGCTGTATTATTGTAATGAACGATATTCGGCTGCGTGCACAAGCCTTGGGCGGCGCCTCGCGTGTTTGGCTTTCATTAGGCGTTCACACCCTCCGAATATTACAAATGTAACATCCATCCATATCCCATCCTATCGCGCACTTTTACTGTCATCTGATATCCGTAGAACCTGCCGTTTACATTCTGTGAAAGTAATCAATTTTCCATTACGTATTCTATCCTATTTCCATTAGTGTTGCTCAGAAAAGGGACTCGTTTCGTAAACAACACTTGGGGTGACAGGTCAATTTCGACCGTTCACAAACTGCTCTCCTTAATTAACATTTCTGCGAATGCTTCATTTTCGTACGATCTTAGCCGTCGTTATTAAGATTTTAGGTTTAACAGCAATGTTATGCTTGAATGGAGGGCTTGGTACCATTTCGGACACAAGATTGGAGGCAGCTACAGAGAAAATAGGTTTTTGAAATTATTACTCTACACTTTTTAAATATAAGGGTTTACTTACGGGAATGAATTTTAATTAAAGGTTAGCCTGCGAAGCCCCCACGTGCCGTGACGTAAAGTCAGGGTTTTGTCGTAGCCGCTCCCCCACAATCCCCCGCTTAGGGGAGGTTATGAAATTATACGACTATTCCCACTAGTCATTCGCGGAGGGCGCGTTCCTAAAGGAAGGAAATAAAATTCCTGGTGACTCCACTTCTGTATTCATTCCTACCTACTGTGGTTGCTTATGTGTGTGGCAGTAACGCGCAGCATAACTTTATATGCACGATTTACCTTTTGTTATTTGATGACGACGGTGAGTCATGCAGGTGTGCCACTTTATATTTTTCTTAAGTATGTTTTCAACTATACTTTTATTCTCTAACAGTATTATCACCGCAGTAGTTGAATTTATCCCTAGCATATAAATTACCTAATCTGATGGTAATTAAATTTCAGCTCAAAATAACGTGAGCGTAAACTATGTTTGAGTTCATTAACTACTCAGTTCTCCAGGTTAATCCGTCTTTCCCAGCCTTCTACCGCGATTCTGCGAACCGCCTTTGCCTACGAATACGAGCGTGATTGCAGGTTGCAACAAACGTTCCCAAAACACATGATACCGTGCTTCAGCTTAGGTAATTCGCAGAAGTCACTTCCAACATCGCGATCGATTTGTAATACTATTAGTTTCTAAATTAGTTTAGGGTCTTGCCCCGGGTCGCACGTACTTGGTCCGTTGGGAATCCGACATCCACCGAGTATATTTTACTTTCCTTCTGACTTTCAATATTCACTCTTTTTATGGATAGTTCTGACGTCGTAAAATAAACTTGGTTTTTGTCGTTGAATCTTTGGGTAGCTTTGTACTAAGCTTTTAGAGATCTTTGCTCTGGTGGAACAAGATAAATGGACTGATAAATAATAATACAAATCTTAAGAATGCTAACCTATTCCCTTATTTATCGTTATTATTAACTTTGAATACGACGATATTCGATACATGGGAATTACTAATTAGTTATGTTCATCATAAATAGCTATACTCATTTTATAATCAGTTTGTCTTATTGGTTAGCGACCATTATATTATCACAACAGTTATTTTTGCTATTGCTTCAGACATTTATTCATCTCTACTTTTCTATCAGAAAAAATAACAATTAAACAAGATAAGATAGCCGTGATGACTGATTAGCTGTATTCTTGAAATAACCTAAATATTTCCAGTCTAGTTTTAATCGATGAATTACTGACGTCAAGTACTTTACGTTAAAATCGATGTTCGGAAGCGAGACTGTCGTAGAGTACGTGCCTACGTCATTCTTGTTTACGCTCCGTCTCTATAGAGACCGTGCTATTCAATAACGTCGACGACGATCGACGGTATCTTTACTTTCTTTCAACGGAGATTTTATCGATTGAAAGAAACCGTAGGGCTTGACGTGGTTATAACTTGATAAGTAGAGATAAATATTATCGATTTTCAACTCGGGGCGATATCGTGTACAATGATGTGTGCCATTTTGTACAAAACGCCACACGTGCTACAGGCTTTGTTGAAAATATTTTTACAAAATATAATAACGATTCAGTAATTCAGGAATTGACAGTTTCTTGCCTGTTCTTTTGAGTAGTTGCTCTTTTTCCGAACAAGGCGGTCGAGTCTATTATAAAACGTTGACGTTCATCTTTTATACCCAATTGAATAAAAACATTTTGACTTTGACGATATATAGGGAGATATGTAGACAGCAGAACAACTTTTTAGCACTTTTCACCTTCATTCTTTCACAAGCGTTTTGTTCAACTTATTTAGAGTAAAAAACTGCTCACCATCTCCTTTAATTTCCTATCTTATCTACCATCTTACCTTTTACCCTTTGGCCCGTAAGTCGTACAATCTATTGTCCCACCGCAACGGTCGCCATTTTACCCTGTTAACTCATTAAACGTTCTGAACTCATTCCGTAAACTCGCCTTTGTTTGGATAATCTAGTTTTCCAGCGGTAGTTTTAGGGTTCTGGTCATATATGACCAAGTAGAAAACTTTTTACTTATGTGAAACCAATTTATGAGTTTGTTACATTATAGTCAGTTCCTCTCACCTTGGCTGGAAACATACCTACGTTGTTGAAGAACTTTATGCCTTGCATTATTGAAAAATATGGAAACGGTTGTGTGATATTAATATGATTCTCTCAAATTGATATTTATGCGGACCCCAGGCACTTTTTCATCTAGAGCTCTATTCACTATTCACTTTTTAGTTCATTTGGACTAAGTGAATATGCGAGGTCAGCTCAAGCGTTAACCCCGCTGCCATCGACGTCCCTCGTTGCGGAGGGCTCCGTGTTGAGCCACCTTTTGTTCCTTCACAATGAATGTGTGGACAATGCTGACTGAGACTTTTATTCGAGTGGCTTCATGGTTTCTTTCTGAATCATTCTTTTGTGCTCTTTAGCCCTTACCGTTTTTCGCTTGGTTTGCATGAATCAATTTAACCTACATTTCTTTATTCAGCAATATTTTATTGTACGTTTATCTGTTACGTATTCCTAATTCTACGAATTCTACATTACTTTTACTAACCGATAATTTTATCTCTTGTTCCAGGTACGGTATAGCGACAGCACATCTATAAATTTGCCAGGCGTCGTACTACTAAATACTGTTATCTAATATGTAATTAATTTTCCGTTGAGGCACTCAATTCAAACGGTACGCAATTACTTTAGCTGATCTCAGTTGATAATAATTAATGTAGATTATGGAATTACAAGACTCTGCAATTTAGTAGCTGAGTTTCAAGATATTAGATTTCTACCAGAATATTATCTTCCAGTCTATTATTAAATCTGTGAGGAGTGAAATAATATATCAGACAGTCTACAGTTAGCTCAATATTGTCTCTAAAACAAAATGTAATTCACTAATTCAGCTAACATTCGAAAACAACGTAAAATAACTAATGAAAATAACTATTTTGACATTGTAGAGCGTTATCTTGCTTATTCATAGTCGCCGTGTTATCAACTTTTACATTGCTATCAGCATTTTCCTGTAGACGTCTGAGTTACGCTGTCCTTCGATCATTGGGAAATTTCCTTTGTCAATTTTAGTGTGCTAAACACTAACTACAAACCACCACGAGATGAATAAAATTTTGTTATCAAATTTTACTTTGTTATCTGGGAGGAAGTGGTGAATACAATCAATGAAATTTACTTGACATCATCATCCATAGCCCTCTTATTCCATTACAGGGTATAAGTCGCCTCTGGCCTCAAGGCAGAGGGAGCGGGTTCGATCTCAGCTAAAGGCATGTACCAATTTATTCATTGTGTGAACATATGTGCATATTTAATGTCATCTGCTACATAACTGGAGCCCGGTGTATGTCGAAAGGCTCGCCCCCTGTCACATTTGGGACTGAATATTGTCTGGCGAACTATGGGTGCCTCACCTCCTCCTTTGCCAGCCCCCTCGGAAAAAAAGTGTGACAATGTGTTATGTAAAGTAATTCATTTTAGAATTACTTATTCCAGCGTGTTATGTTTTTGTTATCCCTATATCGTGTAGTAAATACGACACATGGCAAAAATGTCAGGCACGTAGAGCTGCGCCGCCGTCAACCCATATTTGAAATGCTGTTAAATACGTAACATTACATAGGCTTTTTCCCCGTCTGTCCAAAAGGAGTGTAATGTTTTTCAAATGCTTGTGAATAAATGTATTTTAACGTTTTTTTCCTATATGATAGTCATCATCATCATCATCATCGTCATCATCATCAGCCCGTAAGACGTCCACTGCTGGACAAAGGCCTACCCCACTGATTTCCACAACGACTAGTCTTGCGGTGCCTGCATCCAGCGGCTTCTTGCGACCCTGGTATTGCGGAAGGCCTTCCCGTGCTGCGTTTTCCGGTTCTTGGTCGTCACTCGAGAATCTTTCTGCCTCATCGATGTGCCCTGCCCACTGCCACTTCAGTTTGGCAATTCTTCGGGCTATGTCGGTTACTTTGGTTCGCCTGCGGATTTCTTCATTTGTGATTCAATCTCGCAGATAGATTCGATATTCCTCGATCGATTTGCCTGTAGCCTAACTAAGCTGATAGATTTGTAATTATGTTCGGAGCAATCAAGGCTTCATTTGTGGTCGGGTTTATGTTTTTCTTAAAATAATTTAAGCTACTGCCATTTCCCTTCGTCAAATAACGCGTCAGCTCAGTCACAGAATGTATCACAAGTTCAAGGCTCCACCGCATAGTAATTATAACTTATATTGTAGCTCCGTTCACATTCCCCGTTTTCCCATTTCATTTCTCGAAGGTGGAATCACATTCAATACATATTCGAGCATATCGTCGTTTATAAAAATGCTAACAAACCTATATCGACCACAACCGAGAAAGCTAGGGATTGTGCGGTGCTTTTCCCGAATGGGCAATGCTATGTTATTGTGGTTCCCTCGAGAAGTATCCTCACGTAATAATTGCCAATCTAGCTAGAGAGAATAGGTTTAACGGTATCATGGTGGTTTGCTCTATATTTGTTGTCTAGTTATGCCTCTCCAAATCGAGGACCCAATTTATAATGTTGAAAAATTAGTACACAAACCGGTGCTGTACCTTCGTTTATCAGTATTAACAATAAAGATATTTTTAGATCTTCTCTTTTTCTCTCTCATACTTTGAGCTAGATCCAGGATGCATAAACATGAAAACTCCATAATAAACGAGTTTTAAATTGAAACTGGGAATGTAATTTTCATTAGAATTTACTCACACATGACATAAAATACACATGTCTCTCTAACTTTTGCATAACCCACACCTTGTCAAATTCCAAACTCACACATTCAAACTCCCTAGGAATTTCAGCGGCTACTCGTGAAAATGCTAGGTATTACAGTGACCTGGGCCTACGGCATTTTGCCTGGTATTTGTTTGAGTTTCCTGCGTCATAATTCCTATCCTTTTCATTGGATGATGCCATTTAAATATTTTCTAAATAGCGGGAACGACTTTCTTAGTAAATAGCTTAGCCTTCATAAAAACTCGAACATAAATAGAAACAGCAGTGAGTGGTTTGACCCAAACTACGTATTTATTAGTGTTTATTAGGGAAACGATTACGAAGTCAGTGACCTAACGTTGCGGTTTCTTTCACTTCATTTTAACTATACTCTTAGATAGTAGAACCTCACTGCTACTCTCAGGAATAACTAATACTTTCGCCACATTCTCTGTAAATCCCTTACCATTGTCGTGGCTCAGCTCCACATCTTACGCATACTACGTGATATTTCAGAGCGATAAGTATCTGGTGACTTAACCAGCTTTCATCGCCCTCCGCCTTAGCGTTTACCAAGGCCGCCTTACATTCTATTCTACCTTTTGAATTCACGATCATATCGAATCGGAAGTTTTCTCTATGTAGAGATTGTAGAACATCCCGGAAGTACTGAACGCGCACGCTTGAGGTTGATTTGGGAGTTGTTAGGGTGAGCGTCTACAAAAAGGAAAATCAGAAAACGTCTCTAATTTGGCAAGGATGGCCTTTTTTCTGGGGATGTAACCTTTGACTCCAAATTATTTGAGTTTCTTCAGACGTTTGTATAAAATAATTTTGCTACTTGTTTCAGAGCAACAAGAAACCGTCCAATTTGTTCACCAATTTCCCTACAATTCCTTCCACACGGTGCTCTATAAAACTCCGCCCGATCCGCTCCAGCGCGGCAGAGCGGAAAATGAATGTAATTTCTCCATCACAAGCTATTTATCCCTTTAATTTGCGAAGAGACAAGTTCGGGCGCGCCCGTGACAGATTGTCGCGTCAACCGGTTGTAATTAGTGTTGTGTCGTGTCGCGTGCCGCCTCTGTTGTTAATGTCGTTTATCATTGAGCAGCCCATCAATGAAACACTCGACGAAATTAATGACAAATTAACTGCAAGTAATGCACATTAAAGCTCAGGTGATTATAACTGTATACCGCGCCGCACCATGCAATTGGAGGGTTGTTTGACTTTGTTCTACTTGAGTTTTGTAACACCGTACATTTGTGATACTTTCCATAAGATTGTCACTAATAACTAAAACTGTTTTGTGACAAAATGTTAGCAATATTTACAAGACATGTTGACGATAAACAAGATAGTTGTTTTACCGTTATTATCCAATGAAGAGTAAATTGTTCTCAACATTGTGACTTCGCTTACACAACTGGTAACTGTTAGAGTACGATATGTTTCGATTGTAGCTTTGTAGCATGTTCGCAGTGAATTTAGCTATCTTATTATCTTGTATGCTTTGATTAAACAACGACTTTTATGGAATATTTATTTAATGACTCACATTTCCAGCAATCGTCAAATCGGTGGCGTTCCAATCCAGTTCAGTTGTAACGCGCCGAGCCGCTTTGGCGCCTCGTGACGTCATCACCTCGCTTCCCCTCTCCTCCGAGATGGGGGTAAACATGACCCCCGTGCCGTGTTTACCGCCACACGCTATGCATGCTACCGGATAGCAAATACTTAGCTCGTGCACTACGTCATCATTTGCCGAATGTAGATCCGTAGAGTTCTTGAGGAGAACAATGGTGAGGTTATGAGGTTTCGAGCGTGGGCGGGCTGACGAACATTAAACCCTTATTTGGGTAGGCAAATCCGAGGAAGGCTACTATCGAGTTTTGCTAGTCTTTGCGATGGCTCGTCTACAAAAATTCTCAATTAAGTAAATTGTACGTACTATTCAACAAGAGTTATGCAAATGAGATAGTATTGTCACAAATTTCCCTCCAAAACTTGACCAAGGCGTCCTAACTTGTTCGACTTACAAAGGCTTTCCAGAGATTGTTCTAGCATCAAAGCATCGAATCTTTGATTAAACTTACTCACAGTCGGATCAAAAAGTTTTTCTGTCAAGAGTCCCTCGAACGGAATTTATTTTGTTATCACAGTTTACTTACATTTGTATGCGAGAAGTGCGAGATGTTACTGGAAACTTATCCCATTAGATGGCTCTTGCGCGACTCATTATTATTCGTAGAGCTAGGAGTTTGCATTGTCGAATGAAAACATTCTTCACGTATTTAAAGCAAGTCAGAAGAAAATGAAAAGGCTATGCAAATCGTCACTTGAATTTTTATGCTCATTTGCAAACATTACGATTTGTTGAAAGTTTTTATTAGGTTTTTAGAAACTTCTATAGTTGGGTCTTAGTCTTTTTACTGTTACATTCTATTTTAAAACGTTTCTCTCAAACTATTTCAGAGGTCAATGATGAATGAGACAATTGCTTTCTTCTACTGCCCAATAGTGAAATCTTAAGTTGTTTCTTAAAGATAATCAAGATAGGTTTCAACTGCAACTTTGCTCGTTTTACAACTTAGTTAGCTACCAGGTTGTCCTACAAGTAAACAATAACAGTGTCCACAAGTGGGTCGCGTCTCAACTAGACTGAGAAGCGAAAGTGTTCCACCGGAGACTAAGGTTTTGTTGCAAACAAACCAATGTGCTTGTGCACGCGTAGAACGTAAAGTAGGCTACGAGCAAATTTGATGGAAGTCTTCAAACTAGGCGGTCATTACCGCTGCTGTCTTATGTGTTAGATAACATCAACTTGTTTTGAAACTGACGATCATGACCTAGTTTCTTTTTCGGCTTTTAGGACTATAACTATTTGTACCTATTACTTTAGTCATGAATATAATTGAGACTGTCTATAAAGGTGGCACTTAGGCAGCATCATCATACTAACATTTTGAACATATCATAGTTCCTAGGTATAATTTTAAAATTCCACTCTGCTTAACCACAACCATATAAAAGCTGATGCGGATCTTGATCATTAGAAAGTGGCATCTTTTAACTGTTTTGTGGGCCATTGTGTATTTATTGATGCCACTTTTTGTGGCTATTTCATAATCTACTAGTTACCGCATTAGACATTTCATCACTGTAATAATAATGGTCATCATTGTAACAATGGGATAGGTGAAGTAACAAAAATAAATATTAACAAAAATTAAAATGGGAAAAGCTTGCAAAGGTATTTGTTTGATCCAATTGCTGATATACAATACATGAATCAATAAATAAGCGATGACAGCCTAGTTGGAGAAGGCCTGCCTCTCAAGCCAGAGGGAGCGGGTTCGAACCCAGCCGACGGCACGCACCAATTTGTTCATTGTGAAAACACAATGTCTGTATTGTATGTCATCTGCTACATGACTGGAGCCCGGTGTATGGTGACAGGCTCGCCCCCTGTCACATTTGGGACTGAATATTGTCCGGCGAAGTGTGGGTCACACTGCTGCCAGCCCCCTCGGGGGAAAGGCGTAACGATATGAATCAATAAATAGTTAGTAATTCATTATATCTGATACCAGTTAGAACTGTACAGACAACTGTCAATATTTCCGATATTCTTATACCTTGACATCAGATTCCAGACACGATAATCTTCGAGTCGCAATATCACGGGTTATTATGTGGGCACAACTTCCCCCAATGACAGCTTAATACTTGATGGGAGAACGATCCATATTACTTTTCCTCGACAGTATTGGCTTTTACCTGAATAGTTGACATTGAGATAGGTATTTAGAATTGCTTTCTGACTTCGATCGAAGTCAGATTTTCTAAAAGATTTATGAGAACGTTCTCTGTTTAAGAGATCACGAAATTCTTGTGTCGTACATAACTTCAGAATTTCAGAATCAACGCCGACGGCTCAACGGGAATACGCCCTTCCTTAGAAATATCCCGTTTTGTTTACAAACGATCACGTTGCATCACTTGACGATCTCCAGCTACAGGGAGCAGACAAATATCCACTGAGCTTAATGGCTCGTAAAGTTGTTGATCCGCTACTAGCACGTGCGGTTTTATTGTTCTCCTCTCGGAGGAATCCCTCATAATATGAGAAGTGAGAACTGAGCGACTGCATTCCACAACGTATAGAATCTTTCTATGTTTCAAAGGACAGTTTTAAATTTCCCTTTCCTGAAATCTCATCAGATTATTGTTATAACAAATGCGACGTTTGCGGATGAGTGCTGGTGTGTGCTCTATCACTGAATTGAGAGAAATTTTGTATGGAGATAGATAAAACCCTTGATTAATACAGACCATTTAAATTAAAAACTAATTAAATTTTAAATTTAAATTTATATGATATATATATATATATTTAATTTGTATAAAATTTGTATATTTAAATTTATATCTATAAATATATTTTAATTTAATGTCAGCGATTTTAATTTAGTGCTTTGATCAGACCCTAAGATACCGGCTGAGCCGATTTTGGGGCCCTCAGCGTATACAACTTGTCTTTGTACTATTCGCTTATTAAAGAAAGAATTCAAATTTTGATCTCTGTAATTAATAGGTTCTGTATGGCAGCGGGTGGAATCGCGAAGCGCAGCTAATAGAAAATGATTCTTATCGTCCTAAGAATACAATGTGGAAATTCAATTTGTTTCTCTCTTTGCCGTTTCTGTAACGTTTCGTGTGTCCGCATTGTCCTCTCAATTCAACCTTCTCACGGTATATCTCATTTTCCAGCTTTTTCTGTCATCCTTTATCACGTTTTCGTTGTTTTTCAAGCCTATACGTTATACGGTTAAAACGACTGTCGTGTGTTTTATTGGGACGATGCTCTTGTGTGTTTCGGTGAAATATTACTTTTCATAAAACCTTGTTCAGCATTAATTGAATGGGAATAAAATAATGCTAACATTACTTACCTTTCCATGTTGAGTTTTCTGTGCTTTCTTTAACTTGGAGTTTATTTAAGATTTTAGACTATATTTTATTAAGCAAAGAAATAACAGCTATACATATTTGAATCTGTTTTGTCTTAGACCAAAGTCTGGCACTGGCACAGACTTGTTACCATTAACTTTGATGAGACACTAAAACATTTTACTTCGAACATTTGAATCACTTCTATTCAGTATACAATGAATATAGCTGTTTTGGGATCGTAAAATCTAAATTTATTCTAATTTACATTGATTTTATGAACTTACTCCTTAATGGGGTCATAGGGACTACTTGTATAAATGGTTTTCGAAGAATCATCGAAATTTTGTTAATTTCCAGTAGATTTGGATTCATTATCTATTCTTAGGTAATTGTTTTGGTCTTGTTTCCTAAATGGGAAAGTAGTAAACCCGCACAAAACAGTACAGAATTACTTACCTTATTTCTTGCGTAATATTTGTTCCCTTATACACGACACCATTGTCATAATAACAAAATTGTTATTTTTAGTAGGTAATTGTACATATTTCGACAAAGGCACACATCGTATTTACGACAACGGCAATAATTATTTATTTACATTTATTTATTTAGACACATGAAATTCTTAGAGATACTAGAGATAAATAGTTCCAGGAATTGTTTTTATTAAGTCTTTCTAGCTCTATTCATATACTTACTTAATAAAATTATATCTTTGGTTACCAAGTTTCAGTTTTGTTAAAAGCAAACATTAAAGAGGCCTTAAAAGCAATGAAAACTTTAAGTAGGCACAAACTTAATTACTCTCCAAATTCCTTCTCTCGAATATAAATTTGCTTGGCCTGTCCCATTTTAATATCTTTGACGGCCAAAAATGGTATTGTTTTGAAATGGGTCGTCTGAGAGGTAAGTGTCGAAATGTTTTGAATCAATATCTATCTGAAATATGGTTATAGGTACCTATTTTTATTAACATTTTCAACGTTTATTTCTTAATAAAAGCTCTTTCATACTAATCTCTCGCAAAATAATATGATTACTCATACTATTCAACTCGCGTAATGAAATTGCAGCTCCCCCGTAAATTGAATCAAATAAGTGCAGATTGTTCACATGAACACTGCAGCGCTTTGCTCTTTGGTTTAAAATATTGTTTCTGTTTTTAAATGTTGAATTTGAAAATAATATTTCAAAGACATTATAACCATGAATCATTCAACCTGAAATCATTTGGAAATGCCTACTCTGCTCAATGTTCAAGTCTTTGACTCATTGCAACACAAATGCTCGGATATGTTTTATTTTATTACTCTCCCTTCAGCAATTCTGTTTTATGACCGCCACTTTCAAACAACTGAGCATAAATTCGCCTTGAAACTCCGAAAACGTTGAAAGTTGCTGCTTCTGTTTTAAAGTCGATGCCATAAACCGAGGGGACCGTTGCTTTTGTGGCGATTTCATTCCAGTTGGTGTCGACGGACTCTATCCTCTAGTCGACATTATGAATAAGTAGCTGGCTCCCGGCCAAGTCTTAATCCTACAAGAAATATAGCGAAGCCTTCCTGCGGTCCTCCTGCCGCAACTTACGTGGCATACTCATAAAAGTTCTACACATTCCACGATACCTATCGCTTGCGCAAACCAAGTTTAGATTAACGAGGTAGTTTCAATTGTTAAATGTACTTTTATCCGGATAGGATCGGTTCCGTTCCGTCCAAACCTGACAAATTGATTGCATTTGGCGACTGAATTAAATGGAAAAGGTTTCCAATCCAACGTTTCAGACAGATTGCATATACTAAGGTGCCGATACTAAGGTCATTTTATTATTTTGGATCAATATCATACTTGCTGGACTGCACTCAAATGTTCAGATACGTGTTGTTTTTTTGTAAATTGAATTGGAATTACGATGTCGTGTTCTACGGTCACCACTTTAGGGGATTGGCGCAGTCACTGAAGGCAGGGCTTTGGCCTTCGTACCTAATGCTCTTTTTAATAGCAAAACTTTTAAGTGGTGGTTGTGTGCTGCTGAAGGACATAAGGCAGTGTTTATTAATGGTTTCAAGGATTTCATAGTCAATATCAATGTTACGAACTTTTCCTAGCGTTTCGCACTATCAAGAATACCTACTAGTCGTTCGCCTCTAACTGTGACCTCGCGACACCCCATGTCTCCACAACCCCTAAACAGATTTGACTCACATTTGAACTTAAAAATTTAATTTACACAAGCTACTTGCTTGCAAAATTTCATGAAATTCTAGTTTTGTTCCAACACACTGTTGGGACCTAACTTTCGCTCGGCTCGTATTTTGTTGAAACAATGATGCCTGTCGCAAAATCACACCACAAAGGCGAAACAGTTTTTTGTTAGACACGGTACTACTAGTAAAAGCTACTAACACTTCCTTAAGGAGGAGACTGATTGAAGCTGAACCTCGTAACGTATCTAGTACGCGTATCGTTTTGCTGTAATAGTTCGACTTATAAGATCAATGAGCCATGCCATTCCGCGCGAACACGTGAGCCTTTCGGCATCTTGAGTCAAGGTTCGCAGGGAGCGTGCTTCAAAGGGTTCGCGAAAATGCAGACAGGCTCGCGTGCTCGCGGCGAACGGCTCGGCTCGTTGAATTCAAACGGCAAATTCATAGGCGAACGCGATACGTTACAACGAAATGTTATTAGGCAGTCTCCGCCTTTACATTTTATCATCAATAAGCTAAAGCAATTTGTATCGCAGCGGTGACATTAACGAGGTGTTCAAGACCAACTCTAGCTTTCCAGCTGGTGACGTAAGTGAGGTTACTCATTGGATCGATAAGTCTAACGGGAATCCGTCACGAACACACCTACTTAAAAGTTAACCGATTGTTATGCAGAATAGATTAGACAAAGGTATCAACTATGTCTATTTTTAGTAACGAAATTAATAAGGCTTAGCTGGTCGGTTTAATATTTTCCACGAAATTTTAGATCTCAAGAAATATTCTCATCGGAATTCAATACAAGAAAATGCTAATGATACGAAACTTATTGGAAACATAAACGAACTCAAGAACTCGACAACAAATTCTCGCCTGAGGCGGTGGAATATTGCTGGAAACGGTCTTCCTTTACCTATTCAAACTTCGTATATTAGGTTATCTTTTGCGGAATCGAAAAGAACTGATATAAAAGCAGACGTTACGTGACATGTAATGTTATTTTCAATATCATTTCAGCAATATGCAATGTTTATCTAAAAGGAACTTTATTTCTTAAGGATCATAAAGTACATTTTTAGATAGTATTATAAAATCTCAAGCACGCAGATTCCTTACATGGTGATAACTCCTAGGCACATATTGGTAAACAACCTCTAAGTTGGTATATCCGGACCGACTAAGTAAATTGAATTGTCTCCTGTGTGCCATTAAGCTGCTTAACACGTAATGTTAATGGATATAGTGCATAAGTAATTTTGCTAAAGTGGCATTAGAATCTAATGGCCAAACCTCAAATAAGAATTGGGCCTAATGATATTAGTAATCAAGGTAGAATATTCATTACTCGCCTTGTTCATGTTGTAATCGGCTAACTTTAAACAAAATTTACATTGCACTTTCCTAAATTCTACTACAATCTTAACTTTATTGTTATTTAAACAAACTTTACTAGCAGTAAACTTCAAAGAAGTATCAAACATAAAGAGGTGTGTGAACTGCCCTCAGAGACTATGAGGCTCCATAGTTTTACGACTTGGCGCGTCTATCATACACACTGACGTAGGATGTGAGGCTATAGGAAATAGTTGTTTGTTTATGACTCTTCGTGTTGTGTTAAAAAATTAATAGACGTTGTAAATCCGAGTGCTGGATTCTGGGAAATATGATTAGTATCGTATAAAATCTTAAATTATTAGCCTAACACTCTTTGGGCAAAAGTTTCTTAGTTCAAAGTCTTAAGTTTGCTTTCATAAGCTGCATTGCGTTTTCTTGTAAGATGGACGTTAGTTATTTCGTGATAGGCCTTGGGTAGTTAGCGTAATTTAAGCTCTTGGCTTAGTTGCTATTTATATAAAACCTTCTTTGTTTTGAACAAACCTTGATCTAAATTTACTAACGAACAGCTAAAAAAGCCCTTGTTCTAGTAAAATATGAATCAGCTGGTAAGGATGATGTCATGCGCCCGATTGCAGGTCATTGTCGCTCTCGCTGCTTACCGAAAACAGGTATAAACAAACATCTCACCTTAAAAGTACGGTTCACTTTGTATTCAGATGCTTACTGTATTTGGGTTGGTTTTTATGTAATGAAATAATTTTAGAATCACTTTATGTAAATCGGTGACAAATGATATCCCGTAGTCCGTTTATTCGAAAAATGCGTAAAAATCATAGTTTATTTCTATGGCGAAATTGTATGAATTTAGAAGGAAAAGAGAAATGAAGTATGTAGTCTCTTTCTAAATATCACTAGAAATAACGAATGTTCGGAAATAGCAATGCCAGTTTCCTGGCGAAAAACATTTGGACATAAATCAATGATAGGGGCGCAGCCTGAAACTTTTATTGGTTTGCTCCCAGTTTAACTAGATTACGTGTTGTTTTTGCTGAGAATTCCAGTTTCATTTACGGCAAGTCGTTCACCTCTGCTAGACGGTACCGAAGAGCTAGATTCATTGCCAAAAAGAGTAATTAGATCAATAAATTCAATTCATGGGTTCTTCTTGGCTCGGCCTTCGTATTTAGCGGGGTGGATGAACTTACGGCAATGGTTCCCAATTTCATTCAGGATATTAAGTTTGTTAAAGTGTACTAATTTGCTGTGGATCCAGGATAGCCTCATTTTATAATCGCACGGTATATAATTTAGCTTGAACGTTATAATTTTTTTTTTTTTATAATAAATTCGGGACACTTCCACACACGGTCGCCTAACTAAGCAAAGCTTGTACTATGGCTGCCAGAGACTGATATACATACTTAGATATTTTTAAATACATCTACTTCTATCTATATGTCGGAGAACCATAGAGAAATAGGGAGCCGAGCCTTCACATCTCACTTCTGATGACGGAGTAATGTAGGGAAGGAGGAGCCACGCCGTCGCATCTCATCCCACTGATGTCGGAGAAACATAGGAAAGGCCGCCGCGCTGTGACCTTCCACTTTTGGTGACGGGGAAAATCTAGTAGGCCGAGGTGTTGTATCTGATTTCTGATCCGTGAACTCGCTATCACGGGCATCTATGGTGAGCGTCCAACTTCAGGAATGTTGAAATAAGGGGACAGCAATGTAGGCTTTTCACTATTTTAATTATACAGTCACTTAGACTACTTAGTTAGTGCATGATCACAAAGATAATTGGCGATTTAGAGTAATGGGTTTACGAATGACCATTGCGTGCGACCGCTTTCAGCCCAGTCCTGTCAACCACTGACTGACAGACATGACGTTCGCCCGAAATCCCAAACGCAACTCCATTCGGTGTTAACCGCTCTAAATTACCATAAACAAATCGATTAATCGTCATAAACCACAGATTAAAACTATCGATTAACAACTCTCAAACTGATTTTCTTTATCCAATGATATCTCGCGCCGTCACGGCCATCCTGCATTTTCACACGTCCTCGGGTGAATAGTTCATCTCGTCATCTGTGGACAATCATAAAAGTGCTCAAGTAACCACTTAACGCTCGGTCATTCTGACCGTCTCAAATCTAACTCCAAAATTTCACAGAAAGCGAACACCGTTATGGGATAACACAAAACACAGTTAAACCCAATTCTACCAACCATATACATCGTACCAGAGTATAATCGACTCTTCCAACAGTAACTTCATATTCGTTACCTATCCCCATAAATTGTCATGATAATTAAAATAAGCAACTTGACGTTTAGTAAAATAAATTGTATTGGGACCAATCGAATAATCGAGGCTAAATTTAACTTATTAATCATACATCCAATGTTCCAAGAATTTAATCAAGCCAAATTGAAAATCCAATGATGGTACACATACGCGGTTTGGACTTATGAAAACTGCTGTGTCCAATTTCAAACGAATAACATGCCATTAAAGTTGTCACTTAGACTTGCCACACAGGCTAGGTCCCTCAGGGTGACAACGACAACTTCCCAGGGTGAAACTTCCCAGATTGACAACTTCCGAAAACGACGACTTTCGAAAGTGACAACATCCTAAATCGTCATCTACCTAAATTGACAACCGCCAAAATTGAGATCTTCCTGAAACGACAACGCGTATTCTCGACCCTTTTTTAAATAACTGCTGCAGACTGTACTTTCATTCGTTTATGTCCTTTGTACCACTTCATTAGTGTGTAGTATATCAACAAATTAACAAACAATTCATATCACATCACACATGTAGTGCACTTTACTTTTCTCGAATGCTACTTTCTCAATTGCCTCATTGAAACTCTATGATAAAGGTGCTATTGCGTTCTTAAACTCCTTAGTCTAACTGGCATATTTAAAGTATGTCAGCTTGACAATCCTAAAATGCAAATAGTGTTGATTTCTTTCATTAAATAATAATGAATTTCATAAAATCACAAAAAGGAAAAGACTGTTTGTTATGTAATGAGTACAAATACAATTTCATGAAATTTAACAATAACAACACAACTATAGGGAGATGTGCTAATAGGGATTTGTGTAGTGCAACTATAACTTTAAATAGTACGAAAGTCAACATTTTACGAGTTTTTTTTTTAAATTTTACTCGTACTTTAATGTTACACCGGGCGGAGTTTACTACATAGGCTTACCACACAGGCTAGGTATCGTCACTCAGACTATAATGCAACAAAAGTAAGGTTATCAAAGACTTGCCACACAGACTTGCCACACAGGCTTGCCACACAGGCTTGCCACACAGGCTTGCCACACAAGCTTGCCACACAGGCTGGAGCCACATAAGACAGTACCATGTAGATTAGTGCCACACAGGCTATTGCCACACAGGCGAGTGCCACACAGGCTATTGCCACACAGGCTATTGCCACACAGGCTATTGCCACACAGGCTATTGCCACACAGGCGAGTGCCACACAGAGTATTGCCACACAGGCTGTTGCCACACAGGCGAGTGCCACACAGGCTATTGCCACACAGGCTATTGCCACACAGGCTATTATTACACAGGCTACTGTCCTACCGGCTACTGCCCCTCAGGCTTAGTTTTATCAAAAGCATTGACACTAAATAAGTTATCTATTGACTGCATGACTCGTCTGTGTGTGCCGTAATCGGCACATTCTGACCAAACTGTTTGTGGGTATTTTCAAACTTTAAACAACTCCAATAGAAAATAACACTCTGACATACATCGTTTACGAATATCAAATAAAATGAAAACTTCTCACCGGATTCAATTGCTACTCGTAGGTGATCAATGGCTGCTTCATAGTGCAGGGGCCCAATTCGGAGATAGGAGATTTTCATCTCATCTCGATCTCGATTCACTACTACCCTATTCGGAGATTTGAGATTCTCATCTCACTTTTTTTCGTCCTTTTTGCTCTCGTTTGAAACGTCATAGGTGCGAGAGTGACCAAGATAAAATCTCATCTTATCTCACGCGCAGGAATAGCCCCCCTGGAAGTCTCCACTGCCTCCGACTACTCGAGACATCTCGCGCCCCTGCCATCGAGATTATCTCGATCTCGAGCTACTAGAATAAGGCATCTCGAATTCAGCCATTTTTTTTCGAGGTATGATGGAATCTCGAGTTGTAAGAATAGCCCTCCAGGCATTGACCGGATCTCGCACGTTGCTGCTGCTAATTTTGGTGCCCTTTTTCGATCAACGAGTGGCGATGTAACCTCGTTGCAGTAGTAACACGTAGGCGTCGACATTTTGTTCGGTACACTGCTATCCTTCGTCTCTCGTTGTTTGTCAGTTGCGTCACATCGAGACTAGGTGTAATCAAACGCCGTCGAGATAATGCAGACGTCTACTCGATGCTCACTCTCTCATTGCCGCTCTGCTGCACTTTATGCACCACGAAGAAACAGTCCGCACACTCCACAATAATAGCACGTACACAGTTTTCTCAGTGTAGGGGCGACCCTATCAGCCATCTGTTGCTATGCCACTTCGCTTCCAGATCATTGTAGAATTGTAGCCAAAGACGGAGCCATATCTTGTTGCTGTGGACGTTATTCTTATCCCAATTCTGATATCGGGGAAAGAGGGCGGTGGTCCTCGTCATCATCTTCAGCACTCATCTTGTTAACTGTGGGCATTAGTCTTATCCCAATTCTGATGTCGGAGAAATCAGGGAAAGGAAGCCGAAGTATCTCTCATCCCACTTCTGATGTCGGAGAACCATAGAGAAATAGGGAGCCGAGCCTTCACATCTCACTTCTGATGACGGAGTAATGTAGGGAAGGAGGAGCCACGCCGTCGCATCTCATCCCACTGATGTCGGAGAAACATAGGAAAGGCCGCCGCGCTGTGACCTTCCACTTTTGGTGACGGGGAAAATCTAGTAGGCCGAGGTGTTGTATCTGATTTCTGATCCGTGAACTCGCTATCACGGGCATCTATGGTGAGCGTCCAACTTCAGGAATGTTGAAATAAGGGGACAGCAATGTAGGCTTTTCACTATTTTAATTATACAGTCACTTAGACTACTTAGTTAGTGCATGATCACAAAGATAATTGGCGATTTAGAGTAATGGGTTTACGAATGACCATTGCGTGCGACCGCTTTCAGCCCAGTCCTGTCAACCACTGACTGACAGACATGACGTTCGCCCGAAATCCCAAACGCAACTCCATTCGGTGTTAACCGCTCTAAATTACCATAAACAAATCGATTAATCGTCATAAACCACAGATTAAAACTATCGATTAACAACTCTCAAACTGATTTTCTTTATCCAATGATATCTCGCGCCGTCATATATATATAAAATTCAAAGTCCTGACTGACTGACTGACTTATATATCAACTCACAGCCTAAACCGCTGGTCCTAGAAACATGAAATTTGGAAGATATGTTCTTTGTACAGTGTAGGCATCCACTAAGAAAGGGTTTTTCGAAATACTACCCCTATGGGGGGGGGGGGGGGGGAAATGGGGGGTTCAAATTTATATGAAACTTTTTATTCTCTAGGTCGATTGACTCAAAAATTGGTACAAATACTCTTCAATTAAAATTATGAGACACGTGTATCACAGTTTTTCCAAAATCATCATCATCATCATCATCCACCGACAGAGTCTAATAGGGCTTCTTTTTACTCCGAAAACTTTGTTGAGAAAGTTATTAACCCACAACAAACGACGCTGTTATCATTCTTAGGGTTCCGTACTAAAATGGTGAAAGGAACCTTATCATGAAACTCCGATATCTGTCTGTCTGTATGTCTGTGAGCTGATTATCTTGGAAACTGTAATAGCCAGCAACTTGGAATTTGGCACAAATCTAGATAACGGTAGTAGCTACGTATAGTAAGTAAAACGTCACGCCTTTACCCTAAGAGGTATATTACAACACCTTCACTTCACCGGACGATATTCAGTCCAAAATGTAATTATGTAGTAGCGAGCCTATCGCCATACGTACACCGGGCTCCAGTCATGTAGCAGATGACATTAAATACGAAGCTATCATTGCTTTTTCCATATGAATCTCCGTGTAAAATGTGTGAACTATATTGCTAACATTCTATCAAATTTCAAACCTACTTAATCAGTAAGGGAAAAATGCAAGAATTAAGTCCAAGCCTGTCAGAAGATTACAACCGGCAATTGAAGAGATTTTCTGTCAATAAAGATCAGGTAGATGAGCTAGGAGATGAAATTTATAATTATTTCTGTCTGATCTTAGAAGCAGTACTTAGCAAAAATAGACGATGTCAATAGAAGAAGCTGCTTTAGTATTAGGAAGACAAAATCTACTGCGGGTTGTCTTTGCTTAGAAGGTCTTAACTAAAGGTCTGCCAGCACACTGACTGGTGTAGTTTCCGAATGAGTCTGTGTTTATGCTGAGGATTCCTCTAATATCTCTAACACCACCGAACTACCCCTTCGAGTTAAAAAGAGTGCCATAAATAAATCTCAAGCAAAACTCATAATTGACTAAAATGCTTTTCACACGGTTAGTTATACGTGGCCTGCTACAGAGTAAGCTCATGGAGCAGCCTGGTTTTTCTAAAAAAGAAAAAAAAATAGGTTTTCGTTCTAAACATTATTAATTGTTAATATCTACTTTCGGTTGTCTTCTAATTTTATCTTTTCGCACATGCTTTAAGTTCTGTTGATACCATACTACTACTACTCCTACTTTTCTCATTCCAGATATAGTTTAGTTAACTAAAGAACTTCGTCCATATTGCTCTGCTTGGGATATTGTCAATCTGTGTATTCAATTGAGAGCGAGTGTGACCGCTTATAATATTTATTTCTGAAGTTAAAAACGTCATACATTTTCTGTAAGCCACGCGGGCGAAGCCGCGGGCAGAAGCTAGCTACTTAAATATTTGTAATGTCATAATTTATGTACTTCATTCAGAAGAGTCATTTGCTCTCATCACAGATGTTTATCTAGTGATAAATTGCAGGTGCAATTATGTTTGATTATGATGTTAAGCTGTTTTACTTACTTTTGTGTTGTACTATTTAACGTTAACCTTTGCTCATACATAGGACTATTTTAAATCTGCGAAGTAATAACGTGACTAACGATCTGTGTAAATGGTTTTCGGGTCAGGGTGTACGCTAAGCACGACAGAACGGTGCCGAGCACCCTTGCGTCTACTTGTTGCCTCTTGAGAGAGCGTCGTCAAAATAATGTTCGTAATGGGCATTATTTTTTAGAAAAAAAATAAAAAGGTTCAAACAAAAGCTTAAAATTTTGGTTAAAATAAAGAGCTTTCGTTGCGTGCTCGCTCGGTTTGTAAAGATTCATGTCCGCAAAACCCAACGCCTGTTTGACCCTGGATTAGCAGCGATACAAAGGTTTTCGTACATTATGCACCATTGTTTATTTAAAATATTGTTCGCTTTTTTTTTAATGAACATTTACAATGTAATGTTATTTTCTTTTGTTTGTTTACAGAAAACAACCAAAGACCTTCGCTTTCGACCACAGTTTCTACTCCCTGGATCCGGGGCTCCCGGATTTTGCCTCGCAGAAGACTGTGTTCGAATGCCTCGGCAGAGATATCCTCGACAATGCCTTCGAAGGCTACAACGCCTGTATATTCGCTTATGGACAGACAGGTAAGAAGTTAGTCCAATTTATAGACCAAAATAGTATTGATTTTTTACGTAACAAAATCGTTGATTAATAGACTAATGTTTTTGAAATGGCGATACCTAGTTTTTTATGAATTGTTATGTAACGATTCATATAAATTTAGTCTTGAGTTCGAGAGGATCCTTTCTCCCTAAAGATCTTTAAGGTTTCACAAAGTAAACGGTCTGTGCGATTTGAGCAAATCCAAAATGATGTATGTTCATTGTCGGGATGGCTCCCAAAGGAGCGCTCATAGGGGTTAATGGGTCGCTGCCATAAATGTTGGTAGGTACCAGAAATGAAGCCATTCCCCGTAATTAACATTTGTAACGGAGTATTTAGTTCAAGTAATGTAGTCCTTGCCAACCGCGTAGTCCAGAAATTGTAGAGTTGCGGTCATACGAGTAAAGATCAAAAAGTGTTACGATGTTACTTAAAACTTGTAAGGCTTTATGCCATGCCGTACAGTCTGTAAAAATGAGAAATCTATGCCAAGTCGTGTGTAAAGAAAATACTTAACACACCTACATTATAATAAAAAAAAACAACCATTCGCTTTACTTTCCACGATTGTTTTTTCTCCGCGCTGAACAATAGTATCCTATTAAGAATGAATACATAGACTAGATTCTACTTTTCCAGACACGTCTAATGCATTCTATGCTAATTCTCGTGCCAAGAGCAATGCCCTTGTTATAGTTTCTAGATTGTTTGTCGCGTAAATGGGACTCTTGAGACTAAAAGATTCAGATATCCACAGAATACAGAGTTCTTTGCCCATAATAGTTGCGCTCTCGTGACAAATGAAAAGCACTGATCGTTAATTTAATAAAAATAAATAAAATAATTTTCGGGACTCCTGCACACACTGTCGTCTGACCCCAAACTAAGCAAAGCTTGTACTATGGCAGCCAGAGACTGATATACATACAATACACAAATATGTTTAAATACATACTCAAATAAATATCAACACCCAGACATAGAACAAACCCAAATGTTCACTACATAAATATTTGCCCTAGGTGGGAATCGAACCTGACAAATGAAAGACATTGATCGTTAATTTAATTTTATTAAAATAAATAAAATAATTTTCGGGACTCCTGCACACACTGTCGTCTGACCCCAAACTAAGCAAAGCTTGTACTATGGCAGCCAGAGACTGATATACATACATAAATATTATGTTTTTGAATACATACTTAAATAAATATTAACCCCCAGATATAGAACAAACACAAATGTTCATCACATAAATGTTTGCCCTAGGTGGGAATTGAACCCACGCCCCAGGCTCAGAGGGCAGGTTGACTAACAACTGAGCCACCGAGGCAGTCATTCAAGTCAATTAGCATCTAAAAACGTCCTAATCTAATCTTCGTTCATATCTGTCCTATAATTTTCTAAAAGATTCTAGATTCAATTCCTATAGTATTCTAGTTTCAATTCCACCGTATTGCTGCACTAGCCCTTTTCGAAAGCTTACACCTTGCAGTATCAAAATTGAACGCTATTCGCTTCGAGCGCGTCGGATGTCCAGCTGTTCGCTTTTACTCGTACTTTTTCGAGCAAACTTTTCGAAATGCGACACTGCAGGAAAATTAAACAAGCGCACCGTGAAGTCTCACAAAGCTTACCGTTCGATTTTCTGACAATCTGTTTTGAACCTGTTTCGCCGGACGGATGTACAATAGAGCTTCCGTAGTCCGCTTTGCAGCTTCGTATCAAACCAGTTTCCTTGTAAATTGTGAATGGCATTAATTTCGGCCATCTTTTGTAAAACATTCATTGTAATATTTTTCGAATTTCTATTTTATGTGATAGGATTATCAGCTGTATCCGCGGCATTAATGTAATGAGACTAACGAGGGTTTCGTTCATTTCATTTCCATAATACAAGGGATTACTGGATTCGTGGCCCGGAATGGATGAACATTTATGGGTGATGAATTTTGGTATTAGTATTCATGACTCGAAAATAAATCTATTTTAGTTTACGATTCTAATTAACTTTTACTGCTACGGATCTTCCTCGAAATGTAGTTAATTATCTCTGAGTAAATTAGCTTCTCTGTGGTTTCTCCTTAACCCTCTCCCGACCTTGCAAAGCCACAACATTTCGCGTAAAACTGAAAGTTACTGCTTGCTCAAAAACAGTGCAATCAGTTTCTCTACACGTAAAACTTATTCTTAACGTTCCCCAGAGCTTACAATATTACTTCAGCTCCATCAGTTATTCATAAGGCAGGCGCTGGTGTTGTATCGTTGTTTTCACTGTTACTTTGTACTATAATGCTTGAGCTGCATTTACGTTCCCGGCTAATGCTGTTTGACGTGCTTCTGGAGTGGGTTTTTGCTAAATTATGTAACAGCGTTACCGTTCCGTTTAGAATTCCCGTAGCATCATCGAGGCCTTAATTCGCGTTAGATCTTGGGTATTCCTTAATTTAGTTCTAAGGTTCTAATGGCGTCTGCGTTGGTGTAAACCCACAACTAGCCATTCAGGCACAACCTCGCGAACATTTCTCAAAGATTTACGATCTAGATTCGCCCACTTCTCCGCGTGTAATTTTAATCTTGTTTATCGCCCTCTGAAAAATACAGCGCATATTTCTTTAGGCGATTTTAAATTTGAGATATTAGACCGGTAATGGTTTCGTCGCTGGAGAATTTGTTATCCCAAATGAGGATAGCGGATGAAAGACGGAAGTTTATTTATCAAGCTTGCTGAAGTTTTCAAGATGGTGTTTTGTGAACGAGTGTTTTCTTTGCGCTCTCCGAAGTACATCATGTACAACTCGCTGGTGAGAAGTAAGCTTGAAGCTAGTGCCTGCGTCTGGAATCCTCATCATGTCACCTACACGCGCATGCTAGAGAAAGTCCAGAAGGCATTCCTGAGAGCGCTATACAAAAAGCTGTATGGCTACTACCCGTTCCTGTACCCGACCAAATTCCTGCTTGGGCACCTCGGTTACAATTCGTTGGAAGTTAGGAGGATGGTAGACCAACTCACCGTCTGCTGCAAAGTGATTAGAGGTACAACTGACTCAATACATTTGCACGATCTACTCTGCACGCTCTCCGTTCCAAGCGGATCCGGTATTCCTACGAATAGGCGTGGCCGGCCGAATGACCTGTTTCACGTCGATCTGAATCGTACGGTAGCGCGGTCTCAGTCACCCCTGATCCGCACCCACCGCCACTTCAACGCACTCCTTGCCACCAATACCGATTTTGACATTTTTTGTGACAATTGGAAAGTTACTATGATTGTTTTTCTAACATATTCTGAGAATCTTCTTGACCAATGGGACAAAGCCAAAAAAACCGATAATAATGATTTTGACATTCTTGACATTTATGAGGTATAATTTTGTTTGTTTTGAGTTTCTTTTAATTTTATGTTGACATTTTTAAAGTTGATTTTTGACCCTTCTATTTTTATTTGGTATTGACGTGTTTTTGTTTTGTTATTAGGTATTATTGTTTGACATTTTGTATTACTGAATTTTGACATTTTGATATTTTGTCTGTATGTATTAAGTTTTGACACTTTGAGAATTGTTTATTGTATCCTAATTTAATTTTCGATTTCTAAGTGTGAGTATTATTATTATTGTTAACATATATATTCATTTTTTTTTTTTTTTTCTAATTTTCATGTGAGATAGATGTAATTGATAAGATTGTCGTTTTTATCTCAATAAACAAATTTAATTTAATTTAATTTAATCATTTAACTTTTGTGCAAAGCTTTCGCACTTTCTTTTCGAACAGATATGATTTTTTGTATAAAGAACCTGTGCAAAGCGACTAGTCTATCATCCGATATGTCATGGTATGTTGTTGATAACAAGTCACATTATTAGAAGGTAAACAAAAAAAAACCGACTGCAAAATGTAGTCTGACACCACGAATAATGTTTAATTAAATTTTTGGACCCTATGTCACTTTCACTATCAAGACGGTTCAAATCACACCTCACATGTCGAAATCCATCAAGCTGTTTAGGTTGTAGGGCGTGCAAAAGAAACTCCATACATACATAAACCCACAAACATACAAACATACACTAGAAAACCATAACCCTCCTTGCGCAGTCGGATGAAAACAACACCACTGAACCCCCGGTCGCCTCACGAGCCGTACGCGTACAAGAGAACATCCCATCTTGATTAAGTAAAATACAGCGTACATCAATTACTATATTATCTATTTAGTATTGGTATCATTCACGTTCCTTTAGCCGTCGGAGGGTGCCATTATTCGCCATTCAGCACGTGCCATCGTTCATTGAACCGTAATAGGATTTGAACACGTCCTTTAGGCAGCTTCGTGACATCTCGTACAGGAAAGAAACATGAAAGTGTATTGAGTATGCTACAATTACACATCTTAAAAGCACAGAATACTCACTGTTACATAGGGCAAGAGTTTTTTGACGCAAAACTACTGAGCTTCAAACCTGTTTGAAAACACTTATTATTTATTTAGTTAAATTACTAAATTCGGATAATGAATTTTCTTAAAACATTCTTTTGGTACCAGTTTTTAGCTTAACTGCGATTAAAAATCTTTAGTTTATATTATACGTAAAGCGAGCATTTATTTCGTTCCGTGCCTCTTCCTTATTACCTCTCTCACAACACGGCAGGTGCGTCGAGCATTCTTAATTTTTGGTGCAAACTGAAACAGATGCTTGCCGTTAATTTGTTTACGCACAATTTGCGACCCTGTTTCCCGAGGAGTTTAATTACGATGCCTCTTTAATTATTCTGCTGCTCTGTCTTGGAAGCACAACCCGAAAGAGATTTTAGCGATTTATAAGGAAATATGGCTGACTAGATGCGCCCCAATCGGCGATTTTTTTTTGCAGTTTTCGTGTAATTTACATGTTATACAAATTAAAAAATATAAATATTAATAGCTGAAAATATGAATTATTGTATGTTTGTCATCATAATGAACATTAATTCTTTGGGTAATTTCATGAAGATCATTTCAGGCATGAAAAATGACAAACTTGGAGGGAAGAGTTCTTTTAACCTGCTCAATATAAATGTGCTATAACTGCTACATTATGCTTCAGTTTAGTAAATCATATTGAATATTGAAAGTGAAACACAAGACATTCTATCTTCCGCTCACAGTTCTACACAAAATCACCATATTCACGACTTCCTCTAGGTATATTCTGGTAGCATCGATAAAATCATTGAAGGACTTCTTTCTAGGCCCTTGCTTAAAAGGTTCAAAGAGCCTGAACCTTTGGGAAACCTTAGAAATCTCAGAAGGGTTAATCGATGACCTTATTTCAGCGTAGCGTTAGCGATGAAATTAGTAAACATTAAATTAATTTTAAGAACCATCGTGTAAGAATATTACGTGGCTCGGGCAGGCGTGGGGGTCGGCCTCTTTCTATGAAGCGAGCCCAGGGAAAACAACGGCGCAGTGTGTCCGTTCCGTTGTAAAGGGAAGAAGGGGATATGGTCCCAGCATTTCCCGGGAGAGTTAAGTTTGCAACGTGCTAGAGATATCGGTGCGTTTCTATTAAGATGTCGGTGCTCTCCGTGAGGCGGGCCACCGAGGGTTTTATTTAGATGTTTGGATATCAATGCACATAGCTCTACACGCATTCTACTCTCTCATTGTCTACCCGTTTGGTACGAGTAGATAACGACAAACATTGCGTTTAGAAAATTAAAAATAACGGGTAATTATCGGGTCTGAGTATAGTAGCGCACTTGTAGCGCCTCACTCAACTGCCGTCTTTGTACTTCTTCACTCTACAAAACTTCAAGGCTAGGGTGAATAAGTACCTTATAGGTCGTCGTGCTCCATCTTAGACCACAACGTCGCTTAACATCAGGCGAGTTGGTGGTCAAACGTCGACCTATTCTACATTAAAAAATAAATAAAAATGTAAACATATCTACTGATAGTAATGTTATTTTATGTGTGGGTTTTTCAATTTATTTAAATTAACATTACGAGTTAAAAATGTACCCTTTTATCATGATTATAGCATTTTTTATGCTTTATAAATTATATATACCTCCTCCAAATCTTGTAATAAAGTGAAACGTTTTCAGTACAGATATTTCTTTGTCTCAAAAAGGTCAAACCTCATTAAAGCAGCACAACGTCTATCTCGTAAAGTTGTAGGCCCCATTGTGCTGTAATATAAAGTTTTCATTCAGCTCGTCTTCAGAGTTCAAACCCAGTTTTCGAGTCCAACTAGGGCGGGATAAAACGTTTTCTTATGTAACCTCCTTGCTTCTGCCTACACACACTTAAAGTGAACCAACATCCTACCAGTTTTCATGAAACTGTCCTGCTTTTAAAGATATCGTTTGTTAGTAGAAAATTGTAACGATTGCTATAACTACTTAATTGTTATCCCCCTTGCTAATAAACGTTGTATAGCCTCGGAATAGTTCAAAAATTCAAAAGAAAGAAAAAACAAGCACTACAACTATTTCGAGCCTAACAATGTTTATTAGTAACGGAGTGTGTGTATGCTTAGGAGTTAGTTACTTTGGTACATGATAGTAGAAATATTAAGTACATAGGTATGTGATGTAATAAATCTCATTCTCCCTCGGTGCTTTTCCTAAATAATTCAGTACGCATGGTGGTAACCCTACACGCACTCATATATTATTATGCTCGGTTATTCAAAGAAGCATTAAACGTAGGAAAAGTTGAAAAGGTTTCTCTGAACGACGCGTTTACGGTAACACCTTTCAGGTTTATTTTTAAGAATTCTCCCTTTTATAAGTAATAATCCATAAAATTAGCTAATCATAAAAGTCTTAAATTATGGTACGTAATGTCGTAAGTAAGAAATTCAAATCTACTAGCTGAAATATCGATATCCATCCATCCATTCCTCGACGTCGAACCCATGAATAGATAATGAACAAAGGAGCTACTTTCCCAAAAATAACTCTACAAAACCACCTAACCTTCACAAATATTTATAACGTTTCACGTGATATAGTGACACTTATCGTTTTCGGAATAAACACTAAGCTACCGTAAGCAAGTCGCCGAGGGATCAACTACACGGATAAAGTTTCGTTTTATCTGTTTTTTACGCGTATACTGGAAGTGGTTTTTTTCTATCCAGGTCGCTTGACATCGCTTTTGCCACGCTCGTGAATTAGGCTCTGTGAAGAAAGTGTCGTGCGTGAGGGATTATGTAGGACGTTTATCAAGCCACATACATGCAATATTGTATAGATAGGTACTCTCAGTACCTCTTTATGAAATGAATCTCTTCGTTTTCTAGGGCATTCTAAAGCTCATGCGACTCTGTACTTTTGGCATGACATGTGTTTGAATTTCACACTTAGCATGAATGTTCTCTGTTTTTGGAGTCGGTTAAAACTAGTCCATGGTCATTGTATATTGAACTATGAATGATGTACTCGTAAGAGATTTTGGTAAACCATCTGATCTAAAGCTAAAAACTATATTTTTTTGGTAAATAGATTCGTCCGTCTAGTTAGTTTCACTAAATGTGAGGATAGCTAAAAGCTAACCTCAACACTATATACGCGGATACTTTTCCTCTACACTACACATCATGTAAAACGTACTTCCAAATTACTAACAGCAATAAATTCACGTCAAGCTTAATGAGTGTATGTGTACTGAAGGTTTAAGTACTCGTCTCTCCACACTTGAGTATGTCGAGGCCTCACATCAATCAACGAACTTCAAGGATCCCCCGATAAGGGCGTCATTCAAACAGCGCCCTTCAAATTAGATACAGGCCTTCGTCAAAACCCTCGATGGTAGTATGCTGATGTAATCTGTACTGGTCGTAATGTTCGGCAAATATTTGGATTGGTTTCGAGTTTGGGATATAACTCTTATGGGCCTGCTACACGATCGACAACCGCGTCCCGATAGGGGTGACTTTCGTGATTAACTGCAATGTGGAAGGCGGTTTATAGCAAATTTCGAAAAAGCTCTATCTGTCGGCGACCAAGGTCGCCTCTGTCGGGGACGTGGTTGTCGATCGTGTAGCAGGCCCTTTAGGGAGTCATAAAATGTTTGTTAAGTGCGATGTGGCTTTATTAATTAAACACAGTTAAAGTAGGTTGTTGCCATTAATTGTACGACATGACATTTTGTCCGTTCCTTTCTTTCTTTTTACCACATCATCATACACTTCGTATAGAATTAAAATCAAAAGAGCTTTTATACTTGCTCACCTAATTCCTAAGCATTCGATCGCTCACGTAGCCAGTTACTCGTAATGGTTAGATCCGATTGAATGCCCATTAACTGGTTCTCACGTCGTGATTCTCGAGCGAGTATCGAGGAAAAGTAGCCAAGAAATGATTTTCGATTTCTTCCATCTTTATATTTTTCCGCCGAGTTAAGTTCTGACAACATTTTATTCTTCCAATACAGCTGCTCTTAGCTAATACTGCACAATACCAGCTTTAATAGCTTATCGAGATCGAGATGGTTATCTATAATTGGGTTCACATCGATCGATTCGAAACCCATTACTGGTTTCTTCCGGAAGCTTATTTGTGCACGCAGCGTCGCAGAGGCCGTTGGAGCCTACTAATTAAATATGTGTTCATTTTTTCTTGCCTTAAATGAGGAATGTGTTACCAGACTTATCAATGAAGATCGTAGTCTGATCTCTCCTATTTTCGTAGTCGGTTTCCTTAGGATGGTCGTAGTTGTATATGTCATTGACACGTGGAGATCTTCACCGTCTTCAACCCTTCTCATAGCTCTCGATTTTCTGCTGCGGGGCTACTATCCGATCAAAGAATATCGAGTCTTGATGTAATAGTGTTAAATCATATTTTACAACCTACCAGACCCAGGCAGCACACGGCTACAAGTTTGATATCATGGGTGAATCCACAACGGTTGGTCGGCTTCATTCATACGCTCACGAACTCACTCGCTCGGAAGCGCCGCTGCATGGAGACGATTGAATAGCTATTAGCTTTTTCTCCCACGTCAGGCTTCCGTTGAGTTATTTATGGTGCTCGAGATGAAAACTGAAATAATGTTGCCATTCAGCTTTAAGAAATAGTCTAGACTAACTAATTTAAAATAAATAGACTAGATAAGTTTACTTTTTTAAAATATTTTTTGAATTTGTTTTTTTTATTTTATTTGTTACTTTTTTGTGAGTTAATGGCTAACTGTGGAATGTACCTAGTTTTACTAGCTTATTATGACTGACTTTGTTAGAAAACAAGTATTTTTTTGCATTTTTCAAACAAAACAGACGATATTAGCTTTACAAATCTCACCAAAAATTCTACTCATTAAAATGCATAAGATACTTAAATAAATCTAAAAATTATGAAACGGTTCTGAAAATGTGATGTAAAAACAGCCTCTAATGTATCAAGTAAACGGGCGAGGGATGTAAGCGAGCAACGAAATATTAAAATTCCTGAAGATATTCTCCCGAGCCGAGGTACGGAGTTATGAGAAGATTAAAGTTTTCATTTTTGCAATAAATTAAGCAGATCTTAGACGGATAATGCGAAGTAGGTAAACGTGCTATATTTACACAAACAAGGAGGAAGTGTTGTCATGTTTGACAGGCCTTGCAAATTTGTACAGATATTTGTCATAGATATGAAGACATTGATATTGTAATGTCTCAAGATTAAATATTTTTTTCATACGTTTCGCTCGAATAACTATCTTAAATTATGCATCTATCCAAATAAATGCACAAAAGTTTTGAATATCTTAACAGACAAGTCTACTATGCTAATACAAGTCTAATACTAATACCTGCTGTGGTGACATTGACCTTTCTTATAATTTTATGAAAGGTAACTGATGACGTCAGACTATAAAATAATTATGGTGAAACAAAACATCAGATCTACACTAATATTAAAAAGACGAAAGATTTGTATTTTTAACATATTGTCATACCTTTCCTTCGAAGGGGCTGGCAGAGGTGTAATACCACACCCACATTTCGCCGGCCGATTCAGTCCCAAATGTGACAGGGGGCGAGCCTGTCGCCATACACCGGGCTCCTATCATGTAGCAAATATGTTGTATGTTTGTAACAAATTAACGCAAAAACTGCTAATCCAATTTCCAAAATTCTTTCACGATTACAAAGCTACTTTATTCCTGAGTGACATAGGCTATGAAAAGCAGGCCATGAAACGCGAGCAAAACGGCTAGTTTCAAATACTTTGCTCACAAGAGAACCTAGGCGAGTGTAGAACCGGTTCAATCAACTAACATACTTTGAAAAGTAAGTTTGTTCTACAAATCCGCCCACCAGCTAACAATTTGCTGATAGCATTAACTTAGAGTTACGGGTCTAGTTTATACCTAATATACCATTTTCTAGCGCTTTATAACACAGAAAGGTTGTTTGTCTGAAATCTTAAAAATGCTACCTTATTCTCTTATAAGTAAAATTGCGTGTCAGTACTGGCGACTGTAGAAAGAAATTTATCTATAGTAGCTACGTATATACCTAACAAAATTGACATACTAGAACGTTTTAATGAAACATAAATTTAAAAATAACTCTTGTTTACGGCATTTACTTAGCGGTAATGAATAACTGTAGTTTTTAACTGCAGACGCGGTAATCCTAAGTAGGTAATAAAGATACATGTTTAAAGAGTATGTTAATTGCTTCGTGTGGATTAAAGTCAGCTTTGATGGCTTAAGCAGGTTGCATGTTGTATTTGCTCAGTAGAAGACAGATAAAATTTTAGGGTAAGGACAATACACAGTTAGACAACGACTAGGCATGACAAAAAATAAATTTCTAATTAATTCCATTCACATAATTATTTAAAAATCTAAATCAATATGAAATCGAGATAATTCTAAAAGTAATTTAGTGAGTACGATTTGACCTTCCCCTATTCTAGTCAAGAATCCTCAAAATATAGGCAGAACTAGGCGGCCACAAATCTCTGCTCTCCAGCTCGTGATCTTGTGAAGCGAAACTATTTACCTACATTACTCTCCGAGGTAACACCGCACCGGTGCCGTTGTGCAATACTGGTCGCTTTACGATACGCCCAAAGCGACAAAATGAAAACATTAGAATCAAACGTGTCTCCTTCACTTAAGCCTTGAATATTCGCCAAATGCGTCTATTCAACTCGTAATAGTGAAGAAGCTACGGACCCTACCGATATGAAAAAAATATCACCAATAAGATCATTCTGTTACCTATTAATTAGCCTTATTAAAATATTATATTACTTACTAGATAGCGAGTAAAAAAATATTAAATGAACGTTGTTTTCGTTCTCATGGCGTGCAATACCGTGCTTACGGAGATTACGTTACTATATATTTTTACACCTTCGGATAGGAAATTAAAAATATGATTGATCGTCCTTTTACCATATTTTTAGAGCTAAAATTGAGTTAGTTTAGTAATATTTTGTGTTATTTTGAAGTATTTCGTCAGATCACGTGACCACTGACACCCGCGAGCTCCTTTGCGGGGGACGGGCCAGTCGGCGCCAGCGCCTCACGAAGGAAGGACGTACTCGCCTTGCCGAAAAATATTTTCGCATTTTTTTTCTATTTGTACGTAAATCATCAATTAAACAGTGCTTAATTATCCAGAGACAATCAAAAAAAGTAGTTTTTCAAGACATTTGATAAGTTTTTAGTGACTTTACTACTAGTGAAAATATTTGGACAATAATTGATCGCGTTGTGAGTAGAGGGTACAGAAGGTTGATCCGATGAAAATGGGAGATGTCACCAAGGCAGCTAGGCGTAACAAAAAAATTGGACTCCAACTAGGTAGCTAAGTGGTAAGTACCTACCTACCTATTAATATTTAATTACCACATAAATATTTTTACCCGTTTGTTCTTATTGTGTAGACTGAAGTGACTAACCCTAGTGTCTGAGTTTTTAGTGGCATATGATTCGGTCTGACGTTTGTTTTCCTGATAAAAATACTTAATAGAAAACTACAGACGTGTCCTCCGACCTATGTTAACTCTCAGGGCTTCACCGTCCATTACACCTTATTGCGATGATTGTTGGATTTAGCCGCCGACGCTGTGCGACCATGAACCTTATTTTGCTGTGATACGAGCCGCGGTCGCGCAGCGTCGTGCTGTACTACAATCATCACGCCACGGCACGGGCCCCATTGTACATGTTGCTCATGATAATTATCCAAGTGCAAGACTTGTCAGAACTGTGCTTTTTTTCTTGTTATGTACAAATGTACCTATATGTGTCATATTAGTACATTGCACAGGGTTATCGGTATAGGGTGTACTAAGCCAAACGGGGGTCATTGTACTCTTCATTATAAACAACGATTACTTTTTAAACTTTTTTATTTGTAATATAAATCGGGGAAAAAAGCATCTGCTTACATTTTGTCGACGATCGATGAGCTTTCTGTATGAAACAGCTGTTTTTTTTCTCGTGATTTCATTTGATTCAATTATTCACAAAAATTATACTAAGGTTAATATACCTAAGCCATTTCAAATTGAAACTGTGGCATACTTGCTGATGCCCCAACACCTAGTTAATAACATAGAAATGGGGAGTATTCTATAGTTAATAATAATAAATAATCCTTCTTGAACAATCGGGTAAAAATAAAATAATGATAATTATTATGTGTACTTACGATGTCAATATCGGAAAGCGGTCGTTGCGTGCGAACGGTGTAAATGACTAATACTATTTTTTGTTTTTGGTATAGCACATTTCCTAAACTAACCTACCTAAACTAGAAACAATCACATTTTTATGTTATAGCTGACCAACCACGGTCCGCAATACATTATTATTTTTAGCAGTGTAGTGAGCATATTTTTCTAACTTATCCTGGTTTGTTAACCGACTTCAAAAATTAGGACGCACTCAATTACATTGTATAAATTTTACGAAATGTTTGTTGCAGCATAACTTCGTCATTTATTTTTTATTTGAAAGAATATGCTTACTAACACTCTGATCAGTCACTTTGATCAAAATAAAGTATTTTTTTTGTAAAAAATAGTATTTAATACAAAAATTCAAGCATTTGCATTCAGAAAGTAGTGTTCCGAGTTATGGCCATTGAATTCGAAAGAAAAGTTATTACATTTTCTTACAACAATAACCGAGCGAGAGATCGTTAGCGAGCGAAGCGTCTATGCTTCAGATTCGACGAAAATGCTTTCGTATTTCCGAATTCCGTCTGGATTTCTGTCCGGATCTTTGCCCAGACCTGTCTTAATCTACAGGTCGCATTTCTTAACCTATTCTCTTGAAACTTTGTGAGTAAGTCCGATATTTAAAAAGAATTTTCGTGTCTAGGCGGTTATTGGAAATTTTTCAATATGGCAGAGATGTGATTTAAAAAAGGATATATCTGCATAATTGGAAAATTTCCAAAAAACTTTTTGATCCGAGTCAAAACAAAAATTTATATAATTGTCAAACCCGCTCACAAAATTTCACGAGAATCGGTTGAGGAGTGTGACCTGTAGAGGAGGACAAATACAAATACAAATAATTTATTTGGGTATAAAATACATGTGACAATTTCAAATCGGACAGACATCGGTCACGAGATCTCCAGCTCACAGAGTCACTATTGTATGTATTGTTATTTATTTATATTTATTAAATACAACAATTTCTTTGGTAACTGATACCAACCTGCATCTAGTCTTAATAGTTATTTTAATCTAGTCTCTATTGCATGAAGACTAGAATAGTAATATATTTTAAACTGGGATTATAAATTGGTTATTGTTTTATATTTTATGGTATCATGGAAAGAGACAAACGAGACGCTTTGAGTAATATGAATATTGTGTAATTAATATCTTTAAATTGCTCTATTTCATTTTTTCAGAAACAGAGATCAACGAAATTATCAAAGTTTAAACACAAGCGTTCAGCCAACAAAAAATGCAAGTACTGAACTAAGGTGAGTTAAAAGACATTTAACATCTTATATTATTAGGGTGACAAGCATATTGCATAGTCAGAGCTATGCCAAGTGGAAATGCTATTGCTAAAGTTATCGTATGTCCGGCGTCCAGCGTCTGATTGCACGGATGTCCGATTGTTTTCCACTACAGATCGCATTTCTCAACCGATATTTGTGAAATTTTGTAAATTTAGGTTTTATTTAAAATAGCGGAGATATGTAATTTGTGAGACGTTGCTCATAGAGCCACTACTTATAATCAGAGTGGCGCTGAACTGCTATGGGCATGCGTGACGCCAGTACAACCATTCACTTAGCGAGCGCGAAGCGCGAGTGAAAAACTTCCGTTTCAGTACTAAAAACTTATCCTATATTTTTATCTACGGATGCCTAGTTCAAAATCATCCGAAAGTTATCAGAGCATCCGAGGAACAGGGACTTTTTCACCTTCGAATAAACTGGTAATCATTTTTTTTTTGTGTACACAATGTACATAAATAAATTATTGATACGAGCGTTGGGACTTAGTATGGTTGCAAATTAATTATTATTTAATATTGTTTTTAGGAACAACAATATCAGTCTTCATTGCCGAATCTCATCGTCGAAGAAGAAGCAGAACAAGAACAGAAAGACAAAAGTTATTGGCGTATTATAACATTAGCTTCTTCTTCGTAAAATTTAAGGAAATATCAAGACCCAATGGTTTTGGTTGCGCCAAACAATCGATAGACTTGATTGGAGAAAAGCAAACAGGTCTTGCTTCTAAATTCACCTTTTTGTGAATAAAGAGTAACAATAGTAAATTATGTACCGAGGGCACAAAGCAGTGCCTTACGTCGCGGGCGGCTTATTGTACCTTGAGCGTAACGAGGGAATCTAGAGTTAACTCCCGAGCGCAGCAAGGGAAGATGAGTCCTGAGGGCAGCGAGGGGTTCAAGCCGCCCAAGACAAAAACACTGCTTTATCCTAGAAGCGAATCCTCTTCTAAAAATACTGTCTAATATTATACTCTCTCATAACTAATAAAAAGGTACTAGTAAGGTACAGTCTTTTATTTTAAATTTCGTGCAGCTCGAGGAGCACGTGCTCGTATTTTTTTCTTGGTAGCTAGTTCAATTTTCAAATAAACTCTTCTTACAGTGCTTATTCTGAGTTTTCATTCAATGTTAATCTCTTTGCTTGGAAACTCCCAACTGCAAGCTTCGCTCGAATTTATGTTTCATCTATTAAACCAACATTTGATTTTCATGTGTTAGATTAAGGATGTGTTAATCTGAGCGATTACTGCCTTTAAAGCATTTGATTTATTGATATTTTTTGATTCTCGGTTTATTTTGATTATTTTTTTGGTGTTTGCTAAAATCTAAGCACTATACATGTATTTCAGCTACAAAAGGTTTTTCAATATCCAATCTAAGACCCCTTTAGTCCAGCTAGAGAGGATTTTTTTACTATATTAACTACTAGCTGTTGCTCACGATTTCGTACGCGTAGATAAAAAAAAAGCTCGTTCCGTTAGTTTCTTGTATTTGTCATTCACAGGTCCCACTCCGAACCTGCACCCTTCTCTCTACCATCATCATATTGCCAGACCATGGTACGGGCAACAGTTATCTAGTTGGCATTGGCAATTGTCTTTATACTGGGTTTGGCTGGCACTGTCCGATTAAAACGTCACGCTCAGACAGGTGTCTATGGCAAGGGTAGCGGGTAGGTAAGCCGTTAACTCGGCCTCCAAGCTAAATCTAATAGGTAGCCAAGTCTAATATGGAGTAGATAGTTACAATTTGTGTAGTAAGTAGGTTATATACTTGTTGGTAATAGGTAGAAGTACTAGGAGTTACTCGTACTATGCCAAATATTTCAGTCTGAATGTTTAGTAGGAATTACCTACTACTCGGAACCAGCCAAGCCAAGTAGGCAGTATATAGATACTATGTATATGTAGTAATTAGGTAGATACTTGTAAGTAGTATCCTTCTTCTTCTACCTATAAGACTTGGCTGGCACCGACTTCAAATAGATGGGTAGCGCTTATAATAATTATATTAATTAATATTAGTGCTTATTTGTGGTTTGGAAGTCGCTTTAATTTTGTTACAATGATCACTTAAAACATCTTCTAACTTGACTTTTATTGAAAATCAGTTTACTAAAAAAATTAAGTAAACAAAATTAAGTCAAAGTGTAGTTTTTTATATCGTAAATTATGACACTTTTGTGCTAAGATTATTACACTCGAGGCGGTATTATAGCGCGAGCCGTATGCGAGCCCACTAATGGAGCCAATAGTGTAAATTATTAACGCACACGCGTTTCATGTGACGTTTTTCATCACACATGCGAGGGGAAAAAACACAGACTTGCATTAGTCAATACATTTTTCTGAAAATGTATGCGCATTTTGCTGCTTTTCCACTTATCAAAATTTTACTAGGCATAATAATAAAGCGAGTACTTTGTTTAAATTATCATACCTAATTAATTGTCAATATTTTGAAAAAAAAATAATGTTTATTTACTGTTATTACGTAGTTATGATACTTTAAATCAAGAATTTAAGAAAAGTAAGAAAAAACTCTTGTTGATTTATTTAAAAAAAGTCTAGTTTAGTTACTAGTGCGATAATGGTAAAGTAACAGCACACGTGCTTAATAGCTCGGATTATGATCTAAAACTGATGTAATAAAGTCCTTTTTACGAGTGAGAGTGATGAAAAGATATTAAACACAAACGCGTTTTTAACTTCGAGTAGGAACATAATTGTCAGCAAAATCAGGCAAGAAACTATCGAGATAATAATGAGGTTGTAAGTTCTAGGTCCACTATGTTTTCAATCATTTTAGTCATTTTTATACTACCTGCTGATTATGTAAAACAGATTAGTACTACCAACTCGTAGAATACATTTTTTAAGCGGGCCGTCGATTGAACAGCTCTGCTAGTCCTAGTAAATATGTTTTTTGTTATGAGATTTTTGAAATGTTGTAAGCATTGGTTTAGGATAGGTTGAGTAATTTATCCCTGGTACCGGAGTTCTTAGGATGCCCATCAGGAGCCCTATTCTTACGAAAGATATTTTCTGATCAATGTCTCTCTCGTTTTAAAAGTCATAGTGAGAGTGACCAAGAAACATCTCACGCGTCAAGAATAGCCCTCCAGGGCCATTCTTACGATATCATATTATTTCCCCTATTCCTACGCACGAGATATTTTTTGGTCAATGTCTCTCTCGTTTGAAAAATCATAAAAGTGAGAGGGACCAAGATAATATCTCACACTTCAGAGAGTCCGTGGTCTACGATTGTTTTTTTAGATTTTACACGCACGACCAAAGGGAATCAAAACCTTTAGATGCGGGATATTTGTGAGTACATACTTAATCTACCTATACTTATAAACAAACTACCGCGCTCATGCTGCTTATAACGCTCAACTTTAAAACGCCGTTGGCTTCAAATAATTTAGTAAAAAAACATTACAATAAAGCATAACATCACAGAGGGCTTTCATTTTTAGGCAAAAATATTTTTTTCACGGTGTTTCGTCTGAATTTGTTTGTCTTTGAGAAATGCTAGCTCAATGTTCAAAAGCTTCGAGCGTTGATCACTAGAGGCGCTAAAACCAGCTGAGCGCCGAATGCCAAATGTCATTGGCGCATCTTAACCCCTTAAATATAAAGGGGGACGTAGTGTCAGGACAAAGGTGTGGGCTATGGTAGCTTCAGAGTGTCGTTACAGTGCTAATGTTTCTAGGTGCAGTGGTGCTATCGTATGGCAAGTCAGGATATTGCCTCAGTGTATGTCGCTATGCAACGTTAGTCAGTCTTTTTGCAAAGCGAAGTAGACATTTCGTGTAGCGCTTCCTAGTGCGGTATTGCCCTTTCACCCCGGGGGTAGTTCAATTAATCTTATTCACGCCGCCTGACCACATTTGGCATCGGTCTAATATACTGCCCATCGTGTTCATACTGGCAGTTCTGGCCGGATCTGTATAGATTGCTTACGAGAGTTTCTACTCGGTTGTTTCCTCTGGCGGCTCGTTTTGTTGTTGTTTATGTTTAACGATTTTCGCATGTCATTGCCACTAATTGTTTATTTTTATTGTTTATTTTTTGCGCCGTCATGTTAGTTCAGTTTTTTTGGCCAGTCTTGACTCGAGCCAAAATTACGAACAGATGGTGTAAAGAGAGCAAAGACTGTCTTATCTTTGTCGTACCGTTACTTCATAAATCATCATTCGATGTCCTTGGACTGACATGTTATTTTGAGACAAGAATATAGCGTACAGCTATTTTGTATACACATGTACACATATAGAGAAGATTTCGTAAGCTCTACTACAAAGCCTCTCGCTTAGACAACTCACGCGATTAATCGCCTCCAAACCATTAAATACTCACTACCTCAACGTACAAGCATATATTATGCGAGTTAATGGTTAATGTCTTGCCCCGTTCCTGCCAAAATTTGTAACATGTACTCTGCTAATGAACTCCCCCACCGGTTAATTTATGTTCAAATTAACTTACATTATTGTTTACACTTTACTGAGCGTGAAAGCAAACAGCTGTAGACGTTGTGCTTAAATTTATCCTAATTGAATATTGGTAGTCGGTAGTGTCCGTAAAGTGATATTCAAGTAGGCCCGAGCTTTAGTAGAAGGCTTCGCAGATGCTGTAAAACTTATGCCGGGTCAGGAACGTCTTGTTTGAGTAAATATTTGTTACTGATTAATTTCAAAAAATGTGCTAAAGATACTTACTGACTTTACTTTGGTTTATTCTTGTTTGCGAAAAGGTCAAAAACCAAAAAGTAGCTCAAGCTCAAGACATCAATTTATTGTGCTGCTCTCTACGACAAAATAAAAGTAATTCAATAAAGTTTATAAAACTTTAAAGAACCAAGTTAATTTATTAGGTAGGTGCCATGAAATAATTTAATTATTTATTTAACCACCAATCTAAAAATTTCATTTTCATCACTTTGTAAATAAATCAGCAAGTCCCAACCAACATTCAGATCGATGCTGATGCTGAAGCTTGTGAAATGCATTAACGTTTCAGAACTAATTTCCTTTCGGTCCCCGTTTCCAGTCGGTTGGTCGCGCCGCGAAATTATCGGAAAACAGACAGTTATTTGAAAAGCTTCGCTATTAAAGGTCTGTTAGTGCGGTGGTCCGTAAACGATGACTGTAGGTTCTGCAAACATTTCAAGAATAGGTAACATTTGGAGTTCGATTTGTTATCAGAAATAACCAGATAAGGTCTATAGCCACTATCCAGTTTTGAGTGGATACAGGGTAATTAGAGGGATAAAGTTGTCCTCACACGTGTAAAAATAGCAATATTTAAAAACCATCAAGAATACACACGTTTGCACCGACTAAAGTAAGAAGCTTGATTGTTCTTTTATCAAGCAATTCTTGGCCCTAGTGTAGTTTTTAAATAACTTGAAAACCTAAAAGGAGGCACTAAAACTTACTTTAATTACCTTCAAGTGTTCCGAAGAGAAAAACCATTAGTTTTGTAAAAGCGCTGCAAAATTAATTAATTAACTTAATTACCTAGAAATAGCAGCGACATTTGCTTGTAAATCAGGTCGTTCAATAAACGTTGTTTACACATTCAGTGAGCGCGTTTTCCCTGTAAATTGCAGTCAGTCGGTAGCTTTTGCGAAAGAGAACTGTTACGCCAATCTGAATGCTTGCAATTAAACGGTGTTTGATTTGCGCCAATTAAGTTCGCGCGAAAGGCTTAATTAGGATTCGATTTATTCCTACTATTTTTGCTTTAGATCAGACTTAATTATCATCAGCTGAGTCGGCAGATAGCACGGCGTAAGTCTCTTACTTTCGTCACTCATCTTTTTTTTTCAAAAATTATTATGCAATATTTTTTCAAAGAAAATTGCTCAATCACTAACAGCTATCTTCTATTTGACAATTTTACTGTATCAATTTTACTGTATTGCTACTTGCTATTATTCTTCTTCTTCTTCATCAAGATACACAAAAACTATTTTCTAACAAAGTGTTGAAAGAGGGACATACTTACTTTAACATTTTTTAATGCAACTGCATTAACCTAAACTAATCAAAATAATTTACAAAAATCCTTTGTTTCCAATTTCATTACGCTGAGTAATTACAACGTATAGGGCCCTTTTGACTCTATTTCAATTTAAGGGGTCGTTTCATAAAATATCCTTTGTTGAACGTCAATTTTATTAGCGATCACGATGGAAGCAAGCCAATTATGTCGTCAAATTTCATCCTGGGCGACGTGTTACACAACGCTATTCAATTATACCCGTACGATGAAAAACAATTTTCCCCATTTTGTTGTCAAAGATTATTAAAACGTGGTTCTAGTTAGTAGGTTTATTAGCTTTCGCTAAATCGTATTCTCGGCGTGGCGAATGTTGTGAGATCTCGGAAGTGCATTTTCATGTTTTCTCCGGCGGAGTGAGTCCGCTATCAATTTGTTGGAATTGACGCGTCGAGGGGCTGAAGAATACCTCAACTCCATATATCTAAATCTTATTCGAGATTGAAGATGTAGACTTGAGTCTTCCATTTAGTCTTGCTGAATATTTAGTTGAGATAACTTAAAAAATCCTGTTTCTAGACTACAAATATTGGTTGGAAAACGAATATCATAATTAATTTTTGCCTGCTACAACCACAACAGGTTTCTATTCAGCACATTTCGAATTAATCTACCGCTAATCCAATATTAATAATTCTCATTCAGTGAAATCCATTACGTGCCGAAATCCGACGTTTCGGGGCGGCTCTTGCCAAAACATTCTGAATATTCATACGCTATAACTGCTCCCTGTGCCACGCCAAGTCCGCGTTTCGCAGTAGTACGTCCAAATCACTTTATATTCATGTAAAACTGTTTTGGACGCATTTTTGCCAACCATATAGCTCATTTTATAGATTTGCCGTCACTTTGAAGCGAGAAGCTATTATTTTACTCGCAACTTTTTACTTGGCCTGGATAACGGAAAACCTCTAAATAGATAGTGTGGACATAAAACTTTTCTTATAACTAGAGTAGCCTTTGAGAGGAGGAAAAATTTCTCTTTACAAATCTGTCCCTCGAGAGATTTCTACGTAACTGACTTGACCTTTGACGGAAAAATTCCTGGCCTTTAATTGCAAAGTTTGTACATTCTCATTTCTGCGAGTGCACCATTAGTATAAAATTCCGAGCCCGAGACGCAAGCGTCTCTTTGAGACGACGAATTACAAATTAAAACGTCACGCCTCGTTTACTTCAGAAAACATACAACACACGTGAGTTTTTCCATCCAGTTTAAAAGAAGAGTACTTGCATTCACCACCAAACCTTTAAGATACCTTTGAATCATAAGTAGCGCAGAATAATCTTAACTTTAATGAATTTCTCGGCACCCGGTGTTGGTATAATCTCTTAGTTAATTCTAAGCACGATGCGGACCAACAGTTTGTTTTCACTTCACAATGGGTTTAAGTCCCCGTTTTATTCCCTCAGCGGCTTTGTTTTGCTTATTATCTAGCAATTAGCGCTTCACTTCAAGCTCCAAGCAAGCGCGGTTAGTGGAACTATGCTTACTCTGCGCACCGTTGAACAAAAGCGTTCGATCGCTGCGGCCGGGTGACTCCCTTTATCATAGAAAATATGTCAGATTTAACTGAAGGTCAGCTTTTAGAGTATCAACCAAAGTTCACTTTAAGGTACAGTCGGGTAGCGCAGTGCCATATTTCAGTGTCAGAGAGGATAGAAGCTTTAAGATCACTTACTCACTACATTTAAGATGCTCTATGTGTTACGCAAAATGAATTACATCGCCGGTACGTGAGCTTTTGCTCTGGACAGTTTGAAGCCGACAAGTTCTCTGTAGATATACCTTTGCTTTTGATAGACGTGCATTGAGTTTAAGCTAAAAGCTCTCTCTTTGAAACGCAATTCTGAAACGCTATGTCACATACGCAGCTCCGATTTGCAAAATATTGCAAACGTTCGACTAATAAGTCGAACGTTTGTGTCAATTGACAGGTTCAGTATCGGCTGAACGAACCAGCGAGCTGTAAATTTAATGGCGCAACATACGATAGAATTGCACTGAACGGTTCTACAACTACTGAGAACGAATGGTTATTGGAAAATTGCAGTGTGAGAACCGAGAACTCCCATGTTTGCTTTAATACGAACTTGTGCAATTACCTTATTTTCTTGTCTCGAGAATATTATAAAAGGATTTTTTATTAGAGCTCGTATATTGTATGCTAACTTTAAGACCATAGTCGTATAGTCTGAACAATACGTATGATACTTACGCACACACTTGGCATGTTGCCATATATAATGCAGAAAACTCCCGAATATTACTTCCTGGGAAGCCTGGGAAGTCTGTTCAAGCTTCAGCGGATTTTGGACGGAATACAGCTCGAAGTTGACTTGTATTGGAGCTAATCCAACTTTTAAAACCACATAATGTGACAACGAGAATGTAATGTCTTGGAATGAGAGTTAACTGTGACATTTATGTAGATATAAACACAAACTAATGAAATTTAAACGCCTTAAATTACAGTGTTGGAATCTTTCATAGATATATCAAGTTAATTTATTTGTATTCGTTAATTTTTGAATGACATTATCGTTTTTACCTTTGTAAAATACACTCTTTAAAAAAATAATAAAATTCTTCGTAAAAGAAAATATAGTTGACCGAGCAATCACTCTTTGTTAAGAGACTGTTATTAGTTAACGATGAAAGAGGAGTTAACTTTAATGATTTTGCTTTCAGCGAGCAACACTTTAGTAGCTATTTTAGTGTTCTTGCTAGAGTCTAGCAATTTTCACCCATTATGTTGTATTTTCCACACCCTGGCAACACATAACTCAGACTACACTTAGCTAAGTTACGACTTTGAGCTTTTTAAATGAGAAACGCAGCGTAATTTAGTTTCTCTTATTTTACTACTATAATTTACAATTATTATTTTTTATAATTTCCATTAAGTGTCGCATTGCTTTCAAATTTACATTTAACCAGTTCCATGTTTTATAAGTTTATTAATGAGGCATTAAGTTAATTTGTCCTGTCGTTATTAGTATTTAACGATATATTTCATGAGTAATACTGACCTAATCTCGTATTTTAAGATGTGAATGTGATGATTGAAATTATAGCTAAATTTAAAAAAATTCAAATGATTTGGCAACAGTATTTTTTAAATCTAAACGGTAAAATAACATTAAATATCTGTTGTTGTTGCGCATTTAGAAACACAAGAACGACGATTTCGTTTTTGTTATGGAAATTCTAAAGTTACTCGGGCTATTATATCCAAGATTACCACGGCAATTCTACGTCATCATACAGAGTAGCGATATTCAAATGCTTCTATTGTCCAGGGAGCGGTGAGCCTTTTTTGCGGATCCAGGTAAAGTAATACCGCAAGCCTCCCAAGCCTCCCTTTGGGAGATTAAAACACGAAAGTAGACATCGCCTGAGTGGCGAATAGGAAAGTTGTAACTTGGAATATAACCTAAGTACATTGCCTTTGTGTTGGAACTTGGAAGGCACCTTTAAAATGTTGGAACTTGGAAGTTACATTGACAGTGTGAATAGTGATAACTTGTTATTCTTTGATGAGAATAAACAGAACGCGGTAGGTGCTTTCTATCACAAAAATATTATCAATGTAAATTAATACAGTATGTTTCTCTGTCCGTCGGTCTATTTGTAACCTTTTCACGGCTAAACGTCTGAACTAAACGGATCCAGATTAAAGATGAACCCCCCTACTAATAAACGTAGTATAGTCTTGATGTATAGTTAGACAGTGTTGTCTTTTTCGATCAATTTAACAATAAAAAAAAAATGGAAAAGAACAAAACACTGTATAGCTATTCCCAGACTATACATATAACGTTATGTATATTATAAAGTGGAAAAATGTATAGCGAGAAAAGGCAGGTAAAACTGTGAGGCAGTTACTTATATTTATATAGTTTGGTCATACTCATTGTTCCTCGAAGAAATTGAACACGGTCAGTTAAGTAAGACGTCAGTCCCCTTAACCACAATAGCATGTAAGTACGAAAGTTCTCAAACATATTCACTCGGGTAGAAAAGCTTAGTTAACCAATTTATGAGCCATTATGCACGAGGTCTCTACCCTTAATGTAAGTCACGTAGGTAGCTATAAACACTCGTTTGCTATAACTAGCGTATTTATGGGGTCTCTGAGCCGACCACAATGAGAACGTATCACGTATTAATTTGAAACGTAATTTGTAAATGGTCGTAATAGCGGTTTATAACAGAAACGCTTAATCCGATTAAGAAATTAATCGTATTCAAAATATGTAGGTGTTACGTCTACGTATAATATGCTTTTACATTGCATACTCTATTCAAAATATCTGTTTATGCTCACAGCTTTATGTTCCTAACAATTGACGTATGCAAATAAATGTGCTTGAACAAGCAAGCGGCGAGTTTGCATCGTGAAGTAGCTGGAGCTGGGTATCAAACTGAAAGTTACCCGTCTCGCTTTCAACTGCGGCTTATTACTAAACTCTCGGTATAAATTTTCATTCACAATTTATACAGTAACTTTACAAATGAAGGCAGTAGCTTTCGATGGAGCGGAAAATGCTAAAATTTCAAACAATTCGTAGCGGGCGCTACGAAATTGCTACGGTATGCCTACGACGCGACGTAGAGCGAATGGTTTCTCGTGTGTAATCTGAAATGTAGGACCGTGTGGTTCGAATTGAAGCCTGCCGTTTTTTTTTCCTTTTATTTGAGCTTCAATACACAAGAGGCATAGCACTGTCGATACTTTTAGCATCGCTGGTAAGCGCTTTAGTTGTTTTTTTAAATACTGACATCTCAACTCCACCCACATAATGTCATATCTCTGTATTTTAAATCTGAATTCAGTAACTATACGTATATCTATAATCAAAAATTTTATAGCTTTTCTATCAAAGCTGGTTGTAAAAGTTACTAAAATGTTACAAAATCTTAAAAATACGTATTAGGTAGTAGCAAAATCATAACAACGAAATGCAACATTGACACAATCGCAAAATCACAGTGTTCGTTAGAAATGGCTGCTCAAACAAAGTTGATGCTGAGCAAAAACGTAATTGAATTTCTTAAAGCAGTTTGAAAGTAGTTCATTTAATTATTGCACTCGAGGCGAAGCGGCTACCTGGAGTAAAGCGGGACAGGAACTAGAACAAAGAGTGCTCGCGTCCGCGTGACCTAAAACCAGCTGCAGGTGCCAGCTTCGTGTCGTTTTACTGTATGGTTTATGATATAAGAATATCCTAACTAATATTATAAATGCGAAAGTGAGGTCGTTTGTTTGTTTATTTGTTTGTAACGCTTTCACGTCTCAACCACTCAACCAATCGTCTTGAAATTGTGCATACATGTTGTCTGAGGTACAGAAAAGGACATACGGTGCTTTTTATCCCGAAAAAATAAACGGTTCCTGTGGGACCGCGGTTGAAACCGCGGGGCGCAGCTAGTAAGGAATAAATTTAAGAAATGCATATGCTCGATTTAGTTAGTTCTTACAGATGTTTTATACATTTCCAGATTTAGACAATTTTCTTGTGTCTGGAAGTCATTTCGACGTGTGTATTTCGAGATTCGATAGACAGTATCATGCATAGTCGTGTTCCTCCTTCACTGTGTATGGCAAATTGTCCCAAACCCCAAAGGGGTAGTAGCCAAGTAAAAATTGGTTGCCAGTAAAGTCGGTTTACTGACGATAGTTGAACGTGACAACGTGCTCACTCAAGTAGGAGAGAGATAGATGTCGAACGCTGCCGAACGCAAAGGCCGATTGTGCTTCTTTGTCGCTCGTTCCGCGCTCTCGCTTGCACTTGAAGCCTTACATGGAACGCCTCAGAGCGAGGTAACGCCGCATTTTTTCGTGCGTGCAGCCGGCTCTATCGAATTATAAGACGTTGTCACGTCAAAAATCAAAGATACCAACATAGTGTAGTATTTTATTACTACTAAAATCCATCTACTGTAATGTATTGAATTTTATATAAATTGTTTATGTGGAGATCAAGACTTCAAAATGTAAAATGCAATAAAATAATTTCACTTTCAATTCAGCACACGCTTTGAAGTTGGCTAAAGAAAATTCACATACACTGGAAGGAATTTACAATTGTACAGAACGCTTTCCTCGCATAACTTTGGCCGCGTCAAAGTTTTAACTATCTGATGTTTGCGCTCGTTAATTGTTAGAGGGCGGAACCTGAACTATTCCATGCGATGGACGACCTGGATGCGACCTAATTTTCCTTTATGAAGTACTGGCAGCGCCTCGGGATTCCACTCGCTATTCTTTTGTAATCGTAGTTTTTTTCGGGATAGGCAAAACAGACACACAAATTCTCACATATTATGAAATTAATAAAGGAACTGATCTTAGATCTTCCGTTCGTTTTAGAACTATAAAGTGGTAATGTTACTGGGCCATGACATGACTGGTGTTGTCAGCCACAATATTTGCCATGTTAATTTTAAGTGTATCAATGAAGTAACGTGCTTGCCTGTATCTCGATTGAGCCATCACGAGAGATTTTCAAGCAGTTCTTAGATGGAATGAATTTCTAGCAGAGTTTGAAGTTTACATGCTCCGTCTTAATTTGTCTCGAGTGTTCCCCGACTCAGTAAACGTGACTCAGACGTAGATCTCAACATGTGATTTAATTATCTGAGCTTAACGGCAACTTAATGCCTATGTAGGACTTTAAGTACTTTCTCGAGTGTGCGTAAGTTTCGTTAAGTTTAATTGCTTGCTCTACCAAAAGAAGAGTAGTAGTAGTTAGTAGTAGTAGTCGAGCGGTTAGTGCTTAGTTTCAATATCTCGTTAATAGTTCTGCTAGAGTTTAAAAAATAACATTATAAGCATAAAATAAACCTAACATAACATATCGTCGAAACGCCTTTCCCCCGAGGGGGCTGGCAGAGGTATAATACAACACCCACATTTCGCCGGACGATATTCAGTCCCAAATGTGACGGGGCAAGCCTGTCGCCATACACCGGGCTCCGGTCATGTAGCTGATGACATACAACACGCACATATGTTCACACAATTAACAAATTGGTGCGTGCCGTCGGCTGGGTTCAAACCCGCTCCCTCTGGCTTGAGAGGCGGACCTTCTCCCAACTAGGCTGCCATCGCTTTTTTAACTTTTTTCAGCTTTTTAAACCTACCACAAATAACAAATTACAAATAATAAACAGAGCTCACGTCAGTACCCGCGGGTAAAGTACCCAAAAGTCTGGCAACGTTACCTCGTTGAACAGCAATGCTAATTCGCTGACCGAGGTAAGCACCAGCCCTTTGGTCGTTTGTGCTCTCTATCAGCCGCTTTGACACCTCAAAAATAAGATTAAATTGATACGTTGTTTTGATCATATTTCAGCATCGTTTTTAGCTGTAAATCCTATGTCATTCTTGTCCAAGTTTGACCAGCAGCTCTTGAAAATCGTCGAGCTGCCGCGCCAAACCGATAGGCGTTATTTGTATAAGATAATTTTAAACTTTCAAAAAATAATATTATCATTATGATTTTCAATGAGTAATAATAACTAATTACCTCCTCTCGCGAAAATTGTTATTATTAAGAAATAGGTGTCTTAGTTTGTCGTCGTGCCGTTTATTGGGGAGGCCTTTGTTTAGCTGTGGACGTCTCACGGGCTGACATGATGATGATGAGATGTCTTAATAAAATAGTTCGCATATGTTTGGATATTTTATTGTGCTCAAGCTAGGTACAAGCCCGAGAGAGCGGGTTCGTTTCCCAGCCGACGGCACGCACCAATTTGTTCATTGTGTAAACATATGTATGTGCACGCGTATTGTATGTCATCTGCTACATGACTGGAGCCCGGTGTATGGCAACAGGCTCGCCCTCTGTCTCATTTAGGAATTAATATCGTCCGGTGAATTGTGGGTATTGTATTACATCTATGCCAGCCCCATCGGGGGAAAGGCGTGACGATAAGTATATATGTAAGCTAGGTACAGAGGCAATGAACGTTCCTATGACATCGACCCGTAAATTTGGGGCGTTGGAAACCAGCCAGCGAAGATTCGGGGAGTAATCACTCCCGTGTAGCAACCCGTTGAGTTGATTGCAGTATTTGCAGTGCAGAAAAATCGGGCAGACGCGAGACGTTAACACATGCTGAAAGATTGCTTAACATATCAAATGAAAACAGATGCTTTGCGTGTATTGTGTAGATCTAAACTGATTTTTTTTATCGTTATGCCTAAAAATAAACCATCAAGAGTTAATCCTGAAATAACGATTTCGTCTATTATTCCGAATTGGAACGATTATTCCTATTATGTTTGTTTAAATTCATAAAAAGAGCTTTTCTAGAGGGAAGAATATTTTTGCCTCTTTTTGTGTTTTTTATTTTTTGATTACTAATTGGGTTCCAATTAAGCTTATCAACAAGAATTGCCTTTGAATCAATGTTTTGTTTACTCATTTTATTTATTTATTTTATCAGTTATTAGGTATTGACATTGGTTCGAATTCAAACACTCGGATCGGATTGATTTATTTGCTCGATAACCTATTAATCATACGTTTCAATGAATGTTAATACATATTTGATGAATTGATCATCTTCGTTCCCGTACAGCCTTCCTTGTCTCACTGCTGAGTATTAGGCATCTCTGTTGTTGTGTGACCAGTCCCGACCAGGGCGCCTACCATGACATCTTATTGCCATGGTGGTCACGTTTTGTTTTCGACGCTATGCGACCATGATCCTTACTGCGGAGCAATACGATTCGCGGTCGCACAGTGTCTACATAGGAAATCATAGTAGGCCCCCTGGGGCTCTAGACAGCTTGCATTCGCTTTCAAACGATTCTATTTATATAATAGCTTACGCTCGAAATTGGATGAAATACGAACTAGGTATATGTTTATTGTCTCGTGAATTTATTATTAACTCGTCTAATCAGCAGCTAACCTTTGAGAGTTAGCGATTGTAAAAATAGAATAGCTTGGAAGCAATTGCAGCTTCTCTAGGGCCTCAGCGACTGAGACCAAATTATGTCCCGCGATGGTCTAATTACCGTAAACCAACCTCGCTTCGTTTGGCTATTTAGTAGTGTCTTTTAAATGATAAGTTATTAAACACTGACAACCAAAGTAACTGCCTTGTAGCCAAAACTGTGCGAATCAAGAAAATAAGCTCGGTAATCCTGTAATCAGTCGTCTTGGCGTTGTCAAATTATTGGCGCCGCCGAATTGGGTTGGAGCTGTGATTTGTCGTCGTTGAACTTATTTTTGTGAAGTACTGTGAAAAATCGATGTCATGCAGATAATCGACAAGCGATTCGGGCTCTTAAGTCGAAAATTAGACCAAACAGAGACCAAAACCATCAACAAAATCTAGCAAAATTGGGTTGACAGGATGCGCCCCAGCCAAGCCAGCCGAGGTATCCATTATATTTGGCCCACCCTATAAAATACTAACCAAAATAATTAGATACTCGTAATATACCAAGTCCACTATCTGCTTTTTAAAGACTACAGAGCATGATGAAGTTCTTCTTTCAACTTTTAACCAAGAAATGCAATAAAACTTGTACAAGTAGGTAAACGCCGCGTCATTGAATAAATAGTCCTATAGCAGCGACAGCAATACGTCTCCCAAGCGGAATACTTTGGAAACAAAACGAGTATGCGCTCCAATAAAACTTGACATTCCCATACAGATACAGATTGCACAGCGAGAGTTATAGCGCTCCCATGTTTCATGGGACGGTTTCCCATACAATTTCATAAAGGTTCCCATGTGTCAAGCTTTTATTTTTGTTTATTTTATTTCTTTCTCGGAATTGTAGCATTTGGTAGCGTTATACGTTGGGTCGCCCTCGTTCTTTAACTTTAATATGATTTTTCTTTTACTCAGGTTTGATTTTTCTTGTCTAGCTAGTCGAGAAAAATATTTTCTTTTACTTCTAGTTCTTGTTGTTCATATTATAAGCTTCCATCTTATTTAAGCTCAGAATAAATTACTTGTCGTGGAAACAGAATTCAAGCACCGGAAAATCTTAGGTAAATGTTGCCTTTTACATTTTAACTTCTAAATTTTAAGAAAAAATGTTTTTTCTCATTGATTATAATCGAGTAGCATTATGTAGATGCCGTCTGTTACCTTAATGATTACCATTAATCAGAGCGATACCTCCATCGCGCTAGCAATGAGGTCAAATGATCCATTGTTTTGGATCAAATTTAATTTATGATCGTTCGTTTTAATAGAAGCTTGATAGGATTTCAAAAATCATGCTTCGACAGCAAAGTATGCTAAAAGTGCTGTGATGTATGTATTATTGTAGCAGCGTCGTAAAATTAACTGACAAGCAAACACATGTCAGTTTTATGCTCCATGAAACACCAGCGTGAAGTGGCGGAGTGAGCACAAAAGACATCGTGTCTCGCTCAGGGAGCCCCAGGTGGCGCCTGTCGGGTAATGTCGCCATCAACCCGCCGTCGATGGTAAACCACCCATTGTTTCGGAGATGGCATATTGAATTTACCCATTTGGAACACATGCTGAGCGCTCGGAGATTTGAACGATGGCAAATTGAGACGTTGGCATCTGTTGCAGCTCGAAATACGCCTTGATATTGGAAATGTGGACAATGTTTCACGAAAATTTTCATAATACAGATTTTCGTGAAAAGCTTTGTGATAAAAAAATATTAGCTACTACTCCACTGTTGTTAGAGTTCCATGTTTCAGAGAACATAACACCTTTCCGCCCACACTTGCGTACAATTTACGACATATTATGCGACGTTATTCCCTCCTGCACACAACAGCCTATAAAACATAAGCCTCAAGCTTTGAACACCGCTTTGCCATGTAACGGTATACAAGACCTGGGGTAAACAGTAGGTTTACTGGCACGTCGCGTCGTACACGGTCTAATAAAGGCTCTAATACCCAACTTGCGGGACTGTGCACTCGACATGCTGTGTAATTCCCACGCCCCTGTGACGTTATTCCACGATACATGTACATATACGAAATAATCCAGAATGTACTTGCCTAACGTGGCACGAACGTTCGACTTTAAACTTTAAGTACCTGGATGTCCGAGCTTTGCTCGGTATTTTTTTTTTATTGTGTTTTTTGGAAAATAAACAATTGATTTTAGTCTAACCTCAAAGCAAACACTCATTGACTTCGTGTTACTTAACAACGCCATCTGCTGTTGTGTCGTTAAAGCAATTAGTTGCTCACAAAAAATAGTATTATTATTCGCCAATAGATGTCAGGAAGTCATATTTTTGTTATTTTTCTTCCAAGTTTATGTTTAAGTTGATTATCGATAAAACACGAAAAAAATGACATTTTCTAAAAATGATTCCTAGCTAGATCGATTTATCGCCCCCGAAACCCCCTATATACTAAATTGTATGAAAATCGTTGGAGCCGATTCCGAGATTCCAATTATATTATAACAAGAATTGCTCATTTAAAGATATAAGATTCAACGAAAGAAATCTAAATTTGCTAAAAATCCATATAAACCATCTCTGCCTTTGCAACGGAGTTTTCGGAGTCGATTAGCGATATCAGAAGTTGGGACTAACTTCGGAACTTCGGCTGTGTTATCGTGGCGTTTTTCGATATAAAGTGTCTCTATTTATTTATGATCCGCGATGAAAATAGAAGATATCGGCAAAGTTTCCAGCTAGGGTGATAGAAAATAATATCGTTTCGTCTCAATATGACCGTTACAGATATTGAGATACAGCGGCAACTAAGAAACCTTTTGATACGCAAATGATCAGAAAGTTTGTTAGATTAAACCCGCATCGATGGCAGTAAACTCTTCTCTACCCTAGTTTCATACTATCAATATTCCTCGTACTCGTTACGATACCGCTTTAGGTATATTGACCACGATAATCGGTAATAGTAGAATAGATGCTTCTGAGACTCCATTCAGGATATTGCGAAGGCAGATTCTGCTATCGTTCGTATTCTAAACTTGGCCGAAGTAGGATCGGTTCCGAATCTAAATTGCGATCTGGGGCTTGCAGCGTCTTGTTGTTTGTTACTGAAACGTTGTCTCGGAACTGATGACAAACAAAATCAGCAGTTGTATGATAAGGCGAGCGAGACTCGAGCTTTTCCTGTACTGACTGCAAATTTGTCGCAGTATCACGACAAAGCGCTTCTTTGTATTATTCAATTTTCATTATTTGTACTGTAAACATTTTCTCCTACAGTAAAAACTCAATTAACTTTTTACGAAGCATATGGACGTGACAGCAGAATATTTATGCGAGAGTAATTTAATTTTTTGTTCGCTTATTCTTGTTTTATGGGGGAAATGTACGTTCTACTCACATACGTCACTCTTAACAAAATATATATTCAATCTGAAGGTATTTTTCTTTTTTTGTGCAGGTTCCGGCAAATCGTATACGATGATGGGTGCGCCGGGGGCTGACGAGAGAGGCATCATCCCTCGGTTGTGCGACGCACTCTTTTACAGAATAGCAAAGCAGCAGAATCCACCTGCCCTCACATATAAGGTAAATATTAATTAGATGAGACATATAAAAGAGAAATTACGTGTTATAATTCTGTAATAAATATAGAGTAGATAAAAGTAATTTGTACGACACAAATTGTATTCTGGCCAGGATTATTCAGACCTGTAGATTATCTGCAACTCATTTTGCCGTATATTTATTGGAATAACATATCTTATATAAGCCATTTTGTGTTATTAACCACGACGATATTAATAATTAATTTACAAAATAATTATTTGCTCAGACCACGTTCACTAACAACGATAGGTAGCATCCCATTATCCTAAACTAATCCCTAAATCCTATAGTTGCGCCCTCGGCATTTGCGTCAATTAGAACAACATTTGATGTGGGCTTAGTATAGGTCTGATATAAAACCTAGTTAGGCTGGGCGACCTAAATACAAGGGCGAAAATCCCTCTTCCTTTATCGGAGCAGAAAGCTTGTTTTATAGCTCGCAAATCTCTTTATCGAAGGAAAGTGCCTACTTTGAAAATACATTGGTCAAAGTCTCAAAGACGTAGCCTTAAGTAATATTTTTTCAAGAAAATACAATGTTACAAGAGGTTAATAGCAGCGGATCTACTTATTTAATAACACACCTGAGTGCAAATTGCTTGTTGTCTAATCATAGTTAATAGGTAAGCCACTGCATTGAAGCCTCTACTGCAACCTCCATTGCCAGTTGGCAGCTTACTCGGTAATTCTGTAGACTGTAAACATTGTATTTTTTAATTGCATTGCTGTCTCTCTGAATGAGCCAAGCACGCTTGCTGCTATAACATTGGCTGTTTTGCTTCAGGTCGCAAATACAACGTAAAAGTTTCATGCATTGAAACCAAAGTACACTGATAACAAATAAAAACATACAGTCGAATTGAGAACCTACTCCTTTATTTGAAGACGGCTAAAACACATTCTAAAGGCTACACACACATTCTACGCAGAATGGCTAATTTTATAGGTGGTGTTCATATCTAATAAAACTAGTTGAGTAGCCAATACTGATTAATTATATTTAAGTACCTATTGTCTTACAATCACTTCCAAGTGTTTCCACCAACGTGTTTGATAACTTGGTGGGGACTTATAGAGCATCGCAATTCCTTCAGTGCGCTTGATTAGACGTATCGACTAATGTTGGCGAGGACGTGTGACATTCAAGCACGCTACGCGAGTTTTACGTTACTATTCGAGTCGCCGAGACCCATACGCGCTCATACTTAAGGCCTATGTAGTAAAGATTTACCTCATGCAACTATTTTCTCTCCAGGTGGAAGTCTCGTACATGGAAATATACAACGAGCGTGTACACGACCTCCTGGACCCGGAGACTTCGCGGCGGTCCCTCCGTGTGAGGGAGCACGTGGTCCTAGGGCCCTACGTCGACGGACTGTCGCAGCTCGCTGTCACTTCATATCAGGTAACTAAAATTGTATTAGTTTCATTGACAGACGTCCGTTTTCAAACTACGTCCCTAATTTTTTTTTGGACATTCTTACTTGTATGACCAAGGAATGGAAAAAATAGGAAGGTTTTAACTCAGGTCTCTTCATAAGTAAGAGACTAGGTTACGTCCACCATCGTCAACTTACAACCTTACGAGATGGTGGTCAAATAATATACAAAGTTAAAAGAAGCCAAGAAGTTCTCTGTAATACAAAAAAGGGTCAGAGTTCAATATCGTAAGAGAAACCTCCCAAAACTCACACCAAACGGCGCTAACTCTCCATAAGCCATCCAATCACCGCATCCCAACCAAACGACTCCCGCGGCCCATCGGTCTTTTGCCCTAATTCGAGGAGAGGTACCGTAAATATAAATCTCAAGTGTCTAAGTCCTCATTTAAGGCCTGCAGCGAAGATTACACTCAGCAAGGGTTCAAATCAACGAATAGTTAAACTGGTAGAGAAGAAATGTATTGAAGGCATATTGGGTGCAAAATAGGTTTAGGATACTACTCGTACTTACGACTGATTCGCGAATAATTTAATACGGCTATTTGAAACGGAATCGGACACTTTTTCACAAGTTGCGCATCGAAACCATTAGGCACTTTTCACTTAAAGCTTAACACAAATTTGTGTTTGAATATTGCGTCTCTAAAAAGCTGTTCTGCATGTTGTAAAGGCTAAAATACCGTCATTCGCAGTCCACCTGCCCTAAGCCCCGTATTTATTAGCTATCAGGACCCTAAGTTCCGCTTGAGAACGACGAGCTTTCATATAAATTATGTCTTAGTGTCTTTGGCTTTTTTGTCTTTTAGCGTTTGGTCTTTTTTCATTCTTCATTTAATGAGTAACTGTAATTAAGAACAGCTTGGTGGTAAATTATAATAATATAAGTATGAAATAAATTATGTTTTATAATGGCAGAGATTTTCACTTGTATATCGCTACTTAAGAGGGCCGCGACGTTCTGAAATTTCTATACAAACGCGATACTCAAATTTCTTGAAAACGTTTTGTTTGTCAGATTATGATGAAATTTAGCATGTACAATTAAATTAACAATATCTCCGCCCCTATGTTCTTGGTTTTTTTTAAAACGTTCTCAAGCGAAAATAGAGCTATGAAAAATATCCGCATTTTAAGGGGTCGCTTTTGACTGATTTATTCAATAGATAGAGAAAGCAAATCAAAAATTCCATTACATGGGGAGGTTGTCTACATCATCAGCTGTTAAATGAATCCATAATACAAGGGAAATTCTTAGTTACTTAAGAATGATTACAGAAGTGCAAAAGTCATAAAAAAAATTGAAATTGCACTTTGTCACTTTGTAGGTAACTTTAGAGGCTCGTCAGTATCATCACTCGCTCTCTTCGCTCGTCTTCATCTTCTAGAAGAAATGGCTATATAATACCTTAAGCCAATGCGAAGTTAGTCTAGGTCGCAGTTAGTTAGGTCGCCGGACTCTTAACTGCAGCCTGTAAGGCCTCATCTCCATGAGCGAGTGAATCTTTTTTTAAAAATAGATTATGCATCGAGGGAGTTAAGCAGTGTCTTACGTCACGAGCATTTATTGAACCCTGAACGTAACGAGGGATTTTAGAGTTAACTGTAATAGTTACAATATAACGCCCGAGTTATGTAGAGTCCTGAGTGAAGCGAGGGGTTCAAGCCGCCCAAGACGAAGATACTGCTTTATCCCAGATGTGAATACGCCGTTTTTTAGAGTTTTGGTTGGAAATCGAAAAGGAGGCGTCGTGACTTTTTAGGTACCTATTATTTTCTAAAACTTGTGATTCTTCGAGTGTTAGAGTGTAATAATGTTGGATTATTAACTTTAATCGGTTCGTTAGTGTGAGTAAATTGTACAAACATTGCGAAACGTGATTTAACGTGATCTCTACAAAACTGCATTTGAGAAGGGAGTGATTTATCGCCGCAATCACTTGGTTATCATTACAACTAGGAAGTACGTAATTGCAAAACACTGGCAAATGCCCACGACGCGACGTGCGGCGCCAAAAATGAGGAAAAAACAGCGCTTTTCGTTTTAAATTTTTTGCTGCGCTTTTTTTTATTTTCGAATAATTATTTTTACTATTTCCTTTTGCTAAAATTTTATTTTATCAGCTGTGCTTGAAAACTCCTTTGGGAGTTTCAAACAACTTTATCTCCCTTGCGAGGCAATGCCTTGCTTTACGCTAAGACTACGTGATATGTAATTGATCATTGTTGAGCAGGTGCTGTGAAAATTATATTATAGCCTTGCGCGCTTGGTCGCCATGTCTCTTGATGTTAAGCAACGATACGGCCTACGATGGAGCACGCTTGCCTAGGAGAAATCGATTCACTCCAGATTTCCAGACAATTTTTTTTAACTAATTTGAATTGCGACGATATGTAGGTACGCAATATTATCGTCGGCTTCGTGCCATGCATATAGAATATACACTCTTATAAAATGTGTCTCGATACGACGATCGAGTGCGTCGTATTGTCGTACTATCGCAATCGTTGAATGCGAGCAATATGTACAACGTATCGTTTGTGCGTCTGCCGCCAGACACGGCCGGCGCTATCGCTGCGAAACCGCGGCGAATAAAACTTTGTCTATCACCTATGAACTCTTTACTACAAGTCGGCGCGATGACGCGGCGAATCCGTAGCGAGACACGGTGATACGCTGACGAAATAATCGTCATTTCGTGGAGACTACCCGGCGATAGGAGCGCCGACTCGTTGCGATTCCCTCGTTCGTGGAGGTGAGGACTTATAATTATGCAATTAATATCCTTAAAGAGATTAAAATAAATCGCATTCTATTCTTAAACAAATTCAGAAGTTTTCGAAATGGTTCGAAATTTAATTGCAATCCTCTGTCCCTCATTACTCTCTCCGTTTTCGATTAAATTTTCATTCAAAAGCGTGAAATAATTTAAAAGTTTTCAAGTCGTGAATGTTTAACTGTAGCCCGGGCGTTATTGTCTTTCCTGTTAATATTTAAGCACAGTTTTTCAATACCATTGAGCATAAAGCGACGTATGCATTATTTATGAGAGAAAAAGCGCTGCCGAGGCTACATCCGAAGTTTTTATCAGGTTATCTCAGCTTATTCCGTAATTGTAGCTCTAGGAAAACGTCACAGCATCGAAGCGAAGCGTTTTAAAAATGTATCTGAAAGCACTTTTCTAGACTTTTTAACTGTTGTGTTGTGTCAACAAGCATGTTGAAAATGTTGCTGCTGTCCAGAGACGGAGGGTACCGCTTACTACTTACTACAAATCCAACTGTGTGATTGTTTGAGACTATTTTATCATCATGGCTTTGGTCGGTGGAGTAACTTCACCCCCACATGAAATAAGAAATAAGGTACTTCGAGTTTTTATCTGATCTTCTGAAAATCATTATCGATTAAAATTCAATCGCACGTTTCATGTTCAATATTCCTGATAACGCCAATGTCTCATTCCTTTAAATAAAGCGTCAATCATAAAGCAATTCGAATTTGAGTGCTGGCGGATAGGCCTGCTCCGTCCCTTCCGCCAACAGATTGGTCGTTACGGAAGGGTTCATTACTCGGGCTTAGTGCCGCTCAGGGGCTTTGCATTCCCATTGCTCGTCAATATTCCCCGCGCAGCCTTTCCAATCTACACAGCTTTAATTTAGCTTCATAAACAAGCATTATTTTTTTTAAATCAATTCAGTTTTAGTCTGGAACCTCTCAAAATATTCGGTTTTAACAGACAATTCCTGAGATTTTTATTAAAGTTGCCGAACCGAAATCACTCAGTATCAATAACGTCAACGTTTGAAGCCTATAAATCTAGACGCCTTTACGACGTCTGGGACGTTGCCTGGTGGGATTTATTGATCGTTCGACGTTTAATAATAATGCTTCGGTTTTATTATAAAGCTGTTTTGACAAGTCGCTCGACCGCTCGCACTCTTTCTGTAGTCGTAAGGAACCAAACCATAATCAAGTCAACTAGCTCTGAAGTTTTATACGTCAGTTTTTAGGTTCTTTGTTGTTTAAGAGGTTAAGATGCGCCAATGACATTTGGCATTCGACGCTCAGTTGGTTTTAGCGCCTCTAGTGATCAACGCTCGAAGCTTTTGAACATTGAGCTAGCATTTCTCAAAGACTAAACAAATTCAGACGAAACACCGTGAAAAAAATATTTTTGCCTAAAAATGAATGCCCTCTGTGATGTTATGCTTTATTGTAATGTTTTTTTACTAAATTATTTGAAGCCAACGGCGTTTTAAAGTTGAGCCTTTTAAGCAGCATGAACGCGGTAGTTTGTTTATATGTATAAATAGATTAAGTATGTACTCACAAATATCCCGCATCTAAAAGTTTTGATTCCCTTTGGTCGTGCGTGTAAAATCTAAAAACACAATCGTAGACCACGGACTCTCTGAAGTGTAAGATATCTTGGTCCCTCTCACTTTTATGATTTTTCAAACGAGAGAGACATTGACCAAAAAATATTTCGTGCGTAGGAATAGGGGAAATAATATAATATCGTAAGAATAGCCCTGGAGTGCTATTCTTGACGCGTGAGATGTTTCTTGGTCACTCTCACTATGACTTTTAAAACGAGAGAGACATTGATCAGAAAATATCTTTCGTAAGAATAGGGCTCCTGATGGGCATCCTAAGAGCTCCGGTACCAGGGATAAATTACTCAACCTATCCTAAACCAATGCTTACAACATTTCAAAAATCTCATAACAAAAAACATATTTACTAGGACTAGCAGAGCTGTTCAATCGACGGCCCGCTTAAAAAATGTATTCTATGAGTTGGTAGTACTAAACTAATCTGTTTTACAAAATCAGCAGGTAGTATAAAAATGACTAAAATGGTTGAAAATATAGTGGACCTAGAACTTACAACCTCATTATTATCTCGATAGTTTCTTGCCTGATTTTGCTGAAATGTTCCTACTTGAAGTTAAAAACGCGTTTGTATTTAATATCTTTTTCATCACTCTCACTCGTAAAAAGGACTTTATTAGATCAGTTTTAGCTCATAATCCGAGCTATTAAGCACGTCTGCTGTTACTTTACCATTATCGCACTAGTAACTAAACTAGACTTTTTTTTAAATAAATCAACAAAAGTTTTTTTTTTACTTTTCTTAAATTCTTGATTTAAAGTATCATAACTACGTAATAACAGTAAATAAACATTATTTTTTTATCAAAATATTGACAATTAATTAGGTATGATAATTTAAACAAAGTATTCGCTTTATTATTATGCCTAGGAAAATTTTGATAAGTGGAAAATCAGCAAATGCGCATACATTTTCAGAAAAATGTATTGACTAATGCAAGTCTGTGTTTTTTCCCCTCGCATGTGTGATGAAAAAGTCACATGAAACGCGTGTGCGTTAATAATTACACTATTGGCTCCATTAGTGGGCTCGCATACGGCTCGCGCTATAATACCGCTTCGAGTGTAATGATCTTAGCACAAAAGTGTCATAATTTACGATATAAAAAACTACACTTTGACTTAATTTTGTTTACTTAATTATTTTTAGTAAACTGATTTTCAATAAAAGTCAAGTTAGAAGATGTTTTAAGTGATCATTGAAACAAAATTAAAGCGACTTCCAAACCACAAATAAGCACTAATATCAATTAATATAATTATTATAAGCGCTACCCATCTATTTGAAGTCGGTGCCAGCCAAGTCTTATAGGTAGAAGAAGATGGATACTACTTACAAGTATCAACCTAATTACTACATATACATAGTATCTATATACTACCTACTTGGCTTGGCTGGTTCCGAGTAGTAGGTAATTCCTACTGAACATTCAGACTGAAATATTTGGCATAGTACGAGTAACTCCTAGTACTTCTACCTATTACCAACAAGTATATAACCTACTTACTACACAAATTGTAACTATCTACTCCATATTAGACTTGGCTACCTATTAGATTTAGCTTGGAGGTCGAGTTAACGGCTTACCTACCCGCTACCCTTGCCATAGACACCTGTCTGAGCGTGACGTTTTTATCGGACAGTGCCAGCCAAACCCAGTATAAAGACAATTGCCAATGCCAACTAGATAACTGTTGCCCGTACCATGGTCTGGCAATATGATGATGGTAGAGAGAAGGGTGCAGGTTCGGAGTGGGACCTGTGAATGACAAATACAAGAAACTAACGGTACGAGCTTTTTTTTATCTACGCGTACGAAATTGTGAGCAACAGCTAGTAGTTAATATAGTAAAAAAATCCTCTCTAGCTGGACTAAAGGGGTCTTAGATTGGATATTGAAAAACCTTTTGTAGCTGAAATACATGCTTACATTTTAGCAAACACCAAAAAAATAATCAAAATAAACCGAGAATCAAAAAATATCAATAAATCAAATGCTTTGAAGGCAGTAATCGCTCAGATTAACACATCCTTAATCTAACACATGAAAATCAAATGTTGGTTTTATAGATGAAACATAAATTCGAGTGAAGCTTGCAGTTGGGAGTTTCCAAGCAAAGAGGTTAACATTGAATGAAAACTCAGAATAAGCACTGTAAGAAGAGTTTATTTGAAAATTGAACTAGCTACCAAGAAAAAAATACGAGTACGTGCTCCACGAGCTGCACGAAATTTAAAAAAAAAGACTGTACTTTACTAGTACCTTTTTATTAGTTATGAGAGAGTATAATATTAGACAGTATTTTTAGAAGAGGATTCGCTTCTAGGATAAAGCAGTGTTTTTGTCTTGGGCGGCTTGAACCCCTCGCTGCCCTCAGGACTCATCTTCCCTTGCTGCGCTCGGGAGTTAACTCTAGATTCCCTCGTTACGCTCAAGGTACAATAAGCCACCCGCGACGTAAGGCACTGCTTTGTGCCCTCGGTACATAATTTACTATTGTTACTCTTTATTCACAAAAAGGTGAATTTAGAAGCGAGACCTGTTTGCTTTTCTCCAATCAAGTCTATCAATTGTTTGGCGCAACCAAATCCATTGTGTCTTGATATTTCCTTCAATTTTACGAAGAAGAAGCTAATGTTATAATACGCCAATAACTTTTGTCTTTCTGTTCTTGTTCTGCTTCTTCTTCGACGATGAGATTCGGCAATGAAGACTGATATTGTTGTTCCTAAAAACAATATTAAATAATAATTAATTTGCAACCATACTAAGTCCCAACGCTCGTATCAATAATTTATTTATGTACATTGTGTACACAAAAAAAAAATATTACCAGTTTATTCGAAGGTGAAAAAGTCCCTGTTCCTCGGATGCTCTGATACCCTTCGGCTGATTTTGAACTAGACATCTGTAGATAAAAATATAGGATAAGTTTTTAGTATTTTTATTAACTGAAACGGAAGTTCTTCACTCGCGCTTCGCGCTCGCTAAGTGAATGGTTGTACTGGCGTTACGCATGCCCATAGCAGTTCAGCGCCACTCTGATTATAAGTAGTGGCTCTATGAGCAACGTCTCACAAATTACATATCTCCGCTATTTTTAAATAAAACCTAAATTTACAAAATTTCACAAATATCGGTTGAGAAATGCGATCTGTAGAGGAAAACAATCGGACATCCGTGCAATCAGACGCTGGACGCCGGACATACAATAACTTCAGCAATAGCATTTCCATTTGGCATAGCTCTGACTATGCAGTATGCTTGTCACCCTAATAATATAAGATAAATGTCTTTTAACTCACCTTAGTTCAGTACTCGCATTTGTTGTTGGCTGAACGCTTGTGTTTAAACATTGATAATTTCATTGATCTCTGTTTCTGAAAAAATGAAATAGAGCAATTTAAAGATCTCGTCTCGTTTGTCTCTTTCCATGATACCATAAAATATAAAACAATTACCAATCTATAATCCCAGTTTAAAATATATTATTATTCTAGTCTTCATGCAATAGAGACTAGATTAAAATAACTATTAAGACTAGATGCAGGTTGGTATCAGTTACCAAAGAAATTGTTGTATTTAATAAATATAAATAAATAACAATACATACAATAGTGACTTTGTGAGCTGGAGATCTCGTGACCGATATCTGTCCGATTTGAAAATGTCACATGTATTTTATACCCAAATAAATTATTTGTATTTGTATTTTCCTCCTCTACAGGTCACACTCCTCAACCGATTCTCGTGAAATTTTGTGAGCAGGTTTGACAATTATATAAATTTTTGTTTTGACTCGGAACAAAAATTTTTTTGGAAATTTTCCAATAACCGCCTAGACAAGAAAATTCTTTTTAAATATCGGACTTACTCACAAAGTTTCAAGAGAATAGGTTAAGAAATGTGACCTGTAGATTAAGACAGGTCTGGACAGAGATCCGGACAGAAATCCAGACAGAATTCGGACATACGAAAGCATTTTTGTCGAATCTGAAGCATAGACGCTTCGCTCGCTAACGATCTCTCGCTCGGTTATTGTTGTAAGAAAATGTAATAACTTTTCTTTCGAATTGAACGGCCATAACTCGGAACACTACTTTCTGAATGCAAATGCTTGACTTTTTGTATTAAATACTATTTTTTACAAAAAAATACTTTATTTTGATCAAAGTGACTGATCAGAGTGTTAGTAAGCATATTCTTTCAAATAAAAAATAAATGACGAAGTTATGCTGCAACAAACATTTAGTAAAATTTATACAATGTAATTGAGTGCGTCCTAATTTTTGAAGTCGGTTAACAAACCAGGATAAGTTAGAAAAATATGCTCACTACACTGCTAAAAATAATAATGTATTGCGGACCGTGGTTGGTCAGCTATCACATAAAAATGTGATTGTTTCTAGTTTAGGTAGGTTAGTTTAGGAAATGTGCTATACCAAAAACAAAAATTAGTATTAGTCATTTACATCGTTCGCACGCAACAACCGCTTTCCGATATTGACATCGTAAGTACACATAATAATTATCATTATTTTATTTTTACCCGATTGTTCAAGAAAGATTATTTATTATTATTAACTATAGAATACTCCCCATTTCTATGTTATTAACTAGGTGTTGGGGCATCAGCAAGTATGCCACAGCTTCAATTTGAAATGGCTTATTTTGACCTTAGTATAATTTTTGTGAATAATTGAATCAAATGAAATCACGAGAAAAAAAACAGCTGTTTCATACAAAAAGCTCATAGATCGTCGACAAAATGTAAGCAGATGCTTTTTTCCCCGATTTAATTTATAAATAAAAAAGTAAAAAAAGTAATCGTTGTTTATAATGAAGAGTACAATGACCCCCGTTTGGCTTAGTACACCCTATACCGATAACCCTGTGCAATGTACAAATATGATACATATAGGTACATTTGTACATAACAAAACAAAAACACAGTTCTGACAAGTCTTGCACTTGGATAATTATCATGAGCAACATGTACAATGGGGCCCGTGCCGTGACGTGATGATTGTAGTACAGCACGACGCTGCGCGACCGCGGCTCGTATCACAGCAAAATAAGGTTCATGGTCGCACAGCGTCGGCGGGTAAATCCAACAATCATCGCAATTAGAAAGCCCTGAGAGTTAACATAGGTCGGAGGACTAAAAACTCAGACACTAGGGTTAGTCACTTCAGTCTACACAATAAGAACAAACGGGTAAAAATATTCAAGTGGTAATTAAATATTAATAGGTAGGTAGGTACTTACCACTTAGCTAGTTGGAGTCCAATTTTTTTCTTACGCCTAGCTGCCTTGGTGACATCTCCCATTTTCATCGGATCAACCTTCTGTACCCTCTACTCACAACGCGATCAATTATTGTCCAAATATTTTCACTAGTAGTAAAGTCACTAAAAACTTATCAAATGTCTTGAAAAACTACTTTTTTTGATTGTCTCTGGATAATTAAGCACTGTTTAATTGATGATTTGCGTACAAATAGAAAAAAAGTGCGAAAATATTTTTCGGCAAGGCGAGTACGTCCATCCTTCGTGAGGCGCTAGCGCCGACTGGCCCGTCCCCCGCAAAGGAGCTCGCGGGTGTCAGTGGTCACGTGATCTGACGAAATACTTCAAAATAACACAAAATATTACTAAACTAACTCAATTTTAGCTCTAAAAATATGGTAAAAGAACGATCAATCATATTTTTAAATTTCCTATCCGAAGGTGTAAAAATATATAGTAACGTAATCTCCGAAAGCACGGTATTGCACGCCATGAGAACGAAAACAACGTCCATTTAATATTTTTTTACTCGCAATCTAGTAAGTAATATAATATTTTAATCAGACTAATTAATAGGTAACAGAATGATCTTATTGGTGATATTTTTTTCATATCGGTAGGGTCCGTAGCTTCTTCACTATTACGAGTTGAATAGACGCATTTGGCGAATATTCAAGGCTTAAGGGGTTAAGATGCGCCAATGACATTTGGCATTCGGCGCTCAGCTGGTTTTAGCGCCTCTAGTGATCAACGCTCGAAGCTTTTGAACATTGAGCTAGCATTTCTCAAAGACAAACAAATTCAGACGAAACACCGTGAAAAAAATATTTTTGCCTAAAAATGAAAGCCCTCTGTGATGTTATGCTTTATTGTAATGTTTTTTTACTAAATTATTTGAAGCCAACGGCGTTTTAAAGTTGAGCGTTATAAGCAGCATGAGCGCGGTAGTTTGTTTATAAGTATAGGTAGATTAAGTATGTACTCACAAATATCCCGCATCTAAAGGTTTTGATTCCCTTTGGTCGTGCGTGTAAAATCTAAAAAAACAATCGTAGACCACGGACTCTCTGAAGTGTGAGATATTATCTTGGTCCCTCTCACTTTTATGATTTTTCAAACGAGAGAGACATTGACCAAAAAATATCTCGTGCGTAGGAATAGGGGAAATAATATGATATCGTAAGAATGGCCCTGGAGGGCTATTCTTGACGCGTGAGATGTTTCTTGGTCACTCTCACTATGACTTTTAAAACGAGAGAGACATTGATCAGAAAATATCTTTCGTAAGAATAGGGCTCCTGATGGGCATCCTAAGAACTCCGGTACCAGGGATAAATTACTCAACCTATCCTAAACCAATGCTTACAACATTTCAAAAATCTCATAACAAAAAACATATTTACTAGGACTAGCAGAGCTGTTCAATCGACGGCCCGCTTAAAAAATGTATTCTACGAGTTGGTAGTACTAATCTGTTTTACATAATCAGCAGGTAGTATAAAAATGACTAAAATGATTGAAAACATAGTGGACCTAGAACTTACAACCTCATTATTATCTCGATAGTTTCTTGCCTGATTTTGCTGACAATTATGTTCCTACTCGAAGTTAAAAACGCGTTTGTGTTTAATATCTTTTCATCACTCTCACTCGTAAAAAGGACTTTATTACATCAGTTTTAGATCATAATCCGAGCTATTAAGCACGTGTGCTGTTACTTTACCATTATCGCACTAGTAACTAAACTAGACTTTTTTTTAAATAAATCAACAAGAGTTTTTTCTTACTTTTCTTAAATTCTTGATTTAAAGTATCATAACTACGTAATAACAGTAAATAAACATTATTTTTTTTTCAAAATATTGACAATTAATTAGGTATGATAATTTAAACAAAGTACTCGCTTTATTATTATGCCTAGTAAAATTTTGATAAGTGGAAAAGCAGCAAAATGCGCATACATTTTCAGAAAAATGTATTGACTAATGCAAGTCTGTGTTTTTTCCCCTCGCATGTGTGATGAAAAACGTCACATGAAACGCGTGTGCGTTAATAATTTACACTATTGGCTCCATTAGTGGGCTCGCATACGGCTCGCGCTATAATACCGCCTCGAGTGTAATAATCTTAGCACAAAAGTGTCATAATTTACGATATAAAAAACTACACTTTGACTTAATTTTGTTTACTTAATTTTTTTAGTAAACTGATTTTCAATAAAAGTCAAGTTAGAAGATGTTTTAAGTGATCATTGTAACAAAATTAAAGCGACTTCCAAACCACAAATAAGCACTAATATTAATTAATATAATTATTATAAGCGCTACCCATCTATTTGAAGTCGGTGCCAGCCAAGTCTTATAGGTAGAAGAAGAAGGATACTACTTACAAGTATCTACCTAATTACTACATATACATAGTATCTATATACTGCCTACTTGGCTTGGCTGGTTCCGAGTAGTAGGTAATTCCTACTAAACATTCAGACTGAAATATTTGGCATAGTACGAGTAACTCCTAGTACTTCTACCTATTACCAACAAGTATATAACCTACTTACTACACAAATTGTAACTATCTACTCCATATTAGACTTGGCTACCTATTAGATTTAGCTTGGAGGCCGAGTTAACGGCTTACCTACCCGCTACCCTTGCCATAGACACCTGTCTGAGCGTGACGTTTTAATCGGACAGTGCCAGCCAAACCCAGTATAAAGACAATTGCCAATGCCAACTAGATAACTGTTGCCCGTACCATGGTCTGGCAATATGATGATGGTAGAGAGAAGGGTGCAGGTTCGGAGTGGGACCTGTGAATGACAAATACAAGAAACTAACGGAACGAGCTTTTTTTTTATCTACGCGTACGAAATCGTGAGCAACAGCTAGTAGTTAATATAGTAAAAAAATCCTCTCTAGCTGGACTAAAGGGGTCTTAGATTGGATATTGAAAAACCTTTTGTAGCTGAAATACATGTATAGTGCTTAGATTTTAGCAAACACCAAAAAAATAATCAAAATAAACCGAGAATCAAAAAATATCAATAAATCAAATGCTTTAAAGGCAGTAATCGCTCAGATTAACACATCCTTAATCTAACACATGAAAATCAAATGTTGGTTTAATAGATGAAACATAAATTCGAGCGAAGCTTGCAGTTGGGAGTTTCCAAGCAAAGAGATTAACATTGAATGAAAACTCAGAATAAGCACTGTAAGAAGAGTTTATTTGAAAATTGAACTAGCTACCAAGAAAAAAATACGAGCACGTGCTCCTCGAGCTGCACGAAATTTAAAATAAAAGACTGTACCTTACTAGTACCTTTTTATTAGTTATGAGAGAGTATAATATTAGACAGTATTTTTAGAAGAGGATTCGCTTCTAGGATAAAGCAGTGTTTTTGTCTTGGGCGGCTTGAACCCCTCGCTGCCCTCAGGACTCATCTTCCCTTGCTGCGCTCGGGAGTTAACTCTAGATTCCCTCGTTACGCTCAAGGTACAATAAGCCGCCCGCGACGTAAGGCACTGCTTTGTGCCCTCGGTACATAATTTACTATTGTTACTCTTTATTCACAAAAAGGTGAATTTAGAAGCAAGACCTGTTTGCTTTTCTCCAATCAAGTCTATCGATTGTTTGGCGCAACCAAAACCATTGGGTCTTGATATTTCCTTAAATTTTACGAAGAAGAAGCTAATGTTATAATACGCCAATAACTTTTGTCTTTCTGTTCTTGTTCTGCTTCTTCTTCGACGATGAGATTCGGCAATGAAGACTGATATTGTTGTTCCTAAAAACAATATTAAATAATAATTAATTTGCAACCATACTAAGTCCCAACGCTCGTATCAATAATTTATTTATGTACATTGTGTACACAAAAAAAAAATGATTACCAGTTTATTCGAAGGTGAAAAAGTCCCTGTTCCTCGGATGCTCTGATAACTTTCGGATGATTTTGAACTAGGCATCCGTAGATAAAAATATAGGATAAGTTTTTAGTACTGAAACGGAAGTTTTTCACTCGCGCTTCGCGCTCGCTAAGTGAATGGTTGTACTGGCGTCACGCATGCCCATAGCAGTTCAGCGCCACTCTGATTATAAGTAGTGGCTCTATGAGCAACGTCTCACAAATTACATATCTCCGCTATTTTAAATAAAACCTAAATTTACAAAATTTCACAAATATCGGTTGAGAAATGCGATCTGTAGTGGAAAACAATCGGACATCCGTGCAATCAGACGCTGGACGCCGGACATACGATAACTTTAGCAATAGCATTTCCACTTGGCATAGCTCTGACTATGCAATATGCTTGTCACCCTAATAATATAAGATGTTAAATGTCTTTTAACTCACCTTAGTTCAGTACTTGCATTTTTTGTTGGCTGAACGCTTGTGTTTAAACTTTGATAATTTCGTTGATCTCTGTTTCTGAAAAAATGAAATAGAGCAATTTAAAGATATTAATTACACAATATTCATATTACTCAAAGCGTCTCGTTTGTCTCTTTCCATGATACCATAAAATATAAAACAATAACCAATTTATAATCCCAGTTTAAAATATATTACTATTCTAGTCTTCATGCAATAGAGACTAGATTAAAATAACTATTAAGACTAGATGCAGGTTGGTATCAGTTACCAAAGAAATTGTTGTATTTAATAAATATAAATAAATAACAATACATACAATAGTGACTCTGTGAGCTGGAGATCTCGTGACCGATGTCTGTCCGATTTGAAATTGTCACATGTATTTTATACCCAAATAAATTATTTGTATTTGTATTTGTCCTCCTCTACAGGTCACACTCCTCAACCGATTCTCGTGAAATTTTGTGAGCGGGTTTGACAATTATATAAATTTTTGTTTTGACTCGGATCAAAAAGTTTTTTGGAAATTTTCCAATTATGCAGATATATCCTTTTTTAAATCACATCTCTGCCATATTGAAAAATTTCCAATAACCGCCTAGACACGAAAATTCTTTTTAAATATCGGACTTACTCACAAAGTTTCAAGAGAATAGGTTAAGAAATGCGACCTGTAGATTAAGACAGGTCTGGGCAAAGATCCGGACAGAAATCCAGACGGAATTCGGAAATACGAAAGCATTTTCGTCGAATCTGAAGCATAGACGCTTCGCTCGCTAACGATCTCTCGCTCGGTTATTGTTGTAAGAAAATGTAATAACTTTTCTTTCGAATTCAATGGCCATAACTCGGAACACTACTTTCTGAATGCAAATGCTTGAATTTTTGTATTAAATACTATTTTTTACAAAAAAATACTTTATTTTGATCAAAGTGACTGATCAGAGTGTTAGTAAGCATATTCTTTCAAATAAAAAATAAATGACGAAGTTATGCTGCAACAAACATTTCGTAAAATTTATACAATGTAATTGAGTGCGTCCTAATTTTTGAAGTCGGTTAACAAACCAGGATAAGTTAGAAAAATATGCTCACTACACTGCTAAAAATAATAATGTATTGCGGACCGTGGTTGGTCAGCTATAACATAAAAATGTGATTGTTTCTAGTTTAGGTAGGTTAGTTTAGGAAATGTGCTATACCAAAAACAAAAAATAGTATTAGTCATTTACACCGTTCGCACGCAACGACCGCTTTCCGATATTGACATCGTAAGTACACATAATAATTATCATTATTTTATTTTTACCCGATTGTTCAAGAAGGATTATTTATTATTATTAACTATAGAATACTCCCCATTTCTATGTTATTAACTAGGTGTTGGGGCATCAGCAAGTATGCCACAGTTTCAATTTGAAATGGCTTAGGTATATTAACCTTAGTATAATTTTTGTGAATAATTGAATCAAATGAAATCACGAGAAAAAAAACAGCTGTTTCATACAGAAAGCTCATCGATCGTCGACAAAATGTAAGCAGATGCTTTTTTCCCCGATTTATATTAGAAATAAAAAAGTTTAAAAAGTAATCGTTGTTTATAATGAAGAGTACAATGACCCCCGTTTGGCTTAGTACACCCTATACCGATAACCCTGTGCAATGTACTAATATGACACATATAGGTACATTTGTACATAACAAGAAAAAAAGCACAGTTCTGACAAGTCTTGCACTTGGATAATTATCATGAGCAACATGTACAATGGGGCCCGTGCCGTGGCGTGATGATTGTAGTACAGCACGACGCTGCGCGACCGCGGCTCGTATCACAGCAAAATAAGGTTCATGGTCGCACAGCGTCGGCGGCTAAATCCAACAATCATCGCAATAAGGTGTAATGGACGGTGAAGCCCTGAGAGTTAACATAGGTCGGAGGACACGTCTGTAGTTTTCTATTAAGTATTTTTATCAGGAAAACAAACGTCAGACCGAATCATATGCCACTAAAAACTCAGACACTAGGGTTAGTCACTTCAGTCTACACAATAAGAACAAACGGGTAAAAATATTTATGTGGTAATTAAATATTAATAGGTAGGTAGGTACTTACCACTTAGCTACCTAGTTGGAGTCCAATTTTTTTGTTACGCCTAGCTGCCTTGGTGACATCTCCCATTTTCATCGGATCAACCTTCTGTACCCTCTACTCACAACGCGATCAATTATTGTCCAAATATTTTCACTAGTAGTAAAGTCACTAAAAACTTATCAAATGTCTTGAAAAACTACTTTTTTTGATTGTCTCTGGATAATTAAGCACTGTTTAATTGATGATTTACGTACAAATAGAAAAAAAATGCGAAAATATTTTTCGGCAAGGCGAGTACGTCCTTCCTTCGTGAGGCGCTGGCGCCGACTGGCCCGTCCCCCGCAAAGGAGCTCGCGGGTGTCAGTGGTCACGTGATCTGACGAAATACTTCAAAATAACACAAAATATTACTAAACTAACTCAATTTTAGCTCTAAAAATATGGTAAAAGGACGATCAATCATATTTTTAATTTCCTATCCGAAGGTGTAAAAATATATAGTAACGTAATCTCCGTAAGCACGGTATTGCACGCCATGAGAACGAAAACAACGTTCATTTAATATTTTTTTACTCGCTATCTAGTAAGTAATATAATATTTTAATAAGGCTAATTAATAGGTAACAGAATGATCTTATTGGTGATATTTTTTTCATATCGGTAGGGTCCGTAGCTTCTTCACTATTACGAGTTGAATAGACGCATTTGGCGAATATTCAAGGCTTAATGTGTTAGGGAAAAACATCTGATGTTGTTGTGATCTACACTATCTCCTTGACTTTATTTAAGATTCGGATAAGGTTCAACCATGTTATAAAGAATGTATTAATGTAGTTATGATAATTTTACAAACAGACAGAGCTATTGTCGCATTGTTTATTAGAGTGATTATGTGTGACTATTGACTATTCTTTAAACTGGTGTAATGAATCTTAAAACCTGAAGCGCTCGTGCTCAAAGTCAGTCCCGTAGTCTAAGTCATAAATCAGTCGTGCAGTTAATAACTGCAGCGGGGTCAGCGGCGGGCAACGTCGCGTTTAATTTTTAATCTATTTAGTAATGGTTCGATGACTTCCTCAGTGTGCAATTTTTACGCTATTAAAACTGATGATAAGATCAGCTATATATTTGTCTCTAGCGTGGTCTACTATCTTCTACTACTATCTTAATTGATCATCATTTTTTTTAACAGCTGGTCAACGCAGACTTTTATAACATAGCATATTCATTCTTATCATATATAGTGTAATATTTTCGGCAAAATGCCATTGTTTGCCTTCGGTATTCCATCTTTATGCTTGTTTATATCACATAACTGAGAGATAAATAGAGAAAAAATGTATCAAAACCGACTGAATTTCAATTCGGATACTGAATAGCTACGAAGTTCCTCCCGACTCATTTATTCTGTATTGTCGCCGAAATTCGCGTAATGGCCCATTCAGCACGGCTCATTGTTGTCGCTCGATGGCAGATGCTGTTTGTGTGGTGTACTGAAATTCGAAAACGGCATAACAATCTCGGAGAATTACATTCTGACAAAGGCTTATTGATGTGCTACTTACCTGGATTTACTTCTAACTTTCTTCGGAAAATTAAACTTTTCAAAGAAAACGATTCGATAGACACTTAAACATGTTATTCGTGCTAATTACGACATATTACAATAGACAATAATATAAATAGACAATACCTAAACAATACTACGTGACTGGAGACCTCCGGATCGATGTCTGTTCTCCTCTACAGGTTGCATTTCTCAACCGATTCTCGTGAAATTGTGTGGGCAGGTTCGATAATTATACAGATATTTTGTTGTCCATCCAGTTGTTGGAAATTCTTCAAAATGGCGATGATATGTTTTATTTTATTTTTATTTCTATATACATATAATTATCGAACCTATTTACAAATTTTCAAGAGAATCGGCGACAAAATGTGACCTTTAGAGGAAGACAAAGACCGGGATAGAATCCCAACTTACGAAAGCCTTTTTGTCGAATCTTAAGCAGAGACGCTTCGCACGGTCGATTAATAAAACTGTTTATAGTAAATTTTTTAATTTTTAATTTTAATTTTATTTTGTTTTGCTCCGTAACATAGGTTTTCATGTAGTCGGTGCCTATAACTGTGTTAGCATTTAGTTTTTGATTTTGTTGTCTACGTATTTTATGAGAATGTTTTAATGTATAACATGTTGGTACCCTAATAAATAAATAAAAAAAAATCTTTTCCAATTTCCAGTCACACTATTACCGTTTTGTGAACGATTTGCTAACAAACTGAGTCTCCTAATCGTTAAATAAGCAGATCGAGATGAAAGAAACAAATAGTGTTTTCAAACAAATGTATCTGTGCCACTGTTTGCCAGCGCTTTCCAAATATTCCACGTTCGCCTACTGCAGTGATCTATCTACGTGTTTAATATTAATAAAATCGTGAACGTGATGGATCGCCCCCCGTTTGCGCTTGAAAGGTTTTTGTTTACTTTATTTAGGTGCAAAGTATACATGCCCATGTTCATGAATTGCAAAAATGGTTCCAGGTATACTAACAAAGTGATGAATTCGCAAGATCCATTCTATCTTAAAGAAAATGATTGCCGATGCTTTGCTTAATATATTTTACTAGCAGCGCATCGAGATTTTGTCCGTGACTATTAAACGTTTCCGCATTTTCAGAGATAACCGATGTAACATATTTTATGACCGTCTCATGACTGCCCAATACAGTTGTTCATACGTCATCAAAAGCAGATCAGCCATTTAGTCAAAAAATATTATTATTTTTGCCTCAAGTGTCCCACTGCATGGCAAGTGTCTCCCTTACCTAACTTATTGCCTTTTTTTTTTAATAAAAAAAGAAGTGAAAATAAGGACGATATACAGGCTTGAGATAGAGAGATAGACCTACAGTTACTTTTCCAATTAAATTTTGCTGACCGCGGATGATCGATTGTCACCACATAACCTCTAGCACCAGTACATCATTTATTTCCAGCGAACGCAATCATTTTCCCTACATTTTCTGACCTCTCATCGCCCCGACGCGACGATTATATTATCAGGTTGCGAGCGACGGATGGTTTTCCTTGTTTATCTTTGCTAATATAATTTGGCCCGTTGATTTATTAAATTTCCCGTTTGGGAATGGGATACTTTTTACTTATTTGTTTGGCTTACAAAAATACTTTCCTATTTTTTGAATCGTAAACTATAGTTATTGATAGAACAGGAAAACGAAACGAAATAACACACTTTCGGTCAGTAAATTCTCCAATAAATTCTCCAAACATAAAAGCAAATTCAGCAAGAAATCGTTCACTTTGATTCCCGAGCTTTTTTTCACTCTCGAGTTTGGAACAATGAAAGGGCTTAATGCTTTTTACCGAAATTTCTTTGTTTTGCCGTTTGTTACCCGTCACTCAATCCTGGAGGTATCTGCGATCTCTATATACGACCTTGAACCTTGTAGACCAATGGATCTATTTTAAAGCCTTTTTCACTCACAATGCCTGATCCGATCACTTGATAAAACTCTAGAACAAAGCTTTGAAATAATCGCGAAGGTAATGCAATACCAATGCGTCATAACTCAAAATTCATAAATGTCATAAACTGACGTCATAAAGTAAGTAGGTCATAAACTGACGGCGTGCTATCATTGTGATAATTGTGTTATTTTGCAGTGGAAATCCATCCAAACAGACACGCGTGCGTGCCTAGGTTGCAGAGAACGTATGTATGTACCGAGTGATGTGGTCGGATCGAATATGCGTTCCAGCCACATCACTTTATCACATCGCCCGCTGTGGGTGATCGCTTTAATGTAATTTTACAAAGTAATTACCTTTTAAAAGCGGACAGGCTGAACTAGTTTCGTTCCCACCTTCGTCAGCTGTCGCTTCTATTTAGCATTTTGAGGCACGAGGGAGGATCCTAATTTAAAAACTCTTCTAAATTAGATCCCTCCAATTTGACGAGGATTTTCCTAAACAGATTTTCAGTATTCTTTAAATCAAAAATAAAAAATGCGGTAAAAGGCAGGCAAGGCCAACAAACGAACCGTTCTACATAAACATTTCACTAATCAAATTTGGGATTGAAACAGTAAAAGCTAAAATAAACTTGGCCGTTTTCTTGCCTAACAAAAACACATGGTGCCTTACTTCTAATAAATAAAAGGCTTTTTGTCCATACTTACGGGAAAATTGGTACGTATATTATATTTGTTGGGTTGCTATATTAGGTTACTACGCAGGTTCGAAAAGTGGTTAATAATCCAGTATTTTATCGTATTGAATGATTCATTCATATACATTGGATATTGGATATTATCTTCTTAATATATATATAAATTACGTGTCATGTTGTTTGTCTGCTATAGACTTTTCAATCGCACAATTTGCATACCGTGTGCAGTTCGATCTAACTTAACAGATAGGATAGCTTATATATTTTATATATACATATAAATATATATATATATATTGTATTAATCCACTTGAAGCAAATCGGGAAAGTAAAAAAACTTGAACGATGGGTACCTCATGAATTGAGTGAATCGAACTTGCAAACACGGGTCGACTGCTGTGTTACTTTGCTCAACCGACACAATAATGAAGGGATTTTAAATCGAATCATTACTTGTGATGAAAAGTGGATATTGTACGATAATCGAAAGCGCTCATCGCAATGGCTGAACCCTGGAGACCCAGCCAAATCCTGCCCTAAACGAAAATTGACTCAGAAAAAGTTACTTGTAAGTGTTTGGTGGACTAGCGCCGGTGTCGTTCACTACAGCTTTCTTAAATCTGGCCAAACGATTACGGCAGATATCTATTGTCAGCAACTGGAAACCATGAAGGAAGAACTAGCTGTTAAACAACCGAGATTGGTCAATCGCTCTAGGCCACTGCTGCTTCACGACAACGCAAGACCACACACTGCACAACAAACAGCCACTAAGTTAGCTGAGCTACAATTGGAATGTTTGCGACATCCACCGTACTCCCTGGACCTTGCTCCAACAGATTACCATTTCTTCCGGAATTTGGACAACTTCTTACAAGGAAAAAAATTCCACTCCGATGCAGCAGTCCAAACCGCCTTCAAAGAGTTTATTGATTCTCGCTCCCATGGTTTTTATAGTAAAGGGATCAATGAACTACCCATAAGATGGCAAAAGTGCATAGATAACAACGGTGCATACTTTGATTAATTAAATATATTTTACAAAATAAAATCGACTTTTTATTCCTCCCGTACAAAACGCCAATTTCATACGTAAGGACCTAATATATATATAAATAATAAACGCGAACGAAGTCGCGGGGTGACAGCTAGTGTATAGATATATTAGAAATGTTAGCCGGGAATCGACAATTATTTCGAGATGTAAGCTCGAAATTTACCCAAGGTCCATTATGTACTCTGTTTACAAAATTTCAGGATGATCGGTTTTGTAGTTAGGGCGTGAAAACGTAGCAGACAAACAAATAAAAAAACGAATGATTTCACTTTCGCATTTATAATATTATTTAAGGATTAGGATGATATCTATCTAACCAACAACAGTGTCGAGGGTAGAGCGAAATGGATGAGAAGGGCAAGGAAAGCTGACCTCACACTAAGAGGTATATAGATATAGAGCGAGATTTATCAAAAGTTATGCGTTTGCCTATTGCGTAAACTTCAGGACGATCTTTAGGACCCTAACAAGGCTCAACACGGCAATAAATGAATTTAATTTAATTTTGGCCTCGAGAACTTTGTTCCTTAGGAGTTGGGATTAGGTGAGCGGAACAAAACAACGGTCTCAAGTTCCAAGTTCCAACGTTAATGATATTGGGGTGGAACGTTTGTTTGTGTTAACGGTGGCTGCAGACATTCAAAATAACTTTACCGTGAGTGTGAAATTCAAACCATCGCCAGATTATTACGGACCTTTTTATTATTTACTTTGGATAAAAGTGTGCTGGAGCTGCGCGTTCAACTAAAAGTTGGGAGTGAATTGTATAGTAAAAGTAGTTTGTCTTTGTTTAAATGCAAACAAAGGCAAACTCCTTTTAAGCAGTCTGATGTAGCGATGTAGCAAAACAACAATAGCTTTCTACTTAGCAAACGGCCTTGATGGAGCCAATACAGCGAAGGGTTTATGGTGGTTTAAGGTGTTCCGCTTCTTATCAACTTATTCTTTGTTTCAGGACATAGATAACCTAATGACGGAAGGAAACAAATCGCGGACAGTGGCAGCCACAAACATGAACAGCGAATCTTCCCGGTCACACGCCGTGTTCAGCGTAGTCCTGACGCAGACTTTGACTGACGCCGCCACGGGGGTCTCAGGAGAGAAAGTTGCGCGGCTGTCGCTCGTCGACTTGGCTGGCTCGGAACGAGCTGTGAAAACCGGCGCCGTCGGCGACAGGCTGAAGGAAGGATCTAATATAAACAAGTGAGTTAGTGCGGGGTGTCAAGAAAAAGTTTATTTTTAGGAGAGAGCAGTTTTTGTTTGAGTGTTTGTGTATTTTAACGCTTCGTTGATTCAGTCGAGTTTAGTCTCGGTGTTATTTGTCAGATCGAGTATGGATCAAGTGACTGGATGAAAGAAAACCGTGGTGCGAATGCCTTTTCTCAAAGTGATGCCTATGTTCAATCAAATTTGACAAGCGATTATTTGTTAAACCGTCTATTGTTGACATGGAACTTGCTGTAAAAAATAGACGCTTTAGTTACCCTGTTAAGTTTTGGTGAACTTTATTCTACCTAAATTACCCAACGGTTGTTTTATGACAAAACCTACTGTTGCTACCTTCGATCATAAATAAGAAAGATACGGTACGAGAACTTAAAAATGGACCACATAAATTAGGTGCTGCACACAATTCACCGCAACGCAACCAGTCGCAACAATGAAAACTATTGTTGTGTCGTTCTCGCTATAGTCTTTTGTATGTCATGTCTCTCATGTGTTGTAAGAAAGAAATTTCTTATTAAAACGCGTAACATAATACTGCCAACGGACGGGAGCTGAGTAGTGTGCGTTTGCTTGTAGTTATATTGGGTCCACGCGCTGTGTACTAGAAATTATTTCAAACTTCAATAAATCACACGGAAATTCCTCCACAGATCTCTAACAACCCTCGGGCTGGTGATATCTAAGCTGGCCGACCAGTCTTCGGCCAAACCGAACAAAGACAAGTTTGTCCCCTACAGAGACTCCGTACTCACGTGGCTTCTCAAGGACAACCTCGGAGGGAACAGCAAAACTGTTATGGTAAGCAAAAACATAAACATACATACATATCGTCATGCCTTTCCCCCGAGGGGGCTGGCAGAGGTGTAATACAACACCCACATTTCGCCGGACGATATTCAGTCCCAAATGTGAAAGGGGGCGAGCCTGTCGCCATACACTGGGCTCCAGTCATGTAGCAGATGACATAAAATACGCACATATGTTCACACAATGAACAAATTGGTGCGTGCCGTCGGCTGGGTTGGTAAGCAAAAAGAGCAATCATAATATGACCTTCATGTTATGCCTAAAGAGGCATGCAAAATTTGGAGATGGCAACTGTTACATTTTACTCGTATACGAATTTTTACTAAAATTACAAAACAACACTGTATAACTATTCGTTGGCTATACAACGTTTATTGCTAAGCAAGGGGATTGGTGTGTATTAAAAAGATAATTAAATCAATTGTCTCGTACTTGTAATGACTCAAATTATTCTAAAATAAATGGTGCCGGATAGTCTTATCTCTGCTAAGTTATTCTGAAATATATTTTCCTGTAACGTCGTTTGAACAATTAAGTATTTTTAACATAAGGATAATGTCTTTCTAGGTATTTTATAAATAGATGTCCAATATAGCGTTTAATAGTACGAGTATTATAGCATTTGTTTATAGCATTTTTTTTATCTGTAAGTATTGAAATTTTCGGGAAAGAAAAAAAATCCTAACAATGTCTCATTGTTTTTTTTTACCCGACTGCTCAAGAAGAAGAGTATATTATGTGTATGTATGTGGGTATTATGTATGTATGAGTAAACCCCACGCACAATGGCCCAATCAAGTGGCTAAGTGCGGAAAATGCCCTGCCAAACAAACAAACATGTATGTATGATGTTTCTTTGGCACGCCCTACAACCTAAACAACTTGATGTATTTCGACATGTGAGGTGTCATTTGAATCGTCTTGATAGTGGAAGTGACATAAGGTACAATATTCTGCAGCCGGGTTTCTTGTTTTTCTTTAATAATGTTTCTTGTTACTGATAGCAATTGATTATTTCATTTTCAAATCTAGTCCACGAAATTTGTAATGACTCACACTTTTGTTATAATAAGTAGACCATAGTGATAGGAAGTGGTCTTTCTAAGTGTGATTTATATCCAATAAGTGGCGGTACTTAAAATTCCACCGACGGCGCGGATGTACTGCATCCTTCGATGAGTCAGATCAGCTCCGGAGCCGGTACATGGTGTGCATAAAGATTGTCTTTATTGCCCTCGTGCAACATGTGTGGAGTTGTAAACGAGATGTGAATGAAATATAAGTTTGTTATCTTGCGCTCACTGCTGGTTTGTAGGTTAGATTTCGATAGTAAAGTAATATTGTATTGCTTAAAACTGTGTACATATAAAGGTGAAGTAAATATGTTAAAGGACCTAGTCTCAACAGTTTGTCCTAGCGGACATGCAATATTTAACGTTTTAGAAAATTATGTAATATTTACTAAACTAGATAGGCCATTGAAATGTAATAGATTAATGTATTACATGTTGGTATCTTTAATCATTAAAAAAAAAGGACTAAATTCTCTACCTTTTTTTTTTTTTTTTTTACATGGAGAAGTGCTAGCTGTTCTGTTCTACAGTGATGTCGAGAACGATGTATAGTGGATGATAGCAACACAAAAGTAGGCTTCTTCGTTTTCTTCTTCTTCTTCGTGTCGATGTTTTTTTTTAACTGTTAAAATTTGCCCCGACTAATAGTCGGCGACAGTCACTCCATGCGAAGAGGGCCACTCCATGATTCCAAAATAGACTGATTTCACTAATTAAGTAATCAAAGTCATACACTGATACGACACGGCCAATTAAATTGCCTCACCTTACAGGTAGCAACAGTTTCGCCATCGGCTGACAACTTCGAGGAGACGCTATCGACGCTGCGATACGCGGACCGAGCCAAGCGTATCGTCAACCACGCTGTTGTCAACGAGGATCCGAACGCTCGCATCATACGCGAGCTGCGGCAAGAAGTGGAAGCGCTCAAGGAGATGCTTAAACATGCCACGGTAAGATCACAATAAATTCGAGGCTTACTGTTTTGATAGTTATCAATTACTGCACACAGAGGTTTCACTCGCGGTCGCACAGGACCCGTAATATTTTTTTGGATAAAAAGTACCCTATGTCCTTTTCTGTACCCCAGACAAAGTGTATGCAAAATTTCATGACGATCGGTTGAGTAGTTGCGACGTGAAAGCCTAACAAACGAACAAACTCACTTTCGATTTCATAATATTAGTTAGGAAGTTAGGATACTAATGTAATTTCGACCGCAAACGCATAATAGGCCGATTTACTTATTAAGTAATCAATGATTATGTTTTTAAATTGTTAACTTTTGTCCTTTGTGAAATCGGGGTTTATAAACTTAGACTAACAAAGGGTCCCGGTAGAGCAAAGAGGCTCTGATAAGGCAGTAGGGTCTGGACAAGTTTAGTCCCAAGACGCAGTCTCGATCTTAGTTTACGCTGGTCAGGATTTGTGTTGACCAGTAAAATATGAAACACCCTAATTGAAGCATAAAACCATAATGTAAAATGCTGTAAAAGAATTAGTTATAGTAATAATAATAAAATCCGGGACACTTGCACACACGGTCGTCTGACCCCAAACTAAGCAAAGCTTGTAATATGGCGGCCAGAGACTGATATACATACAACAACAACAACAACATATATATATACATATATATTTTTATAAACATACTTAAATAAATAATTAACACCCAGACATAGAACAAACACAAATGTTCATCACATGAATGTTTGCCCTAGGTGGGAATCGAACCCACGCCCCTAGCTCAGAGGCAGGCTTACTACCGACTGGGCCACCGAGGCAGTCAAAGTTATGGATTAAGTTTCTACACAAGACTACACCAGACTCTAGAGCTTAATCCAAGTTACTGCCCGCTCATGTTTGCTCATCGCCTTTAAAATTCTAACTCCAGAATGTTCTAAAGTTTTGCTGCAGAACATTTTCATTTTTGCCGAGTTAGTCGCCTACTTTAGAAACTACTCTCCCAGAACGGCAAAGATGCTCCTAAGAATTTCATATCACACTGACGCAGCCGCGAGCTGCACTTACAATGTGATTTATTCATTCACTCGGTAATTTCTTGGAATCTGAATAAAGTTAGCTGTTGTTTTGTTTATGTATGTTTAGCTGTTTTGCCCGCGGCTTCGCTCACGTTTTATAGCCTATGTCAATCAGGAATAATGTAGCTTTCTAATGGTGAAAGAATTTTTGACATCGGACCAGTAGTTTTTGAGTTAATTCGTTACGACCATACGTACTCGTACATACAAATCTTTCCTCTTCAACATAAATACTATTTCATGAATGTACAAATACGGCATGCGGGTTTTCATTTGAGACGTCGCCGTAGGGAGTAAACGCAATTAGCCTTTACCTACTTGTTCAGTTTAGTTGTATGGGTGGTATGCAATACCGAATTAGCCGAGTACTTGCCACAATCATAATCTCTAGCTCGTTGGCGTTCTCTTTAAGATAAGCTTTTCCCATTTGTAACAGTCGTACTTGATTTGTGGTAGTCTTGGCGAAGTCGTTCATGTTGCATTACATCCTGTTTCAATCCTGTTTAATCTCTGTTTCCAAATACGTGATATAATATTACAAAGCTTTGCTTAGTTTGGGGTCAGGCAATCATGTGTGAAAATGTCCCGAGTTTATATATGTATCCATGTAATCAGCCTCGTGAGTTAAAATTATACCTACAGGATCCGATGCTTTCTCTCTTTCATACTGGTTTTTTGGGCACAGTTTATGCTCGTAACAATTTCAATGTAATCCAACGTTAACTATTTGCTTATCATTTTCTACAGGGTTCCCCGGTTGGTGAGGACGTTCACGAACAACTGGCACAGAGCGAACACCTCATGAAAGAAATGTCGCGAACTTGGGAAGAGAAGCTGGTTGAAACTGGTACGTACAATTCACTAAAGTATATTAGCTATTTTAGACTGTCACAGAACTGGGGTTCAAGCTTGGATATTTAAACTGAAGTTTCAAATCGACTAAATCGGTAATTTCCATACAAATTTGTCGATTTAGTGGATTTGAAACGCCAGTTTAAAACTCCATGCTCGCACCCCTGGTAGACCAATTAATGATGAAGTCTTGACTTGACCGAGTACTTGTAAATTGATAGACAATGTGTTACTTTCGATTATTCATTGTGTGTGTTTAACGTTCGCAGGTCGAATACAAAGTGAAAGGCAACAAGCGCTAGAAAAGATGGGCATCAGCGTGCAAGCGAGCGGGATTAAAGTCGAGAAGAACAAGTATTATTTGGTCAACTTGAACGCGGATCCGTCGCTCAACGAACTTCTGGTTTACTATTTGAAGGTAACATCGCATTATCTCATTTGTTAAATGTTGTTAGGTAGGTAGCGATGATAGCCTAGTTGGAGAAGGCCTGCCTCTCAAGCCAAAGGGAGCGGGTTCGAACCCAGCCGACGGCTCGCACCAATTTGTTCATTGTGTGAACATATGTGCTGCATGACTGGAGCCTGGTGTATGGCGACAGGCTCGCCCCCTGTCACATTTGGGACTGATTATCGTCCGGCGAAGTGTGGGTGTGGTATTACACCTCTTCCAGCCCCCTCGGGGGAAAGGCGTGACGATATGTTATGATAATGTTGTCTTAGAACATTATTTGAATATTCCCGCTACCTATGGCTACTCACCTACGATAAAAATTAGATGTCACATCTCTATTCACACACAATATATGCGTTTCTAGAGTGTGAACCACTAATTGCAAATTGTAACGTAAAGATTTTTGATCAACAATTCGAACTAGCTAACAAGTTACTTACATTATGAAAGCTAAATGCTGTCCGCATGAACATATACAGCTATTTCGTTTAGAACTGGAACAACACTTAAGTTACATAAATCCTTAAAATATTACTAGCTGTCACCCCGCGACTTCGTTCGCGTTTTGAGCTATCCTATCTCTCAAGTTGGATCGAACTGCACATGGTGTGCGAATTTTATTATAATCGGTTAAGTGGTTTAGGAGTTCATTGAGGACAAACATTGTGACACGAGATTTATATATATTAAGATTAAGATCTATCCATATTTGCAATCATTCGTCGTAAAACGTGAATAACGTGTTTATGTAGGCTGTGCATCAACCAAACTAATTAAATAAGAATACAAGCGCGCTGATATTTACCAAGATTTTCTTTTTTTGCACCGACCCGATAATTAGTTGGTATTGTTGATCAAAGGTAAAGAGACGCTCTTCGACTTCATGGAATGACGTGATACGGATGTGCGAAGAGCAGGTTACGTTAGTCTAGCAATAGACTGACGTAGCCTGATAAACATATACAGTAAGGGGTACTAATAATCGTTGTATTTAGCCTCGGAATGAAGTTATACAGTGTTTTGTCTTTTTCTATTTTACATTTTAAAAATCGATCGAAAAAGATAAAACAATGTAAAACTATTCCGAGTCTAAATATTCTTCCCGAACCAGTACCTTCCCCCAAAGATCTTTTCGCCCAGGTACAACATGGAGCGTTCTAAAAAGGGTATTTCTCATTTCTTCCCGGCTCCCCAATTGTGTAAACCAATTGTGTAAAAATTGCTAATGAATTGCCTCAAATAATCAAATTTTTGCAACGCATCAAAAGCACCGCTAGTGTTGCAGGTGTCCATAGTCCTTAGTTTCCGTTTACCATCAGTTGGGCCTTTTGCTTTTCATTACTTAGGGGTAATGTTAATAAAAAAAATAAAAAATCTGTTAATTTAATATTATAATACTAGGTATTACAATCATGGTAAATCGATGACGCAGAACTTAGTTCAGAACTTAGATCAGATATACACGTATCGATCTCTGATCTGATCGAAGCTGCAGATATGAAACAACACAGGTACATATATATATACATAAAAAGAGCAGGTGTCAAAGCCCTCGTCCGAAGATGATGTGGAAGGTAACCGGTGTGGTGGGTCGTCCGCAGGAGCGCACGCTGGTGGGCGCGGCCGGCGCGGCCGACATCCAGCTGTCGGGGCTGGGCATCCAGCCGCAGCACTGCTGGCTGGTGGTGGAGGGCGGCTCGCTGCACATGGAGCCGGTGGGCTCGGCGCGCTGCTTCGTCAACGGCACGCCCGTCGTGTCCAGCGTGCGCCTCGGACACGCCGACCGCATCCTGTGGGGGAACCACCACTTCTTCAGGGTCAACTGCCCCAAGGTCTCCATGGGGAGGCTGTGTGAGTGGATGTCGACTTTTTTTTTACTAGCTCTTTTACCTGCGGCTTCGCTTGCGTTTCATAGCCCATGTCACTCAGGGATTATTAATGTAGCTTTCTAACTGTGAAATCATTTTTGAAATCGGATCATAATTTGTTAACCTTATTCGTTATAAACATACAAAAAAAAACATAGACGAACATAGAACCTTTTTCTTTTTAAAAGTCTTACAAATACTTAGATATACAATTACACACAATTAGACATACATTTTTGCTTTACAAATGAAATCAGAATTTATTAATAATTCTTTTAGTTACACGTCACAGTTCAACAAAAAAGCATTGAAATAGTTAAAAAATTATTTGTGAATGAAACGAAAAATACGTTCTTTAATACAGGCGCTGGTTTTATATTTCGCCGCTGATGGCGTGCAGCCCCTATGATTTGCTAATGGATGTCAAAATTACTTGTAGAGGTGACCCAATAAAAATAATTTCGACGGGTTAATTTGGGTAAAATAAAAATCAGTAACATACAAACAGACATCAAAGTCTCGCCGTAAAACTTCCTATTTACCGCTTTGTTACGGAATTCTAAAAACGATGTTATCGCCCCTGTAAACTCTACACAAAGTTAGTTGCACATAAAATTCTACCTTCCATAATAATAATTTCGTCCGTCCGGTGGTCCAGCGGCGGCGTCCGAGCCGCAGACGCCCGCGCAGCCGATCGACTACAACTTCGCGCGCGACGAGATCATGTTGAACGAGCTCAGCAACGACCCCATACAGACCGCCATCTACCGGCTCGAGAAACAACACGAGGAGGACAAACAAGGTAACCAAAGTCAAAGTCAAAGTCAAAATGTTTTTATTCAATTTAGGTATCAAAGATACACTTATGAACGTCAAAGTTATTTAAATAGACTCGACCGCCTTGTTCGGACAAAAAGCCTCTACTCAGAAGAACAGGCAAGAAACTGAGGGGCATTATTTTTTCAAATAATAAATAAATTACAGTCTCACAAATTTTGGCTTGCAACTAGGTGATATCTATAAATACTAGTGGCTACTTGGCGGAAGTGGAAGGCTCCAGACATCTTTATCTTCTAAATAATTCTTAACCTTATAATATCCTCCTTTCATTAATGTAGTTTTTACATGTGATTTGAATTTTCCCTCGGTGAGCCCTGTTATATTTTTCGGGATTTTATTGTAAAAACTAACGCAGTTGCCTAAAAATGACTTTTTTGACTTAGTCAGTCTAAATCTCTGTACAGCTATCCTAGCCTTATTTCTAGTGTTATAATTGTGATAGTCACTGTTCAATTTAAATTTATGTAGATTTTTGCGAACGTGCATAATATTTTCAAAGATATACAAAGAAGGTAAAGTTAATATATTTATTTCTTTAAATAAATCTCTCAATGATTCACGGGGACCCATTCCGTAGATAGCGCGGACCGCTCGCTTTTGCAAAATAAAAATGGCCTCTACTTCAGCAGCTGATCCCCACAGCAAAATGCCATATGACATTATGCTGTGGAAGTAAGCAAAGTAAACCATCCGAGCTGTAGCTATATCCGTCAGTTGCCTAATCTTGCGAACCGCATAAGCAGCAGAACTAAGTCTCCCAGACAGAGCACTAATATGTGGACCCCATTGCAGTTTGGAATCAATGCTTATACCCAGGAACACCGTCGCCTTGTCTATGTTAAGTTTATCGCCCTCAAGCATTACGTTTGGTTCTATATATCTAACATTAGGCATGGAAAACTTTAAACACTTAGTTTTTTGCATTTAGTAACAAATTGTTCGCAGCGAACCATCTCGAAATAATAGTCAATACGTTGTTCACATACACAAGCTCACTATCTTTCCTATCTGTTCTAAAAATAAGAGATGTATCATCAGCAAATAGAACTATGTCTGTAAGGTCCTTAACCATATACGGCAAATCATTTATATACGCTAAAAATAAGAACGGGCCTAAGATAGAACCTTGTGGTACTCTCATTGTAACTAAAGATCCGGAAGATGTGACGCCATTAATTCCCACTTTTTGTTGTCTATCAGTTAAATATGACTCGACAAGATCTAGAGCGATTCCACGAATTCCGTAGTGGTGTAATTTACGGATCAAGGTGCGGTGTTCTACACAATCAAACGCTTTGGAATGATCACAAAAGACACCGATGGCATCCTGTGAACTCTCCCAACCATTCAATAGATAAGTGGAACCATGGTACAATGATATACTTCGCCTGATATAGTGTTGCAAATCAAAAATGGCCACTTGGGTAACACGCCGTGACGTCAATCGATGCATAAGCAAGATCGAAATAAGTCATTCACAACAAGTTCGAAAGAGAGATTACGTTGACGAGTAACGCCATCAAGTGTTGAGGAACACTAGAGCTTGTGTTTTTTTATGACGAGTGAAACTTTATTAAAGATGTTGTGGATCTTTATTTCTTTTTCTTACATCGAGCACTATGAACGCCAGTCGTATGAAATAGTAACCTCCAGTACATTTTGCTCGCGTTAAAAAGAGCTCAACTGAACTTAATAAAGTTTAGCGTCTGGAGTGATTAGTTATTTGAACCTAATTTTGGCAGTGTCTCGCGATTTGAAATGTAGGTCTACATGTTTAACTAAAATACTTCTTTTTAGTGGCGCTGGAGAAGCAAAGACAAGAATATGAGAGGCAATTCCAGCAGCTAAGGAATATTTTGTCGCCATCAACACCATACCCACCGTACTCTTACGACCCTATGAAACTTGGTAAGTAAAATTTGCAACAAAACATACTTATCTAAATCATACTAGAATCGCAAGGCATTTTCTCTAATTTAGTGATAAATAAAAAAAAAAAATATAATTATGTTCTTCATGTGGAACTAGGTGTTAATTCTTCATATTCATTTGTATCCTATGGGAGCTCCGGCACAAGGAATTCTTATCCGGAGCTGTATGGGAGTGGGGTAGTGGTATTTATTAATTTTATCTTATGCTTTTGATTCGACCAAATCGAAGACCAGGTTAAGAACACCCGTAACCGACGAGCGTGTTTGAAAAGACTCATGGAAGTAGCAGAAGCGAAATATGTATGCCAGAATCGCAGCGAATGGAAAGAAGTGGTCTCTGCCTACCTGTATGGGAAAGAGGCGTAATTATCCAAACTAATAAAATTATGAAATCGAAAGTAACTCTGTCTGTCTGTAGGCTTTTCACGGCACAGTGAATCTTGATGAGATTTGATAATCAGTAACAGTATTTCACGAGGAAGATTTTTGGATACTATTTTCTGAATAATCGATTTGTTTGTGGTAATTTAGAGCGGTTAACATCGAATGGAGTTGCGTTTGAGATGGCGGGCGAACGTCATGTCTATCAGTGGTTGACTTGGTTGAGGGTGGTAATCCTTCACTAATTAAGTAATCTAAGTGACTACAATTAAAATAGTGAAAAGTCTACACTGCAGTCCATTTATTTCCACTAATTAAGTAATCTACGTGACTACAATTAAAATAGTGAAAAGTCTACACTGCAGTCCATTTATTTCAACGTTCCTGAAGTCTAACGTCCACCATAGATACCCGTGTTGATGAGTTCACGGATCAGAAATCAGACGCGGCACCACGGCCTTCCCTTCTTTCCCCGACATATATGTATGTTATGATTTGTAGGTAAAATGACAGCATGCACGCCGACCACGGCGGCGCGAGTGGAGCGCTGGGCGGCGGAGCGCGACGACACGTTCAAGCGCTCGCTCGGCCGCCTCAAGGCTGACATCCTGCGGGCCAACGCGCTCGTGCAGGAAGCCAACTTCCTCGCCGAGGAGATGAGGAGGAACACGCGCTTCAGCGTCACCCTGCAGATACCGCCACAAAACTTAAGTCCTAACAGAAAGGTACTGGTTAGTGCAATTTTTTACTAACAGGCACAGTTGTTAGTCTACCACGGAAACTTTACGGCTAGAATGGAGGAGATGATCAGTAAGTTGCAAATGCTACCACTGAACTTGAGTCGAAAACAAAGGTATTAGATAAATATAATATTGCACACTTTTACTAACAGAAAGATACTATTATTGAACTGTTCTTACTTTCGTACTCTTCAAACAACTCTTCTAAGTTAGAGCTAGAACATTTCTTCTCTTTCCTTCTTTTTAGTACTTGGCCGAGTCATGTAGTAACGGTCATCAGTCTAGATATTACTTTACTTTAGATCTCTCTAGACTCTTCATTAGGCTACATCAGCAATGAATCTGACGCTGGGCTTGTAGTGATGTACCTACATTTTTTTGCTCACAAATATCCGTTTTCCCTCTATGTAGTTGTAAACTCTTACTCCCTTACTAATGAACGTTGTATAGCCAAAAGTTCTACAGTGTTTTGTCGCTTTTCTTCTTTTTAAATTTTTACTCGATCTAAAAAAGACATAACATAACATATCGTCACGCCTTTCCCCCGAGGGGGCTGGCAGAGGTGTACAACACCCACACTTCGCCAGACGATATTCAGTCCCAAGTGTGACAGGGGGCGAGCCTGTCGCATAAAAAAGACAAACCAAAGTTATACCTATTAACGTTTATTAGTAAAGGTGACATAAATCAAAACATTCGCGTACCTTCTCCAACATTTGCACACAATCATTGTCCTAAAATTATCCTGTACGTCACTAACATTGGTTCTGTACTACAGCGCGGCGCGTTCGTCTCAGAGCCAGCTATTATGGTAAAGAGGCCGAGTCGCGGAGGACAAGTCTGGTCGATGGAGAAACTAGACAACAAGCTCGTCGACATGAGAGAGATGTACGACGAGTGGCGCCGCCGGCAGCAGCGGGGCGAGGAGGTACTAGAAGAGGTACTAACAAAACTGATGTAAAAACATGGCGACTAACAATGTACATAAAGGAAAAGAAAACATTGAAAGTTCTTGCTATAATGACCAGCTTCAGATTTAATTTAAAGTCCAGCCAAATTTCGATGTTTTCTTTTTTAAATGCTACGTTTAGTCTATAACCCCTGTATACAGAAACATTACTTAAGGAAGTAAATGCTAAGTGCGACCTTTCTCAATACATTGACATGACGGCTGCCTAACATTTTTGTACTCTGTGCGTTCGAGGGCACATACAAATACATAGTAATGTTTGTGAATACAGGGGTAAGTGTTTTTAATGAAGTCTTATAAGATAAACAACCAAAACAATTATTAAAGTTTCAAGCACCAATTCCCCGAATTGCCTTCAAAATGTTTCACATTGTTCCATCTTTTACCAGGAAACGAATCCAAAAACAATAGACCCGTTCTACGAGTCGCAAGAGAACCACAACCTCATTGGTGTCGCGAACATATTCCTCGAGGCGTTGTTCCACGACGTGACGCTCGACTACCACACGCCCATCATCAGCCAGCAGGGAGAAGTTGCCGGCAGGCTGCAGGTACTTACTTTACGACCCTAGGGGGGTCTTTCCTCCGAGGATGGAAAAGCTATCAGTTTTTGACCGACTTCAAAAAAGAGGAGGTTATCAATTCGCGTGTTTTTTTTTAATGTTTGCTACCGCATAACTCTGTTATTTATGAAACGATTTTGAAATATATTTTTTCATTTGTAAGGATATTATTACCTATTGTTGTACAGATTGGTCCCAAACCCAATTTGGATGACGAGAAGTCGTTTTTTTTCAAGGATATGTTGGTTAATCTTATAGGTATAAAAAAGCTTTATATTAGGTGAATCCGATCACCTTATTCTTCAAATGAGATCTCAGGGCTTTAGAGGACTATCCGTAAAATTAACTTATACCTAATTGCCGATCTCGCGCTGAATTCGACACTCGCATTGCCTTGCGTATGGATAGCCTAAGATGTAAATCTTCTCTCTAAATATTTTTGTTATAAACAACGTACGAAATCAAATGGCCTGGCTTACATAGAAAAAAAAGAACAAGTACGGTCAATTTTTCTTACATTACACCATTATTGGCAGCAATTACAATGCTCTGACCTACTTTCTACAAATTGAGTGATTATTTTTTTCAGTCATCAAAAACAGAATGTTTCTATCGTTACACGAAACTTTGCCCAGGTGGAGATAAGCCGCGTGTCGGGCCAGTTCCCTCAGGACCGCATCTGCGAGGCGGCCTCCGACAGTTCGGGCGACATGCGGGACGATGATGAAGCTTCTGAGAACGCAACGCAACAGGTATGTACTGTGCTGGTACGTACTGTGGTAGTATGTACTGTGCTGTAGATATAAATTAGCTTCCTGATGATTCACGGAGCCATTTGGTAAAATGGCTAGGCTGTAAATTTAACGGCTGATTAAGTAAGTTGGCTGCGATATAGACACAGATGTGCAAGAGTGGATTCAGGTGGGGGCTAAGGGGCTCAATCACCCCCCAAAAGTGTCTAATTTCACATTCAACAGCCCTTATTTGCTTCTTAGCACTTTTGTGTTTACCTACCTTGATAAAGCTTACTCTCAGTTGTTTGAAGCTCCCACGGAACATAATTCTTAATCCTCCACTGTAGAAATGTTTGTGGCAGAATACTGCTAAAGAACGGTAAACACTACGTATTATGTTATGGAAACTGACGTGGTTTTCACACCTTATGATTTAAAACACGGGAATTACTCACGTACGATTCAGTCGATTATTCCGACTATAGTTTACTTTTATTTATGTTTACTATTATTTATGCTTATTTATGCTATTATATATACTTATATATTATTTAGTATTTATGTATGCCACCGACCGTTTGTCATATTTCGTTCTGTCCTGTCCATCCAAAGGTGGCCTGGAAGAAATCGCTTTAGGCGATAAGGCCGCCCTTGTACTGCCGAATGATATTTTATTTTTAATATTGTCTTTATGTTTGTTTTACTTTGTATTTTTGGTGTGCAATAAAGATGTATTGTATTGTATTGTGTATTGTAGTTTCAACCGCATTCAGGGGGCTTCATCAGGGCGAGTGCGCGCGCGCGGCTGCGTCTCGCATAGCTATGCCGCGCGCGTTGTTTAAATCATAATTCCCCCGTTTTAAATCATAATACTACGTATTATGGTTCGTAAATATGTTTGAAATTCGTCAGGTGACAGTCCGCGTGGTGATAAAGCAGGCGAGCGGGCTGCCGCCGTCGCTGTCGCACTTCGTGTTCTGCCAGTACTCGGTGTGGGGCGGCGGCGAGCCCGTGGTGGTCCCGCCGCACGTGTCCGCGGACACGCCCGCGCCCGCCTCGCCGCGCCACCAGCCCGCCGTCGCCTTCCGCTTCGACCACGCGCGCGACATCACCGTGCCGCTCACCGAGGAGTTCATCGAACATTGCGCCGGTCCGTGCTTCCACTTAGCTTTTATTTGCAAATCGAACCTTGTGCTCAGTGTTGGGATGGAACTGTGTATTTGAAATGTTTTCTAGCCTGATTTGTTGGGTTCGAGTGTACGTCGCAACGTATTGACTGCTCTTTGAACATGTCTGTTTTTTAAACTACGTTACATAACTTGAAATAACTTACGATTAAGGTCGCGCGAATTTGTGTTTTGTTTGCACCTAGTTTGAAAAACTATGATGATTAGGTGCAAAAAAATACAGCTGGTACAAGAAAGAGCCAACTAAAATTAAAGTAAAAAAAAAAAAAAAAAAAATTCGGCGATTAGAATGGAATATAATATACTTTATTTGCAACAGGAAACAAAAAAAAACACATAACAAAAGATAAAGACAGAAAAACAACGTTTTTTTTTCGACTATCAAATAGCCAGATTATTTCTCTAATGTTTAACAGAGCTACTTATTCTTATTTGTGTCCTTGTTACGATTAATAACATAAAAAAGGGCAATAAAAAAAATAAAAAAATTACGCGTCGATCTCATTTTATCATAAATTTTGAAATACGATTTTCAACTCTAAATGAAACGGTTTAAGTAAACGCGTGTGTGGGTGAAAAATCGTGCTATGACGGCGCCTTAACAGACCAAACCAAAAGCGCCAGTTGTCATGGATGTATTGATAAGTAACGTGTGTTTGGTCCAGAGGGCGCGCTGTCGATCGAGGTGTGGGGCCACCGCTCGGCGGGGTTCAGTCGCGCGCGCGGCTGGGAGGTGGAGCAGGCGCAGGCGGCCAAGGCGCGCTCTCTGCAGGACCGCTGGGCCGAGCTCACGCGCAAGATACAGCTCGCCGTCGAGATACACGAGCTCAACGACCAGGGGGACTACGCGCCCGTCGAGGTAAGCATTTTTTTTTTATGTTCAATAAGTCGCCGTTTGACCACCAACTCGCCTGATGTTAAGCGACGTTGTGGTCTAAGATGGAGCACGACGACCTATAAGATAGTACTTATTCACTCTAGCCTTGAAGTTTGTAGAGTGAAGAAGTACAAAGACGGCAGTTGAGTGAGACGCTACAAGTGACAATCGTAGACCTGTGTGGAACCTAGCAGGGTTCTGGGACTTGACAAGTTGACATGGCGTATGCAACGGCGCTATACAAAAATATGGGGCCTACTTTATCCTACTGTTCTGAATATTTCATAAATACTCTGAACAGTAAATATATGAAATGTATATTCTGTCCTATGTGTGTGTGTGTGTCGTTGTCTTTATTTACTTGAAGATACAAGTGTGAATTGACGACGTCATATTTTCACAGAAATAGTAGTTCCTAGAAAGAAATACTTAATTTTTCTGGGGTTCTAGACAATTTGCAATCGCTTCCAAGCGATTGTTTCTAGAATCGCTTACGGTCGAACGCTGCTGATTGAACGAGTCGACTATATGATCACGTGACATTTTTGAAGCTTCTTTTTCATTTAATCAGCAGTTGACGTCCAAGTATTAGCAATGTTTTTGAAAACAATTGCAAGTGGCCTAGAGACCCTCTTTTCGTGACCGGCACTAAATGGTGGTTAAACTTTGGCAAACTCCCGCAGGTGGTGCAGCGCGCGGACATGCTGACGGGCGGCGTGTACCAGCTGCGGCAGGGCCAGCAGCGCCGCATGGCCGTGCGGGTGAAGCCGGCGCACAACTCGGGCACGCTGCCCATCATCTGCCAGCACATCGTCAGCGTCGAGGTCGGCTCCGTCTCCGTCAGGTATGCCAACATGCTGCTGACTGACGTCCGTCCTGCTGATCGTTATAAAAAAAGTTGTTATAAAACAAGTTGTTATAAAACAAGTCACAATCGTAGTTTTTTATAGTTGATAGTGGTGATAGGGTAACATAGGGGCATTTGACAACCACTGCACTGGTCCAGCTTGGCGGATAACGGCTCGATAATCCTCAACATAGGATTGTTCGATGTCCTTGTACTGGGACTTAAAATACTGTATTGATGATGATGAGTGTTAGCGTCTCCGTCTACGAATGATACACAATACCGTCATGTCATGTATGTCATGGTCTTGATCGCACCAATCGGTATTCAATACGGTGTATCGCCATATATAAAAAAGGCGATCATAGCCTAGTCGGAGAAGGCCCGCCTCAAGCCAAAAGGGAAAGGCGTGACTTTTGTGTGTGCCATATTGCGGACATACCAATTTATTTGGCAAATAAAACGTACATGTTTAAAAATGAGTCAATTTTATTGCAGATCGCGACTCCAACAGCCGCTAGACTCGTATCAGGATGAAGACCTGGCTATTCTACGCGAGCGGTGGAGCGATGCGCTCTCGCGCCGCCGCCAGCATTTACACGCACAATTGCAGGTACGTTACAAAACTGTCTAACCTCTAGCAAATATCCGCACAGTATACCTCTTACCAAAATGCCACTTGCGTACTGCAGGTTGCGCCAATGTCTTGACCAGTTTTTGCTATAGAGAATGCGCAACTGTTTACTGTTCAAAGCAATGAAACATTTGGCCCATCCTCTTACTTCTATTTTCCTTCCTCCTCCGCTCTTTCTACCTCCTTCCTCCTGCTCTGTCCTGCATTCCTTTTTATTTTGCTTCCTCGTTCCCTCACTGCTGAGAATCGCGGCCACACGACTACAATCAGTCCCCATTGGATGCGATTATAAGCGGATTAGACCACACGGTACATGCTGCCGCCCACCGCCTTATTTCGTTGATTAAGAGTAGGTTCAGACCGAAACGAAAATTGCTCGAGCGATTTTTGACTTCATTGACAAAAAACCATATCACCATAGCCTAAAACACAAAATATAATATCAACAAAAAAAAAAAAAAAAATCTGTGTCGCCTCGTAATTATGCGATTTTATATTTTAGATAATGCTGATACGGTTACATTTTCAATAACGTCAAAAATTGCTTGATCATTTTTCCGTTCGGCCTGAACCGACCCTAGGACTGCCTGTAAACTGAATCTCCTACCACAGAAACTGGTGAACATGTCGCCCTCGATGAAAAACGAACGCGACATAGAGCGGGAGCAGTCTCTCGTAGAGCAGTGGGTGTCGCTCACCGAGGAACGGAACGCGGTGCTGGTGCCCAGCCCCGGGAGCCCCATCCCGGGCGCGCCGGCCGCCTGGAGCCCGCCGCCGGGGATGGAGCAACACATACCGGTCCTGTTCTTAGACCTCAACCGTGAGTAGCGTCTCTTTCTAACATCAACAGTCTGCGTATATCTCTGTCTCACACACACTATCATCCATGCTGTCCGTACTGGAATTATAAAATCGATAGTAACTCTGTCTGTTTGTAGGCTTTGTAGGGGTAAACGGCGAACGAATCTTGATGAAATTTGATAATTAGTTTAGTAAATCACGAGAAAAGTTTTTGGATACTGTTTTCTGAAGTCGCGGGTAACTGCTAATAAACTATAAAGTTGTTTTGGCAGCCTCATCCCGGGCGCTCCGGCCTCCTTGAACCCATCGGGAATGAAACAACACTAAGTGTGTTATTTTATTCCCGTTGGGATAAACACATGGGTGGAACACACTCAATGTTTGCCGGTGTTGTTTCTAGACCCCAACCGTGACTGCCGTCTCTTTCTACCATGAAGTCAAATCTCAATAATTGTCCCTCTTTTCGTGATCTAAACTTTCAAAGTTGATTTATAAAGGGTACGATTTTCCCAAGGACGAACAGAGGTTCGTCCTTGGGAAATCGTACCCTTTATAATACCCGTAGATTTCGTGGACGACATTGCTATCAGAAAGTAGTAAAGAGTTACTACTTTCTGATAGCAATGTCGTCCACGAAATCTACGGTAAAACTAACCTAGGTTCCATAAACGCGAACGAGTTCTAAAACCTAATCAAATTAAAGTGAACACAAGTCTAAATATTATGAGATTTCGAACGCCCCAATTGACTGTTCTCTATATTAACTGAGTTCTAGAATCTTTTTCTCTTTATCCTTTTCTATCGTCACTTCTCCTTCCAGCGGACGACCTGACGACGCACCCCAGCGGCGAGGAGGTGACGGTCGCCGGACAGAACTCCATCCTGCCCAAGGAGCACGGCAACAAGTTCTACGAGCTGCAGATACTGCACCATCACGACAAGGACGTGTCCGCCGTCGCTTCGTGGGACTCTTCCATACACGACTCGCATTACCTCAACCGGATCACTGAAGGTGAGAGTACAACAGGCTGAAGGTCACTCGACTAAACTCCATCCTGTCCAAGCAGCATTGAAGGTGAAGAGGAAGGAGGGGGAAGGAAGAGCACAAGAAGGAAAAAGATAACTCTCCATCGTTCGCGTCATTCCCCTTTTCTAGGCTCTTCCAGTGTATATAAGCGATAGGAAGCGATGGCAACCTAGTTGGGAGAAGGTCCGCCTATCAAGCCAGAGGGAGCGGGTTCGAACCCAGCCGATGGCACGCACCAATTTGTTCATTGTGTGAACATATGTGCGTATTGTATGTCATCTGCTACATGACTGGAGCCCGGTGTATGGCGACAGGCTCGCCCCCTGTCACATTTGGGACTGAATGTCGTCCGGCGAAATTTGGGTGTTGTATTACACCTCTGCCAGCCCCTCGGGGATAAGGCGTGACGATATGTTATGTTCCAGTGTATAGTGTTAACGGGTCCTGATGATTTCCTGTCGTGCTATAAGATAAAGTGCTTGTAACGTTTATTGTAATTTTAACGTTTCTCAAAGTTCTTAAAACCAACCAAGTATATCAGTTGCATCCTAACTATAGAAGCCAAAAGTACCACTATATTAATGTGTCAATCTCAGTTCGTAGTTGCAATCAGTATGTATATTTTCAGCAAACGAACGCGTGTACCTGATACTGAAGACGACCGTGCGGCTCTCGCACCCCGCGCCCATGGATCTCATACTTAGGAAACGGCTGGGCCTCAACATCTACAAACGGCAGAGCTTCACCGATAGGATACGAAAGAAAATCGTCAGGTTAGTTTGCATTGTTGCGCGTTTTATCGCGCGCGAGATTTCTTAAAGAAACAGTTCGAAGATATTTTTTTTGCAAAGTAACGCCTGATTCAATAAACGTCTCCTTTAAAAGATCTGTCGATAGAATCCCTAATGATCGGCAACGTATCTGTGATGCCCCTGGTATTACAGGTAAGTGACATTGATCGCTTACCATCAGGCGGCCAGCTAGCTTGTTTGCTATGGCATAAAAGAAACAGGTTGTGGAGTTCGAGTAGTCGAGCTAGTTTCCTGAGAGCGAGCACCGTTAAGAGGACTCAACCCGACATACAAACATTTACATGCAAACGATCGTACGTAATTATGGTGTTGTAACACATCTTTCTAGATTTTTTTACACTAATAGGTAGGTAGCACTTGCATTATATCTAGGCTTTTATCGAACGTCCGGGCGCGCGTGTTCCAGGAGCGACCAGCTGACGCACACGGCGGTGACGTACGAGGTGGTCTCCAACATCCCGAAGGCGAGCGAGGAGCTGGAGGAGCGCGAGAGTCTCGCGCAGATCGCCGCCACCGGGGAGGAGGCCAGCGCCGCTGACGGGGAGACTTACATCGGTAAGTCTGTCTCACTCAAGCACGAGTGCTCGCGTTTGATGAGAAGGTGCGGTGGTAGGAAGGGTCTTCAGTGGAATATGCCCCTTAATTTCTTGCCTGTTTTTCTGGGTGTGTTGTCTTTTTTTCGAACATTTTATAACTTTGACGTTCATCATACCCAATTGCATAAAGAAGTATGATTAAAAAAAAAACTGACTGGTCTGGCTGACTTGTTAGAGATCAAATATTATGTAGTTTGACTCTGTAGCGCGTCTGCCTTTGTAGGAGTCTCGGGTTCTATTTCCGGCCAGCAGATGTTTGAAATATGTATAAATAAGATTTAAATATCGGTTCTGGGTGTGGGTGTTAGTTTTTCTTTGTGTGTTGGCATCTTCGATACGAAGAAGTCTAGTAAGGAACTATGAGTGTAAAGCGTTTTTTACTTCTTATGACTTTACTACCAGTAAACCTGCGGTGTCACTGGAACCGTTACATTTTTCGGGATAAACGGTACCCAATGACTTTTTCTGTAACTCTGACAAGTGTGTCCAAAAACTCAATGAAATATAATCCAGTAGAAAGTGTTACGAACGAACAACTCACTTTCGCATTATAATATAAGTTAGGATTTGGATAAGGAAGCTAAAATTAGGCTACTATACCTAGTGCAGATTCTATCGCTAATGCTTTAATGGTTAAAATATTTAGGTTTAGCTTAAAATTCAAATTATTGTTTCCAGAAAAGTACACCCGCGGCGTGAGCGCAGTAGAGAGCATACTGTCGCTCGACCGGCTGCGGCAGAGCGTCGCCGTCAAAGAGTTGGAGCAGGCTCGCGGGCAGCCCGTCACCATGCGCAAGACTGCCTCCGTGCCCAACTTCTCACAGGTACACCGCACGCCCACACCCACCACCGACCACACCCGGGGCTCTAGACCACACCTGGGGCTCTAGACCACACCTGGGGCTCTAGACCACACCTGGGGCTCTAGACCACACCTGCAGGGCTAGCATGAGCCATGGTTAAGTTGTCTTTCCACAATTTTTATCCACGAGAAAGAGACAAACATATACGTATACGTTGTCGCATATAAGCGTGGATAAAAAGGGTAGAAAGACAATTTGTCTCCGGTCCGTGCATGCTAGCCCTGCCGGGACGGTAGACAAGTTGCAATAGCTTCCAGGCGATTCTGTTTCCAGTATCGTCAACGCTCCTCAAACTTGACTTTTGATTTTGACTATAACCGCTAGCTGATGATTGGGTGAGTTGACAAGATGATCACGTGACATTGTTAAAGCTCGTATTTCGTCCAATCAGCAGCTGCGTTTGTGCGTAGCGATTCTAGAAACAGAATCGTTTGGTAGCAATTGCAATTTGTCTAGGGCTCTTGAGTACCAGTATCACACACTAAGGGCGCCTTTCCACCAAAAGATGAGCGGTGCAAAGATGTGTAGCGACAAAAAAATCCACCAATAAGATCACTGAAGAAAAAAAAAGTTTGTTTACCTACTGCAAAAACAACGGAACATACACATATAGTGCAAATATAAATTTGTGATTATGAGAGATATGTTGCATGAAACTACTATTATTTGTCTTTTATTTTCCTCACTAGGTATAGCATGTATTGAGAAATAAAATAATTAATAATTCTGATAGTTATAGTCTGGGTGTCTTCTGAATCGGTTTCTTCTAGGCAAGCGTGCTCCATCGTAGGCCGCATCGCTGCGTAACATCAGGCACGATGGCTGCCAAGCGCAAGCCTATCATAGGATTAAAAAAACCCATTGGTGGTTTTTAGGGTTTCGTACCTAAAAGGAAAAAACGGAACCTTTATAGGATCACTTTGTTGTTCGTCGGTCTATCAAGACCCTTTTTCTCAGGAGCGCGTGGAGGTATCAAGCGGAAATTCATATCAAATATTCAGATCTACTGTCCCTTGGAGCTGTGAAAAAATCAAATTTCTAAGCGAACGCAATCAAAAGTTACAGCCGTTTATGCCGCAAATTTTCGACACTCGCAAGGGGATCAAAACCTACAGTGTATTTCCCTTAAACTCAGACACTTGAAATTTGGTACGAAGCAACGTCTTTATAGCACAGATAAAGTAAAAATTGCGAAAAGCATAAATTTTTAGTTTAAATAATTTTAAACTTACTACCCTCTTTCCATGACATGTTGAACATGTTTGTACGGTGCGCTCGGTGCGCGAGTCTGATTCGCACTTAGCCGGTTTTTTTTCACTATACGTCCTCGCATCGCTCATCATTTAACGGAAAGGCAACCTTATCCGTTGAAATTGGGTAGATCACAGTAGATACAGCACAGGACACTTAGAAGGCTTTCTATTGAACTATTTTGTACAGTATGATCTATCTTGAAATTCTCGGAGCAATGCAATCAGTATGTTTAAAAAAGTTAGATTTGAAAAAAAAAACTTGTTTCATAATGCGACTGTTTCGTGATAAAACTTAAACTTTTTTAGGTGTTAAGATGACATTTGTCACAAAATACTTGTGTCAAGATGAGACATTGTTGAGCTCAAAATGAGCGTGTTCAATTATATTACATTTCAGTTTTGAAAACATTGAACTCGTTACCTATATCATTGTTAAGGTTTTATATTCGAAGATAAGATAACTAAAAGTTAGACATAACTAACACACTAACCCCCTTAGCAATTAACGTTAGAGTCTCGGAAGAGTCATGCGCAGTTTTTTTATCTTTTTCGATTGAGTTAAAAAATTTAAAGAAAGACAGACAAGAATTGTAAAACTGTTCCGAGGGTACACAACGTTTATCGCTAAAGAGAAACATTAGAAATACCGATAAAAATATACACACATGTCACGTATACTTCCTAAACTGACACATTAACATACTCACATGCTCATATTTAATTTGTCGATGTTGTAAAGCTTCCGTTAAGCCAGCATAGCTTACTAACCTTATTTTACGATAGGACTACTAACAAATAATCCAAATACACATTACTCGTAATGTAAATAAAAATATTAACACACTACAAAATACAAAAACAATAACAATTCTCAACATAAACAACCAATGTTATTTCTGTGAAATGAAGTCGAAAACATTCGAAAAAACATATTCTTGAAATAATCATTATAGCATGAACAAGATAAGATGTATTCTGAAAGATTCGAGATCGCTATTCTAGGAAAGACTACAGAAAACATCAACACCGATGTAGATCGAATGTTATTCTATGAACGCAAGTAAATTCGGTTTGGCAACGCATCAACAGCACCCCTAGTGTTGCAGGTATCCATAGGCGGCGGTTACCGTTTACCATCAGCTGGGAAGTATGCCGTTTTACCACTCTTCTTAAAAAAAATAACGGATTAAATTAATTATCACAGTGATTAATAAAGATACATAGAAGGATAAATGTCTTATTGTTCACACCTGATATACCTACCAAAACCAAACTTTTAAATTGCTTAAAAATACCGGAATAAATTAATCATCATAGTAATTAATAAAGATACATACATAGATGGATAAATGTCTCATTGTTTACACCTGATATACCTACCAAAACCAAACTTTTAAATTGCTTAAAAAATACCGGAATAAATTAATCATCATAGTGATTAATAAAAAAACATAGATGGATAAATGGCTTATTGTTCACACCTAATATACCTACCAAAACCAAACTTTTAAATTGCTTAAAAATATCGGAATAAATTAATCATCATAGTGATTAATAAAGATACATAGATGGATAAATGTGTTATTGTTCACACTACCAAAACCAAAGGATTATAATGCTGGTCTAATATTGGTCACTCAATGCTTCATTTCACAAGAAAAAAAATACGTATTCTTCAGTATCAACTCAAATCTAGTTTTAAAAAAAGCGTGCGAGCTTTATGTGCTAAGCTAAATACTGAGGCAGCAGTAGAACCTGTAAATAGAAGGTAGAGATAGGTAGCTCCGTCGCCTTGCCTCGGAGCAAACTCATGTGATTCTCTACCGTGTAGGTGCCGTACCGTAGGCGTGCCAAGCTCGATGCGAGCAAATCGGATACGATCTGTAACAGAACGGTTCCGCAGAAGCGCGCCGTCAGCCGCTGGGCTAATGTAAGTTGTGAACTTGGAGGTATACACCACTGAGACTCCTCGGCCGTTTTGAATGTCTTTGCTTTTACTGCTAACGGAAAACTAAGCCGCGTTTCTAACTGTTGAATGGCGACAGAGACTGCGGGGATGTAGTGAGAGCGGTGGCGGATTCATTCGTATGGAAACGCCAGCTGTCTTTGAGACGGATTCCATACACATGAATAGAATAAGAGTCGGTCTCAAAGACAGCGGGTGTTTCCATGAATGAATACGCTATGCTTTTACTAACGCTCTACTGTTACACTGTGGACGATAATTTTATCCCTGCAAGGACTCGTGGCGTTCTTAATAAACAGAACAAAAAGTGCTTATCGCACTCTACAAACGCGATATCATTGCCTGTTTTGTAATATGTCTCGTGGTTTATTCGTCCAAGGTTGTGAAGCGGCTTAACTCTATCTCTACCTTGTCTTACCTTCCACACAGTACATGGTCAGTGTTACCGCTATATTTGTGACTGTACATAAAGCTCACGCGCTTCTCGAATTTAACTAGTGCTGGGCAACATACATGTGTTTGATATATTGTCGATGTCGATTCTCCTGTACCGACCGTTGTTTAAATTAAATCTGACAGCACTAACATCGCCTTCATCTCTTTCATAATAATTTGTTAGAAGAGGACAAGCTGTCATGTCTAGTTTAGATAATGGTACATCAGAATTGTCACTTTTGTATAGTTTGTGACTGCAAACAGCACAAGGTGATAAGTAGTCTAATTGATGTGAAATACACTTGTCTACACGTTTGTACACTTTTTACACGGCTAGAAAATGTTTCTTGAAAAAATGTGTTAATTTTATTATGAACAATAAACTACTTATAAAATTTTGATAAAAATAAACGCACTATGCGTTGGCTGGTCAGACGGAAACAAAAAATCAGCTAACATACGACTTTTTTCTTCAAAACAACATTTTGACAGTTGACTTCAAAATTAGCACAACGTTATAGAACAACTATAAGCACACCAACTCGCTATCTTTCAATGCAAGAAGCAATGTTATTTCTAAATTATATTTCTTAGAAACAGTTAAACCACTCTTCTTCTCGTAGTCACATAGCAAAATCAGTAAAACTGTTAAAACATTATCTTATTAGCCAGAGAGTCAATCACCTCTGTATGTGTAAGTAGAGATGTACAGGCCGCACATTAAATGGGGTTTATCACACTGGCAAAGCACAATCTTATGAACCTTCTACAGGAATATCGGTTAACTGGGTTGGTTACTGAGGTATCAGTGATGGGCGTTAGGAATGATGACTCCGGCACTGCTCAGCTAAGGACCATACCATACCTCTATCACATCATGCAGTTATTTGAGGCGCTGACTCAGTTCACCAATAAACCTGCATCTCTACCCAACTATCATTTGCTTCGAAACAATTCTATTTCTACAGTTGCTATCTCTTGAACATTGGATCGAGATTCGATCTCTCTGGAATTGACATATGCTATCGAAATGCCACGATTTTATTGTCAGCTGGTCCAATCAGCAGCTGTTATCTGCAATAACAGTTATATATGTTCGAGCAATAGCAACTGTAGAAATATAATGATTTTGATGCGTATGAAAATTGGCTAGTGAGGCTGTTATATCATTGAATACCCGGTCGAAAGACGTTTGCAAATCGTTGGTGTGATAATCCCCTAGACAAGGATAGGTTCTGTGTACGCTTGCTAACATGTGTATTGTCGCTACGCACGCGGCCGCAGCTCTCGCAGGCGCTCGAGAACGCTGCCAAGAATGGAACCAACGTGAGTCCGACGCATGGCCACCACAAACACCATCAGATTATTTAATTGTGTCGTTATTAGAATCCTGTTTATATTTATCAAGTCTAATGTTTAAGAACCCGTACTGTACCCGTGGATAATAGTGATTTGAGAGCACTCATATTTCTAGAGGATATGAACTTTCAGTTCAAAGACTTTATTGACCTTATTATTTGGTCCTTCGAGCCACAAAAACAAGAGCCCTTGAAATAGAATGTTCGGTAAGCGTTTTTAAAAATATTTTTCGGATGTCGATAACTATAAACAGGTGTAATTGCGTACAATAATTAAATGTTTAATTTTTTTTAAGCCTGTAAATTGTTTTTAATTTTATGCTGTTAATTAAATAAATGCTTGTTTTTCACTGTCACTGTGTCACCTTAGATGTATTTCGTTGTAAAGATTAGTTTCTAACAATAGTATTGAAATCTATAGTTAAAATAAGCTTTGTCAAACTCTGATGTAAGTGTCACATGCAGTATGGCAAAGCTTGGTTTTATCTGAAACGGTAAGTCCGTTTTAGCTAAAGGGGAAGCTTAGGGATTCCTTAACGAGATCTTTAATCGGCAATAAGCTTCGATCGGGTGCAATAAGCATATAAGCGGCGCAATACAACTTAATCCAAAAGCCCCCTACAGGCTATCGGCGAGATATCCAGATAACACCAGAGCGTGAATGTACGAGGTTTCGCTAAGTTGAATGTAAGAGTTTTCTCTAGGTCTCCGAATATCGACGAGACTTCTCGCCGCGAGTCTGTTGGGGAAACTTTTGATTGAGTCGCGCCGCCTAACGTTCTCCATCCTGACTTCCCCACCACCGACAGATAATGCGCCTCGACTCGTCCTTCGAGTCCCTGGCCGGGCTCGCGTCGGGCCGCGCCGGCAGCATGGCCGACCTGGCCGACGAGACCCCGCGCCGCTCGGTCCACCGCCACTCGTACGCTGCGCCCGCGCATAACGACCCCGAGATACCGACGCCTACCAAACCATTCGGACTCGGTAAGTTTGAACGACTGTCTAGTTATAATCGGTATCAATCGATTATCTAGTTGTAAGCGGTAAAGAGACCTTTTTTAAGAGTTTCAAAGAAATTTCTCGCACCGATAGCGTCAGTTTGAAAACATGAGGCGATGCGAGATCGAGATGCGACGGTTCAATCTTGAGATGATGGAGATTATTTCTGTAATTGTTACTTAAAAAAGCGACACATAACTACACAGTTAGACTAATAGTAAGCGGTAACCACTGCCTATTGAGACTTGCACATAACCTGCGCAACTAAACACTTCCAAGTAAGTTAAGAGTTAGTCGATAGTAAATTAGTCAATCTATTTTTCTAATTCACTATTACAGTATGGATAACACTGTATGTTTTCCAAAAATAAATAATTATGGTGTTCACCTCCTAAAAATCACCCAGATACCAGAGTGAAGTGTTGAGTTGTGATATAGGTAAATTACCAAGGTGCTGTCAATGTTTTTAGGGTGATACCACAATCAATAATTTAATAAAGTATTCTCTGTTTATAAGATTTATTTGAGGCAGTGATAGAAATAATCTCGATTCTCCTAAAATCGGAGTCCAACTCGTAGACTTTATAAATGTAAGAAAGATTGTTGGGATGTCTTATAAACATACTGGTAAATATGTATGATGTATGTATGTACTAAAAACAACCCTCCTGTCCCCATAAGACCATACTATTTATCTCTCACTCATTAACACATTGTCATGACTACATAAATAAAGCGAGTGTAACTTGCACACGTGCATAATATAGCATAAAATGTGCTTTAAAAACAAGTAACATAGAGAACATAATTATTTTAGTGCATTCAGTAGTATCAGTCATGTATTTTGAAATTACTTACATAGAACTTTTCATTTTGTATAAGAAAGAGAAATATGCACGAATAAATAGGCATAGTACATAGTGTATCGTTTTTATTGGTTAGTAAAAACAAAGATCAGATCAAAATTGTATTGATTATATTGTTTGTAGGCAGATCATACTCACGGGGTTGTATGTCAATCCGTATTCAGTCACGAATATACTCAACATCCACTTATTCATATCACTAGTACATTTTATTTTCAACTTGCTTTGTGGCAATGCTATGGCTCAATCTGATGTCTCTCTCTATCTCTCTACGACCCCTCTATCTGCTATCTCTTTCATGTTCTCGTATGTGACTTCTTTTGACTGTTTCAAGTAACAAACACCTCATTTTCTGAGATATTTGTCACTGCACGGAGTCAATTGTTTTGATTAAACCGCATATACTACCTAGGCTTCGGGAATAATCAAAAGATTTAACTCCAAAGGTAAATATCGCAAGAATATCGAACTCTGAAAACACGAATTTATCCCACGCTTGAACTAACGTTTTTTTTTTGTATCTTGACCCCCCGCTACCTTCAGGCTCGTTCCTATCAGGTAAACAAGGAAATATAGTCTTGACTCGGAATGGCAAATGTATGGCAAAATTATTAGTCGAATGCAACCAAATTAATTGGTCGAATAGATGTGTTGTGATCATTGTTATCATGGAAACTGTTTTGTATGTAACCCGTTGATTGGCTGTAAATTGATTCATAAGAACGAAATTGGCATTTTAATTGAGAAAGCTCGTCACGATGATGGAACCATCATTCGCTGCGTGTATTTATCAAAATTAGACCCTAATGTATTGGCTGATAGAGCAAAGTCGAAACGCAAGCTTCGAGCGTCAAGCAGCTTCTGTCGTTGTTTTGACTATCTGTTTGTTTGCGTGTCTCTTTCATTTGCATGAACCAAGCATGACTTGTGATTATTTCCTTCTTCCTTCCTCTTCTATATTATAGTTGGTATAATTGCTGCGGATTACAACATTATCACCATTTCTTAAAGTGGTGAAATATCGCTTGAGTAAGTAGACAAAAAATACAACAATAAAATAACTAATCTCTCAACTTAAATGTGTACTGAATGAATAAAATAAACCTCAGACGTCGGTCCTATTTCTGTACTGTAATAGTAGTTATGTAAATGTAGCACTAGATAAACAAACATGTAAGTAGGTTTGTGTTGTGCTAGGTGATATAAGATGCATGTAAGTAGAGTTGAAAAGTAAGAATTGTTTAAATCAAATGAATAAGTATTTGAATAGCATGTACTAGACATTCCTGTAAAATTAAAACTAAACCGGTGTTTAATAGAAGAGTTATATAGCAATAATCGTAGAAGAGAAAAGGAAGTACGTTGTCTTCATTAGTTGAAATTGTTCTATTCTCAGAAATTATATTTAGGTAATCTATGCTGAAGCGCTTTGTCAATCTCCACCAAGAGGAAAATTTTACGCGTGAAAACGAAATATCACAGTTTACCTAAAATGAGCATATTAGACGATTTTGAACAATACCACTATTTAGTTAAGTGCTATTGTAAAATTTGGCATCGTGCTAAACCGAATACTGAACCAACGTAAGTAATTTATCGATTTCAGATGAAGCAACATTTTTGTTTGTTTGTGTTTTTTTTTGGTAACGAACATAGACTAGATTTAAAAAAAAATTGGTTTGATACTGTGTGACATCGACTTTGCGTACCAGGGTGACTAGTTTGTGTGCTTTTTCCTAACCTAGGGTAGAAGACTAAAAATGATTCTAACATTTCATTGCAGCCCGGCCAACGTTCCTAAACTTGAATTTGAACCTGAATTCACTGCGACTGCAGACGCCAAACAAGTGTACGTTAATGTTGCGACTTCGTAGTACCACTAGCTGGCTTGTTTTGTACGTTTTATTTCGAAATCATACGTTTTCGTTCATAGACGCTCATTGTATAAAACATTTAGTTAAGTTTGTTTATTATGCTGGTCCGTTTGGATATACGTTTGTATTGGATTTCGGCTAGATTTGGAGCGTAGTACACTGCAAATTTTTGACATTCTTTTATTTTTCTTTGCTCGTTTCGTCAGCTATGGTTTGGTTGGAAATTTGTTGTGATTTCGTATAACACGATTTCAATCTTAAACTAAAACATTGGCATGATTATCAAAAATATTGTAATATTGTTACAAAGCATGAATTGGCGTTAAATTTGAATTTGGCGTAATGTTTTATTGAAATTTATTCTGATGTTAAAATTTCTATTGATAATTTATTTTACACAATATAACATTTGTCGATGAACCTCCTTACTTATAAACGTTGTATAGCCTCAGAATAGTTATTTACATATTATATATAATAGCTCAGTGTTTTGTCTTTTTTATGTTAAAAATTCAAGAGAAAGTAAAGGACAAAACACTGTAAAAATAACTATTTTGAGGTTAAAAAACGTTTATTAGAAAAGGGGATTAATAATTTAAAAATTGTAAAGAACTTCCAGTCGATATAAAATTTTCAAAAAATGTTGTCTTTATTTTCTTCTCGCATAAAAACTACGACGCTAGCATAGTTTTCGCCTTTCTACCATATACTCACTTTAGTAACAGTAGCAGCTTTATTCACAGGTTTTATCATTTCGACACGAGTTGTTTGCACGAGTTATCTCATACAGAATCGTATGCTTAGATCGATGATTGTGTTTGCAGCGTCACCAGCGAGCGGCAAGTTGGGACTGCGCATGACGACCTTGCACGAAGAGCCGGGGCGTAGGAACGACGATGACTCCCATTCTGAACCGGAGTCTGCGCCTACAGACGACATGAGCACGCCGAGGTCGAACGTATGTATTACTGACAGTTCAAAGTCAAAGTCAAAGTATTTATTGCGCATTATGGTGGTTGTTACATTAGTTCACAAGATCTTAAAGTTATAATATACATAAGTATCTCATAATGGACCCTATTAGGGTATTGCAATGTCATGTGGAGTGGGCCGGCTTATTCTTTAATATATAAGTTTTTATCTTTGAGATATTTCGAAGAGAGTTTCGAGAGTTCGAAGTAGACAAGACTTGCTCTTTAGAAAAGCCGCGGTTTCGAGCGTTATTGCAGTGGTGGTTTGAGATCTTTGGTCGTGAATGGCAATAAAAATCTTCATGTTGTGAGTAAAAAGGTTGTTTAAAAACATTGCAAACATTTGATTAATTAATAAAGCGTTATTTCCACTCAGAGAAGAAATTGGCTGATCGATACTTCCTCAATCTGCCTCGCCTCGACTGCCTCGGTGGCGCAGTTGGTAGTGAACCTGCTTTCTGAGCTTGGGGGCGTGGGTTCGATTCCCACCAAGGGCAAACATTTATGTGATGAACATTTGTGTTTGTTCTATGTCTGGGTGTTAATATCTATTTAAGGATATATTTAAATATATATGTAATATGTAAATAAATCAGTCCCTGGCAGCCATAATACAAAATTCAAATTCAAAATAGTTTATTTCAAAATAGTACATTATTTTTCAATTCGGCACTAACCAACAAACTGGGTGTAGAAAAACCCGTGTCTTGGTAGTTAGTCCTTCCAATTGTCTTAATACTAAGTTCTGTACCATACTTGTTTAATACTTTTAAAAATTTATAACTTAATGAGTCATTAATTTTATAGAATTTTGTAAATTATTGGAATAATAAATTTAGTAAAAATTAAAATTATAGATTAATAGTGTTAGAAGCAAATAATTTCCGCAATATATCATAGTCAAACTTTAGACTTAGAAAATATGCAATGTGAGTGTAGTATTATAGGTACAAGTCACCTATTCTTGAATTTTAAATAATTGTTCTGTTTCAAAATAAGAGAGGGTTTTGAGCCAATTCACCAAAGTTCGTTTACAATTATTTAGATTAAGTGGGTATATACATATCGATATCGTGTATACATATATTATGCTTTGCTCAGTTTGGGTCAGACGACCGTGTGTGAAAAATGTCCCAAAATTATTTATTATTATAATCCTATTTTGCCGATATTATCCCAAGCACTCATCTGTATGATATTTATAAAATTATTAAAAGTAACAATTTTGTTCCCAGCGCACTCGTTCCCGAGTCTCGTCCCGCGGCTTCCTGCCGACGTCGAAGACGCTGGACTCTCTCCACGAGCTGGCGTGCGAGCGCGCGCCCAACAAGAACTCGCCTTCGATATCCTCCAGCGGTTACGGTAACTATTCATCAATCATTAACTGCTTAAATTCACCCATCCGCATATCTCACTTCTTGCAGTTCAAGGAGCTTCTTAAAAAACCAATTGTTTTTTATTGAAATCACATGAAAACAGCTCGGGACATTGTGATAACTAGCCAAATGTTACACTTTCAGGGTCACAAGCAGTATCGTCTACAAACCTAACAAACGACGATACACTGTCAATCAGGAGCATGTCCGTCGACGATACGCCAGATTTCGACAAAACCATGGACTACACCCACATCTCGCGAACCAAGAACTCCATGGTCGGCCTCAGGAACGAAATATCCGAGTTGCGGAACGATATCCACGACCTGAAGAACGATATCGTCGAATCAAAGCAAGAGTTGGATGATCCGACCTTCGAGAAATCCAAAACGCCCATTACTCCAGGAGGGAAACGGATTAACCCGTTCATGAGGGATTGCGAGGAAGCGACAGAAGCGGTTGAGATGATGCTTGATCCATTGGGAGCTCTGCCGGTGGACCCACTCGAGACGCGTCCGGTGGACCCACGTGGAGCACAGGCGGTGGACCCACTCGGGGCTTTGCCAGTGGAATGTGCCAAGCTATCTAGTCAGAAGAGCGATCCCGGACAAATTAACGGAGAGTCGCACGATAATTCAGTCTGTAAGTATGACATCTAATGCATGTGACATAAATTGAAGCTTTACATTTCAGTGCCTGGCTTCGGTGTGAATTCATGTTATTTTATGACAATTGCAGTGGAAGCGGACCTCGAATCTGTGAGCTCCGAACAGTCAAGTCACGGATCGGAACAGTCCAGTCATGGATCGGAGCACGAGCAGTCCAGTCACGGATCGGAGCACGAGCAGTCCAGTCACGGGTCAGATCATTCGAGCCACGGGTCCGAGGCGCACGAGCGGAGCCGCGAGGCGTCCTCTGTCGGCGAGAGCGACTCTGCCTCGCCCGGACCCGAGCATAATGTTGTCAAGACGGCGCTGCCCGCCGGCAAGGTATGTATAGGGGTTTGGAACAGTCCAGTCATGGCCTATGGATGGGTTGGATGGATAATTCGTGTCGCGTTGTCGCACTCAAACATGGTGTATTAGTTATCGTCGATGTTTTTGTCTACATTGTGCAAAATAAGCATTAAATTGTTCAAAGCCCTTTGATGCGCGCCAGCTTACCGATAGTGGCGCGATAATCATTCGTGTTCGCCAAAATACATCGCGATTGGACGAATTACTCGGCCACACTTGTCGCGGTACCTCGAATATTCGCTGAATCCCGCTTATGTAGCCATAAAATCAATACTAGTATTACAAAATCGAAAGTAACTATGTCTGTCTGTTTGTAGGCTTTTCACGGCTAAACGAATCTAGATAAAATTTGATAATTACCAACAGTATATAACGAGTTTTTGGGTATTTTACTCGACTGCGCAAGAAGGAGGGTTATGGTATTCGAGTGTATGTATGTGGGTATGAAGTTTGTTTGGCATGCCTTACAGCCTAAACAGCTTGATGGATTTCGACATATCAGGTGTCGTTTGAATCGTCTCGATAGTAGAAGTGATTTAGGGTACAATTTTGCAGTATTGTTCTTTTATTAATGTTACTTGTTTTTTGAGTAAACGCGATCGAAGTCGCGAGTAACACAGGACAGAGTGCTTAGTGTGAGTTTTTCTTACTTTTCGATCGCGTAAAAGTAACTCCAATTTGTATGAAAATTAAAAAGCGCCACCTAGTGGGAGTAATGAAAAACCGCAATCGTGAGTGCGAGTTTTTTGTTTACTGCCAACATTGACATGAAAAATTTACTTTTTCACGGTGAATTTACGCGAATCGAGTAACAAGCTCGATTGGCACTCACACTCGCTCGTTTTCGATTGTCGATCCGTGTGACGTAAACTCGTTTACGCGGTAGTAAAGTTATTCGATTTACTTTGAGCAACTCACACTAAGCAGTCAGGTAGTGAGATATGTTTGCGCCGGCAGGTGGTCCGGCGGCGCGCGGGCGGCGGGTCGAGCGCGCGCGCGGCGGCGCGGCACTCGCTGCCCGCGCGCCCGCGCTCCGTGCACGAGCCGGCGCACCTCCGCGACCTGCGCCACACGCCCGCCTCCTCCACCGAGAGGATCGGCGACGGTGAGCCCCGCTACTGTACCATACTTTTATTTTAATTATTTATTTAAGAAGGCCGCGACGCTCTGAAATTTCCATATAAACGAGCTACTCAAATTTCTTGAAAACCATTTGTCAGATTATGATGAAATTTAGCATGTACAATTAAATTAACAATATCTCCGCCCCTATGTTCTTGGTTTTTTTAAAACGTTCTCAAGCTAAAATAGAGGTATGAAAAAATCCACATTTTTAGGAGGTCACTTTTGATTGATTTATTCCATAAATAGACAAAACAAATCAAAAATTCCAATACATAGGGAGGTTGTCTACATCATTAGCTGTTAAATGACTCCATAATACAAGGGAAATTCTTAGTTACTTAAGAATGATTACAGAAGTGCAAAAGTCATAAAAAAAAAAAAAATCACTCTGTAGGGAACTTTAGAGGCTCGTCAGTATCATCACTCGCTCTCCTCGCTCGTCTTCTTCTTCTAAACGAAATGGCTATAGAATACCTTAAGCAAATGCGAAGTTAGTCTAGGTCGCCTAGGTCGAAGTTAGTTAGGTCGCCGGACTCTTAAGCACACAAAAAAGAATACAATCATATTATAATTAAAAAAAAATATGCAACAATAATAGTTTGGTTGTAGTAATTGTAATTTACCTTAACACCAATAATATTAGTAATATACCTTATTACACCGCCTGCTCTACAGTGACGAGTTACATGTCACGTAAACTCAACGCAGAGCTAGATCATTGCCTAGAGAGATAAAGTTGTATGAAAATTGAAACAAAGGGACGAGTTAATCGAAAATCGAACTGGCCACCACAAAAAAAAAAACGGAAATGCATGAAATTTTAAAACAAAATAACGCTGTTTTTTTTCTTTTTAATTTTTGGCGCCGCACGTTCAACAGCAGTCTAACGGCGTTTTGTTCTGTCAATTTCCAGAAGATTGGATGGGTGCCGCCCCGGCGTGGCTGACGCTCGGCGAGAGCGTGCAGCTGCGGCTGAGCTCGAGCACGGGCGTGGTCGCGTACACCGGGCCCACGCACTTCGCGCACGGACTGTGGGTCGGCGTCGAGCTGGACGCGCCCACCGGTGAGTGCACCACTAGCCAGCTATCGACACTGGTGTCAAACTGTCTTCTGGGTGGGAACTGGGTGAACTTGTCTTGCCAGTTTCTTGCCTGTTCTTCTGAGTATGGGCTCTTTTTTCGAACAAGGCAGAAGAGTCATTTTTATTACTTTGACGTGCAAAAGTGTATCTTCGACACCCAATTGAATAAAGCCGTTTTCACTTTGAGTTTAGAACTGATATTACTCGCAAGGCTATCACTCATTGGAGGGACTTGACCTCTCTGTTAGTAGCGACACAGGAAGCGACAGCTGGCGATCGAACCGGCTTCGTAGAAATGGAATCGTGTCGTTGTTGCCACTGTGATGTTAGAAGTATATAATAGTTTGGTCCACTGCTGCCAGTTCTCCTGATCTATATTTACATCATGGGAAATGGTAGCAGTGTACAAGCCTATTCTAAGCCAACGATGCAGGCTACGATGGAGCACATTGAACTAGAAGAAACCGAAATTAAAACTAAATGAAATAAATAAATCTTTCCGGACACTTGCACACACGGTAGCCTGACCCCAAACTAAGCAAAGCTTGTACTATGGCTGTCAGAGACTGATATACAGACATTTATATTTTTGCCAATGCAGAGATCCATTACAATCGAAAGATGAGCACAATTAAAGAAAAAATAGCAGAAACCGACAAAACCTTATGACATCGTAGCATATATAATAATATCAATCATAGCCTAGCTGCTGAACTGTCGGAGGAGAGAGATACAAGCCCAGGCTGAAAAGAAGCACGTCATTCCCAGAAATGTTCCATAATAAGTGTTGTGTAAGTCCAAAACTAAGTGTTCCATAAAGAACACTTATAGAGAGATGACCTCAATGTAGGGCATACCTTACACAACATGCTCTACTCCCAAAACACCTGCAAAAAACTTATATCGCAGATAAAATCAGAACAAAAAATAATATTTTTTTAAATACATACTTAAATAGACAGCAAGTTACAAAAACCCTGTTGTATAATTGAAGGCCATGTACACACACTTATAGTATTCATGCAAAAATACAAAAAAAATACACGTTAAAAATAGCAAGAGTTATGACCGGTTTATGAACGCAAGTAAAGAAGGAAGTTGAACAAAAATGTTGGCAAATCTGTATCATATGTTGGTGGTGTTTGTAACACCCTGTCCTGTATAAGAAATGAGCAAATGACTAGACTCGTGTCTGGATTGTTATAACAGTGAGTATTGTGGTGCAGGTAAGAACGACGGCTCGGTGGGCGGCACGCGGTACTTCGAGTGCCGGCCGCGGCACGGCATCTTCGTGCGGCCCGACAAGCTGGTGCAGGACCGGCGCGGCCGCTCGGCGCGCGCCTACAGGGACACCGAGATGAAACGAGCCGCCAGCAAGGGTCAGTGTACACACACACACACACACACACACACACACACCGGCGCGCACACACACGCACACAAGCGCTTATGCGCGCACAAGCGCTTATGCGCGCACACACACATTCACAAACACATACTCTCTCTCTCTCTCACACACACACACACACACACACACACACACACACACACACACACACACCCCAGCTTGCCAGCCGATTATACCATCTAACTGATACAGTAGATATTATTCTTTACCGATAAGTGTATAAATATGGTTTCAGTCCTATCATTAAACTGCACTACTATGAAAACAGGATATTAGGCATTTAAATAAAAGACGAATTCGTACTCTTTATTATTATTCAAGTTATTTACGTCTACCTAACGTGCCCGGAGGGTGACGACTGATGTGCGTAACTTGTGTCATGCATTACGTTCCCTATGATCAGCGAAATACAATGCACATGGCAATGTGTCGCTACAATTCTACTCGCCAAATATAGCCATTTATTTATTCCTGTGTTTACCACTTCTCTGTCACTGTAACTAACAATTTGCTGTACCAAAATTTACAACCTACTAGTACATTATAGTAGCCATTAGGCCAGTAACTTTTCACCTTTCCACCGTTGACGCTTATATCGTCAATAAAAATTAAGGTATATTTTTTCCAGGTGAAGGCCTACAAAACTTACACAGATCGAGGAGTCGCAGCGACAGCATAAACGCCGTCGGCAAAACCAGGAGCAAATAAACCCGCGCCAGCCACCGAGTTCGTACGTACACGCATTTTCTACGTACAACGCTCGCTCAGTACCGACGATCCCTCGCCCCGCTCCGCGCACGCGGACCCAGCAACCAATGTATTAGCCCGAATTTAAGAAAACGTCCCGATATACTTTACCCAGTCTATGTTTTCGTTGCGCGCTCGCGTTTTGCGTATGGTGCTTGTATTTTTAGGTATTTTGTTAATATTACCTTGTCGGTAACGCAATATTTTCACCTTTAAATTGTTGTATTGAAATGTATTGTGAAGGAAATCGGATCGTCTAGCTTTCATTGGCCGCGCTCAATGAAATGTATAAGACCCGCCGCATTTCCAATGAATTCGAAACTTTTGATTGACACTTGGTAGGAGTTACTATTTTCATTATTCAATGACTTAACTATGGAGTAATTGTAAATAGAGTTATGTGATTTAATTTTACTATTGAGTTATATGTAAATATGTGAATTTATTGTATTATTTAATTTAATTATTTTAGGAATCAATGAAATTTTATGATCGGTGATAATATTTGGTAAATCAATTGTAATTTTTTTTACTGTATAGATTGTCGTGTAGGTGTTATCTTAAATTATTTATGTATTTTAGCTCATTGACTATGCTTCTATTTTATCTATGACACAGTTTTATATTCAACACCTTGAATATAGGTTCTGTGATTTGCGACCTTATACTTCTACAATTTGCTACTTGAAGTTTAAATCTTTAAACACTTTTTATGGCATTTCGAAGATACTTAAACTGCTTACATGCATTTTGTGTTTCTGACACGGTTGCCACTATATTGTGATAATATCTTGCCACGCGATTATAGAGGTAAATTAAAACGAAAAGTATTTTTATTTCGACGCCCGCTTTTGCCCTTTGCTATGGTGTAGTTTTTTACGAAATCGTCCAAAATCTTCGTCCTTTAAAAGACTTGTACTTAGTACACCGGCAATCAATACGCGACGAATCAACATTGCCCACTGACGTTTTGTTCTTCTGTGCGAGTGATACGAGAATCTCATCAAAATTATGCCAAAATTTTCTTAAAACGGTGTTCCGGATTTCGCTGCGGTTCAGTATAACTTGCACAGATAAAATAATATCGATTAGGTTGTGTATGTATAATCGAAAGTTATATGAATGTGTGTAGGCGTGTTTCGGCTCGCTGTTAAATAAAGATTGCCATTAAATTGTCCTCTTCAATATCTCCATCCACGTTCGAACAATAAAAACGAAGACAAAAATAACTGTATTAGATTTTTATTTGAAATTAATGAATGTGTGGTAGTTAATTCGTGAGCCTAATTCGAAATATATCAGAGTAATATTACGTAGCGGCATAGTGCGCGTGTAATCTTGTTAGGGAAGTCCACATGAACGCTCCGGGGTGTCGGAGCGATAGTCTATAGCTCACCTAATGTATATTCCATCCTTTTTAGTCTAGTAATCGTTTAAGTACACTCAAAAGTACATGAATAGAGTAAAACGCCTCGTTGTTTAGTAGTGTTTGTAAGGTACACTCCAGCATTTCATTGTAGCCCGTCACTTGCCTCCATTCCTGTAAACATATGTATATTAACATTAACCACTATATAATTATAAAATGTTATCAAATATACTATTAAAGCAGCTATTTCGATATGCACTCGAGAATTAAATGCCAGTTTTAGTAAGGGTGCGGTTTCATTGCGAGCGTTGCGGTGAATTGAGAAAGTGTCTTTGTCGAATGTTTCTAACTAATGTGAGATTGTGTTGATTTTCTCTAGCTTTGTTCTAAAGACATGTTCCATATCTCATACTGTTTTCGTTACACAGCGATCGTCTCGCAGTGGGACCACAACCTAAGTACTTTGTAAGCGTTGACTGACATCATATTTGTCACATTTACTTATTATCACGTTTTACGATTTATCCAATGCTTATTAGACTGTTGTACTTAAACATTCCATTTTATGTATTACATTTTGTCTTTCTAGTGAAATGTTCAGTAGTATCGGATTTATTAGTTAGAATTTTAACTTCAGACACGTCTTTATAGCGACGTTTTTTATTGCATTTTTATCTTTTGAATTTTAAAGTTAATAGACCAATAAATAAATAACTACTGAATTATAAACGAGGCCCTAACTAGGACAGCTCAATGTGTAGTCGACATTAATATCTAAGGGATAAAATATTTTCAAAATATAGTAGGATGTGTCTTTGAAACTCTCGATGTGCTTTTGTCCAGTAGATTGTTAGGGCACGGACACGGAACTGTCTGGTAGAAGGCAAGCTGATAAATGCTTGAACACACAGTGAGCGCGTTCTGTCGTAGAGATGCCGGGAAGCGATGTACAAAAACTATTGAAAGCTTACTGAGAGCGTCCTTGCTCGCTTATTGTTTGACCAAGCCCTTATCGATTCGAGATACATCAGCGTGAGGTGGCGGAGTATGCACTAGGGCTCCTAGGAATAGGCTAAATAGTGAACTAAAAAGCAGCGTCTCGTAGGTCCTAATTTTAATTTATAGAAAGTAAGCGATCATGTGCTGTGCTTTTGTTTTAAACAAATAGTTTATAGGTAAATCAAATTATTTGTTATTGTATTATTATTATTTTTTCAATGTAGTACACATTTTGTATTTATTGCAGTCAATTCTACAAATACGAGCTTTTATAATGTTAATGTAATTATTTTTATGAGATCACGACGCATGTTTCATTTAGCGTAGAGAATGGGTATGATTATTTGCCAGATGTAATGTATAAAATAGATCACAAATCGAAATGTACTTCTAATTATTTTATGTGATAAGCGATAGGCAGCTACTTGGTAGCGTAGAATGGTTACATCTCCATAACTGTACCCTTAATGCATAATTAAATGAAGAGATTTTAATATTTAAAATTTATTAAAACATAAAATAGTTCACTTCTAGTGGAAATATTTTTGCCAAGTAGCAAATTTGAGTCAACCATCGCTGTCATTATCAGTAAATAAATGTATTATAAAATATCTATAGTTTTTATTCTTATATTTATCCTTTCTACGTAGTACAGTACCCTAAGACCTATGTTCACCAAAATTTTATAAGGCGATTAGTTGCGTAACCGTTGCTTGTAGAATTATTGAATACATTTCAAAACAGTCTGTTAAAAAATTTATCACTTTGTCGAGTTTCGGTGCACTTTGGTCTAATTTAGGTAGATATTTATTATTTATAGTTTAACAAACTTGATATTTTATATGAGATTTACATATTTTTCTTTTAGAAGTAGACATAGCTGTTCTTTAGAACTCGAAAATTAATGCATGCCCTAATACCTGCCCTAAGGGCGCTTCTAGACCGGCCATATTTTCTCTGTTATCTGTCTTCTCACCATATTTGAGGCCTGGCTATTTCGTCGTATATTTCTAGAATGGCCGATAATAGCCGGGCTATAGTCGGTAATACTGCCAGTATTTTTTTTAGTTTTTACTGCTAATTAGCCCGCGTATCGTCAGGCCAGTGTTGCAGTAAAAAAATTGTGCCGTCTAGGAGCGCCCTAAAGCATACTAAATGAATCTAATATTCTATTACGCTCTATCGTTTATTCACGACTGACAGAATTAAAGCTCTATTAAATTTATTTTATGACATAACTATCTTACGATATGCAAGATAATAAAATTAATAGTAACTCAAAATGTACTAAATTAGATCACTATCAGCATGACAGCGAATGCTGAATCGTAGCGAGTCAGGCGACTTATGTAACTAAAGACAAAAGGAAACCAGGAAATCGTAAGTTAAAGGATGAAGCGATTTAACATTGTGCCTATTCGTGAATTGTACAGGAAATCTACAGCCACGAGAAAACAGTCGTAGTGGAGTGGAGTTGACAAGATGCTCATAAAAATACAACATCATAGCGATGTCATGTTATGTTAAAAGTTTAGTAAGTACCTTCCTATACATAGTGATTGCTTGATCTCTATCATAATATACTCATATTTTAAGTACGTAGAGAGAATGTCTACTTAGGCAAGAAGCTGACTAATCATACGTGATTACCTAATACCGCAGTGTAAGTAAAAAATAATTATTCTATTTAAATGAATAGAATTTTTTTTGTGTGCATAAATACTGCAAGAAGAGAAAACAAAAGAAACTTCTACGTAAGTTTCTTATGTTTAAGCTGATATCAGACGTTTAATTTTCGTCGTTAACTCTAAAACTTTCGTTCGTGCATTTTTGCCTTACATTCAGCCCCATTTTCTTGAAATTTAATGTCTGAACACAAAAATAAACTAGAGTTGTTAATGAATTTGTGAGTAAACAGATCTATCGCTGTTGGATTTTGGCGTTTGCATCTTTCACCCGCACCACAGTTTAGAAAATATTTACTGAGTTCATGCTCCTAATGAATAAAAAAAACATCTAAACACAGCTAAGATGGTTATTCGAGTTTGCGCACAACATCTGTTGACGCCATATTGAAAGAATAGAACAAGTGAATATGCTTATTTCTATGCCATTCCTGCTAAGCTGTGTGAACATGGAATGAAAGAAAAATTAAGCATTCACTCGAGTGAACATTCATTCGGGTGAACTGTCTGATATCACCTTAAATTTAAGACAGGTAGAATTTTCCCCTGAGAAATATGGCGGCGGCACTTTACCCGCAAAAAAATCTTACATACGGGAGAGTTCAACTAAATTAGTATATAAACAGGGTCGCTGTTTCGTATACCTTGCGTCTTAACCCAAAAGGTAGGGGAGAAGGGAGACAGTTGACCTTATTTCTGTGCGACGTCGCGAGTGTCATCTTGCCGACGGGCGTGGGGCGGCGCGCTGCGTTCCTGGTACTCGCCTTGCCCACTTACTGCCGGCGTACTGTCGGGAAAAACATCAGGCACAGGAATTCAAATACTCAATAATTAACTGACACAATGACGCATACTTAAAGATCAAGATTTTACTACAACTAATAGTTGTGTGGTGGGAAAACTTTGTATTCTGGGAAAAATACACGAACTTTTCTTTATCTTTTGATCAGGAGCTTATACTGAATTAAAAAAAAAAACTAAATTGAAAAGAATACTCTATATTCATTGCTATGAAGATAGAGTATAATCCTAAAAATGCAAAGTCAACTTCCTTGATTAAAATAAAATATTTAAATCAGCAACCTTTTTTGCCGTCATTACCCTAATCTATTTTCATATAGCAATGCCGATGCTCGTTACAAAGGCGACATCGTTCCATAATGGCATGCCATTGGAACTTGCGTGACTTGCCATTTGCCAGGTTCTGCCAGCCGCAAAGAGATTCAAAGGAGCTCCAACCGGCAAAGAGGTAACAAGTCTTCAAGAACCGCCCCTAAGCTAACCATGACTTAGAGCAGAAAGCTCAACGATGGACCAAGCAGGTCCATCCTCGTCAAACCAGGACCCTCGATTCGATTTTATCGGTTCTTACGCTGTGAAAAGCTTAAAACTAAAGCCGGAAAAATGGATGAGGGTCCTTGGTATAGAAGAACACAGGTTGACTTTAAACGACTTTGTGAATCGGCCACTCCCTATGTTGTTGGTTGTGGTACTGACCCATGCAGCGCAGCTTGTGCCGGTCATATCATTTCCATGCTATTTGAAAAATAAAGCGGTTTATTTTGTGAAGAAAAAACCAGATGTCGTCCCCAAGGAGAACTGCGCTGAGATGGTCATCTTCGGTAAGTGAAACTAAAGCACACTATATTCTGCCTTGCTCTGGTCTTCCTAAAACATGCTGATTTCTATTTGTTATATAGGAGACCTAGCGCCTAGGCTTATAGATGAACTGGCTGCTCTAGTAGACGAGGTGTTCGTGCCATTGCTGTCGAACCCACTGAACCACGAAGGATGGCCTCTGGTAGTTTCTCAGGACATTTTGAAGCAAATACACAACCTTAAGAGTACCGTCTATGAGGTGAGATAAATCCAAATTCGATTTAAGCTATTATGTAACGTTAGGCTTTTTAGCATCTACCCACTAAAATAGTAGCTCTGTGAGCTGAAAACCTTGCATCCGGCGTTTGTCCTCTACAGGTTGCATTCCTCATCAGATTTTTGTAAAGCAGGTTCGATAATCTTTTTTTTTATGGACAATAAGTCGGCGTTTGACCACCAACTCGCCTGATGTTAAGCGACGTTGTGGTCTAAGATGGAGCACGACGACCTATAAGGCACTTATTCACTCTAGCCTTGAAGTTTTGTAGAGTGAAGAAGTACAAAAACGGCAGTTGAGTGAGGCGCTACAAGTGCGCCACTGCTCAGACCCTCACAAAACAAATCTCACAAAATTTCAACAGTATGGTAGTACGAGTATAAGAAATGCGACCTGTGGAGGAAGACAAAAATCCGAACAGAGCGAACAGAGATTTGGACATAAATCCAGACAGAATTCGGACATACGGAAGCATTTTTGTCGAAGCTGCAGCAGAGACGCTTCGCTCGCTAACGCTCGCTCGTTCAACTAATATAATAAAACATAATTGACAAAGAAATTCTAAGGTATTCTTAAATTTTAATCACACATATCCCGTGTGATTAAAATTTAAGAATAGGTACCTTAGAATTTCTTTGTCAATTAAGTTTTATTACATTCGGTTTTGTTTTTAGACCGGTTAACTACAGATTATATCATGGATTATTCTTTGGGAAAACTATTTTGAAACCTAGTATCACTAAACTCCTCTCTGACATTATTTTTCTTTTGAAAGACGAATTCAAACATTTTTCGAGATTATGACGATTGCTTATTCTAAATTTAGGTAAAGGGCAAAGTAAACTGTCAAACAGTATTACCCATGCCTGTCGGAGTAGAACTAGTCCACGACGCAGAGAAAGAACTACTAAAAGGGACTGAAGTTGATCTTTATTTGAAGAGCGCTATAGAAGGTGTGGTCATTAAATGGGCGCAGCAGATCAACGATGTCATGATGGAAGATTCTGCACAGGCATTTGAGAACGGAAACAATCCTTTGCCGAGTGTCGGTTAGTTTGATATTTTTAACATGCATTAAAATGCAAACTGTAAATGTTAAAACATAGATTGCAGTACCTTCCGAACATTTCCTCTCAGATAGGTTGGGTTATTGATGGTTTTTCGATGTCTTTAAGTTTGATAGTTGGGTTGTTGATTCGATGACTTGTCACACTTATGAAGATCGGAATGTCTTGCTCTATCTTAAGGTAAAATAACGTTTACCTAATCAAGCTTTTAGCCCTGCCCTAGCAGTAAAATATCAAGTAGGAAATTTTAAACTTCTTTCTAACGGGATAATTTTGTATAAGGAAGAACACTATACTTTTCCAGAACTTGCATTTTGGAAGTCAAGGCTTGGTAACTTAAATTACATCTACGACCAGCTCCGCACGGAGAGAGTAAGATGCATGGCGGTTATACTGGAGAAGACCACTTCAGCATATTACCCGTGCTTCAGTCGCCTTTTCAAGAATATTGTCTCAGGTATGGAAAGGCGATGATGCAACTGAGTGAATGCTACCTAAAATATCTTTTAATAACTCATTAATAATCTTATATTATTTTCTCTATAGGGTGATAATGGTTCTTTATTTCTCTTATAGCTTTAGCTGAGGCTCGTGAAATTGATCTATATCTCAGGACACTGGAGAAGCACTTTCAAGCGTTAGAAGACATCGACTTCACTGAAGTCCAGCCGCTGTTCCGGCCTCTCTTTCACGTCATCTGCATGGTGTGGAGGGACTCTAAATACTACTGCAGCTCTTCAAAACTCATGGTCTTGCTGAAACAGATTAGCAACTTGCTTATTTATCAGGTAGGTTAACAATATTAATGTTATTCTTATTGTGTCATTTACGCGTGAATTAGGTTTAAGGTACTTCAGATATCGTAAACATTAATCATATTTGGTACAACTATATTATTGATAAATAAAGTATATTGTGAAATCAGTGATTTTAAAATTTTGCGGTAAAAAAATTCGATTCAGTAAATAATCTAAATTTAAAACTTGTTCCAGGCTAAGAAATGCCTAGACCCGTCTACACTATTCCATAGCGACATTGACGAAGCAACCCAACGAATCCAAGTAACCATAAATATTCTCAAGAAGTTTAGGAGCACTTTTGACTATTTCAAAGACAATCTGCAAAAATATTTCGTTGATCGAAGAATCATCCCGTGGACTTTCCACCCGAATGTCGTCTTTGAAAGATTGAACAAGTTCCTCGATAGATTAAATACGATCCAGTGGTTTTTCAAAACTGTACTAGAGTTCCAGAAGTTGGAGAAGATTGAGATAGGAGGAATGAAAGGGAGGGTCTTAGGAGGGCAAATTAGAGAAATATCAGCTGAATTCGAAGCTTATTTTCACGGATTCGCTTCCAAATCCTACGACGTACTGGATCCAGATGACGATACATTCAATCTTGACTTTAAAGACTTTCAAGAAAACATTATTGATTTAGATCTAAAACTATCTACTGTTTTAGTGGAATCATTCGATAGCTGTTCTACATTAGAGTCTATTTTTAAGGTAACTATTACACACTCAATCAAAAGAAAAATGAAGATACTCGAAATCTTATTTCCGGTAGCTAACTTCTGTTATTAATTTTAGCTAATCGACATCGTAGGTTCAGTTTTAGACCGTCCTCTCATCAGAAACGAATTCACAGCAAAATACGTCGAAATTATCATTGAGCTGGAAAAGGAAATCGTTATTTGCGAAGTAAGTTCTAAATTAAATAAAAGAAGAGCTACTAAAATCTTTTGGCTCTGTAGCCAAAAGAGGATCACTTGACGCTTTCCCTTGCAGGATCTCTTCAACGAACAGAGTAACCGTTTCTACAAGTATGGTTTCATGGAGGTAGACACATTCTTCCCGCCCGTGGCAGGCGGCCTGCTGTACATGACGATGCTAGCTACAAGGATCTCCAAGCCTGTAGCTAGCTTTCGCAATTTGCCGCACCCGTAAGTAAGCTGGGTGGGGCAAATTGCGAAAGCTGATTATCTGGCTTTGTTTCTTCTATCTCTTGCGCTTTGCCTGCTAACGTTATCGTGAGATTGCATGTTTTAATCTATATTTTTACTCCTATATTCTAACACTTGTCTCATACTTAATATGTGATTTGTAAGTAACAAATAATATCGTGTTGTACTCTAAACATTGCTTACTGTTTGTTCTATGAAAAGCCAGACAGCATGCTTAGGGGTCATCGAATTTGCAGTACCTGATATAGTTCTTTGTATACAGGATAAAGGGTACGGATGAGGCGAAGAAAATATTTATCAGGCATGAGGAGTTAATTAAGAAAATAGAGGAGTTCAAAAATAAATATATCAGGGATTGGGCACTGACTATTCCTAAAATTATAAAAGAGAAATCTAAACACATGATACTTGCACGTCAAGGATCTGATCTTATTCTGAATTTCAGTCCTGCGGTAAGACAAATTCAGAAACATTTATTAAGTATTTGTTTTAAAATGAACTTGCATCTAAATTAATCTATTTATATTTAGCTTCAAGACATTATGAAAGAAGTTCACCATCTTCGCAACAACCCAGATTTCGCAGAACTACTCCCTAAAGAGAGTTTTGAGTTATACGAAAAACAAGAAACGTACAGACAGTATAGAATCAACTTGGGAATAACTATAGACTGGTACAATCAAATAGTTAAAAACAGCCAGAAGGTAGAATTTGATTTGGTAGAAGACGAGATAAAAGCAATTGATCAAAGAATAGAAATGGCGCAGAATGAACTCAATTGGAATTCTGCAGGTAAAACAAGTTATATTTAACATTATTTTGCTAGCTAAAATATTTTTAAAGTAAAATGTTGTTGTAACTTGACTAAAACTTCCAGATTTGTGGAATTACTTGCAAGAATTACACACGCTAGTGGGAAACTTGTTTGAGCGAATGTCGAAAATTCAAGAGAATTTAAAAGAAATGAAACACGTGATGAAGGAATGGGCTTCACAACCACTGTTTGAGAGAAAAGAAGGAAGGAAGGTAAATATGAGAAGCAAGACACATTAGGATTCAATGCAGCAGATACCATATTTTTTTTAAAGTTGAATACCGGAGTAATCAATAAATAATGTTATAGGACACACTAATGAACTTGGAAGATCGACCCGATAAAAGAACCAAACGTTACAATGAAATTGTAGCTACAGCAAATCGAGTGAATGAGCTGCTTAACGAAAATATGCATTTATTTAACATGCAGGATAGCCAGGATAGTGTGATTTGGTTAAACTACGTAACTTTTGTAGATGCTTTAATGGAGGAGACTTTGTTCAAGACTATTGCATGCAGGTATATACATACTGTGATGCCACAATTCATTTACTATCTTAATTATTCATTCTTATCTTATTCTTAATTATTATTTTTATCTTATTCTTCTCATCTTAATTATTCAATTCATTTACTATCTTTAAAATAATTTTCATTCGATGCATGGTATAATAATATACTCCGCCAGGTATAGCATTCCCAGTCCACCCAAAAAAGAAAGAGGGTTATGTTTTACAAGTGTTTTTACAGCCTAAACAGCTTCATGGATTTCGACATGTGAGGTGTCATTTGAATCGTCTTGATGGTAGAAGTGACATAGGCAGGGACAACATTTTGCAGCCGGCTTTTTTGTTTTACTTTTGTTAGATCATGATTTTATGTCTATTAATTTTAGTATGGCTTACATAGCAGAACACATGAATCCTAAAAACAAGCTAGCTCCATTATTTGAAGCGCAATTGGAGTTATTAGATCCTGACATGGTATTTGCTCCGACACTCGACCCAAACGACGAAAAAGGGTTCACGGCATTAATCAAAAGCATAATTGATGACGTTCTGAAAATGGCGTCGTTAATTGAAAGAATCGATAAAACAAAGCAAGAGACTTATGAACAATTTATTGTAAACAACGAAGAAAATATTGAGATGAAAGAGGAAATACTTAATGGGATTGAAAAGGTACGAAACAATACTATAACGATTTTGCACTGGCAGCTTCTGTTTTATTTTACTTTCTACTTCATAGTTAACAAACTTATCAGACGCTGAAACGGCTCTACGATTACATGCCCAGCTACTTCTTTCCCAGAAATAAAATAGGGCCCCTAAGAAATAGCGTAGACGCGCAGAGCGCGGCTGAACTAAAAATATGCGAATCACACGTTCAAAAGACATTAGAACCATGATGAAATATTGTGTAAATTTTTAGGTGATTGATGATGCAAATGACTTTTGTAAAACATTCGAGAACTACTCATACCTGTGGCTTGAAGAAAGAGACGCTGTCATGGAAATATTCCTTACTTATGGCAGAATATTGACTCCGGATGAAGCTGATAAGATTGGTTCAGAAGATAAAGACAACTTAGGCCCAGTACCATGCGCCCCAAAGATGGAAGCGTTTAGAGAACAGATTGACCAATTCGAAAATTTGTTTATGGAAATAGAAGAGATGGAGCCTTACAAAATTTTCAGTTACTGGTTCCAAGTAGGTAGTAGTAATTAAAATCGTATTACGATAGTTTAAAGAGACTTATTTAAATGACTAGTAATTTATAAAATTTGCTAGGTTGATGTAAGACCATTCCGTCAAGCTCTACTCAATACTGTAAGGAAATGGGGCAACATGTACAAAGAACATCTAGTAAATAACGTGACTTCTAGCCTGAGTGATTTGGCCAACTTTTTACGCGAAGCTGACGAAGGTAAGGCTTAAATCCTGTTAGCTAAGAACTACCATTTAGTCAGATTTTTTTAATAAAAAATATTTTGTAAGGTTTACTTCAACCGGTAACTGAAGGTGATTATGAGGCACTTGTAAGAGTTATGGGATATTTGATGCATGTCAAAGATAGAGGGCCGGCAACGGACGACATGTTTCAACCTCTGACTGAAACAATTGAGCTACTGAAGTTTTATGACATGGATATTCCTGAAGAAGTAAATGTGTTGCTACAGGTAACTGTTCTCAACATTTTGACACATTATTGACTACTCTCGAAAAATATCAACAAATGTATTTTTATCAAATGTTTTTTTTAAGGAACTACCAGAACAATGGCTGACTACTAAGAAACTGGCTCTTACTGTGAAACAGCAAGTAGCACCATTACAAGCAGCTGAAGTATCGGGTATCCGAAAGAAAATCGCAACATTTGATTCTCATATCACTTACTACAGAGAAGTTTTCAAAAGATACGAAGTATGAAAATTGCATAATACAAGTTATATGAGTATGTGATAATTATAATCACTGATCTGGTGTATCTCTTTTGCTTGTAGTTCTTTAAATATGAATGTGATGATCCCTATGATGTAATGTCCAGAGTTGATTACGAAATGTTATATTTGGAGGAAGAAATGAGAGGAATACAGGAATCCGGGTCATTATTTGAAGTAAACGTTCCAGAGTTTAAACTTTTAAAGCAATGCCGGAAAGAATTGAGGATGCTAAAGGTAACATCTCGAAAGATTTTGTGCTAATTTAATAGTAGGTACTGTGTTTATGAAATAATCAATTTCGTATTTGGTTCTAATTGCGTATTTGGTGCTCTAGCAACTTTGGGATTATGTCTATATCGTCAGAACAAGTATTGAAGACTGGAAAACTACACCATGGAGGAAAATTGACGTTGAAAACATGGATATTGAATGTAAAAAGTTCGCAAAGGAAATTAGACTTCTAGACAAAGAAATGAGGAGGTAAAGTGGCATTAACATAATCTAAAAATTGTAATTCAACTTTATTAATCGAATGTTACTGATAATATTTTAGTTGGGACACTTACGTGAATTTGGAAGCTACCGTGAAGAACATGCTAACATCCTTAAGAGCTGTTGGTGAGCTACAAAACCCAGCTATCAGAGAAAGGCATTGGGACCAACTCATGAGTACAACAAAGGTGACATAGAGTAGGGATAAAAACAAATGTAAATTTAAATAAACTGTAAATAAAAATGTAAATAATGATTGATGTTGTGTTACGCACAAACGAAACGGAGATAACGGGTTTGAATGTTCAAAGATATATTGCATGTTTTGATTTGGCATGCGTTGCTTCTTTTGAAGAATGAATCACTTTTGAATAAGGATGTATTATACATTTATAATGATGTATGATTTTAGTTTTTCTTGTTTTATGTCAGTGTTATGCGAATGTAAATATGTTTATGATCCACAGAGCTTAGCAGCATTACCACGTGAACTCACTGTAAGTATGATGTGACAATACAATTTACATGTATATTTTGAAGATGTATAATTTGTTCATTTTGTGCTTTCTGTACAATCATGTATGTATATACTCGTACCTTTTGTGTTTTGTTTTGTATGCTTTTACTGCTAGGTATCGTTTATTGCCTTTTTGAAATGGTACACTTAATTGTCTACGTCGACACGTTTAAAATTGATTTTGACACCGATATTTTGTCATCATCATTTGTCTATGCCATTGGTAAGATTAACACAGAAGTTTCACTCAGCCAACACTTTTGATAACACTAATTATTTGGTCTTTTCATTGACATTCTTCGTATTTTTTCTGTAAGTACATAACAATCCTAACAATCATTCATGCCACAAAATTATATTTATTTGTAAGACTTTCACGTAGCTGCATGCAATAAATCAGAAAACTATATAAAATGCGGATTAATATTAAAATAAAATTAAATATAATACTTTCTGTCAAATATTTTATATAATCTTATCTGAACAAGTACAATAATACAAACTCAATAATATAGGTACGAATCGTGATGGATACAAACACTACACTAGCAGATTTGTTAGCCTTGAATCTGCATGAATGCGAGGAAGAGGTGAAGAACATAGTAGACAAAGCTGTCAAAGAAATGTCCATGGAGAAAACGTTGAAAGATCTAAATACTACGTGGAAGGGAATGGAGTTTGAACAAGAGGTTCATACAAGAACTGGATGCATATTACTCAGAGCTAGCGAAGAACTTATTGAAACTTTAGAAGAAAATCAGGTAACCGATCAATAACTCAAACGAAGCCTTCGCATACCCATCCTCCATAACCCCTCGTCTGATTTTGCCATACGGAGACTTAACATTTTTATTTGCATTAATTACTTGCCTGCAACATTTCAGTAAGATCGGATCTACGGTACTCAAATTATCGGTGAACCAACAAATGCCATTCGTCCCAATAGACTCTGAGACCTCGTTTTTACTCGGTCAAAAATAGGCAGAAAATTATCAAACACTCAAAACATCATTTGAAACGATACATTATTTGCAGGTGCAACTTCAAAACTTAATGACGTCAAAATTCATAGCTCATTTCTTAGAAGAGGTATCAGGTTGGCAAAATAAGCTTTCGATAGCAGATCAAGTAATCACGGTGTGGTTTGAAGTACAACGAACTTGGACTCATTTGGAGAGTATTTTTATGAGCTCGGAAGATATTAGGAAGCAGCTACCTGAAGATTCGGCGAGATTTGACAGAATAGATGCTGAATTTAAAGTACGTATTATGAAAATTTAAAAGCACCGGTTTTGAAATCCTACGTAACTTTGGCAATTGTTTCCAGATTTTATCCAAAGACATGTCGCTGACACCGAATGTAGTGAAAGGTACAAACAAGGAAGGTTTAGTGGAAAAGCTTGATGGTCTACAAAATGATCTGGTTATTTGTGAAAAGGCATTAGCTGAGTATTTGGAAACAAAACGCCTTGCTTTTCCGAGATTCTATTTTGTATCATCTGCTGATTTGTTAGACATTTTGTCGAATGGTAATCAAGCAGAGTTAGTGATAAGGTGAGAAATAAATAATTACCAAAATAAGTGACTAATGTGTATAATATTTATGAAAACTACCAGTTATGACTTTTATTTAATGATAAAATATTTTCAGACATCTTACAAAGCTTTTTGACTCAATAGCTAAATTGAGATTTATTGAGAGCGATAAACCTGGCGACAAAGTGTCTTCAGGGATGATAGCTAAAGACGGCGAATATGTACCTTTCCACGGTTCTTGTGATTGTACTGGACCTGTAAGTATCCTCTTATTCTTGTGACATACAAATGTAAACAAAGCAATCAATTTCAAGTCAATTAAATTTAGGTGGAAATATGGCTCAATCGTCTGCAAGATATAATGAGGTCCACTATACGTTATTACTTTGGAGATGCAGTGGTTATGTACGAGGAGAAACCTCGAGAGCAGTGGCTGTTCGATTTTATGGCTCAAGTCTCACTTTGCGGAACACAAGTCTGGTGGACCACAGAGGTGAACATGGCCTTCGCGAGACTTGAAGAAGGATACGACAATGCACTGAAGGATTACTACAAGAAGCAATTATCTCAACTTAGTACATTGATCTCGTTGCTAATAGGAGAGTTGAGCAAGCAGGATCGGCAAAAAATCATGACCATTTGTACGATCGATGTCCATTCTCGTGACGTCGTGGGCAAAATGATTCAAGCGAAAGTTGAAGCTGGATCGGCGTTTATGTGGCAGTCTCAACTAAGACACAGGTTATGAGGACGAGTTGATTTTCATCATTTGCACTTTAAAATGAGGTTATCGTCATTTTCACTACATTTTAAGAATCACTCACAGCCATGGTTCATCTAACACTAACAACTATTTTGGTTTATGTGGTTATTCTAGAAGCTGGATATTTCGAAGGCTCATTTCGAACTCATTGCTTCCATTTCAGGTGGGATGAAAATGAAGGCCACTGTTTTGCCAACATCTGCGATGCTCAGTTCATCTACAGTTACGAGTACTTAGGCAACACTCCACGTTTAGTGATCACACCATTAACAGATCGATGTTATATTACGTTGACACAGGTAGTAACAACTCATCGTAAATGTACGCTGTAAATACTTTTTTTTTTAATTATTCAATGATTAATTACTTCTTTTAATTGTATAGTCTCTTCATTTGATTATGGGCGGAGGTCCAGCTGGACCTGCTGGAACAGGCAAGACCGAAACGACAAAAGACTTAGGAAGGGCTTTGGGTATTATGGTGTATGTCTTCAATTGCTCTGAACAGATGGACTACCAGGTAAGTAAAAGTTTAGGTACTATTGGTAATTTTAGCTATTGTTGTATGAGTTGTGTAAGTAAGTGTAATTTATGTAATTGTATTTTTTTAGTCTTGCGGGAATATATACAAAGGGTTGGCACAGACTGGTGCTTGGGGATGCTTTGATGAGTTCAATCGGATATCTGTTGAAGTGTTGTCTGTCGTAGCCGTACAAGTGAAGTCCGTTCAAGATGCTATTAGGTAATACTTGTTAACTGAATTTTAGAAGACGATGTTTGCTTGAGAGCAATTTTATTCCAATAAGTTTCATTTCAGAGACAAGAAAGAAAAGTTCAACTTCATGGGAGAAATAATATCACTTGTGCCGTCTGTCGGAATCTTCATTACTATGAATCCGGGTTACGCTGGCAGAACGGAATTGCCAGAAAATTTAAAGGCACTTTTCAGGCCATGCGCTATGGTTGTACCAGATTTTGAACTAATTTGTGAAATTATGTTGGTTGCTGAAGGTTTCCAAGAGGCGAAGATCTTGGCTAGAAAATTCATTACACTTTATACTTTGTGTAAAGAATTGCTCTCAAAACAGGACCATTATGACTGGGGATTGCGAGCGATCAAGTCAGTGCTTGTCGTAGCTGGGTCTTTAAAAGTAAGTTTATAAAAAGTTTAGCATTGTACTCGTAGGTATCTTTGTTGGTGTCTTTTGGTGCAAGAGCTAATAGGTTTATCTGTCATAGAGAGGTGACCCAGGCAGACCTGAAGAAGAAGTCCTCATGCGAACTCTTCGTGATTTCAACATACCCAAGATAGTCACTGATGATATGCCAGTATTCATGGGTCTTATTGGTGACTTGTTTCCCGCTCTTGAAGTTCCAAGGAAACGTGATCAAGAGTTTGAAAGAACTGTTAAACAAGCTGCTATGGATCTATCTCTTCAACCAGAAGACAATTTTATCCTCAAAGTAGTCCAACTTGAAGAGCTACTAGAAGTTCGGCATTCAGTTTTTATAGTTGGCAACGCAGGTACTGGGAAGACTCAAGTATGGAAGTCACTATTTAAGACATATCAAAATTTAAGGAAAAAGCCGATCTACACTGATTTGAATCCTAAAGCAGTGACTAATGATGAGTTGTTTGGTATAATAAATCCAGCTACGAGAGAGTGGAAGGATGGCCTGTTTTCGGTGATAATGAGAGATCAAGCAAATCTGGTCGGGGAAAATCCCAAATGGATTCTTTTAGACGGTGACATAGACCCTATGTGGATCGAATCTCTCAACACTGTTATGGATGATAATAAGATTTTGACGTTGGCTAGTAACGAACGCATTGCACTCACACCGACCATGAGACTGATGTTTGAAATTTCTAATTTGAGGACAGCTACTCCAGCTACTGTATCAAGAGCTGGTATTTTGTACATTAATCCTCAAGATTTGGGATGGAATCCGTAAGTGACATCCTTATCACTTTGTAGATCAATATTATACTCCTGTTTTAATATTTGCAACTGTTAAATACTCCTGTTTTTGTAGGTATGTAACAAGTTGGGTAGAAACAAGGAAATTGCCAGCTGAGAAGTCAAATCTTGTCATTTTATTTGACAAGTATATCCCGTCTTGCTTGGAAACGGTCCGCAATAGGTTCAAGAAAATCACGCCCATAGCCGATATGGCTCACGTACAGATGCTGTGCTACTTGCTAGATGTTCTGTTTGTGCCGGAGAATACGCCAGCGGACTGCCCTAAAGAGTGGCATGACATATTCTTCGTGTTTGCTTGTGTTTGGGCATTTGGGTCAGCCATGTTTCAAGATACTAGCATAGATTACCGAGTCGGTAAGAATTTTTATTTTATAAACTTTCATTACTTAGACGGGTTTACACGGTCTGCACTGACATGGAGGAAACCTCTACTCAGGAGCCCTATTCGGAGATTTGAGATTTTTATTTCACCTTTTTTCGTCCTCTTAAGAGCAGTTTGTTGAGCTTTCCGCTTTTTGTTGCTCTCGTTTGAAACGTCACAGGTGTGAGAGCGACCAAGATAAAATATCATCTCATCTCACGCGTAGGAATAATCCTCCAGGAGTTAGATAGTGCATGTTAATAGAAAAAGTAAACTGGAATCAATAGAGAAATTGTGCTTTTTTTTTTTGTTATATCATAATATATTTCCAGAATTCACGAAGTGGTGGACGAATGAATTTAAAAATATTAAGTTTCCACCCGGAGGAACGGTATTCGATTATTACATCGATTCTGAAACCAAACAGTTTACGCCATGGACGGAAAAGATTCCTAAATTCGAGTTGGATACTGACATACCCTTACAAGCCGTGTTAGTACCGACAGCAGAAACAATAAGGATCAGGTTCTTTATAGACCTCCTGATTAAAAAGAAAACTCCAGTTATGTTAGTTGGAGGCGCTGGCTGTGGCAAAACTGTTCTTGTCAACGAAAAACTACAGACGTAAGATTAACACTATTACCGAAAGGGCAAAATGTTGACTATGCTATTATTTTGTATACTGAAGATTGTATTTTATATTTCATCGTTACAGCTTACCAGAAAATTACGCAATCCAATCAGTTCCGTTCAACTTCTACACTTCATCTGAAATGCTTCAGAAGGTTCTCGAAAAACCTCTTGAGAAGAAAGCGGGCAGAAATTATGGCCCTCCTGGAAGCAAAACCCTCATATACTTCATAGATGATATGAATATGCCTGAAGTAGACACTTACGGGACTGTGCAACCCCATACTATTATAAGGCAACATTTAGACTATAACCATTGGTATGATCGCGCGAAATTGAGTCTTAAAGACATTCATAACACTCAGTACGTGTCTTGCATGAATCCCACTTCTGGCAGCTTTACAATCAACCCGAGACTTCAGAGGCATTTCTGTGTGTTTGCAATCAGCTTCCCAAACAATGAGGCTTTGAACAACATCTATCATAATATCTTAAGTCAGCATTTGGTAAATCCGGAGTTGAGGATAAATCCACTAATAGCAAAATTATCAGGTACTAAATCTAGTTTTGTTGTCTTAAATTTGTTAGATGTCTACAAAATTGTGGCTGGATGAAAAATAATGAAAACTTATTTGCGTTTCAGTGAACGTAGTGACAGCGACAGTGACTCTACACAACAAAATATCGCAAGTTTTTCTACCGACAGCTATCAAATTTCACTACATATTCAATTTGAGAGATTTGTCCAATGTGTTTCAGGTAAATATTATAACTACGATAAAGTAGGTAAGGTAAGATAAAGGCTCGAAGGACCATATTCTTAATCTGATAAAAATGTTATTTATTTATTCTGGTTTTAAGGGTCTCTTATTCAGTACAAATGAATGTCTAGTAAATCCGTCCGATCTCCTTCGTTTGTGGCTTCATGAAACTCATCGAGTTTACGGAGACAAACTTACTGAAGAAAAGGACATTGATGCATTTTTGAAAATGCAAGTTGATATCTGCAAGAAGACTTTTGAAGTAAGTTTCTAAGTTCTAAAAACGTTGCATAAGTGTTAGAATTCAAAGTAAACGGTCGTCCACGAAGCCTTAGACGGGATGTTATTGTCTATGCTTATTTTAAGTTACTCCATTCATATTATGTACATTTTTTTATCCAATAATAAGCTAACGTTTGGCTAGCATCGCGTCTTATGATAAACACATACAATTAAACTAAATTAGTTGCATTTTCGTCCGTAAATCAGTAAAAACGTTACTTGAATCGTTTATATTCAGGAAATTGATGAAGGTGTAGTATTCGAGCGTCCCAACATCTACTGCCACTTCGCCGGCGGTATCGGGGAACCGAAGTATATGCCCATTGAAACGTGGGAGCAGCTCAACAAACTGCTGACTGAAGCGATGGCCAGTTTTAATGACCTCATTGCTGCCATGAACTTGGTGCTTTTTGAAGATGCTATGATGCATATTTGTAGGTGAGCTTTGATTATGAACATCACATTCAGGTAAACCACGATAATTATTTTAATTTGGTTTTATGTTGAACTAAGAATAAGAATAAGAATAAGAATAATTTATTGCAGAACTGTGTACTAAGGTCTTAATTTAAATATAGTCTCAACAGAAGACCCAAGTCGGTTGTTGACAACAAACGAAAACTTTGAGTATTGATCGCTCTATCATCACCTGTTGTCAAAAACATTGTTGTATACCTACTTTCCCCAAACAGTAGGGATCTACTTTTCTAAATGACTTTTAAAATTTAGGCTTCGACCAGCAATTAGGATTTTTTGTAGCTATCAACACAACATCAACAAATCTAGTGCTTTTTAAAAGATCAGAATGCACCAAAAAAGAACAGATTCTGTTGTTTTTCGGTAAAAAAAAAAATTTTGTTAAAATTTTTATGTGTTTGACAGAATAAGCCGGATCCTCGAAAGCCCAAGAGGAAGCGCTATGTTGGTAGGCGTGGGTGGCTCTGGTAAGCAGTCTCTGTCGCGGCTCGCGGCCTTCATATCCAGTTTGGAAGTACTGCAAATTCAGCTCAAGAAAGGCTACGGCGTCACTGATTTGAAGGTACATTGTAAGAACGTCGTCGTTTGTGAGAAATTTGACTAAATATACATCTAGTACAAACAGGGCCCGATATAAAACTATCAGCTAACCGATACAATAAATAGAATTTCCAATGACAAAAAAATTATCAAACATATTGTTTTTCAAAGTTTCATACAATAAACACTTCTTGTTACTAATAAACGTTGTATAAAATCGGAATAATTGTACCCACAGTGTTTTGTCTTTTCAAACCGAGTTACAATTTTAAAACAATAAAAAAAATGACGACACTAAGTATATCTCTATTCCGAGGCTATAAAACGTTTATTAGTAAGGGTAAACATATCTCACTTTCAACGGCAAAATTAAAATAAATAAATAAATTCGGGATACCTCCACACACGGTCGCCTGACCCCAAACTAAGGAAAGCTTGTACTATGGCTGCCAGAGACTGATAAACATACTTAGATATTTTTAAATACATACTTAAATACATATTAACACCCAGACATAGAACAAACACAAATGTTCATCGCATAAATGTTTGCCTTAGGTGGGTAGGGTGCCTCGGTGGCTCAGTTGGTAGTGAACCTGCCTTCTGAGCATGGGGGCGTGGGTTCGATTCCCACCTAGGGCAAACATTGATGTGATGAACATTAGTGTTTGTTCTATGTCTGGGTGTTAATATCTATTTAAGTATGTATTTAAGAATATCTAAGTATGTATATCAGTCCCTGACAGCCATAGTACAAGCTTTGCTTAGTTTGGTGTCAGGCGACCATGTGTGGAAGTGTCCCGAATTTATTTATTTAGTATATATTTCTTTTTCAGAAAGAGCTATCCGGTCTGTACATCAAGACTGGTCTAAAAAATGTCGGCATAATGTTCCTGATGACGGACGCCCAGGTGGCCAACGAACAGTTCCTGGTGCTCATCAACGATCTCCTGGCTTCCGGGGAGGTGGCTGATCTGTTCCCTGACGACGAAATCGAGAATATCCTAGCTGGAGTCAGGAATGAGGTAAATTATTTAGCGTCTTTCACTAGTTATATTTTGAAAAAGTAAATAAAAAAACATTGTTTTCATGTTATTATTAACCCATATTATAGCAAATGCACAAAAACAAGCCAAATCACTTCAAACAGTTAATAAGTTTTCAAATTAGTTAATTGAATTTTCTAAAATATGTCCAAATTTCAATGTCCAAATTGTCCGATAAAATTTGAACACTTTTTTTGTGAAATTTGTACTTAGTAGAACTATTATGAAAATGAAAAAATATTTTCTAAAACCCAAACACAAAGGGATAAATATCTTAAAAATATGTTCGAAAAGTATTAAAGCGTGGACAACTATAATCCACCGAATGAGCCGTAGCGAGCGAAGCGTCTATGCCGCGAGGTCTATAGCTCAGAGCCAATAGTCTAATTAACTATAAACTGTGATCTCCGACCTAGGATTCTTCTCATACTAACTGTATAAAATAAAAATAAATTGTTTCTTTCTTGATTTCTTTCTTTCTTACTAATGTTTTCTGATTATAAAAGTAAAGGAACTTTTGTTCAAAGGTAAAAGGCGCCGGTCTCCCCGACACCCGCGAAGTCTGCTGGAAGTTCTTCATAGATCGCGTGAGGAAGCAGCTGAAAGTCGTCCTTTGCTTCTCTCCTGTCGGCTCCACGCTCCGAGTGCGCTCCAGAAAGTTCCCAGCTCTGATCAACTGCACTTCCATCAACTGGTTCCACGAATGGCCGCAAGAGGCACTCGTTTCCGTCGCTATGAGGTTTATGGAGGAGCTGCATAATTTACCTGTACGTACTCGTATGTAAATAAAATCCCAGACAATAGCTCATTTAATTTTGCTTTATTTAATTATTACAACACCCACACTTCGCTGGGCGATTTTTAGTCCCTAATGTGACAGGGGGCGAACCTGTCGCCATACACCGGGTTTCAGTCATGTAGCAGATGACATACAATACGCACATATGCTCACGCAATGAACAAATTGGTGCGTGCCGTCGGCTGGGTTCGAACCCGCTCCCTCTGGCTTCAGAGGCGGGCCTCCTTCCAACTAGGCTGCCATCGCTTTTTCTTTCTTCTCTTAAATATGAAAAAAATCCTGGATTTTCGAATACTGGTTGAAAAGAACTAATCCTTAGAATACCCCTGACGGGTGAGTTCTTTTCAACCTGTTTCCTGAAATCCAAGATGTTTATCATAATCATATTAAATTTCAGCGATTTCAAAAAAATGCGATGATAGCCTAGTTGGAGAAGACTCGCCTCTCAAGTCAGGAGCGGATTCAAACTCAGCCGACGGCATGCATTAATTTGTTTATTGTGTGAACATACTCGTATGTGCGTATTTAATGTCATCTGCTACATGACTGGAACTCGGTGTATGGCGACAGGCTTGCCCCCTGTCACATTTAGAATTGAATATCGTCCGGCGAAGCTTGGGTGTTGTATTACACCTCTGCTAGCCCCCTCAGGGGAAAGCCGCGACGATATGTTATGTTATGTTACAAAATTTCAGATGTCTCTCCGCGATTCGATATCCAGATTCATGGCCTATGTCCACACGTCAGTCAACACCATATCCAAGGCGTACCTCGCGAACGAGCGCCGGTACAACTACACCACGCCCAAGAGTTACCTGGAGCAGATTAGTCTGTACGCTAAACTGGTCAACATGAAGACAGACGAGCTCAGGGCTAAGATTGAAAGGTAAATCTTAAATTTGGCATTTGCTCTATTTTGGCTCCTATGGTGACAGTAAAGGCTAGTCAAGATAAACGGAGCGTATCTCTAAAAGACGGACATTTTGCAGAATATTATTGTACACTTTATTCGGACCAACTTTTTGTAGGTACTTTATTATGATCTCTACGACAACAAGGACAGCATAAGAAACCCAAGATAATATTTTGTGTTCTATGCTAATTTCAGATTAGAAAACGGTCTAGAGAAACTTCGAAGCACGGCTTGTCAAGTGGACGAGTTGAAAGCTAAACTAGCCATACAAGAAATAGAGTTACAGCAGAAGAACGAAGCGGCAGACAAACTCATCGAGATGGTCGGCGTTGAGACCGCTAAAGTACAGAGCGAGAAGGCTTTGGGTATGTTGCAAAAATAGATCTACGCGTTTACCCTCATTGATTACTTACTTGTTTCAAAATTCCTTTAAAGCTTAAAGTATTCTACAGAATGTTCTACATATTGGTAATTGTGGGGTCAAAAATTGTACTAAGTGTAACAGTCACATTTCATCCAAATTACAGCCGACGAGGAGGAAGAAAAAGTGGCAGTCATCGCCGAAGAGGTATCCAAAAAGCAGAAAGACTGCGAAGAAGATCTCATCAAAGCCGAGCCTGCCTTGGTTGCGGCGCAAGAGGCTCTCAACACCCTCAACAAGGCAAACCTGACAGAGTTGAAGTCGTTCGGCTCACCGCCGGGCGCTGTCACCAACGTCACAGCGGCTGTCATGGTCTTGATGGCTCCAGGCGGCAAAATACCCAAAGACAGGAGTTGGAAGGCGGCAAAAGTAAGTTTCTATTTCAGTAATTAATAGTCAGATACCCTCAATTACGAAAAGGTCTAATTTTTTTTTATTGATTGATTAAACTTAGAAAAATACTTGTCGGTGCCAATCCCTGACAGAAATAAAAGAAAAAATGGAAAACAGCTTTGCACAGTGGAATAATATAGGTTAAAAAAAAAAACAGCTGCAGAATTACAGAATATCGATAATTGTTAGCGCCTGAGAGGGAGATACCTAAGGACAGGGCTGAATAACTTCCGTCCTTAGGTATCTTCCCACCAGGAGCCTACTACTGTCTACTAAGCAGGAGTCAACAACAAGAAAACAAACACGCAACACAAAAAATCGCCTAAGATGCCTATAAATCAACAATCTACTAAATGAATACAAGCATCAAGATATCTACAGTTTGCCTACAAAAGGTAAAGGGCAGTTTGCCTACAAAAGGTAAAAGTAAAGGGCTATTAATGCTTTCGGACTAGGATAACGTAAAGCATTGACTTAAAATAAGTTCTCATTATGAAGATCCGCACTTTGCATGGCTTGTGTAGGTAATACAGGACAGGTCTATACGCTAATTCTACTCTGTATACTCGAAGTTTTAACTAACTTTTCTTCAACAGGTTGTGATGGCAAAAGTGGATTTGTTCTTGGAATGCCTAATCAATTATGACAAGGAAAATATCCACCCAGACGTCATCAAAGCGATCCAGCCCTACCTGAAAGATCCAGAGTTCGAACCTGGTAAATGTTTACTTTAACAGACTTCTGTGCCAGCGTGTCACGTTTCAAGGAGCTGGGGTGGTTCTAGAGGAAACTTTCAAGAAAACTTAAAAGATGTCAATATACGAGTATAACAGATCTGCATTCTTTATTTCCGCTTTTATAAATTAGAAGTCTGCAAATATAGCTCTTTTCCATGGAAATATTATTCACGTTCTCTTTTTTTCTGCCAGCAATTTCAGTTTTATGTACATCGCTACTTTTGAGTTCTCTATTATTTGATCCATCTATTATCTACTATCTGCGTTTTTTTCTTATCCTAGGGTAAACCTTTTATAGGTTCCACCACCAGGCAGGGTGGGTATGTTTGAATACCGCCTCTGGCGGCCTACCCACTAAAAACCCTAGGGTGTTCCAACTCGGCACAAAATGTCGGGGCTACGGAGACGCTCTCGCACTCTTCTGCGGCCCCGACAAGACCAGCACCTTCGAGAGCCTCGAGCTTGCGCTCTCTCCCGTTCGATGACGATGTGTCGAACACCAGAAACATCGTCATCATCCACCTCCTATCTGCGTTTATGACCCAAGCTTCTCGACTCATTTGAACCTTCGTTCTGCAGAGTTCATTCGTTCAAAGTCGGGTGCGGCTGCTGGCCTCTGCGCTTGGGTAATCAACATCATCAAGTTCTACGAAGTGTTCTGCGACGTCGAGCCTAAAAGGAAGGCTCTTGCCGCCGCCAATGCGGAGTTGGCTGCCGCTACTGAGAAGCTCAGGTCTATCAAGGCCAAAGTCAACGTTAGTACATTTTTTAATATGTTCATAGATGCTCGTTTTAGTGATAGTTTTTTAGCCATTCGAAGTTTAACAAACGGTTTTTCTCGGGTTTTTAGAAAATATGACGAAGAAACTTACCTATACTGGAAACTATACAAGGTGCTGGATTTGGATGTAGTAATAATACTTAAGGGTGTTGTTCTACCCGTCAAAGTGAATAACTGTTAGAGCATCAGTTTGCAAAATTCGTAAAAAATAATCATCGAGTCTCCATACAAAATAACCAAACTTATGTTCCAAAAGTTGTTCACTTTGATGGGTTGTTTAGTACTCTCAAGTATTACTACACCCAAAACCAGCACTTTGTATAGGCACACTCTAAAACTCATCTGAAGATCAGGCGACACTCAAGTGGAAAATCTTCAAACGAAAAACGGAAAAACGAAACGTACGCTCAACAAGCACCAATTTATCAACCAACTCCTAACAAATCTTGTTATCACCACAGTCTCTAGAAGAGAAGCTGGCCGGTCTGACAGCAGACTTCGAGAAGGCTGTCGGGGAGAAGATGAAGTGCCAGCAGGAGGCCGACGCCACCAATCGGACAATCCAGCTCGCCAACAGGCTCGTCAACGGGCTGGCGAGCGAGAACGTCCGCTGGGCTGAGGCTGTCTCCGAGTAAGGACATTACAACACCTTAGGGTCAAAGGGGCCAAAGTCAAAGTCAAAATGTTTTTATTCAATTTAGGTATCATAGATACACTTATGAACGTCAAAGTTAACCAGTTCCCAGTATGGGCCCGTCGACCGTCCCCAGTATGAACTAAAAAAATAAGGATTACCGTTCCGGGAGTTAACACCCGACTACGTCACTCGTCATCGTCATTTTCAATTTTTAAATTTTTTTTTTAAATAATTGAAAATTACTTTTCTGTATTCCGGTCTTCCTTATGCATCGACTGACGTCACTGCGTGTTACTCACGTGGCCATTTATGTCTCAGAACGCTATACCTAGCGGAGTATATTATTATATCGTGGACGGATGAAGTGCCTAAAGACTTCTAGAAACTTAAAATAAATTCCTGGCATGAACATACTCAGGACAGAGACGAGTGGGGCTTTTTAGTATCAGAAGCTAGTAACGGTTTGAATCTGTTTGAAAATTGTCTGTTGAAATTATCTGTTCCCAGTTATCACCACTGCCTCCGGCCCCATTGGTGCCAATCGATAAGTGAAGTCCCAGTTAATAGCTTCCAATAGAGGTGGTGACAAGAAATGTTACATTCCCAGTTGTTATCAGCTTCACCTATATAGACTAAAATAGAAATGTTTTTCCCGTACATCCAAAAACAAGCAGCGACGTCATTCTGGTACGTTTAATATTACCTTGGTCTCTCTCACTATAATTACTTTGCTAACGCGAGAGACAGGGACCGAGATATCACTGCACAATTATAATAATGCCGCTCGCTAACGGCCCGTTGCCCGTTATTATTGTATTTTATTTCTCTTTTTTTTCAGTTTTATGCAACAAAGCACAACTCTACCTGGAGACATTTTACTCGTGTGCGCATTTATTTCGTACGTGGGGTGCTTCACTAAGCAGTACCGGTTGGACTTGCTTCACAAGAACTGGCTCGTTTTTCTGAAGACTTTGGAGGTCAGTTTATATATATCTAAATGTTTAGAAATCTAGACATGTTTATCGTCTGCTTGCAACCATCTTAGGGGCCTATATCAGTCGTTTAAAAGCGATTATGTTGATATTTATATGATGAAATATGAATCGCTACAGCTCGAATGCCAGCTGCTGATTGGACGAAATACGACCTTTAAAAATGTCAACTCCTCCAATCAGCAGCTACCGTTCGAGCGTTAGCGATGCTAGAAATACAATCGTTTGGAAGCGATTGCAACTTGTCTAGGGCCCTAGATTTTGCCTACTTACTAACTTTTGCCGTAAAGAGATCCAACGAAAGCAAAAAGTGTATTCTTCCACTTGGCAGTCTGATAGAAAGTAGTTTTTTTATATCCTGCAAAAAAAAAACCAGACAAAAAAAATTACTATTCACACAATCTAAATAACTCGGCAAACTTGGTAATTTCACGAAGGCATTTTTTTGGTACATTTCTTTCTGTCCTGTCCACACAAAGGTTGCCTGGGAGAAATCGCTTTAGGCGATAAGCCCGCTCTTGTACTGCCGAATGCCTTGTTTTTTCTTTATTTATTTTTATTTTGTATTATGTGCTGGTGTTGGTGTGCATTGAAGAATGATTGTATTGTACTTAGTATTGTATACATTTGGGCACCAACTCGCCTAATGTAAACCCCAAAAGATTGGTCTGAAACGATATTTTTCTCGTTAAACAGCCTCCAGTGCCAATAACAGAAGGCCTGGACCCTCTGACCATGCTGACTGACGACACCACGATAGCAATGTGGCAGAACGAGGGGTTGCCGTCAGACAGAATGAGCACGGAAAACGCTACCATACTGTCTAATTCAGATCGGTGGCCACTTATGATTGATCCGCAGGTAACTAATCTTAACCATGATCCAAAAAAACAAGGTCTAGCATTCCAGGCGCAAACACGTATGACGTCACTCGTCATAGTCGTCCGTCTCTTTCACACTATTTGTAAATGACTTATTTCGGTCTTGCTTAGGCGTCGATTGACGTCACTGCGTGTTGCCCCCGTGACCGGAATGCTATACCTGGCGGCGGATATAATATAATATTAGGTCCTTACGTATGAAATTAGCGTTTTGTCGTACTGATCAATTTGATCAGAAATATCTCCTCTTTGGTTAAGAATTCGAAATTCAAATTAATAAATTCATTTAGCTGGTTTTTTTTTTTCTTTGGAATACAGTCATTCATTTGTTATTTTCCTCATTATTTTTTCTTTGGCCGCGCAATGGAAAACATGAAATATCGGTATATTTACGAGTACGAGTTCTACCGTGGCACCAGTGCTGCAGAAACAGCTCGAAGAATTAATGATGTGTACGGCGCTGGTGTCGCTAAAGACAGCATGGTACGTTTTTGGTTTCAACGTTTTCGTTCTGGAAATTTCGACCTTAAGAACCAACCCCGTGGACGGCCGGAGATCAAAGTGAAAAACGAAGAATTAAAGGCTATTGTGGAAGCGGATCCATCACAAAGCACTTCAGAGAAGCAGCAGGCTTCGGGGTAAGTGACAAAACTGTATTAATCCACTTGAAGCAAATCGGGAAAGTAAAAAAACTTGAACGATGGGTACCTCATGAATTGAGTAAATCGAACTTGCAAACACAGGTCGCCTGCTGTGTTACTTTGCTCAACCGACACAATAATGAAGGGATTTTAAATCGAATCATTACTTGTGATGAAAAGTGGATATTGTACGATAATCGAAAGCGCTCATCGCAATGGCTGAACCCTGGAGACCCAGCCAAATCCTGCCCTAAACGAAAATTGACTCAGAAAAAGTTACTTGTAAGTGTTTGGTGGACTAGCGCCGGTGTCGTTCACTACAGCTTTCTTAAATCTGGCCAAACGATTACGGCAGATATCTATTGTCAGCAACTGCAAACCATGAAGGAAGAACTAGCTGTTAAACAACCGAGATTGGTCAATCGCTCTAGGCCACTGCTGCTTCACGACAACGCAAGACCACACACTGCACAACAAACAACCACTAAGTTAGCTGAGCTACAATTGGAATGTCTGCGACATCCACCGTACTCCCCGGACCTTGCTCCAACAGATTACCATTTCTTCCGGAATTTGGACAACTTCTTACAAGGAAAAAAATTCCACTCCGATGCAGCAGTCCAAACCGCCTTCAAAGAGTTTATTGATTCTCGCCCCCATGGTTTTTATAGTAAAGGGATCAATGAACTACCCATAAGATGGCAAAAGTGCATAGATAACAACGGTGCATACTTTGATTAATTAAATATATTTTACAAAAAAAAATCGACTTTTTATTCCTCCCGTACAAAACGCCAATTTCATACGTAAGGACCTAATATTATATTATACCATGATCTTAACCAACTAATATTATAAATGCGAAAGTGAATTTGTTCGTTGGTTTATTTCTTTGTTTGTAACGCTTTCACGACATAACTAGGTACTCATCCGATCATCATAAAATTTCGCACACACGTTGTTAAGGGTACATACCTATAGGTAAGGTGCTTTTCACTCTGAAAAAATTGACGGTTCTTGTGGGACCGCGGTTGGTTAGGTAAAGAGATAGAAGGAGCGCAGTTAATTCAATTTACCTTATTTTATTAAATAATTTATTTTGACTGCCTCGGTGGCTCAGTTGGTAGTGAACCTGCCTTCTGAGCTTGGGGGCGTGGGTTCGATTCCCACCTAGGGCAAACATTTATGTGATGAACATTTGTGTTTGTTCTATGTCTGGGTGTTAATATGTATTTAAGTATGTATTTAAAAATATCTAAGTATGTATATCAGTCCCTGGCAGCCATAGTACAAGCTTTGCTTAGTTTGGGGTCAGGCGACCGCGTGTGGAAGTGTCCCGAATTTATTTATTTATTTATTTTATTTATTTAATTAAAATAAAATCTAAATAACTTTGTTTTGAAGAATATTGTGTAAGGTCCAGTACAGTAATATTATGTATCAAATATTCTACCTTAGATGTCCAAATATTTTTGTAATTAAAATTAAGAATCATTATAGGTCATGGGTACATTATTTTGTCCTAAAGTCATCTTAAAATGGTAAATAATTCAATTACATTTATTGATTTGAAAATGCAACTTACAGTACAAGCGTAATTGAATCCATAAATCTTACTCAGGTACTGTACCGAATAAATAATAATACTAAAACAGTAGGGACAGAATACTCGCTCCAAAATGAGATTTCATTAAAAACAAACTTTCGATACGTGGAAATAGAGTTAATTTTAGTAAACAGTAAATCGTCTTAATAGTTTTAGTACAAAAACTCGCGCCGTCAGTATGATAGGGCAGGTAAAGTTCAAGAATTTTCTTTTCAAATATAAAAACTAATAAGTAAAAAGTAATGAGTAACTTCGGGTACATTTTTGCACATACGGCCGTCAAGAAGAAAAAAGGAAAGAAAAATATACGTTGTTTTATTTCTCTTGCCAGACCTTTAGATTATAATTAAAAATGTAGGATCTCTAATTTTTAACCCTCGACGCAAGAACGACGTGGTGTTATAAGTTTGACGTGTGTGTATGTGTGTGTGTGTGTCTGTCTGTGACATCGTAACTCCCGAACAATTGAACCATTTTTTTTGTTTGAAAGGTGAATTAAACATAGCTAAGAAGCTATGTGTGATGAAAATCGGTGCTAATGAAAACTGGTGTCCGGGGTTTCTTAAATTTATACTTGTTTATGTTTATTTCCAGTTACAAGGCGTAAAATGGATAAAGCAAAAGTATGGCGAGCAATTACGAGTGATCCGCCTCGGGCAGAAGGCATACTTAGACAACATCGAGAAAGCCATCATCAAAGGAGAAACAGTTCTTTTTGAAAATATCGGAGAAACAGTCGACCCCGTGCTCGATCCTCTCTTAGGGAGGACTTTGATTAAAAAAGGGAGGTAAGACACCGATTCTAAAGCGAGCAATCATTTTAACCGACTTCATAAAAGGATTGAAGGTTCTCAATTAGTCTGTATGTTTTTTATGTATGTTACGCGATTACTCCACAAATTGTAAATTGATTTTAATGATTCTTTTTTTTGTTTGGTAGATCATAGTTTTGAGGTGGTTCTATTTAAACTTTATCAAAATTGGTCAAGCTGTTTTTAAAATATCAATAAAAAATTTAAAAAAATTAAATATCTAAAAATTGTTTACATACCTGACGGGATGTCGGTTTTTTAAGCTTTGCTTTTATATTATTTGAGATACTCATACTTTAGAGATAATAGGGATACTTACAGTGACAGCGTACAAAAATTGCAGAACAACTTTGATACGAGAGGAATGCGTGGGACGGTGGAGGACTGAGCGTAAAATAAAGGCAGAAATGCTTATAAGCGCGTTCGAATATAACTTAACATTACATATCACGCCTTTCCCCCGAAGAGGCTAGCAGACGTGTATTACAACACCCACTTTTTGTTGGATGATATCAGTCTCAAATATTACAGGGGGCGAGTCTGTTGCCATACACTGGGCTCCAGTTATGGAACAGATGACATTAATTACGCACATATCTTCACACAACGAACAAATTGGTGCGTGCCTTCTTCTGGGATCAAACCCGCTCCCTCTGGCTTGACAGGCGTGTCTTCTTATATAGGCTATCATCGCTCTCATTGTCATCTGCTCATTGTATGTCATCTGCTACATGACTGGAGCCCGGTGTATGACGATAGGCTCGCTCCCTGTCACAATTGGGACTGAATATCGTCCGGCAAAGTGTGGGTGTTGTATTACACCTCGGCCAGTCCCCTCGGGGGCAAGGCGTGACTATATGTTCGTTTGCTATCATCGCTCTCTCTCTCTCTTATCATGACTTATAAGCGCGTTCAAATATGCTGGTCAGAAGTGTCGTTTCTGGTGTAAACAAATACATATAGCATAGTCTAAGTATACTTCTTCATTTATCCTAACCTTTTTCCCCAGAGCTATCAAAATAGGCGACAAAGAAATAGAGTACAGTCCATGTTTCCGCCTCATTCTGCACACGAAGCTTGCGAACCCTCATTACAAGCCTGAGATGCAGGCTCAGACTACGCTGGTCAACTTCACCGTCACACGGGACGGGTTAGAAGACCAGCTGCTGGCTGAAGTAAGCTGAACTGTAGTATTATTCGATTATTTGGTTTTATTTTTGAAATCTATAAAACCACTACCTACTTTGCGATTTCTAACACGGGTTACGCCAGCAGCTCCCCAATTCTAATTAGCAATTGTCTTAAAATTTAATTTAATGTTAATGATTTGTCTGTGTTTGACACTTCTGGCATACAAAAACGCTATCAGCATAATTGACTTTTAAACTATGCCTTTGACATTGTTTCAAAACTTTAGAAAACCTTTTTATTCCATTTATTTATTTAATTCAATACAATATAATAAACAGGTGGTGAAAGCCGAGCGACCAGATCTAGAAGAGCTTAAAGCAGAGCTCACCAAACAACAGAACCAGTTCAAGATCCAGCTGAAGTCTCTTGAGGACGATTTGCTGTCGCGTCTGTCGTCCGCCGGCGAGAACATACTGGGCGACACGGCGCTGGTCGAAAACTTGGAGACTACTAAGAAAACTGCTGCCGATATTGAGAGAAAGGTAATTAATATAAGTAACAAAAACAACACTGTAACAATAAGCAAAATAAAACTTAATAGTATAGTATAGTAATTTTAAATAGCTTAATTAAATTTAAAAAAAATATTTTCGTTCCTTATTAGGTATACTCGTATCAAGTAGGACAGTTCGTAGAAAATTCTGACACAGCTGCAAAAATTGCGCTATTATAACAGAAGCCATCACCTGAAGTTTGTAGTAGATAGATAAATTCTTTGACAAGCATTCTTACTACACAAGTAAAGTAGTTTTTGAAATATTTGTCGTATGTTCCATAAACGTACTAAAAAAAAAAATATAAATGCAAAAGCGCATATAAAGTATCTAAAAATAAACATTTCACATGAGATTTTAAGCCTTGTCAGAGTCCTTCAGGCAGTCTTTTTAATCAGACACTCTTGGCAGAGTGGTCGTGGTTTATAAGATGGGGATGCATGGTGGATCTTTAACGTCGTCAGTCTTCCCGGCGGCGGTGGTGATTAAGGCAACATTAAAAAGCGTACAAACAAACCTATACACACTTGCTTACACGTCAGTTTTTCCTCATCCCAGGTGGCAGAAGCCAAAGTGACGTCTCAACAAATCGACCTCGCGCGTGAGTTCTACCGGCCGGCCGCGGCGCGCGCCTCCCTGCTCTACTTCATACTCAACGATTTGAACACCATCAATCCGATTTACCAGTTCTCTTTAAAGGTAAACTACCAAAAACATCTTGTGCAGATTGATACTCCCGCGATAAATGTTTGACAGCACTTGCTACGGAGTTTGCACTTGCAGCTGCTGTAGGAAAGACTGTCGGACATTTCTCGCGGAAGTTGTCTTGCAGGTGGAAACGAGCCCTTACTTGGGCCATGCTAGCATGATAGCAGGCGCAACATACTAACGAAAACGGCAGCTTTTTTGCAATTCAATGTGTCGTTAGCGCCCGTCAAATTGTAAACGGATTATGTAATGTAATAAAATATTTTCAGGCGTTCAGCGTAGTTTTCCAAAAAGCCATCTCTAAAGCAGAACCGGCCGAAGAAGTGAGCCAGCGAATAAAGAACCTCATCGATTCCATCAGCTACTCGGTATTTCAGTATACCTCGAGAGGCTTGTTTGAGTGCGACAAGCTTATCTTTGCTTCTCAGATGACATTCCAGGTATCATCACATCATATTGTAAACTTCTCGCTACGCTAGCGTACCCTGTAGTTTACCCCACCGCTAATATAATTTTCTTAATTTTTGACTTGATAAAAGTCAGGCGTTATCACGACCTTCTTCATAATCTAGGCCTACTCAAGGCTAGAGTGAATAGGTGTATTCCAACTCTGAGTGCTTCATCTTCGACCACATCCACGCTTATCAACAGGCGAGTTGGTGGTCAAACGCGGACTTATTAGCGATAAAAAAACATAATGGTCATGATAATTAAAATGCGAAATAGGACACTATAGCCTCTTTCTAATTCTAGGTGCTTCTAATGAGCGAAGAAATATCACCAGTAGAACTAGATTTCTTCCTGCGTTTCCCTGTGAAACCGCACGTGACCAGCCCCGTGGACTTCCTGTCCAACTCTAGTTGGGGAGGCATCTGTTCTCTCGCCGGGAAGGACGAGTTTAGGAACTTGGATAGAGATATCGAGACCTCGCCTAAGAGGTGGAAGAAGATTGTGGAGCTGGAATGTCCGGAAAGAGAGAAATTTCCACAGGTAGGTGCAATTTACATATTAGGAAGTCTGTAGAGTCGGTGGAAAATTACTGATAGCCATTCCTAGTAGCCCCATACTCTTCAGTTTTTACTTTTAGTTACTTCAACGTGTTCTTTCAGGAATGGAAAAACAAAACTGCTTTGCAACGGCTATGCATGTTGAGGGCTCTAAGACCTGACAGAATGACGTATGCAGTAGCGTAAGTACATAGACCATGTTGAAATATAACCATCACTTGCATTAGTGACATGCATGACAAGTATTTTACTCAAAATCTTTGTCTTCCTAGGGCATACATAGAAGAAAAAATGGGCGGAAAGTATGTAGAAAACCGCACAGTGGAGTTCAGTAAATCGTTTGAAGAGACCAGTTCTACTACACCGATCTTCTTCATTTTGTCTCCTGGTGTGAACCCGCTAAAAGACGTAGAGGCTTTGGGCAAAGTGATGGGCTTTACAGCAGATAATGGAAACTTTCACAATGTTTCTCTGGGGCAAGGGCAGGAGATTGTGGCCGAGCAGGCGATGGACGAGGCGCTGGTTAAGGGACATTGGGTTGTATTACAGGTAATTTATTTCCATTTATTCTTTCATGTTGCTATACCTATCTTTTTCTTATACCCTTTCTTTATGTAATAATCGTGGCATAAACATTTGGCTAGATGATAGATGATGATAACCTAAGTCGATTTAGTCTTTCATGCGATGGTACATTTTGTATAACTGAAGGTTAACTAATAAAATAAGTATAATAAAAATGTATGTAGTAACAAGGCTATAAGTCTACAACGTGCTGGTGTAGTAATACTGGGTGATGTTCTACACGTCAAAGTGAACAACTTTAAGAACATAAGTTTGCAAAATTTGAAAGAAAAAATATCGAGTCTCCGTACAAAATAAAAAAGTCACGTGACCAATTTTGCATAAAGACTTGATTTTTTTCTCGAATTTTGTAAACTTGTGTTTAAAAATGGTTTTCTTTGACGGGTAGAACAACACCCTTAAATACACTCAAAACCAGCACCTTGTATAGACAGAAAACAAGTTATATTAGGTCTGTATAAAGTATTACTTATTCTTGGCCAGAATATCCACTTGGTAAAAAAATGGCTGCCGAGCCTAGAGAAAAAGATGGAGAGCTTCGCAGTAGGATGTCACGAGCAGTTCCGCCTGTTCATGTCAGCGGAGCCCGCAGCCACGGCTGCAGCACACATCATCCCGCAGGGCATCCTCGAGTCCAGCATCAAGATCACCAACGAACCGCCCACTGGCATGCAAGTAAGGAACCGGTAGCCCAGATAGTTAGATTTTGTTGCGGTCCTGGTCAAAAGTTGAGCATTCCCAACGGGGTGCGACGCAGTTGAACATAATTGTGACTTGAAATGCGTTCCTAATCGACGTTGGTCTGAAGACAGTAAAGGCAAAGGAAGTACATCTGTAATCTGCCCAATGGTCATAGTTCATTAAAAAAAACTACACTCAAAGGGCTTATGATGTATTTTTGTATTTTTAGGCAAACATCCACAAAGCTCTAGATAACTTCAACCAAGAGACGCTAGAAATGTGTGGGAAAGAGGCGGAATTCAAAGCGATACTGTTTGCTTTATGCTACTTCCACGCTGTGGTTGCTGAGAGGCGAAAGTTTGGGCCTCAGGGATGGAATAAAATCTACCCTTTCAATGTTGGTAAGTTTACGTATTCTTCCGATTGTTTATTTGAAATCCATCACGCTGTATAGTACATGCCACAAAAGATGACACTTGTTAACCACATGGTTTCGCTTTGGTTGGTTTCATTTTTAGGTTTAGTTAGTTTGAAATATTCCTGAAATATTTGAAATATCTAATCGCTTGTCAAGTGTCATCTGTCGTGGCACGTATTGTAATAAAACGTATGAGGGCTATCAATATTTATGGACTGCTCAGTCTAGTTAGGCTCATAAAAACTACAAGAATGGGAGAGAAAGTTGAAAATGTTTTCGAGTTTATTAAAAGAGAGAGAGAGAGAGAATGAAAATCTACTGAGCGAAATAGCCCATCGTATGTATAATAGGTCTTTGACTTGCAAGTCGTAGTACGATTTTGTAACTAAAAGTCCTTTTTTTACAGGTGATCTAACAATCAGCGTATTTGTGTTATACAACTATCTTGAAGCGAACTCTAGAGTGCCGTGGGAAGACCTGAGGTACCTCTTCGGAGAGATCATGTACGGAGGACATATCACTGATGACTGGGACAGGAGGCTATGCAATGCTTATTTGGAGGAGCTGATGCAGCCTGACCTTGTAAGTTTTGGAATCAATTAATAATTTTTTTTTGAGCTTCTGGATCTGTTATTTACCCTTCCCTGTAGAGCTAGCATAAGCCGTGGACAAATTATTTTTTCACAGTTTCGCTTTCCACGTGAGAAAGAGACAAACATATCCGTGTTATAGCTTTGTCACATCTAAGCGCGGATTAAAATGGTGGTAAGACAGTTTGGCCCCTGCTAGCCCTGTGAGAATTCAAGGTGGTAGGCGGGTATTTTATTAATTCTTTGAAGTTTTAAACTCCCATGATCTTGAGACGGTTTTGTGAACTGATTCATTTGCCTTTATTTGAACCAGGGTAGAGACCATTTTCCTTTACTTCTAGGTGGATGGTGAGCTCCAACTAGCTCCTGGCTTTCCTGCACCCCCCAACACCGACTACGTCGGCTACCACCAATACATAGAAGACGCGATGCCCGCAGAGTCTCCATACCTCTACGGCTTGCACCCCAACGCTGAAATCGGCTTCTTGACCACCACTTCAGAGAACTTGTTCAGGACTATATTCGAGATGCAGCCGAGAGACGCTCAGGCGTCTGGCGCAGCTACGGTTACTAGGGAAGATAAGGTAAGGTTATGATTTGTATAAGATGTTCTGACAAATGTAAATAATAATATGTACAGAAACGATTAATATTATTTACGACAAATTTATTAAAATAAATCGCCACGCCTTTCCTCCGAAGGGACTGGCAGAGGTATATTAGAACAGCCACACTTCACTGGACAATATTCAGTTCAGCCTGTCGCCTTGTACCGATACAATTTTTTAAACTTAAATAACGGCGACTATTTAAAAAAAAACAGCGAAATTCCCCTTCGTAATGTTATTTATTACGCGTCTCATCATCAAGATGTCTGTCTAAATCTTCTAATCTAATACATCTAAATCTAATCTGTCAGCGAAATTACTTCATTCAACGTTTTTACCAACCATGATATAACTCATATTTTTAGGTAAAACAAATGCTAGACGAAATAATGGAGAAGCTTCCGGAAGAGTTCAACATGGTCGAGATAATGGGTAAAGTCGAGGAGAGGACGCCGTACGTGATCGTGGCGTTCCAGGAGTGCGAGAGGATGAACTATCTGACGGGGGAGATGAAACGATCGCTCAGGGAGCTGGACTTAGGGCTGAAGGTACAAGTATAAATTAAATAAAAAAAAAAATCCCTACACCGATTTTCATCAACACCGTTTTTGATTAAACATAGCTAAGAACACTCCCGACTAATACACCTTTCAGAAAAAAACAAAAAAAAAACAAAATCGGTTCATTCGTTTGGGAGCTACGATGCCACACACACACACACACACACACACACACACACACACACACGTCAAACTTAAAACACCTCGTCGTTTTTGCGTCGGGGCTCTATAAAATACAGCGGGTTGACTGACACAGACTTAACGGACAGAACGTTCTTGAAGTTAGTGAACGTCTAATGTTATACCAAAGTATCCTTAACTATAAGTGAAACTGGCTAAAACGAACTTTTGCATGTTAAAATCATACTTAGGCTAAGTTAAATAAATTACAGTTCAAAATGACAATAATTATAATTATTATGATGAACTTCATACATTTTAAACCTAAAACACGAATGTTAGAAAGCTTAGAACCAATTCACAGACATTGTTACAAACATAATTGTTGTTATTAACTCGTCTGTTTCACACAATTTTACTCAAATTTCTGCTTTTAGGGGGAGTTGACAATCACATCAGATATGGAGGACTTGGAAAACGCACTGTTCTTGGACCAAGTATGATGATTTTTATTACGACTCTAATAATTAACTGTATTCCAAACAAAGACAAACAAAGAAATCAATTTATTGTAAGACTAGCTGTTACTCGCGACTTCGTTCGCGTTTATTCAGAAAATAGTATACAAAAACCTTCCTCGTTAAATACTGCATGTAATTACTGAATTTTATCAAGATCCCTGCAGCCGTGAAAAGCCTACAAACAGACAGACAACAGTTACTTATAATATTAGTTTAGTATGGATTTGTGTCGTAGGTGCCAGCGATATGGGCGAATAGAGCGTACCCTTCGCTGCTGGGACTGTCGGCGTGGTACGCTGACCTGCTGCTCAGGTTGCGGGAGCTCGAGACTTGGGCCACTGATTTTGTTGTAAGGCATACTTTAAGTTTTAGCTATAAGTACATAATATACGCCGAGATACGTTATATGCTACGAGCTAAACATAATTTATTACACTTGGATCTATTCTTAATTATATACACAAAAAAAATGTGTAGATGTAGGGTCAACTGGGGCAAATGCGTCTGTGCGTTACTGACAAACCTTTCACAAATTAGGCACCACCTACATCTTTTTTCTATCTTTCGTTATCGCAATTATATTTACAAGATGGCGTTAGTCGCATAATTTGTGAAGGGATTGTCAGTAATTCTCGAAAGACGCAATTTCCCCACAGACACATTTACCCCAGTTGACCCTAGAACTTGAAAAAAAATATTTAATTGTGTGGTAAAACTTAGATAAGATTATTCACGTTTAACTCACAACAATACAATGTCAGAAATGATTTAAAAACTAAATTTAAACTGCTAATTTCCTATAACGGATGTCATTCACTAGAAGACAAAAATGTGTGTGTAGATTAGTGGTCCCCAAACTCTTTTGTCTCATTGACTACTTAATATCATGTTTTTCGGTTTTGGGTAGACCCTCAGCTAAAATTGCCTTTTTGCCAAAATTCATGAACCCGTTGTAGGTCGTTTTAGCTCTCTTAGGACCTCTTAGCTAATTTTGCCTTTTTGACTCATAAATCCCCTGTAGGTCGTCGTCGGATCCCTGGAGGTTGATATAGACCACTTTAGGAATCATTGGTGTAGGTGAACTGCTTTGTGTCATTCTAAATTATTGATTACTAGCTGCTCCCCGCGGTTTTACCCGCGGTTAAAAAGTATCCTATGTGCCATTCAAATTCAAATTCAAATTCAAAATGGATTTATTCATTGGACATAATTACATGCACTTAGAATCGTCAACTTTTACAATTAGTTCATTCGTATTAAATTCCAAATGTATACATGAATTAACAACATTCATAATTGTTATCTTACAAAATAAAAATATAAAAATAGGGATCTGCAATAGCATCGTCAAAATAAAATTTAATAATTAAATGTTTTTAAATATTTTTTTATCGGCAATAGCATCTGCTAATTTATAGTAGCTCTTGTCTAATAAGTGTTGTTTTATATAATTCAATAAGTCATTTTTGGTATAATTTTTAATAGCTTCAGGGATTTTATTATAAAATTGAATTCCTAAACAGCAGAAACCATTCGATGTTTTCGCTAGTCTTCTTCGTGGCTGCAGTACCCGATTTTTATTTCTAGAACTAGATTTATCACAGTCAATGGCCCTCTTCATAATATTCATATTCTCTAGAACATAAACTACGGCTTGATAAACAAATTCACCCGTTATTGTCATGATACCTAATTCTCTAAATACATTTCTACAAGAGTCTAATTTCTTAAGTCCTAATATATATCGTACAGCTCGTTTCTGTAAAATAAATATTGTAGACCATAATCTATCTCAGTGCTATATTTCATCAGATCTGTTTAGCCGTTCTGGTGTGAAAGAGTAACAAACATCCATCCATCCATTCTTACAAACTTTCGCGTTTAGTTTAGTAGGATTTCTGGCTTCAGATAATTAATTCGAAACACTAACATCCTTGGTTCATCTAGAAAGAACCCTGACAAAGCTTTAATTATTTCTCAGTTACCAGCCTCAGTGTGGCTCGCCGGGTTTTTCAATCCGCAAAGTCTGCTAACAGCCATTATGCAAAGCACAGCCCGTAGGTACGAGTTGCCTCTGGACAAAATGTGCCTTCAATGCGACGTCACAAAGAAAATGAAAGAAGAATTCACGTAAGTATTGCTGTCGCCGCTGGTTTATCAAGTTTGTGAAATAGTGATTAACGAAGTGGATTGAGATTGAGAATCTGCCTAACTTAATGCAATCAGAAAACAATATGATTTGTAAACTGTCTTCTTCTGTCTGTTTTTGATCACAGATCTTATGGGCATAATTATGGTAATTAAATAGAAGACTAAATATAAACTAACGGCTAAACGATATCTCAATCCGCTTTTTAGAGTGTGTTTTTACTGATTTTCATTTTAAAGATCTATTTAGCTAACCTTTTCCGGTAAGTTATAAGTATGTAATGTAACCTAGTTTTGATGCTACAATATTTTTGACTACAAAAAGTACCTAGAGTAGGCTTTCTTCTATTAAACTAATTGGTGTATTACTTTGATAGGTAGATAGTATATAGAAATAGTTTTTTTTTATTACGTAGGCGTGTAAACTGAAATGTACCTACTACATTAGAATAGGTGAAGTTGTTTTTTTTGGTATTTAATCTTCAAGTTTTTATGTATTGAAAGTATGATAGGCGTATGTAAAGGCTGCAAATTGGCTTGGTTTGACGAAATTGCATGTAGGGAATGCAGCATGATTTGTGTGCTAACAAATGTGGTGTCCTCATATAACATTTTGACTGTTTCTTTTTAGTAATTATTGCAGGCATTCTACGTAATTAATTGGCTTGTATTGAGGCGGCTTAAACATAGATTGGTTAGTACAACGATAATCTATGGACTGTATTGCCTGCTGAGGATGGAGTGAACAAGATAAGTTTCGGGCTTTTCTTTGTTCTCTTATGCTGAGTCGCTTAGCTTAATCGTCATTGGTTGGTGTGGTACTGGCGGTTTGACAGACAACTGAACGAGTATATAAACCGGGTACTTCCACTTTTTTCACTTTAACCCTCTTAGCAATGACCCTTGTACAGCCTCTGAATAATTATACAGTGTTTTGTCTTATTCTTTCTTTTACATTTTTAAGCTCGATCGAAAAAGACAAAAGACTGTGAAATTTTTTCTAGGCCATACATCGTTTATTGCTTAGGGGTTGAGTGTTCACTCTAAGGTGCCATAGTGCATTGTTGAAAAAATTATAGGCGACTTTACGCCACTCGTCCGATTACCAAAATGGATAATGGGTGACCGGGTCACTTCTTTTTAAAATTTGACTCAATTGAGTAGTGACCTGCACAACTTTATATTTACTCATTACCAATAGAAACAATGAAAAGTTATTCGTCTTAAAATAATTTGTCGCCACATTTCAGGGGGTACTTTTGTTATGTACTCGTACTTGCCTACGTCATTCTAAGAATATGTAAGTCTGTGAATACTATTCTTACTACTATTTTCAAAGGCTAAGGGCTAAAGGTACACTAACTTCGTTTATCTGAAAACATCTTTAGATTCTCTTTCCTTCTCTATATCTTTGTCAGTTGGTCTGCCAAATCCCCCAGCACCGCACGGTGTCACCACGTCACCTCATCTCGCACCGCTTGTGTCCCCGCTATAACGGCGCTCGTCGTACGACAGCATCGCTGATTGCAGGTCGGCGCCCAAGGACGGCGCCTTCGTGCACGGGCTGCTGATGGAGGGCGCGCGCTGGGACGTACAGGCCGGGATCATCATGGACTCCAGGCTCAAGGACCTCTTCCCGCCCATGCCGGTCATCAATGTTAGGGTGAGTTCATTGTTGAGCTATTTCTCTGCTCAACGCCTTTTCCAACCGGTACTCCGGTTCGGAGTTGGACGTTTTCTTTTGTAAACGTAAAGAATTGTGAACATTACATGATTGGTGTGTAATTTGTTTAGTAAGTTAGTAATAACTATATTATGCTCTAAATCTAGTTGTTGTTGGCTTGCTGCATTCATTGGTAAGCACTGTAGGCAACTGTTGTACAAATAGAATAATGTTTCTTCGCCTTTTTTTTTGTAAGAAGAGTGGCAAACAAGCATACGCCCCGCCTGATGGTAAACGGTAACCGCTACCAATGGACACCTGCAACACTAGCAGTGACTCATCATTATTTTAAATTAGTGCATTTTTACTTACGAGTTTCGTAAGAGTTTGTACGAGTAGGTTTTTGTGGGCTGTGAGAGGAAAAGATGCTGTCGTAATCCTTTTCTCTGTTCTTTCGAATTTCAGAATTAGTTTATAGCCTCCATAGGTATACCTAGATCACACAGCAAGACTTAAAGAAGTTCCAAGAAGCTCCAAGGAGTACCTACATATTACAAAGGCTTCTATATAGGCTTCGTGTTAACTAAGCAAATTGTAAGCGGTTGACTGTTTACAAGTTTCGCCACCCTTTATGTAAATTTTAAATGGAGTGTCCGAACAGCGAGTACTTAGTAGGTACTTAATAGGCGTACTTAAGTACAAAACAATAACGAATACCTAACTGCTGACATTCCTTGCTGATAGATGAATTGATTGTCAACAATGTTCCGCAACTACATCCGAACCAATTTTCTTTCTGAGACATTGTTTTTCAATGAATTAAGGTAGGCTTTATGTTATCTTCCAGGCCATAACGCAAGACAAGCAAGACCTGCGCAACATGTACGAGTGTCCCGTGTACAAGACGCGCACGCGCGGCCCGACCTACGTCTGGACCTTCAACCTCAAGACCAAGGACAAGCCTGCCAAGTGGACCCTCGCGGGGGTCGCTTTATTGTTACAGATTTAGAACATAGATGTTTGGTTTCTAGAGTACTGAGTAGGTACAACTGTTATGCAAGAATAAAGGTTTTTATTTTGAGAAAGGCTTGTTTTAATTGTGATGTTAGAAGGAATTATGATTAAATGGAAGGAGGGAAGAGATGCCTTTGCTCTGCAGTGGGACAGTGCAGACTAATTTTAACTGTCTTATCTAATATTATAAATGCGAAAGTGAGTTTGTTCGTTTGTTTGTTTGTAACGCTTTCACGCCCTAACAAATGAATCGATCATCATGAAATTTTGCATTAACCAACGTGTAACGGGATAAAAAGTACCCTATGTCCTTTTCTGTAGTAGAGTTGTCTGGGGTACAAAAAAAAATATCCCGAAAAAATAAACGGTTCGTGTAAAGCGGGTGAAACCGCGGGGCGCAGCTAGTAGAATATAACTAGTGAATTTAATTTAATTTAATTTACTATTTTAATTCTTCTTATAATAAAATAACGTTATGGTGTGGTAGAAGATGTATGTAAGATATGTTTAAATGGTTTGGATATATTGAGAGAATGGATGAAAGCAGATTGACGAAACAGATTTACAAGGCGAGTGTGAATGGTCAAGTTGGTAAGGGTCGACCTAAGAGAACGTATCAGGATAAAATTTTGATGACTAAGAAAGACGTTTTGTAAATGACGAGCATGTATTATGGGACTGATGGAAGTGGAAGAAGCGAAATAAGTATGTGTGCCAGGATCTTAGCAAGTGGAGAGAAGTGATGGTCTCTGTCTACCCCTACGGAAAAAGGCGTAACTATATTTATATATTTAATTCTTCCTAGAACTCGAATACCTACTATAGACACTATACCGAAGACTTCAGAGTCTACTCTTAGAGAGACGCTTTTGGAAAATGTTCTCATGAGGATTGATGGTGTAATCTAAAGCTACGTTTGAGTACTTACTGGAAATTAAAATATATCCACAAGTGATCTGATCCGTTATAGAATCACGTTATCAAAACTCACCTGACACACACTTTGATAGTTCGGGAGCCACAGGAATCAATATTACTTGTATCTACTTTAACTATTTATTTTAATGTCTCAATACATTATTTTTAAGTATTTATTTGTATAAGACATCGTCGTACAGGTACTTGCCTAAAACGATTGATGAGTCACACTAGGATGTAAAAACGCTCGGGGCACGCTGCCCAAGCAAAACTGACCTTTGCCAGAGACCTTTTGACCCGTACTATAGCCACGGCATGTGATTAATAGACGTGTTTATAGGAAAAGAAAACTTGTTATGAAATAACTTTCTAGCGCCGCCTTTGGGTGAAAGAGAAAATTGGAAACAATTCAAATAATATCTGCTTAATTTTATCAATGAAAAATAAACATTGTGCAGATCAAAATGAGCCTGATTTTGATCTAGATAGACTAGCCAGGTACCTATGTGACTGTATTAAGCAAATAAACAATTTGATTTGATTTGCCTATTTGGCAATTATTACACTGATCTGGATTTCTTTTAGGAAAGAAAAGCGTTTAAGACATGACTGGTTTTAAAGATCCCCTATGTAATAGAGAATAGGTAGTAAGGTTTATTTTGTGGAGAGATCGTATAAACGAGAGTTAATAGAGTTCACTAAATATCTTGGTATTTAGATGGCATCCGACGAAGATGATATTAGGTACATACTCTTTCGATTTCCTGTAATTCCAATTTCTTGACATTGGCAGTGACCGCAAAAATAATAAATTTTAGCTGGAATGTGTGCATACTTTCGAAACCATTAAAGTATTTTTTACCTAATTCAATATGATGATAATCATTTTTATTGGGTAGTTTGATTAGGTAATTGTTGTTTTACTGCCAATTTTACGCCAAGCTGAGCTTTCGAGAACTTAACAGAGTTTATAAAATAAAAAAAGAGTAGTACAGTAAAATTATGTACTTACCTATGTGTTGAAAATATATCTACCTTTTCTGTACTATAGAATACTAATCTTGAGACCTTTCAGATCGTCTAATTGAATTTGGCAGCTGATCGTAGGAAGGTTTGAATAAGATTCGTAATTTGCCAAGCTAGGTCTAGTTTTGTGCAATTTTTCATAATCTTCTATTAAGTATAACAAGATGTGACCTTATAAAAAAGCGATGACAGCCTAGTTAAAGAAGACCCACCCCTAAAGCCAAACGAAGCGGGCTCAAACCCAGCCGACGTTAAGCACAAATTTGTTCATTGTGTGAACATATGTGCATATCGTATGTCATCTGCTATATGACTGGAGCCCGGTGTATGGCAAAAGGTTCGTCCCCTGTCAGATTTGGAACTGAGTGTGTCGGTGAAGTGTAGGTGTTGTATTATACCTCTGCCAGCCCCCTCGGGAAAAATCATAACGATATGTTATGTGACCATGTGTACCATAAATATTAAAAATAAAACTTATTTGACAACAAGATATTTAAATCCGCAATCGGTTTTATGACCGTGCTTAACGGTGCTAAAAAATAATATTACAGCTTAATTACGCACGCTGCCCAAATAGGCATTACCTCATTAGTGTAACGATTGGTTAATGTAATGATGACACCACCTATTATTTATGGTGTGAATTTATTAGAACAAAAAACTTGCGAATTTCTACTCACATCATGGCTGAATTCGGACATGATATAGACAAATTAGCTTGGAGATAAAATTAAATAAAAATACCTACATAATACATAACCAAATATGGGTTTGGACAATATGGACGGAGGTACCTACCTACTTACTTAAGTAATTTGTCTTTTAAAATAATCAATCACCTTTACTAAATAAGTACGTACTATTACTATAAACTTTTTTATGCGATAAACAAGTCATTGATCTAAAGGACAGTGCCCCGGGGTCTTGAATTGACAAAGTCCTTGTGAGGAACTTTTGATAGGCACTCGTACCTATCAACTTAGAAGATAATGAACTTGAATCCATTAGACATGTTAGTTAATATCTAGGAACCTACGAACTAAATAAAATCTCTGCAATAAATTGCCCAAATTTTTCTAAGCAAATGAATGCATTCCACATTGTGTGCAGGCAAGTTCAATTAATTAATTTGTTTGTTCAATTTCTACCGTGGGCGGCGGCGATTAGCATACGAGCTGCGAATACGACTTACCAAGTTTTAGTAGGTTGTTAGCAAGCTCTAGCGCTGCTAGTCACTTGCTGGATAGGTATGTGTAGGTATAGGTAGATTAGCTTGTATCTATCTTATGTAGGATACATGTGGGTGGAATTTGTTAAATGCAAGAACGTTAAAACATTACGTTTTGTAAAAAAGTTATCGTTTTTTTTTACAAAACGTAATGTTTGAAAAGCTGCGGAGCTTCTTTGGGCTTTCATTGCAACTGGCTGGGTAGAGCAAGGTCGAGATAGTTTTAAGGTACGAGTAGGTAGGGAAATATTTACTTATCAATTTTTATACTTAGGCCTGCATGCTAAATCAACGCTCAGTCATGAATCTCGATTTAAAACCGGTTTTACCATATTTATGGTAATGAATCTCGATTTAAAACTGTTTTTAAATAAAAACAGTTTTAAATAATGACTGGGCGTCATTTTAGCATGCGGGCCTTGGTTTATTATACTTTGCCTGTTCTTCTGAGTAGTGACTCTTCTGACCAAGGCGGTAGAGTCACTTTTATAACTTTGACGTTCATAAATCTTCGATACCCAATTGAATAAAGACATTTTGACTGACTATCTACGCTCAATCGCTGCCGGCGCTGTTGGTGGCTTAAGGAAAAACTGTTTTCTTCGTTTCTTTGACAGAACCCAATTTTTCAAATAAACTTACCTAATTAAATAGCGAATGTTGTATCACTATCTAATAAATAGACAAAGTAAAATAGGTACCTAAATAGAAATGCTGCATCATCACCGACCCTGACCTCTCGCTGTTGCGTTGGCCGCTGCCGGTGTGGGCTCACTGAGCTTCCACGATGAATTAACTAGGCTTGGTAAATAATCAACTTTACTCATTCATTCTTTACTCACATAATTGTTGCTGCGTGATACGGCTCATCAGTAACCGTCATTACCCATGAATAAACCACTGTTGGGGCGGTAGGCTTCTCTCTGGCTAGTTGGGTTAGGATTGATCTGAGTGGATTGCGATAAGTTTTTTGATGGTCATGTCGAGCGTATGAATAAATGGTTTTTGTTTTCTAATATTTTCCAGGATGCAAAGTCCTAAGTGTTAAACTAAACCAGGCTTAATGCTCGCTATACACGAGTGGAGCAGGCACTGTACGGACTCCGTATTTCGTAGAGCATTTCTATTATTGTGGTTAGCCCTAAAATTAGAGTCATACTTTTAGAGCTACCCTTAATAAACGTACGATAAACGAGTTCGTACGAAGCTCGCTCTGCTCGCAGCGAAAGGCGTGCACTAATCTATTTCCATAACAAGTTCCATATAAATTCGTTAATTAGGTGCATACGAGTTTACGAGTAGGTATATTAATGTGTTTGGCTGAAACATTTGGCACTAATAATTAGAGAAAATTACAAACCGCAAATTTTTAAGACAAGCACTAACCTACACGGAAGGACAAACAAAGTGCACGAAGAAAAAAATTAGTTTCCCTCATTTGGCGACCACATGGCGACCTTTACTTTAATACGATGGTGTTTTTGCTTGAAATTTTAATTCTGCAATAAAATTACAATCCTAATGCAGTTTTACGACTCTCATCAAGTTTAGGTCTCACGGTTCCTAGTTCGAAGCAAAAAATGATGCAGCAACTAAACAAACATTAATATTAAATAATTTATCTACCTACCACCTATGGTAACTTAGGTTTCAAGCTATTGCGTCAATAGTAACCTGCTACCTACCAGATTAGGTTTAAGCGTTGTTTAAGCACAAGTTTAGGTACGAAGGATATAAAAGTATAATTATGTGTGTGTTTGTAAAAAGTATGTTACTGCTTAGTTCTATTATTTTTCTGTTTATGATTCTTAATCTGAGTGCGAAGGGGCATTAAAGTGCTAGTGCGTTTTTTTTTAATTTGAACCCTTTTTTTTATCATAGAAACTGCCAATCCACTGAAAATGCATTTTATGTCAGTGTACTAACCTCGTTTTAGAATAATCATAATAATAATAAGTACGAGTACCTACTGGCCAGTAGGACGACATTATGACAAAAAACTTTTTAATCTTATTAAATTCTTTCTGGTACTTCCCTAGGATTTTCCGCGCGCGGTGAGGTGAAAAGTTATGTGTTTCGCTCAGCAGTAAAGCTATTCTGCGTCTCGCACTTTTAAACTCTCGCTATGCTCAGGTTCAATACAAGTACTCGCGCCAAATAAATAACTTTGCAGCCTTGCTCAACTAATAACTGTTGTCTCAAGAAGATGTGAAAGAAAGTAGAAAACAGACAAAATCGCTAGGTGTAGATATCGCAGGTGTTTCCGAGTAACTTATAGTAACTTATAATTTAGTGTTATTATTTAATATTTGCTTTCTAACGATTAATAAAATTGTTGTTTGAATGCACTTTCATACACACATTTTATTCGAAGTTGAGACAATTCTGATTTATGTTGACTAAATTTTTACAGTGTTAGGTATTATTAATTTCTGTGTTTTATGTTTATCTATAAATCAAATCAAATCAAATCAAATCAAATCAAATCAAATCAAATCAAATCAAATCAAATCAAATCAAATCAAATCAAATCAAATCAAATCAAATCAAATCAAATCAAATCAAATCAAATCAAATCAAAATCAAATAATTTATTTTGCAAATATAACACAGAGTTCTTCAAAAAAACTGAGTTTGAGTCACGTATCCGCGCTGCTTGCGGTGTTACGGGCAACGATAATCGCTTACTATCATGCGACCAGCCTGCTTGTTTACGACACATAACTATGCTTAATAGTCAATATTATATTAATGCATACAAATAAAAAACACTCAGGTAGTTTTTATGTTACCAGCCAAAGATCATCCATCAATATTTTATACCTAGGCATTATTTTGTTGCAAAAAGTGCATCGCTTTGTGTCTGGTCCCGTCAAGGTCATGACTTCCCGAAGGTCGAATCCAGGCTTAATTGGGTCGTCGGTTTTGATTTTCTATTTCTTTTGCAACATGTTGTTCTGGCTACAGGTAGATATAAAAAAAATGAGTTATTTTAGAGCCTTTCTTGTTCCACAGGTTTTTTTTTTATTGAACCTACCTACTGTATCCATAATGGTTGAACTTTTCATTCAAAATATTTCGCACATCAATTTTGTGTGAAAGTATTTTTTCGGAAAATTGGTGTTGTATTTAATACGACATGTGTACACTACTATCACTGAAAAGTAAATTTTGTTAATTTAATAACTAAGGGGTAATATAGCTTCTGATAAATATAGGTAAGTAAGTCTGTATACCTAGTTAGGTACCTACTTTGCCGCCTTAATGCCGAGGCAATAAAATATGGCTCTGGTGTGATTGAAGATGAGGTTCTAGTCAGCCACTCTGACAAGTCCAGGAGAGCAACTGCAGCGTAGGGTGGCTCTTTCGCTGTCGTACGGGTAGGCTTGTCTTGTTGATAGCTATTCCGGAACGAGATAAAGCACGGTGCTGGGGTAGGTTAAATTCTAATGAATATTATAAATACGAAAGTGAGTTTGTTCGTTTGTTTGTAACGCTTCCACGCCCTTACTACTCCACCGATCAATATGAAATTCATTATAAGTCCTAAATAATCCGGTTGCACCCCATGACAACCGGGTAGGTATCCTTTGTTGGAAGATTTTCCTCATGAAAATGGTAGGTTAAGGTACTTACTTACTCTACTGACTAATTACGTAAATATTGTATGTAAGTAGGTAGGTACAGAAGTTACCTCATTTGGTAATAATTCGGTAGGAAAATAGGAGAACTTTGTTTGTACCTATGATTAATACATCCCAAAAACGAGTTGAAGACGGTAGGCAGTCGTTTCATAATGCACATTTAATTTTGATTAATAGCAGTTTTGTAGTGGATTTACATAAACATTAACTACATTAAGTAACGTTAGCGAGGATTTCACTCCTACGATACTGAATCTTCTTATGTCGAACTTATGACTCATAATAATGGGAATCCCACACTCGCTAGAACATTGTCTTAATTTTTAGAACTAGGCTAGTATTTTAAATATAGTATCTAGGTTTTTATAGTATTCTAGTTAGTAAATGCGATGATAGCCTAGTTGGAGAAGGCCCTCTTCAGCCAGAGGGAGTGGGTTCGAATCCAGCTGACGACACGCACCAATTTGTTCATTGTTCATTGAGTGAGCAAATGTGCGTATTGTATGTCATCTGCTACATGACTGGAGCCCGGCGTATGGCGACAGGCTCGCCCCCTGTTTGGCACTGAATATCGTCCGGCGAAGTGTGGGCGAAGTGTGTGTGGGTATTACACCTCTGCCAGCCCCTTCGATGGAGTGGCGTAATGATAAGTTATGTTATCTAGTTTTTTTACCACTTAGGTAAGTACGGACCTACTAGACGAAACATGGTTTTCTTACAACCTCGTTTACAAGGTTTTAAAATACATGATATTTAAGTAGGTATACACATGTACAAATAAACGTTGTGCCTACTTAAAGCCACTGTCTTGTCTTTTACTTTTTATTTTAATTTTATCTCGTTCTAAAAGGACAAATCCCGGTTAAATTCCGAGGCTATACAAAATTTATTAAAAAGGGGTTAATAAACACATTTTTTTTCCAAATTTGTCATAAAACCTAATACTAAATAATTTAATTTGCCGTAGCTGTCAGATAACTCTGACATCAGGGTTCCACTCGGCCTATACGAACTTGCTTGCTTACTGTCAGATAGTTTGTTTAGTTCTTAGGCCTTTACAGGCTAAGATTGAATAACACAGCAAAAAGGCAGCGGAGCAAGCCAAAATAAATTATATCAAGAAATTATATAAATGTTTGGCTTACAAATATCTACGTGACGTGTGAAGTCATTTTCTACCTAGACCAATTTGCCTATTATACTAGGTAGGTATATTACTTTTCCTATTTTAGACTGCCTCGGTGGCTCAGTTACCAGTGAACCTGCCTTCTGAGCAGGGTGGGTTCTATTCCCACCTAGGGCAAACATTCATGTGATGAACATTTTTATTTGTTCTATGTCTGGGTGTTGATATTTTACATGTACAATAGATTGACGTTTGACCACCAACTCGCCTGATGTTAAGCGACGTTGTGGTCTAAGAAGGAGCACGACGACCTATAAGGTACTTTTTCACTCTAGCCTTAAAGTTTTGTAGAGTGAAGAAGTACAAAGACGGCAGTTGAGTGAGGCGCTACAATTGCGCTACTGCTCAGACCCGTCTTCGTAACGGTTACACCGGACTACATCCCGAAACGCGACTAGGTCATTTCACGGCATGGCTTGGTCCGGTGGGGGGTTACTATTATATACTATATCTATTAAGTATGTATTTAAAAACAAATGATGATGTGTGTACCTATATCGGTCTCTAGCAGCCATAGTCCACAGTAGTAACTTTGCTTAGTGTGGGGTCAGGCAACGGCGTCTGCAATAATGTCCCAAATTTATTTGTTTATTTATTTATTTGTATTGAATCGACTCTACAAAATAGAGTTAATCAACATTGCAGACATCTTCTTCATCATCTTCTTCATCTTCATCTGTAAGCAACAATCTCCCATGTTTCAATTGACAGACTGATTAAGGCGATGTAAGACACTAAGCGCAAAAATAATGTTGTTTGAAGATAAATTGGATGAGCAAACTTATGTAATTGGGCGTCCTTGCGTTCCTAGGTCGGTAGGTACAGTTACAGACTGAAAATATGACACATCTTTTAAACATCTAGACTGTCTTCTGTAAACCTGTCTTAGTGAGCTGAGCTATAGAGCGTGGGTTCGATTCCCACCTAGGGCAAACATTCATGTTGTTTGTTCTATGTCTGGGTATTAATATCTATTTAAGTATGTATTTAAAAGTATATATGTATGTATATCAGTTTCTGGCCGCCATAGTACAAGCTTTGCTTAGATTGGGGTCAGACGATCGTGTGTTCAAGTGAATCCCCGAATATTTATTTATTTTAATTCATACTAATATTCGAAAATCGAAAGTAATTCTGTTTGTCTATCTGTCTGTTTGTAGGCTTTTCATGGCTAAACGGCTGAACGGGTCTTGATTAAATTTGACAATTAGTAACAGTATATCACGAGGAACGTTATACAGTAACGTTTTATAGGAACAGTATATCGCGGGTGACCGCTATTAATATTATAAAGAAGAAAGATTTGCATTTTTGTATATTTTTAACGAATAAACCCAAAAACTACCGGGCCGATTTCAAAAATTATTACACCATTGGAAAGCTACATGATCCCTGAGTTACATAGGCAATGAAAAGCGAGCAAAGCCGCTAGCAAAGGAGCTAGTAATATAAAATTATGTAAGATTTCTACTAAGTCTCATATTATATCCTCTCATATCCTATCTAAAAGTCGGTTCCAAATTATCCATGTCCATCCTCAATAGTCGACATGGATAATTTGTAACTGATGAGTTCTGATGTTCAGTTTGTTTTATGAAGTGCAAAATGTGCGTGCTTGAAAAATAAATTTCAAACGTGCCTTATTTTTTACAAGGAACCGTACAGATGAACATGTCAAGTAGAGTATGGGCTTGGTGGTATGACATCTGGCGTAGGTCATGCAACTGGCATTAGACATCCTTTCGAACAGGATTTTAAGAATTTGAGGTCTCTCCTGTACTTATGTACCTATTACTTTAATTTGGATGTTAGTAGGAATGTAAATTATTTTATTCAAAAAGATTAATAATTAAGTCCCTATTGAAGGCTTTTGATTTCATCATTAGCCGTTTTGTTTGATCCATACCATTAAATGTCTTGACTCTTGCTAAAACTTTCAACAAAAGAAAGCTGCAGGCGTAGCCTAAGGCCAGAACTGTCTATTAAAATAGAAATATTACTACAATAATGGTCTCTGAAAGCCATTGACGCCTTCAACATCCACTGTCTCTAAACCCAACAACAGTTGTGCAAAATCATGACCACACTCATTACTTTTCTATTTTAATAGCCAGTATTATTTGCAGATGTTCATATTCCCGCCCAAACGAGAGTGTTGCGTGATAGCCCACGTCTAATAACTGTTAGTCAGTGAAAGTGACCACATCAAGCAATTTATGCACCAGATGAGATTGGCATTGTGAATGAGCGGTGATTGTGGTATGTGGTATGCTACTGTAAGCGTAACCGTTCATCTATCATCTTAATATGCTCGTATTATGTAACTTAATTTAACACTTGGGGTCTCTTTAGATTTAAGTGTTTGATTATTATGTAAGCTGTTAGATTATGATACGTAGGTATGAACATATCTAAATACATACATTTCCCTGTAGAATAAACACATCAAGTACTTAGTTAGTTAAGCGGTTTTCGCTGGCTAGTGTATTTCCGTCATAGCGACCTCATAACTATAAGTTCAGTTTAACATCTATGTGCGAAATGAAATCTGCGAATGGCAAAGACCACACCATTACCTACTTGACGTTTGTTTAGACACACCTTGTACTTGCATATCTTTACTCACATGAGTAAGCGTAATAAGTGTGAGGACAGATGACACTTCGGTGGCTTATTAGTGATCGCTTTCAAAATAAAATAAAAACCACTGTAAAAACCCAAAGACTCAAGGCCAAGACTACTAGGCCAAGAGTAAACATTTCACACCTAATTATTATACGACGACGTATCCTGAAAGTCTCTGCTAAAGTTTCTTAAATAGTAATGACCTATGAGCTTATAAACTAATCAGTAAACCTATGACGAGCATAATCAGGCCTGACATTCTTTCAGATAGCTTTGACCAGCATCAGACTGAAAAAAAAACGTATTGATTATTAATTTAAAAAAACAAATTTGCTTACGAAATGTAGATAAACGTTAATAACAACCGTTAGTATTATAGGCCTGCCTGCTCAGTACGTAGGTTTTAATATCGCGAACCGTACGCTCGCCCTCCACATAAGGCGCTGTTCCGTTACCACACCACCTAATTCCGATCTAACACTGCAGATATGTGGTCAATTTATACACCCTTTTACATTCAAAAATGTGTCCTATTGCCATAGAATAAAGATAAGTTTTCAAACAATGGTTTTCAGAAGACTGGGCTAGGATTGATTTACAATCGTTATAGATTTTGTTTTTTGTTCTGGGACCTAAATAGCTCGTGATTGGTTTTATGGTTTTTAATCAGATTGCATGAGTGGCCACTGTTTCATTTATTATTTATTCGGTTTGTAATTTAAAAGGTATTTCCCAAGAATAATTCTGTGGTGAACCTATCCATTACCTTAGTTAATGAGAAAAATGATTTAACCATGTATTTATACTTTTTGTATTACTATTGGTTTTCAAGCGATTAGAGACTAAAAATATGTTATTAAAGCATACATATTACTTAATGTACCTAGTAAGAATTTATCTCCCAACATAATGCAACGCTTTACCGCAAATGAAGTAAAGTGGCTTAACCATACATCTAACTAATCGAGCTGTTTAAATTTTCCTGCAAAATCATTTGCCTTAACTACCTAAATCAAGCATGATTTTCATTAATTTTGTTACATGGGCTCTTATGTAGTCCAATTTACAACGACATGGTTAAACGTGGCGTAACCAAGCCTGGTGAAATCAATAAAATGTCTAGTATCTCTAAAATTACTGCCTAAGATTAGATCCAGCCATACTTAGTTTCTCTGTGGACCAGATAGGACGTAACCAGCGGTAAACAAATTGATTTGTCGCTAAACTACTTTCGTTTTGGCCGAGGCACAAATCCTGGTATCAAGCTATCGTAAATAGACTTAAGTACCTACTTGTGTAGTATGATGCTTAGTAATTTATTTTGGAGTAGCAGCTCTCTTTACATCTCTTCTCTAGTAACGTAGGATATCAAAGATATCATTTTTTTATGTAGAAAAACAAAGAAATGTTAGCAATCGCCTGTAGTGCTCTATTTGTCTCTACTGACTATTTTCAGCTGATTACTGTGATTAATATTTACCTATTTAAAAAAATGCAATTTTCGCCTTAGTGTGTCAAAGATAAAAATAATATGATCTTCCGCCCACAAAAGGTTTTTCGCCAAACTTTGACATGTAGCATTTTTAAATGGGTGCTTATGAAAACCCTTCGGCTGGCTGACAACGTAATCGCAGATATCTCTAGGCGGCGCGATTACCGCTTACCATTGTGTGGAACTTCTATTTATTTGGCGTTCTTTAAAAAATACATATCATCTAATGAACTACTCACAATTAATTTCGCTATTGCTATAAAAATTCGCCAAAGAAACATCAATTTCCGATTGCTAACTTTATTAAACGCTCAAATAGCATTGCCTATTAAATAAATTACGTATCTGCATATCTCAACAATCTCATTTGCATAATTTGACGAGTGCTTAACTAATTTAATCAGTAGTTTGCCTGAGAAAGAAAGTGAGTCATTCAAATTTGTATAGTTTGGTCGTTATGGGGCTTTCATCGACCAGTTGAAACCAAATTCTATGCAAAACATGCGGTTTGGTACATGGGCGTGATTAACTCTGACAAAATATCTTTACAATGGGCTTTACGTGCTTATATGTATGGTTATGGTGGGGTTTTCCCTATTTTTTGTGCAAGATAATGTCGATAAGTTGTCGTCTGATCTTGTTAAATTTAGAGGGCTTTAATGATCGGGGAAGAAGTGTGGGTTATTCTTTTTGGAATAACCCAGGCTCAAAACAGAGTACCTATTTAGGTTTTTCTTAACGACGTTACCTTTTCAGTATTATAAAAACGACATTTCCCATATGACACATTCGAACGAATTTTGGTAACAAGAACACAGGAAAAAAAGAAGCTTTAGGTAAGTATAGTAAAGTTTAGTGGTTGCTTAGTTGCACCTACGAGTATAATTATAAATTTTCAAGTAAGATTCGGTTTATTATTCGGATTCTAAATGTAATAGTGCAGTATTACATTTACCTATTAGTATCCTTCGATTACTCAGGTTTCAATACAAATACTCTCACCAAAAACATCTTTGCAGCCTTGCCTAACAAATAACTATTTCTTGCCTAAGTATGTTTTTTTTCATTGCAACATAGCTTTTTGCCGCCAACATGCCTGATGATCAGCAGTGATGCGGCCTACCTTGCTTGCCTAGAAGAAACCGATTCACTTGAGACTTGAAGACACCCAGATTTTAAGTGTCAGGGAACACACACTCTAGCAGAGTATTCAACACTCTAGCGGTCCGTATAAAATAAGAGGAACCAAAGCGTTGTAGGTGTGTCGACAATAAAACGATGCCGTTTTTTTGGACTCTTGGTTGTTTTATAGAAGAACGGGCTAGGAAGAATAAGGTAATGCAAACCAGATGCACACTCCCCGAAATGTATCCGATAGAAAACTGATAGACAAGCAACCTTGCGCCGATGATCCAAACTATGGGTACATATAATGGGTTTATGCTATGCATTAATATGTTTAGAATATTTTCGTAATTTGTGAACTGATTGATTTAATTTTTTTTTATTGATTTATCTAAAAGAATAAAATATTATCTTGCATCATACCTAAACCTAACTTAGTGCTACGAAGATAATATGCGCAGTCATAATTCACATCTTATCCAACACTTGAACTTTATAGAATTTTATCAGTTATAAGATCCTTTGTAGGATTCCTTATTCTTTCGTTAAAAATTTTAACTCGACCAAAAAAAACTGATCTCCTCAGCAATAATCGTTGTTTAGCCTCGGAATAGGTTATACAGTGTTTTGTCTTTTTCGATCGATAATTAAATTATACTGTGGCTATTCAACGTTTATTAGTAACAGGATTAAAGAGTGATCTTGATTGCATAATATAATAATATTATGTTTCTCATGCTAATTATTCCCTTGTTCGCAAGTTATCGTTGTCACCGGAAACTCTTCATAATCGCATTGCAGCTAATTAGAGAACTGTATAACAGCAAATCAGTCAATTAAGCTACATCGAAAGCGTGGCAGCTAATAGCGGGCAATCATGCAGGAAAGAGCGGGGTGATTCCGGGATACACCAGTACGTATGGTTGTACTAAACTGGGTGATTTAGTAGGGAAAAAGAAGGTATTAGGTCCTTACGTATGAAATTAGCGTTTTGTCGTACTGATCAATTTGATCTGAAATATCTCCTCTTTGGTTAAGAATTCGAAATTCAAATTAATAAATTCATTTAGCTGGTTATTTTTTCTTTGGAATACAGTCATTCATTTGTTATTTTCCTCATTATTTTTTCTCTGGCGTCGCTTATTACCGCGCAATGGAAAACATGAAATATCGGTATATTTACGAGTACGAGTTCTACCGTGGCACCAGTGCTGCAGAAACAGCTCGAAGAATTAATTATGTGTACGGCGCTGGTGTCGCTAAAGACAGCACGGTACGTTTTTGGTTTCAACGTTTTCGTTTTGGAAATTTCGACCTTAAGAACCAACCCCGTGGACGGCCGGAGATCAAAGTGAAAAACGAAGAATTAAAGGCTATTGTGGAAGCGGATCCATCACAAAGCACTTCAGAGATAGCAGCAGGCTTCGGGGTAAGTGACAAAACTGTATTAATCCACTTGAAGCAAATCGGGAAAGAAAAAGAACTCGAACCATGGGTACCTCATGAATTGAGTGAATCGAACTTGCAAACACGGGTCGCCTGCTGTGTTACTTTGCTCAACCGACACAATAATGAAGGGATTTTAAATCGAATCATTACTTGTGATGAAAAGTGGATATTGTACGATAATCGAAAGCGCTCATCGGAATGGCTGAACCCTGGAGACCCAGCCAAAACCTGCCCTAAACGAAAATTGACTCAGAAAAAGTTACTTGTAAGTGTTTGGTGGACTAGCACCGGTGTCGTTCACTACAGCTTTCTTAAATCTGGCCAAACGATTACGGCAGATATCTATTGTCAGCAACTGCAAACCATGAAGGAAGAACTAGCTGTTAAACAACCGAGATTGGTCAATCGCTCTAGGCCACTGCTGCTTCACGACAACGCAAGACCACACACTGCACAACAAACAACCACTAAGTTAGCTGAGCTACAATTGTAATGTCTGCAACATTCACCGTACTCCCCGGACCTTGCTCCAACAGATTACCATTTCTTCCGGAATTTGGACAACTTCTTACAAGGAAAAAAATTCCACTCAGATGCAGCAGTCCAAACCGCCTTCAAAGAGTTTATTGATTCTCGCCCCCATGGTTTTTATAGTAAAGGGATCAATGAACTACCCATAAGATGGCAAAAGTGCATAGATAACAACAGTGCATACTTTGATTAATTAAATATATTTTACAAAAAAAAATCGACTTTTTATTCCTCCCGTACAAAACGCCAATTTCATACGTAATGACCTAATATTTGTCTGCAGAAGGACAGTAGGTAGGTAGGAAGGTTGGTACACGTTTATAATACTAATTTCGTGATCTTACTAACATCGTAATCCTAGCTAATATTATAAATGCGAAAGTGACCTTGTTCGTTTGTTTGTTTGTAACGCTTTCACGCCCTAACTAATCAACCGATCATCATGAAATTTTGCATACACGTTGTCTGGGGTACAGAAAAGGACATAGAATACCTTTTATACCGCAAAAATAAACGGTCCCTGTGGGACCGCGGGTGAAACCGCGGGGCGTAGCTAGTTAGGTCTAAGTACATATATAAATGCAAGTGTTGTTGTTCGTTTATTTGTTACGCTTTCGTGCTCCCGATTATTATGAAATTTTTCATTTACAAGTTGGCATGTACATGTTGTTGGGATACTTCTCATCCCAAAAAGAAATAACGGTTCTTTTGGGACCGCGGGTGATACCGCGAGGCGCAGCTAGTAAAAAGATAAATGTCATAATTTCTTCAAAAAGCAAACTGTATGTCAACCTTTTTTGTAGAAGTTTTGATGCACCAAATATTGTTAACTAATACATATGTAGATCGAGCGAGCATAAACGAGCGAAGCGTCTATGCTTCAGTTTCGACAAAAATGCTTTCGTGTGTCCGAATTCTGTCCGGGTCACGTCTTTCTCTGCTCACAACCTGCTTTCAAAATTTCACGAGAATCGGTTGAGCAATGCGCCTTATTTAGGAGCACATACGTCGGACGTGAGGTCTACAACTCAAAGAGTCACTAGTTAAAATAGGCAGAGTTCTCGGCATTTCGGAAAAAATCAAAGAGCTAGAGAGAGAGCGGAAGAAATACTCTTTGCATTTATAATATTAGTTATTATACTGTACTCGTATGTGCTCACATTAAACTATAGTATGTATTAATAAAACTAAATAACAGTAAAGGCACATTAGGTATTTATTCGTGCGTCATCTGCACGGTAGAGTCATTAACATTCAAGAGAGATCCATTTTCAAGACACAAGGTACTTGAACTCTATTTATTGAAGTGACAATACTCATTTTAAACATTAAAATTCTAAGACATGTTTATATTCTTTGAATAATTACCTATTAGGTAAATTATAATTAGGTATATTACTGAAATATTTTAAAAAGAAAAGATCCGGGTTATTGGATGTTTTACACCAATAATTATTATCTCGACATAGCATGAAGCAAAGTCGCTATCCGCGTCTGTCCTTTGTCTGTCTGTAATGCGATAACTTCTCCCAAACCCCGTAATGGATGTTGTTGTGTGGATACCATCAGTTGGATAATTTTTCACGGAAGGTACCGTGCGAACACGGGAGTTTCGCTAGTCTTAACATGTATAAATAAATTACGGGTCACGTTGTTTGTCCGCTATAGACTCCTAAACTACTTAACCGATTTCAATCAAATTTGCACACCGCGTGCAGTTCGATCTAACTTAACAGATAGGATAGCTCACATCTCAATTTGTAGCCGCAATATTATTTTATTACTACTATGTAATATAAAAAAAACCTTAGCCACAGCAACGCGTGGCCGGGTCTGCTAGTTAATTATAAAACCTATGAGCTCAGACTTTGGGACCTTTTTAATTCTGGGCAATGCGGGAGAAATATAAAATTGCATGTAGCATCGTGGTGTAATTAGTTAGTTTGATGATTTCACATGCAAGAGTGTTCATGAACTCTAAATAGATGGTGTACTAATTCGCAGTGGGAGTACGCCTCTGCTAGGCAAGGTCGAGTCTTCAAAGAAAGACGAGAGATGTGTTATTGACACAGTAACTTGAAGGTCAACTTACTTGTAACTTCATGTACATAAGTAAACTAAGTAACTTTTAGAGTTTAAATTAACAAAATATAAGTTTCGATCATGAAAAGATAAGTCTACGATCGACTTTTATTACCACCAAGTAATAAAAGTCGATCGTAGACTACCACGTCTGGTAGTAGCCCAGGTGATGATAATACCCAGGTGAACAAAGTGTTTTAGCCTAAACATATATAATATGTAATGTTTAGGACATCGACATTAAATAAAAAATGTTAACATTCTGCATCGATCGATGCTCTAGGCGTATAGTATAGTTGAAAATGGCAGATACTTAGACTAGCCTAGAATTCACCAACATTGGAAACTAAATTTTAATTTTCGTATTTCCTGAAACGATTGACCTCTCAACCAGGCAATCAGGTAATCTAGTTTAATAGACTTTATAGATCCTCTCGAACGTATAGTAGAGATGCATCTCGTTTTATATGGCCTGTCGTAAAACGATAAAAATGCACATTCTTCTGAAACAGAAAGTAATTTGTGCGGTGAAAGCGAGACATGTTGCGTTCGATGTAGATTGCTGCTGTTAATTCACTGTAATATTGAAGGTCTGCTAAGAAGCCCAGGAAAGACAATGGCGCGGCGTGGCCAGTATCGTTGTGGAAAGGGAAGAGGAACCAACGCTCGAGATAGGTGGGCAACGTTCCTATGCAGAGCCCTGTGCCCTTTCTCAAAGCACAGAGGCTGGCTATCAGAGGGGTTTTTAGTTGGTCAACCTCCACATAATCCGGTTTCACGCCAATGCAGCTGGGCATCTTTTCAAAGATTCTCCTCCCTCCCGTCACTAAAAAAGGGTATATTCCTGATTGCTTCTTCAGCCAAATATCTGAGGTCCAATCGAGTCCATCCTCCTCTCAACACCCTAAAAAGGGATGAAATTACTACATTATTTTGTCGAGGTCATGCTTTGAAAAGAGTAGTTTCTTAACTCATCTAGTGGATTACGATATCAGATGGCGATGTCATACTTTTTGTTTTGACACACCTCTATCTACAGTGGTCAAAGATCAAAGACTAAAACGCTATTCTGAATCAATATTTAGCAAGGAGCATTAGATTAACACGGTTATATAAGCTAAGCCTTTATTAAATCAAATTAAAAAGCAGCTTGCCATATCAAATCGGAGAACCCTGACTTTAAGGATCTAGGCCACCTGCCTTTGGAAATATGGAAAAATGAAAAAGGAAACTTGTCAGATTTACCCGAATTCTATGTCACCCACTTGCCAACACACCGCGGGTGAAGCGCGGCCGCAAACTTGCGTCAAACGCGGTACCGCGACCACGCATCCACGCGCGCAACTAAAAAAAACAGTGACGCGCGAATCACAACCTTATCTTTTTACAATAAGGTTCATGTATTAACTGAAAATACGCGCGAAAATTTAAATTACGAAAAAGCGGTTTTTAGTGCATTTCGAAAAACGAAGTGATTTAGTTTTTAATTTTGTGACCGAAGTGCAGTGAACTTGTGCTTGATATTTGTAAGGAACTGATATGAGGATTTTATTAAATACATTGGTAAGCCCATCAATACAATAATTTGATATACTTTCGCATACTTACTAAAAAAAAAGTCTGTGACGAATACATATTTTTTTAACTAAAAGTTAGCTCGAAATTATCTTCGTTATTTTTCCTAGACAATGGCTGTCCTTATAAAACTACACTACAACTTACTTGTCCAATTTGATTAAGAACGATTTAGCCGTTCAGTCATGAAGAGGCTGTGAAAAGTTTCGCTAATTTACCTTTTTCCATACTTTGTTTTTTCTTACCATTTTCCGACGTACCAGCTGAACTGATTTGAGTAAATTTGACAAGGAAGTAGTGCAATAAGTAGACTAATTGTAGGATACCTATTATTATTTTAAAAAATATGAGAAACAGCTAAAAACTTTTGCAACCGCTGGTTACTGGTAGTTAGTAATATTTCGCAGTTAATTAGTTAAGCTAATTTGCTTTACCTCAATAGAGGCAATTGCCAATTATTATATTAGGCAACTGATATTAATCATAACGTTTAAGTTATTTATTATGCGTTTGGTTGTTAGTTCAAGCGGCATTTAATGCTAAATTATATTTATTTAACTAAAGTAATACTAGGCATTTATTTACTAAACCTCTGTAAAGTGATAGGTATAGTGAGCGAGTTTCCATATTGCGCTGGCTGATTTTAATTTTCTAAACGCGCTGCAGAAGCGAATAGTTACTTCAGATTTTTCGGGGAAAATCGGGAGTTATGATAAAATAATGAATTAAAAATTATATATTTATTAGTTATTATTTAACTAACTTAGAGAATTTTAACTTATGACATCTATACTTCTAAACTAATAAAAAATAAATGACTGCTCGAGCAAATTTTCAAAAAAAAATTTTCAAATGTTAACGTTTTTTTACCTAGATCACCTTTTTTATATTTAGTTAACTTGTAAATATGACAAAAATAGGGATGTCGAATAATAAGGTAAATACCTATTTATATTTTATTACATCGGAAATTATAATATTATATATATTCTTTTATATTATATTATATTCGATCTCATACCGACATTTCTAAAGTACCACAGAAAAATGTACCCTCTGTTAACTTTATCAAATTATTGCAATAACTGTGCTTTTATAGCACATACAAGATATTTAAGACGCGGTGGTTAGGAATGTGTGGAATGTTATTTCTTTTAAAATCGTGTAGTTCCGGCATGATTTAATAACAAAATTCACCATATGTACTGTTTGTCTACTACATTAGTTTGCTAGTCAATTATTGGTAATTTTTTTGGTACCATTTTTGACCGATGAGGGTTTCTTCTTATAATTATTATGTCTATTGTCTAATGATAATTACAAAAAAACAACATCACTGTAGAGTTTAATCGAAGGCCTCGATTTTACTAAGTAATTGTTTTTAATTAATCGCCTCAAAAGTGCCAAAAGTAGACAATTCATTAACAATTTAAAAACAATTGGTTAGTAAAATCGAGGGCCTGCAGGCCTAGCATTCGCAACACGACAACGGTATGTCGACTCTTTATATTGAGACAGACGTATGTATGCACATAGCCTTGTCACGTTCTCACACGACAAAAAGTGACGAGAAGAATTTTGTCGCGCGCGCATGTTAGGCCTACTGGAGTCTCTCACACTATACTGTTCCTTTTCTGACCTAAAGGTGAATACAGTACGTAATTCTACGGTACATATTACGCTTCGTACTAAGCATCATACGGTATATAGATACCAGCAAGTACTATCGCTTTCCACCAAACAAACAACCTGCTCGTTTTGTACCTCAGTTGTATAAAAGGTCGATACTACCAATAAATATTTTACATTTCTCGACATGAAGATGCTCTTTTGATTTTGGGAGCTCTCAGGTAGTAACCAAATTAAGGGATGACATCATATTTCCGATTTTAGGAATCGAAAGGTGTGGGGAATCACGTAGAAGGTTTACTTGCGAAGCCTTAGGGCCTACGACCTAAAATTTAAATAATATAATTGTATGGTGGAAAACATGTTTCGGTCTTTTTTGGATGGCAGTATTATTATAGAATTTTTGACATAAATTATGGCACCTACAAAAATATTTTTTGAACATGTCAGAATTTTTACAGTACAGATGAAAGTTATATAACTACATGACATCTTAAAACTGTCACAAGTATAAATATGTGAAAAAAATGAGTAAGATGAGTAAGTGAAGTATGTCTTATAGTATGTTACCTCATGAAACGTCTCAATGGATTCAAAGGAAATTTAGAATGAAAATAGCTTACAGTCTGAATTAACACATTCTTTTTTTATTCCGAAAATTCACAGTTCCTAAAAAAGTGGGAGAAACAACGGGGCGCTTTGATATAAAATTAGTAAAAATACTTGCCATCAGTTTTTTGCTTGACGTAACTTGGCATGCAAAGAAGACAAAAACTAGACGTGCCAAGCCAAGTCATAAATGATTACCCATTACCCCTATTAGTTACGTGACTCACCGATAGATTTAAATATTATGTGAAATCAATAAATCCATAAAAAATTACAACAAAGGCTTTAGTTATTTTACATAAGTAACTTTAGTGTAAAACTCTTGAGTTTTACAATAAAATTTGCATAATTGACTTGGCATGTCAAGACGCGGATTTAAATTATTGTATGATTTAATTTTGGAGGTCACAGGCCATCTTGAGCTGATCTGTGTCTGGGTTCCGTGTCTGTTTAGGCAGAGATTAGGTAAGCTAGGAAGATAAGCTCTGTAGACTATGCAAGAAACTTTTGTTTGTTCAAGGAGACCGATAATGCTATTTGCCGAGTTTGGTTATATCCTTTAAATACTAGTGATGAGCTGTTAAGTAATTCGTATATGAAATATTAAGGTTCAATACGTTGGTACCTATGTAGATGTACTACGAGATAAATTTAAATTTGAACAAACCCCGATGAGCTAAGAACACTCCCGGCTAATTCACCTTTCAAACAAAATCAACATCTGTTTATCCATTCGGGAGCTACGATGCTACAAATTCAAATTCAAATTCATTTATTTCAAATGTCAAATTCATATTGGTAACAAATTAAGTTCATACAATTAAAATTACAATTAGTCACATTACACATACAATTTATAAATTAAGTCAAATCAAATTATATTACATTAAATTTAAAAATTAAATAATAATAAAAATTTCACTACCTATTCGGCTTAGTCTCTGTGCACAACATGCATTTCACAACAGTGAGCTATGTAGGGACAGTCCAGCCTATCCGCGAGCACGGCCAGCATGCTGTTCAGACAGACTCAGACTCAGACAGCTCTACAGACAGACACAAACACACACACAGACACGTCAAACTTATAACACCTAAAAATATAGTTATTGTACCAAGTACAGTGTAGAGTATCAATCAAATAAGCCAATTGTTACACTACAGTTTAAGTTTTTTCTGTTCTTTTGTTTTGTTATTTCTGGTGTGAACAATAAAGTGTTTATTTATCTATCTATAAGAAATCCACTAACACACTCGCTAGATATGGTATTTATGGCCTTTTAGCTATTTATATTAATCTATGTTTCGCAATATGGTTTTTGCTAAGCGAAGAAATATGGAATAATTTACTTCGGTTGGTGCATAAAATATACGCATAATATTTAAGTAATGAAAATCTTCTAAGTGTTATATTTTACTATTAGAGGTAAAATTAGCTAAGAATCCAGGTTCAAGTGGGTAAGTGGTGCTATACGATTTTCTACGAAAAACTAATTTCAAAATTGAAGTATGCCTCAGTAAGGCCTTAAGTATCACATGTTCATAGAAAGAAAATATATCTCTACATAATCCAAGTAGGGTAAGCAAACAGCTAGCCTATATTAAGCAAATACAGCAGAGTACGAGCTGATGTCGCGTCATGACACTTTCTAGAGAGCTGTTACGTCTCTAGGAAGAGATTATGGACCATTGAGATTATGGCACATTGGATTGATTATGGGAACATGTAAGTAGGTGTATATTGTATAAAGCGATCAGTATGGTTTGGGCATTATTCCGATTCATAAGTTGAATAATCTATGAAATACTAATAGATTCAACCTAAAATTGTTGGATGTTTTTCGCACAATTTAGATTGTTGACCACATGGAAAGGATTTTTATAGGTACAACTTGGTTCTAAAACAAATAATAATAACAAAAAGTACTTACTTACTTATTTCTAACATAGCATTTTTGTTTAAACTTCTATACTTAAAACTTTATTTATTTAAACTTCAGTGAACACAACTAAAATATATTTTTAAATTAATAAAAAACGTTTTATATCTATCAAATGCAATTTCTACACTCTGTTCCTGATAATTATTCTACCTGACCTGATTTTTAAAAATTATTATCTGTACAATTATTCGGAATTTTGGTGAGCTTACGTTTCTAAATACATATATGCAAAATATCTTGCTTAATGATGTTTTACCCAACACCCTATCAATTGACCATAACAGCGTCAGGTAATAGCAGTAACACCATATTTACTGTGCACATGTGTATTTACTGTGTAATTACTTTAAATTTCGTTCATTAATGGTGCTATTTTATTCTATTATATTATATCTCACTATTTATGATATTTAATACCATCATTTCAACTCGACCTTGCTTTAGGCTGTGTTTACACAGGAGATGTATGAAGGAAATGATTGGTGCAAGGGAAAATCCACCAAATAGGATCTGACGAGTTTTGACAGGCAAACTTTTTTCGTTTTCGTTTGGCTCCATACAATTAAACTATTTGCTCATTGTTTCCGCCAAGGGCGCTTTATTGAAATATATGGAGCCAAACGAAAACGAAAAAAGTTTTCGTAGCTATCAAAACTCATGGTAGGCCGGTGGATAAACGAAAGTCAGGAATCGAAAGTCAGATCAGGAATCAGAATTTATTGATAATTCCTACAGTTACACGTCACAGTTGAATATTTATAAATAAAAGCGAATGTCAATATCAAAATGATTCGTTAATGTACAGTTAAGTATAGTAAAAATAGTTAAACATTCTGTATGGCTATGAATATACAAAATAATAATAGTTAAAATACACTAATTTTAAAATAAGAAGTCACGTAGTAGTTGATTTAATCAGGTGTTTATTTTCAAAACAAAATAGTTTAACTAAGTATTCCTATGTAAGATGGTATATAAAAATGTTATAAGGGTTATTAAATTAGCTTCAAATTTTTTCAAGTAGGCATAATTGATACCAAATTTCTTTGTATACTTTATGCACAGTTAAAGCCGATATACACTAGAATTTTGTTCAAGAAACAGTTTTTTTTAATGGAAGTGGATATACAGCCTAAGGTGCCAGCTTATCTCCTCGCATTTGTTTTTAATAACTGTTATAAAATGTGCTCTACAACCGTTTGATTGCAGAGCATCCTTACTTTCGACAGAATTTACGCAATGTTCGGAGCAATTAGCTTTTCGCAAGAATTTAAACACGTAAGTATTATGAATTTGAGCATGAGGTCTTTTATTTTTTTTTTAATTTTTAAAGGATTTAAAAACTTAAAAGACATGTAAGAAGATAACAACAACACGATTTATTAATTTGAACTAAATTTACAATGGAACACAGAAACTACCCGTATTGTACATTGTATGTGAACTCGCACTGCCGATAGCCAATAAAAGTAGCATTTTGTAGCTCGGATGTTCCATCTATTTTTTTTTATGTCCATGTATTAAGATTTATAAAAAGGGAATTACTCACGTACGATATAGTCAATTGTTCCGACAATAGTTTCAACCGCATTCGACGGTCTTCATCAAGGCGAGTGCGCGCGCGCGGCTGCGTCTCGCATAGCATACTTTTGAGTAATTCCCGTTTTATAAATCATAATGTGTGAAAACCGCGTCAGTTTCCTTAAATAAATTCGGTAATAAAATGTCTATGTATAGTTGTAATTTAAATATACATATATCTCATTCTTCTTAACCTCAAAGATCAACCAGTTTAAAGAATACAGTACAAATGTTTACCTAAACCGTCGAGATTGAGAGCCTCTATGCCAACTTTGGCGCGCCTTGAACAAACACTAGAGTTTCGTGGAGCGAGGGTTACACGACTTTGAGATGAAGTAAATGAGCCGTGCTACTGTTTTTTATTCAAGGCAATTTTGGTGTTAAACTATAACATTTGCTTTGTGAACAAATGCTTACTCGATGCCTAAAGGCACTCTTAAACGGGTCGTATTTATACTGCAATACTGGCAATATTACCGACTGTATTTTGCCCGATCATCATCAGCTTTACTATATAAAAATGAATGACTGAAATGGTAGAGCCACACTTAAAATATTGCTGGGCCAGTTTTGCTGTAAAATATGGCCCTTGTAGGAGCAACAAGCTACGTACGTCCCTAAAATGAAAAAGGATCTACCTACTTCTGGTTACAGTAAAAAACATTGTATACTAGCTATTCGCCGCGGTTTTACAGGCGGTTAAAAAGTAGCCTAATCAGAAATCAGAAATCAGAATTTATTGATAACTCCAATTGTTACATGTCACAGTAAATCCTATGTGTTAATCTAGGGTATAGCCTACCTTCATACTTGTACACTTGCACACTCAGAAACTTTCGCCTTTAAAATATAAGTTTGATAACTTAGTGGATTCAGTGGATTCAAGTTCAATGAAAGTCAAATAATCAAAGTAAATTTTTACTAACAAGATGTAAACTTTCAAAAAAAAAAAATTCAAAATGTAGAAAGTTTTTATTTGCTTAATTTCTAAATGTCAGAAGATAGTAATCTTAAAATATTTAAAATTACGTGTCACGTTGTTTGTCCGCTATAGATTCCTAAACTACTTAACTGATTTCAATCAAATCTTAATATTTATAAATTACGTGTCACGTTGTTTGTCCGCTATAGACTCCTAAACTACTTAACCGATTTCAATCAAATTTGCACACCGTGTGCAGTTCGACCTAACTTAACAGATAGGATAGCTCACATATTTATTTATAAACTAGCTGCGCCCCGCGGTTTCACCCGCGGTTAAAAAGTGTCCTATGTGCTATTCTAGACTATAATATATCTCTGTGCCAAATTTCATCCAGATCTGTTCAGCCGTTCTGGCGTGAAAGAGTAACAAACATCCATACATCCATACATACAAACTTTCGCGTTTATAATATTAGTAGGAGTAGGATAATAAACGCGAACGAAGTCGCGGGCTGACAGCTAGTTTTATGTAAAGATACAATTGGGTAATGCTTGATTATGTACCTATGTGAAGCGAGAACCGAAACGAAACTAGTATAGAATGTCAGTCGATCGCAGATGCACTGTTGCGCAACCAAATCATCGAAAGTGACCGCAGACGATGCAAAATTGCACCAAAACTGCACAAGTACCGACAGCAAGAAACTTTTACAGCCATTTATATAACGATAATTTTTATTTGAGCCATTTCATCTATTATCTAATTGACCGTTTGATAATCCAGACGAGAGTATTGCCTTTTTAATAGTTATGTCTAATTTGATCATACACGTATTTTGAAAGTTTCGTTGTGAAAAATTTGGTTGTTGATGAATGCAGTTTTGTACGAGAGTGTGCGTTTTTACATGTACATGTACATAGTCTTGGATACAATGAATTTCTTTCGAATGAATCCAATAAAATCAAATGTCTTTTATTCAATTAAGTATCGAATATACACTTACTGACCGTCAAAATTATAAAAGTGACTGTTTTTCTATCTGGGAAAAAGAGTCACTAACCAGAAGAACAGGCAACAATCAGAGAGCATATATTATGTCGTTCTTTATTCAATATTTTTTTGTCTAAGATTAAAAAAAAAATTACAAGGTATGGTTTTCCACGCAGAATTTTATCTTCTTTATATTCCGACAAAAGTTGCGATGGCCCTTGCAAGCCACTGGTCAAGTTAGTAGCAAAATCATGAAGACATTAATGATCACGTCGATAAACTACAATTGACGTACCTACACACATGTAAATACTAAGTTTTACTAATACAAAGTCACGCAACTAAGGTTACCCAAAAACCCATCAAAAAACAACGTCTAAATAAAATCTTAACATGCTATATTACTAAACTTTATTACAAGAATTCGCCTGCAATCTCTACCACAATGATAGGTGAACGAAATCGTCCACTTTGCGAGATGGCACCGATTTATTTGCCATATTCGCATGCGCATTATTGGATTAAAGCGCAGAATGTGATGAAAGCGACATATTTCTACGATAGCTCAAACAATGAGCTAATAAGCGTAAATAATGTTTAGACGAAGGCACGCTTAAAAACGATTATCCTTGAATAAATCTTTAACATCAATTCTGGTAAATATTTTAATGCGAGAAATTAACTGAAAGAAAGTTACGAAAATAAAATGTTAATGCGAAATTAATATAAAATTTATTGACTAAACAAAAAAGATACTCCCCTGCAGGTGAGCACCATGCAGCCTTAACTCATAAAATGCATTAGTATCATTATTTGCAATTGATATCTGTGACATTACCTGAAATCTTATGACGAACTGAATTTAGTTCATAAAAGATAGATATGTATGTAAACGAAAACAGCATTCTTAGAACTGAATTTTTTCGTCTGGTTTAGATTCCCATTTGTCTACACTCCAAAATGACCGGGTCAGGCTCTTACGTCACAATTAAAAATGCAGTCAAAATGGAAGACAAGTCCGTAACATCCTCAACGCATAAAATATCACTCAACCTTCGTTTCCTCCAAGCACTGATGCAACTGGTATTACCGACCAACCCACCTGACCTCTCTCTTTAATATAAACACACTCGTCGATAGTTCAGACAAGATTGGCCGATTAAATAATTCCAATCATGAATTCAGGATACGCTGATGCCCCGTGAATGTTAAATATGACATACAAAATTGGCCTTTAGGGCTTCGGTGCACGTGCACGAATTCGTCGAGAGTTCCTTGAAATGATTTTGATATTGGTCGAATGCTTATTGTTTTTGAAGCGGGTGTTTCGCGACTATGAATAGAGTTTACGACGCGACAGGTGACCGTTAGCTATGGAGAATGTAATAAATAACACATTGGCGATTTGGATTTATGAAGACATTTAGTAGACTTATGAGTAGAACATACATTGTGTAGGTACATAACAGTCGTAGCTACTGGCTACCTAAAGATACCTAGTTAACTAGTCTAGACAACCGTACCTAGGCAGGCTAAGAAACATGCGGTCCTTAAATAAATTGCATTAGCAGTGTTGGTGGAAAATCTAACCTCGAAATTGTACAGCAGAAGTTAAAGTTGAAACCTCTCTTTGACAAAATAAATAATAATAATAATAATAATCAATTCGGGACACATCCACACACGGTCGCCTGACCCCAAACTAAGCAAAGCTTGTACTATGGCTGCCAGAGACTGATAAACATACTTAGATATTTTTAAATATATACTTAAATACATATTATATTAACACCCAGACACAGAACAAACACAAATGTTCATCACATAAATGTTTGCCCTAGGTGGGAATCGAACCCACGCCCCCAAGCTCAGAAGGCAGGTTCACTACCAACTAAGCCACTGAGGCAGTCAAGTCAAAAAACATTACTAGTTTTATGTATTTAATTTTTCTTGCCTTTGTACTTTTGAATACAAAAAAATAAAGTCAGATTGGAAAATAAATTTTACTTTTACGTGAGTAATAATGATTTTCATGTAATCTACTTACAAACTAAATTTAAGTAAAACATCTCATTTTTCGCAATGACAATGCACCACCCACATTATAAATGGCTACTTTTCAAAATTCTTTTACATGTTGGTCTGCTTTTATGTCCATAAATTGTCTGTATTTGGACACTTTGGACAGCTTCCAACTGTTTCTAGTCCGTAAGTAAATACAATTACAAATGTATAAAACCAGAAGCTGCCTCAGTGGCTATGATAAAAATTGACTTACACATGTTCCAAGAACTCGTTCTGCCGAAGAAGTCGGAATTTCTTTGCCTTACTACATAAACATGCCGAAATATTAAATAAGCATTAGATTTAAAATCATTTTAAAGGTTGTAATTGAAACATTCAGAAACAAATATAAATTAAAAAATTAAGAACCCCCGACAGTGATTTTCATTAAACATTTCACAACACGGCCGACAAACCACTTTTAAACAAAAAAAAAAACAAAAATTGGTTCATCCGTTCGAGAGCTACGATGCCACAGATGAGTGTGCAGACACACACACACACACACATACAGACAAGTCAAACTTATAACACCCCGTAATTTTTTCGTCGAGACTTAAAAAACTTAAAAGACTTTGAATCCTTTCACTTACTATCTGAAATAAAATAAAAATGCATTAGGTTTAGGATATCCAGACAAAAAAACACACACCTGTCTACCTGATAAATGCCCATTTTGCGACCACACTTTTGGAACAATCATTATTTTTTTTAAATAGCACCGTCTTGATAAAGAAACGTAGGAACGCACCTACTCCAAAACTAGATATAAACCGGGTCGATACCATTTGTTCTACTGCATGTTCTACTAACAGGACAAATCAGGACCATACACGACCACAAATATGAAAGAACTACTAAGTATCACCTAACTACTAAGTATCACCTAACTACTAAGTATAAGTAAGTATAGTAAAAAATTATTCAACTACTTAACAATTTGGTCAAATAGGTTCTGATCTGCGCCAAACTGACAATGCAGTACCAACAAGATTTTACGCATTTCTGTGCAGTAATGTCCCGCATTGTATCGGGTCCTGCGCAGCCTGATTGTGACTCAGCCGATCTTGACAAAACTCTCGGCTTTCGGTTGCAAAAGCTGTTACTCACTGCATTACGGAATACGCGCCGTAGTACATTTTTTGCATAACGTGATGCAAATTTTCTTTTGCTGTCTTCAGGTTAAGGACTGCTTAAGTGCAAGGTCCTCTTGAGAGTTATTTTAAGTGAAGTTGAAAAAAAAAAAACTTTTAAAAGGTGTCTTTTTAAAAGAAAATCTAGTTTCAAAAAGTTTAACCTTTTAAAATAAATATAATAGTGTTTAATGATTAATAGCAACACCAGTATGTGGACGTATGTATCTATCTATGGTTCTAAAAGTTATCTTTATAAAAGGCAAGTATTTAAAAAAAACCCGACACCGATTTTCATCAAACATAGCTAAGATATTATATAGTCGTGTTTCGGGATGTAGTCCGGTGTAACCGTTCCGAAGACGGGTCTGAGCAGTAGCGCACTTGTAGCGCCTCACTCAACTGCCGTCTTTGTACTTCTTCACTCTAGTAAACTTCAAGGCTGGAGTGAAAAAGTACCTTCTAGGTCGTCGTGCTCCATCTTAGACCATAACGTCGCTTAACATCAGGCGAGTTGGTGGTCAAACGCCGACCTATTATACATAAAAAAAAATAAAAAAAAATAAGAACAATCTCGACGAATTCATCTTTCAAACCAAAAACAAAATCGAAATCGGTTCATCAGTTAGAGAGCTACGATGCCACAGACAAATACATAGAGTCACGTCAAACTTATAACACCCCTTCGTTTTTGCGTCGGGGGTTAAAAATCGAGTTTCTCAAAGATGAACCTTTAAAAAATATATGTAATAGGTAGTGTTGTATGTAGTGTTAATGTAGAACTAATGTACTATTAGTTACACTAATAATACGTATGTATCTATCTTTTTTTTTCCGTCATAACTAGTTTATTCAAAAAGAATACGAGTATAATCTATTTATTATATCTTTTACAATTATGATAATTCATAACAAACTTTAATGACATGTTGAACGCGTGTGAAACGGAGCGAATGACAGAATTCATAAATATCGTTTGTTATTCACAGCTACATAACGCTATAAATTGTAACTCCAGTAAACCAAGCTTAACCCCGACGATATATGAAAACTACGTTTATAATAATGCGTGTAGGAAACAATGCTGGCTGTCCACTAATTATTTCGGCTAATTGGGCGCGGTGTTGGCCAACTACGGTATGCTATCGGCAAATATGTTGTCGGTCGACCGTGACTGTGATATGTTTTGACATGAGGGTGCTGTATGGCCCACTTAGGTACCTATAATATTGTAGTTGTAGGATATGGTACCAGTGATTATTATTGGTTTCATATTGTTATTACCTGTATCGCTCACAGCGTAACTCGAATGGTTAATTTTTTTTTACGTAGAAAATGTCAGCCTTTGACCACCAATTCGCCTGATGTTAAGCGACGTTGTGGTCTAAGATGGAGCACGACGACCTATAAGGTGCTTATTTACTCTAGCCTTGATGTTTTGTAGAGTGAAGGAGTACAAAGATGGCAGCTGAGTGAGGCGCTACAAGTGCGCCACTGTTCAGACCCGTCTTCGGAACGGTTAGTGATGTGAGCATCGATATTTAAGGGTCCGGCGACTACTTAAGACTTCACAATTCACATTGACTAAAGGCTTTCTATTGCCATTTTGTCTAGAAAAAGACGATGAGTGAAGAGAGCAAGTAAACATACTGACGAGTCTCTAAAGTTATCTACAGAGTGACAAAGTGCAATTTAAATTTTTTTTTGTTACTTTTGCATTTCTCTAATCATTCTTAAATTGCTACAAATTTCCCTTGTTTTATGGATTAATTTAAAAGCTAATTATGAAGACAACCTTCCTATGTAAAAGGATGTTTGATTTGCTTTGTCTATTTATTAAATAAATCAGTCATAAGTGATCCCTTACAAATACGGATATTTATCATAGCTCTATTTTGCTACTTACTCGTATCTATTAAAACCAACATAGGGGAGGAGATATAGCTCATTTTATTGTACAAGCTAAATTTTATTATAAACTAACAAATAATTTTCAGGAAATTTCACAAGCGTGTTTGTATTTATGGAAAATTCTGAGCGTCGCGAAACCCTTAAAATGACGTTTCAAATCACCTAAATCGGTAATTTCCGAACAAATTTGTCGATTTGGTCGATTTGAATTGTCATTAAGCGTCGACGCTCCCACCTGAAAATTCGGTATTCGTTACCGATTATAAATGTAAAGCAAAGAATAACACGGTCAGTCCTAGGATGGGTGACCACGGATGGCATATATTACTGAGCGCTACCGTGACTCGGATGACACGTTAAAGTGTAGGAGCCGGTTGTGAGTTCTATAACACCAATCGTTAAGCCTAGTCAGAGGCCCTCGGGCCACCTAGAAACTCTAACATCTCTGACTCTGACAGGGCTAGCCAATCGGCCTGTACGAACTTGCTTGCTTTTGTGATTATCAGTTTATATTTCATAAAAAATTGACAATATAGTTTTAGTTAATTATATCAAAACAACACTAGACTCTATGAAATGCTGTGCAAACCTTCTAAAGTAAGGTTTTAAAATGTTAGGAAAACAGTCCATTCATTGTTAAGATTTTTAGGCTTGTTCTTTGTAATATTTAGCAATATTATCCCTCTAGGTAGAGTTGGTGCAGTATGTTCCATCAGTAATTTTGACACAAACAAAAAACAAATCAAATACATACAAGTACACAATAAACATATTTGTAAGACGCTCATATAACAATGAACATTTATTAGCGGCCATCATCTGGCGGACAACCGTCGAGGCAATCCTATATTGGTTTTCACACATTCTAACATTTTTGTCTCACGAAATTTCGCATGGTGCGTACATGAAGGCCGATAAATCTTAGGTACCTACTTAAAAACTTATGAATATATTCCTACACACATACTAACGCATTTGTACTAGGTACTTATGTGATATGCACCGGTCAAACGCATTACAAAATCAAGATTTGAGGCAAAATCACTAAATTATGGCTGACCGGTCCGGGACAGGTATTGCGAAACCACTAGTTTACTACTGCACCTATGATAAGCCATGTGTGCTTAAAACATTTACACTTAGATACAGAATGCCTTGCGATTTCGAGAGGTTAAATAAAACGCAGCCTTAAAAACAAGTAATTGATGGAATATGTTAAAAAATTGTCTTTCCAATAAGTAATGCAGTGTTTAATTTTGCTATGTATTTTTCATCTTGTACTAAGCAAAGAAAGATTCATTGCTTACAAACATTGGTGAGTAACTTCATTAAAAAACGAAAACTAAACAAAACTAAAATATAAAAATGTTAATTTTCTTAAAAGCTAATTTTTTTACGTTTTTATGGCTCTATAAAAGTAATCGTTTGACAATTAGAAAACAGTGAGCTAAATAAAAACCAAAAGTATTTAGACACGGTATATGCACTTTGTAAACTACACATATTTGTGTTCTCGTCTTGCTCAGCATTAAATGAATATTCTATTAGTGAAAAGCGGCTACAACGGAGCATTATCAAACTATATACCTTCCGCAGAATGTGTGTGTATGCAAACTAGCGGTATTAAGCAGACGTGGGCACCTAGCTATTTAGAATGCGGTGCGAGCATAGACGTAAAGAAATAGGGAGTATTCTGGTGAGTGTGACTAATGAATTTTAAATTTAAATGTGGATGTGTGTGATGATTGAAGCGTTTTTAAAATAAAAACACTTTTAGCGTCTCTACATCACTTTAAATGCAAAACTGCAGTTCTAACTTTGGCCACCTGTCCGTAAGTTTGATAAAATAGTTTCTACGAAACAATTAAACAGAAGAAAAAAAAAAACAAATGATAATAATCTGGATCTGCATCCAATCTGAAGAACCTAATGGTGTTGTATCACAAGTAACGGTATTGGCACCTTTCGTAAGCATACTCCTAATCAGAAAACATTCGTAACGAAGTGATGAAAAACACTCGACTACATTTTTATGAAATCTTCACGTCACTGATAATATTTATGACCAGATAAAAACCCTAATTAGTTGCGAAACCGGCGGAAAGTGAGAGGTTTAGGTGCATGCATATACATGATGCATGTCGGACCGTGAGATTAGCTGCTCGCAGGTTCAGGCATGATTATGCATGTACGCGTATTATTTACTCTACATTTCGACTAGGTTGTTTCGACTTTCGACTAATTGTGACTAAAGCCGCTCTATCCAAATCGTATTCTTTGTTCCCAATCCTATTCTAACTAAAATTATAAATACAAAAGTGAGTTTGTTTGTTCATTTGTCTTTTCATATACCGTAGCTGCTTTTTAACAGACAAAGAAGGTTTTTATAAGTCGACGCGTACATTTTTATTTCATTTTTTATGTATGGATCACGTATATCTTTTTACAGAGTAGTTTTTTTTTACGATTTAGATAATTATGTTTTCGTCTCCAAAAAAATAACGGTTCCGGTGGAAGCGCACGTGTAACTGCAGGCGCTTTAAAGTCAGTGCCGAATTAAGCAAGCGCGTGGCCCTTAACATACCTATGTAAAAAAGGGTTGGTGGTTTCCCGTCGAAACTCTCCATTTCATTTGAAAGTGTTATGGTTTTACCAAGAATGGTGGCTTTTCCCCCATTATTTTATAGGGATTTAGCGCTACATGGCTACTTTGAGAATAGCTATTGATAGGGCCTTTATTCTTTAGTTTTTTTTTTCGTTCGGGGCCCTTCTTTGCGCGAGGCCTGTAGCATAGCAATTACTGCTCCCTGCTACGTGGCTAATTCGGCACTGATATATAGTTTATAAAACGAGAGCTATCATACACCTAATTATATGGAGTAATGTCAAACTGATTTTCTATGTCTTCATCCAAGTTTTGAAACCAATCCTTTTGAAATTCATCTTGACACGAGATCTTACGAATTGTGTTTAATTTGCATGAAGTGTAAATAGAGATAGCTAAAGACAAAAACCGATGCAGCAAATTTGACTATTTCAATATTTACATTTAATTAACAAGTCAAGAGGTAGGTTTTTTTCCATCGATTATTTAAATAGTCACGATCTATTCACGATATCAAAACAAAAAGAAATTAAATATCTCTCTCTCCGTACAGGTTTGGTCACGTCAATCATATTCCAATACTGCTAATTAGAGAAGCATTTCTTAGAAAGAGAAAACTCAAGGCTTTGACCGTCAATTTATCGAAATAAATCAAGCTCTAAGTTATGGCTTGCGTTCGGTTCTGGGTCAGAATACCGGTTGTGGCGCTTCCACATGGAATCACGTTAGATATGCTTTGCATAATTAGGGACCGAGTGACAGGTGAGGTGAGAAGTTTATCGGTTTGACAGCTGTAAGAATTTGAGCCCGAGGACTTGAAGCTGGCGGGCTTAGTTGACGAAAGGAATTAAAGGAGGCGTTTTTTAAAGGCTGTCAGAAACCTATGTAGTTTGTATTCAGAATAGGCCTTACATGCATCGAGGCTGGCCACCAGGTGGTTTTTAGTGGGTCGCCAACAAGGCAACCCCACACCACTGCCCAAACGCGACCCTCAATCGTGTTTTGGCGTCTGCTAGAAGATTTAAAAAAATATTAACTCTATCATCATGCAGCGTTAGTCGACCTCCAAACGTTGGGTCGACGACGTTGTAAATATCGCGGGTCGAACCTGGACAAGATAGGCACAGGGGGGCTATTCCTATGCGTGAGATGAGATGAGATTTTATCTTGGTCATTTTCACACCTATGACTATTCCAACCAGGGCAACAAGGACGAAAAATTGTGAATTTGAATATCACTCCGTAAGAATAGCCCTCCTGGACCGGGATGAGTGGCGTACGAGAAGAGAGGCCTATGCTCAGCAGTGGGGGAATAGTATATAATATAGTCGTTATTGATGATCAAGCAGTTGGAGTGATTTATTGGTAAAAATCGCGGTCACGGATTGGAATGAGTTGAAGATTGACGATGACGGCGTACGTTAGTGTAGACCTACTGTATTTGGGGGAGGTCTAATATAATTTATTATAACACTGACTAATTAACGATTAGACTTTTATATTATGAAATCAAAGCAAAATCTTATTGTTTACCTGATTAGAAACCATAATAGAAGGACATACAGTCATGATTTCACGATCATTCAGAGTTTCAAAAACTATTAAGTACTTGACCTGTATAAATCATTTTTTTTGGAGAACTTGTGCTACTTTATTTAATTTAAATAATAATTACATACATATGTTAAGTTGGACCATACTATCTTAACGTATAATTTCTCTCTTTTCAGGTGATACCAGTGCAGTGAACAAACCAAAGAATGTTACAAAAAATGTTAACAAATAGTGCTAGTCCCAAGTGTTTGTGTTTTAATTTAATATAACTAAACCTAGGTGAAGCCTAGGAGTGTTAACTTAGTGTTTGTGTCAATACGCGCCAGTCAAGATGATGACCCTCTACAGAACCATCAAAGGGACCAGTACAACTAAGAGGAAAAAACGGGAGAGAAGGTACTAAGCTGCTCTATTTCAATACTTACCTATTTTAATGAGTTTCGAATAATAAAATAAATTTCAATTTTATTATATGTAGTATCTTTAAGGGTCGAATTCATCATTTATGCTACTAATCGAGATTTATTAAACTAAGCTTAGTGATATGCAAAATGACTGTTTAACCTCAGTTTTTCACGTACACAAGTTTAAAATGAGCTAATCGCGTGTATATTCACTGGTGAAATCGACCCTAAGTTATCAATTAGTTTCTCTTAGGAGTCGCCTAGTAGCACGCGTCCCGCGAAATCTGGTCATAATTTTTTGTCGTGTAAAAACAAGTCTACATGAAAAAATATTATACTTACGTCCGTCTTAAATATTTGCGTCTGTCTTTTTAAAAAGAGTCGAAACAATTTTGTTACGGTCTGCTGGAGTTCTGAAATAAACGCAATTGTCGAATTTCTTGGAAATACGGGAAATCTTGAATTGCAATAGTTTCGGCTAATAAAGGCATACGGTTAAAATGTATGTATCTAAGCCTTAGCTAGTTGATTGACACTAGATGGTAAACTTTATACACTGGCTAGCTGCTCCTGGGAAAACGCGTTTACAGAAGATCCATCTCCGAAGACGGGTCTGAGCAGTAGCGCACTTGTAGCGCCTCACTCAACTGCCGTCTTTGTACTTCTTCACTCTACAAAAATTCAAGGCTAGAGTGAATAGGCTTTATAGGGCGTCGTGCTCCATCTTAGACCGCAACGTCGCTTAACATCAGGCGAGTTGGTGGTCAAACGCCGACCTATTGTTCATAACAAAAAAAAACCTAGGCAATGGGTGATGATGATGAGACCTTTGTTTTTACTATATAGTTTTCTAAATTTTAGATACTACTCAATACCACTAAGTAGTCCTACTACTTCTAGTATTATTTTGAGCGACGTTTCGCGCACAAGCGCCACCTAACAGTGTTTGAAGTGAACGGCGCCGGCGCCGGCGTCGACGAAACCTTCACTGTCTACATTCACTTTTGCTTATGTACCGTTGGACGTGTTCAATGAGGTTCTAGTTCGAATCGGTATTGACAGATGGCGTATTAAGTTGTAGTTGAGTGAGTCACTCAGTGATATGATACATGGGATAAATGCCTCTTCGGGGAGGCTTTTATTATTTTTTAAATCTAAATAAAAATACACGCAGAAGATCATGAAGGTGAAAAATAATATTGAATGCATACCTCTTCTGCCAGCTCCTTCGGGGGAAAGGCCTGACGAAATATAATTGTTAAGTTACCTACTTAATAACCTAAGTTATTACGAAGCTATAATATGTTTGGAATTATTTAAGTACCGCCGTTAGGTTAATTTCTTAAAGTAAGTATACTTAGAATTAAATAATGTATCGTTCGGAGTCTCAACGTTTATAAAAGCTACTTCTTAAGTATGTAGGTATAAGCACAACAATAATACTCACTAATATACTCCCAAACCCAAGTTAACTAAGTAGGTATCTAACTTAAGTTTAGGTAGATTTTCCACCAGACTTGTTTCTTGTTTCCTTCCATCTTGTTTTTCACATGCATCAACAGGTTCTTCTAAGTCTAGACAGTAAGGTGACCTAAAGCATTTTATACTGCTTTTTTATCTGTCATAAAAATACCTTTTATAATTTTATTTTCAACGACAATTAAAACAAAAAATGAAATAAAATAAAACTTGGTTTTCCGAAAAACAAAACACTACGTTTTCGACAAAATTGAATGCTGCTCTACTTTTTAATTTTAGTATTAAATTGCATAAAATTTGCTATTAGGGTTACATTAATGATTCTAAATACCAACGAAACGCAAGTATGATGCTCTTTGAATAATAGATACTTAATCACGTCAAAACGGCTGAATTAAAATTATTAATACTTTGTGTCAAGATGAACACAAAGGACTCACTTTTAGACTCCATTCAAATTTACGGGACATTTAGCATCTAAGGTCACTTGTGCAAAATTGAGCGTCGCAGATACACATAAACGATCGTCAGATAATCGGAATTTTAATAACTCATTCAAGTTATTAAACTATAATATGCATAGACATCAAATTATCTATAATCTATCTGTCCAAAGGTCATCAACACCAAACCGAACTAATCGATATGAATCCCAACGGACTGAAGATTGACTCAATTAGACTAAACTTAATTAGGTTTTTGTACTCAAATTGGTAGGTAATTGTTCTTCTAATACTTTGGATCATCAATATCTGATCCAGAAACAAGCGATTACAGTCTATTGTGTTATGATAGCCTGAAGATGCCTATTTAGCAGCCTTTTCTTAACAGTCGATCAATTAAGTGTAAAAAAACCATAGCGGTAAAAACACACTTTCAAATTTGATCGCAGATACAACTAACTCTATCAAAAGTTTAAGATATGAAAGCCTCTATTACCGTCAAACAATTATTGTTATAGAACAGACAACCGAGACCCACAGTTAAAAGTTCCTTTTGAAAAACCATAAAGCTGATTTGTAAATGCAACTGTCGTAACCCTTTGGAATATTTGTTGGGCTTCACTGCCATCTCATCTGATGTTAACGTTCAACGTCCAACGTCAACGTGTCCACGCTTGCTTAGAAGAAACCAACATTTAAAGGTTGGAGCACATCAAATTCGGTTTCAGTCCAGTGCGGTGCAGTGCAGCTTATTTTTTTCGGCCTGTATACGGTTCAGTCCGGTGCAGTGCACTTTATTATTTTCCGCCTGTTTACGGTGTAACGACTTTCGCAGAGTTTCATACTTTACTGGTCTTCAAAAACTGCGTCTGCACCAGACCGAAATAAAACTGATTTTATTTGAGACCAGCCTTTAAACTGCTGTCAGTTAACCCGGAACTCTAGCAGATCTGTCTAACAGAGTGTTAAATCAAGACCAGCTCATTTCCACTGTTAATAACGTAATCAAGATCTGGCAAAGTTCAAGGCAGTACAAGTAAAAGATTAATTACCTTAAGGCTATAATTAATTGAGTCGAATGAGTATATGGAACTGATTATTTGTAAATAAATTTTGTGACCTTTAGCTTTGTATTGACACGACCAGAATATTATATTACATGGGTGTGGTTGAAATGTATCTACTTATAAGTATTCAATGGATTATGATGGAAAATGTACGCGTTTAAAATGTAATGCAAATAGTTTAAAGAGCTATCCTTACATTGTTGACTGCCTCGGTGGCCGAGTCGGTAGTGAACCTACCTTCTGAGCTTGGGGGCATGGGTTCGATTCCCACCTAGAGCAAACATTAATGTGATGAACATTTGTGTTTGTTCTATGTCTATGGGTGTTAATATGTATTTATGTATGTATTTCAAAATATCTAAGTATGTATATCAGTCTCTGGCAGCCATAGTACAAGCTTTGCTTAGTTTGGGGTCAGGCGACCGTGTGTAGAAGTGTCCCGAATGTATTAATTGTCGCGTAAAACGCAAGGAAAACTTACTACCGCATATGTTGCTTTCTAATTTAAAAACAGCAATAAAAAACATAACCCTCCTTTTAGCTCCGTCGATGTCGGGTAACAAACACTGACCTTCCTAGGTGGATGCATACTCGTAATATTCTATAGGGACGAATAAAAACTTTTGACAAAAATTAAGAGTTTTATATGAGTAAACTTGAGCGCAAAGAACTCGGCCGTGCGGTCGAGAACCCATCTTTAATTTTTATTTTATTCGATACTTAGTATTTTATTTAATAGTATTTATCTCAACTGCTAGCGGAAATTAGTAGGTACGAGTTGTGTAAAACTAGAGATGCGAAAGTAGGTATAACTTATTTTAATGCTCGATTGCAACAGTTTGCAAAAAAATGCTTATAGTAAATATCATCTATACATAACAAAGATTTTATCTTAGACACATATACTTAAATTGCTCTTCCAAATAAAGCATGTGATGTGTACGGAATCAAAATCACGTATTACATAAGCTTTAAAAAATGTTCTCATGGCGAGGCTCTCATTAACCATTCAATATGTCACTGGGTGATATCATTCAGCACTTCTCACAGTAAATTCGGACAATGGCCATCCCATGCGGGATGATACCAAAAACTTGTTTCACAAAATATTTTGTGTAATGAAAAAGACTATACTTCGATGGTGTCGGTCTTAGTGATTACTTTTTGGTCCAATTTTTTTTTATTAAACATACGTACAATACTAAGCAAGAAAGGTTATTTCTCAAATATACGGTCAGAGATTTCAAGTTGATAAAACGCCGAAAGAAGTATTTAAATAAAAAATTAACAGATTCGTGACAGTTGCACACACGGTCGCCTGACCAAAAAATAAGCAAAGCTTGTGCGATAGCTGCCAGAGACTCAGATATTTTTAAACACATACTTAAATAGATATTAACACCCAGACATAGAAAAACCACAAATTTTCATCACATGAATAAAAAAATAAATAATAATAAATAATTCGGGACACTTGCACCCACGGTCGCCTGACCCCAAACTAAGCAAAGCTTGTACTATGGTTGCCAGAGACTGATATACATACTTATATATATATCATAAGTTGCCCTAGGTGTTTGCCCTGAATGTTTGCCCTAGGTGGGAATCGAACCCACACTCCCAAGCTCAGTACCAACTGAGCCACTACCAGCTGAGCCACTGAGACAGTATTTACCTAAAAATTACTGTTAAATCATTTAAACCAAAAATACACAATCTCGATAATTTAAAATATTATTTCATCTTCAGAAAGATGTTATTCGCCATGTAACGTTGTAGCTGAAGATGATCAGACTTATCAAATTTTCACAAGTCTGGAAACACATACGAGTACAGATACTCTACACAATGATAGAGCATTTTTATTTATTTTTTGCGGATCAAACTTGAAACAATCCTGTCACGTTACAAATAATCGTGAACTATCAGACCGTTACCCTCTGATATATTTTAAGTAAATGCAATAAAATAACTCGCCTTCTGAATCTAAATAATCAAATTTCAATTTCTGAGCCATTGTCGTGATTTCCGATTCGAAACACACAAAAAGGACACTGATGGAGGACACGAAAATTCACGTTTTGGGTGAGCCAAGTGACTTCGAGTGAGTCACGCTCACACTTGACCCGGGTGAGGTTGATCTTGGGTATTGACATAAAATGACGTAAGGAAAATACTGTTAAAATTACGACTGCTGTCTCAGGTTACATATTTTGAGTAAAATTTTAAAAAATAAAGGCCCGGGTTCATTGCGAAAACTTTTAGTTCGTTTCAAATACTATTCAGAATACTTCATGTATGGCTACTTTTACCTCACTTGATCTTAAGCACGCACCAATTTGTTCATTGTGCGTATTGTATGTAATCTGCTACATGACTGGAGCCCGGTGTATGGCGACGGGCTCGCCCCCTGTCGCATTTGGGACTGAACATCGTCCGGCGAATTACGGGTGTTGTATTACACCTCTGCCAGCCCCCCGGCGTGACGATAGTTATGTATGATATTAAGATTCACATTCAGATTTCCTTGTCTTTGTTTTAGTTTGTTCTGCTTTAGTTAGTACAAGTTTTCTTTAGCCCTTAACCATCTTTAAATGAGCCATAACTTAAGTTAACAAGCCACGTGACCACAGTACAAGTAAACCACCACACTTTTCTTCTTCGGAAACTTTATCACCATAAATGATCTCTTCAAAATTGTCTCCGTCTATTCGCGCAATAACAATACAAACAGTGTTGACAATAACATACGGTCTCCTTATTCCTTGTTAGACTCTACCAATGCCTTATTCCCGTGGGTGTTGCCATATCAGAGCATGTAGAATTTGACGGCATTGTCTTAAACGACCGTTTCATAGGCAAGTGCAGGTAGTGTTGCCCTAACACCCACGTCGTGACAATGGGCCTGGTTAGTCGTTATGACTTCGGTACACGCGAAATGGCTTTATTAAAAAGTGTGGGTTGGTAATTGTGTAGGTATGCTATGAAAGAGGATTTACATACTAAGGGATTCGCGGGATATGATGAGTCTCATAGATTTTATTTTAATTTTAATTTAAAACTTGCTGCTCCCGCCCTCTTGATTTGATCGCTAGTGATTACTGAACATATCGTTCCCTGGGCTAATTTGAAGATCGCCTTCATTTGGTTTTTAGAAGATAATCATAGCATTTAGGATTGTAGATTTATCAGTAATTTTAACTAATAAATCTACAATGCTAAACATTTACCTTCGAAACGTTTAAAGTTAAAGAATTTATTTCATTTTGTTATCATAGTATTTAAGTATTGTAGATTTATCAGCTAAACTGATAAATATACAATGCTATAATTGCTATGTTAGCAAAAATGTTTAAAAGTATCCGATGAAAATAATGATGTTTATAAAAATCTTCAAAATCGTTATTTCCTACAATTTTATTTTTATAGTGGGCTCTATTCAGAATGCCAAACTACCTAGCTAAACTAGCTAAAAATATACCTGTCTTTGTTATTGCTGCAAATTAGACAAGGACATAGAAACATTCAGCTAGATTTTTTTATTTGTATTAATAAATACATTCGGGACACTTCCACACAGGGTCGTCTGACCCAAACTAGGCAAAGCTTTTACTATGGCTGCCAGAGACTGGTATACATACATACCTACATATATATTTCAATACATACTTATACAGATATTAACACCCAGACATAGAACAAACACAAAAGTTCATCACATAAATATCCCTATACTCTGTCCAACGAAACGAGCTAATATGGCGCCCTCTCCCTTGCACAATCGTATGAAAGTGATAAGGACGCAGCATCGACTTAAATTGCCAGGATTGGTCAGTGGGCGTGACTAATTCTTAAAAATGTAAGGCTGCGTTTACATTGCCGTCTACTAAATCTAACTAAATCGTTCACTTTTTTTTTATTTTTTTTTATGTAACCATAATTGTCCCACTGCTAGGCAATTCTATCATCTAAAAATAATATTTTTACTTAAATAATCTTCAATTGAAACAATAAAATGGAATATAATAATTTTTATTTTGTTTCGTTGTGTACAAAACGAATATAAACATAATAAACATAAAACATAAAATCATTTATGAACAAGGTTATATGCTAGTATTTAATAAATTAAACAAACATATTTTCCTTTATTCGCTTTCTGATGAATCACTTGACTCACTTGAGTCATCCTCCAAGTTTATTAAGAATTTTTCTTGCATTGTTTCCATATTTCTATCCATGACATCCATTCTGGGTTCTACAACTTCTACCACATGTCGGATGCAGTTCTGCCAGTTGCTGCTGTCAACTTTTGTAATAGCTTCGTTTAATAATTTTTTGATTTCATTTAGTATTTTTTTGTGCCACGTACCCCTTAACTTGAGCCCAAATTAATTCTATTGGGTAATATTATTACGCCAAGTCAACAGGTAAGTAGGAATCAGTCCAGTAAACAAGCAGGGTCAACGTAAAACCGAACACTGTGAACACACTGAGAAGAGCACCAAACAAGACGTCCGCACCGCACGAGATACAGAATCGGACTGATATTTGGTCGCAATGTAAACGCGCCCTAAGTTCCTTATCTCTAACCAATGATGTTCCGCGCTTGATTTCCCTATTAGCTCGTTTCGTTGGACAGAGTATAGGTGGGAATCGAAACCGGACACCCCCAAGCTCATATTAGTATTAGTTATATCCTACTAATATTATAAACGCGAAAGTTTGTAAGAATGGACGGATGGATGTTTGTTACTCTTTCACGCACAAACGGCTAAACAGATCTGGATGAAATTTGGCACAGAGTTAGATTATAGTCTAGAATAGCACTTTTTAACCGCGGGTGAAACCGTGGGTCGCAGCTTGTAATGAAATAATTTAATAATTAACATAACTCTTATAAAATAAGGCGTATGAAAATTGTTAGCTAGTTAGCTAGTTACATTTAGCAATTTAGTGTTCTAAATAAGGCCTAATTATATATGAAGGTATATTCGGTAAGTAGTAGGTATTTAGATTGTAGGTACATGAAGCCTTTGTCCAAGCGTCCAAGCCCACTCCCCAAGCACGACTTGAAGTTATTTCCTTATTTTATTTGTAACGTGTCACAGTCTAATAATGTGCGTATTGCCCGTGTAGAGCTTTCTACGGCTTTTAGCAACATCATGTGCTCGTGTAATGTCTCTTAAAGGCCTACTTTGATAACAAATAAACTTTTACGGCTTGGTGTATTATTTTTTATTTTATTTTAGGAAGGTACTTATACGAGTACACTACACACTACTAACAAACGAACTTCAAGCCTTAAACCTCAATTTAAAATAATAATAATCAATTTATTTCAGGCAATATAACTTGCATACTCGTACAATGCAAGTTACAGAGGCCCATAGAAAATAAATACCTTACAGACTAACATACATGTAAATAACATCAATAAATAAATAATAATTAAAAACCGACATCTAATCAGAACTGGATTTTGACAATGGGGCCAATATGTAAGTATTAAAAAACCATTTGACCGATTTCAATAAAAATTAAATGAGACCACCTACTCGTTAAAACAAAAAAAATATTTTTCAAATCGGTTCAGGCGTTTTCGAGTAATCGCGTTTATTCTACATACAAAAAAACATACTGTCGAATTGAGAACCTCCTCCTTTTTTGAAGTGGGTTAAAGAGAAGGCAATTCATATCCTGAGTAACTCATTCCTTTTGTCAAAATCTAAGTAAAAAAAAAACCGGTTGAATTCAATGCAAAATGCTTTGAGCTCGTAACAGCAAGACAAAATGCAGATGCGGATGCATTTAGGTACAAAATACCTAGTAGGTAGCCGACTCTGACTCCAACGTCCTTTCCAAGGCTGCTCCCACACTGTTTCACATATTTAGCCTTTACGGCTTACTCAGACTACGTCATATACTTGCGCCGACAGTCTTACACGGGTAGTCATCAACCTATATACATCGCGATATATAACTTTACTCACAGCTTTTATGGATATTAATTAAGAGTTTGTTTATATTTATTGCGTTGACAATACGTTAGGTTACGTAGCAGTCAAGGAGTGCGGTACTGCTACAAAGCTACCATCATTGTCGTCAATCTGTGTCGACCCACTTCTGGGTATAAGTAACCTCTCTCGTCCACACGTGACCTACGATAAGTCTAATGGCGAAATTCACAGAACGCACTTCGACTTTACTTTGATGGAAAGTTCGAGAATCTTATCCGGAAAATAACTTTCTTTCAAAGTAAAGTCGAAGTGCGGTTTGTGAATCTCGCCCTATGTCGTCGTTGACCCATCGACTGCTTGTCTTCTGAACTCTTATTTGTAGCGTAGCTACTTACATACAATATATTTTTTTCATGGCACGACACTAAAACTTTCCAAATTCATTCGTTTCATATTTGTTCGCTTAGGTAGCTGCGACACCTTCCTCAAAGGTACTGTTAGGTTTAGCTCTTCAATATCTTTAATAAGGTGCAAAATTATCATTTGCCACCACGCACCTCATTATTTATTTTCATCTTCCCCCCGATTACGTGAACCTTGTTTATCGTTAAGCCCCACTTTCCTTGGTTTAACTTATCCAATTTTAAATTTAATATTTTTTTTCTACCACGTTATTAATAAAGAGTTATGTTGCAATATAAATTGTAATCTGATTGAGCTGAGACTGGATTTGCTACTTGAACCCTTATTATAAAGTTATCTTGTGATAAAATTATACCGTTATCTGAAGAGTCCTTTAGCTAAACGACGGGTCGTAGGAGTGCCTGCTATTACTTCACTATTAGCAGGCCTTAAACATCTTTCTTAGGAACTGATATGGGTGTCTGACGCGGCAGCTGGTTTGAAAACGGTAATTTTGAGGTTTTTGACGTTTTAGTGAACTTTGGGTGTTTTGAGGTAACTTGACGGCCAAAGTGTCTATGAATGTATCATTGTTTTATACAAGCGTCGTCACTGATCATGTCAATTTAATAAACCTTGTCCAAAACTCTGTTTTTGTAAGGAAACGTCTTGTCTATCCATCACTCTTCAAGCAAACACGAACCTATCAAAAATGCGAGAGCTACTTGGAATCTTAAAGTGATTTGTTTATTACAACTTTACGGCTAATAAACGATTCATCTAACTCTTATAAAATAAAGCAAGACAGTAAAAAGTACAATAAAAAAGATTAGGTAGCCGTGGAGCGTAGTAGTAGACTAAGAATAAACTAACCTCGCATACAATGTAGCGAGTTGAAAATATTTCTACGCAAGAAACTAACACTACAGTTCTATACTTAGAACTAAACATTCATTTTAAACATTGACTTAAATGTACTTCGTATGGATAGGGCGAATTAACAATTAAAATGGTACCGAATCTACGGTATCAAGCATGCTTTCCACACTGAGCGGAGTGGGCTGATATAACAATTAAAATGGTACCGACTCTACGGTATCAAGCATGCTTTCCACGCTGAGCGGAGCGGGCGTCGTACCGACACCTTTTACAGGCCGAGTGGTTTGCCCTAAAACAAAGACTCTGATTTTAGGGCGTGCATAAAACACTGTCATGAACTCGGTTCTGGACGACCCGCGCGAATAGACAGGCGCGTAGATTGTCTCATGACAAATGCATTTCACATGAGTGAGCTAAAATGCAACGCAGTTGGTAAAAATTACAACAGATAACACAATCTACATGTACGAGCAACACTATCTATATTACATGTACGAGTGGCAAACGTAATGAGATGCGAATGCAATGTTGAAATCACCATCTCTAAATATTTATCTCCATGGTTTTAAGGGCAATATTACACCGTCGCCGCGAAACCATCTAAGCGGAACCACTAAAGTAGTAGTGGTTCCGCTTTAGTTTTAATGTGCACCTTTTATTGTGTAAAATGTAAAATAATGTTTAATGGCAAACCCTTAACTTACGAAAATTGTCATTTGAAATAATGTTCTACGTCACAATATGACACCAGAGCCGTTCCTCGTCCGTTTTTTGAGGCTAACTCAAAGTCAACGGTTCAGCTAAACATCGGCTATGGCTAGCAGTTTACATTTTTTTTTAAATGTAGAATAGGCCGGCGTTTGACCACCAACTCGCCTGATGTTAAGCGACGTTGTGGTCTAAGATGGAGCACGACGATCTATAAGGTACTTATTCACTCTAGCCTTGAAGTTTTGTAGAGTGAAGAAGTAAAAAGACGGCAGTTGAGTGAGGCGCTACAAGTGCGCTACTGCTCAGACCCGTCTTCGGAACGTACATTTGAACTAGTAGCGGTTTCAGTGGTATAGTTCCGTGGCGGAGGTGTGATACCGCTCTAAACGCCTAACGAGAGCAGGGTTCCCTTTAACACTAAAATAGTTTTATTATCTGCGACTAACTAATTTTTAATTGGCTCCTGTTATCTTATATGATAATTGGACAATAGCTTTGTAGATTAAAGCGGTAAGTGAGAATTTATGTTTATAAGAAAACTAGTTCTTTATTTCTGTGACATGCTTTAAATAAATGCATGGAAAGGCTTTATGTATGTCCTTATTGACCGTGGGCGTCGTTTCAAATAGAGAGGTTTTGTTTTTTTTATTGTGAATTAAAAATACAAGACCGTCGATTCTTTGTGTCGTTTTTGACTAAACCAAAAACCGCTGAGAAATTAATGATGTTTCACTTAACGAGTTCAAAAAGGAAGCTAAGTTAGTAAGGATGCCTTTATAACTGGGACCCTATTCGGAGATTTGAGATTTTCATCTCACCTTTTTCGTCCTTGTTGCTCTCGTTTGAAACGTCATAGGTGTGAGAGTGACCAAGATAAAATCTCATCTCATCTCACGCGTAGGAATAGCCCGACTGTTTTAATAACTTAATTAACTAAGTTGAACAGAATCTACTTCATTGTATCAATTTGGGTACGGGGAATTGGAAAAAGTATTTTAAATACCTACTTAATAATTAATCTAAGCTCAAAGACACGCCAATTTTTATCGCAAATTGTCTAACCAATTTGTTCTTGCGTGAACATAATGTTTGTATTTCATGTCATCTGGTATATAACTGGAGCCCAGTGCATGGTGACAGACTCGCCTTCTGTCACATTTGGGACTGAAAATCATCCGGCGAAGTGAAGGGAAAGGCGTGATGATAATAATTAATGTTGTTGTTAAAAGGTGTTATCCTAATCAGTTGTATTTGAAACGTGGCTCTGTGATTGAAATCTTTCATTATATTTTAACCAAATAGTGACTTCAGCTAAACATCTTAAACAACGTCTTTTTTCGGAAAAAAAACTCGAAAACGAAAAGTGTCGCCAAATTCCATTAATTGAATTTCAAGTTAGAGCGTTTAGAAGGTCAAAGCACCCAAGGGCCAGTTTTTCTACCTGCACAAAAATACATAACATTGACATTTTTATGCGAATCTTTTCGCTCGTTTTGAACAAAAACCTGTATAAGGCATCTTGGTAAATTTGATTTCGGTTATCATGGTTTGATCATGGGTCTAAACAAGAATTTTACCTAATTTCTTTTAGCAATTATATATTAAGTACTTATTTGGACATTTTGACAGATGGCAAACTAGTTGGGAGAAGGCCCACCTCTTAAGCCAGAGAGAGCGAGTTCGAACCCAGCCGACGGCACGCACTAATTTGTTCATTGTGTGAACATATGTGCGTATTGTATGTCATCTGCTACATGACTGGAGCCCGGTGTATGGCAACAGGGTCGCCCCCTGTCAAATTTGGGACTGAATATCGTCCTTTGAAGTATGGGTGTTGTATTACACTTCTGCCAGCCCCCTTGGGGAAAGCGTGACGATATGACGATGTTTGGACATTTTACTAAATGCCAATTTAGATTTAAAAAAACTCTGCAAAGAAATTTACTGAAATATTCTTGTACTTAGCTGTTTTTTATTTTCTTAAATATTTTTGTTTTAACTTTTTTTTTAATTTAGTTGTGAGTCAAGTACTTAAATATCACAGAAAACAGCAAGACATATAACTATATATTATTTAAAGAATTAAGTATAAAAATATAATTTAGCTAATTTTGCCTTCTCAATTTGAAAGTCCGACAAAGCGTTCTCCACGCCTAACTAAACAAGTGCCCCGTAGCCTAGTCGCAACCTTATTTCAAATTAGCTACAAATATGGATCGATCGTAACCAGAGGCACTACTGACTAACAGAACACCTGCGAAATATCACTGCCTTTCTTACATCACTTTGCAATTATGTCCTAAAGGTGCAGGAAATGCGTCATTACACAAATATTTGCAAAGAACGGCATCGAAGTGTTACAAATCCCAAAATCACGCCCACCTTAGAAGGAAAAACTGAATTTAGGGAATACACGGAAGCAAACCGCAAAATGTTGAGCGATTTTGTTCGCTCTATATTTTTTTGACATTTCCAACTTTAAAAAAATGCTGTCATAGCTGATAGAATTAATCAAAAACGGTTCCACTTGCATGCTTGTCGTATTAACCTAAAAACAAGGCAGCTATTCACTTTAAGCAAAGATCCTCGGTTGTGTTATGCCCCTTGTATTTTTTTGAATATTCGACTTATTTTCAAAAATATTAGGGAGTCTACACATCGCGGACTCACCGGCACATCCCGCCGACATGACTTGTACGGTTTCCATGAATTCATTTGAAATGTGGCCGCCAACATCGAGAAACATAGCCGGTGACTGTCGGCGACTCTGGTGTACAGACATAGGTAATGACGTAAGGTAAACTTTCGAGAGTCATTCTGTATCTGTATATTTTGACTGCCTCGGTGGCTCAGTTGGTAGTGAGCCTGCCTTTTAAGCTTGGGGGCGTGGGTTCGATTCCCACCTAGAGCAAACACTCATGTAATGAACATTTGTGATTGTCCTATGTCTGGGTGTTCATTTCTATTTATGTGTGTATGTATTTAAAAATATATACCTATGTATGTATATCAGTCTCCGGCAAGCTTTGCTTAGTTTGGGGTCAGACGACAGTGTGTGTAAAAATGTCCCGAATGTTTTTTTTATTTATCTGTCCAATGCGATCAAACATTGACAGCGTTCAGATTTAGGCGGCTGAATGGCACCTACGCGAATGACAACCAAGAACTAATTCCAAGAACTGTATAACGGTAGTCTTAATGTGTGAGGAGCAACTATTAAAGTCTAATGCTGATTTATATTACGACTATGAATAAAAGCTTATTAAACTATTATTTATTAAACCCTTACTAGGCAATAAACGTTGTATAGCCTCAGAATAGTAATTAATGTTTTATCCTTTTCTTTCTTTCAAATTTTTAACTTGATCGAAAAAGACAATACACTGGACAGTCCTCTATTCCGAAGCTACACAACGTTTATTAGTAAGGGGGTCAACGTGGTAGATCGGTTTAAAATTATTCCTATTTACTTTGTGTATTCATTCTTTCGACCATAACATTCATTCATTGCATCATTGTCAATTGTCAGTAAATAATTTATTATTACTATTACATTATTTCAAAGTAGGTGCAAACATGTTGTCGTACTTGTTTGTCCGTGCAAAGCCAGCTTTCATAAAATTATTCAATTTAAACTTATATTTTTTTATCGCTAAACAAATACAAATGATACCAAATTTAACAACATTCATTTGTTTTCAATTTAAGTTAAACAACAAAAAAGTGACGACCGTTACCTAAATGACATGAACACAATGTGAGATCGAACATTTAATCTTTAAAGACGAATTTGTTTGTACTCAAAAAAAAATAATTTCGTTAAATTTTCTTCAAAAAGGTTGCTTTTTTAACTGTTAAATTCCTTCGTTGAACTCTGTAAATAAAATGTTAGAGCTTATTTTGAAGGTCATAAAAGTCATTTTAATTTTTGCAATGTATTTCTGTGTGAGAGTAAAAGTTGGTTAATTTTCGTGCAAGTTGTCTTCACATTGTCATGTGTTACATGATAATCTTTATAATTTATTATGAAAGATGGAGTGGATGTCGTTGCAAATTTTTAAACTTGAAAATGACTCAATGTTTTAATTGGTTATTTGTTTTGATATTACATTGCAGCTAATAAAAATATGAATTAATTAGATACACGAATTTGGATGGGATGCTCTTTTTTTTTTCATGCAGGTAATCGTTTTCTTTCTTTTTGTGTACCTTTTAAAAAGGATGAACTAATCTTGATCTAATTGAATGAAGAAGTTTACAGAGCATCCCAAAAACGTGCGACAAAATTACTTTTTTTTAAAGTGTACATAATTTACTTTGGAATTTGGAATACGTATAACTGTGACTCGTACTAAGCATAAAGCCAGGATTTGTAATTATTTAGCGATGGCAGCCTAGTTGGGTGAAGGCCCGCCTCTCAAGCCAGAGGATGCGGGTTCAAACCCAGTCGACGGCACGCACCAATTTGTTCATTTTGTGAACATATCGAGGGGTGAGTGATAGAACCCGATAAATCGAAAAAAAACTAATTTTAGTTTAAAAGTCTGCTGTACCCAAAATCCTACGCTCTTTTTAGCTATAAAATCCAATAGGTCATTTTAAGGCTCAATACAAAAATATTCATTCCAAATAATCCAATAAGTGCTATTTTTTTATTTTATTTTAGGTTACAATACTGTAAAACAAGTTATACGAAGAAAAAAAAGTTTTGTTTTGTGAAACAACCACAAAACCCTACTTATAATCACCATATATGAAGGTAACGCTTATGGTCAAACTGGCTAATTTTGTTTATCGGAGTTTAACACTGAGGTAAATTTCCAAAAAATCGAAATTAAGCTAAAGTTAAAACCCATCAAATATAATTTTCGGGATATAGCTCTATGTGATTTTTTTTAAATACAACGCGTTTTAAAAATCTAAATCCAATAAGTATATTTAATGTGTTAAATAACTGAAAAATATCGTAAACAATCATACTATATTTACTTAGTGGGTATTCGCACTATCCGGAATCAAGCGCTTTACTCAAACTCTTGCGATACAAAACCCAGTAAGGTGTCTTTGAGCTTTGCGCCCGTGACGTCATGCGAAGTGGAGTGTCTCCCGCCAATCGCAGCCGAGCGTCGCGCGCGATAATGCGCTAGATTTCGCGTGCGGGGCGGTCGGCTGCCGCAGTTGCATGATAACACGCGCCATGATTACGCGCCCCGTGGTTTTCTCTGTTAGTATTTTAAGCAAGGAGTTGATTTTTTTTATTTAAAATTTACCTCCACGGACTCCGGGGACCGGGACTTTTGTTAACATAAATCTTTAATTATTATTTAAGGGGAATACAGGTAGAGGGAGGTTAGTTATTAAGTCTTAATATAAGGTTAGGTTAAACGTTATCAGATTTACTTATTGCATTGTGATTACACCACGAGCAGACCAGCGACCCGCAAGCAGCACCCGATCACGAGTATGACGCATGTGCCAGTCAGAGTTGAAATTTAAAAGAAAGTACATAGAAATAAATCGAAGTAAATAGCGTTCGTTTATTCGACGTGAACGAATTTAAATACAGTGAGATGATGGACCTGAAGAAGTTAAGTGCTCTCCTGATTAAGAATTAAAACAAGAACAATAAAAACGAAACCGTAAACTGGCTTAAAATCAAAAGAATTCGTTATGTAAAAGGAGATTTAAAGATTCACTACAACTATGACATGACAGACGTATTACGATATATCGACGTTTGTAATATGCCAAAAAGCATTAAAACAAGAGCAAAAAGACATTCAATTCACCATCCGGTGACACAGTGTTGCCAGAAGAGCTAGAGCCGCTGCACCAGACCCAGGTACCAATCAGCGTAGCTAAAAAAAAGACTTGATGACACTGTGCAACAAAGAGATCATACCGGAAGAATTTCACGGGTGGATTCGTGGAATGAAAACTTTTAGTGATGATGTTGAAACTGAAAGCGACGAAGAATAGTTTAAAGTATTATTTTTAGGGTTCCGTACCTCAAAAGGAAAAAAACGAAACCCTTATAGGATCACTCAGTTGTCCGTCTGTCTGTCTGTCCGCCTATCACGACCCTTTTTCTTGAGAACGCTTGGAGGTGTCAAGTTGAAATTGATATCAAATACTCAAGTTCACGGTGAAGCTTTGAAGTGAAGCTGTGAAAAATCAAACTTCTAAGTCTACGCAATAGAATGAAAAAGCCGTTTATGTCGCAAATTTCAGCATTTTCAAAGGAAAACTCGCAACTCAAAACACAAGGGGTACTTCCCGTTGACCTAGTATCATGAAATTTGGCATGATGCAAGGTGTTATTACTCAATCATATAGACAAGGCGACGGTGTTCCTGGGTATAAGCATTGATTCCAAACTGCAATGGGGTCCACATATTAATGCTCTGTCTGGGAGACTTAGTTCTGCTGCTTATGCGGTTCGTAAGATTAGGCAACTGACGGATATAGCTACAGCTCGGATGGTTTACTTTGCTTACTTCCACAGCATTATGTCCTATGGCATTTTGCTATGGGGATCAGCTGTTGAAGTAGAAGCCATTTTTATTTTGCAAAAGCGAGCAACTGACGGATATAGCTACAGCTCGGATGGTTTACTTTGCTTACTTCCACAGCATAATGTCATATGGCATTTTGCTGTGGGGATCAGCTGCTGAAGTAGAGGCCATTTTTATTTTGCAAAAGCGAGCGGTCCGCGCTATCTACGCAATGGGTCCCCGAAATGAACTGTGACTATCACAATAATAACACTAGAAATAAGGATAGGATAGCTGTACCGAGATTTATATTTAGACTGCGTTCGTTTTTACAATAAAACCCCGAAAAATATAACAGGGCTCACTGAGGGAAAATTCAAATCACATGTAAAAACTGCATTAATGAAAAGAGGGTATTATAAGGTTAAGAATTATTTAGAAGATAAAGATGTCTGGAGCCTTCCACTTCCGCCAAGTAGCCACTAGTATTTATAGATATTACCTAGTTGTAAGCCAAAATTTGTGAGACTGTAATTTATTTATTATTTGAAAAAATAATGCCCCTCAGTTTCTTGCCTGTTCTTCTGAGTACAGGCTCTTTATCCGAACAAGGCGGTCGAGTCTATTTAAATAACTTTGACGTTCATAAGTGTATCTTTGATTCCTAAATTGAATAAAAACACTTTGACTTTGACTTTGAATCAAAAGGAAAATTCCGAAAATTGAGAATTTCTAAATATTTGACGAAAAAAACGAATACAAAGATGCAGTTGGAATCTATAGACGGCCACTACTTTTCGGCTGAAAAATTGAAATTGTTTTCCAAACTAACTAACTTTTACCAATTTTAATCATTCATATTCACCTAAATATTCTTAGTACGTACGGAACCCTCAGTGCACGAGTCTGACTTGCACTTGGTCGGTTATTTTTAAGCAATAAAGTAGATTTTAAGTTTGATTTTCATACTAATAAACCGTGTAATTGTAAAATTGTCTTTTTTATTTTGTGATGTAATCCAATAAGCTCATCCTTTAATTTACTTAAATCTGTTTTTTTATAAAAGCTACATTACTACTTTGGGTAATCATGAATAATAATAAAATACAATATGTAATCTTCATAAATAGTTAAGAATTTACACATGGTTTTCACAGGAAATCATTTTTTTATTGGCAAGAAACTTTAACATGGAATATCTCGCAACTCACTTTTATGAATTTATCGGGTTTTATCACTCACCCCTCGATATGTGCGTATTGTATGTCATCTGCTACATGACTGGAGCCCCGTGTATGGCGTCAGGCTCGCCCCCTGTCACATTTGGGACTGAATATCGTCCGGCGAAGTGTGGGAGTTGTATTACACCTCTGCCAGTCCCTTCGGGGGAAAGGCGTGATGACATGTTATGTTGTAATTATTTCTGGTCTTGTCCTTAAATCGTTTTAATGGTTGTTTAAAAAAAATGCATCTACAATTCCATATACTAAAATGGTTATAGATACTCGTAGATGCTATCCCAATAAGATATAGAATTGTAGACGAATTAACTTAATATTATAGTATATATATATGGTGTGAGTTTGTAAGTTTGTTTGTAAGGTATTATCTCTGAAAATATTGAACCGGTTCTAAAAATTCTTTCCCTACTAGTAAGCTACATTATCTCTAAGTGACATAGGCTATGAAACGCAAGCGAAGCCGCGGGCAAAAGAACTAGTACTAAGTATATAACTTACATAACCAACGATTAGAAGACAACGCGACTTTCTAACACCCTGTAATGTATTATAGCACACCTGTCACATAATCTGATATGCATTGTAAAAGTAAATGGTACGGTGTCAACCAAGTGTCAACGTAATTATAAACCTTCAAAAGTAGGTAAAGTCATGTTTTTACGTAACACTTTTAGCTTTTTGTCTATTTATCAAAACTGTCAATTTTTTGTAGACTTTTATGATGCGGCTACATTAGCGGCCTTCGATAATTCGGGCTATCGCGACAAGTGTAGCCGGTTGGTTCGTCACTCAGCGATGTATCGAGCTAATTATTGCTGACGTCAATTCCCCAGAAAGGCGACGAGTTTACCGCTTATGTAGACAAGAACATCGCCGATAACGATGATTTTAGCGCGACAATGCGACGCGAATATCGCGCGCCAATGTAGCCGCACCATTAATGCAATAGTAGATAGGTAATTATTTTGGTAATTGCTAGTGTCAGTAATGCAATCAAAGATTTTTAAATAGGTTCTCTAAAGATTAATGACACAACTCGATAGCAGCTTTTTTCAATGAAACTGTTTGGATTATTTATTTGTAGTAAATACGATTGAAAAAGTAATCATAGTTATGTAGCCAATTAAAAATTATTAAGTATGTTTGCTGACATAAAAGAGTAGGTAATACTGATGTTATTTGCCAATCAAAAATACTAATTAATATGATGCTTTGAAAATTAGAAACGTATTTGCCATCAAAGTTTAGCTTAACATCATTACCTAATGAAGGAACATGATTATGTAGGTATCCCTATTATTAAAATTGACTAAAACGTTAGTGATTCAACATAACATAATATATCGTCACGCCTTTCCCCTGAAAACGTTGACAAAGGTGTATCACAACACCCACACTTCGCCAGACGATAGTAAGTCCTAAATGTCGGTGGCGAGCCTGTCGCCATACAACAGTGATTCAGATATTAAGAATGTCATTTTATTCAAAGTTCTCAGCGAAGATACATAATTCTTAACGTTACACGATTTTAAAAACAGCCAGCTTTGTTTTTACAAAAAAAATATAGAAGACGACGTAATTCTATACCACTGTGCTTCCATTACTATGCAAGACAATTGAGATACATTGTCTATTACTCACTCGCCCATTCATGTGACACTTAGAGCTTCTGTAAAGAGTTTAGCAATAAAAAGAAGCTAATGTTTTACTTAACTTTGCATCCTATTGAGATAAATGAATGGGAGTTAGTAAGTTAACTTGTTTCGTTTGTGTTCTCGATTCAATAGTAAATGGAGACAACTCTATCCTCCTCTGATAGTGGGCAATAGAAAAAAACTTCCTTCTACCGCAATGGCCTAGGATCTAGGTGATTTTATCCTATTCTACATTACCCAATATTACCTACATTACCTATGTATATTACCTACTAGATGCGTCCCGCGGAATCACCCGCGGTTAATAAGTATCCTATGTGCTATTCTAAATTATATCTCTGTGCCAGATTTCATTCAGATCTGTTCAGCCGTTCTGGCGTGAAAGAGTAACATTAAGAACAAGAAAGAGTAACATGTATCTGTGTGTTTTTGTTTCTTACTTCTTCCCGCTCAAACAGATCGACGGATTGGGATAGAATTGGGAATGGAGTTAGTTATGCCCTGGATTTAAGACATTGACTACTTTTTGGCGCAGCTGGTATCACATATTTTCTTTCGCTATAAAAGGTACTTATCCATCTATCTATCTACCTAGATAGGTAGAACTTAGATAAATAAGGACTAATGAAAAGGTTAGAAGGTTTCAAAAAAAGTCTTGATAGTATTCTACGCCTGCTAAAGGTTTGAGATAATTAAACCTTCTTTTCAAATTTAAACCTCTGTTAGTTCATTTGAATTTGAATTATCTTCAAATTCAAATGAACTAACAGAGTTGACACACAGTACGCTTAACTGTGTGAGTTTTCTTTTAATTTAGAATAGTTTAATCTCTTAAAAGCTCTATAAATTTGCTAAATTAATACTTTAGAAAATCGTAGAAATACCTTTATTAATCTTTGCTTTAGAACATGATACTATAAACGTATAGGTCAGTGCAAAGGTTGTATTGTTTTAAAATGACGTCTCTCAGAAATTAAAGTTCTAGTAACTCGTATAAATTTCTCATCTCGACCCATATTTCTCGTTGAAGAAAAAATTAGAATAACCTTTCATATATCAGTGTAACAAGATCACTTTGTACCGACCGTCACACCTATGTTAGAGCAAGTATCAAGTCGCGGCCACAGTGCAGTTACAGTTGACTAAGGTTTCTCGATTTTAGTCCATTAACGTTGAAGGAAACTTTAGTTTTTGAGGTTCCCAAAATCATTTGAAATCAATGCTTGCTTGCCTAGCTTGCAAGCTTGCCCAGGTGTTGTTACTTTTAGCAGAGCGCTTGACAGTTTTAAGATAAACATCAAACAGTTTAACTAAAGAAAAAGAGAAAGAGAGCTCATTTATTTAGGCTTGTATTTTCACAATAAGTATCTTATACATTGGAGTTTCAAAATATACTTAGATGATCATTCGTACTATCAAGGCGTAACTAATATCGTTAAAATTTTTGCTAATGTCAGGGTGCTCGCAAACCAGGCTACAAAATGAGACCACTCTGCTGCGTGTCATTGGTTGATATAGTTGAATTTTAGCGCATTTCACTTGACCGTCAATGCCTATACCCATCTTTTTTCAATCAACTGTTATTAAGGGCCAATCTTTTGCTCGTCCAACTCCATCTAGGTCGACTTATTCAAATTAATTTGTTCCCGATCAAAGGCCTAAAGACCTCCCACGTCTCGTCCAGTTCGTTTACTGTAATATCTCTATTACGAGGCGTTTGTCCGACTGCACAATAGTCTGTGTCGCGACATTGTCCAAAATAGTAATAAATTAAATAGCATGCACGTGAATAAATCGCCTTTATTTATACTACGGTAAGGTTGACAGATTGCTGGCCGATGAACACATGATGTAATGCATACTGGAGGCTTGGGGGTCTCGAATAGACGTTATAATAGGCCGGCTAAGAATTTGCCTACCTTTTTATTGCTGTAAAGTTTAGCAGTTTTACATTGTTTACAAGGTTTTGATTTTTTTTTACAATACAATATAATACCAAAACTCTTTATTGACATCAAATACAATACAAATCTAAACTAAACACTCAAAAATAAAGGTGCAATGTGTCTTGTCTCTTTTTTAACTTTTTTTTAAATGATTCTGTGGACTTCGTATGATCTTTTAAACTAACTTAAACGGTTTTTAGAGTTTTATAGCGACACAAACGAACAGCAATTGATTTTTATAAATGTATAGGTAAGTATAGATTTTTTTTTTTTAAATTAGAGGCATAATTAAAATTTGTTGATTACCTAACTCTGGCTACATTGCTAGCATGAATGTCGTAGTTGATAAATACCTGCATCTAACCAGGATTTGAATCACGCTCCCGAGTGAGGAACCCGGAACACAACCGGTGCTTAGCTAGCCGGGTACTAGAAAGTGCGTGTAATTACTTTACTGTGATTTCCTCGTGATGTTTTCCTTCACCGGAAGCTAGTCTCTTTGCCTCAGAAATATCTTGTAGCATTTCGTTTAGTGCAATACATAATGTACCAAAATCTTGTTTGTAGTAAAAATACAACTTATAGAGAACTAGCTTACTCGTATCTGCCTACGTCTTTGTTCACGTTTCAACACGCATTATTTCGCAATTTAAAAAAATATATAAATTAGACTAATACAGTAATACAATTAATAAAGTTTCAGAGTTATCTTTTGTTATTTATTTCTTTATTGGTTTTTGTGTTAATAAATAATTTGAATTTGAATTTGAATCTTCCTACATAAAAAATTGTATGTCATCTGCTAGATGACTGGAGCCCGGTGTATGGCGACTGGCTCGCCCCCTGTCATATTGCATTTTGTCCTGCGAAGTGTGGGTGTTGTTATTACACCTCTGCCAGATCCATCGGGGGAATGGCGTGACGACATGTTATGTTATAAAAAAATACAAACTTTACTTCGTTGTAATATTAATACAGATTTAACCTAAGCTCTACCTTACCCTATTTTTTCTTCAATCCTATTTCACCATATCAATTGTGATCCAAGACAAGTGTATGGGTTTATTTTATTCTACATTTTTCTGTCCTCGGTGTGGCGAGCTTCTCAATTTATTTGGCGAGATAAAAATAGTTTAGTGGCTGGCAGGGAACGTATTTCGACGCATCGTAGTTAAACTTGGCTTTAAGTGTCTTTTGTTTGGGCCTTAAATAAATCGATGTTTTGTTTGAATCTGAACTAAAAAAAATACACTCTAGCTGCGCTTTATGCCTTAACCCACAAAAAGTGTTTTTTTTTTCATTTGGATATTCAATTAAAAATAAAAAAAAATCCTGACACCAATTTTCATCAAACATAGCAATCCAGACGAATTCGCCTTTCACACAAAAAAAAAAAATCAAAATCGGTTCATCCCACAGACTTCCAATACAGTAGGTTCATCCATTCGAGAGCTACGATGACAGACAGACACACACACACACACACACACACACACAGATACGGTAAATAGCACCCTGTCGTTTTCGCATCGGGGATTGAACAGAAAAAAAGATGTGAAAATTATATTTTTAAGACATAGTTGGCCTATTTAAAATATACCTGCCAAAGTCTACGCCTTAAGATAATTAAATTTCTCATTTAATTTTTTAACACCCATGTGTCGGGACTCGGAGGACAAACACAGAGCCTTTGTTCATTTACCAAAGTTACTAGACACATAAACACTGAATTTTCAATTTTAGTGTCCTTACTACAAAATAAAATTTCAACTTTTACGAATAAACATCTAATCGTTCCACATCCCCATGTATGTCCTACCGGTACCAATCCGTAACCACTAAATCACCGGACCACCGAACAAATATCCATTGTCCATCAGCCCCAATGAATGGTTTATGCAAAAGAGTCCGAGTGACAACGCAATGCGGCGCGTGCGCAGTATTGTATGCCGCGGTCCTCATTGAGCTGCCCGCGAGAGCGTGTGCGAAGTATGTGAGTGTACAGGTGCGCGTGTGAAGCTTGTACCTTGAGCTCTGTTTAGAATGACTTAATGTGCTGTTTTAAAGTGTGTTGTTAAGGATATGTCATTTTTATAAGGTATGCTGTTTGTCTGTATTTGTCCCGACCTTTTGTTTTTTACTTTTTCTTGCGGCTGTATTTTGTCCGGATTATTCAGCTTTGATACGTGTTGTGGCTCCTTTCATAAGGATACCTTAATTTTGAGTCAGTTAATATTGTTAAGCACATCTTAAACTATTCTAAATTTGTTTTTTTTTTTAATGCAACAAATATAACTTGTTTTTATGAAGTACATTTGCCTTGTGAGCCCTATAGAGACTAGAGCTATATTTCATTTTTTTTTTTTTTTTTTTTTTATGTAGAATAGGTCGGTGTTTGACCACCAACTCGCCTGATGTTAAGCGACGGTGTGGTCTAAGATGGAGCACGACGACCTATAAGGTACTTATTCACTCTAGCCTTGAAGTTTTGTAGAGTGAAGAAGTACAGAGACGGTAATTGAGTGAGGCGCTACAAGTGCGCTACTGCTCAGACCCGTCTTCGGAACGGTTACACCGGACTACATCCCGAATATCCATCATATAGCTGATCTCAAGTTTTAAATAAATTCTACTATTGCATAAACTTTTAAAATAAGATTTAAGGCAGTATTTAAGATTTAAACCCAATGTTTTAGAGTATCTGACAAGATCTATTTATTAATAAATAATTAACCCGTGTAAACACACTTTATCGACACGGGCTGTAGAAGAGTCCTCGTCGAGTCATGGCGTCGATGCATAATTGTCTACCATTTACTCTCATTTGCAGCCTCGTAACTCAATAGAAGTGACACGACACATTACACAAGATATCAATCCTCACTGGAAACGCCACAGCTCTGTCGCGGTAAGTAAGTAGGTGTCGTCACAACGTATCGCTCATATTTATTGCGTTATAAAGCGTATCGCGATCGGCCGCGATGACGTATCGCGTCGCGTATTTATGGCATGTGTGTGTATGGGGACCATTATTTTGGTACGATTCAAGATTGAGTCAATGTGTGAACTGTCTTGCAGATACTTGAAGGGATTCTACCCACGTTGTGCTGTCTTCCATAGACTTGCTTGGATGGCTGATCAGAGCTCTAAATCTGGCTGCTTTTAAACCCAAAAGCCTATATTTGCATAACAACTGCGGGCAATATTCTGCCTCTGTTGCTCTCTGCCCGCCTCCAAAACTACGATTTTTGTACAACTCGGATCTGTTAGATGATTCGAGGTGTTAGATTTTTTTGCAGAGACTTGTCGATGACAAGGGGACAGGCGATGTAATATTTGGACTCTATCGGGTAGGTAGGAATTTTAAGGTGGAGCGAGCGAGACCTAACGACAGAGTCAAATACACTTCTCACTCTCTGTCTGAATGTTTAAATACACCATTCACTATCCTACTTTGCAGTCCGCCGTGCAGGACTGCGAAGCAGGATGTAGCTCACACACCATCCTGCACGTACATCCTACACGTCGTTGCCGGATGCAATGCAGGCTGCGACAACATTCACCATTCTGCATGAGCAGCAGTGCTGCAAGCAGTACTGCAAGGCAGGATGGTGAACACCTATGTATATGTATATACCTGGTGGTTACCTTAAGCTGGTAGGTATTAGAAAAAAAACTAATTTCACTCATCTCGTAACTTATAGTTTTTGGCATGTCCTTCAAAAAGTTCCGGCTTGGCGCATGCTGCATGTCGGTACTGTCATGTAGGATGTGATGCATGCGCTCTCTGACGCCCAGTGGGAGGCTCGGGAGAACGTTAGAAAACACACACGTTAGAGATTTTCACAAGATATCCTGTTAGAAAGGTTTTTGTTGTGCTTAGGGAGATTGTGTTAGAAGTTTGAAATCGGCTGTTTTAAAACGTTTTTAAATTATGTAAGTAATTTGACTTTTACTTACCTAACTTAACATCTGACTCGGACCTATCAAATATATTTAAAAAACATTAAGTCAAATAGTTTATGCAGTTTAGTTGGCTATAACTCAGATCAACTAGAATATCAGATGGCGCACGGCGTTTGATTTAGGTGAAGCCAAGAACCATCCAAAAACTACGCTACTGTCGTATATGTACACAACACTCACACATTGACGCAAAAAAACTACGCTACTCGCTTCGTCAGTACTAACCTGGACGTCACGCTGAGAACATACAAAAAAATTCTGGAACGATGCCGTCATGTGCTGTGAAACACTGCACTAACTACACGAAAGTGAAAAAGAAATCCGATAGAATAACTTTCCATGTGTAAGTATTGTTAATAACATCTCATTATATAGTAAACAGCATTGTTTTAGGTTATAATTTCGGATACCTATATTTACATAGTGCTTTTTATTTTATTTTATTGGCAACTAGATACAAAGTTCATAATGCCATTTTAGGACTTGACAATGACATTACATGAATTTGTGAAATGTCGTGCAGTGTTGTCATAATCGCATTTTTTTCTCCAAAATATTTTTTTAAATCCTAAGACTTTTTTAGGTTCCCAATTAAGATTGAAAAAGCGACATTAAAAGAATGGGTGGTTGCCATACAAAAAAGTCGAAATGATCAAAAATGGCAACCATCAAAAAGAGATGTTGTCTTTTCAGACCATTTTAATGAAAGAGACTTTTACCTGACCAAGCTTGGCCTTCGCCGTCTGAAAAGGACTGCGTATCCCATCAGGGTAAGTTTTAATTTTTTACCAACGAAAAGTGGTTTTCAATTCAACGCGTATAATTTTTTTTTTCTGATTACGTATTATGGTTCCATACTCAAGGGGTGCTACCAGAACCCTTATTGCCTTCCGTTGAATAATTTAAAAAAATCTTTATTTCAAAACTGTCGTCCAGTTTAGGTATTATGATTAAGGTATGATGATGATTTTTTGGCAATTGATATTTGGCAAACATTTGATTAATTAACCTGGGAACTATTACATGAATTCAGTGGAGTGCAGATACATACGTTGCAAAACTACAATACTCAGGGTAATTTTTTTTTCATGGCAACACTTCCACAGCACACATATAACAAGAAGTGGCTTCACCTACATCATACGCCGTGCGCCATCTGATATTCTAGTTGATCTGAGGGCTATAATAGAAATCATCAGATTTCCAAATACTTACAAAAAAATCTGCATTACTATCAAATTAACTAAAGAAATATAAACTGCATAACTGTTTTACCAATTCATTCTCGTTAACAAATTCAATTGGTAATTCGTGAAAGAAAATTTTAATAATTCAATAAGCCGATAACCGTTTCACCGAACTCATTTGTCAGTTCCATTATCGTTCCAAAATTCGAGCGGGACACAAAAGGTTCCATTTTTAAAAGTGCATCTGTCAAATTTATCAAGCACTGACAGTGAGCCGAAGCGGGCTGAGTAAAGGGAGGCGTATTTATTATTGTAAAAATTAAGCCAGTAATAAATACCTGGTACCGTAATCTTGTTGCATCATTGATGCATGGTTGCTTTATTGCATGGACTGCCTCGATGGCTCAGTTGGTAGTGAACCTGCCTTCTGAGCTTAGGGGCGTGGGTTTGGTTCCCACCTTGGGCAAATATCTACTTAATGTTTTTAAAAAATATACATATCTAGGTAAATCAGTCTCTGGCAGCCATTGTACAAGCTTTTCTTATTTTGGGGTCAGGCGACCGTGTGTGGAAATGCCCCGAATTTATTTATTTATTGGTTATTTTGTTAATCAGGTTTCAGACGATAAACCAGGTTTGCTTGGTGCACGACGGTGAAAGTTATGTCATCTAATATTATAAAAGATAAATAAAATTTGTATGTACATATGTATTTGTAGTGTTAAAGTCCAAAACTTTTTTTGTGCGGTCCATTTTTAGGTTCTCGTACCGAATCTCCCTTATACTCGTATATGGACGACGCTTATACCATTTTCAAATTTTAAGATCCAAAAAAATTAAATGATCATCTATTCAAGAAGAGCTATAATTTTTTTACCAATAGGCTCAGAGCCTAAACAATATTCGGCTTTTTTCAAAACAATTTAAGGCTGTCGCTGTCATACTTAGCTATAATGGATACCGAACCTTACACCGTTCAATCCCTTGCTTCGTCAATCGGATACTGTTACGTACCAGGAACGCGTATTTACGAGGTAGTCCGCGCATCGTACGTCCCGACGGGCGGTATGACACAATTACTGCGTGACCGACTGCGGGAAACGGGACCTGGAGTTATGCGACTCACAATCGGTAATTGTCGGCTGGGTGCGAGGTGCGAGCAAAAAAGTACGGAAACATAACCGAACTCCTTGTTTATTTATCGGTGAACTGGTGTTTGTTTTTGATCGCGTGACCTACATTTTGTGCTTTGAGATCCCTCCGGTCGTTGAGGTAAATGATGTTTTTACGAGTTTCATGTAGAGTCTTTTGATTTGACATATGTCGATCGAACGAGTGTTAGAGAACGAAGGGTCTGTGCTTCAGCTTTGACAAAAATTATTCATAGATAGATAGATAAACTCTTTATTGTTCACACCACAAATAACAAAACAACAAGAGAAAATTTATAATAAAACTAATTAATTAATGCTTTCTTAAGTCTAAATTCTGTCTGAATCTCTGTCTTCCAGTACAGGTCGCATTTCTTAACCGATTCTCCTGAAGTTTTGTGAGTAGATTTGCTAATTATGAGGATTTTTTTGTCGAGTCAGTTTTTGATTTTTTTCAAATTGGCGGAGATAATTTAGGATTAAGAAAAAATCTTATCTTTGCAATTGGAGACATTTAAAATATTTTACAATAGAGCAGGACAGACACCGATTGCGAGGTATTCAGCTCAGAGCTACTAGGTTACATAGGTTTTGAGTAGTTAAGTAAGTGTGGTGCAAAATTAGTGCATGACTGAATTATAATTAGCTGTTTATCTTTAATAATAATAATAAGTTTATTTCGTGATCACAATCGTGTTGGTAACATTTTTAAAAAATGATACACTACTTGTTAAAGTTATTGTGAGTACCTTTAAGATCACTGTACCCTGTACTAGGTCTCGTCAGAGCCTGTATTACAAGGTACAGTGTTATATACAAGTATTATGTACAAAATATGTGCGTATCATAACTATGTTTGTATAAATGTAGGTTTGTTTATAAATATTTAAACATTTCTAATTCTTAGCCTAATAATTAAAAATTTTTGTATGCCTAGGTTTAGGCCTTTGTTGTATAATAATAACTCAAGGTGGGCTATATAAGTAAATAGGTTATTTGCAGTATCGAATATTATCAATCATAATAACCACATACGTATTTTTGGAGTGTTTTATTAAGTAACCTAATCTCTAACTTTATTTTCGAACATAGTAACACAATATTGATCTGAAAAATAGAAAAAAAAAAAATTTCTTTAGCATTAAACAAAAAAAAAAATTTTTTCAAACAAATTTAATTATTAATAATGGGCATTATTTAATTGTGTCTAATGGAATGCTTCCTTTAATTTTACTTAAATCTTTTCTTTAATTTTTTTTGTACTTAATCTTTTTTTTTTATTGTTTGGCTAGTAATTTAATGTAAAGCTGTCTACGCTATTTGTATTAGGTAAAGCCTGTAAAAATAGACGTAATGATAAATAAATAAATAAAACACTTTACTTGTACATTAACCATTAACTTCTTAACTCACAGTGAAGGCATGCGTCCTTCGATCACATTAAAAGGCCGAGTGCGCAGGCGCCGACTCCACCATCCACAATGTCGCTAACGGTAATAACCGAAATAATATCGCGAAGACTCACAACTCAGCGCACATGTAACCGAACACTACGCTTCCTTATAACACAACCAAAACAAACCCTACGCCAATTCCCCAATCACACTTTAAACTCTAAAGCTCAAAAAATAAGAGCCATTTAAGTTTAGTGTAGCTTGGTAGGGACACCCAAAAAATTCGCCTACGTAATGCCACCAAAAGTTATTTGTCTCGTACATTAAACTGTGGAACAATGAACCGTTAAGCAAAGAGTAGAGCTCTTTTGTTTTTACGTTTTATTATGATTTTTGGTAAATTTATTCTTAGCACACGATGACACACCCGTCCTAGTATCGTTTATATCTGTGTATCAGCTTGTTTTCTAATACTGCTCGGTAAATGCCACTTCTCGTTCACGCTAATTAAAGATTTTACTAGGAGAGGCAGCGTCTTTGGAAATACAAATAAATATTTGTAATAACAACTTGTTCGGGAAGCTTGAGGATATTTAAGAAACTTGATGAGGTCAACTACGATTTGCAATTATAAAACCAGCACTCCCTCTATTCTTGACGCATGACGCATCTGGCCACTTTTATTTCTATGGTTTTTGCAACCGAGAGAGTTAAAGACCAAACAATATCTCGACTGGTGGAAATAGGGCTCCAGCACAAATACTATCTCACTGAGCTCACTAATATTAAAAATGCAAAAGTTTGGATGGAAGAATGCAAGTATGTATGGATGCTTGTCACTCAATTCCGCCAGACAGAGTAAACGGATTGAGAAGAAACAAAATTGGCACAGAAATAGATAAAAGTCTGAAGTAGCATATAAATATCTGATACTTTTTAACTGCGCAGCAAGGTAATAATAGGTATTCGATAAACATTACTAAAATGGATCAATGATTATCATAATATAAATACAATATAATACTGAACTAAACACAAAAAATGGCGCAATGGGCGGTTTTATCGCTTAAAAGCGATCTCTTCCAGACAATCTTTGGAAGGAATAAAAACATTACGATTAAGCATGCAATGGACGGTGGTGTGGTGTAAGGATGTCTTACATAACCATATATTCTGTCGATATACTCGTATAATTATATTTATAGGATTTCCTAAATTTTTTTTTTCATAATACCGAATACTCCTCCTCAATTTTACTAAAAAAATCAAATAAACCAAAAACTAATAAAGATATCGATATCAAGTCATATTTCAAACCAAAATTACTGCAATTAATCTTTCAGATACATTCCCATATAAATAAACGCGAAATCTTTGCATATCAATGAACAATTCATTTCTTTCACCAATATTAATATCTTCATTATGCGCCGAAAAACACTTCTAATGCACACTTTTATGCTCCGATAAATCTCGTTAAGTCACTAATAAATATTTATTAATGGTTAAATAATAATAAAATTAATTACAGAAGGGACGTGCGTTTCAGGTAACATTGATTCTACGAACTTGTACGCAATTTGTTCTTATGTTTGCACACTGAAGCCAAATGCATTAGGGTTGCTAAAGACTAATGACTCTGTGAGCTGTAAACCTCGCGGAGGACGTCTATCTGCCTGTACAGGTCGTATTAGATTTTTTTTAAATATAATCACTCCTCTATTAAAAAAAAAAAAACTGAATCGGCGAATCGGTTGAGAAATGCGACCTGTAGAAGAAGAAAGAGACGCTTTGCTTGCTAACGCTCGGTCGAAAAGGAAATCTAAATTAAAAAAAATATATCAATTACCTAAATACGATGTTTTTTTTACTTATTCAAAAAAATATTTTGTTAGATTTTCATGGTTTACTGATTTATACGGTTCACAGCGTCATGTTAAAAATGAGTAGAAATACATAGTTCTTTAAACATACTCGTAGATTGATTCGCGGGACAACCATCAAAATTTCATTTTTTAATATATAAAAATGGCAAAATTACATTTGATAATATAAATAACATATCGTCACGCCTTTCCCCCGACGGAGCAGGGAGAGGTGTAATACAACACCCACACTCGATACACGATATTCAGTTCCAAATGTGACAAGGGGCGAGCCTGTCACCATACACCGGGCTCCAGAACAAATTGGTCCGTGCCGTCGGCTAGGTTTGAACCTGCTCCTTCTGGCTTGAAAGGCGAACCTTCTCCAACTAGGCTATCATCGATGCATGTCTTCATGGCTGTCTCGCGAATCACACTAATATGTTTAACGAACTCTAAAGGAATACATTTTCATTTACATTTTCATGGGATATACTTAGTGATATAAGCAATATTAGTGATATATGTAATATTAGTGATATATGTAAGCTAATTTAATAATTAGCGTCTCTTAGTGCGGCGGCGGTTAGTATCTAGCATTTCTAAATATTATAACGTAAATCTAAAAATTACACATAATTGCCATTTAAAAATGTTTTATTTTTGTTAAAAAACTAAATTGTGTCAACCCTAAAACTTCGTTCACAGAAGAAGACAGATGATTTGCGGAAGCATCGACAAACCGTAATGTATTTGCCCTGTACTGATTTATATTTTTTAAATTGCTTTATTTTTAGCTTGGCAACACTGACGCCAACGCCTCGGGCCATTCCTTTCGGGAAGGCCCCGTTAACCCGCAGAAATGAAATTATATTGAAATGAGACAGGCGCGAATGATTTTTGGAACTCATACATTCTTGCAGTTGTAGTTATGATATTTTACTGTTACTCACACGCGTCAAGCAACGTAAACAAGTGCCGATTATATTTTTTTTTTAATTTAGTGACCAGATGAGCTTGTTGTTTTCCTATTAGTAAACGCCACGATTGTTGTTGAGAAATTAAGGGTTTTTAAAAGTAAGGATAAAAAAGTGTATATACTCGTATAACAAAAGTAGTATTCGTTTTTAGTTGTAAAGTTTTCGTTTGAGGCAAATAACTATGTAGTTTTTATTAGGTTTCTATTACCAGGTTTATTTTTTAAAAAAAGTTGTTCTCTACTGTTTTTTTTTTAATTTCATTTAGTTAACTCATAAAATAAAGTATTGTAAAATAAATTAATTGAAATTTTTTATCATCATGCCTGCTAATTCAAAGTTTTCGCACACATTAAATCATAATGTTCAATTTACAAAAAAATAAAAGTATTATCTTCATCGCATCCGCATCGAAGTGAGATTTTTATTTGCGACCGAAATGAACTTCTTAATCGATGTTGTGCTTTTATTTTTAAACAAATTGAGAATTTATTTGAAATGATCGTTAGCACAGTAAGGAGGCACCAGTCATTTAAAACGTAAAGTTGAAAAACAATTAATATACATATCATTAAGATAGACCCTGATGGCCAGTGACAAAAAAACAAAAGAAAGTTTTTTTTTTTTTTTTATGTAGAATAGGTCGACGTTTGACCACCAACTCGCCTGATGTTAAGCGACGTTGTGGTCTAAGATGGAGCACGACGACCTATAAGGTACTTATTCACTCTAGCCTTGAAGTTATGTAGAGTAAAGAAGTACCAAGACGGCAGTTGAGTCAGGCGCTACAAGTGCGCTACTGCTCAGACCCGTCTTCGGAACGGTTACACCGGACTACATCCCGAAACACGACTAGGTCATTTCACGGCATGTCTTGGTCCGGTGGGTGGTAACTAGCCACGGCCGAAGCCTCCCAGCAGAGTTTACTACCCGGTTAGCATTACCCGGGGACCACGTGTAGGGAATCAGAATAGAGTCACTCCTACGGACGTGGGTAGCTCAGCCCCCAAAGTTTGCGCCCACTTCGGTATTCTTTTGTTTTTGCTAGTTCTTATGCCAAATTCCTTCTTTTCATTTACCATTCGTGCTTTCTTGCTGTCGTTTAGATGACTCACCACTTCAAAAAGTATAAATTTAAAAAAAAAACCTCTGCCACTGATTTTCATTCAAACAAAGCTAATTAAAAAATTATAACGCGGTATGTTTAAGTACCTACTTAAATACTATTATATGTAATAGCATGCAGGATGTACATTTAAGATTATATCAACAATTTTGAACAGTACAAAATACTTTTGACGATCAGATAAGATTGAAAAAGCAAATTTCTCTCTATCTAGAATATTTAGCAAAAGCGTGTGTGTTTCTCTTTGCCGAAAGGCAAGGTGTGCGTGACTGCGATCATGTTACTTCTCAGTAGAGTCCATACCGTTATGACATGTATACTGTCGTTAAGAGTAATAGGTTTTTAAATGTACTTACTATATACTGGTATAGAGAATGTAACTTGTAAACGTTCATAAAAACAATAACTTTTTATAAATATTGAACGGTTTCATGTACAAAACGTAAACGCACACGTTTTGTACATGTACATGTACATGTTTTGTACATGTACATGTACAAAAGTAACACGAAAATGATAAGTTTGTTGAAATATGATTTTGATTATGGAATTGTAATAATTATACTTTACTTGCAACACATAGCCATAAACAATGGTCTATGTGTAAGGCCGAAAGTTTCTATTCAAGGGTAAAATTTACCGCTGACCTTTTGATCTCCGATCAGCCTAAACTCTGACACTTTTACAAAAGAGAAATAATCAGCATAATTTGCAAAAAGATCCTATCAATTCGAAGTAAGAGAAAGAATTAATGAAAAAGATAACTCGAAATAACTTTCAAAGGCGTATTTAAACGTGGTGTTATTACTTAAAATATTAATGAATATCGATGGAAGAAAGTCGGAATTGAATTTGTGAAATATGGACCCGCTTTATCTTTGGGATGCGCCGCCTCTTGGAAATTAGATTTCGATTCATCTTCTTCCAAAAATTGCAAATCGTGTTTTATTTTGTTGACTTGGCCGCGGGTTTAATTAGACTTGAGTATAACAACAAAATTACTTTAAAAAGTTTGAGAAAATATAATTACTCAGTCTTCGGTTAATTATTTTTTGCCCGAGAGAGCTTTAGCGAGCGAAGCGTCTCTGCGTCAGCTTAGACAAAAATGCATTTGTATGTCCGGATTGCTGTCCGAATTCTGTCTGGATATCTGTGTTCGTACAGGTTGCATTTCTTAACCGAAATTCTTCTTTTCGTCTTATTTCTTCAGATTCTCTTGAAACTTGGTAAGTTGGTTTAATAATTGTAAACATATTTTGTCGAGGCAGTTTTGTATAATTATCGAAACTGCGCACAAAATTAACGAGAATCAGTTGAGGAATGCGATCTGTAGGAAGACAAGCGGCGCTCGCGAGTTCTTTAGCTCACAGAGCTACCAGTATTTATATGTTCACATTATCTGACATCGTAGTGTTAATGTGAAAACTGATGAGTAAAGAAAACTGAGACGCTGCAAATTGGTCTGAGTCTGTATTGAAAGTTTAGTTGCACTCAGTAGTACTTAGGAAAATACAGAAAACTTAAATAGTTGCCGCTGAAACTTTTCAGGTTTTCAGTATTTTAAATACAGAATCCAGAAAATTCAGAAAACTTACAAAGTTGCCGCTAAAACTTTCAGTGTTTTCAGGAAACAAAAACTATTGCAAGTATACAACTATTATTACGTTTGTTTTGCAAATTGTATTCTACTCAATTTTTTCCGATAAAAAAGCGATGATAGCCTAGTTGGAAAAAGCCCGCCTCTCAAGCCAGAGGGAGCGGGTTCATACCTAGCTGACGGCACGCACCAATTTATCCGTTGTGTGAATATATGTATGTGCGTATTGTATGCCATCTGCTACATGACAGGAGCCCAGTGTATGGCGACAGGCTCGCCCCCTGTCACATTTGGGACTGAATATCGTCCGGTAGTGTATCCAGTAAGTGCAGGTGTTGCCTCTGCCACCCCCCTCGGAGGAAAGGCGTGGCGATATGTCAAATTTTTTCAAGATCAAATCAGTAGTTTATTTGTGAAAAGATAATAAATAGACAGACAAACGGTACATAGAGACATCGTTATCTACTTACATATATACCTACATATATACCTACTAAGTGTATTATGTGATTTAAAGTTAAGCCAAAAGTCCTGCTAGGCTTGAGTGATGTCACATGAGCAAAGAAGGAAAAACGTCTAGAGGGCATTGACTTCGAGCACCATCTAAGGCACCTCTCGAACTGTTTGTTTTGCACACAAGTTGCGGAAGTGCGAATTAAGTAGAAAATTCAAGTTTAGGTTAAGTATTGAGTAAGTTTTGATTTCTTTCATCTTCTCGAATGAAGTCTCTAAGTAACTTGGTTTTTGTAAGAAAAGTATTTCACGACCTGACGAGATGGAGCTCAACATATTGTTGATCGCTGATCCACGTAATCAGCGTCCTGTTAGTTACTGTGAGCCAAGATTAACAATATATCCAAGTCCAGGTAAGATGACCTCATCAATACGCCAGTCATAAAAAAATAACGCAAGTTCTTACAGTATCTTTGTCTCATTTCGAAATTTAAAAACGTAATTTACGGTTGAATGTTTCTACTTGAATATGACTTTAATTTACCTAGTTTCTTGCAAGATAGCGATTAGCGATAATAGTGTAGTTGGAGAAGGCCCGCCTCTAAAGCCAAAAGGAGCGGGTTCAAGCCCAGCCCACGGTAAGCACCAATTTGTTCATTGTGTGAACATATGTACGTATTGTATGTCATCTGCTACATGACTGGAGCCCGGTGTATGGCGACAGGCTGCCACATTTTGGATAGAATATTGTCCGGCGAAGTGTGGGTGTTGTATTACACCTCTGCCAGCTCCATCGGGGGAAAGGCGTAACGATATGATTATTATAATGCAAAATTAAAAAATAAATCTGGAAGTACCTACGTTCGAAAAACTTTGTTACAAAAAATCTAGCCTATGTAGGATACTGGGCTAACTAGAGCCCCGTCATCGTCTTTGGTTTTACCAAAGACTTACCCATCTATGACGTTGTAGGTAACCTCAGACGATGGACATTCTCAATGATGTCTGGAAAGAATTGATGGACAAAAACTAACGTAGTTTTGGTGACTAATAACGGATACATAATTGAAGAGTAAATGACATCAAGCTAGTTACTCTTGCGATGGCCTTGACCTTCTTTGAGAGTAGGTTAAGCACCTATACGATGAATACCTCCTGATATTATAAAGTTAGTGTCATTTGTAGTGGCTGTCATAATAAACTAATTGGTCAAATGTAAAGTTGATGCAAAGTTTGATATTGAAGTGCCATTCTTATAAATTACGAGATAAATAACGCGTCGATAAAATGAACGTTAGTGAGCGAAACGACTATGTTTCAGCTACGACCAAAATGCTTTCGTATGTCCGAATTATGTCCGGATCTCTGTCTTCCTCTACAGGACGCAATTCTTAAGAGAGCCGCGACGCTCTGAAATTTCCATACAAACGCGCCACTCAAATTTCTTGAAAACCATTTGTCAGATTATGATGAAATTTAGCATGTACAATTAAATTAACAATATCTCCGCCCCTATGTTCTTGTTTTTTTTTTTAAAACGTTCTCAAGCGAAAATAGAGGTATAAAAAATATCCGCATTTTTAAGGGGTCACTTTTGACTGATTTATTTAATAGATAGACAAAGCAAATCATAAATTCCATTACATAAGGAGGTTGTCAACATCATTAGCTGTTAAATGAATCCATAATACAAGGGAAATTCTTAGTTACTTAAGAATTATTACAGAAGTGCAAAAGTCATAAAAAAAAAATTGCACTTTGTCACTCTGTAGGTAGGTAAGTTTAGAGGCTCGTCAGTATCATTACTCGCCCTCTTCGCTCGTCTTCTTCTTCTAGACGAAATGGCTATAGAATACCTAAGCCAATGCGAAGTTAGTCTAGGTCGTCTAGGTCGAAGTTAGTTAGGTCACCGGACTCTTAACCGATTCTCTTGGAAAAAATCATATCTCTGCTATTTTGTGAAATTTCCAAAAACTGACTCGACAAAAAAAAAAACTATGTGTATATGGAACCTGCTCACAAAATTTCACGAGAATCAGTTTAGGAAAGACTCATGTAGAGGAGGGCAGATGCCGATCGCGAGGTCTCCAGCTCACAGCGCTACTAGGCTACTACTATCATATAAGCTACCACTAGCTACTATATAATAGGTGTTTTCGCAATAGCTAGACTGCTTTTCATCGTCATTTTGCACGCTATACCATCTGCGCCACTGGAGCAACTTTGCCAGCGCCCCAGAACCTTACTCCGGTATTTCAAAGAGTTGGGTTGGCTCGGGTAGGTGCTGGTAGGGGGAAATACACAGTACACCCCAAGCGGGACGTCCGTGCGAGACTTATCACGAATAAGAATAGGATGAAAAGTGTTTATCGATAGATTTCGTCATAGTTACTTCCGGTCCTTGACATACTGAAGTGCGGCTCTCGACAGTAAACTTGGCATGTACCTATATGCTCCAGTGGCAGAGATGGGGTTCAGAAAACATCATAACCATGCTGCTGTTGTTATGTTGGTAAATAAAAATAGCAACAGAATTAAATAAAAAAAATTCTGTTGCTTTTTTTTCAGCAGCAGTACTTGCTCTACAGTTTTATCTTACACGTGTATAGTTATGATTTTAAGAGTAATTGCATTTTGACTGTTGCTTCTATTTCGCTAGTTACTATAGATTTCATGTTTTCGGTTTTAAGATGAGAAAAATAACGCAAGAATAATAAATAAATTAGACACAGTTTAGTTTTTAGATAACTACTTAGTAAGTTTTTTTTTTTAAATATTTGGGATATTTTTGCATACATGGCCTTCAACTCCGAATTGTGTGCTATAGCTGCCAGAGACTGATGAACAAGTTTAAATATATAAGACAGACGTTCATCACATGAATATTTATCATAGGTAGGAATCGAACCCATATCCCCAAGCGCAGAAGGCAGGTTCACTACCAACTGAGCCACCAAGGCAGTCGAAGCGTTTATAGTTATATATAAAATAAAAATAAATAATTATCAGGTAAAAAAAAAAAACGAAAAATTAACCTTGCAATTGTGAGGAGCTCACCTTGTGGCATACGATTAATAAGAAGGGGTGACCAATAGTTTCGCTATGGTACTTCCACTTTCAAGTCAGATAATTTACTCAGCTATCCTGCATACATAACTTAAAACTGAAGCCCTTTGTCTAAGTAACAAAACGAAACGTCACCTATAAATTAGGAAAGAAGCCGTCGCAATATTGATTGTGATAAAGTACGTCGTTGGTAAAATCTGTATGGAAATTGGTTTACATGGAAATCTTTTAAATGCTTGATGCCTGATGGCGATGGTAATAAGTCCGATGCTATAGCAGATATAGGGCAAACCGTAAGAATGTGGAACACAATTATTCGCTGACATTTACATTATAATGCAGATATTTATCATTATAAGATTATTTTAAAGTTTAATTTTGCCATCTTTTAATACAGGTATAACGTACGACATGACAATAATACGTAACGTAAAAATAATACATACGACGGTTTTTTACAATAAAACGTAAATATTTATGAGACAGAAATAATAATACAGTAGTGTATTACGAAATTTGAATTTATTATTATAATAAAGTCGTTCATTAATAATTTCAATCAAAACGTGATTTTGTCCAGTTTTGTAAATTAAAAATGAATAGTCCTGTTCTAATAAATGATCGATCAGCACTAAACTTGAGTTCCTCTAAAATCTAAATTGAATTTAAATGTCATCCTAAAGATCAAAAACGTCTACTCTTTAATTATCTTCCGTATCTTCCTATTATACACGTATTTCATAAACATAAAGCTTTCAAAGACTAACACAATCTCAAAATGTTTAAAGGCCAATATTTAAGGATATTAATAACCAAACCTTTGTTACGGATTCATTAAAAACGACTAATCGACAATTAGGATGTAAATAAATAATAGTAAATCCTACTCTTTCATAACTTTAGAGGTTTTGATTACAAATCTTAGACATCCGATACACCTTGACGGTTAAAAAAACCAATATCAAATGTAATGTATAAATGACAGATACATGGGCAGATGAATTTAAAACCGAATCATGTTCGACTCCTCCCTCGAGAAAAAATGTCACGGTCACAGTTACGTATAATTAGGCGCGTCAAATGACACATTAATTAGAGACTGCGCCGGCGCAGGTACGCGTCAGATCGTCACTCGTGTCGCAACCGAATATCGATTGGTACAAGTGGGCCAATGCCAACAGATGAGCCATAGGTAGGTAGGCTGGGAAGAGCTGTGTTTTGATACTTTTGATACACATATGTAAAATAAACGCCCATTGTAGAGAAGTGACTTAAGTTAGTAACATATACATTTAAAAGACTCAATAACTAACCCCCCTCTACCTGTATTCCCCTTAAATAATAATTAAAGATTTATGTTAACAAAAGTCACGGTCCCCGGAGTCCGTGGAGTGTAATTTTTAAATAAAAAAAGAAGTTAGCAACATGAAGTCCTATTTCTCATATGTCCTGCTATCCTGCCCTACGATCATATCCTTCTTTCTACCCTGCTTATATTGTAAATGTGAAAGTTAGTGTGTGTTATGTGCGTGTTAATTTATAATTTCTTCATGCTCAAAAGGGGGGACGGATTTTGATTAAATTTGGTATAAAGGTAGCTTGTACCCTTTTTTTTCTCAAGGAGGAGGTAAATGTCCGCGCATTTCCCTTCCGCCGCAGAGGTGACGGAAGGGGGTATGTGGGAATCGAACCCACTTAAATCCTCCCCCGTGAGCAGTTCTTCACCAAGATGGGGTGAGATGAGGTGGCGCTACCATTTACCACCTCATGGTAGCTTGTACCTTGGGTTATACAAAGGCTACTTTTGAACCGCGGCGCGGGTATCATCATGGAGCGCAGCTGCTAACATTATAAACGTTAAAGCTTGTAAGTTTGAATGTTTGGATGTTTGTTACTAATCACGCAACTAACTTGGCTGAAAGAATTTGAGTGCAATTTGGTATGCATGTAGCTTATACTCTGGACTAACACATGAAGGTCTTGTTTTCCCGAGTAAATCGACAGTTCATCTACAATAGCTGGCAAAACCGCGGATCGTGGCTAAAGCAAAAAAATATTTTCCTAAGAACGCGAATTATCTACAAGAATTAATTACCAGTTCTAGAGAACGCGTTTATTATTCAAATACCTACAATACGGCTTGGGTCATCAGTTAGCTATATTTGTTTAAGTACCAGACATTTTTGCATAATGTAAATACGATGACACCCACGCTACACAGTGGAGTACAACGAGCACAGCCGAAAAAACTGGGAGAGAACTGGGAGAAAACTGCGAGAGATTTCAAAATTCTCTAGTTGAAAAAGTTTGACGTTACCGTGCTAAGACTTGATTACTTAAGTTTTTAAAAATATATATTTTTGGGTTGTAATTAAATTTATTTTATTGTGTTTTACATAAGATGTGTGTAAATTAGGTAAAGTGTCAATTTGGTCATTGTTAAAATAAATAGTATCAGTCAGTTCAGTGTTTCATAGTGCCCTGCAACACAAATCTTAATACAAATTAAAATAAATATAAGTCCAGAAAAATACAATTATCCATAAAATAAAGCATTTCTCAACTGCACAATATAACCATATCAAATATGTATTTAATTGGGTATCAGAGATGCACTTATGAACGCCAAAGTTATAAAAAATGACTGTACCACCTAGTTCGAAAAAAGAGCCACTACCCAGAGAAACAGCCAAGAAACTGAGGACACAAAACCAATGCCAAACCAATAATCAAATTAATAGTTACCTAACAGAATTCCGGGTTCTTCAAAATTACTCACAGATCGGGAGTTCCCAAAACTTGAACTAAAGACTTCCTAAAACATTGGCTATAGAATATAGGCTCAAGTACGACTCTCAATAATGAAAATATGCGTAAGCAAACATCCCAGCAGTTGAATTTTTTGCCTATACAATGAGTTGTGCTTCAAATAAGGTGTCAATAATGACAAGATAATTGTTAAACGAATCGAGTACCAGTTTAAATAAGTACACGAATTACGCGAAGCTTAGATGAGCTTAGCTGTTTTTTTTTCAGTAATCTATACAGCTGGTTGTTACGACTGAAAAGTTTTTTTTTTCTAAAATTTTTTGAGACATTCGTTCTCAAGATAACCGTGTACATTTCGGTTTTCAAAAGTGTGACTATAAAGTACCTGCTTGTTTTTAGCAGTACCCTACATACATACGTGCAAAATGGTCTTTAGTGGTAATATTGGTCTATAAATTTAATGTTGTATAACTAAAAGTTTGTTGTTACATAAGGAAGTTAATCTTTTTTCAAAAGTTGGATACACTTTTTGTGATGCGATATTGATTTTGAGATAAGATCGATATTGTTAAGATTTACATGTAACTTCTTACTAAGATGCTTCTTGGAAATGTATTATTTGATTACTTGAGATGTACTTACGAGTACAAGGCAGATGAACAACTACAATCGTAAAACAAAAAATTAAGTAAGTAAATGTAATGTATTGGTTTTCTGGAATAGGTACTCGTACTTATTACTTAGGCGAAGATTTGAAGTCAAATTTGTCAAAAAAACTATTTATAATAATAGTAGGTTCCTACTTTGTAAAATATATATCGTCACGCCTTTCCCCCGAGGAGGCTGGCAGAGGTGTAGTACAACACCAACACTTCGCCGGACGCTATTCAGTTCCAAATGTGACAGGGGGCGAGCGTGTCGCCATACACCGGGCTCCAGTCATGTAGGAGATGACATACAATGCGCACATATGTTCACACAATGAACAAATTGGTGCGTGCTATCGGCTGGGTTCGAACCCGCTCCCTCTGGCTTGAGAGGCGGGCCTTCTCCAACTAGGCTATCATCGCTTCAACATTAACGTTGTAATATGTGTACGGGAAATTCGTTTTTACGATTAGAGCTAACTATCATCACGAATATTTTTTAAACCATTGGCAAACAAGCTAAAGGCCGCCTAATGGTAAGCGATCACCATCGTCTAGGGATACCTATAACACCAGGGGCATAACAGATACATAGGCGACCGTTAAGAAATCTTTTGAAGATCCCCATGTTGTAGTTACTTGGAGCTTATATGCGGAGTTTATTTGTCTTTATGGTACTTAGTTGTATTTGTCAAAACGCCTATTTTTGTTGGTAAAAATTAGCAAAACTTTGCGTTGAAGATATGATGCAAGGAAGCCTAAACATTATTCGTCTAAACTTAACTTATTCACCTAAACTATGGCGGCCAAGGTCTTAGATACTGCAAAGTAGGTAGAACTACGTGTCATCCTGCACTCACTGCATTTCTCAGAGCAAATACTTTCAAGGCCGCGAAGCTACGACGCATTTAAAAACGTCAGATGCAGTAAATTCGCTTAATTATTCCATATTTTCAGGCTCACCTTGAAATTAGACTTCTTTTAATGACTAACTTAAATACTCGGAATCGCTTGGATCATTACAGTTTCTTTCACGGAGTTGGTAATTTCGTGACGCACTGACATTGACAGTGAAGATTTTGGCGCAGTGACGTCAAATGTAGGTAATGCTACTTCACTTTCTGCGACCTCAAGTAGGTCGCTCCGATTGAGACTGACCTTAACAACTTGTAAAGTGACATGCTATATTAAGATCCGTCTCAACTTATATTGGCTGCGTGGTGCAATTCATAAACTTGGAAAACTTACTTGATTATTTTTAAACAAATGTTGGAGTAAGTATTGACATTTAAAATATCTGTTCAAATTTAAAAAAAAAACAACAATTTTTCTAGTTTACTCTATTATATTTTTAATCGACGGAGCAAGCGTTAGTGAGCAAAGCGTCTATGCTTCAGCTTCGAACAAAAATTCAAATTTTCATTTATCAAAGTCAAAGTCAAAATTTTTTTATTCAATTTAGGTATCAAAGATACACATAGGAACGTCAAAGTTATTTAAATAAACTCGACCGCCTTGTTCGGATAAAGAGCCTCTACTCAGAAGAACAGGCAAGAAACTGAGGGGCATTATTTTTTCAAATAATAAATAAATTACTGCCTCACACATTTTGGCTTACAACTAGGTAATACTCGTATCTATAAATATTAGTGGCTACTTGACGGAAGTGGAAGGCTCCAGACATCTTTATCTTCTAAATAATTCTTAAGCTTATAATATCCTCTTTTCATTAATGTAGTTTTTACATGTGATTTGAATTTTCCCTCGGTAAGCCCTGTTCGAATATCCGAAATCTATCCAGATCTCTGCCCGGATCTGTTTTTCTTCACACTATAGGTCGCATGTTCTCACCGATTCTCTTGAAATTTTGTTAGTAGGTTTAATAATTATATAGATTTTTTTTTTATAATGGTAAGGTTAAGATTTATTTCAAATCAAAATAATATCAGTTATTTAAAAATCTCTCTTATAATTCCGAATTTTGAAAAATGATATTGAAGAGGAGGATAGACGTCAGCCGCGAGGTCTGTAGCTAACAGAGCCACTAGTTTTAGTATATTCGTATTTAATATTTTTTAAAAATTAACTTATTTTATTATTTACAAATACAAATAAATAATAAAATTAATTACTTAACCGTTACAAATGACCATTGTAATTTACAGCATACATACATTTATGTATTTTTAAATAAAAATCTTAAAAAACCATAGAAACAAATTCTGATAAGTATTTTTTAAATAAATGTGATTTTCCAAAAACAATCAGTAGCGCTGCGTCAGCAGCGCAGCGGCGCGTTAACTCAAATAATAATTTTTAAATTATGCTATGGCATACTATTGAGTAACATACCTATAACATAGTTAACTTTAACTTTACCTTTTAAACAGGCCTTCTTTATTTATTTTTTTCATTCAAACTTGCATTGAGCTAATAAACCGCTGCATCTTACAATATAGACTTGAATCACAGTCTCGATAGCAAGGTGATTAGAATTTCGGCCGGCGATGGTGGGAGTCGCTCGCGCAGTCTCTCGCTGCCTGACGCCCCGCGCGCTCGCCCGTGCCGACTGCGCACGTATCCGCGCCAAAATTCAAACTCCGAACTCGTGCCTATGCCACCAACAGTGATCTCAGTGTGTGTGTGCCTTTTCTGTGCTAACCAAACAGTTCAAACAGCGTGATCCAAACAGCTGATTCTCACCAGCCAGGGTGAAAGTTTTCCCTCATTTTTTGCAACCGGTGAGTGTTTTTTGGCTTATTTTAATCAGACATCGCGTAATTGTCTGTTGGGTGTTACACAATGTCGTCTCGTTTCGCTAATGTCTGCAACTATTACGAAATTCGTTTTCTTTTGTTGGTTAAACTCGGGTATGCAATTAGGCGTTTGAATCGATACGTTTTTAATGGGTTTTTTTCCAGTTACGAACTAAATAACTTCGTGTATTAGGTGAATATTTCTAGTGTTTGTTTGTGGTTTTTGTAATGAGAAATTGATTGAAAAATGTTTATTAGTATGATTCCACGTAGAAGGGAGCTCGTTGATGTCTTTTGTATGCGTAGCGGCGCGCTACGAAAGTGTGTAGCGGCCCGCTGCGGTCATTCCGTTGCGTTTTCTAGAAGCCACAGACTATACTGTTCCAATATAAACTTATACTTGCTCTTAGCAGATAACAAAAAATTAAAGTGCATTTATTTAATCTGTGGCAAGATTGAAATGAAAATGGAGCAGCGAAGAAATTATATCAAAAACACTTGCTCTACATGACTCGCAAAGCTCTCAAGTGTCAATGACTTATTAGATAATCTTGTTGATAGCAGGTGATAACAATCAAGGAAGTGTTTTTGTATCACCATTTACACGGTTAAGATAGCGTTTATCTTTCAAAATCTTTCGTTTCTTGTAATTTAGAGTAGTTTAGTCCATAAAGTACCTGTTCTAGATGACAATATAAATATGCAAAAAGAGGAAAATCCGGCTAAGTAAATAGTTTTCCCGTATATATACTGTCTAGGTATTTGAAGGCCATGCGTGTGTACATAGTTGAGAGTTGGCATTCTCATTTTTAAATGGCCAAAGCAGCTTTGACATTTGGCCACAAAAATGTGATGTGTAGAGAATAACTAATGTTTAAACCACTTAACTAGTATCTATTTTGGGCTTGAAATAATGACGGGGACCATACAGTAATCCTAACTAATATTGTAAATGTGAAAGTGAGTTTGTTCGTTTGTTTGTAAAGCTTTTACGTCTCAACTACTCAACTAAACGTCTTGAAATTTTGCATAAACATTGTCTGGGGTACAGAAAAGGACATAGGGTTATACTTTTTATCCCGAAAAAATTAACGGTTCCTGTGAGAAAGCAGGTGATACCGCGGGGCGCAGCTAGTAATGAAATAAAAATATCACGTCCTAAGTATCTTCATTGGTATTTAGAATTTGAGATCAACTCTTTCTCTTCCAGTTCCTAAGATGCAGTGTATTATTTGAAAAAAAAAAACACATTAAAAGCTGTGTACATACTAGATGCTAAAAAAGTAATAACAACATATATGCCACAAATTCACATAGCGTAAGTAGCATTTAAGATAATAATTAAGTAGGTTAATAAATGTAGAAGTAGTCAATAGAATAAGAAAGTAATATTAAATTGTATGTAGTAGAATAAGAAATCCCTAAGTAGTATAATCCTGAACATTATTCGGGGGTAAGACGACAAACAATAAAAAAAAAAACATAGATGCCACAAAATTAAATTTTTGGTACTAAGAAATACATACAAAAACCTATTAAACCTTTCTAGTTCTGTTACCATTCCGTGCAAATTAATACCATTACCAATACCATACCATTCCGTGAAAAATATATTAAAAGATATACGTCTTTGCATTGTCTTTAAATCATTATTGTACCACAGAAGCTAAGTAAGTATAATAATCTTGTATGAAAGTTTTTTTCTTCATTTATGTGCGTATTTATTATTTGGGAACACAAATAATTACAACCATCAAAAAACTTTATTTTTATTATTCTATTTTATATTTCAACCATATTTTTGTACGATTTTTATCAAATTACGCAGAATATATCTTTTAAAATATGTGCATATTACACATGTGTAGTAAAACGTACTCGTAGCTCTTCAGTCAAGGTAGTTTTAGTTGTTTCGACACGGACGGAGCTAAAGTTTTGACACTGCGGGCTTGTGTGATTAAATCATCAATTTTAATAACCTATTCGAAGATAGGTTTAAAAATTATATTATTAAAAAAATACTTTTTGGCTCTACGTAAGTGTCTCCATCATACAAACTTTTGTATGTTTTTCTATAACTTTTTCTATCAATGTCACCTCAACCTACATTTAAATCTACCCTTTTGTCGGTAATATATGGACAGATAAAACATTTGTAACCGTTTGTAACCCGTTGTTAATAGTCTCCCGTTTGTTTTTTTTTTCTGATTGTGTCTTATAAGAACAAACAAGCATATAATCCTCTATGTAACCTAATCTTATATTATCGTGCTATTATCATATGGAATTTTTAACAGACAAAATTCTTATTGCGTACACCTTATTGTGCTGGCCGATAACTGCGATCCCTTTGAGGCAACAATTATAAGTAAATTTCGTTGACATTATTAATCATGAAATAAATACTACTATTTCCTTTTAAATTACATCTCATACTTATCCACTACATGTAACATTTTTCTACCTTTGAGTAGCCATTTCCTAGCTTCTCGCCCAGTAGATAACAACTATAATAACATCTACTGTGTTGTATGAATGCAGTCCCCACGGGCCACGCCCGCCAAAAAAACATTTCGTCACCCGTTACTGGTCGAAAATTAACATGAAAAAGTAAATTATACACTATAGAGCCCGTATTGCATAGAGTTCAGAATAACACGCTGACACGCTTGTGGTGGACAAAAGAAAGCAAATGGTCCGTTTAACCACTTTGTTACGGGTTAACAAATGTTACTGCTATGTGGGGCGAGCATGCGTTTTGATTTGATAAGACATTCCGCAATAGTACTTGTTCGATAAAAACAATTAATCAATCAATGATTTAATTATTAAACAAATTGAAAATTGTACATCAAAAATAATCGAAAGTACCTAGTTAAAATAATTATGAAAACTTGATGCTCCTTTGACTAGTCCGCGACCTTAAAAGTTCAGAAATCATAGCTTTAACTAATGATCTCGTCATAAATAAGCAAACTAGAACTGCAGTAGTTGTTTTTGGTTAGTTGGTTGAATTAGGCGTTACTTTGCGGAAGTTCTTCTTAAAGCAGTTTTTAAAGTAATAGTTGTTTTTGGTACTTATACTATAGCTTTGATTTATTTTTGGTAAGCTAGATGTGCCTCGCAGTGTCATCCGCGTCAAAAAAGTAGCCTATGTGTCAACCCAGAGTATGAGGCAACCTCTACTTCACTAAAATCCGTCAATCCGTTCGAGCGTTAAGAAGTAACAAACAAACATACAAACTTTCGACTTTGCAAAATAAGTAGGAAATAGGTTTCATGAAATATTTTTTAGTTCATAAATCCTACTTATATCCTAAAGGTGAAAGTTTATCAGCAGTCTTTTATTGTCTCACATTCTCCTAGTCAGATGGGCACCCTACGCGTTGTTATTCCTAACAATAAGAGTTGGCAGGTTGGGCAATGCTCGATCATGTGTGGACGTATGTATTGTTTGACATGTGTGTTTAGAGGTACTTGGAGCTTAATGGGGGCTATAGATGTATGGTCAGTGGTATGCTACAAATGACGCCGTGTCAAAAAGAAATGCCTGTTCCGTACTTGTATTTGTCTAGCTAAGATTTTTACTTACAAGATCCAATCAAGTTATTTAAAATAATGATGCTCAGATATTTTTTTTAAATATAGAAAAATCTTTGAGCTGGTTTCTGAGCAATACAAGTAGATGTTTCTTGATAGCTGTCATTCTCATTTAGATGGACATGTGACAGGGGTCGACAGAGTGTCTTTTGCTCGAGACCAAAGGCACTGGCCCCCTATTTTGTTGACATCTGTGACTCAGTTTTACACTTCTGCAGTTGTCATCGACCGTTAAGTTTTGTAATACCTTGTGTTATTTGTTCCAAATAAACGTATTATTATTATTATTCTTGACGCGTGAGATGTTTTTTGAACTTTCTTGGTCTCTTACTTCTCTCTTACTTACTCTTACTTCTATGACTTTTGAAACGAGAGAGACAATGACAAAAAATATCTCGACCTGTAAGAATAGCCCTGGAAGGCTCTCACTCTCACTCCTATGATTTTCAAATGACAGAGACAGAGACCAGAAAATATCCCACGTGTAACAATAAACTAAAAGCTAAACTAAAATTAATGGTGAAAATCACGGCGTCCGATTGTGTGACAATATAGGGCAATTTGGTTACTATGCGTAACGAACTTTTTTTTAATACTAGCTCCACCCCGCGATTAAAAAGTATCCTATGTGCTATTCTAGAATATAATTTATCTCATCATCCATAATAAATTTCATCCAGATCTGTTAAGCCGTTCTGGCGCGAAAGAGTAACAAACATCCATCCATCCATTCTTACAAACTTTCGCGTTTATAATATTATAGTAGGATGGCATACCTAATGTTTTATTAAAAACCTAATTAAAAACTATTTATGATTTTAGGTAATAACTTTATTTTTTGGGTAGTTACCATATGGTAACACAAATACGATTTGCTAATACGATATATTTATTACATACGTAACGTACTTTGCTTTTTGCGTGCAGACGTAAATAACCGTTTCATCGTTATTACAAAAAGCATGTACAAAAACATATTAATACGCTGTTTTTAACATGCGCATGTTTTTACTGTAAAATGATCTATGAATTAGTATTAAGTACCGTAACTTCTTTGGCTGAGTAACCCTAAATGGATTTTGTTAGTTCATGTAAATTATTGCATAACCACATATTTAGTAATTTTAAGATGCCAACATTTTGTTTAATCTAATGTGCTAACGTTTTGCTTAAGTCCACTGATTAGTCACTTACTAATAAAGTTAGGAATCCAATTAAACACATTATTATTGTTATAAATGCGAAAGGTTAGATGGATGGGTGGATGGATGTTTGTTACTTATTCACGTTAAAACAGCTGAAAGGATCTGGATGAAATTTGGCACAGAGAAAAATGATAGTCTGGAATAGCACATGTGCAATTACAGAAGCCAGTTACACCCAGTGGTTTTGACCACATTATTTGAATGATCCATTAAAATTTTCGACAGTTCATGTCTTTACGTCAGTTTCTTCCATCCAACTACAAAGCGTAGTCAGCAATGTAACTGGTAGTACAGAGGCTTATATTTTAAAATATTAGTACGATAAGGAAAAAAATTCAAGTGAAAATGAGAGTGATAACAAAAATATACGTAATTCTGTTCTAAAATACGTAACAATAACCCGTACAGGGCAAGCATTTGCCAAGCCACGCTTCCGAGCGCTGAGGCCGGAGGAAGCAAATCATTTGTGCGTATATCTTCAAACATTATCTTTTTCCGATTCGCTAGAAACGGTTCCGGAAGGATGTTGCCACCGTTGCTAATTCAATTTAAACCTTAACGCTCAAAACACGAAGCTCGTGTTTTGTGTGAGACATTTTGAGTTGGCTATCCGACACTTTCGGTCGATTTTCCAAATTATATCAATTGGCCGTGGACACGATAACTAGCTACGTTAAAGTTATGCTATTTGATTGATAGGATTGCGTGTATTTTTACTGTTATTCAACTTGAAAGGCCTTTTTTCTGAATTTTTTTTTTTGTTATATGACATTATTTTAAGTATCGACGAACATTAATAGCACTATGCAAAGGAAACAAGTATCAAACTAGTAGATTCTTTGAATAGTCTAAATTTTAATGGTTATAAAGAATCACCAATAAAATAATAGTGTTTTATATAATATAAGTATGCCATTTGGTTTTGTTTTTTTATTTTGGTGTGTGCCATACCGAACACATAAGTACATCCTGATTGTAAACTATTACCTATTATGTTTGCAAGCAAAAATCTAACTTATAACTTAATGCGTAAGTTCCTAAGTCACTTAGTAATCTAAGTAGTTAAAGTTCATAATGAATAAAACATACCCATGTCGGCACCTGTTTGCTTTCGCCACCGCGACCGCCTGCGCGCGCGCTTGCGTTGCGAAACATTACGAGGACACGAGGTGTGAATGGGCCTTATGATGCTTGGCGAGACATGACAGTGAAGTATTAGAGGTTTGAGACAGTGATGACAGTGTATAAAGGATTTTGAATACATGGTTAAGGTAAAGGCAAGGTGAGCGGAGCGTTGGTTGTCCAGCGGCGGGTGGGATGGGTTGACGATACTCCTAAAAATTTGGGTCAAACAAATCAATAGCCTTATTATTTAACTTACTCGATCGAAATCTGGTTTATTTTGACACTCTAAAGTTCCAAATGAAGCAAATTATAGCCGATGCTAAATGAGGACTTACACGAGTGTCATAGAGACCTATTATTATTAGATCTATTACGATTTCGTTCCAGATGTTTTAGAACAATCAAATTAGCCAAAATGACTTTCACTAAAGAGGTTGTTTTAATATTTTGTGTTAATGAAAAGTGTACTTATTTGAAAATATGAGTTTGACTACCTATATGTTTTTATGGTAAATGCAAAATTTTGCATTTTGTGTTGGATTTCTCATAGTAAAAAAAATCTGTGTCTTTAGGAATTATAAAGATAACTAATTTTTATTCTTTTTTGACTAACCGAAGTTGAACTGAAATTAAATAATATACTTAACTGAAATCCTTAATATTTTACGATTGTATAATATAAGATCTGTTTACTACACATGTAATTTACAGAAATAGATGCTTACACATTTTATGACAAAGATGGTGTTAATTCAAAGCTCTAAATGAGAATTAACATAATAATTTTATTTTTAATACATGAGGTCAGATTCTTTGGCCGGCAATAACTCGTTTGATGGTCGACATGAGGTCATAAATGATATTATCGTAACAAATTAATGTATGGCTAGTGACTAATACGTAGTATAAACAGTAAGACAACTGGGCTTCGATTCACCAAGTAATCTTTTTTAAAATGATAATAAATTGACTATTTTTAACAGTTCTGGCATACTAAAATGTTAATTTGAGGTAATTAATAAACAATTTAAAAACATTTGGTTTGTAGAATCGGGGGCTAGAGAGGGACAGTATGGAGAGTGAGAATAAGAATAATTAATATCGTTTAAAATATATGTAGATATATTTTAAACGATATTAATACATACATCCACTAGCTTATTTTATTTGTTGTCGTAAAATATAAGAAACCATTGCTTTTTGGAAGAAAAAAAAACACTGTAGAAGTACAGGTTTTGACATTTTAACTGTATACTAGTTATCAAAATTCGTTGTTAATTGTCATTAAAATGTTAATGTACCCAGAATTCGAGAACAAAACGTAAACTTTAGTAAGTGCTCTTACTGCTTTTATATTGCAGCCACTGATTTGTATAGAATGTGTGTCTGTCAGATGAGTTAGCTCCATTTTAATTAAACTGTTTGATGGACCGTGTTTCTGACAAGCACTTATTCACTTTTACTTATGCTCTTACTTATCGTTTGAGAAACAAAACTTGGGCAATTGACAGCTTCCGTTGTATAGTGGGTGAGTGTCAGTCACGAGACGTGACACAGCCGTCTATGGGTTCGATTCTTGTTACGACTAAATTGAAAACATAGTATCTTTAACATTGGTAAATTTATTAATATTCTGGTTTTAATCACGACTAGTTGCGCCCCGCGGTTTCACCCGCGGTCCCAAGGAAACCGTTAATTTTAGGGATGAAAAGTACCCTATGTCCTTTTCTGTACTTCTTTCAACGTGTATGCATCATTCCACGCTGATCTGCTGACTAGATAGAGCGGAAAGTGTAACAAACAAACTTACTTACTTTTGCTTTTAAATTTTTGCATAAAAAAATTTTTTTCTTAATCAAATCTGGTAAATTATAATTAATGTATGTGATTATTGCAAGCTTGTGCGTTCTGGCTGTTACTTTGTTCTATGTTAGTAAAAGCTAGATAGCAAAGAAGCTCTTTCTCTCTCTCGCTCTCTTTTATTTATCAGTCTATTTGCCAACAAAAATACTAAAAAATCATAAATTTGAATAAAAGAGTTCAACGATGGCACCTAATACAAATTCATCGGTAAACTCAAAGCTATTTTAGTGCTGTTTTTTGTGTAAATTTTACAAAAGCCGGTGTATTTGCTTAACCCACTGTGACGCCACTATGGCACTGAAATGTGTCAATTACCCTAATCAATTGTCAAGTGTCTTGATCCTAGTCATGCATCAATAGGTTTCACTTTTTTATACTGTATCTTTAGAATACTTGATGTCATTCAACATCAAGGAGATTGGGGAAAGACAAGTTAGAAAAATTTAATTTTTATGGTGTCAAAAAAGTTTGTAAAGTTTTGTTTTGTTAGGTAAGATTTGTTCTACATAATGATGATATTATCATAAAATGTATGTTACTTTTGTACGTGTGTGTGTGCCTGCGTGTGGCATCATAACGACGGATGTACTTACCAATTTTGATTTTGCTTTTTTTTGTTTGAAAGGTGAGGTGTCGGTGAATTTTAATTTTTTTTAATTTACTCTTGTTTTAATACTGAATGACGAGAAGAACAAGTCGTTCGTCTGATGGTAAGCGTCACACTTGCCCATAGCAGTTTAGTGCCAACCAGAATATAAAAATCTTGCGCAACAATGCAATGCGCTCGTCACCCTGAGATTTTAGATGTTTAATCTCATTGTGCCCATTAATTTCTCTGGGCTTAAATATCTCTGAAATGTAATGTATTAATCAACATAGCACCAAACGGATATTGTGACAAACATTATCTCTTCTTAAATCCTTATACCACCAAGAAAAACGCTTGACGCCAAAACAAGAATTTCAAGTTACCCATCCAACTTGCACAAAATGTTATTAAAACCAGCGTCAACTTTCGACAAAAAACTTTCGATGAAACCTATTTTTAATTTCAAAAACACCACTTTACCTCGTTATTCTTTAACATCGTAAATTGTGGAACCGGATCTCATTTTTGGACGGTGATGATTGAAAATTAGAAGCCTTTGTGGCATTCTTAATATAATCATGGATTCAGATTGAGTGTACCTACGGTTCCGTACAAATTACATTAAAAATCAAAAGTAAGAATTTTTTTTTGACAATTTAGTTCATCATTTAAAGAAAGAAAGGTAGATTATTATTTTTTGGAACACATACAATTAATAATATAAACGATAAATAAAAGCAATAAACAAAGTAGAAATTTAAATAAATAATAAACAATAATTACAATTAGGTATGTGTTTCAAAAAAGGCTCCACCTCAGCATATTCTGCTGTTTGTTTATATCTAAATATATACATATCATCACGCCTTTCCCCCGAAGGGGCTGGCAGAAGTGTTATACAACGCTCACACTTTGCCGGACGATATTCAGTCCCAAATACGACAGGGGCGAGCCTGTCGCCACACACCGGGCTCCAGTTATGTAGCAGATGACATAGAACATATAAAAATATAAAATTCAAAATTTCATATTATGCCAAATAATTAAAAATTGATTAATTTTTGGGTTTTAGTTGTTGGTCTATTCTTACATTGAGACACATGAAAATTTGTTTAAAAAAATATTAATATTGGAACACTCATTTTAAAATTAATCTCAATAGATAAATTGGAGGAGGTCAAAATTAAAATACTATATCGACTTTGAGTAGATTTTATGACAGAACCCTAAAACTCATCAATGACGTTTGCTGTCATAAACTCAAACACAACATTAAAAAATCAAATTAAATCTTATTGTAAGCGGTCATAAGGTATTTTTTCCAAAACATTGGCCGACTTTATTATTTGACGCCTCATTAGAATATTATCTGAATTAAAGATGATACGAAATCGAATAATTTGAATGAATTACGTAAGTTATTAGTAGGCATCATGTGGAGGAGTCGTGAACTACTTAGGAATGTGGTTGTATTGGCAAAATCTCGTAAACAACTAGCTGCGCTCCGCGGGTTTGCCCGACATCGTACAAGATTAGTTAATTTTTAACCGCAAAAACGATAGGGTGTTATAAGTTTGACGTGTCCGTGTGTTTGTGTGGAGTGTTCTTAGCTATGTTTGATTAAAATTGGTGTCAGGTTTTTTTTTAAATTTTTAATTTATTCTAAATACTTAGCCTTTGTATTAATCCAGAGAATAAGTTGCATCTACACATGCAAATCCGTTCATCTGTTTTTGCGTGATTGAGTAACAAACACCCAAACAAATTTTCACATTTATGTACATTATTTTAAAAAGTAGGTATCTAGTATTATTGCTACAGATGTGTCCCACGGTTTACTTACGATCCCCATGTTTTGCCAATTTCGAAAAAAATAAATAAACTGTAGTTTTTAATAAATGATATGCCCATATGAACTGAAAAAACAAATAACAGCCAACTATGAGGTTCGAACTGGACAAAATGTATGACGCAACCTTAGTAGAAGATGTATCACGAACACTATACATACTAGTGTCACGAACACTAGTATAAAAAGTTGGCCTGTCACTTTTCGTTCATTAAAAGTATGGAACTCTCTCTACAGACATATAGGTGCAGTCTTTGAGTACTTATATGTCTATATAAGTCTATAGATGTCTATATAAGTACTCAAAGACTGCACCTATATCAGCCCCCATCTGGCAACGGCCTAAGCCGAGGTCCGTACCTTAGTGATGCCCTTGTGCTAGTCGCCCTTAGCTTTAAAAACAAACTCTAAAGGCCCTGCGCCCTCCGCGCTTGCCTTACATCCGGTACGCTTTAGAGGCCACAGTGGCTAACAGCATTAGTCATTCACAAAAGAAAAACCTATGTCAGTTCTCATGATGCTTGCATAGTATATCCTTGCCAATTTTTATCATGATGGAATCATCCCCTTTGTAGTGAAAGAGAACGAATAGAGTACAAAATTACTACCTCAAAATATCAACGTGAGTTTAATTAATAATCTAGAAATGAAAGAGACAAAGAATTTAATTTCACAAACAATGTAAGAAGAAAACAAAAGAATCCAAGTATTTAACGAGCTCAAACTTCGGTAGTCATCCAGTCTCGAATCTAGAGTAATTCAATCAGTTATAACAAATCACATTAATGGTTATATTCTTTTAAAATTAAACTAGTTTCATTAGATACCAATTAGAAACTAATTATGATGGGCTGGTCGCAATCACGTTAGAAAGCGATTATGATTGACTACCGACTTGCATTCAATTCCAAAAGTCATCAGCGAATGCTGCAGGCCATGACTCCCTGTTTTCAAATTAAAAATGAACATTAATTTAGTTTATTATTAATTTTGTCATAAAACATAAGCTTCCAAGATTTTAAATCTCGGAACATATCGAACTTTTTAAAAAGTTGGCCCAAATTAAGAAAAAAAAGCAAAAAAACTTTTTCTTTTTTACAAAACAGATTAAAAAATCTTGTTGCCAAGTGGTACCGAACGGCGCAAACAACGTACGAACCCAATCGAATTATATTACTCTGTGACATTTGGAAACGTGTTTTTTTTATTTTTGGCGTCTAGCCGACCTCTGTGCGCGGCCTCCGGACACGCAGCCGCAGGTAGAAAAGTGAGCGGGGTTTGGACGCGGTATTATTTAATGCTTTTTTCATTGATCGGTATGATCTTGGTCGCTTCCGATCTGATAAGTGATTATTGGGTATATTTCCGTTGCGTATGTAGGTACCGACAAGTACATATAAAGTCTATACTTAATACATATTTATTTTATCAGATGCATTAGTAATCTGCTGAGTGGTTCAAATGCTATTAAGAAATCTGAATCAATTTTTAAATATTTCACTCTAGTTAAACCAATAGTTATCTAATCATCGCTCACCTAAACAAATATTAGGGACTATAGTAAGTTAAATTTTATTTTTCACAAAAAGATATAAGTAGGTATTGTTTGATCACTAATTTCATACTCGATATCGATACCTTTACAAAGAATAAAAAGCTATAATGATAGCTTTTTATTACTGCCTCGGTGGCTCAGTTGGTAGTGAACCTGCCTTCTGAGCTTGGGGGCGTGGGTTCGATTCCCACCTAGGGCAAACATTTATGCGATGAACATTTGTGTTTGTTCTATGTCTGGGTGTTAATATGTATATAAGTAAGTATTTAAAAATATATAAGTATGTATATCAGTCTCTGGCAGCCATAGTACAAGCTTTGCTTAGTTTGGGGTCAGGCGACCGTGTGTGGAAGTGTCCCGAATTTATTATTATTATTATTATTATTATTTGTGGCCAAAACATGCCTCACTTTTTAGATATTGAAATGGTGTATCCATAATAGCATTTTACAAATCCTTGATATTCGACAAATCGTAGAGATTTGACTATTATTTATTTTGTAAGCTGGCGCTATAAATTACTACAAAGTGGATCCACGCTCCCAAGATTTACGCAAAAATAAAATTAAAAGAAATAACTTACATTTTATGTGAATGTTGTAATGTTTATTTTATGTAATGTTTATACATAATGCTTGTTAAAATAATAGGTAGGTATACATATTTATGACAATAGAGTCTAGAAATATGGTCGTTCATATGGCTTTAGAACTAATAAAATAACCAAATAAAGAATATAATGTTTTGGAATCCTTAAGTTAATAAAATATTACTGAATGTAAAAAAATGTGTGTTGAGAGTACCAAAATTGTCACACATTTGCACACATTATATTGTAGGTAATATAGGTTTTTTAATATAGAAAGAATGAAATTTCAACATCATCACAAACATCTCATCATGTTGAAGAAGGGTATAAATAAGTATTTCTATACCACGTCAATTCTAGTTAGGTTAGTTATGGCATTTGCTTCGTAGAAGATAAGTAGGTACATATACTTTGTGTAATCAAAGTATATGTACTTAATTATCTCCTGCGAAGCAAATGTACCTCCTATGTACTTTGTGTAATCAAAGTAAATGTATTTAATGGAAAACATGTTTGTAATTTATGTTCCTACAAGCTGCACCTCGTGGTTTTACCCGCGGCCCCACAGGAACGGTTATATTTTTTGGGATAAAAAGTACCGAATGTCCTTTTCTGTATCCCAGAAAACATGTTGGCAAAATTTCAAGACGATCGGTTGAGTAGTTGAGACGTAAAAGCGTTCCAAACAAACAAAAAATTTCACTTTCGCATTTATAATATTAGTTAGGATTAGGATACATTCCATTTCAAATACCTAATTAAAGAGGCTACTTGAGATATTCTCCGAGATCAGTTTGAGAGATGGCCAATTTCTCTCATGAACGTCCTAAGATTCAGGGTTATGCTTTCTCTTGAATGATTCACCATCCCAGCATCGGCGACATCACAAGATTTAGTTACAACACAATACTGGTACATAATGTACATGTACTTACTTATCGAAATAATAAAAAAATAATTCATATAATAAAATTTAATAAAGCACAGAAAGTAAGTGCTTACTTCCACATTTTACAAAAAGAAACTCCAACATAAGGTAAATAATAAAAAGAAAAAATACATAAACAAATAAATATTAATTACCTACCCCTAACTGTAACCGGCGCTAAGGTGTCCAAAACGCTGGCCGCATTGCCACGATTGATAGCAAAGCAATGGCGAACCTTGACACAAGGCATCAGTCGCAGTGGGAATCATCTGTCTTCTCCCTCAATAAACCCTTTTTTAATGGCTCAGTGGCTCAGTTATTAGTGAACCTGCCTTCTGAGCTTAGGGGCGTGAGTTCGATTCTCACCTAGGGCAAACGTTCATCATGTGATGAACATTTGTGTTTGTTCTATGTCTTGGTTTTAATAAATCTATTTAAGTAAATTTATATATGGATGTATATCAGTAGCTGGTAGTCAAAACACAAGCTTTGCTTAGTTTGGGGTCAGGTGACCGTAAAGTTCCGCATTTATTACTTTAAATTTGCGCCCTATCTCCAACACCAAACTCTTGGCTTCGGCACCCCTACAACTACTAATTAACTGTATGAAATTCATATTATTATAATTGTTGTAATTACAATAATATGAATTGTATTGTTTTTGTGTAAACTCTTCCTTTAGAAGTCGGGTGAAACTGAAAATCACTCGAAAGAATTCGTTTCAAATTACACAAAGAAAGTATATACACATTTTGAACAGGCAATTAAACCCAACCAAAACTACGTTACGTAACAATCTGCTAACATCTTCATAAATCATACAGATACCTCAGTCACCCTAACACACACACAAAACACACATTTCAACGCAACAATGACACACACATACGCATAATACACACATTTGACGTAATTACGAGATGCGTTAACACCTAGGTTATTCAACCTCGCTCGAAAGTATGGAGAGAAATGTAGAGAAATTCGCGTGATCGTCGTCACAATCATAAACCGTAACCGAGGCTTGACACGCTAATTTGTACCTAGTTCTTTGTTAAATAAGCGTCATAGTTGAAATTAATGTGCTCGGGATAGTGCGAAACTATTTTTATTAATGTAAATAGTAATTAATGGCAATTACGGCGTCCCTACGTCGGTCGGTAGGTATGATGATAGTAATGATGTCGAAATACGTAATTTATGCAGCGTTTAAAATACCTATTAGCAATGTTTATGTTGCTTGAATAAGTGACGGCAGCCTAGTTGGGAGAAGGCCCTCCTCTCAAGTCAAAGGGAGCGGGTTTGAACCCAGCCGAAGGCACTCACCAATTTGTTCATTGTGTGAACATATGTGCGTATTCATCTGCTACGTGACTTGAGCCCGGTGTATGGCGACAGGCTCGCCCCCTGTCATATTTGGGACTGAATATCGACCGGCGAAGTGTGGGCGTCGTATTACACCTCTGCCAACCCCTCAGGGGAAAGGCGTGACGATATGTATGTTGTTTGAGAAAACGTTGTTTAAGAAAATTATTTTGGAGCTGCTGTTACCTTACTAAATTACATCTCTACATAGATACTAGCTGTATTGTCCGCGGCTTTGCTTGCGTTTCATAACCTATGTATGTGACTCAGGAAAATTATGAAAGAACTTTTGAAATTGGACGAATACTTTTCGAGTTAATTCAGTAGTAGTATAAATAAGTTACGTAGTGTCAGTTTACAAACATTTCACAAAATCTTTCCGTTATATGATATTTTAGTGTAACAAAACAAAGTCGCTTTCCGTGTCTGTCTGTGTCTCTGTCTGTATATCCGCTAACTTCTTCTAAACCTTGCAATGATTTTGATACGGTTTTTACCATCAGGTGGAAAATTTTTCATGGAAGATACAATGCGAACTGAGAAGCCGAGGCGGGTCGCCAGGTATTCATATAAAGTTCGTATGAAATGGGCAGTCTGAATGAATCAACAGATAAGCGGTGCTCTCTCATCGGGAGCATTTGCTTGTAATGTAACAATCTAAGATCCGATTAGGAGAACTAAACTAAACTTTCTATACTTTCTTACTGAATGACGAACATTGTATCTGCATACACGCGAATGCCCCGGTATAGGAAGAAAACCTTTAAATTTGAGAAAATATTAAATTGTCAGCCTTGTAAAAATGATATAATGTCGAAGTTCTTTTACTATCATGAGATCAAGTACACGATAATTTTGTTCAAAACTGCTCTTAAAGTGATGACATCTATCACTTTTACCTTCCGCCCTACAATTTGTAACCTCTTAACCGACAAAAAACTACACAAAAGTGTCGTCTGTCACGACATGCTGCCATTCTTCGTCGTTTCCATCATGTTTCGGAATTTTCCCACTGGCGATGTTTCGCTCGTGAAGTTTTGAAACTTTCATCCTTTTGTGGAGTAAAATTCTTGAGTGAATGAAAGAAGCAAGTTAGTCTTAAATGGAATGTTCTAGAATGATAAGTTTTGTTGCAAGCTAGGACGATCTAAAAGCCTTAATTTGCTGACCGTCCTTCATATAAGAATATTTACTAACACATTTAAATAAAATTGTTTATCATCCAGTGATTGATCTCTTTACGATCCTTAGCTAGTCCAAATTTGTATGATCACACACAATCATAATTCATATTCCTAGTCTTATTTTTGCACTAGCTGTTTTGCCCGCGGCTTCACTCACGTTTTATAGCCTATGTCAATCAGCAATAATGTAACTTTCTAATGGTGAAAGAATTTTTGAAATCGGACCAGTAGTTTTTGAGTTAATTCGTTACAAACATATAAATCTTTGTTTTTATAATATTGGTAAGTGAAGATAGAAATTTTGCCAAAACAAATGTGTCAAAATGAATACTAACTTCACCTCTTATAGCCGCTCATCCCTACTTCATACTTAATATACATCTATATCACATATAGTAGGTACTTCCTCATCACATAACTAGGTAAGTATTGTTTGTTCCAACACACCTGATTGGTGCAACAGACCGTGACTCGGGTGAAAGGTCCCTTACATAACGGCTGAGATAATTTTGTGCAACTCTATCATGACTGCATTTGACTTATGACATTCTATATGATAAATGTGCATCATGACGAAATATTATATTATGATTTGACAATAAAAGTTTATATGATAAATTCGTTTCTTGGCTGTGTTGTTGTGATAAGTTATTGAAACAAACTTACCTCATCATTAAAGAACCCTAATACTTAACAAGTAACATTATAAAAGGAAAGCAAAAAACCGGGCGAAAATATTGTATTCTATGTCACTTCCACTATCAAGACGATTCAAATGACACCTCACATGTCGAAATCCATCAAGCTGTTTAGGCTGTAAGGCGTGCCAAAGAAATTTCATACATACATACATACTTACATACATCCACTCGAAAAACATAACCCTCCTTCTTGCTCAGTCAAGTAAAAAAAGAAGGCTCATCAAAAAGCGAGACCCTTTTGTCAGCTGAAGGCAGATGTGATATTTGTATTACAATCAAAATAACATGAAAGCAAGTTTGCATGTATTTCCTCGTCTTCAAGTCATTATTCCTCATGAATGTCTAAAGGTCGTGACCACCGCTTCCACATACTTACTCTCTCTCTAATAATCTCGCGCCAAAGTTTAATATCCTCCTCGTAACGTTTATTAAGCGCTCCGTGGATTGAGGAGGTCTCAAGAGTAAAAACACTTACTTAATTTAAATAGTTCCGATACAGGAACACAAAATAGTTTGTCCAACCTTTAGAAACACTTCATGCTGTCTTCGCACGAATTAAAAAAAGTGAAGCTAGTAAAAAAATATGAAGAAAAAGCCTTTCGGCGTCACACACATGCTATTAATAAACCATCACCAGCCGTCAGTGACGTAACGGACAAACCGACGGACACGCAGACACGGGTAATCCCTCACTGACAAATAGTTTCGAGTTCTGTCTACAGACGACCGATCATGGATTAATCATTCAAATGTGCCGTCAACTGCCGTCCACCTGCAAGCTCAGCGCCTAGTGGCTCTGTGAGCTGAAGAGCTCGCGGCCAGCGTCTGTCCGAAAAACGCAGCCTGTATAGGAATACAGGCTGCGTTTTTCAAACGATTCTCCTGAAATTTTGTAAGTGGGTTCGACAATTACATAGTTTTTTTTTGTCGAGTTCTTATAGAAAGACAGCCGGACAGAATTCGGACAGACGTCAGACTTACGGAAGCATATTTGCCGAAACAGAAGCATAAACGCTTTGCTCGCTAAAGCTCACTCGGTCGGAAAATAAACTTAAAACTTTGTGACATAAAACTTAGATCCTTAGATCGCCTGTTTTAAAGCGGGCCGCGCGCGGGCAGTCCGCCGCAACATTGCCGGCAGTTCCGCTCGGAGATTAAAAAAAAAGACTTTATGTCAAAAATTATAATGTTCATCTTTCATTTGCGAAGCTGTTGGACGCTGAGCTTGCAGGTAGACGGACACCCCACTCGATGAAGTTTCGGGCTTAAATTTGACTCGAGGTTCAAGAACCCTGTTGAGTTAAATTAAACAAATATTTGTGCTTTCAATGGCGGCGAAAGGAGAAATTATTAGGTAAATCAGCTATTAGCTCAGGTACTTGTCAGAAACCTTAGCACTAAAGGTGTGCACATATTAGGCAATTTTAATAGACTCAGCTACTGTTTTTAAGAATGTTCTTATAACATTCTTAAAAACTTGAATTTTTCGGGAATATTGACGTGTTTTATGTTGTACTATTTTTGGACTAAACTTTAAATATTAAATAAAATATTAATACCTTTAAAATGTTTGCCATCCTTTTCTTGCATATTGAAATAAATAGAAAGGTAAATAAATTTAGTCCTGTCAGATTAGTTGTGTTTAGAAAGTGGGGTGGCACCATTGGTCGTTTTTGCTTCTAATTTATGTTATTACAGCTCTGCAGTACTACAAATGAGTCATAAAATATACACAGTCTGTGTGTTTGTTGTTTGTAATAATTACGTTTTCTGTGTCGTACGTAATGGTACTTGCATTGCACATTCAACGTACGGATAATATTCTCACGTGTACCGTACTTATGATTCAATCAATATCCGGTTCAATATGGTCGCGCTTCCGTTATTGCAAGTACTGACATTTACTTCGAGTATGTTCGAATACTTATATACTTCGCTGAGATACCGGAAAAGGGATAGCATAGTATACAAAATATGGGATAAAAACTCTTTATGAAATGCGGTAAATCTGAAAATTAGCAGTAAACAACGTATGACGTAGTACTATGAGGGTTCCGTTTTTTTCCTTATGTGGTGCGGAACTCTAAAAATTAAGTGGCCTCATGACTTAAACAGTGCTAGGACTGCTAGGCACTAAGGTCGTGCTTTTTAATAACCAAACCCTCATTCTTTTTAAAGTTCTGATCTGCGCTCATTTCACGTACGTGGTGAGCACATAAACATACGTGTAAGCGGCCACCTTGCTTTAAAATAAATTTACCAGTAAATAGACGATTTGAGCCGCTGCACAATGCATATAAACCATAAGACATGAGCTGAAGCATAGTTACATTTTAATAGAAGCAATTTGTAAAACTTGTTTAATAATTTCACACAAAAGTAACTCCAACTTTCACGGCTCGATTGATCCAATGTATCAAAGTTATCAACATAATTATTGGAACGCATTCAACAACCAAAACAGAGCCTTATTTTTGTTGCTCTATGATGTAAATTCGATTAGTAATGTGTTATAATAAATCATATTATAGCTAGCGTGACGTCCGAGTGATGGGCAGCTAAGGAGTTGGCCCGTTATGCAACGGATCAAACGGCGAGAATATTTACATATTTTAGTTTGATGATTGATATCTATCAATATTTAATAAATGCTGAGCTAAATACAAAATAAAATGCGTGAATTGAATGTGAATAATAACTCTTCAATATCGTTGCAAATGTTGTATCTACAAAATTATGTAAATCGATAAAAATAACAACAACAAAATAATCGACTAAAGCTACGTTTTTGTATTTTATTTTGCAAAACTATATACTACAACTATAACTTTATAACTTACAAACCGTTATCAATTTTTTTGAGAAACTTAAATTGATATCGTAGAGTTTCAGAATTCATTTTAACTAATTATTTCATTAGGCTGTTTTATTTTGTTAGTTTGTAAAATAAATGAGTTATAAATAAGTGTTGTATTAAATGAGCAAACTGTAAGCTGTTAACTGTTTATCCCCTTATATATATTTTATAAGACAAAGCCTTATGGATCTCTCTCTCGCTTACACTGGAGCCGAATTTTACAACTCTCACAAAAAGTATTAACAACTAGTCAGTTTTAGATGATGCCTGATTACTGTTTTCGGATGCGAGATAAGCTGTTTATCTCAAATTGTCTGGTTTATAGGCGGCCCGCGTCGGTTCCTAAAGGAGAAAGTATAGGTAATCGGCGCTAGTATAAAAAAAACGGAGAAGAGCGTTTTAAATATCGACATCGGATGGTCCCGTAGAAAATTTGGTTAACATAATAGTTTGGCATTATTTCGCATTCCTAATTCTTCATTCAAAGGTCTCAAAGTAGGCATAGGCTTATGTGTTAAAGAGAGCAAAATCAGTCTATGAGTTGTAAACATAGTAGTTGAGATGAGAGATTACAGTTTTAAATACTAGTGCAAATTACTTGTACTATAATGTAATACTAGTTAGTCTCTCCTTAAGTAATAATTAGTAATCAGTAAGTACTAATTAGTAATACTTGGTCATTACCAAGTAAGAAAACAAAATAAAAATTTCATTTTTACCTTTAATATTTTTAGATCTATATTACAGATTCTTCATGTTGTCCACGAAACCCTAAAAGTATGATAATGCATCGTTGCATAATGATTTATGGGGAATTTATGGCTCGAAATACGCATGACTCATTATGAGTGATATGTTTCATATTAGTTTTTCTTATTGGCTTTCTTATATCATACTTAGGATCAATGTTCACCAAAATGACAATTCGATTACGTAAATTATTTAATGTACGCTTTTAAGGTCCTGAAAAGCAACGTTTTGTTATAAGTAAATTAAACCGCTGAGCTTTTACCCAATTTAGTGAATACTCATGTTTATAATAGTAAGATAGCTGTCCTATATTAAATCATTTGGTGTTGGATTAAATTTAACTAATAAAATGTTTTTGTTGCAGGTATGCATCTCAGTTTTAACAACGTGACGTCTTTATTTCTACGTATCTACTTTAAAAGTAATGTATTTAGAATATAAATATTTTAGATTATAATTATCCAGGGTGTTTGGTTAGATGATAGAATATATGCTTATAAGTAAGGTATTTGGCGAATAAGCCTACAAAATATGAAAAGTCATGGGACTTTGAGAGATTATTTAATTTTAACAGACATCTTTTTCGTCTTCAAAATGTTCAACACTCCAACAGGGAAACGGAAATGGGGCAAAGGTGCAGGTGCATTTGTTTCATTTTTTAACGAAATCATCGTCTTCATTGGCTATTCGGTGCAGTGGCGTGTCATTGAATACTAAACGTCGGCGTGTATGAAAGGGCTTTTCTAAGAACGGTGTGTTTGTCTGTCAGTGTCATATGTGACACTTGCATTGATCGAGCATTGTTTTATGGGGTTAACAGCATTGAAATGTGTTTGATTAGAATTCATATCGACAGTCGTTGATACCTAATTTTAGTAGAAATTTTTTGGTAATTATTTTTACTGTTGGTTCTGATTTGTAGTTCAGACGTTTCTTTTGTTTAAAAGTTATGTTAAGTTAATAGTAATTTATCGAAGTATGCAAAAAAAACTGCATCCATAAGGTATGTCGCGATATTGTCAAAAATAAGCACTTAGATCAATTTCCAGAGAAAGTAATAGTTTTCGTAATAACTTAGGATTAGTGTGTTGTGTGACGTAGCATCTGTGAGGCCGTGACGCGATAGGCATATTATTGCAGACGCGTCAGTGTGTGCCATCTGAATGTTAATCAGGGGAAATTTTGTAGGCGTATTATAACTGGCGCATGGCGGTCACAAGCAGGATGTAGAGTCTAGACTTATTAATTAAGAATATTATAATTATTGAGTGGGTCGAGCACAAAATGTCTTACAAAACCGATAACGAGGGAAACAAGATTCAAGGAACAAGTTATGTAGAAGAGATTGTGTTTACGTAAATCTAGTTTGAGCAAATGAGCACCCTGTGTTTAGAAGCAGTAATAATATTTGTAAAGCGGCAGGCTAAACTGAATAAATTTATACAATACGATGTAGACTGAGTACTAAGAGACTGAGAGACTGAGAGACCCTAGAATCAGACGATTTAGATCACCCATAGACTTTAAAGCAGCAGAAATGAAACCTCAACATAAAGTAGATTTGTATCTTTTACGTCAAAAGTCTTTTAAACTCAATTTTATTCGGCCGTTTATACAAGTTTTTCTATCAACTTTTCGCACTCGAGAAATGTAATGCCTGACGATCGAGTTATGAGTGTTGAGAAGATGTTTCTTTTTTTGGAACACCTTAGTTTACCAAGCCTAAGGCGTAAAGCCATGCTCCTCTGCATTACAGTATGTCTAGACGAACTAATTACTTACTTCATTCAATTTTTTTTTGTGGTTTACCTTTTCAAAGATGCTAACATCCAGCAGCGGAAAAAGAAAACTGTAAACTATATCATGATGAAAGAAATAAGTCGTGAAGCCTATAACACACAAATAGGTACTTACTAGTTTCGTCGCCAACTTTTAAGCCACGTGAGTTTATAAACACCGACCTTGACTATCCTTCCAAGGAATTCAAAATACGTAGCATGATGACATTATCGTTGGTAATAGCAATGAGAACTGGCGTGGAATGTATGTATGACTGTATGACACGCGTAGATGAGTAAAGCTTGAGAAAAATTATATAGGAGGCTAATTTTCCTATGACTCAGGAATAATTACTTGTAGCGAATAATATTAATTCAATTCGTCATAATTGTTCCCATGTTGAACGTAGTTCTGTCCCAATATTGTAACACACACTGAACTCAATCTTAGACTTTTCTCTTTTTATTAAACTGTTTTATTTAGTTTCACTCGTATGTTTGTTATATACCCGCGTTTATGTTTGTTTATTTCTTGTTATCTTCAAATCTTGCAACAGTGTTTCAACTACCTAAACCGACTTACTTGAAAATTTCCTTAAAGCACATATTTAGTTCCAGTGACAATACAACATTATGTATAAAATTAAAACCACTTGTCATAAAAGTGCTTTTAAGTGATGCTTTTATCAACATCAGTACAGTAAAAACTAACTTGGTACTAAACACACCAGATTCTCTACTACTATTTCTTGTAGAATAAGACAACGAGCAAACAGAGCAAGACAAGTTATTTAAAACTAGTACCTTGTTGTGTCCAAAAAAACAATTTTTTTTCCACCTTTGCGTGTTAAATCTCTCGATAGCATCAATCCAACCCCAATCAGAGGCAGATAAAGAACAATTAATTCAGCATCAGGATACAATAAATTTCTTTAAAGAGTCCTTACACAAAAACTTTAAAAGATCTAGTCACGAGATCGATTCTTTTACTATTAAAAATGCGTTTTACATTTCTTTGTGTAGGTGGAAATTCATTAGCATTGGCTCGAAACATACAGATACGATATTTGGTACAAAAAAATTAACGTGGAAAATAAAGAAACTAAACATTTTCATCTAAAAAATTCAGTTGTATTTAGAAAATGCGATCGTAATATGTTGATGGCACAGTAAATTGGGCTACATCCCGTTCGGTAAGTATCCCATTTCGTAAACTTTGTAATGAAAGGATTTGTATATCAACTGATTTTTATAAAATGTAAATAAGAGATTTACCAAATGGGATACTTAGTCTTACCAACGGGATGTAGCCGCAAAATGGTGACACGGCACCTAATTGTCTACACCTCTGCACCTGCATTGTGTTAAAGACTATTAACATCAGTTTGTTAACAATTGAGAACTTTATTCCAATGTCAATAAAGGTGCTTATAACAATAATACTATAATTTGACCTATGAAATCACATTACAGACATTGTTAGTTAAAAGGTCGAACATAGACAAGCTTTGCGATTGGCAAGCTCCAAAGGAACCGATTCCAAAGAACTTGCATAATTAAGGACAAACCATCGCTTGACATCGTGAGTGCACCTGCACTCGGATTATATAACAATTCTCACTCACACATACAACATGACTATACGAATGCCGAATATGGTGCGTCGAAAGCAAAAGCGTTAAATTTGCAATCAGTTTCAGTCAGGAAACGTCAGTTCGACAAAAATAATTCCTGTTTCTTTCAAATTCTTCGCGACGTTTAAAATCTGCATATATAACTCTACGAGTATATTGGATTGGTTATTGCACAATAATTGCACATAAAATATGAATATTAAGTAATTTAAGGGCGACGTAATTTCTCTGTGCAATAGGTACCTATCGTTAAAATCAATCTATTTCGAAAAAATACTTTTAAATAAAAAATTTAGTTTGTCATTTAGCTTTGGAAGAAGTTTTGTTACGTAAACAAAAACTGACATAAGTCTAGGAAGATTTTTTAGCTCAGACTGCACTTAGTACGAAAATCTACGAGCATAAGTACCTGCACACACGAATATAAACTCACGCACTCGCGTCTATCGAACGTTTCAGTAGGTTACCGTTACTTTACGCTCCCGGAATACGTAACGAGGTGGCTATCAATAGTTAGGTTGGATAACTGTATGTCGCTCGGAATTCGTTTTAACTGTGTAATTGCTTTGGAATAAATACACTACTTACATGTTAAGGGGACGAGTGAGCTGAGATTTGAAATGTTCAAATGTACTATAGCTACAACCACTTTTCAGTCTTACAGTCTCTTTACGATTTACCACCGAATACTAGTCTAGTCTATAAGTTTCGCAAAGGAAAAAAAAAGCAGTATACATTGTCGAAATTGTTACTTGAACTAATATCTAGTGTAATTCCGCTTTAACGTCGCATTAAGTACATCAAGGAATATGAGTTTTCTATTTTATTTTTAATTTAGAATTTGAAAAAATAATTAATGACATTTACTAGAAAACTTCATACAAATTGATATTTGAATCTAATTTAAACGTTATACAATTTGATATTTCAACAAACGAATTTAAAAGACCTAATTTAATGAAATCTACTTAAAACTGTATACAATTTGATATATGAAGCTAATTCAATAAGGACATTAACAGAAATAACTTTACGAAATTTACAACAAAATTTTATCGAAAAATTAATACAATTAAAAAATTATACAATAAAAAGCAATTAAAAATTAAATAAAAATAAAAAATCCCTATTCTTCGAGCACTTCGTCGACACGTGTTTCGCCTCTCCACGAGGCATCTTCAGGACGTGTTGACTCTCCGAGCGCGTGGCCGAGCGGTGGATTCTCGGCCACGCGCTCAGAGAGTCAGTGTCAAGTATTTCATTAAAAAAATGTTTTGCACCATAAGTAGAACATAAGTATTAAAATATAGTGTCAACAACGAGTTTACACTGTTCTACTTTAAAATGCGAGAGATAGATACTTTTTTAAAGCACATTATTCCACTGCAAGAATTAGGCACGCTAAAGATAGTTGAAGAATTGTTAGAAAACGTTAGTTTAGAAGCAACATAAGTTAACAATATTGTTTCTTTAACGAAGCAAAAATATGCGATTGTATTATAATCGAGGCAGACGGTATTGCAAGAGAGAGTAGCCCAATATTAGAAATGAACCACCAGCAGTAAAATAAGGACGGATTATTATGTTGCTGTTGATGTAAGAATTTACTATTAGGATCTTTGTTTGACTTAGAAGCATGTCCCTTCAATCTTGATACTTACGTCACGATTTTGCGTAGGATATGCTAAAGTGTAAGTAGACAAAGTTGCACTAGATTTTGTCAAGGCACACTCCCTTTTTAGTTGTGCAAGGTGGCAATATTGATAATAATCTGCCTTACTTTTAAGTACAAGTAGGTACTTAAACTATGCGTGTTGTAACTTTAGTTCAAGATAATATTATGTTTTGAAACTGTCTAAAGTAGATTTACGTCCTGACTTGTAAGTACCTAGTATTATATATATATGCGAAATTGTTTGTTCGTATAGCCCGAGTGGCTTACCTAACAGGGCTAGCATGGTGACAAATTTTCTTTTCACCGTTTTTATCTGCGCTTGGATGCGACAAAGCAATACCGAAAATTTGTCTCCACCCCGTGCTAGCCTGTTGGTGTCAGAATTTTCTATTACTCTACGGCATGATCCAAAAAAACAAGGTCTAGCATTTAGCAATCACGTATTGACCGCATCGTTGTCCGTCTCTTTCAAACTTGTTGTAAATTACTTATTTCGGTCTTGCTTAAACATCGATTGACGTCACTACGTGTTGCTGAATGCTATACCTGGCGGAGTATATTATTATACCATGCTCTACGGTACACATACTTGTAATCTGTATTTACAAAAGCTCTCCGAGAATGTTCAGAAGCATATAATATAATAATTGTGACGTCATTCTGTCTGTCGCTCAAATGTGAACTGTGAAAATGACAGTTCCCCTCCTAACATCCGAATACAAATAGATACAACTTACAAATTCTTAAGGAATTCAGTATGTCGACATTTCCGCTACGTTTCTCGTAGCTACTCGTACCTAGATCCGACGATTGTCCGTGAGGAGGAGTACTACCTTATCTCGTCCATTCTAGCGGCGTATTCTATTTAGCAGTCCAAGTATCAAGTACCAAAGTCGCCGCCGACTATCTCGGACACAATCGCCATAACTTCTATTGTGAGATTTTGAGTACATGTAGCGCTGGCGTTTCCTAGACAGAACCTGACAGACCGCTTTTAGCTACATTTCCTAGTTACCAATTAGGATTGTCTGGAGCTGTATTTCTGTGCATATGATTTTCTGCGACATTTCCTTTTGGGTCACAAGATCATCGTATTTAAAGGTTTACATAACTTAAGTTTACATTTGTACCTGGTGGCTACATTTTAATGCATAGGCAGCTGATTCGATTTAATTCAATTAAAAAAATGTATCAATAGGCTTGATAATTAAATTATAGCTTATATTTTTGTTATATGAGTCAGGATAGGTATCCTTTGTAACAAAAAACTTTAAAAAGATGTGAATTGCGACAAATTAGGCTTATTAAAGTGTTCTATTTCTTCTTCAGATTTTTCTCTATTTAGGTCGTGGTTTCTACAATACATTTAAATCCTAACCACTGACATTTTCGTAACCGGCCCGCAATAGTTTTAGCAAGTAAATCTAAGGTTGCAAACGACCGCAAATGGTTATTCCAAAACAATTTAATTAACACTGTTATTGCGACATGGTCCTTTGGTGGAGTTTCGAAAGTATCACTACAGAGTAAATAATGGTAAAGTTGGCTTTATAGTTACGCTGACAGCACGCGCGGGTTGTAACTTATAAGTGGACCATACGTAGGCCCAGATGTGTCCATTTAGGCTTGGAAAACATGCACATGTTGAGCCACTTCTGTAAGCTATTCATATATTGTAAACTACCATGTAAACAAATGCACTGGGGGGCTATTCCTGCGCGTGAGATGAGATGAAATTTTATCTTGATCACTCTCACACCTATGACGTTTTAAATGAGAGCAACAAGGACGAAAAAAGGTGAGATGAGAATCTCAAATCTCCGAATAGGGTCCCTGGTAGAGCCTGAAACGAGGTACGTTCACAAGCACCCAAAATAAGCATGGAGGCAGACAGTAAAAGTGCTTCAACATGCGCATGTTGCCTTCACCGTGTACACACACAACGCAGGTCAGAGGCGTGACAATATAAACCGGGAGTAAGGCAACGGTAACACGCGTGCGTCCGCACACGTCATATTTGTGCGCCTCTGGGCCAGTGCAGGGCCCGAGGCGCTTACCACAAGCGCGATTGTACCCAGCCTTACTGTACCACCCATACCACCATCTCCCCTGACGAACGCGCCACGCTACACTGAGATTTCAAAACACAATTAGATTCAAACGACTCCGCTAAGGCTACAAACCTGAAATTTTATGATAATTACTATGCAATGTTGTGTGTTCTAATTAATGCCAGTAGTCAATGTTATGTGAGAGTGAGTGGTGCTGTGTGAGTTTGTGGTGAATTTCGTGGTGAAAATGGATTCGCGGAGTCGTAAGCTGTTTCGGTTTAGTAAGAAGACGAGTTTGTCGCGGTCTGCGTCAGTGTCTACGCCGAGGTACGACTTTCTATTTTGACAGACTAAACAATTAATAATTATTGTCATCGACGCTTTAAATCTTTATTCTGCTAGCAGTTTTTCAGAATCCTCCCTTTTTAAGCACCGACGCAAAAACGACGTGTTTTTATAAGTTTGACGTGTGTGTGTGTGTGTGTGTGCGCGTGTGTGTGTGTGTGTGCGTGTGTGTGTGTGTTTGTGTGTGTTTGTGTCTTCGTAGCTCCCGAACGGAAGAACCGATTTTAATTTAGTTTAATTTGTTTGAATGGTGAATTATTCGGGAGTGTTCTTAGATATGTTAATACAAGGTAACGGCTGTTTTTTAAAAATCTTAAATTTATTTGGGATAAAAAAACAGTACTGTTTGCTTGCACACGGTGCGATTTGAGCTGGCGAAGGTCGGTCCCATGATGTTTCGTGGTTAGTTGGTGTTTCATTATTTTGCTTAATTTTTTTCAAGCCTGGAGAACAAACTCATAAATAAGGACAGAGACCGACAGACAGAACCACTTAGGCATTTACATCAGTAAGCAATAAGTTTACGATCACAAATCATTCAAAACTTCACTTTCTGTTTCGCCTTTTCCTTTTGCGTTGTCCTTATTGAATTAAACTAATTGAAAACGCTTTGTACATCGTAATGGTTATACGGTAGTTAATTGTACGATTACAGCTTAAAGCTGTTATTTACTCGTCTTTTTATTCAATTTATCGGTTACTTAATCCAATACAAGCGATGATAGCCTAGTTGGAGAAGGCCCGCCTCTCAAGCCAGAGGGAGTGAGTTCGAACCTAGCCAACGTCACGCACCAATTTATACATTTTGGGAAAATATTTATGTGCGTATTTTATGTCATCTGCTACATGACTGGAGCCCGGTGTATGGCGACAGATTCGCCCCCTGTCACATTTGGGACTGAATATCGTCCGGCGACGTGTGGATGTTGTATTACACCTCTGCCAGCCCCCTCGGGGGAAAGGCGTGACGATATGTATGTAAATGTTTTGTGCTAATCCAATTCTTGTTTATATTTCATTTTTATTGAACATTCGACTGTGGTGAATTTAACTAGCTTGGTTCCTAGCAGCTCCACTAGTTAGCAGCACTAGCTAGCACTACCAGCTAACTAGCATTTAGACTATTTCTGTGACCTAAATAATAGAAGCAGTGATTATGGTTCATTTTCATTTATTTGATTACTAGAAATTTATAGTTTAGGGAAATTTTGTTAACAGAAAGCAATTTTATTTGTAAAAATACATCCATAGTTTACGTTAGTTTTCCGCTGACCTACTTATCATTGTTCAACTATTTTACAGAGTCTTAAATTCGTCAGAAACTTATAGTTTGTCCTGCGATATCCTCTCGTAAATAAATAGCTATGATTATTTGTAGATTATATTTCCTTTCTATTAAAGAAGAAACTCGTTTTACAAAAATACTTTTAGACAAATTGCTTCTAATGTGAGCCAAGAGCCCTTTGCAAGTGACCTTGATTGAGAAACCATTTAATAGTTTAGTTAAAGTAATCCACTTTACTTGATGTGAAACAAATTGCCATATTTATTTTAATGGAACGTGATGAAATTAAAAGGCTTGTGTAGGTTTTTGATTTCCGCACATTTTAGACCTATATATGAAGGTTATTTTTGGTGCCTGATTTTTACCCGACTGCGCATCAAGGAGGGTTATGTTTTTCGAGTGTGTGTATGTACGTGTAGGTATGTATGTATGTATAAGGTTTTTTTGGTGAGATATCATTTTTTAATCATCTGATAGTAGAAGTGACATAGGTTACAACATTACAGTTATAATTAACCGGAGTGTCAGACTCCATTTTGCAGTTAGATTTTTTTGTTTACCTTTTAATGATGATACTTGTTTATTTATTGAGACGTTCCAAATTCCGTGAAATTCTGTTTCAAGATCCTACTAATTTTTAAAAATAAACAAATACTAAAAAAATAGGTTACTCATACTCACGCATTCCCAAAATAGGTTAACCTAACCTTATTAAACTTTTTGTACGGTTCACCACGAAAGTAGCTCTTTCAAATCTCAAGGTCCACATAAAGGCTAACAAATTAGTATTTAGAATCATAATAGAGGCATAAAGTTCTCACGGCCGTGTTGCCAACAAAAAATCTTACCGACTTTGTAAACTCCTTTTTAGGCAGAGGGCACATTAACTGTGCAACTAATTGTAGAACGCGATCTAGATTCCGCAGGTCATGTAGCGTTGCAGCACTATAGAGATTATCAGTAAGAACACTAAGAGCAGTTTGTAAACAGCCTTATTTGGCACTCGTGGAACATTAAGGATTCTGTTAGAAATGGGGCAAGGCCATACGGTAAAGGAAGTGGTCATAGAGAAGTTAGTAAGTCACCACACTAAAATATGAATGCAAAAGTTAGGATGTTTGCTACTGAGTCGCGCTAGAACGGCTAAACAGATCTGGATTAAATTTGGCACAGAGATAGATTATAGTCTGAAATAGAATATAGGCTACTATTTAACCGCGGGAGCGCAGCTATATTTCTAGTTAAGTGCTTGTATAATACTAGTACGTCGTTGTGGACTAGGGACTAGGTGAGTATTTAAATCTTATGCAACAACAAATCTACAAGATGCTCGCATTCTTAAATAATTATATCGTCGTTAAAATAACTAGAAAATGATTATTGAACTTCAATTAAAATGATTTACTATTAGATACAAAGATAAAGACGGGCACAGATAGACGTCTGACTGCTTTTTATGTAAGAAATGAGAACTTATAAAAGTAAACTAGCTACGGGGTTGTGTTAGTTTACTTAGGTGTTACCCGTGGTTTAAAAGTTGTCTATGTGCTATTCCGAACTATAATCTACTTACGTGCCAAATTTCATCCGGATCCGTTTAGCCGTTCTCTCGTGATTGATTTGTTTGAGTATCAAACATCCATCCATACATCCTTTATAATATTAGTGTGATAAAACTACCTCTGGTTTTTTTATTATACTTTTGCGTTCCTCTTTTGTTTGTTTTGTTTATTTGCATGAGAATTTATACAATACCCACTTTGAAATTATTAGGTTTAATAGCATTCGTAGGTTCACCCACTGCTTTACACTTGTACGTTATCAATGTAGAACGTCAGCCTTATAAAGCTCAGTCAGAGGAAATGTGTGTGAATTCCATAGGTTTGTAGGGTTGGAAAAAGGGCCGATTTCCACGGAGCTGCAAGTGAGTCAGGTGTCTAGTGTGAGTACTAGACATGCTGTCTATTGATCCAGAAATTTGTTACACGAGGTCATTGCGTCTGAGCTTGGCTGAGGAGCATGGGGTTAAATTAATTTGTTATAAGACCGCCCATTGCGCCTATATTTTTGAATGTTTAGTTTAGATTTATTTTGTATTTGGTGTCAATAAAGAGTTTTTGTATTGTAAAAGATAGGTGTCTGATGTATTATGTGTCGTTAAGTTATTGATGGGTCTATTCTATTATGGATGGATTTTAGTTTGTAGAATTAATTTTGAAGCACAAATTGCCATCCAGTAAACCATACTTGGAACAAGTAGCTTGCTTGCTTATTGCTTTATTGCTTACATATAATTACACAAGCGATGGCAGCCTAGTTGGGAGAAGGCCCGCCTCTCAAGCTAGGCGAAGCGGGTTCGAACCCAGCCGACGGCTCACACCAATTTGTTCATTGTGTGAGCATCTGCTGTCATCTGCTATATGACTGGAGCCCGGTGTATGGCGACAGGCTCGCCCCCTGTCACATTTGGGACTGAATATCGTCCGGAGAAATGTGGGTGTTGTATTACACCTCTACCAGCCCCGTCGGGGGAAAGGCGTGCGTTATGAGTTCAAATAATCCAAACCTACATAACCGGGTTATACTACCACCCAGTTATTTTGCTAACTTTAGTCCGCAAACCACAGAATCCGATTTGATGGCAATGATAAGCGACCTCGCGTACTTTACGAGATGAGATCGACTAACGGTTGCAGCTCATTTTACTACTTGGCCCATGACGTTAGTAAAATATTAACAAGTTTATACTAAACTACTATAAGTAACATAAGCAGTACGAGTCAAAGTCAAAGTCAAAATGTTTTTTTTTTCTCATTGGATATCAAAGGAACACTTATAAGTGTCGAAATGTTGTACTAGATTTGAAATTTACTACTTGCTCTGTTAGCAGTAGATCTCGCGGCCGTCGTCTGTCTTGCTTTACAGGTCACATTCCTCAACCGATTCTCGTGAAATTTTGTGAGCAGGTTCGGATTATACAGAATTTATATTTTCAGAATCGATTAAGAAATGGGACCTGTAGAGAAAGACAGAGATTCGGACAGAATTCGGACACACGAAAGCTTTTTTTCGAAGCTAAAGCATCTGTAGACGCTTTGCTTGCTAACGCTCGTGCGGTCGATTAAGACATTGTACAAAATGCTGCAAACATTTTATGTATACTTTACAAAAAAAAAAGAGTTACCGATTCAAATAAGCGAAAATATCTTCCTTGGCATCAAACAGCAGATCCATCGCAGATCTATCTCAATTACAGGGTGTTACAAAAACCCTGTTGTATACGCGAAGTGCGCATCCAGTATCGACTGGGGGATGCAATTATGCTAGTTTATATTAAATATTGACTAAAAATTTTTGAACACACATCGCATTCCGCCCTCTTGAAAGCGTGAACGCAGCCACTAATCGCGTCAGTTTTATTTGTTAACTATTCGCGTCATGCCGCTATTTTCTAAGAATAAAAGTCGCTAACATATGATACAGATTTGTTAAAATTTTTGTAAAATTACCTTTTTTTCTTGCGTTCTTAATCCGGTCATAGCCCTTGCTTTTTTTAACTTTATTTTTGGGTATTTTTGTATGAATACTCATAAGTGTGTACATGCCTATCAATTATGCAAAAGAGTTTTTGTAACATGCTGTATAATGAAAAACAATAGATAAGAATAGAGGAGAGTAACTGTAATTCAACTTCTTTTTCTTTTCTTTTTTTAAGATAATAGTAGCAGTCTGTGCTTGATTTTCAATTTTGTCCGAATCTGAGATCTGAAAAAAGACTCGACCGTTACAACTTATAACGAATTCATCAGGAAGTCCGTGCAACATGAATCAGCATCATGCAGTCTGGCAGTAGATAATTAAACCGCTATTAGTAAATGAACAAAGCGTACAAATTCCCACTAGTTTTTGTGAGATGCAAATAGACTTTACCAAGAACTTTGACCTGTTTCCTGTATAATTCGATAGATTTGAAAAATGACCCTATGTGCCGAAGTCATGTCTTGAGTCATATTTTTCAGTGCAATAGTAATCATATTTTTTTAATTCTATCATATCAAAAGTCAATCTCAATCAATCAAAACTAGCTACTTACTAAAGTTTTTTTACGAAACCATCAGTCTATACTCTATATTTATAATGAAACCATTGACTCTTTCTAATGGGTCTTTTTTAAAATGACCTCTTATCACGATCTTTCGCTTGCTCAAGTCTTCATGCCACCACCCATTATTCTAGATCATCTCTAGACGTGGACAAAACTTCATATAATTATGGTACCTAATAATTAGGTAGAAAATAGTCTGTTTCTCAATTCTAAAAACAACTAAGTGCTTATCTTAAATAAATAAAAATATTTAAGTTAGTTTTTGTAAGTAACAAATCAGATCTTCAAACTAACCACTCGCTTGATACGTCTCAGATAAAGTAGGATAATATATACTTATAAAAACTTGAATAACAAAAATCATAATCTGGACTAGAAAGCAAAGAAAGCCCATTCAAGACCTGCTTCAAAGAAGAATGTTAATAAGACGAGACCGGTCCTTATCTGCTGAACTTTAGCTCTACGTCCCATATCAGGATTCCTTAGGCATTATAGATAGCCCACTAAGTTTAGTAAATACTGGAGTGTGCTCTGTACCGTTAGGATATACGAGTACCTACGTGCCATGTTTTTATTTACGGCCTTGTTACGGGCTCTGCAAGTGAAAAACGAGAAGCGTTGAGATTTCGAGATTAGGAACGTAGGTGCTTGGGAACTTGGGATTTATTTTAAAAAGGATTAGGTGATAATTCTCACACTAAGCTTCTTATACTTATTTGAAAACGTGGCTTTAAGAACAATCTCAGCTTTACTTGCTGCTTCAGCGAATGTGCCTCTTTTCGTTTTCACGAATCTGCCGTGTGCTCTAATTGGCCAAATTCTCGCATCTTCGTGTAGCAGGTGGAAATATAACTTTTATTAAAAATTGTTTGATCTATTTCCTTCACATTTGATCATGGAGTTAAATGTAATAGTGTAGGATAGGTAGTAATGTGTGGTATAATTTTATATGGCTCTTTCTACTTAGACCACAATGGAACATAAAGATGACCATAGTGTGGTTTATGCGCGCCGCGTCTAGACGTTTTGGACACTCTGTCTCAGATAACTATCTACCAAAAACGACACAGCATACTGCATCCTAACACAATAGGAACAAGATACTTAATGCTAAAGCAGGGCAAGTGATAAAGATGTAACATGTTTAGTTTGTACCGGTTTATACGGTTTTTTACGGAGATTCCCTTGTTGGTTTTATTCATAAGATTATGACAAAGATGTGCTAAGGACATCTGATATTGAAATAAAAAAAGTTTCACAGTGCCAAATGAGACACATTGTTGCTCGTTTCAAGAGATAGTTGAAATTGAAAAGATGCGCCCCATGCTTTCTCCTACACTCTTGAATTATCCCTAATTGTGCGTGTGTATTGTGCAATGGCTATTAACACTTAGTAAATTTACAATACAATACAATACAAAAACTCTTTATTGACACCAAATACAAATAAATCTAAACTAAACACTCAAAAATAAAGGCGCAATGGGCGGTCTTATTACTTAAGAGCGATCTCTTCCAGACAACCTTTGGATGGAATAAAAACATTCAATTTGTTTACATCACAATAGTAGAACTTTGCATATTTGCACTTGCATGCAAAACAAGAAGAGAAAAGGTCGGCTCAGATTAAACTATCCATAATAGTAAGGGTTATTACTATCAGGGGTATTTAATTTCTTAAACAATAAGCAAACAAGTGCGAGTACAACATTATTCTAATGACCAATTAGTTTAAAAGGCAAGGCTCGTTTGTTTCAAATTAAAGGTAAAATTAATATCCGTTGCGCGTACGTCTTGCACAATGTAAAAGTTATGTGTATAATAATAGTTTTGCTTACACTATTAAGCCCTCCTACACTGCACGTAATGACCTTTAATTTAAGTAATAACAGCTTAGAATAACAGTGTAGGTTTCTCTTCAAGACCCTCCGATACGCGGTCTTAGTTAAATTTAACTTTTCGAGGTGATTGTCCGCTTTATTGTTATTAAAAAAAAGTTAAATGGTTTATTTTTGATGGCTTTTCGTCTAGAATTCAATTTATTTGATCGTCATGACATGGGATGCAGCAGATCCATTTTCGTGTAATGATTTTCAATGACTTTTGTGGAGCTATCCAAACGATTTTCTCATAAGATTTTAAAGATTTAAACACTCCAAGAATTGAATTTTACTGCCCTATGAGTGGTTTTATTATGATTTCTGATAAACTAAATAAAACTTGGTATTCTATTTAGGGCTTTTTAATGTTCATTTTGTCAAATTCTCATAGATAAAATCTCCATTCCAGAATGGAAACTACGGAATTATACAATTACAAGTTTCACGATCTTTTGAAGTGTGATGAAAGTTTGAAATCACACTAAAGAAAAAATCCTTGCCTTACTATCTATAAACATTCAGAAATCTTTATTTTTTTTTCTAACACCAAAGTTGTGAGAGCTGATAAAAAAATAGAGTAAGTATAACGCGAAAACCTTAATCGAAAAAGACAACACTGTTTAACCCTTCCGAGGCTATACAACGTTTAGTAAGAGTGTAAAGCTTTAAATCTGGACCTTCTCCACACATTTTTTTTTCACAGATACTACAGAGTAATCCTTCTTCTTCTTCTTCCTACTCCTATTCCACTCATGTGGGGTCGGTCGTACGAACGTTAAAGTGTCTCAATTTTTAAATTAAGTTCACTTACTTACATCATACTTACTGTAAAATATTTGGCTTAGGTTATAATACAATAAATAATTAGAAAAAGAAAATCTTATACTTAGAATAAACATACTTATGCAAATGTTAACTTAAAAGCTCTCATCCTCCTCCTCAAGTCGCATTCCTCATGTCTGAGGGTCGTCACCACCACCTCCAATTACTCTCTCTGTTACGATCTTCCGCCAAAGTTTTCTGTCTTCCGCAACATGTAGCGCTTCGTACATTGAAGTGTCCAGAGCGGTGCGAATCTGGTCGGACCAACGTATCGGGCTGCGGCTCATAGATAAACATAAATACGTTAACAGATTGCCTCTTTCGTGTTAACGCAAAGCAGAAAGACAATTTCTTGCGCGTGTTTACATACGGGCGAATCGCTTTCACTAACCGCGGTCTGTGTCAAGAACAATTCAAACAAACGCATTCATATAGCTCTATGTAAATAATATTTAGTAGTCTGTAGTGTAGTTCTGTGGTAAACCACTGCATGCCAGGAGCATCATATGCTCAAATTGAAAAGAAAATATTAAGCTGTAAAATAGATAGTAGTACAATTGTTGTGGTTTACCTGGGGCAAAGTTTAGGTACAGACAGGAAAGAAGTGATTGCAAGAATAACTTGTCTGTTGAAATTAAATGCATTCAAAGTAATGTTATGTGCATTTCCATACTCAGACTCTTTGACTAGAAGTCAAAATAACCACATCCATTCTTTGAATGCATTAATGTTTAACATAGTTTCCCGTCATAGTGATAAGCTGCTATTTTTTGATAGTAATCAATTTATTTATAATTTTAAGTTAACACAGGACAGCATGTATTGTCCTAAGAAATGCAGACACTTGATTGCTACATTGTTAGCCTACAATATTGATTCAGTTATAGGAAATATAACGAAGTACAAAGATAAGGTCACAGTTTTTAGTAAATGTACTAATAACATAACTGTGACCAATAGTTTAAACTTTTAAGTGAGACAACAGAGAAGTGTGTGGACATTTCACTTTTTTATCAAAACATAAACCGCTTCTCTGGCAAAATTTTAGAAATAGAACTTTTATTAGATAAGTATAATTTTGATATTTTATGTTTCACTGAAACTTGGTTAAAATCAAATAAAATGCTATTTAATGTTACAAATTTTCAGGTGGCCAGTGCGTTTAACAGAGTATCCGCTGAAGGAGGAGGCTGTATTATTCTTTTTAAAAATAACATGAAATATAAGGAACGCTCTGACATAAGGGGCTATTCTGTTGAACGTGTCTGTGAAATTGCTTGTGCGGAAATGGACAGGCACATAATATTATGTGTTTATCGACCACCAGCATCTAACTTCAATCATTTTATGTCAACAATGGAGTGCGTACTAAAGAAACTTTCTAAATCAAATAGATCTATTTTGGTTTGCGGAGACTTCAATATAGATATTTTAGTCAATTCTACGGATAAAATTAATCTAATTTCTTTATTTAAAGCATTTAATTTAAACTATCTTTTCTGCGAGCCAACTAGAGTAACGGAGACCTCATCTACTTGCATAGACAATATTTTCTCAAGTTGTAAAACAAAAGATTTATCACTTTTTAACGGAGTCAGGTCAGATCACAAGGGCCTTGCAATTAAATTTGAAATTGATAAAATAAAGAAACCATCTTTAGTTGAGTGTAGACCATTAACGAAAGGTAGGTTAAAACGACTAAATAATTGCATAGAGTCGAAACTTATTTTAACTGATTTTTCTGTCAATAACCCTAATGACAGTTATGAAAAATTATTTAAAATAGTTAGCAATGAATTTAATGAAATTTGTCCAAAGAAGAAGATTCAATTCAACCAAAAAATACAGTTTAGTGACTGGGCGACCAGAGGTATACGAAAAAGTAGAGATGTTATGTATGATTTATATAACAAGAAATCTCTGACATCTAGTAAGGATTTTCATGACTATGTTAGAAAATACTCGAAAACTTTTAAGTCGGTTTGCATTCGCGCTAAAGCTTTGTTTATAAAAGATAAAATTCAAAAATCCGATAATAAAATAAAAGCTGTCTGGAAGACCATCAACACAGAGACGGGAAAAAGTAAGTCGAGGGATTCAGAATTTACGCTGGTAGTTGAGAATCAGCCGGTTTCTGATGCAAAATCGGTAGCCAACTCTTTTGAACATTTCTTCTCTAGCATACCCTTTGATGCCACCAAAACGCTTAACTCGTCTCCAGATGATGCAGGTGCTTTTCTAAAAGAACACTTCTCGCGGGATATACCAGACTTTCGGTTCAGATACACTTCCATCTCTGAAATTATCAAAACTTTCAAAAGCTTAAGAGTTAAATCTAGTGAAGATTTATGGGGATTATCAGTAAAAGTGTTAGAGTCTTTAATAGAAACTATTGCACCACACCTCATGGTCATATTTAACATGTGTATTGACAGAGGCACATTTCCCGATTTAATGAAAAACAGCAAAATTACCCCTATCTTCAAATCGGGTAGTAAGTCAGATCCCTCGAATTACAGACCCATCTCTGTGCTTCCGGCTTTGAGTAAAATATTTGAAAAGATTATACTTAATCAACTGTTGTGTCACTTTAACATACACAGTATATTAAACGAAAATCAGTTCGGTTTCACGAAAAGTAGATCAACAACAGATGCGGGAGTTCGATTAGTTACGCATGTGATGGAAGCTTGGGAGAGTTCACAGGATGCCATCGGTGTCTTTTGTGATCTTTCCAAAGCGTTTGATTGTGTAGAACACCGCACCTTGATCCGTAAATTACACCACTACGGAATTCGTGGAATCGCTCTAGATCTTGTCGAGTCATATTTAACTGATAGACAACAAAAAGTGGGAATTAATGGCGTCACATCTTCCGGATCTTTAGTTACAATGGGAGTACCACAAGGTTCTATCTTAGGCCCGTTCTTATTTTTGGCGTATATAAATGATTTGCCGTATATGGTTAAGGACCTTACAGACATAGTTCTATTTGCTGATGATACATCTCTTATTTTTAGAACAGATAGGAAAGATAGTGAACTTGTGCATGTGAACAACGTACTGACTATTATTTCGAGATGGTTCGCTGCGAACAATTTGTTACTAAATGCAAAAAAAACTAAGTGTTTAAAGTTTTCCATGCCTAATGTTAGATATATAGAACCAAACGTAATGCTTGAGGGCGATAAACTTAACATAGACAAGGCGACGGTGTTCCTGGGTATAAGCATTGATTCCAAACTGCAATGGGGTCCACATATTAGTGCTCTGTCTGGGAGACTTAGTTCTGCTGCTTATGCGGTTCGCAAGATTAGGCAACTGACGGATATAGCTACAGCTCGGATGGTTTACTTTGCTTACTTCCACAGCATAATGTCATATGGCATTTTGCTGTGGGGATCAGCTGCTGAAGTGGAGGCCATTTTTATTTTGCAAAAGCGAGCGGTCCGCGCTATCTACGGAATGGGTCCCCGTGAATCATTGAGAGATTTATTTAAAGAAATAAATATTTTAACTTTACCTTCTTTATATATCTTTGAAAATATTATGCACGTTCGCAAAAATCTACATAAATTTAAATTGAACAGTGACTATCACAATTATAACACTAGAAATAAGGATAGGATAGCTGTACAGAGATTTAGACTGACTAAGTCAAGAAAGTCATTTTTAGGCAACTGCGTTAGTTTTTACAATAAAATCCCGAAAAATATAACAGGGCTCACCGAGGGAAAATTCAAATCACATGTAAAAACTACATTAATGAAAAGAGGATATTATAAGGTTAAGAATTATTTAGAAGATAAAGATGTCTGGAGCCTTCCACTTCCGCCAAGTAGCCACTAATATTTATAGATATTACCTAGTTGTAAGCCAAAATTTGTGAGACTAATTTATTTATTATTTGAAAAAATAATGCCCCTCAGTTTCTTGCCTGTTCTTCTGAGTAGAGGCTTTTTATCCGAACAAGGCGGTCGAGTCTATTTAAATAACTTTGACGTTCATAAGTGTATCTTTGATACCTAAATTGAATAAAAACATTTTGACTTGACTTTGACTTTGACTTAGTAGCCTTACATCCGCATTACGCATATAATGGGTGGATTATGGGTGCAAGAGCGAGAATACATTGAGAGCCATATGTCTTTAATAGAAGTCCGTACAATTATTCATAGTAGGTAAGAATACCTACTTATAACTTGGCTATGTAGTATTAAAAAAAGCAGTATGTCAAGAGAAATTCGATTAAAAGGCATTCTACTAGTGTGTTTCTTTAGAGTAAATCTTCTTTAGTGAATTTTATTTTTAAATTATTTAATTATTTTGATTTACTTCACTACTCAGCAGCATAATAAAAAATTATGCTCGAAATATTTCACATATTTGTGTTTTAAAATTATTAATTAGTGATAAATACATTCGTATGTTATACGAGTATCATTACTTTTAAAGTTTATAGAAACATTCTTTATATCACATTAGTACGCACTAGGTGCTTGTCATGTGTAATAAATATTTAACGACACTTACGCCCTACTTTATCACTCTTATTTAAAGATTAAAAATTAAAAACCTAGAGATCAATCAGTCGGCAACAGTAGGCAATAATCTACAGCCACCGGGCACTGACAGGGTTGCCTCACGAATGAAAGTGAACTAACCTTACGGCCGTCAGATACGATCGTAACCAAGTTGTGATCGATAAATCAATAATGGCACGCTTATGGCATAATATTGCATTTCTTATCGACAAACTGGGTTATGTAGCAATGGATTCAATATAGATTTAATGCTAAACTGATTTGATATTTGCTTAAATTATTGCTTTTTTTGCTTAATAATTTGCTTATTAGATAAAAATCAGAAAGATACGAAGCTTGATCAACTAAATTGCAAATTCCATCAAATCGATACCCAATTTGGTGCCTATGATTTCAATGTAGATTGATTATTTTGACATTTACTCGCGAACAATGCAGTTGCCGCTAAATTCACAAAGCGTAACTGACAGGTAGATTTGATTCAACCAACAAACAAACTTAGTGGGCAGGGCTACCGCGTAGGTGTAGGCACTATTGTTTCCACTGTCACTTCTGTCGATGCCTATTCTATTGATTGAAACCCGAGATCAGGCTCAATTCTCACTCATGCGATATAAATAAATATAAATAAATTCGGGACACTTCCACACACGGTCGCCTGACCCCAAACTAAGCAAAGCTTGTACTATGGCTGCCAGGGACTGATATACATACTTAAATATTTTTATACATACTAAAATACAAATTAACACCCAGACATAGAACAAACACAAATGTTCATCACAAAAATGTTTGCCCTAGGTGGGAATCGAACCCACGCCCCCAAGCTCAGAAGGTAGGTTCACTATCAACTGAGCCACCGAGGACTCCTTCACTCTAATGTATTTTCTAACGAGCGAGACAGTGACCGAGATAAAACCGATCGCGTCAGAATTGGGATCCTGTTGAATTGATTATTGTAATTTAAACAGTATTGTAAGTTTTGCACCAAGTGAGCGGTGTCATAACAATTATACACCTACTTATCAGAGAGATTTTATTAACAGATACATTACATTGGTGCTCTACTTCGGCTTCTTGGCAAACTGTGTTACTAAGTGTTCTGGTTTTAAGATATTTCGTATCATGTTTCAAGATAAAATGAGATTCAGAAAGTCAATGCGAATATAAAACCAAAAAATAGATTGAGATGTAATTTGACGCTGGAAATACATTTAATTTGTAAAATCGAGTACACAGGCTTTCTAGTCCAAAAAAATGCAGGTCATCTTTAAAACGCGAGAAAATTCAATCCTAACTAATATTATAAAAGTGAATTTGTTCTTTTTTTGTTTGTATGTTACGTTTTCATGCCCGATTTTTACTCAAGCGATGATCATGAAGTTTTACAAACACGTTGTCAGGGGTACAGAAAAGTAATTAGAGATAGATTACTTTTTACCGCAAAATACTTGACGGTATCTGTGGAATCGCGGGCGAAACCGCGGGGCGCAGTTAGTTCGTAATATTTATAAATGGGTTCGTGAAGATAAAATATCGAACTTGGCCTCAGAAGTAAATCATTTTTGGGTCGTAGTAAGTATTTAATGGATTTTTTCAGGCATTAAGTTCATTCACAAGACGCCGACACACATTCGAGGACGATTGCGAAACCAGGCTTACAAATATCTATATACCTTCAGCCAAAATAGAACGCATCAAATCGTTAAAAGACCACTTCTTAAAACCTTGTTTCGTCATGAAATACCATCTCAAACGAGAGATTGTATTTTCTATTCTGCTCACTAATAAATAAGGTACAATTTTTGTCGGTATGCTGTCTGTTTTCAGTACAAAAACACACAATTAGGATAGTAGGCACGTTGCCATTTGACTTGGAAAGCAGTGTGAAGAATGCCATGGTTAGTAGTTAGTTTAGTTTTGACTAAATTTTTAACAGTTTCGTAACACATATTTTGGTTAGGTTAAGTCTTTTTTGTACTAACGATAAACTTCCTTACTAATAAACGCTGTATAGCCTCGGAACAGTCTTTTTTCTTTCTTTTAAATTTTAAGTCGATCGAAAAAGGACGGATATGTAAATATGTATTAATTTGACACGTCTTACGGCTGTTAATGGATGGACGTAATATTTAAGACCATATACCACTAATATGCAAATAAAGATTTTGACTTTGACTTTGAACGACAAAATACTGTATAACTATTTCGAGGAACTACACAACGTAGTATTAAATAAGGAGTATTTATAATCAAAAGTTTAACTGATTAAAGAGGTAAGTACAATGTCTATGATAATGATCAGTCAACTACATTCGGAGAGATTTCACTTAAAATTAACTTTTTCTAGCCAAAATGGCTAAGAACGTATGGAGCTTCTAATTTTCCCAGGATTTTGTAATTGAAACATTTTATCAGATTTTCAAAGGTAGCATGAATACTAAACACTACATTATGCTATTAGATTTTGTTAATACTAAATACCTACCAGGTGTTCTTCAGAATTCTTCTTACTCACTTCCAGAATGAAAATACATATGTATTAAACTATTATTAATTATTATTATTAAGCATACTATGAGTAGGTACTATAGTAGGTCGGTAATTACAAACTTTACTTTTGTAATAACTTTTAATGGACACATTTATGTGTTACTTTTACAAAGTTCAATTATGACTTAATCCTTGTAAGTTACTTAACCAAATAAGTATGTATTGACCTAAATTTCGGTTTATGAAGATTTACTACAAACCATTAAAACTTTCTCTATTTACAATTAAGAACTTGCTCTTTAATACTGATAACTCTATTCGGTAAAGCAGTTGCTTTAGGCGACAAAGATTACTATAACATATTCTGTGGCTAACAAACAATCTATCTGGACATGCTTTCTATAATACACTCATCTCAAAATTAAATAGAAATTCGAACTCCGCCTTCGGCTTCGGGCTCAAAACGATAATTACGACGCGCTTAACGAATACAAACACTTTTGTAATGATGTAAGAAAACTTAAAGACAATAGAAAACATTCACACATCTCCTTCATTTCGTTTCCAACAACGCAGACAGCAACATACATTTTCTTGTTTAAAAACAATAAAAAGTCAAAAAGATATTTTAAAACTTCCTAACTAAATGCTAAAGAAGGAGGTCAAAATTAAATTCTAGTAAATTTTGAATTGTTTTAATAGGAGTTGTATTTTAACTACATATACATAACAATCAACTTAAAACAAAACTATATAACAATACAAATAAAAAAAATACAAATAAATTAAAAGTTAAAATACGAATCGCCAAATTGGTGGGCGTTATGGGTTTGACACAAGAAATTTGAATTTGTGTATGAAAATCCTGTAACCAAATTAAAAGACAGTAGAGCTGAGATACAGTGCTTTCTCTGAAATCTGCCAAACTAATTTTACATTCAGCATGAACAATAACTGTACCCGCTCTACCCTTCCTAAGGTCTATAATAATCCACGTGCTGCCTAACGCGCCGTAGTAATTGCTCCGGGAATGCCTTCACGTTATTAAAGAGAAAAAAATAGAACCTGTTACGCTATGCGCTCCCGTAATGATAGCAACGGGATCAGTAGTGATGTTACACGTCGCCTATGACGGGGTTCTATCGATAGTTTGCGAAAGGAATATTTTTTGAACTGATTTTACGATAACTCTACTATTATTTAACGATAACGATGATTTTATAAAAAAAAACATATTAAAAACGTGGTTTATGTCTGTTTTATTTTACTTTAAAAAGGACTAACTTTCTACATGTAAAATGATTGGTTGTTCTGATTAACCGAACACAGGTGTTTGATGACAAACAAATGAAAACAACATCAGTTTGATATAGTGTGATATTATAACTTAATGAAATTCGCAAAATCCGAAAGCAAAGTGTTTAAAGTAATTCTTGAGCATTACCGTTCAAAGCTATAATAATCTGAGTGTGGAAACGACGGAAACCGAGTTACAGCAAGAACATTGCAATATCTTAATTTATGCACAGCCTTGCCCAACAGTTTGAACGCTGTTATATTCGATTATTTAATTGCATATTCCATAATTATTGACTTTTGCCAATCTTATGTGATTTAATTTACTTGGTTGAAAGTGATAACGATGTTTTTAAAACTTTATGGCAATGGTTTTTATTGAATGTAATAAATTGATTTTAAAGTTATGCACAATAAAATTTAAATTCGATTTATAGCACTTTCTAATCTTAATCCAATGTAACTACGAGCAGTATAATCTATAATTGTATTTGAGGTATAACTTCTCTTCTACTCCCTAATTACAGAGACTATTGACTTGTAGAACTGTTTCTCTGGTGGGAGGCTTTGGCCGTGGCTAGTTACCACCCACCGGACCAAGCCATGCCGTGAAACGACCTAATCGTGTTTCGGGATGTAGTCCGGTGTAACCGTTCCGAAGACGGGTCTGAGCAGTAGCGCACTTGTAGCGCCTCACTCAACTGCCGTCTTTGTACTTCTTCACTCTACAAAACTTCAAGGCTAGAGTGAATAAGTGCCTAATAGGTCGTCATGCTCCATCTTAGACCACAACGTCGCTTAAGATCAGGCGAGTTGGTGGTCAAACGCCGACCTATTCTACATTAAAAAAAAACTAATTTATTTGATTTTTTCCAGTTTATAACTACACAAAAAAACGTTATCTACAAAAACTCAAACCCATTGAAATGTACGGCATCATAAATAAGTTGTTATCGCTTGCCAAGTTTCTAACTAACATACAAAAACAAACGACTACAAATACTACTATGCCAATTAGATACAACTTTACATAGAATCAATTTGTCTATATCGATAGCGTCGCATCCCTAGCTCGCTTCGATATGGGTCATCGTTCTAGTGAACGAGTCCTGACGTCCTTGCACCTAGCCGTTGCGTAATAGACATGGGGTTATTGCATTACGTGTACAGCTGTTACGAGTGTAGCATATTGATTTAGTTTATTCTTTCCTCTATGGATGGTCTTGTGAGGTTGAAGGTTAAATCCTATCCTACTAATTTTATAAACGCGAAAGTTTGTAAGAATGTATGGATGGATGTTTGTTACTCTTTCAGGACAGAACGGCTGAACAGATCTGGATAAAATTTGGCACAGACATAGATTATAGTCTAGAATAGTACATAGGATACTTTTTAACCGCGGGTGAAACCGCGGGGCGCAGCTTGTACGATTTAAAAACTACTCACCATTGTAAGTAGTACAATTAAGAGAAAGTACTGTATCCGTTAGTCAAAATAACATAACATATAGTCACACCTTGCCCCGAGGGGCTGGCAGAGGTGTAATACAACACCCACACTTCGCCGGACGATATTAAGTCCCAAATGTGACAGGGGGCGAGCCTGTCGCCATACTCCGAGCTTCAGTCATGTAGCAGATAACATACAATACACACAAATGTTCACACAATGATCAAATTGGTGCGTGCGTGCGGCTGGGATCGAACCCGCTTCCTCTGGCTTGAGAGGTGGGCCTTCTCCAATTAAGCTATAATCGCTTCGTCTAGTTCATCGTTATATAGTCTTGATTATGCTCAATCATTTATTCATCTATTTATTCTCTCCATGCAAAACATCAAGCAGGTACTTACTTAACTAAATACATAGTAAGTCTAGTAAGAAATTCTTGAGACGATGTGACATACTGGTAAAACTTCTATAGTTACTGAATATGCCTTATATTCATTTTTTTTACAACAGACTAGGCTTGCGTTTGACCACTGACTTGCCTGATAGGAAGCGTCGACGTGATCGAAGGTGTAACACGCTTGCCTAGTATCATTAGTAGTTAGTAGTATTCATGTATCATAATGAGATTTTATAAAAATTAGACTCTCATGTTAACCTTTCAAGAGTGTAGCATAGGTTTGCATATTCTATACGTATTTGTACATATATACTAAGCCATTGGCAACTACACAAAGGTTACATAACAAATAGGTGGATTTTTTAACCTGCAACAAGCAGGTTAAAAAATCCACCTATTATAGTAGGTTGTTCTCTTGGACGGAATCCAAGAAAAAGCATCTTCAGTCTACCGTCTAGATCGTCTTGATCACTGAGCAATCCCACAATGTTATCTAGATCTCGGTATGTAGGTATACTGCAATTTATGGCAATAACTAGAACAAAAATAGAGAAAGTAAAATTCATTGGATCAGAATTTTTTAATTTATAATTTTACTTCAATCGTTTTTCATTTCCATCTGATAATGAGTCGCTACTAGAAATTTAATAGAAATAATCTGAATTCATTAATATCATTTACTAAGAGTTATTCTTTTATGCTATAATTTATAATATCTGTTGGAAAAATGAAATTCCCTTAGTAATAAACGTTGTACAGCCTCGGAGTGTTTTGTCTTTTTCGAGCGAGTTGAAATTTTTATGAAAATAGAAAGTCATACACTAAATAACTATTTCTATATCTAACTAGACTATACAATGTTTAATGTTATAGGTGAAAGAACTTATCTGTCTAATTATGATATATTATTATATTTAGTTATAATATTTATAATGATTCATATATTTTATTTTTAATTTTGGTTACTTATTTAAGTACTTAGATTTAAAATTATTATTTTTCTAAAATTCTAATTTAGTTTTATGTACACCACCTACCCTTTTCGTATTTCCATAAGTTCCTGTCCATCCAAAGGGTACCTGGAAGAAATCGCTTTAGGCGATAAGGTCGCCCTTGTACTGCCGAAAAATGTATTTTAGTTTTTAAGATTTTCATGTAGTTTTTGGTGTGCAATAAAGTAATATTGTATTGTATTGTTTTGTGTATCTATTTACTTTTAACATTGGAATGGCCAGAAGGATGTCTGGCCTAAAACGGTGCGTCATAGTCACGCTGTCATTTTTTTTTTTTTAATAACTTGATGTTAGAATCAAAACTGCGAGATAAGACTGCATTTTCTGAAACGTCAAGTAAAACCCCGTCTCATGTAGCGTCAAACAAAGCGGTCGTTGCTTCCTTCCTCGAACAATGTGCGGCATTGGGATCGACATTGGGCCGTGTATCTAACAATCTACTGTTCCTCCCATTCAAACGGCAAGTTTGTTTACTGTGAGGTAATGAGAATGTAGGGTTTTAGAGTCTTAGGTGCTTTGTTTGATGAAAATTACATTAAAATTGCAAGAGGAAAACAATAATGTCAAAAAAGAGATCTTGGTTTTGCAGTGCACTTTATTTGGCTTTGTCAAGTTTATGGACTACACAGTACACACCAAAGTCGGCGGCCCGCCCACACAGCCCGCTGGCATGACGTGTGCGGGTTGATTTCTTTTGAAATATGACGCCGACGTCAAGAAACAGCCGCCGACAGGTGTCGGTGACTTTGCTATGTAGGCTCCTTAAAAAACACAAGCCGGAAGGTTACAAGATGTACCAGACAGAACGATGTAACAAATTCGACAGGACCACGTCCACACTTGCCATTTCGAAACAATGTTCACTAATCTTACCTTGAAATCGCAAAAAAAAAACTGCTTTTCGTTTGTGAACAATAATTCCATGTAACCCTGTACAGTTGCGGTAAAGTAAAAAGTACCCTATTTAGCTATGATTATGTATTTCTCGTTGCAACCAGGCGCCCACAGCTCATTAAATCAATCGCTGGAAAGTCGAAAGTCATTTTACGGGTGCAATTTTCTTGAGGAAAGCGTTCAGTAGCCGGATTTCTGTCAATGATTTGCAACAATACAATCTAATTTAAATAATAAGTACGTAGTTACTTGTGTACTTTATTTTTGTTAGAGTTCCGCTTTCATTCGAAGTATGCTCATTGCATTCTTTATTTGAATGTTGAGCATTTTAAGGCTTACTTTTGTAATAGTCTAAAGAAGTAAAAATATTTATCTTTTTTTTAGCGTTGTAATTTTTATAATCTTTTTGTTCAGGTTCAGGTGTGAACAATAAAGTGGTTTTCTTATTTCTATATTACAAATCTTACGTGTAACGAAGGCGAAAGTTTGTGTTTGTTTGTTACTTTTTCACGTTCAAACAGATGGACGGATTTTAATGAGGTTAGGTATGAAGATAGCTTATACTCCGCATTAACATATATTATGCTGCTTTTTAACGCGGGTAACACAGCGGGGCGCAGTAGTAACTACATTTGGAAATGGAATCTTTCGTTCCGATTCCAGCATAGATCATGATTAATTGCCACCTCACCGTTTATGACCTCGTTGACATTTCACAAAGAACCGCCAACTTTGACGAATGAGAACATCAGCCTGTGAACACCGAACATCGGCGATACAAGGCGAGAATGGGAATAACAACCAGCTTTCACTGCTCCCATTGTCTCGTTTCATAATACGGTTACGTATTAGTTTAATCTCCTATAGAAAGTTTGACAACATAGATATTGATACCATCGTTTGGCAAGTTTTTTTGCGGAGATTTATAAAACAAAAGAGGTTTTAGCTAGTCACGTTCAAGATGATGAATCGTAACGAACGATCACGCTACTTCACGTAATATGAACTGTAACAACAGAGTGTAATAGAGCGAGCCTCATCTTGCATGTTTCAGCTTGTTCTTCGTTGCGTATTTCTTTTGCTCCTGCTATTGTCGATGCTTATCTTAGATCTTTAATTTGTTTCTTCGCACGATGGTGTTTTATTTTTGCACAATACCTCTGTATTATGATTGCTAACGTCTTTAGTTGCTTCTGATTGATCGTTTATATTGTGGAACTGTTAAGTCAACACGATATTACCTGCAGTAGGTTCAGAATTGTCGGATTTATAACTGATGTCAGCAAACTCTATGAAACGGGTATCAATATTGCTTTTTCACAATAAGCCACTGCAACCGAACTCTAAACGTAGATCGATTAACATAATAAAACATAACATATCGTCACGCCTTTTCCCTGAAGGGGCTGGCAGAGATGTAATACAACACCCACACTTCGCCAGACGATATTCAGCTCCAAATCTGACAGGGGCGAGCCTCTCGCCATACACCAGGCTCCAGTCATGTAGCAGATGACATACAATCGCACATACGTTCTCACAATGAACAAATTGGTGTGTGCCGTCGGCTGGGTTTGAGCCTGCTCCCTCTGGCTTGAGAGGCTGGCTTTCTCCAACTAGGCTATCATCGCTTTTTATGCTTACCACAATATTCAAGGTTTTAAATTACTTTACATTAAATGTACATGTGAACTAAACGTTTATTTTCCTCTTGTTCCAGCCTAGGCCCCTTCGAAGCAGTGACGGGGGGTGAGATGGTGTCGAGACGACGCATACTGTCTCGGTCGCGAGATGACCTCACGCAGGCTTTCGCGACCACTCAGATGGAAGAAGAAGAGGACGTGTGGTATCAGAAGGATAAACTATATAAGGTAAGCTTGTTTCTATAACCATTGCTTCTGATCCACCCGTGATGTTTTTAATGTATAAGATAGACTACGAACTCTTTCACTAGCAATTTGAACCCGCAACTTTACGGCCATCGTTCGGTAGAACATTTTAGTTACTTATTTTAAAATCTAGCTTAGTAGGTCACTGCCCTAAATAATATGATTTTTTTGCGTAAAATGTTGAAAATGATGTATGTACTTAGCTTGTTATAACCGGCTCAGTAAGGAGTTTACTAAAAATACTTATGGCTTTTCCTATGCAAAGCAAGTTCCAAGTTACCTCTTCCAAGCCCAGAAACTATTATTAGAATTATGCAAAATTATGCATCCGAGCCACGCTTGCATTTGTTATGACGATGACATAATCGAAAGGTGCATTTACATAAAATTATTATATTCTATAAGGAAAAGAATGTGAAATGTGATTTACGAAATTTAGATTCTGCTTACGTGACAGCGTTGATGTTTATATCCTAGTTCAACATTTATCGAAATAAATGATTTAATCGTTTGACTTTTTAGGAATATTCCTACGAGTAATATAATGCTGTTTCGTCTTCACATAAGTACTCGTACATCAATTGCGTTCCGTAACTTACATAACGACAATAAAACAATTGGCAGTCGCTAGTTTCCTGTCATTGAACCGAGCCAACTAATGAGATGGCAATCAAACAAATAGGAAGAATGACAGTTGTAAATCAGAATTAACTTTCTATGCATCAATCAGGCAGCAAAGTTCGTGGTTCGCTTCACACCATACCATAACTTCATTGCACTCTACACCATAATAATAGCAAATGACAGATCACAGACGAAGCGATTTGGATCGTTTTGCGACAAATGGTTAAAGAGAAATCATAGAACTTTCCATTACGTGTACCTAATAGGTATAACGTTACATTGGTAGTTGTTGAAGTTACTGCCGCTAGCTTAATGCTAGGTGTCTCATTTAGTTGTTTTACTTTGCTCTATTTTCTGCAGAAAAACTAGTTACTCAACTTCTTGCTCAATCAAGGCACAAATTGCGTGTTCTCAATTGTGATTACTATCTACCCTTAAAACGCTGTCCATTCTTATATAACACCAACAAATTGAAATTAATGAACTTAATTCTTTATCACTGTCTCCCATAGTCATTTCGCGTGTATTACGTTTTCCTTTCCTTTGTCTATGCTTACGTTTTTGTAGCAGTTTCCGACTGTATACAGTGATTAAGGACGTGAGAACTGTCTATAAGAATGACGCTTACCACGATTTATTTGTCTTCGACGCGTTAGATTCTATCGCTGGTTTTATTTCTATTGAGGATAACGATGTTATCGCTTTAGTCGCTACCTTAAATGGATCTGTAATGTATATTGTTTTCGACAAAAGTATAGATTGAGATAGATAGGGGTCTTGTCATTGCCTTGTCTGTTGTCGATACCTTTGTTGGTAAAGTTGGTTGTTTATGTTAGACTTTCGCGGATACTATATCTGTGGTTGTCAGTGAAAGCTTTTTAATTAACACTGTATTCAATCTTAACTATATTGTTAAATTATATTTATCAAAACATTTTTTATTCGCATTGTCAAAGTAGGATGAATAGGAAGTGGCGACCTTTGCTGTTGAAGAATGCTGGAACGAATCGACAATTGTCATCAGACAAAGTTCGATGTAGGTTTCGGTTGTTACATCAGCCACGACGGTATGCTAACATTTGAGAGATAATTATGTAACAGAAAATATAAACAAAGGCTTAGCCGAGGGTCGGAGGTGATGAGAATTGACCCTCGATTTAACGAAAACGTAACTTAGAACTCCCAAAGGTACACCAAGCTTAGTCTTGGTCTATTACGTTCCAAAATATCTCTCTTGAATGATAATTTACGAACAAAATTACCAGCGTTGAACAGATTTCACGGTCGACTTTTCTATTCAAGATGATCATAAATGTTTTAACGTTAAGCGGTGCGTATCTTTAGAGTAGCGAAAAATTGTGAATGAAAATTTACTCCAGCAACCTCTAAGTAACGGCAGAGCATCGAACCGACTTCGACCTATTGACGTGATCGTGACCGATGAACAATAGACAAGCTATGCGAATTGACCGGAAACATCTGGGAGGCTTAACCTTAGCGGTAAGCAATGTCAGACGAGATGAAAGAAAGTGAAGGCAAAGTAGGTACGAACCTATTTATAGCTTGGAACTTTTTCATTTATTTTGGCAATTTCATTTATAAATTATACAATACAATACAATACAATATATCTTTATTGCACACCAAAAACTACATGAAAATCTTAAAAACTAAAATACATTTTCGGTAGTACAAGACCTTATCGCCTAAAGCGATTTCTTCCAGGTAACCTTTGGATGGACAGGAACTTACAGAAATACGAAAAGGGAGCAATTATGTGCTCTTATCCCATACAGGAGACCGGAATTTTGTTGTAGAAGCAGCATTCACATTATTTTTGTAAAATTTTATATTTAGCTGTTATTTATTAGATTAGATCATCAAATTTCACTCAAAAATCAAGTTACTATCAATAAATTTGTAAACAAGTTAGAAAAACAATTTAGATAGTGCTCTAGATAATTTGATAGAAAAACATTTAGATGTCTAGACTTGTTTTTGTGTGGGTGGGATATGAACGTAGGTGGAAATAGCACCATCAAATAAAAAATATTGTATGACTTGCAATGGTCCGATTCTGTGTTTTAAATGAGTAATCACCCTACATATGTCATGTGTCTTGAACCTTTGAGAGCAATTTGTAAGGCCGACAAACGTAAAATGCTTACAGGTACAAGTCTTGTCTCAGGCCATTGATCCTTACAAAAAGTATCCTTGATGACCTTTACGAATTATTTTATACCAAGTCACTTTAATGTACGTCTTTCGAGTATCTCTCATACAAAAGAGTTCATAATCGATTAAGGTGATATTGCAGAAATCACTGAAGGATTCTTCTGTCGAGTCCAGTTTTTAAATTCTTGGAAGCTTGTACTTGGCATTTTGTAATGGGGGTCAGGGATAGTCTATAAAATACGTAAAACTTTAAAACCAATCTGTTTGAAGTTAATATTCATTTACAAACATTGTTTTTGCTAGTTATATTTAGAATGGACATAGGAAGCACAAATTCCCATTTATCTGCTAAAGAATCTACCAGCTAATAAGCAGTGGCAGGTCCTAGATTGCTGTAATCAAGTATTTGATGGAATAGTAAGTAGAAGTAATCAATAAAATAGTCTAAATATAAAACTTGCCAAAAAATTTAAACTAGTCACGATTTGAACCTACACTGATCTTAGCATTTCAGTTTAATACCAAGGCTTTGAAACGCGTTCAGGATTAAGAAATAGCCTCTCAGATGTAGTCCGAGGTCGTGGTTATTCCGTGAAAACGCTTATTTCTTTGAAATTGTTGCAAGTGTTATTATCATTTGGGCATGTTAATGTTTTTGTTTCGTATTAGAATGTTTGTGGTAGAGTACGATCCTTGAAGACAAATCAAAAATTTGATCAATATAGTCAGTCTCGAAGTATTTATTATCATTCTGGTATAATATAGAATGATTTAAATGATACTCGTATCATTTAAATTATTATTTTTAATATTGACTGAGATATTGACAATTTTAATTTATCCTTATTTTTCCAGAAATTAGATAGTAAGAGCTACTTCTAATTTCTACTGTTTTTTAAATTTGTATAAATTTTATTTATACCATACTTTTGTTATAAGCAGTGATGTCCCATTAGGGATCATACTTAACTGAAGTCTTGATATTGAGTTGTCAATATTTACGACTACTTGTTCACACAACCCAAAGCCAACATGAAAAGGCTTTGAAAAGGCTATCTTACGCTTACTGCTCGTAAAGTTATGAGCCACGTCCTTACTCGCTGCTCGCTGCACCCGTTCACGCACCGAATGGCTCTGTGCTCTGTCGCAACCGCAACCCAACACCGGTTGGACAACGTTACCCGTTTGACAAGTTGTCAATTTTGCGACAAAATCATCGGCGAGTATTGATACCTGCTTCGGCTTTTCGTTTCATGTGTGGTCAATTTTTAAACCTTTTCTTGGTAGGTTCTATGTGAACTGACTGATATTTTCTACTAGTTATTATATTTTTAGTTAATTTACCAAATCCTATTGTGGCTAATTACTTTTTGACCAATTTGTCTTATTATTTCTTCTTACTGTATTTCCACCTTTTTATTCTGTTTTCTTCTGTATTTAGTAATTCAGTACTATACACTTAAATTAAAAGTAATATTGAAAAGATTCATCTACTTTAAAAGAGACAACAAATAATTGTACAAGTAATTATATTTTCACTTTGCGTTATCATCGGGTTAAAGACCCGATGATAACGCACGCGTAGGTACATATAATGATTATGATTACGATGTGTTTGACTGAAATTGTTGTTGACAGGCTAATTTAACATTCATATAGCCTTATTATGTCACGAATTTGGCTTCGTGATGAAAAAACAATAATCTCTCAAGCGCGTTGAAAGTGAAAACATGCGTATGTTGAAAAATTATTCCCAAAACTTTTAAAAAAGATGTTTTATGAGAATAAATAGTTTTTAAAATCATATGTTTAAAAAAAATTATAAATTCAATAAAGTTTAAAAATTGCCAGAGAATATAATCAATACTACACTAAAAATCGATATTTCTGAAATCTATAATTAAATTGTCAAAACATCAAGAACTTGACCCACAAACTCAAAGTTCAATATTCATTGTAACTACACATTGTGTGGCTATCATTGCATCCGAATCCGCAGTTATCGTCGCATTGTATTCATTACCAACAACGAATTCAATGCACCATTATTTCTCAGATCAATCAAATAATTTAAAAAGATCATCATTACAAACAGAAATGAGAAGCACCGACATTTTAACATTGTGTTAGGAAGACAAGTGGCAGATCCATCGTGTCACGGGTCAAAATTTGACATTTACACAGAGAAATGATGCAATTCGGACTTTGCAAGCCTACACGGTTTACGAAACACTGAAGTTGTCACTGACGTACGAGTAATAGATGATATTTAGTTGCGTGCTTTATAATGACCCGTTAGGAAAGGTCAGCGGTAAGTTGGTATCGTAATTGAAGATTATCAAGTGATGGTTTCTGATGATAATGACGCTATTTATGACGATGATGCTGTGAGAAATGATGCTACAGATCTGTGACATAGTTTTGATGACAATTATCTGACAGAAATAAAATAAGTTCAGAAGTAAGGCTAAAAAGAAAACGATTCCTGCTCTAGTGACCTTCAATAGGGAACATGCGGTATTCGTAATAACCTTGTAGAACAGACGTTGGACAGACAACCGCTCCCCACATCCGTCCGCCAATTAATAAACAATCATGAAAGGAAAGTTTATTTTTTAAATTCCCACCGTGAAATTATAAAAAGTCACAAAAATATTTGTTTGGTTACTAAATCAATTTCGAGCAAATTTTATTTCCATGCATGACCGGGTCCATCACTCATCGTTTATGGTTTTTGACCCTTAAAAGATTTGCATCTTTGAAATATCTCCATCAAACACAAAATCATTTTTATTCAAGTTTGTTTTTATTTGTAGGACACAAAACCTGCATTAGCAAATCAAATTGTTGGAGTTACTTTAGTTTTATCAATTACGTTATTATTTATAATACATCTAGTATTGCAATAGTGGTTATAGAATGCGTTCAATTTGAGTAAAACAGCCAATTGACATTTAACATAAACTTCGACCTCTGCAAAAGTTCACCTTTCAAGTATCGAGAGACCGCTAATTGCTATCAGTTTTATTTGCAAATCGTGGAGCTCGTAAAATTAACGTCATACTTAACTAAACATCAAACTTTTTTATTATCATGTTTTTTGCAAATTGATCTTTATTGTTAATTTTTGCATTACCTTGATGTCCTTCAATTTCCGTTTATACTCGTATTTTAATTACCTTATTTTGTATAATATTTCGTTCAATATTTACATCGCAAACTTCATTTCCTATCAAGATTTATTTACATTGACAGTTTCTTAATCGATAATGCTTTTAGCGTTTCCTTATCTATTTACATCGTGATTATCGCAGTTAGCCGGCATTCCGCGTGCCTGCGTCGATTCCAGTTTCACTTTTTAGCGTCTGTTCCGTTCGAGTGAAAGTCGTTGATTTTAACTACAAACTCTTTCATTCATCTCACCCGTGCCTTACAGATTCATAAAAACCTGTTCAAAAAACATATTATTCTGTTTTTATTAACCAATTTTGCGCGATTCACTTTAGAAGCTTCGCGCTTAATTAGGATCTCCATTAAAACGTTATCTTATGAGACTTTTAGGGCAGGCTTGATTTTACGATTGTAGATATTTTGGATGTTTTGTTTCTTATTAAAATACCTGCCCGAATTCGCATGTGATTTCAATTTTTATAATAGAAATAAAATTATATGTTCCAACATCATGGTCAACAATCAAATCATCATTACAAAAACTATGTTGGCTAATTCAATTTTTGTTGCAAGTTTTTTTGCCAGTTTATCTTTTGCATTGATCTATTATTGCACTCAAAACGTCCTTGCTTTGAAGTCTAAAGTATCCGTATACACGCTCAGCTGGGAGCAGCCGAGGCGAACGGGTGAGCAGGAAGAGAACAACTTTCGTTTTCACGCACCTGTCTTGTCCTGCAGCTTTTGTACTTGCAATTTTATCTTCGCTATAATTGTAGCTCTATCTTCTTTACGTTAAGATCGATTTTATCAATCGTTCAGTTACATACGGCACGATGGTCAGTGCTTTTATAGAGTACGAGTTTTTTCTCGTTAATTATATTGTGATGAGGTATTCCGTATATGGATTATAAACGAGAGTCTACTATTGAAACTGTATCATTACGAGTTTTTTTTGCGGCAAGTGTGTACACTTCCACTTGTTTCAATTTTATGTAATGATGTTTTTATCTTGGTTCTTGCTTCGTTGGAATATTTGTTAAAATTACACGGTTAGTTTGTGAGACGCCAAATTTACGTAAGATTCATGCTTTCTCTCACGACTTTGCGATGTGCGTGTGCATAATGCGTGCAAACTGATTTTCACACGACGCGGGACGATGATTTTCATCTAGATCTCCATTTGGAGAAGAAACAGCTCTAAGGCGTGTATGCCTCATCAATAAAAAAATAGTTTAGCAGAAATATTTTTTTTTCTTTTATTTTAATGAAGCTCTGTTATATGAAAAACCCAATTTCTTTTTCTGAGCAGAAGTGTAATAAATAAATTAAGTTTTTTGCTCTAAGTAAACCACGCCTATCAGCTGTAAACTACCTATAATTACATAATGATGAACTATGTATTACCATGCTATACGTATGATTGATTTTCACCAAATCAGTCTCACAAAAAGTTGGCTAAGTGCCAAATTGAATAATCACATACACACTTTTTATGACAGGTACTACTTAGCATATACGGAACTACCATATGGCCAGCCTCAAACCGTTAAACTCATAACAACATCATTTATGTCAATATAAATTACTGTAGCCATAAAATCAAACCATATTTTTTGGTTGATATTTACTAAAAATGTAATATTCTAAACGAGATTTAACTAAACAAAGCTATAGTTAAAGGATGCAAATAAAAAAATTAAGAAATCAAACATTAAAAGTTGGTCTAGTAACTTAAAAAAACATTTGGTGCATAAGCGTACACCTATGTTACTATACATTGCATACTGCACCGACTATACATGTGATAGTTCAAATCTTAGATTTGAACTATCACATTTAACTGCTACACAATAAGGTCACATACCTGATGTCACCACTCTACAGAACTTCGCCTTTGTACCGCTGCTATAATTGTTCTTAGTAACCGACGCAGCGATTTGAATCATTTCTTTTTCTATAGAATCCATCCATCACGAGACACATTGACTCATTTGTTTAAATGACAAGTGACAATGTCCGAGATGCTACATGGCTTCCAACAACATTGATCTTTCTGACCGACCGTTTTTGCGTTATCTCTATTTCATTAAACACAAGAGTGATATTGCATTGAGTGATAGTTAAGGAAGTGAAAGTTTAAACGTGTTCTTCATAGGTTCAACACCTGTAAACGTCTAATGGGAAGACCCTTGAATAGGTCTGCTTTGTTGAATGGAAAATGACGACATCTCACTAATTCTGTTAGAGAAACAGTTACGATCCACGTGTCGTTCGCTGGTGATGCAATTGGCACACTTTTGCACGGTGGCGGTAAAATTTCGCACCTACTGGATAACCAAAAAGGCTTTGGTCAATATTGTTTCATGATTTGCCAATAAAAAACAATTTGGACAGGCAGGTACAAGTGAAAATAATGAAATCTTCGGACTTAGAGGTTGAGTTGCATAAAATAATTGCATAACGTTGAGTAGGTAAATTTTCAATTTATTTTTAAAGTGATTGAATAAAACATCACACAGATAACTTTAATTAAGGTTTAATCAAATCTATTTCAAATTCGTGACTCGCTTCTAACATTTTTCTAAGGTCAGTCTTGTCTAGGCTTTGAATTGCCGAATATTAATTGAAATGCTAAAATGCGATTTAATAATTGAAGGAAAAAAATATCATTTTGTAAACTGTTTCATTATCAGGATGACTTGAAAACACATTTAGATTTAGTTGTCTAGAGGTTAGGTTCATTTTCGGTTTCTTATTGCATTAAAACTTGATTGGTCTTTTGTAAACAAAGAAAAGAAGATACCTAACCTAATTAAAGATTAAATAACATTTTAAATTATTTTTTCTTCATTTACTACAAATGTTTGCTGAATACTTAAATATTTCCCTTTTCTAACTTGATTTCAAAATCCATACGCAACTAGACTTTAATTGAACCCGCTGCCCATAGATAACAGATGCTAAATCCATTACTATTTTGGCACCTGAAATATTGGTTAAACAATAGCTGGATAATAAACTACTTAATAACATTGAATGCCTACACCAGTACCTATAGCTCATTCAAAAAGCCTTCTTCAACAAAAGAGATTTTACCAACGACCTAGAGTGCTCAGGATCGCTAAGTTGCTAGGCCAAGCTTTGCCTACATAATGTTAGTACAGAGACAGTTAAGTACCTGTATGGAGACTTCAATTGCCATTCACCACGCTAAACTGGTATTGCATATAAAGGTCATCAAGAGATGATCAAGGTTGCTCTACTTTGCTACTGTTTGAAGTAAACTGAAGCATGCTTTGGTTAGAATGTATGATGTTAATTGTTTCTAATGTTAAGTTATGTTGTTTCTATGAGTTTGAACCTCTTTGAGCGGATATTCCTCTTAAGGGGATTCAATGTCAAATGTCTTTGTTCATACGTTCTTGTTTTTCCAAACAAGAACCAAAACCAAAGAAGTTTCTGATCTAATCTCTTATAGATTAGATCAGCAACATCTTTGGTTGACTTTTTGGTATATATTTATTATAATATGAATGATTGAAACCCTTCTGTTAATGGTTTTTCAAGGTAACCCAAAAAGAGCAAATCACACAGATCTAAAATTATAACTTACCAAACATAAAACATGCAACAAAAAGGAAGATTTATTATCTGTATTATTCATGGAACAAGATTATTCAAAAGAATCTTTTTCAAAGATATTTTCACTTTGAAAATATTTTACGTCAAATTTTTAAGTACCAAAATATTTTGGAGAATTAGTAATGGTAGCCATAACTTTTTAAACGAACGTTATCTTACAAAGGTGAAATGATAGATGAAAGTTTTATGCGATACATTACCGTGTAGTGAAATTATCACCGTTTAATGTTGGGATCCTATGAATCATTGGACGTTTAATTTATAGATCTATTTCACAGAAAGTAGATAAATTTTGTTTTATTTGCTATGGCGTGACCATTTTTTACCAATGGCACCTTAATATTACGTTTAATTAGAATCCTACTAATATTATAAACGCGAAAGTTTGTATGTATAGATGGATGGATGTTTGTTACTCTTTCACGCCAGAACGGCTGAATAGATCTGGATGAAATTTGGCACAGAGATAGATTATAGTCTAGAATAGCACATAGGATACTTTTTAACCGCGGGTGAAACCGCAGGATGCAGCTAGTATTTCATATAGCTTTCTTTTTCTCCCGCCGGTGTATATAACAGAGTTGGTTCTTCTATTCTATTCCTTGTCTTTTCCTTTAAAAACTTGCCCTAATTTTATTTGCATACCCACCCCTACTATTTTATTTCTGGTATGTAATAATTTATCGAATCAATTACAATCTAATAAATTTGATTACAAGCATCGATTGAGACCAGTCGATCCAAGAATGCCGTCGGCGGAAACATGACCCTGCAAGGCCGTTATACTGTTACTTGCGTATGTAGATCTCTATCTTAGCTCGCTGTATAATGTTCTTTATTACCATAACATAGAGCTTATATTCCAGTCACGAAGATACAGATACTTTGCTACACAAAGGTGTAGTATGCGGAATTATTTTTAAGCACTTGATCTACTTCAAAAGGTCTCTATGTTGACTAATAGCAATGAGTGATTTGAAACTACTTTACTTACTTAATCACGTATTTTAATTTTAGTAAAAATGTATGTACGTAATGAATGACAAATTGATCTTAAGAAGGCTTATAGATACGAATATCATAGGTGAGAGTGTACTTAACTGTGCGCTACTATGGTTCAGATGAAACGTATAAGTATAGACTTTTTGTTCTAAAACAACAACTATCAAACCATGTCAGAGATCTTTTGGCGGCCTAAAAACTCTGACAACAGAGCTAGCCACTCGGCCTATACGAACTTGCTTGCTTTTAAAGGCATTGTTACACCAAACCTTGAGAAACGATACATGAAGACCTACACGAACCAAACATGAAAACCTAAAAAAGTTATTTACTGAAATGTTAACGTCAAAACGCTTTTAAAGACGGTAGAAGAAAGTAATTTTTTAAATATTTATTTTTAAATTACATCTCGCTTTGAGTTCTCAAATTTGACGTTACTCTCTCTTTTTGATTTCAATTCAATTCATTAATTCAGACCAAAGGTTTTTAAAAACACTTGGTAACGTCACATTTTACAATAGGTTATAAAATAGAATTTGAATTAGTAGCGGCTACAAGTTTAGCACTAAGATATGTTTCTTTCTAAGATTACATCTAACACTTTCCTCACTTTCCTAAAAAGTCTCAACTTTCCGCCTGCATTTACGCAATGCAACCAGATTTTCCGCACGTCCCACGTAATCCAGTAATTGCATTACCGCAAATCGATTATTGGCAACAGATGCGTCTGCGCAAGTGACGTAAACAACGCAAAAAAGCCACGAAAGGTTAGCTAACAACCCCTAGGCAAAATGAAGAAATATCCGTTTCAAAATCTTTGATGGCGGTCTTTCAGAGGCAGTGACAAGTCTTTTATTTACAGAAAGTCATTTGAAATTGCCATTGCAAAATGCTTTAAAAAGTTACCTACATAATATGTAACTATCTGAATACAAAATTACAACGTTCTTTAAATTAATACGAATGAACATGGAATCAATAAAGAAAACATCAAAATATGGGTTGTTCCTTACTCATCCCTTGTAAACTCTTCCCTCTAAAAAAATCTCAACTCATTCTGAACTTATTACTAGCTACCTGCGGCTGAAAAGTATCCTATGTCCTTTTCAGTCCCCATGACAAGTTTTACTTTTGCAAATTTTCATGATGAACGGTTGAGATGTTGGGTTACGTCAAAGCGTAAAAAACAAACGTTTTTTTTCGCATTTATAATATAGGTTAACATTATGATTACGTGGACATAAACTACATAATCGAAAACGCTAACTTTCATCACCAATAGAGATTATAGGGTCAACAATATCTTATGTCTTTTAAAATTGCTCTAACAACATTTTAATTTATTGGTCAATAAATAAGTGTCAAATTAGACACATTTAGTTCAGATTGCAAATATATAAACACGATCTAAGTGCTCTATTTTAACGGTTACAACATTCTTCATACCAACAAATTAATTTCGGTGTTAAGGAAGCATGTTTTAACAATTAAATTTCAAAAATGCAGCGCTAAGTGTGAAGTATGAATTGGTTTGTAGTTGCGACCTTCAAGTGTGTGCAATCGAATCTGGGGGCGCATTCTGGTACGGTAGACATTATCTTCGTCACTGTCGTTCTCATTAGAAATATTGTTAGAGTAAGAGTGACAAAGATAATTACTAGTGAACCATTGTACCTCCCTTTGCTCTATATGGCCGATGTATCTGTACACATAATGCAGTTTGTATGTCTGAGATACTTATGCGTTGAATTGCTTAACAATTCGTGATAAAGCATCGATGTTGCGATTGGGTAATATGCTTTTCATCATCCATCAATTGAATTTAGATTGTGAGTAGGTATTAGCACATCTAGAGTTTTGTAGAGCTTAGGTTTTAACCATCTACATAATGACTAGAATGTAAGTAAAATGTATTTGATTGAAACAATTTTTTTATGTCACTGGTTTTAATTTCCCATCGTATCGAATTCAATGCCTTTTGCAATTCACAGTTGCCTTTAATATCATGTTTTAATTTTTTTGTTAAAATAGAATATGCATCAAACAAAATCAGTCTGTGATTTATAGTATGATATTGCAAGATGAATTATAAAACTATCTCGATTGTATCTTTAAAAGATTTACACATTCATGTTTTATTCGTACTCTGATGACAAAGCAGTTTCGTCAGACCGTTTCACCTTCATGTATCTGAAAAACATTTGCAAAAGTAAATAAAACACAGGGACAGGAACAGCCTTTAGCGAATATACACTTTGCTGAATTTAAATCTAAATTCAGAAGCTTATAAAAGATTCAGTCATTGTAAACTCATCTTTGCTTCTGAATTTAGGATGCTAATTTGCTGAATGCCGTTATACTTGATTAAATTTAGTAACGACTGAATTAAGACGACTAAATTCAGCCAATAAGTGTAATAAGCGCTTTTGTGTATGTTACATGGCATCCCCAATACAGGAAAACCTAGTTAGGAGTTATGAGTGTGATACGTCTTGAAACGTTTGAAACGTTATGAAAAATGATTTTTTATGACTAAATACTGTTAGCCACTGTTAGCCACTGTTAGCCACTTCTTCTATATGCGTTAGCAAGCGCAGAGGGCCTTATTAAACATTTCGAAAACAATACATCTATAAATAAATAAATTAAAAATCCCGAAACATATAGCTTTCAATAAACTCACGTTAAAGTTACTAAACATAATCACGTTTAACTTAAATAATGCCTCTACGTCAGGGCTGACAAATAAAGAACCAGATTAAAAGTCACCTAATCGAAAAAAAGATAGTCAGTGGGTTTTATCTGGGCCAATTTTGCGCAAACGCATTAGTGTCTGAATTTAATTGATAATTAAATCTTTTTGACCCACGCCATATTCTAAATAAGGTCAAAACAGGTTTCTATTGCAGCTAACCCAGCAATTTCAAATATTGAAATTCTAGTCCGTAGCTGAAGAAAGAAGTATCGGCATAATAAAAACTATTACTTTTTTTACTTCTCTCATTGTCTTAACAACAAATTTGTCTTTTGGACATTGCATGTAACCGAAATTTGACTGCCATTATTTTATATTCGGACAAAATGTACCCACTTGTTGAGAATATCGGATAATATGCCTTCGACAAAAATCACTCTAACTACAACCAAAAGCCAAATGAAAATAGCAAGCAAATAAAACGTTCGGACTTGGATGTTTCAAATATTTTTAACTTATCTAATGAAGAACAAGGTTCTTGATAACGAGATGCAGGCTGTAGGTGGTGGATGGTAAAAATGTGGCCCGCGTCCGAGACATAAATCGTGTAAGGCGACCGAGGCGTGGTGTGGTCAGCCTTGGTCTCTGCTAGCTCGTCATGAACTGCTGCATATTTGTATCGAGAAAAGATAATCGAATGTTTTAGTAGATACCTACCTATGTTGAAGATTATGTTATGCGCTGTGTGTCTGTTATAAAGAAATTAATCGATAAGCTAGACGAGGAGAAAAATTAAAACGAGGCAACGATTAGCGACATTAGTCGCATGAGTTTAATTAACCCTTTAAGTATTACTCTGATAAATATTTTTGGCCCGGTATTGTTTGTTCTAGTCGGCGAATATCTTAGACGGATAAAGTCATCTCGGGTTAAAAAAAAAAGAAGTGAAAGCCATTCAATAAAAATTGTGAACTGAAAATGTTCATTTTATTTGGAATGAGGACGTTTCGCCAATTTCACGACATATAAATTTACAACGATACAATATTTACATTGTGAATACTTACCTATAAAGTAATGCAAATAGTAATTTGCAACTAAATCAAGAAGGAAGTTTTTAGGTTGTTATTTTCCAAGCTGTTCAAATACAACATTGCTTGCAATGGAGGAGAAAATGGCCTTCTGAAAAACCTCGATATAAATAATTAGTGCAATTACATGTAAAGAATATTTTTTTTAAATATTTATTACTTGATTGGTAACTTGGAAAAAATATGCACAATGTTTACTTGAGGAATATTGGTATTTTTTTCCTCTCTACCATCACAAAGAAATTATAAGAATCATACTTATTCTTCGGCATATGTCCAAATGATTTATCGGCTGCAAAACTACCACGTCACTGGACGTCACCACACTCAGCCACTTTAAAACTATGCGTCTCAAAATGGACCATACATCTCCGATGACCAAGCATATTCTTACAAACTGCTAAAGAATCTACGACACAACAATGCACCTTTTGTACAAACTGACAGGTAAGCTGTGGCGTGACAGACTTGTCCAGAATGTCCAGTGCGCTTGCAAATAGCACAAATAATACAAAACGGACACTAACGAGCCTCATTCAGTACAAATAACACAAACTGATCAACAATGTAAGCTAGATTATGGCAAAGATCATTCTATGAATTGAACATTAGCAAAAGGTTTAGTGATGCACTTAAAGGGTCTTCATTTTCCAAGACTGTACTGTGGCCCTATCTAATCTATCAGACTAGTAATTGGAATCAGCTTCTTTCTACCGCTTTTAGAAAAGTTTTGATTTGATTATTACTAGTCAGCTAGTAGTAGTAGTAGTTAGTTAGTAAATAAGACCTCTGCATGGGCTTGCATCGTGACTTGTTTTTAATAAAAAAAACAACTACTTTGAAAACAGTTGTCCAAAATACTTAGTTCAAAATAAACACAAAGCGTTATTATTTTAATGAGAATAATTCATGTTTATTCTAGTTTTTATACCGTAATGAGAGGTCGATGGAGTATCTTAATTTTTTATTTTTGCAAAAGAGCACGCGTAATTAGTAGAAGCACGTAAAAAAATTAGTCTATGTATTTTAATAAAAATTTAGTGATAGGTCGTTCGGTATTTTATAAATAATATCTTTGCTTAAGAAAATTGATTGATACACAAAATCTATATAGCTCTCGTTGTTTACTTCCTTGGCTTTGGTCGAAAAAACTTTAATTTGTTATTTATATTAAATTTAGACTTTAAAAGCTTGTGTTAGCATGCGAATCAGTCTTGCTTTAGACCACTTTTCACATCACTAGCAACATTAATCAGGTGTTATGCATATCGTATGAAATTATATGATAGAATGACCGCGGTGACTGTGACAGATTCTGATTAGGCTATGTTAGGCTATGTTAGACTATGTTAGGCTATACACAGACTAATGAAGTGAAAGCTATATTTCATAATATGTTACGGACCTCGGTGGTACATAATTACTCAAGTCCTTTGAATGTGTAAGAATGGATTTAGGACTTAGATGTATATGACTGCATTTATGTTGCTTTATTTTCCGAGCTAGATCACCTGGTCTAATGATAATAAATAAGGAATTTGATAAAATTACAATACCTTATTGAAATTACAAAATAGATTTTCTTAACTAAAAAACGGGCTTATATATAGTAGACAATTTCTTCCAAGCACCTTCGAACCATGAGGAGTTGGTAAAGCAGAAAGAAGTTTTTTTTAGGAAAATGTATTTAAAAAATTGTAACTGTCAAAAATTAGGACTTTTCCAATAAACATTTTTGTTTTAAATATATTCCTCCAACATTTCTAACAATCCCTAATTGTTAGAAATTTGCTTTTTGCAATTTTGATGATCTAAGCTAAAGCTTAGATAATCAAAATTGCAAAAAGCAAATTTCTTTTCAAATTTTGATTATCTAAGCTTTAGCTTAGATCATCAAAATTGCTTTAGTCCACTAACATCAACAAACAAACTTCAAACCAAAACAAAAACGAATCTCAAACGCTGCAATAAAACTCCAATCATAAATCGAAATTGAAAGTCAATAACCAATTCTCACAGTTGGAAGATGAGCCAAACGAAATTGCTACAAAATAACTGTAATTTAACGTGAAAATAAAACCGAAAGTTAACTCGCTATCGTTTGGGCTTAGCCGGAAATAAAATAAAAGTAAACGGCTTATTCTGCAGTTACATCACTCAGACTATGGAATAGACAAAACGGTACGCTATTTTTTGTTTTCGGTAATCGTTAGGGCTGCCACACTTTACGCATTCAGGTAGTTCAAAAACAGATTCTTATTTGATTACCTGGAGGGCTATTCCTATGCGTGAGATGAGATGAGATTTTATCTTGGTCACTCTCACACCTATGACGTTTCAAAGGAGAGCAACAAGGACGAAAAAAGGTGAGATGAAAATCTCAGATCTCCGAGTAGGGCCACTGCACTAGTTTTCTTAAAGAAAGTAAATTTGTTATCTCGACCGAGTGATTCGTTTTCTAGGTGTGCTTTTTGAAGAATTTTCTCTTCAAGTGGTTTTTCTTCCGTTCTTAATTAAAAAGGAAACCTTGATTTAAAATTATCTGCAAGTTTGTCATGACTGCTACAAAGCGTTTTATTCTTTTAAGCCTTGAATATTCGCCAAACACGTCTATTCAACTCGTAATTGTGAAGAAGCTACGGACCCTACCGATATGAAAAAAATATCACCAATAAGATCATTCTGTTACCTATTAATTAGTCTAATTAAAATATTATATTACTTACTAGATTGCGAGTAAAAAAATATTAAATGAACGTTGTTTTCGTTCTCATGGCGTGCAATACCGTGCTTACGGAGATTACGTTACTATATATTTTTACACCTTCGGATAGGAAATTAAAAATATGATTGATCGTCCTTTTACCATATTTTTAGTGCTAAAATTGAGTTAGTTTAGTAATATTTTGTGTTATTTTGAAGTATTTCGTCAGATCACGTGACCACTGACACCCGCGAGCTCCTTTGCGGGGGACGGGCCAGTCGGCGCTAGCGCCTCACGAAGGAGGGACGTACTCGCCTTGCCGAAAAATATTTTCGCATTTTTTTTCTATTTGTACGTAAATCATCAATTAAACAGTGCTTAATTATCCAGAGACAATAAAAAAAAGTACTTTTTCAAGACATTTGATAAGTTTTTAGTGACTTTACTACTAGTGAAATTATTTGGACAATAATTGATCGCGTTGTGAGTAGAGGGTACAGAAGGTTGATCCGATGAAAATGGGAGATGTCACCAAGGCAGCTAGACGTAAGAAAAAAATTGGACTCCAACTAGCTAAGTGGTAAGTACCTACCTACCTATTAATATTTAATTACCACATAAATATTTTTACCCGTTTGTTCTTATTGTGTAGACTGAAGTGACTAACCCTAGTGTCTGAGTTTTTAGTGGCATATGATTCGGTCTGACGTTTGTTTTCCTAATAAAAATATTAGAAAACGACAGACGTGTCCTCCGACCTATGTTAACTCTCAGGGCTTCACCGTCCATTACACCTTATTGCGATGATTGTTGGATTTACCCGCCGACGCTGTGCGACCATGAACCTTATTTTGCTGTGATACGAGCCGCGGTCGCGCAGCGTCGTGCTGTACTACAATCATCACGCCACGGCACGGGCCCCATTGTACATGTTGCTCATGATAATTATCCAAGTGCAAGACTTGTCAGAACTGTGTTTTTGTTTTGTTATGTACAAATGTACCTTTATGTGTCATATTTGTACATTGCACAGGGTTATCGGTATAGGGTGTACTAAGCCAAACGGGGGTCATTGTACTCTTTATTATAAACAACGATTACTTTTTAAACTTTTTTATTTGTAAATTAAATCGGGGAAAAAAGCATCTGCTTACATTTTGTCGACGATCGATGAGCTTTTTGTATGAAACAGCTGTTTTTTTTCTCGTGATTTCATTTGATTCAATTATTCACAAAAATTATACTAAGGTCAATATACCTAAGCCATTTCAAATTGAAGCTGTGGCATACTTGCTGATGCCCCAACACCTAGTTAATAACATAGAAATGGGGAGTATTCTATAGTTAATAATAATAAATAATCCTTCTTGAACAATCGGGTAAAAATAAAATAATGATAATTATTATGTGTACTTACGATGTCAATATCGGAAAGCGGTCGTTGCGTGCGAACGGTGTAAATGACTAATACTAATTTTTGTTTTTGGTATAGCACATTTCCTAAACTAACCTACCTAAACTAGAAACAATCACATTTTTATGTTATAGCTGACCAATCACGGTCCGCAATACATTATTATTTTTAGCAGTGTATTGAGCATATTTTTCTAACTTATCCTGGTTTGTTACCCGACTTCAAAAATTAGGACGCACTCAATTACATTGTATAAATTTTACTAAATGTTTGTTGCAGCATAACTTCGTTATTTACTCATTTATTTTTTATTTGAAAGAATATGCTTACTAACACTCTGATCAGTCACTTTGATCAAAATAAAGTTTTTTTTAGTAAAAAATAGTATTTAATACAAAAAGTCAAGCATTGCATTCAGAAAGTAGTGTTCCGAGTCATGGCCATTGAATTCGATAGAAAAGTTATTACATTTTCTTACAACAATAACCGAGCGAGAGATCGTTAGCGAGCAAAGCGTTTATGCTTCAGATTCGACGAAAATGCTTTCGTATGTCCGAATTCCGTCTGGATTTCTGTCCGGATCTCTGTCCAGACCTGTCTTAATCTACAGGTCGCATTTCTTAACCTATTCTCTTGAAACTTTGTGAGTAAGTCCGATATTTAAAAAGAATTTTCTTGTCTAGGCGGTTATTGGAAATTTTTCAAAATGGCAGAGATGTGATTTAAAAAAAGATATATCTCCGCATAATTGGAAAATTTCCAAAAAACCTTTTTGACGAGATCACCAGCTCACAGAGTCACTATCGTATGTATTGTTATTTATTTATATTTATTATATACAACGATTTCTTTGGTAACTGATACCAACCTGCATCTAGTCTTAATAGTTATTTTAATTTAGTCTATTGCATGAAGACTAGAATAATAATATATTTTAAACTGGGATTATAGATTGGTAATTGTTTTATATTTTATGGTATCATGGAAAGAGACAAACGAGACGCTTTGAGTAATATGAATATTGTGTAATTAATATCTTTAAATTGCTCTATTTCATTTTTTCAGAAACAGAGATCAACGAAATTATCAAAATTTAAACACAAGCGTTCAGCCAACAACAAATGCGAGTACTGAACTAAGGTGAGTTAAAAGACATTTAACATCTTATATTATTAGGGTGACAAGCATAGTGCATAGTCAGAGCTATGCCAAATGAAAATGCTATTGCTGAAGTTGTCGTATGTCCGGCGTCCAGCGTCTGATTGCACGGATGTCCGATTGTTTTCCTCTACAGATCGCATTTCTCAACCGATATTTGTGAAATTTTGTAAATTTAGGTTTTATTTAAAATAGCGGATATATGTAATTTGTGAGACGTTGCTCATAGAGCCACTACTTGTAATCAGAGTGGCGCTGAACTGCTATGGGCATGCGTGACGCCAGTACAACCATTCACTCAGCGAGCGCGAAGCGCGAGTGAAGAACTTCCGTTTCAGTTAATAAAAATAGTAAAAACTTATCCTATATTTTTATCTACAGATGCCTAGTTCAAAATCAGCCGAAGGGTATCAGAGCATCCGAGGAACAGGGACTTTTTCACCTTCGAATAAACTGGTAATCTTTTTTTATTTTTTTGTGTACACAATGTACATAAATAAATTATTGATATTGATGATAGCGTTCGGACTTGGTATGATTGCAAATTAATTACCATTTAATATTGTTTTTAGGAACAACAATATCAGTCTTCATTGCCGAATCTCATCGTCGAAGAAGAAGCAGAACAAGAACAGAAAGACAAAAGTTATTGGCGTATTATAACATTAGCTTCTTCTTCGTAAAATTGAAGGAAATATCAAGACACAATAGATTTGGTTGCGACAAACAATCGATAGGAGACTTGATTGCAGAAAAGCAAACAGGTCTTGCTTCTAAATTCACCTTTTTGTGAATAAAGAGTAACAATAGTAGATTATGTACCGAGGGCACAAAGCAGTGCCTTACGTCGCGGGCGGCTTATTGTATCCTGAGCGTAACGAGGGAATCTAGAGTTAACTCCCGAATGCAGCAAGGGAAGATGAGTCCTGAGGGCAGCGAGGGGTTCAAGCCGCCCAAGACAAAAACACTGCTTTATCCTAGAGGCGAATTCTCTACTAAAAATTCTGTCTAATATTATACTCTCTCATAACTAATAAAAAGGTACTAGTAAGGTACAGTCTTTTATTTTAAATTTCGTGCAGCTCGTGGAGCACGTGCTCGTATTTTTTTCTTGGTAGCTAGTTCAATTTTCAAATTAACTCTTCTTACAGTGCTTATTCTGAGTTTTCATTCAATGTTAACCTCTTTGCTTGGAAACTCCCAACTACAAGCTTCGCTCGAATTTATGTTTCATCTATAAAACCAACATTTGAGTTTCATGTGTTAGATTAAGGATGTGTTAATCTGAGCGATTACTGCCTTCAAAGCATTTGATTTATTGATATTTTTTGAATCTCGGTTTATTTTGATTATTTTTTTGGTGTTTGCTAAAATCTAAGCACTATACATGTATTTCAGCTACAAAAGGTTTTTCAATATCCAATCTAAGACCCCTTTAGTCCAGCTATAGAGGATTTTTTTTCTATATTAACTACTAGCTGTTGCTCACGATTTCGTACGCGTAGATAAAATAAAGCTCGTTCCGTTAGTTTCTTGTATTTGTCATTCACTCGAGGAGGTATTATAGCGCGAGCCGTATGCGAGCCCACTAATGGAGCCAATAGTATAATTATTAACGCACACGCATTTCATGTGACGTTTTTCATCACACATGCGAGGGGAAAAAACACAGACTTGCATTAGTCAATACATTTTTCTGAAAATGTATGCGCATTTTGCTGCTTTTTCACCTATAAAAATTTTCCTAGGCAAAATAATAAAGCGAATACTTTGTTTAAATTATCATACCTAATTAATTGTCAATATTTTGATAAAAAAATAATGTTTATTTACTGTTATTACGTAGTTATGATACTTTAAATCAAGAATTTAAGAAAAGTAAAAAAAAACTCTTGTTGATTTATTTTAAAAAAAGTCTAGTTTAGTTACTAGTGCGATAATGGTAAAGTAACAGCACACGTGCTTAATAGCTCGGATTATGAGCTAAAACTGATGTAATAAAGTCCTTTTTACGAGCGAGAGTGATGAAAAAGATATTAAACACAAACGAGTTTTTAACTTCAAGTAGGAACATTTCAGCAAAATCAGGCAAGAAACTATCGAGAAAATAATGAGGTTGTAAGTTCTGGGTCCACTATATTTTCAACAATTTTAGTCATTTTTATACTACCTACTAATTATATAAAACAGATTAGTACTATCAACTCGTAGAATACATTTTTAAAGCGGGCCGTCGATTGAACAGCTCTGCTAGTCCTAGTCAATATTTTTTTTGTTATGAGATTTTTGAAATGTTGTAAGCATTGGTTTAAGATAGGTTGAGTGATTTATCCCTGGTACCGGAGTTCTTAGAATGCCCATCAGGAGCCCTATTCTTGCTAAAAATATTTTCTGATCAATGTCTCTCTCGTTTTAAAAGTCATAGTGAGAGTGACCAAGAAACATCTCACGCGTCAAGAATAGCCCTCCAGAGCTATTCTTACGATATTATATTATTCCCCCTATTCCTACGCACGAGATATGTTTTGGTCAATGTCTCTCTCGTTTGAAAAATCATAAAAGTGAGAGGGACCAAGATCCGATGAACCAAGATATCTCACACTTCAGAGAGTCCGTGGTCTACGATTGTTTTTTTAGATTTTACACGCACGAACAAAGGGAATCAAAACCTTTAGATGCGGGATATTTGTGAGTACATACTTTATCTACCTATACTTATAATAAAACTACCGCGCTCATGCTGCTTAAAAGGCTCAAGTCTTTAAAACGCCGTTGGCTTCAAATAATTTAGTCACAAAACATTACAATAAAGCATAACATCACAGAGGGCATTCATTTTTAGGCAAACATATTTTTTTCACGGTGTTTCGTCTGAATTTGTTTAGTCTTTGAGAAATGCTAGCTCAATGTTCAAAAGCTTCGAGCGTTGATCACTAGAGGCGCTAAAACCAGCTGAGCGCCGAATGGCAAATGTCATTGGCGTATCTTAACCTCTTAAGATCTCTTAATAAGGTTTCTTAAGAATCCGGCGACCTAACTAATTTCGACCTAGGCGACCTAGACTAACTTCGCATTGACTTAAGGTATTCTATCGCCATTTCGTCTAGAAGAAGAAGACGAGTGAAGAGAGCGAGTAATGATACCTGACGAGCCTCTAAACTTATCTACAGAGTGACAAAGTGCAATTTCATTTTTTTTTAATGACTTTTGCACTACCGTAATCATTCTTAAGTAACTAAGAATTTCCTTTGTATTATTGATTCATTTAACAGCTAATGATGTAGACAACCTCCCTATGTAATGGAATTTTTGATTTGCTTTGTCTACCTATTGAATAAATCAGTCAAAAGTCTTAAAATGCGGATATTTTTCATAGCTCTATTTTCGCTTGAGAACGTTTTTAAAAAAAACCAAGAACATAGGGGCGAAGATATTGTTAATTTAATTGTACATGCTAAATTTCATCATTATCTTACAAACGGTTTTCAAGAAATTTCGGTAGTGCGTTGGTATGGAAATTTCAGAACGTCGCGGCCCTCTTAAAGATGTGCCACTACTAGTTTTAATTTTATTTATTTTTTTATTTATTTTTAATCACATAAGTACACGATACTTTTATCATTGCACGCCTCTAGATGCTTTGATTTTTATTATGAAAGTACTAGGGCAAAAATCTTTAAAAATTATAAATTGCCAACCCTAACGCAGTTTCCAAACTTTTTACCCAAGTAACGGTTCGCTTAAAACCAGCTTTTTAGTGGTTTGTATAATTTCATGCAAAAACTGATGTTTACACGGTTATGCTTCTTCAAATTGGTAGCTTTTGCTTTTTGAAAAGAGATCAACGTCCTTGGAGTTACGATTCAAATTTCCGTGTTGATGATTTAAAGACTGCTCTATTGTTCTGTTTGAATTGGTTGATTTACCTAAATGCCTTGTGTTTGAGTTACTTTCGTTCACCTGTCTATAACTACCTATCTACCAATATAAAATTAGCACAGCCTAAAAATTTAATAATATAATTTAAAAAAAATAGCCTTGTGTGCATCAATTAAATAATTGCCTTCTACTCTTCCATAATCACTACTAACAACTAACAACTTCAACACATCACAACATCAACTTTCTTGCTAACAAAGCAATAAACACATTATGATGTTCGACATTTTCTTGTCAATCAACACATTAAAGTATCGCAGGTATTCCCAAGCACCCCTCGAATGGCAATACACACACTGGAAGTAAAGTTACTAGAGCATGTCAGTTTCGGTGCGTAGACGCAGGTCCGATGTCGTCTGTTGCGTCAGTGTTGCCACACGAGGATTAAATATCTAAACTTTAGTAATCTGTTACAAAATTTACACCTGGCAAGGTCAGTTTATGGAGTACGGTTACAAACTGAAAAGTGAATGAAAAACAATGATTTCTCGTTTAATAATGCCGAAATGTTGTTGCAGTATGACTTTTTAGTAAAAAGCCATTGATTAAAACATAGTTTCGATTTAGTAAGTTACGATTGCGAAGACTTTACAGAGACCGCTTTACAAGCAATAGAATGCATCACATTTCTATGATCATTTTAATTTGTCACATGCACAAAATTTTAATAAAATATTTTTCTGTCTGGAAAGAATATAATAGACCACTACATGAGAACTCCCTTCATGGGAACATTCATTTAGAATAATAATAATTAATTTAAGCGTTCTAGATTATATTAGGGTAATGCATAAGTTTCTATGACCTGTGGAGATGCGTTACTGCAAAAAAAAACCGCGCTCACGAATAAAATAGCATACATACAATCATACTCGTACCTACCTTATAACTATTTCGTCATCAGCAACAATCATTTTCCAATTATTTTATTTTTATTAAATACCTAGTTGATTAATTTTACAACTTGTAACCACTTGTTTGTCAGAAAACCAACTGTTGCACAGTACTGTATGATAATATTGCATTTTTGCACGTACTAATAAATACTTTTTATTTGCCAACAGGAACACATACAGGAGGTCCTGGACAAGTGGACGCAGATCGACGATGAGATCTGGGCGAAGGTCATAGTGTTCGAGAGGAACCGGCGCGTGGCGAAGGCGTACGCGCGGGCCCCCGTGCTCACGATCAACGGATCCGACGATGGCTTTGACGGCATGAGGTATGTTATTATTGATCAATAAGAATTTAAGCACATAAGCAGATGAAGAAGAAAAAACAACAAGCAGACATTGAACTGAATTGGACATTTTGCGAATGCTGGACATGGCTTTGACGGCATGAGGTATGTTGTTATTGACCATTAAGAACTTAAGAGGGCCGCGACGATCTGAAATTTCCATACAAACGCGCTACTCAAATTTCTTGAAAACCGTTTGTCAGATTATGATGAAATTTAGCATGTACAATTAAATTAACAATATCTTCGCCCCTATGTACTTGTTCTTTTTTAAAAACGTTCTCAAGCTAAAATAGAGCTATGAAAATTATCCGCATTTTTAAGGGGTCACTTTTGACTAATTTTTTCAATAGGTAGACATAGCAAATCAAAAATTCCATTACACAGGGAGGTTGTCTACATCATTAGCTGTTAAATGAATCAATAATACAAGGGAAATTCTTAGTTACTTAAGAATGATTACAGTAGTGCAAAAGTCATAAAAAAAATTGAAATTGCACTTTGTCACTCTGTAGGTAAGTTTAGAGGCTCGTCAGTATCATACACTCGCTCTCTTTACTCGTCTTCTTCTTCTAGACGAAATGGCGATAGAATACCTTAAGCCAATGCGAAGTCAGTCTAGGTCGCCTAGGTCGAAATTAGTTAGGTCGCCGGACTCTTAAGCACATAAGTAGATGAAGAAGAAAAAATAACAAGCAGACATTGAACTGAATTCGACATTTTGCGAATGCTGGACATTTCGCAAATTGGAAATTATGCGACCACTAAACGTTCCTAACAACCAATAAAACCCAACACTCACAATTAATTTTGCAAAAGACTTATCCCAATAAACTTAATAGACACGACAAGACTTCATTACGAACTTATGACTTACAAAACTAACGATCGCAAATAAAATTTAAGTACAGCAGTATAAATAATAAATTACATTATAAAATTTCAAAAGCCTATGCGCTAAAATATTTAATTATAATCTACGTTAGCGACTAATCTCAAAGTCTTGTGAAACCGCTGAGTACATTGCAAAATGCCTGCATTTGATTAACTATGGCAGAATTTAGCTCGTTAAGAGGTTAAGATACGCCAATGACATTTGCCATTCGGCGCTCAGCTGGTTTTAGCGCCTCTAGTGATCAACGCTCGAAGCTTTTGAACATTGAGCTAGCATTTCTCAAAGACTAAACAAATTCAGACGAAACACCGTGAAAAAAATATGTTTGCCTAAAAATGAATGCCCTCTGTGATGTTATGCTTTATTGTAATGTTTTGTGACTAAATTATTTGAAGCCAACGGCGTTTTAAAGACTTGAGCCTTTTAAGCAGCATGAGCGCGGTAGTTTTATTATAAGTATAGGTAGATAAAGTATGTACTCACAAATATCCCGCATCTAAAGGTTTTGATTCCCTTTGTTCGTGCGTGTAAAATCTAAAAAAACAATCGTAGACCACGGACTCTCTGAAGTGTGAGATATCTTGGTTCATCGGATCTTGGTCCCTCTCACTTTTATGATTTTTCAAACGAGAGAGACATTGACCAAAACATATCTCGTGCGTAGGAATAGGGGGAATAATATAATATCGTAAGAATAGCTCTGGAGGGCTATTCTTGACGCGTGAGATGTTTCTTGGTCACTCTCACTATGACTTTTAAAACGAGAGAGACATTGATCAGAAAATATTTTTAGCAAGAATAGGGCTCCTGATGGGCATTCTAAGAACTCCGGTACCAGGGATAAATCACTCAACCTATCTTAAACCAATGCTTACAACATTTCAAAAATCTCATAACAAAAAAAATATTGACTAGGACTAGCAGAGCTGTTCAATCGACGGCCCGCTTTAAAAATGTATTCTACGAGTTGATAGTACTAATCTGTTTTATATAATTAGTAGGTAGTATAAAAATGACTAAAATTGTTGAAAATATAGTGGACCCAGAACTTACAACCTCATTATTTTCTCGATAGTTTCTTGCCTGATTTTGCTGAAATGTTCCTACTTGAAGTTAAAAACTCGTTTGTGTTTAATATCTTTTTCATCACTCTCGCTCGTAAAAAGGACTTTATTACATCAGTTTTAGCTCATAATCCGAGCTATTAAGCACGTGTGCTGTTACTTTACCATTATCGCACTAGTAACTAAACTAGACTTTTTTTAAAATAAATCAACAAGAGTTTTTTTTTACTTTTCTTAAATTCTTGATTTAAAGTATCATAACTACGTAATAACAGTAAATAAACATTATTTTTTTATCAAAATATTGACAATTAATTAGGTATGATAATTTAAACAAAGTATTCGCTTTATTATTTTGCCTAGGAAAATTTTTATAGGTGAAAAAGCAGCAAAATGCGCATACATTTTCAGAAAAATGTATTGACTAATGCAAGTCTGTGTTTTTTCCCCTCGCATGTGTGATGAAAAACGTCACATGAAATGCGTGTGCGTTAATAATTATACTATTGGCTCCATTAGTGGGCTCGCATACGGCTCGCGCTATAATACCTCCTCGAGTGAATGACAAATACAAGAAACTAACGGAACGAGCTTTATTTTATCTACGCGTACGAAATCGTGAGCAACAGCTAGTAGTTAATATAGAAAAAAAATCCTCTATAGCTGGACTAAAGGGGTCTTAGATTGGATATTGAAAAACCTTTTGTAGCTGAAATACATGTATAGTGCTTAGATTTTAGCAAACACCAAAAAAATAATCAAAATAAACCGAGATTCAAAAAATATCAATAAATCAAATGCTTTGAAGGCAGTAATCGCTCAGATTAACACATCCTTAATCTAACACATGAAACTCAAATGTTGGTTTTATAGATGAAACATAAATTCGAGCGAAGCTTGTAGTTGGGAGTTTCCAAGCAAAGAGGTTAACATTGAATGAAAACTCAGAATAAGCACTGTAAGAAGAGTTAATTTGAAAATTGAACTAGCTACCAAGAAAAAAATACGAGCACGTGCTCCACGAGCTGCACGAAATTTAAAATAAAAGACTGTACCTTACTAGTACCTTTTTATTAGTTATGAGAGAGTATAATATTAGACAGAATTTTTAGTAGAGAATTCGCCTCTAGGATAAAGCAGTGTTTTTGTCTTGGGCGGCTTGAACCCCTCGCTGCCCTCAGGACTCATCTTCCCTTGCTGCATTCGGGAGTTAACTCTAGATTCCCTCGTTACGCTCAGGATACAATAAGCCGCCCGCGACGTAAGGCACTGCTTTGTGCCCTCGGTACATAATCTACTATTGTTACTCTTTATTCACAAAAAGGTGAATTTAGAAGCAAGACCTGTTTGCTTTTCTGCAATCAAGTCTCCTATCGATTGTTTGTCGCAACCAAATCTATTGTGTCTTGATATTTCCTTCAATTTTACGAAGAAGAAGCTAATGTTATAATACGCCAATAACTTTTGTCTTTCTGTTCTTGTTCTGCTTCTTCTTCGACGATGAGATTCGGCAATGAAGACTGATATTGTTGTTCCTAAAAACAATATTAAATGGTAATTAATTTGCAATCATACCAAGTCCGAACGCTATCATCAATATCAATAATTTATTTATGTACATTGTGTACACAAAAAAATAAAAAAAGATTACCAGTTTATTCGAAGGTGAAAAAGTCCCTGTTCCTCGGATGCTCTGATACCCTTCGGCTGATTTTGAACTAGGCATCTGTAGATAAAAATATAGGATAAGTTTTTACTATTTTTATTAACTGAAACGGAAGTTCTTCACTCGCGCTTCGCGCTCGCTGAGTGAATGGTTGTACTGGCGTCACGCATGCCCATAGCAGTTCAGCGCCACTCTGATTACAAGTAGTGGCTCTATGAGCAACGTCTCACAAATTACATATATCCGCTATTTTAAATAAAACCTAAATTTACAAAATTTCACAAATATCGGTTGAGAAATGCGATCTGTAGAGGAAAACAATCGGACATCCGTGCAATCAGACGCTGGACGCCGGACATACGACAACTTCAGCAATAGCATTTTCATTTGGCATAGCTCTGACTATGCACTATGCTTGTCACCCTAATAATATAAGATGTTAAATGTCTTTTAACTCACCTTAGTTCAGTACTCGCATTTGTTGTTGGCTGAACGCTTGTGTTTAAATTTTGATAATTTCGTTGATCTCTGTTTCTGAAAAAATGAAATAGAGCAATTTAAAGATATTAATTACACAATATTCATAATACTCAAAGCGTCTCGTTTGTCTCTTTCCATGATACCATAAAATATAAAACAATTACCAATCTATAATCCCAGTTTAAAATATATTATTATTCTAGTCTTCATGCAATAGACTAAATTAAAATAACTATTAAGACTAGATGCAGGTTGGTATCAGTTACCAAAGAAATCGTTGTATATAATAAATATAAATAAATAACAATACATACGATAGTGACTCTGTGAGCTGGTGATCTCGTCAAAAAGGTTTTTTGGAAATTTTCCAATTATGCGGAGATATATCTTTTTTTAAATCACATCTCTGCCATTTTGAAAAATTTCCAATAACCGCCTAGACAAGAAAATTCTTTTTAAATATCGGACTTACTCACAAAGTTTCAAGAGAATAGGTTAAGAAATGCGACCTGTAGATTAAGACAGGTCTGGACAGAGATCCGGACAGAAATCCAGACGGAATTCGGACATACGAAAGCATTTTCGTCGAATCTGAAGCATAAACGCTTTGCTCGCTAACGATCTCTCGCTCGGTTATTGTTGTAAGAAAATGTAATAACTTTTCTATCGAATTCAATGGCCATGACTCGGAACACTACTTTCTGAATGCAATGCTTGACTTTTTGTATTAAATACTATTTTTTACTAAAAAAAACTTTATTTTGATCAAAGTGACTGATCAGAGTGTTAGTAAGCATATTCTTTCAAATAAAAAATAAATGAGTAAATAACGAAGTTATGCTGCAACAAACATTTAGTAAAATTTATACAATGTAATTGAGTGCGTCCTAATTTTTGAAGTCGGGTAACAAACCAGGATAAGTTAGAAAAATATGCTCAATACACTGCTAAAAATAATAATGTATTGCGGACCGTGATTGGTCAGCTATAACATAAAAATGTGATTGTTTCTAGTTTAGGTAGGTTAGTTTAGGAAATGTGCTATACCAAAAACAAAAATTAGTATTAGTCATTTACACCGTTCGCACGCAACGACCGCTTTCCGATATTGACATCGTAAGTACACATAATAATTATCATTATTTTATTTTTACCCGATTGTTCAAGAAGGATTATTTATTATTATTAACTATAGAATACTCCCCATTTCTATGTTATTAACTAGGTGTTGGGGCATCAGCAAGTATGCCACAGCTTCAATTTGAAATGGCTTAGGTATATTGACCTTAGTATAATTTTTGTGAATAATTGAATCAAATGAAATCACGAGAAAAAAAACAGCTGTTTCATACAAAAAGCTCATCGATCGTCGACAAAATGTAAGCAGATGCTTTTTTCCCCGATTTAATTTACAAATAAAAAAGTTTAAAAAGTAATCGTTGTTTATAATAAAGAGTACAATGACCCCCGTTTGGCTTAGTACACCCTATACCGATAACCCTGTGCAATGTACAAATATGACACATAAAGGTACATTTGTACATAACAAAACAAAAACACAGTTCTGACAAGTCTTGCACTTGGATAATTATCATGAGCAACATGTACAATGGGGCCCGTGCCGTGGCGTGATGATTGTAGTACAGCACGACGCTGCGCGACCGCGGCTCGTATCACAGCAAAATAAGGTTCATGGTCGCACAGCGTCGGCGGGTAAATCCAACAATCATCGCAATAAGGTGTAATGGACGGTGAAGCCCTGAGAGTTAACATAGGTCGGAGGACACGTCTGTCGTTTTCTAATATTTTTATTAGGAAAACAAACGTCAGACCGAATCATATGCCACTAAAAACTCAGACACTAGGGTTAGTCACTTCAGTCTACACAATAAGAACAAACGGGTAAAAATATTTATGTGGTAATTAAATATTAATAGGTAGGTAGGTACTTACCACTTAGCTAGTTGGAGTCCAATTTTTTTCTTACGTCTAGCTGCCTTGGTGACATCTCCCATTTTCATCGGATCAACCTTCTGTACCCTCTACTCACAACGCGATCAATTATTGTCCAAATAATTTCACTAGTAGTAAAGTCACTAAAAACTTATCAAATGTCTTGAAAAAGTACTTTTTTTTATTGTCTCTGGATAATTAAGCACTGTTTAATTGATGATTTACGTACAAATAGAAAAAAAATGCGAAAATATTTTTCGGCAAGGCGAGTACGTCCCTCCTTCGTGAGGCGCTAGCGCCGACTGGCCCGTCCCCCGCAAAGGAGCTCGCGGGTGTCAGTGGTCACGTGATCTGACGAAATACTTCAAAATAACACAAAATATTACTAAACTAACTCAATTTTAGCACTAAAAATATGGTAAAAGGACGATCAATCATATTTTTAATTTCCTATCCGAAGGTGTAAAAATATATAGTAACGTAATCTCCGTAAGCACGGTATTGCACGCCATGAGAACGAAAACAACGTTCATTTAATATTTTTTTACTCGCAATCTAGTAAGTAATATAATATTTTAATTAGACTAATTAATAGGTAACAGAATGATCTTATTGGTGATATTTTTTTCATATCGGTAGGGTCCGTAGCTTCTTCACAATTACGAGTTGAATAGACGTGTTTGGCGAATATTCAAGGCTTAAATCTATACTCTTACAAGAAATATTTGAACACGTGCCTGCTCTACTTTCAAGCCATTCATTAAACAGACAGATTAATTTGTTATTATACAATAATGTAGTTCAACGCAAAATAGAAGCAACTTGAATAAACCAGTAATTGTAGTAAAGCGTTTGGATTCAGGAATGGTAGTCGTTTGCGTTGGTCATGATAAGCTAGCTTCACGAATGCCGGTTATATCCTTTGTTTGTTTAATTCTTGTATCTTATAACAAAGTGATTTGAATTTTAATTCATAAGAACATATATCTATTTGCTTTGCTTGTTTTAGATATAATTTTATCTGAACTGAAAGGTACTTCTTTAAGAGATTCATTATTGAAAACCTTGGAAGAAGTATTAAATCGAAAACCGTCTGAATCAGCTACCTCTGGTTGGCATTCTTCATTGTTTTTTGTTTGTCCTTCATACGATTTAGGACTCAAATTGTTACTTGTCGTCTTCAAGGGACAAATATAACTTTGTTGGCCCAGAATTGCCCTGCACAGTTACAGCTTATACGACTGTGCAATAACTTTCATAATTTGCATACTCAGCATACCAGTTTTATAGTGACCTGTTATACTTCTATAGTTTTATTCAGTTTCCCAACACCACCACTAATTTTGTAATTCACGACTAAGTTACCTACAAGTGTGTGGTGTGCAGTCACGTTGTCGTGATCATTTCGCTTATCGGTATAAGTCAAATCAAATCAAATCAAATCAAATTTCTTTATTAACGAAAAGTACATAGGCAAGTTGTATACGCTGAGGGCCCCAAACTCGGCGCAGCCAGTATCTTGGGGTCCGATCAAAGCATTACCAAAGTAGAGTGGTCGCGCGTTTATACATAATATTAAAATTGCTAACATTACATTTTAATTAAAATAAACAAAATTAAAATTTAAAAATAAATAGAATAAAAATAGACAAAAATATGCATATTACATTATTACTAAAATTAAAATCATAATCAAAATCAAAATTAAAATTAAATCGGACAAGAGGAGAAATAATATTATCATATAATCATAACATAAAATTAATTGAAATATTATCAACACAAAATAGACTTAAAATATTAAAGCTCAAATTAAGAATTACCAATTACATAGTTAAATAAAATATTGTCAATACTGATTAAAAATAGTGTAAATGTCAGAATTGTACGTGTGGGTGTTCATGTGCTGGTGTGTGAGGGTGTGTACGTGTTGTTAGCTTCGGAGAGATGTTATGAGCAAACTTGATAGGTCTTGCCTAGGTCATGTACTCTAACTAGGGCTTCAGATTCCTCGTAGGTGAGATTGAGTAGCCATTCCTTCACCTTTGCCCTGGCTTTCCTATGCGTGGCTTCTCTTAGGCCTTGGTGTTTTAGTACGGAGTTGTACACGAACCTGTGAATGAACGGGGGAAGGCGTCGTGCGAATACCGTTCTGACTCGCGGAAGGTCAGCTGATTTGGGGAAAGTGCCTTGTGTAGGCGGTGTGGTCGAAGTTTGAACTTTAGTAATTGTACGAATAATAAAGAGTTGCCTGACGGTGAGTAATTTGGCATCCTTGTACAATTGTTCAGTTGAGTACAGCCGAGGTTTTCCTAACATTACTTTTATAACTGCACGTTGAGACCTTTCCACAGCAATCATAAAGGACTTGGCTGCTCCCCCCCACACACTGATGCAGTATTGGATCAGCGATTGGCATAGTGCAGTGTAAACCAAGTTCATTACCTTAACACTAGCAGCTGGTCGCAGTTTTTTCATAATGTGAATGATTTTACGCACCCTTTTGGCTAGAAATGAGATATGTTGCTCGAATGATAGCTTCTGATCCACTTGGACACCCAGATATTTAGTGTACGGCACTCTGCTGATACTATTACATAGGCACGGGTTCCTGCTGTTGTAAAAGGGACCTGCACGCGCAGTACAGTGGTCAGAGTGGACTTTTATGCTTGTGAACTTAGGTTCGGTAGCTCGCGTGATGTGGAAGCCAATGAAACTGGTTTTAGTAACATTCAAAGTGAGAAGGTTAGCGTTCAGCCATCTTGCAATTTTGGACATCCCAGCCTCAGCCGCTGACACAGCACTCTGCCAGTTACTGCCTTGGAAAATAGCCACCGTGTCATCAGCATAACAGATTAGGTGCGCATTTGGGATGTTTAGTCTCAACAGGCTGTCCATGTAGATCACAAATAGGGTTGGGGATAATATACCGCCTTGGGGTACTCCGAAGGTGACCATCAGCTCTTCACTAAGGCAATCACCAATTTTAACGCACTGTCGCCTGTTGTTGAGGTAGCTGGCAAACCAGGTGAGAGCAGTGCCCCGAACTCCAAAATTTTCTAGTTTTTTAAGGAGAATTGGAATGGAAACCGTGTCAAACGCACGGGCCAAGTCGAGAAAGACTCCCAAATTTTTTGTTCCTTTGTCCATTTGGGATGCTACAGTCTGGGTCAATAGTTGAACTGCATCCTCTGTGGATTTCCCGCGCCTAAAGCCGAATTGGCGATTTTCCAATAGTTGGTGTTTTTCGAGGATGTCTACTAAGCGTTTGTTTACTATTTTTTCAAGTATCTTGGAGAGAATGCACAGTAAGGATATTGGGCGGTAATTTTCTATGCAGTCTTTGTTACCGCTCTTGTGTATAGGAGATACCAGTGCAGTTTTCCAGTACTCCGGAAATATGCCCGTGGACAAGCTTAGGTTGCAAACATGGACCAGTGGTACGACTATGAAATTTTTGATATTTTTTAATAGTTCCAAATTAAACGAGTCTATTCCAGGCGAGCTATCTGGTTTAAGCATTTTTAATAAACTGTCTACCTCGTATACGTCAGTGGGACTAAGGAACAGGGAGCTCGGACAGCGGGTGTTCAGCTTAAGGTTATGGCAAAGCTCTTTCTCCGTTGTGTTTTCCTTTTTCAGTATGTCTGAGGCTAGTTTATAGCCCTTGCTGATGAAGTGCTGGTTGCAGGCGTTTGTCGCTTCTTGTGGACTGTTATGTTTCAGTAGTAACGCTAACGAATTGTTCTTAGGGCCAGGGATATCGCAGATGGTCTTTATTGATTTCCAGAGTTTTTTGGGATTTTTATGGTTTTCGGTCAGTAGGGCGTTCTCGTATTCTGTTTTTACTTTCCGAATAATATTATTGAGGAAGTTTTTGTAGCGTGTGTAAGAAAGTTTTAAAATTTCATTATTCGGTTGTTGGCGTGTCCGTAGGTGCAGCTTGTCTCGATTGCGCATACACCGTATCAGTCAGTAAGTAAAACAAGCCTTAATTATTAAAACGCGGCCTTTATCTTTATTTATATTTAATTGTCTCACATTCTTGAGTTTTGTTTCGACAATTCATTTAGAATTATTTCCTAATTAGCTGTGCTACGGTGTAACAGCCTTTTCAATTATATGATATACTTCAATATGATAACGATATTGTATGTCGGTTATATTCCATGACTTCGTTGTAGTTTTAAAACTAAATTTATTTAAATTTAACCGTTTTGTAATGATAATAATAGAAACAAAGAAGTAAAGAGCTGAGCTGAGCTACCCACGTCCGTAGGAGTGTACTCTACTCTGATTCCCTACACGTGGTCCCCTGGTAGTGCTAACCGGGTAGCAAACTCTGGTGGGAGGCTTCGGCCGTGGCTAGTTACCACCCACCGGACCAAGCCTAGTCGTGTTTCGGGATGTAGTCCGGTGTAACCGTTCCGAAGACGGGTCTGAACAGTAGCGCACTTGTAGCGCCTCACTCAACTGCCGTCTTTGTACTTCTTCACTCTAGTAAAGTCAAAGTCAAAGTCAAAGTCAAAATGTTTTTATTCAATTTAGGTATCAAAGATACACTTATGAACGTCAAAGTTATTTAAATAGACTCGACCGCCTTGTTCGGATAAAAAGCCTCTACTCAGAAGAACAGGCAAGAAACTGAGGGGCATTATTTTTTCAAATAATAAATAAATTAGTCTCACAAATTTTGGCTTACAACTAGGTAATATCTATAAATATTAGTGGCTACTTGGCGGAAGTGGAAGGCTCCAGACATCTTTATCTTCTAAATAATTCTTAACCTTATAATATCCTCTTTTCATTAATGTAGTTTTTACATGTGATTTGAAACTTCAAGTAAACTTCAAGGCTAGAATGAATAAGTACATAATAGGTCGTCGTGCTCCATCTTAGACCACAACGTCGCTTAACATCAGGTGAGTTGGTGGTCAAACGCCGACTTATTGTACATAAAAAAAAAAAAAAAAAGAAACCGCTTGAGTGAATTATGCGTTTAGGTATATTTACTTAATGTTATTATTTTTAACAATCATAAATATATTCTTTTATTCAGGTCAATACAATCATTTACATTTAAAATGTAACTTAGTATCACACTAATATTATAAAGGCGAAAGTTTGTGAGTGTGTATATTTGTTAGTTCTTCACGCTCAAACGGCTGGACCAAATTTAATTAAATTTGGTATGGAGGTAGCTGACACCCTGGATTAACACATTGGCCTTTATCCCTGAAAATCTAGTAGGATATACTTGTTATACCTTAGAAACCTTATACCTTTAGAAATGTTTGACAGTACGGAAAAGCCTCCTCTAACCTTTTCCATTCACGTTTTTCTTGAGCCTCGTGCTGTTCAACATCACTCCTGCCTCTTGGCTTGGTTTGCCTTTACATTTATCATCTTTCAAAATTCAACAAGTAAAATGTTTTTTATAAGCTATTTTAGTGAAATACGGCGTAGAAACATGAAGAGAAATATCGTATTGATACTATTTTAGTGAAATCATAGAGACTCAGCGTCAAAATAATATTAAGTTCAATAACGTTAATTCCGCATATGATTCGAACCTAACAAGCTATGAGGTATTAAGTAACTGGCAACAAAGACTCGCAGCCACCGAAGCGTGGATAAACAAGGTTACTTTAGTTTCACCGGTTCTAAAAGCGAATATGGCTAATAACTGCTGAGAATTCTAACAGACAAGTGACGGTGAAAGTTTTAAGCTATCTGGCCGTTTGAGGAAACATTTGTCCTACGTCGCTAATGACAAGACATAAAATGATACGTTAGGTTTTTAGATTGAAGCTGTTAGAGACTGTTAGAGAAAATTAAATAAGCTAAGTTTTAACAATATTCATTACTAATAAAAGAATGAAGAATGTATTCCAAAATAGTATAGATCCGATTCTGATTCCGATTTAAAATTTTAGAAAACGATCTATGCAAATAACGACATTCATTAAAAATATTTTGTTCCTTCTTCTGATCTCCTACAGATTTTAAAGAAGTAAAAACTTCTTGAAACTACACTACAACTACACATATCTTCGCATTAGGTCAGAATTTTGGCGTACTCGAGATCGTTCAGCTCTTCCAGTTTCCGACGTTATCATGTTTAAAAAATCGTAAATGGCTAGTCAGAAAGCTGCTTAGTTTTTAGTTTAGTCAATAGCAGAGCATAGTAAGACATGAGCTATCAGGCCCAAAAGTGAAGCAATAGCGTGCGCATGCGTCGATAACCGTTCGATTATGGCGGCTATTGCCCAATACCATGCGAATCGAGGTTGCGTATGAAATGGAAACGTTAGGCTGGACACACACAGTCATGATAAGGTTTTGGAACGTTTTTTATTTATTTATTTTTATTCCTTACTGTACTTACAGCACACCCAAACCGCATAACCAGCCATAATTACAACTTAGGCTGGGAAAGGAAACGATAGGCTGGGCACACACAGTTATGTAAAGGTTTTCAAAAATCTTCTATTTATTTATTTATTTGTATTGTTAACTGTGCTTACAGCAAAGCTAACGCGCGTAGCCAGCCATAATTATAACTTTTTAAACCACAATAGATTTAAGAAAGGGCCTGCTTTACATTCTTGAAGAGGCGCACAACATTACTAAAAGCGCACTATTACGTGCACTACGATTAATTCTTTAACCCTTTAAAGCGATTTTTTCGGACAAAGATTTTTGCCGTAAACATCGATCTATAAACATCAGCGGAAGCGGCGCCATCATCATATTTGTCGTAAAAATCCGACTCAGGCGGTTAAAAGGTGTACTACTTGAACTTGAGCAATACCTAATTTTACATTAAATATAACAATAACTCATTACCTAGACCAGACTCAAATGTATCGCGGTGCCAATGGTTCAGGGACAAATTTTATCAGGTACCTAATAGGTAAAGGACTCAATTCAATTCAATTTCAATTATCAAGATATCTATATTCAATCATGAACATAGAGTAGTATAAACTAGTGTAAGTTAAAGCCTAGCTTAACAAACATTCAGGTTTTGTTTTGTGAGCAATTCTAGCTTATACAATCTTTTGGCAGGGGAATAAAATGAGCAGGGGACTGATAAAGGACAGTGTGTAGCCAGCCTTAACCGCTAGATGGATACGTTAAACGTTTATTGACATAAACGTGATCGATGATCGCGGAGGCGGCCTCGGGTTAACTGTCGGTAATTAGCAGGGAATGGGGCGTGATTGATAATTTTATTATTTTTTGGTTATATTTGACAGTTCAAGTACAGAGTTGATAGAAATTGACAGCCGTGTGACGGTGTGACGTAGCGAAGGCGAATGAACGTCTAAATAAATGAGTACACATTTATTTAGACGTTCATTCGCCTTCGTGTATCTACGTGGGTAGATATTTATTTGTATCTCAAAACCTAACATTTTGTTGAAACATACTCAGTTACCTATTTATTTAAATAAATAATAAATAATTTGTAAAAATAACGTTTTCACCTCTCCGTTTCTTTAGATATTCATTATCACGGTTTTTGAAATAGCTTCATATGATTGCGCTTAAAAAACCTATCCTAACTCGTAGTATAAGCGATGATGGCCTAGTTGGAGAAGGCCCGCCTCTCAAGCCAGAAGGAGCGGGTTCAAACTCAGCCGACGGCACGCACCAATTTGTTCATTATATGAACATATATGCGTTTTGTATGTCATCTGCTATAAGAATGGAGCTCGGTGTATGGCGACAGGCTCGCTCCCTGTCACATTTGGGACTAAATATCGTCTGGCGAGGTGTGGGTGTTGTATTACACATCGGCCAGCCCCCTCGGGGAAAGGCGTCACGATATGTTACATATGCTCTAACTCGTATAAAAGAAAATAATGGCTAAACATATCACAGCACAATAACAAGAAAAGAAGAAAGTCGCGGCTCATAGGTAGGTATGTAATAATAATAATAATAAATTCAGGACACTTCCACACACGGTCGCCTGACCCCAAACTAAGCAAAGCTTGTACTATGGCTGCCAGAGACTGATATACATACTTAGTTATTTTTATAATAGGTACATACTTAAATACATATTAGCACCCAGACATAGAACAAACACAAATGTTCATTGCATAAATGTTTGCCCTAGGTGGGAATCGAACCCACGCCCCCAAGTTCAGAAGGCAGGTTCACTACCAACTGAGCCACCGAGGCAGTCATGTATTTTATTCCTTTATTTTTTGACAAAAGAAATTTTCAAGCCAAACAATGTGCAACACTATAAAAGGCAAATATTAGGGCGCGATCAGACAATAGCCGGGAGGCGTGTGCGATGGCATCGCTCAGCGCATAATGACACGGAAGTCTGTCTGTCGCCTGCGCGCGCGCCGCTCGATCACAGATCATCGGGTACAGGCGAGAACAAAATTTCTAAATAATAAAATTTGATTTAACTCCAAGCCACTTAAGCGTTAAATTTTAGTTTTTTTAGTATTGTTCTAAATATATTTTGATAACCTAGATGTTTTTAAAACCTACTTAAATAAGCTAAAATTCTTTAATTGTGTGCCTAACTCATTGTGTACTTTAAAATTGCAAATGAATAGATATTAAAATAAAACTGATTTAGTTATTTATATGCCATCTATCCTCTTGTAAACCATCAAACTAGGAACATAATAAAAAAATATCTTTAAAAACCTTTCCATAATTTTTTTCCTTACTCTTTGAATCTTTAAACACCACGTAGAACGTTTTAAAAGCGTTTTTTTTTAACTTTTCTCAAAATCACTTTTCGAATCTGTAGACGCCAGTAAACACTTCTGCACTCCCAACTTTTGAGTCCACAAGGAAGCCCCCTATCAGATCCTCACACGAACCCTACTTTAATTCAGGCCCCAGCCACAACTTCTCCTATTTAATTAGTAAGATCTAATGCAGACTTGCACAATAAAGATCGAACATTCTAGCTGCTAATAATTAGGACTTGTTTTAGACTTAAGACTTGTTTTAACTTACGATAGCGAAATGCAGGGTTTAGAGTTAATTTTGCGAGAATTAATTGGATATATCTTGTAGGAAGTTGGCTTAGCTTCTGTTTGGCTTTGTTTTGTGTTTTAATGTGAGTAGATATAAAATGAACAACTTGGATAGGTAGGTAACGCATAGATTGATGACATTGAAATAATATTGTATTAGCATGTTTGTTAAATGATATTTCTATATTACCTACCATTACGAGTAATACCATTAACTAGCTGCAAATCTAATGTCATTATTTATTTAATAATATGAACGCATTTGCAATTATACATTTCAAAATTTCAGAATTAGAGTGAATTATAATGACATCGGTACAGAATTTTATTTTGTTAATGCATTTTAATATCCGATGCTGGTTTTGGCAGTGTTGTTCATTGTTCATCCCATCAAACTGAACAACTGTTAGAAAACAAATTACCAAAATTCGAAAAAAAAAAAAAAGTATTTAGTCGCCATACAAAATTTATCATTTGACTAGTTATTTTGTGTGGAGGCTCGATTATTTTTCTTACTAATTTTGCAAAGCGATGTTCTAACAGTTGTTCACTGTAACGGGTATTTGTTCACTATGACGGTAACTTTGTGTGTTACTGCACCTAAAACCAGCACCTTGTAGCGTATTATTTATTTCGAGTTTAGAAAATACAATAAAATTACTACCTATGTACTTCATTTACTAACCTAAAATTGTATCTTCTAAACTTCTTGCGCTATCTACGCATCTATCTACCCATCTATCTTTAAAGTAGCACACAACTTTTAAACAAAGCTAATTTTTTTAGAACTGAAGCCAGAAAAAAACTGTCGACTCATAACTCTTAAAAGGGTACCACTACAACGCATTGTAGTATCCAGGAATGATAAAATATGGAAGGGACATTCACTGTCTCTGTCAGTGAATGTAAGAGCAACAGGGCGATAAATAAAATCAATGCCACTTCTTAAGGTTAACAATTGGCGTAAATACTTACTTATACAAGTAAATGGTGAAAGAATGGACATTGGCAGAGCATTTTTCAGAAAAAATCAAACCAGAGGTCTACAATTTCTACGGCTTCTGTCATTACGGCAGGTTTATTTGATATTTTTTGTAGGAAATGTGTACGGGAAGAAGTGAAACCAATTCACTAAAATGTGAAGTGTAGTATGACTACCAGGGGGGCGATTCAGTTAATCATAGCCGATGCTTAACTGAACCGTTGACGTTGCGTTTGTCAAAAAAAAAACGGCTGGTGAACGGCTCAGCATCACTAATGGTTCACAAGCGTGTGAGCTAGAGCTCGACCGCTGCTCTACCCGACTGAAAACGACTGACGTCACTGTTACGTAGCTAGGATGTTTCTGCGGGGCGTTTAGATGGGGCCACCTCAATTCCATAAAATTGTATCTAGATGGATGCATCTTATTACAATTGCAATATTACCTACACCAAAGATTTACTATATTATGATTTGCTGTTTAAATTATAAGATAGTAATCTCAAGGATGTAGGTAGTTAATAAAGGTATTAGTGTGGTGAAAACCTATTATTTTTACATTTAGTATCATCATGAGCATCGGCATATCTAATGTTGATCCATTTCAGAGCGTGAGCGTTCTACTGAACGATACATGACACGATCTTCTGCTTTAAGCGTCCACCTATGCAGCTGTTTGGCGCAGTTTGTCGCTCTACTCGATGGCAGGGTGCTCCAATCTACGTCTGGTGATTCTCGGTATCCACTCTTAAAATAATAACGGATATCGGTCTTTCTACGAGCACCACCATTTCATTTTCATATTTGCCACTTCAACTTGCTAAACCTTTGCTATGTTGGTTAATTGTCTTAGTTCTACGACGGATAACCTCATTTTGGATTTTATCTTTAAAAAAAACAATGCTCGCAGTGTTTTAAACCTATGAACTAGCTTTATTGGTTAGTGTCTTCGTTTCGGTGCTGTAATTTAATTAGCTCAACATTGATATGGAGAACGAAGCAAGAACCTACTTATATCTCATAGAGAAAAAGCCCTCTCCCCCTAACTGTACCTAAATACACCACTGATTTATTTAGCACAACGTCATTCATTCATATGGTTCCTTTGTCATTAACAAAGTGTCTGTCAATTTTGAGTGACAAAACCGAATTCCTTCTTCGAAAACAAAAAAAGAAACGAAAGCGCTGACCGTTCATGTGCCGCTAAGATGTGCGGTAACGAAACGGCTCTCGTACCTACATAGTTTTCTGTGCCAGTAATTTTCTAAGCTACATAGGCTAGATCTAGACAGACTAGGAATCAGCTACTACTAGTAGTAATTCGTCTCATCGTAACTCCTGCATAGGTATTCACAATCATTCAGGAACGTTTCCGTTTGAATACCAAAAATTTTAAACTCAAATTATTCGAATCTTAGCTGTTTTCATAAGTTTTTAAACGCAATTCATTCTTCCGATCGCATTTATACTCGATTCCCTATTCCAAAATGTATAAAAGTAGGGATCCGATCGGAAAAGTTTTCGAATCTGATTCTGAATAGCACCTCTGGACCAATTTTGTCTCACATTCGAACTTAAAAATTGTTTGCACGAACTACTTGCCTGCAAAATTTCATATAAAAATCGGATTGATCAAAGGGACATACTCAAGTTGTCATCGATCAAACAGGTAATGCCAACTTTTGCTTTCGCTCGATCAATAAATAGACGGAAATATTACTTTTTCTATCTCAGGATCCTAGGACCTACTTACACGAATATAGAAGGTATATAGAAGGCTATATATTATTTGGACACCTACCTACAAAATTAACACACACCAAAAATCTACATTTTAAATTGTTTAATACATTAAATAAATAAATCACAAAGCTCACTAGCTATAACAAAGTCCGAATAAAGCTTTCATTTAACAGTATAGGTTACTTTTTAACCGTGAGGAACACCGCAAGGTGCAGCAAGGAATATCAATCATTATATTATCGATAACACACTTATAGTCTTTTTTTTATGTACTCGCTCTATTGTTGTGCTCTAGGCTTAGCAGAACTCGCATGCCTAAGCGACAGCCTTAGCGTTTTTTCATAGCTTCTGCTCCGTTTTTATTCAGTTTTGTCTGCTTTAAAAGCTTTAATAACATCGAAATCTATGGTATTTATTGAAGTCGCTCCGTATGTTATCACTTCTAGGGTAATTTTCGTGAAAGTCGTGTACTTAATCATTTCATTTTAAATAAAACGAAAACGATCATCTGAAATATGAGAAAAAAATGGATTAGTTCATAAATGTACATAATTTTTTAGTTGGTTCCCTAGATGGTTTAAACATAGGTATACATAGGTCACTTTTTGAGCGCAAGTAATACCGCAAGGTGCAGCTCGTAACAAATAATAGTGATCATCATAGCATGGGAGCAACTCGTCTATCAGTCGCTACTAAACTGAGCCATCGACGTTGAATTTGACTGCGTCGGTGGCTCAGTCAGTAGTGGACCTGCCTTCTGAGCTCGGGGGCGCGGGTTCGATTCCCACCTGGGGCAACCATTTATGTGATGAACTTTTGTGTTTGTTCTATGTCTGGGTGTTAATATCTATTTAAGTATGTATTTAAATTTTAGTAGTCATTTGTTTAAGTGTCCATTAAAAAAAAATTAGGTTCGGGGCAATATCACTGTCTCATAAACGTATCAGCTTGGTACCATCAATGCTTCACAAACATAACACGTTTGTGAAGCGTTGATGGCACCAAACAATCGATGTTGCATTAACCATAAAAAAGAGGACGATGATCGGCTCAGTATCACTGTCTCTTAAACGTATCAGCTTGGTACCATCCATGCTTCACAAACATGACACGTTTGTGAAGCGTTGATGGCACCAAGCAATCGACGTAAAAAGGACAAGGATCGGCTCATTACCACTGTCTCCTAAACGTATCAGCTTGGTACCATCAATGCTTCACAAACATGACACGTTTGTGAAGCGTTGATGGAACCAAGCAATCAACGTAAAAAAGACGAGGATCGGCTCATTACCACTGTCTCTTAAACGTATCAGCTTGGTACCATCAATGCTTCACAAACATGACACGTTTGTGAAGCGTTGATGGCACCAAGCTGTTGCCCGTCTGCTTCTTATGATAATAGGCACATCAACGGTCCATTTAAGCATCAGCTCAGTTAATCATCGGACGAGCAACGGGTCAGTACCACTAGCGCTTCACACACGTGTCACCTGTAGTCTAGTTGGCCACGTTTATGAGTACTAAAACGTGGCCAACTAGACTACAGGTGAGGGTGATATTATTAGTTTACATTTTTATTGTAATTATAACAAGCTTTTATTTAATTTGCAATATATGTATGTATGCATGTATGTATGTATATGTGTATGTAACTATGTTTGTTCGGGTGGAATCTGGCAACTCAATTTTGAAGCAGATATCTCGAATCGATTGAGCTGAAATTTTGTAAACACGTTTAGTTTAGATGAAAATGCATGGTTAGCTATAATTATGATGTCATTCTAAATCCCAGATGGCGGAACACCCTCAATGGCGGACAAGTTATTTTCTATGCACCCGTATAACATACATACATTCATACATACATATCGTCACGCCTTTCCCCCGAGAGGGCTAGCAGAGGTGTAATACAACACCCACATTTCACCGGATGATATTCAGTCCCAATGTGGCAAGCCTGGGCTGGTGGCAACCAAACACCTGGCTTCAGTCATGTAGCAGATGACATACAATACGCATATTTGTTCACACAATGAACAAATTGGTGCGTGCCGTCGGCTGGGTTCCAACCCGCTCTCTCTGGGTTGAGAAGCGGGCCTTCTCCAACTAGGCTATCATCTCTTTCACTCTTGTAATAACATGGGTATAAAATGAAAGGGCTTGCTGAATATTACTCGAAAAATAAAGTGACGTCACTCTAAATCCAATATGTATGTCTTCTAAAGCTGGCGGACTAAGCTTTTGAAACTTTCATACAATATGGGTATCAAATCAAAGAATTTAATGAGAATACGAATGCGAGTTAAATTTGAATGTGACCGGCAAACAATCTTGCAACAATTTTGCGTTTAGTGAGATAAACAGACTAAGAAACCTGTCGAGTGAAAACTAATAGCAAAAAAATTAAATAATTTTTTTTAAAAAAAACAAGCTTTTATTTAAATGCGTTTAAAGAATAAAACAACCTTTTGCTACTACTTATAACTTTTACTAGCAACATAGAATATAAATTGTGTTCGTTCTAAGCTAATGACGAAATGACGTTCTAAGCTATTTTTATTAGTAAGTAAAAGTTTTATAGGAAAAGAAAGATTATTTATTTCTTTTTAGTGCATTAAATAAAAAGCTTGTTTTTGAAAATGTATTTTTACTTTTAATTTGTTCAAACTAAAAAAAAAAAAAATTAAGCAAGATACTTGCCTCTGAGAACTCGCTTGGCTCGGTCAATTAGCACGTGCAGTATTAATGGAATATCCACCTGGACCACGCTGGCTTATTCGCGCGTATGGTAACGGACCTACGTCATGGCATGGCCCATTATCTCGGCCAACCTGTCTTCCAGAGGAGTTACATTCCATTTCCACCAAATAGCCACTAGCACATAAATATAAAATGGTATTACCTAGTTGTAAGTCAATATTTGTGAGACAGTTATCTATTTATATTTTTTTTTAAAACTGCCCTTTAGTTTCTTGCCTGTTCTTCTGAGTAGTGGCTCTTTTTCCGAATAAGGCGGTCGAGTCTATTATAAAACTTTGATGTTCATAAGTATATCTTTGATACCCAAATTGAATAAAAACATTGTGACTTTGACTTTATTGATATAGGCACTCGTACCGCCACCAGTGCCTCATTTACTCCTATTTTTCATAAAAATATCTTTTGCCTCACTTCGCTTTTATAATCGCCTTAAGTCGCAAAGATTATATTATCATTTTCATAATTGTCATGATAATATCATTACATAATTGATATTATTAAAAGCTAAGCAATGTAATGAAGTTGGCTGCGTACTGAGATCTTTTATCTTACGTAACTTCATAACACACACAACCCTTGTCCGATTTGACTAAACACAACATCACGTAGCTGTCCCGGGAAAAGTTGACGTGCGGTGCTGAGGAGTGTGATGAGTTCCTCTGGAAAAGCCGGGAACCTCCATCAAGAACTAAGGCAAACTAGCGAGGGGGAGGTTTTCTATCCAGCAGAAATGTGCTAAAAATTTGCGGTGCGAATGAGTGGTGTAGGTGAAGAAATGTATAGTTACTTATCATTTTGGTGGAGTTTTTCCTCAAAAATCTCCGGTGGTTCCCTTCGTGGGAACAAAGTGTCACACTTTTTTTTTGGTTTCTGGTCTGTACTTAGCTATTCAAGCTGTCATGCATGTAGATGTGCGAATGATGCCAGTCACTTTCCTTACTTTCACCCTGTAAAATAATTACGTAAGTACTACATTCTACGATTAGGAATAACTTTATTAAGAACTATTAAACTATTAAATATATAAATATTATTTTTGTAAGTAATTAAATCTATTGGTGTTTTCTTTAGTTGTCATGAGTTGTCATTCAAATACAAAACAAAAATCTCGACAGCTGAGAAAAGCTGTGGGCTTTCCGCGAGTTTTGATGGTTGGCGAAAACTTTTTTTGTTTTCGTTTGGCTCCATACATTTAACTTAGTTCCTTAGACAGACTTCGTCTACAAAATACTACTGTATTGGATGTCTGTGGTTCTTTAACGTTTCCGCCAGTAGCGCTCTATTGAAATGTTTAGAGCTAAAACTGAAAACAAAAAAAGTTTTCTTAACGATCAAAACTCAAGGTAAGGGCCAACTATAGTCCTGTTCAATTATTTAAATTCAAAATTGCAGACTCTCCTATTTGCTCTTGTAGTTTGGATATTGGTTCGGTAAATTATATATTTTTTAGCTGCCCACTTCGTAGTAAATCATCCCTTTATTCTACCATCACTAATTGTAAAGTTCCGCTTCCAATACACATTTCTTCTCTGCTCTCATTCCCAAACAAAAAAATCATTTTTTCATTAGCTAATTTTATTCAGTCCAATAAATTTCGTCTACTTATAGTTTTTTTTTTCTTTTTCCTTTCATTTCTTCTATAGTACTATCTACCTCACCAGGATTATTTCTCTTCTTTTCTTTTTATATCAATTACTATCGCCTCCCTCACTGTTGATGGCAAAATTGCCCCAAAACCCTAAGGGGCAGAGGCCACTACAAACAAAAAAAAAAAGCCGAGTTTTGTAGGAAACACGCAAAGTAGTATTTAATAATGCTTGTTTAATTTACCCACGCTCATGCACTAGGTATAGCAAACCGGTAAAGGTTAATAATCCACTATTATTATTCCTCGGAGAATCACAAGTTTTAGTAAATAATTTAAATTCATGACACCATCTTTTCGGTTCCCGCCAAAAACTCCTTAACAGTAAAAAAAGGTGCGCTCATCCGTGGTTATTCTATGGTCATTCCATGGTGCGACGTGCGCTCCGATCGAGGCAAATAGTGTCAGAATCATATTGCCACTCCATTGCATCTACATTATGTAATACTAGCCGCGCCCCGCGGTGTTACTCGCGGTTAAAAAGTGATCCAGGGTATGAGCTACCTCATTATCAAGTTTCATCAAAATGCGTCCATCCGTTAGAGCGTTAAGATGTAACAAACATACACACTTACACAGTCACAAACTTTCGATTTTATAATATTACTAGCGACCCGCCCCGGCTTCGCACGGATGCAATGCTGATACTAAATACACTACAGAAAAACTGTGAACGTTGTATATAAAAACATGCGGCCCGCTCTGGCTTCGCACGGGTATTATAAACAAAAACACGTTGTTGTGGGATATCCATAAGATATAGACATATGTATACCATCGAGGAGTTTTCTGTAGACCTTTTGAATGTGTACAAATAATTAGTACGAGTACATTATTTTGATAAATCTCGTAGGGTTCAGCCTGCGTTTGCAATTTAAGCGGAAAAAAAATTGATAATTAACGACATCACATTAGAAACCTCAAAAATAACAGTATTTATGCACTATTTAATGGATGTTATTTTACATATAAACCTTCCTCTTGAATCACTCTATCTATTAAAAATAAACCGCATCAAATTCCGTTGCGAAGTTTTAAAGATTTAAGCATACAAAGCGACAGAGATAGGGACAGAGAAAGCGACTTTGTTTTATACTATGTAGTGATAGTGTAGTATTTAATTTCATTTCATTTCATTTATTGACAAATACTTATCACACTAACAGCAATGCCAAGGCATGTGATGAGCTAATGATTATAAAAATTAATAAAAAATAATTAAATCAATTTACACATAGCAATTAAGAATAATAATTACATATAAGTACCTAGTCAAATTATAGAATTCATTATTTAAAAATTAAATCAAATTAAAATAAATAACTATAGAAAAAAAAAAATGTCCAACAATAAAATAAATAGTATAACAATCAAATGGTCAAAAATCAAACTACTATTAGAATCACAATTAAAATACAAAAATTTTAGAAAAATGTCAAACAATAACTATATAAAAAATTAACCCAAAAATTGTATACAAACATTCACAAACATATAAAATTTAATTTCAAATATGTCAACAACTGGTTTTTGCGATTTTGATGAGTATTGTGATTACTTATCAGTAGCTTCTGTAGCCCAGTGTTGTCAACTTATTATAATGAATTTTCCACCATAGTATGAAACACAATAGCTTGATAAAATAGTGTTTGAAACACATAGCTTGATACCATAGAATATCTGCTCCCTATCTCGATACGTGGGACAGCCAATAACATGGTATTTTATGAGTAAGGGTTGTGTTGCAAAAAATATATCCTAACGGCCCATACTTACTGATATTATACACTGTCTCGATGGATCAGTCGGTAGTGAACATGCCTTCTAAGCTAGGGGGCGCGAGTTCGATTCCCACCTAGGGCAAACATTCGTTAGATGAACATTTGTGTTTTTTCTATGTCTGGGTGTTAATTTTTAATTTAAGTGCGTATTAAAAATATATGTATGTATATCAGTCTCTGGCCACCATAGTACAAACTTTGCTTAGTTTGGGGTCAGACGACAAGTGTCACCGTGTCTGCAAGTGTCCCGAATATTATTATAAATAAAAAATCGATAGTAGCTCTGCCAGTTTTTAGGCTTTTCGCGGCTAAATGGCCAAACTGATCTTGATGAAATTTGATAATTAGTTACAGCATTTGACGAGGAAGGTTATTGGATACTATTTACTGCTAACAGCTAGTTTTTAATGAAAACCAATTTGCAAATACTTTATAGTCTGACCCACGACTTCAGAATTCAGAAAATAGTATCCAATAACCTCCTCGTAAAATACTGTTACTAATTTTCAAATTTCATAAAGATCTGTTCAGCCGTTTTAGCCGTGAAAAGCCTACAAACATACAGACAGAAATACAGATAGAGTTACTTTCGTTTAATATTATAAGTAAAGTATGTATATGGATTTCGAGCTTTATTATTTACTTATAACAAAAAAAATGTTTCAATGTAAGTTTTTAACATAGTATATTATCACCACACCTTTCTCCCAAAGGAGATGGCAGAGGTATATTACAACACCCACACTTCGTCGGTCGATATTCAGTCCTATGAATGTGACTGGGGGTGAGCTTGTGGCCATACAACGGGCTCCGGTCATGTAGCAGATGACATACAATACGCACACAATATTCACACAATGAACAAATTAATGCGTGCTGTAAGCTGGGATCGAAACCACTCCCATCTGGCTAAAAGTTTCCTTAAGGTCCCTAAAAGTTTTTTTATATTTAATTATCGTGGATTACCCCTATTACCTATTATAGATAGGTAGTGTAAGTATACTGTATCCAGAACCCAAAAAACCCTGAAAACTGCAGTCTGTCAAGTTGCGGTCTTATGTTATAAATTAAAGTTATGCGCGTTTTAAAACACCATCTGCTGCGCGATTAAGAAATTAATATAAATTTAAATTTGAACATAATATTTTATTACATAATTGTTGTTTTCATGAGCATTTATTTGCAAACGAAAAAGGTTTGCTAGAAATTGGAGACGTTAAGTTTAGTTTGAATTCTGAATTTTTAGTGTAATCCCCAATACTCTTTAGAAAAAACATAACCCTCTTTCTTGCGCAGTCGGGTAATAATAAGAGGTAAGAACAAAAAAGACATTAAATTCATACCTAATTGTATTGTTTTATTGTTTCTAGTTCACAACCAAATTTTAAATTATTCTGTGTAATTTTATTAAGTTTAAAGCCTTCCTCTTTCTGTATTGTCAACTAGTGACGTGATTTATTTTCAGACCGAGCGACGCGGCAACGCGATGAACCACAGTAACTAAGCGACACTATACAGTTGAGAGACGCAAATATACGGGAAATAATTTATTGAAAGGAACTTCAAAAATTTCAATACTCCGGAATTTATTTACATCATCACCATATACAGTACTGAAGGATTTTGTTTCCATGGTCATGAAAGCTTTTAAAAAAAAAACTTGAGTATTTTTGCCGGGAATCAGAAAAAGGCAATTTTTGTTTATTTTATTAAACTGTGTTTCTTTGAGTATTCAACTAAAATAATGGTGGTGTAATAACCTTTATCGATTTGTTAAAATGCACGAGTGTCCGCAATTGATACAAAATTAGTAACGCAACTTTTACTTTTTTGCCAAACAAAGTAGTGATTTTGTTGAATGTGTGGTCTTCTAATTTTTCTGCAGGAAACAAGTGACTCATTGAACAAAAATACAAGTCCTCTACAAGAGGACAAACATCGACGCGAAAAGTCCAGAACCCGATAAGTAATCCAGTGAATCCAGTAAAGAATTTTTTATAGTAAATTACTGAAGTGCACATATTGTGTCAGCCTAGAGAGTTTGTTATAATCAGTCGGCCCGGTCGAATTAGCGCCGCGTAGGTATATGGAATGGTAAAGGTAAAGTGGTAAAGAGATAGTACGTTAACTAGGGCCACAACTGAGTATACTTTGTTCCTACTCTCACTAAACCTTTGAGAATGCTAATGATAAATTATTATATAAAATAGGACTGTTTATTCCCAAGAAACTGTTCCAGTGCCCACTCTCATCTCTCCTTGTTACATTCCGTTATTCTATGCTAAACACATATCTACTTTCGTTCATATTGTTGCATTTTGTCAATATCATAGAAGATATAGGTAAATCAATTAAACTTTCATGTTGGTATTATGTATCTATATTACATACTCTTTGGTATGATGTATTTTAACAATTTGACTTGATTTATGTCAAATAGGCAAGGAAAATTTGTTCCTAGAAAAATAGCATACGTCCATGGAAAATAGTAATAGATTTCTAATTACCTATTTATTTTACAGGTTTTCAGGTTATGTAGGAGAAAAAAACAGAAAAGGAAGAAACAAATAAAGTACTAGTTTTATTTTTAGCAAGAAATATGAAACGTACAATGAGCAAAAGAAAGAAGCATAAATAGGTTTTTACATAGTTTTTCCAAATAAACCATAAGTTGATGTAGAGCTATTTATTAAACTTTAGACATTATTTAATGCTATTAAACTATTGTTTTAGTAGGTATTGTTTTAAGACAATGTCGAAGATAGAACCAAGTGAAGGAGAAAAGTAAGTATACAGGGTACCTATTCCTACCATTCGAGATATTTTCTGGTCTTTGTCTATCTCGCTTGAAAAGTCGAGAGTGAAGGTGACCAGATTTCATCTCACGCGTCAAGAATAGGAGACTAGGCTGACGTCACCATGAGGGAGTAGGACATATAATGGGTAAGAGCGAGGTTAAGAGTGAGAGAGAATATTAGATTTATTTCTGAATGTTGGTGTAGGTGACACGTTGGTGACACGTTAGTGACACGTTGGTGACACGTTAGTGACACGTTGCTGAAGCGTTTGAATCTATGGGTAGGTTTTATTTTTAAAGAAACTAGAGTAGCGTTTTTTTTTGTTCTCCCGCATAGGGGAATTTGGCGTCGCACGTCTTGTGCATTTGCCAGTATCAAGTTAAAAGAGGAACGTTCAAACTCTACTTTTTCATTCACGTCATAGACAACATAGATTCCATAAATATTTAAATACCTGAATTACGGTTTAAAAGTCTGTGGTTGCAATGCCGTAGCCGGTGCAATATTGGCTTCTGACATGGCTTTATTATTATTGTTGTTACTTTGTCTACTAGAGCAAACAGCCGAGACCTACGGTTTAACGTGCCATCTGAGCTACAGTAGCACTCTGTTGTAAATGCCACTTGCGATCACCCATTCGAACTCACGATGTCGTCTGTTGTATAAAATCGGTGATCGGTTATGAGCGCCCAGTACCTAGTAGAATTAAGCTGTGACCAGTACAACTTTACTGTAATATTAATTTGTTAAGTACATTGACATCCCATTTGGTTAGGTCTAAGCATTTTTTCGCAACCGGCCGTCCCAATAATTTATCGTTGCCGGTTCCAATAGCGGATAGCGTGCTAATAGCCTGATAGCTAAACTTCTTTGAAACTTCATGATTGATTGACTTTATCAATGACCAGTCCCTCAGAATAATAACTAAAGCAATAATAACTAATAACTACTGCTTCATGTTCTAACAGACTCACGTTTGCAGAAAAAATTGCTTTTGCTCTACCGGCGGAGCCTGGGTGGATCTAAGTGGCCTAAGAGATAACGTAACATGTCGTCAGAAAAAAAATAGGTCTGTTATATCGCCACACCCTGCCCTCTGATAAGGAAGGGGGACGTCACGCCTTTTCCTCGAAGAGGTTGGCAGTGGTCATATCGTGGTCATATTTCCGAAACTTATGGCTAGGTACATGTTTTAATAAGTTTGACTGTATGTTTAGTGAGTTAATTGTGTAAATTTTATTTTTTAATATACTTACTCGTACCTATTTAATAATAAAATATACATACTTATCGTACTTAATTTTAAAATAACTGTGCATTTTATTAAACTTGTAGGTAGGCCTTAAAAGACATATTTATGTCACTGTTAGATTTGTTATTGACATGGAAAAAAAGCAGCGTACTTATTTTAAGCATACTATCAATTTTTAGTAGTAACTACTCTACATAGTTTGTATACGTCGTGATCCAAAAAAGAAAACAAGATTTAGCCATGGTAGCATTCCAGTCGTGGTGACGTCAATCAATGCCGAAATAAGAAATTTACAAATAGTATGAAAGAGACGTGTGACGATGACGAGTGACGTCATACGTGTTTGCGCCTGGAATGCTAGACCTTGTTTTTTTGGATCATGGATCTAGCATTCCGGGAGCAAACACGTAATGACGTCACTCGTCATCGTCATCCATCTCTTTCGAACTATTTGTTAATAACATATGTCGGTCTTGCATCTGGCGAAGTGTATTATTATACCATGCATGGTGTACCTATGCCGTTCCGTAGCTGCACAAGAAGAACGTGCCATCCATGAGCAACGTTTAGCTCTTTCGATGTAATTTGAAAAATTTCGGGTTTATCAGTCAAAATTGACAGCATACTTGAAAATGACATTAGAAATGAAAAGTAAGTAGGTATAACATAAGTGCCAGCGCAAATTCACAGCTTGCGCGGGCACGTATCTTGTCGCTGCGACTAGACGCATAGCTGTCGTTTGGATCTAATCGTCTTGCATGCGCGTGTCTTCGCAAATGCACCGTATGTCCACGCACCATGTCCGTGGCCGATGACCAACTACTCTGTTCTTGGCACTCTGCGACTCAAATGCCAACTGCGTAGAATTTTGAACAAAAAGTAAGAATGTTGTCGGCTGCAATCTATCATTGCGTTTAGTCGTCAAGCTGTTGCATAGTGTGCGCTTTCGCTAAGGGAAAGAAGTTCTTGTGTCAAATAAATCAGTGATGTATTCAGGTAAAGATAGGGGTAGGGGGCCTCTTCCTCTGCAATATGAGTCTGCTTTATTTTTACTCAGATAAAAATGTCTGAGATAGTGGTTGAATCAAGCCATTTTAATCCGCAGACCTGATACCAGGGGCCCTATTCGGAGATTTGATATTTTCATCTCACTTTTTTTCGTCCTTGTTGCTCTCGTTTGAAACGTCATAGGTGTGAGAGTGACCAAAATAAAATTTCATCTCATCTCACGCGCAGGAATAGCCCTCCAGGCCTAGCGCACTCTGCGTTGTACACAGCGCCAATAATATAGGTTTGCCCTCTGCATGGAACTCAGCTAAGAGTTACTCGCGCGTAGGACCTGGCGCGGGGCTAACGCTAGTAGAAATGTAATTCTTTTGCAGATTTTTATTAAAGAGTAGTCACTGGAAAAGCCAAAAAGTGCTGCATAGCACAAATACATAAAAAAAAACGAAATAAAGAATAATAGTAGGTACTTAGTTTATACTTACCTCCATATTAAACAACAACGTACTTATACACTACACCTTTAGGGCATTCTACTACCTATAATATTTTGCTTTCTCACAACTCGATAATACAGACTCACTTAATATATTAACCCGATAATACAGACTTGAGTGACAAAGGGCCCTAGACAACTTTAAAATTTATAATTTAAATTTCTGGCATTGCTAATGTTTTCTAAATGTTTGATAGGTTGAAATCGTTTCCAAGCGATTCGGTTTCTAGAATCAGTAAAGCTCTAACGTCACCAGCAGACCTAGCATGCGCAACGCGACAACGGTAAGTTGACTCTTTTTATCGAAGACAGACGTATATTTAGACATAGCCTTGTCACGTTCTCACATGACAAAGTGACGAGAAGAATTTTGCAGCGCGCGCATGCTAGAGGTGCTGGTGATCGGACGAAATACGAGCTTTAAAAATGTCACGTTAACTCGTCCAATCAACAACTAGTCTTATAGCGTTAGCGATTCTAGAAAGAGAATCGGTAAACGCTATGAGTAGGTTTAAATTCGCATACTTACTGTGTCAGCATGATTCTTCTGTACCTACCTACTTGTACTGTTATTTATTCCGAAACGAAAACACAGTAAAGCCAGTTCATAGGGTTTTAAAATACTCATCGAGTCATAGAATAAGTTAATTACTAACCCTACGGTTAGGTTAGAGGCGCCCTGCATGCAGTCAAGTGGAATGGACAAACATTAGATAGGCTGATGATACCTAATGATGATATAAAATGCGAAAATAAGTTTTTCAGTAAGTATACAAATAAAATAAGTAAGTACTTTTACTAAGTACATGCTTGAACCTACTAATTTATCATTTAAGCTTCAAACAGATTGACTCGAGATGCTGGAATTGTTGCGAATCTGTTCGTAGAATACAAGACGAATACAGACGCAACTATTCACGATTTGCGTCAGTATGCTTAAAGCCTTATACTAAATAATTAGCACATACAATAGTAAGTCTTTGGTGTAGGTAATATTGCAATTGTATGAAGATGCAAAGAGCTAGATACAATTTTATGAAATTGAGGTGGCCCCAGTTAAACGCCCCGCAGTAACATCCTAGCTACGTAGCAGTGACGTCAGTCGTTTTTAACCGGGTGGAGCAGCGGTCGAGCTCTAGCTCACACGCTTGTGAACCATTAATGATGCTGAGCCGTTCACCAGCCGTCTTTTTTTTGACAAACGCAACGTCAACGGTTCAGTTAAGCATCGGCTATGATTAACTGAATCGCCCCCCAGGAAAAGGAGAAAAAGCTTTAAATTTTTAGCTCTTATGTTACTTCTAACAGAGAGAAGTCGACTTTGTACTTTTACTAAACTACACTAAAAATAGCTCCAAAGTTGTTGTTCTCATTGTCTTTTGCTTAAATTGAAATACCTATTCGAAAAATGTTTAGAAAGTTTTTGGTTTAGAGTATTAAGTGACATGAAAAACCTACCGTCAGATCCATCATCATCTTTGTCATTACAGTCTTTTACTACCCACTACAGGGACATTGACCTACCCTACATCGAGGGTGTTAGAGCCGTTATCAAACTGTCTTTCAAATTGTTAATTCTATGACCGTCAAATCTATCATCAGAACTAATTCCGCTATAAAACAAATTGTAGCCATTGTTAATAACATTAATAACAATAGCATTACCTCACCAACAGTAGGTAGTTCAACGCATTAGACAGAAGCAATCAAGAATGTAACTGATATCAATTTCTAATCTGGCATGGCGCCTTACTAAATCAAAAGCATTGTCAGCGCCCACCTGGCCTAATACTGCATGACCTACTTTGAACTAAGACCTAAAATTGTCAGTCAATAACAGGAATTATCTGTGTAATGCTAGATGTAGCCTGTCAGTAAAGTTTCAACTAAAATTTGTAGTCTATATTTATCTCAACGTGTTTTTTTATAGATGTTGTTTGAGTGTAATTGCTACGCTTAGCTGTTTGTGGGTTTCAATTTTTTATTATTTTGCAATTTTCTCTCACGTTTCATGGATAAAAACTACCCGACTTTTATTTTCGTGATGCTTTCTTTCTTCATCATTGACATACTTTTGTTTTGTAAAAGTGTAAAACAGAAAAATTTGTGCTTAAAAAAATGCATTTAGAATTTTGGAAAAAAAATTAGACCAAGTTTTGATACAAACCGCTTATGCATTGTATTTAAAGCTAGGGCTGTATTTACTTTGCATGTTCCTTTGGCCTTTCTGTGCCAGTAGAGTACAAGCACAACCTTATTACCAGACCTGCCCAGTCGATTGTCGCAAAACTACCCACGCGACTGGTACACATAATAACAGAACAGCACGAGTCTAGTTTCTTTATATCTCACGACTTGAACCACATTGATATAATCTCAGATCAAATGTAACGTCTGTCTATATTTTCATCTGCTCGTGGTGTCATAACTCGAAAGCTTATGACATGATGATGATATTTTTTACTAAAACATAGATCTAATTTTATTTAGTGATATTTTAAGCAAAAACTGAGAAGTGGTTCTAATGACGATTAGGATTTTATAAGGTAAGGCGCTGGCCAGATAGAAAAGACGTGAGACGAAGACGAGACACGGACGAAGCCATGCCATGCCAAGCTATAGGTGAAGACATGCCACCTTTATACAAAACGAGGAGCGTCTCTGCTGTCAGTTCGTCTGCGCCCCTTTTTCTCTGTATGTGTTACGTCGCGCCTCTGCTATAGATTTTGTATGAAACTATATTGAAGGAACGCCGTCTATGTCCCGTCCGTGTCTCGTCCTCGTCGTCCTTTCTGTCTGGCTTATCGCTAAGACAAGATAGCCTTATAATCTTGATGAACCAGTTTTCACCGGATGTGTGAATATGACATAATTTAAACTAGTTTAAGATGATAAATGTCTTTGATAGCGAAGGATGGACAATAAAATGTAAATTTGTGTTAGAATGGAAAGCAAAAGTTGTTTGGAAAATTTATGTGGTTGCGAAATTGTGGTGAAATATGTTTATCAGAATTTGGCATTTAAACGTGATAACCGAGTCATATAGCAGTAAAATATTTATGGGATTGGTCAATTTCATTTGATATTTTATTATGATTTTAAAGATATTGCTTCAGTAATTAAATCATTGCAATATCTATAGTAAACGATCGTCTCGGATAGATCACTTATAGTCGTAAACTGCTCATTGGGCTGTTAAGGTTTTGATGGTGTTTTGTAAGTTCACTATACCAATCTGCATTAGAGGTAGACTGTGGACGAGTTGCCGCTCACGTATTGAATTCTTTTGCTGCCAATGTACCAATATCATTGATGACCGAAAGATGTCGTTTGAATCGTCATAATACTTACATAACTATACATGTCTGTCCCAGACGCGTGAAGTTAAATAAAATAAATTCGGGACACTTCCACACACGGTCGCCTGACCCCAAACTAAGCAAAGCTTGTACTATGGCTGCCAGGGACTGATATACATACTTAGATATTTTTAAATACATATTAACACCCAGACATAGAGCAAACACAAATGTTCATCGCATAAATGTTTGCCCTAGGTGGGAATCGAACCCACGCCTCCAAGCTCAGAAGGCAGGTTCACTACCAACTGAGCCACCGAGGCAGTCAAAAGTTATGTAAGTATGTATGCGTGTACCAAAATGACTAAGTTTTTTTTCTACACCAAAATAGGTGCACGTATTAGGCCTTTTGTGTAGTGCTTTAGTGAGGTGACCAACAATCAGATACTCCGTAATACTAGTTTGATTACGACTTTCATTGTATTGTTGAATGGTTCTTCGTACACAAATCGATCAAATCTCAGGGAAAACGACAACCTCGACAAAACATGTTTTCTTACTTTTTAACCCCGACGCAAAAAAGACGGGGAGTTATATGTTTGAGGAGCCTGTGTGTGTGTGTGTGTGTGTGTGGCTGTGGCATCGTAGCTCCCGAACGGATGAACCGATTTTGATTATGTTTTTTTTTTGTTTGATAGGTGAATTAGTCGAGAGTGTTCTTAGCTATGTTTGAAGCAACTCGGTGTTGATGAAAATCGTTGTCAAGGGTTTTTTTAAAATTTTTAATGTATACTTGTTGATTCTACATGCGTTACCTCGTATCCAAATATGCAAAAAATGTAGCTGAAAAAGTCGTATCGCACAGTCTAAAACACAACAATCATTACCTCAGTCGCATAACAGCTGTTGCAACAGCAATACCTGAATGTTATTGTTTATTGTGTTCTTATCGATATGTGCTTTGTTTCTGGAAACCTAGCGCCGGTCACAATGCATGGTGTGGAGCCTTGTTTTTTGCGGTGACTATGGGCTGGCTAGGAGTTAGCAATTTACGGTAGTGAACTAGTGATTGAAGTATTTATCGAATTCTTTTGGAGTCTGAGATGGTATTTGGCCTACATAGTAGGTACCTACGTCTACTTTAAGACCAAATGGCATTTGTGACCAAACAAAACAAACTGTAACAGAAGACTAAACCCATGTGCTGAGGTAAACAGGTACAGAAATTTTGTATAGTTCAACACACGAAAACGCGTCCCAGTTTTTGCTCTGTCTTTTTCTTAATCAAATACTCGTGAAGTTCATATTGCATCGTAACATGTAAAATGTACTTAATATTAGTATGGGATATGTCTGGGTTAGTTGTCATGTCCCTACGCAACTTGACTTTCGGTTAGAACTTTGCTAAGATTATGGGTAGGCACCGGTTACAACTTTAGCTAATGTGTACCAACAACCGACCCAAGGTATGACTAATCAAAAACAGAAAGGAAAAGTCAACCTTCTGCACAATAGCCAATCTTATCAAATTACACCCTGTCTGCTGAACAAACCACCAATTTGCAATAACAGATCACTTCTCCATAGCCCACTATTGCTAATACTAGTTCTGTAGACATAAATCTAGATATCCTACGTCCATTGAGGTTTCATAACGCTACCGAAAGTACTACCAAGCGCCAGCTGTATGTCCTGGACAATTGGTGATAATACAAAATAGTCCTAATTTTCAATGTTATTAGTTTCACTTTGCTATTGATTAAAGTCTTGTTCGTAAGCTCTTTCAGAAAGGCCATGATATGAATTTAGTACCATAACCTGTGTGAGTGCTGTTATTCAAAACAGTCTCAATTTTCAAAGACATTAGTTCCATTTTGGAATTGGCTTAGGGCTTGTACATGAGCCTTTTCAGAAAGGACAAGATATTAATTTAATGCCCTCGAGTCCATTGTCTTGCACCGTAACCACGTTGTTACTTTGATAACTAAGTGTCATTCTGAATTAGGATTTGTTTGTCGAAGTTAAGAGTGATTTTTAACTGCACAGTAGATTTTTGTAACAAATACAGTAAGGACACTTAACATTTATTACAAGACATTTATTTGAGTTTCAAAATTAGAATTGCTTGTTACATGAGTTTTTTTCTACAAAAAAAATGGGCTTAAATGTTTAAATTAAATACAGTAATTTAATAGCTCCGCCGAATTGTAAAATACGTGGTAAAAAAGTTACTTTTTATACATTTACATCTTTCCTACACTCTACTTAGGTATGTAAAGTTCCGGGTTATTCCCACCCCGCTTCTAATCCGCTTTAAGATCGCCCACGACCACTTTTATAGTCAAGCAAACGCGAAACAAATAAATAATTGCTGCTAAACGAACGCCTCAGTCGCAGTTCATATACCATCGCCTATGAGCATCGCATCACTAGCGCTGCTATCGCGCGTTTGCATTGCCACATACGACCGTTGCAAACGCGGCTGATGCGCGTTTGAAGTAACATAGTCGCGCGTTCGCAAAACGCGTTTAAAAAGTGGTCGTGGGCGATTTTCTTTAGACCTCACCTAGGAATGCACCCAACGTCAAATCTCAACGTCAAAAACGGTAGCGCTCAGTTGTCAATGCCACCCGCGGTCACCTAACCTAGGACTGACCGTATCGTCCATTGACATCGGTGATCGACTTCGAACCTAGTCAAGATACGCTGTGAGCGCCAAATCTACATAGTCGTCCATACTGTCACACTGTTATAATAATTTGTTTGCTATATTGTCCACATAATTGCACTGCATCGCTTGGAAAGTAGGACGGCATTGAGGCACTGGTGTAATCGGTCGCGTTGGCCAGTGACAATGAATTGGACTCAGTTGCATAACGGATACATTTCGGCTGCAGTTTCTTTTGATAGTAACGTTTTTATAATACGCACTTTGTTTCTTGATGCAATTTCAAAATTAAGTTTGGGGTTTTACATACTAGCAATATAGTATAGTCGTGTTTTAGAAACTAAATACGTTTTATTATGTAAACATACTTTGAAAATTTTGTAAAAAATGTGTTCTAACTGATGCAGAAAACCGCATCAAAATCCATTGCACGCACGCAATGGATTTTGATGCGGTTTTCTCAGATTCAGATGGTGTAAGCAGATATATCTACAGACAGACGTACAGACGTGGAAAAACGATCTGTTTTATACTAAATAGAGAAAAAGATAGATTAAATAAATAGATAGAAGTCCAAAATTTTGTTACTCTAGATTCTACTTTGTACTTTAAAAACCTCACATTCAAATTTATCGTTGCACATGACGCGCAACCGACATTACTTAATAATTCTGTTCAGTAAAAGTACAATTAATCACTAACATATTCTAGCTCAATTCATTGAATACGAGCACAAGAAGGTGGCGGAAGTGGGCGTTGACATTATTTTTCTCAAAAACAAACACTGCAACAGGTGGCTCTACAAAAAACAAACCAAAACTAAGATCAGCTGTTTCACAGTTCACACCTTCACAGTTCACTCCACTTTTGATTAGTCTATCAAGATTTCCATCCACTTTCATTAAACGACCTTTATTTCAAACTGCTCGCGTGCAAGATCTAATTTATAAAACTACCCGCAAACCAATTCGAGTTCTAACAACTCGTAAAAAGTCAATTAAGATATAAACGCAAATTACGCGTGCGACCAACGCAGGTTTCTAAAAATACCACGCACTTTTCAACTGCCTTTACCCTTGAGATGCTTATAACAAAGGGTATAAGGCTTAGAACTGAATAGCAAGTAGAAATGTAGGTGTATGAGTAGGTGTGTAATTAAAGTATCCATTATCGCCAGATTTTACTGTTAAGTTATTTGTACTTAACTAAGCTTTTCTCCTGTCTCGCCCTCAGTTACCATCTCGAGCTCTCTCTCCTCACCATCATTATATAGAGTTTTTTGTTTTGACTATTACTTACAAAATTATGAATAAACTTTGACTAGACGTCAGTGCAACTATTTAAGCGTAAGGTGATATTTTTGGTTTCATCGAACATGGACGCGAGAAGGAAAGCATGGGCGACCACTTCATTTTTATAGAGCCACTCAGCAACCACCATTCTGGTGTCGTCAAGAATTTTTCTAAACAAATAAATGCATAAACTTAAACGCCACACCCACACACGTACCTAAACACCACTCTACTCTCAACATCATCTCTTGCTACGACTAGGTTCCAAAACATGACTAGAGCGATCTCTTTTAGCTTAAAGAGCATCTTAAATTGTATTTTATTTACAAAAAAAGGTATCTTGTGACATAGATGAATACAACACTGGTTAATCTCTTCATCTCTAGACGTAAATTCTCTCGTCACATTGATGAGTCAAATTCCTCCTTTCTTTAGATCTAAACTGTCAATATATGCAAATTTTTGTATCTAGCTTCACGTGGGTTAGTTGAAGTGGCTCCTGTCGCTTAATAGGAGATTAGTTCTGCAGATTCACCCACGGTGTGCGGCTCTGTTCCTGTCTGTTGGAATTTTGCATGAACTGATTGACGGAGACTTTTTTTAGTTGGCTTTATTTGCCATGAAACACGACATGGGGGAACAGAGAGCGATTTCAGACTGACGAATTATAGAGAGGAAACCTCACACTGGTGCTGTAGGTATATGATATTGAATACGAGTAAATAGTTTATCTAATGATTGACTACACAAAATGTATTTTATTTTTTATGGGAAATCTTTTTGCATTCTAAATTTACTTTATTAGATCAAAATATTTGGTTGGTTTTACTATTTTTGAAACTAGCAAACCATCTCTTTTTAAATACCATCACATACATTTAATTTACCTTACATTTTAATAAGCAACTCACCTTACTCCTTAGTCTCAGATGAATGTCACCTCACTTTGCTATTTGAAGTGAATTTCGCGCTCGCCTCTGCTCTTATGAATTTGACATGAGCCATGCCTTTGTTTAGATAAGACACTAGTAGCTTTGTTTCGTCTAAACATTGTCTAAGGTTTACCTCGAGAATGCAGTAACAAATGCACACAATTGGCGTGGTGAAACACCTGTGATTTTATCCGGAAGTTTAGCCCACGTTCGCCGCAAATGGACTGCTTGGAGGTGATTTACGACATTCGAACTTAGAACTTTTGAAAACTTTCAAAAATAAGACAAATACCCAATTTATTCAATTTGAATCGAAATGGTTTTTAGACCAAAATAGTTGTGACCAATTTTGCTGAACTGCAAAGTTGATGTTTGGTCAACATCATTTACTTACCCATTTATTTTTTCTTTTTAAAATTGTAGTCGCTAGAAAATGTTTCCCTTTATCATTGACACTACTATAACAATATACTCTACAATATACACTACAATATACACTACTATAAATAACAATGAGAATATAATTTTATCTAGTAAAAATATTTTATAGAACTAAGCAGATAAATAAATAGTGTCAATTATTTAAGACTATGACTCTACTTTCTAGTACCTCTAAAATATCAATACAAATAACTGATACAGTATAATTTCACTAACAACATAATTCCAGAAGTAAAATGAAACGATCGTGGTCTCCTAACCCCTGACCCTAATAATCGCGTGAAAAGCAGCGCGAGAGAACGTGAGCCCTAAGTGACAATAAGTTTAAACGAGCTCACGAATCTCGACATAACACATATATTAAACACAGTTCTGACTAAAATAATCATCATATTGCAACAACTATAATAATAATCTACACGATGAGTAACTTATATGATACAGGACACTAAATTGCGAAAGTTAGTGGGACGGGAGTGGGTTGGGAGTGGGACACAAGCGGGAGCGGGATCGGAGCGGAACAAAAGAAGCCATTAGAGGGACAGAATTAACAAGTAATATTATTATAAGAAAAACAAAAAAGCCGGCTGAAAATGTTGTACCCTATGTCACTTCCACTATCAAGACGATTTAAATGACACCTCACATGTCGAAATCCATCGAGCTGTTTAGACTGTAGGCCGTGCCAAAGAAACCTCATACAAACATACATACCCACATACATACATACATACAGTCGAAAAACATAACCCTTATTGTCTTAGATTTATTTCCCTACGCATACGAAATTGCAAGCAAATAACTTTAACATTTTTATATGGACTGTAGATTATAGTAGAGAATCTAATCATAGAATTTATCTAAGCATACGTTTAGGTTCTTTACAAAGTCATGATTAGCTTTGACCTCATTAACACTCATAAAGCAATTGCAATATGAAAACATTAATCGATCACGAATTTAAAAGCACTAACCAATTAAGACGATCATTTCGACTATTGTTCAATTGATCGTATCGATATATCGATAAGGGTTATCGATATTAATCGGTACTGTTATGTCGACCTTGCCAGTCGTGCAGAAAGCTAGTCGTTCTCAATTGTATCGATCATTAGGTGGTTTTACATCATGCCTCGTTTTATGATTGTGTAATTTAAGACATAAACGTGGTTAATTTTACTTGATTACCGCCACATTACTTTTAGTACAAAAAGCTTTAGTTTAGCAATGGCAATCGGTATAGGTTACTTGGTAGCACGTCTGCCTTCGGAGCATTAGTTTTCAGATTCGATTTCCAACCGGGAAAACACTTTTCTACTCTAATTAATTAATTCAATAATCTAATTTAGGTTTGTTTAGTAGTGCTTGTTTTTGTTTGGGTTCCGTGGCATCAACGATGCTGGGAGACTAGTAGAGAACTGTGTGTGAAGTAATATTTACTCAGTTAGGCTTCAACTTGTTACGAAGTGCTGTTTCTATTTTATTTGGCACATAATATTTTAATAAAAACTTCTTGCTTCACAAAAACTTGTCTACATAATGAAACGTAATCACATGCATAATTCATTGTTATTTATTAAAATCATAAAGATAACATAAATTCCTTAAACGTTTTCGTTATTAATTACTACTCAGAATTCACACTTTGTCATAATTGCTTACAGAAACATTTGGATTTTAAATTCAATACCTAAATGAATGTTAAACTTTGTATTCAAAGATAATTTTATTTAATCCTACGAGGATAAAATACAATCGGTTGAGGACTGTGGGTTTCGTTATTCGTCGTTTATATTTTGTATCATCATCATCAAAACTTAAGTTACACTCATCAAAACTAAAATTAAGTTATGTGAATTATACTGCGTATACACTATTAATATGAATTAACATCATACAAAAATATTGTTACATTCTCTGGCCCCTACCTGTCAAATTCTAAATGACTTTATTATTATGAGATTGACCTAAATATTCACCTTTTCTCATTATGACAGACTCATAAATCAACATATATCATAAAGAGATAATTTAATTCCAAAAGTACTTAACAATTCCATTTCAAAGTCACGCAATAATTTCGATATACCATTAGTCCATTAGAACAAAATATTTCTACAACAATTAGTGGGCCCATAACCTCAGTGTAGACAATTTATTTCTATATTAAATTACTGACTTATAACTGTACGCATATCGTAACACTCTACACGCCAAATATAGCTTGAGGCGAAACATAAACTTTACTAATTAGCCTTTTAAATGCCATAAGACCTTGCGTTTCGGATGTTTGATGCATCTTTACTATGCAAAGTATGTAGGAGTGTCAATTTTATGTTGCAAACGCGACCAGTTGTAGCTACATCTTGATTTAAAAGTTATTTGTTCATATTATCAAACTAGTTTCTTAGATTAGGACTTCTTTTAATGTTGGTTTTCAATTGAGACAGGCTGAGAAAGACAGATGTCCAAAATACTCTAAAAGGAAGTGAATTGACATTCCACAAGGACATCAGGTGCTTGTGTCTGTCTCGTCGGTTTTATATTAGATTATTTAGATGTGAATAGCTATTTAGATGTGATTTAGTGTTTACGTACGATTTCAAATCTACGAGTAGGTAGGTATCCATACTCTATACCATGTTTCAAAACTTGCCTAATAGCACAGAACATTTAATAATATTACGTACCCTCTTAATAAAAGTAAAAAAGCCTTTATTTCAATTATACTTAATTTCAATAATTAATTATATATTATGTCCATTGTCATGTAATGCAGTCTTGTGTAGATGTCGCCTCCTTAGCGTAGGTCTCCCCCAGTTTTGTCCAATGTTTTCTGTCTCTTGCTTTTCTCCTCCACCCTATTCCCAGTCTTTGGTTGAAGATGTCTTCCCAGTGTCTATGTTGTCTTCCTCTATTTCTCCTTTCTCCTCTCAGTATTTCCTATTCTATTATTTTCTTCGTCCATCTATAATTGTTCATTCTACATAAATGTCCTGCCCAGTTCCATTTCAGCATTCTGATAGTTTCGATAAACTCTCTTATTTTAGTTTTTTGTCTGATTGCTTTATTGTTTACTTGATCCGATAGCATCCATAACATATACCTTTCCATTTTTCGTTGACACACCGCTAGCTTGTTTTCGTCCTTAGTACGTAATATTATATATACTTACGTAGTACGTATGTATAGTGAATTATATGTACCTATATTTTTTGCAGTTTTATTTATACTTGAGGCATTTTTGTTCAGTACAGAATAGTTCAAAGATAAGGCTCCAAGAGCTCTTTGCGCCTTAAATATTACGTGATTAAAATATATAAATTATCCAGATTCCTAATACTGTTTTAGTTAAAAATATCTCATGACCGTTATAATGGTGATAGTGTACACATATTTACAAACATCACAAAGAGCGATTGATCTCTTCTGTCCTGGAAAGGTGAAAACAGACAAACGCAGCCATTCCCATAAATTATCTAACTCACATTGACTACAGACATTCACAAACCTTCGCATGCAAACATTTTGCAGATTCTCTACTTAACTAGTTACTAGAATCACGAACGTTTCATAACGTAACGTGTTCACGAGATGCACTAGTGTTGTAACTAATAACTAGTAACATGCTAGTAACTAGTAATATACTAGTAACTAAGTATTTAGACTCCTTAAATTGGTCAAGTGACCTTTTGCCATCTTCGACTTTGGGTCGTTTAGCGGGCAATGCCTTCGATTTAGCTGATTGCAGGATGTCGGTAAACTCACTAAGGTTTGTTAGTGTAGGTAAATAGCCAGAAATCCTAATATAACTATTCGTAATAGGATATCATAGCTAAGTGCCTAGATTTCGGTAATTATTCATATCGTAAATGCAAGCATACTTTAGTAGATATTTAAGTACTTGTACAGTTAAATTCATTTCCATTCAAATTCCTACTTTCAAAGTTTATACTAGTACATCTACAGGTATTGTATCTTTAAATACTATATGTACATCTCTATAAACTTTCATATTGGAGTAGGTATGTATAGAATAACAGATATGTGTGTAAGAGTTAAAACAATTTAAAAAAAAACAATTTGCATTAAATTTACTAGATTTCTGACAGCTTACTATTTCAATTTAAAGTACCTAAGTACTTGTAAACAAAAAAATATTATAAGTCCAAGATGGCTCTATTATAAATCAACAAAAAAACGTGTCAGTATTAAGATCGTATCGTGTCAAATAAGAATATTCAAATACACCTTATACACAATATAGCATGAGTAAGCGGTATGATTTAAAATTTGAATACGTGATAGAATATCAAAAAGTAGGTACCTACCTACCTAATTTGCAATCAAATTAAACCGACGTCTAAATATTTTATTGTCACAACAAAAAGCATCTAGAATCTAGAGGCAATGATGAATTTACATAATAATATATTAGTTGATTCTCAGAACAGTTCTTAAAGTGAAGTCTTTCTTCTAGAAATACGCATTTCACGTGACATAACTCATAGTTTTTTAAGCCTAATAATTATAGAAGTTTCGAAAGATGTGGAAAGTTAAAGAAACCCTTTTTTTTCTTGTAATGTTCAATTATTGGGTACTAGCTACTTATGCGATATTACAAAAAATATTGATCGTCAAAGTAGAATGTTTATTAAGGCACATAAGGGAGTTTCTTAAGGGCGGCATTCAAAAACGACATTTAATCATGTCTCTCCTTTTAAAACTAGTTTTAAGTCATTAATCTAGATTGATGACTAAATGTTGTTTTCGAATGCGCCCCTTAGTATACCAAAATCAAGCTCATCATAATTCGCACAAAAAAGTTGACAGCTAGGCCGATTCGTTGTCATTATCACTCCATGCAAATGCAGCTCGCAGCTATATCCTGGTATCAAGAAGTAGGTGGATCGAAGGTCATCGTGTTTGGGCTTCGTCTGTTGACGTAGAAAACATAGCTCTGTTCAGTGTTCGTTTCCGTGAATTTAATGAGATGGAATAGTAATGAGATAATATGAGATGTAATAAGATGAGACGAATAGAGGCGAGATGAGATGAGATAAGATAAGACAAGAAAGAGGCAGGTTGAGATAGGACAGTGTTTACGAGTCTAATATGTAAAATTGCAAACATTATAGTTTTATCTTGCCTTAAAACCATCTAGCTTCAATTACACTAACAGTCTAACGAGCCCCAATAAAATGGGTGCAATACTGCAATTTATGGATAACCTGAACTTTACATTTTGTAACATTAATAGATCGATAGGTTCCAGTGCGAAACAATGAGTTATTGCAAGATTTAGTTTTCGGTCTTAGGTCAAACGATAGTATTGCCATCAATATCGTCTACAACTTTAGACATAAAAAACCGAAGACGGGTCTGGGCAGTAGCGCACTTGTAGCGCCTCACTCAACTGCCGTCTTTGTACTTCTTCACTCTACATAACTTCAAGGCTAGAGTGAAGAAGTAACTTATAGGTCGTCGTGCTCCATCTGAGACCACAACATCGCTTAACATCAGGGGAGTTGGTGGTCAAACGCCGAGCTATTGTACATAAAAAAAAAAATACTACTAAAGTAAAGTCAAAAAGTGTTTTAGCCAAAGATGAGAATTTAAGTAAGGTTAAAAATCGTTATAGCTATATTCATTTAAATAATAATAAGGTAAACACTTTAATCTTGTATTAAATTATTATGAAACTTTCACTGCCAAAGCGTCTAGCGACCCTATAATTTTCTACTCACTCGCTGGATACTCGCATTTTGTTTTAGATGACACGATATAATTTTAGTATCATTATCAAATCGATTGTCTTCGACGTGTCGATTGACTATTGTTATGAATTATTTTGATTGGCAGGCTTAGAGATTTATCTGTTTTATCAATTTTCTGTTCTAAATTAGAATTCATTTCATTTTAGGTGTTTTTTTTGTTGAAAATAAGAAAAACCTTGTGAAAAATTACGCGGTAAAGCTTTTATCTTCTGTTTAACAAATTTGCATTACTATTACTATCGATACAGTTTTAGGAACAGGAAGAATAGGAATTAAGGTCTTGTAGCTGAATTTCGTAACAGTATTGCCTTCGGCAGAACATGCCTGCGTTTGGCTATTTAGCTCTTTCTGAACCAGTAATGTCTGCTTTCAAAACAGTGTCTCGAGACCCGCCGTAATGTTCGGGTTAGGAAATCCAGAAATTTTTAATGACTCAGTTGCAATTTAAGCACTTAACGGCTGTGAAATTCAAAAAGTACGACTTTTACTATGGGCTTTATTTTATTACTTACTAGCTTTTCGCCCGCAGCTTTGCTTGCGTTTTATAGCCTATGTCCCTCAGGTATAATGTCAGGAATAATCAGGCTTTATAATAGTGCAAGAGTTTTTGAAAAAATATACAAATCTTTCCTTTTTAGTGTAGATGTAGAAGTATACGACTGTGTTATGAAAATAATTTTATCACAGAGCCAAGCCAATAAGAAAGCGAGTAAGAGTTTGTGCACTTAACGAACCGTTCAGTGAAGACAGTGGGATCATTAAAGAAAATAAATTGTTAGTCTAGTGAAAACTGCATTTCCATTTAAGACTTTAGCACAAGGAAACACGGCTCATTATTTACTGGATAAATCACGGTTATTAATAGCTTCCGCAGCTCGACTTTTTCCGTATCGATCGGTAATCGATTTTCTTTCATGCGTTAAAATCAATTGTTACCAATTGAGAATTACTTTCTTTCATGCAGTCATTGTATCTTATGACGCTCTATTTAACATTGAGCGCACTATTATGTTCGATGAATTCAATAGCGTTCCTTACTTTTTTGATGAAATCTAACTTTTACAGATTTCGAATGAAAATTTCGTGTTTTATTATAGATATAAATTGGAGTACCTAATGTAGTAACAGTACGTGCTCTCACGTTAAGACTTTTTTTCCTTTTTATTTCTGGTATTTGTTACCTTCACCGTTTTCTTTCTATTTTCCACTATCTGTCTTTGTCACTTTCTCAATCGCTACATGTTGCAATCGCAATTGCACTACATGTTTTTGCTGATACGTCAACGCCAATGCTCCAATCTTCCTATTCTGTTTGTAATCTTTTGCCTGTTCTATAAGTTACTTGTAAATGGAACATACAAAAGCTAACGCGATCGTATTACATGTTCAATTATAACGATTCTCGGTTACACGTCCTCCTTTCGATCGACCTAATTTGAACCAAGGTGACAGGCGCATCCGATCTAAGTCCTTGGCAACAACACGCTCGGTTTCACGGATCACATCACAGTCCCATTGTTGAAGATACTCGAGTGACCTACAACACGTCTTAGATGTTTATTTTGCTTTGATGAGTTGAAGAACGTTACGTTCTATTGTAAAGGGCATCAAGCATTGACGAATGAAATTAATCCTTTATGATGGGATTAATTGCTACATTAGATATATAATTCTTCTGTAATATATGTTTAATAAGTATTCGGTACATCAATCATTCTAGTTATAATACAACAGTCTCTATAAGTCCTACAACAGTTATTTTCAATTTAATCAAGTCTTGTCACGTTTAATTTTGTCTGAGTACTATAGAACTTTTTCATAAATAAACTATATGCAAACGAGTAAGCTTCTCACTTTCTCTGCCTACAAATTCTATAAACTGATTGCTCTTTGAGTCTAAGAGATGTTACAAGTACCTATTTATCTATTGCTTCTGGCGTATTAATGTTAAGGTGAAAGTTAAAAAAACATAGCTTGATTAGGCAAATTTTTATTGTTTTGCGGTTCTACGGTTTTATTATCATCGATAGGTAAGATAAGCCATCCGTTGCCTTTTTTTGGTCTGGATTTCATTTTGTGATAATTATTTGTTTGAAATCAATTTACTTTTCACTACTACTACCACTTTCTTTTCTTTTGTTATTCATATTGGTTTTCTAAATGTTTAGGTGTTTCTATAATAAAATTGGGTTGGTCTGACCCGGTGTCCTTGGAATCTGTTGTCTTTAACAGGTACCTGTTTAATTTTTGCGCAGAGGATTTGTAAGGTCAGAGGAGTGGTATCTTCTTTTTTTGGTCATCAATCAATGCATTTACATAATTACAGGTCTATCTCAAATTAAAGCCTAATAAGTACTTTACACTGTCCATTTGACCTTTGGCTCTGTAAACATAGTAGTAACAATAGCTACATCTGTATTGTTTATTATGCATTGTAAATGATAATTAGTTTTATAATATCTCGAAATTAAATGCCAAGGATTGCGAGACATCCTTTCAAAATATAAGACGTGTAATGTTTGACGTCTTTGAATCCATGTCATCGTTGAAACAGAATAAACTATTTTGAACTTGTAAAATCCATAATTACAATTTTTTTTTTCCTATCTGTATGAAGTATTTTAACAACAAAATGTTTTTAAAATTAAAGTCAATATTTTGCCAGATATCTCTTGACTTGAAAAAGACTAAAAGTTTTTCCATCTGCAGTTCTTAGAAATGGTAAGTGCATGCAGGAGCATAAAACTGAAATTACTTAATAAAAGCAAATATGAAGTAGATTCTCTGATGACAGAGCAGCTAATGCTAATACATTAAAAGCACTTTGGAGTATTATAAACCCTATAAACAGAAAACTTCGATCGAGTAGGTACACTATTACATTATTGTGGACAGACGACAATAAATAGGTAAATAATTTGCATGAGTGACGTATCCAAGCTCAAATAACTAGCCTAGATTTATAGCCTACTAGTAAGTAATGGTTTATTTATACTATAAGGTAATGGTATATAAATTCGAAGCAAACGACCCATAGGCCATCGTGCGTGAACTATAAGTGCAAGTAGGTAAATCCGGTACCCACCAATCAGCTTTTACTTTCGTATAGAGGCTGCGCGCTTCCGCGAACGAAAGTGATGCTACGTCACATCGCGTAATTTATCGACATTGATGAATTTATCGTGAGCATAAATCGTCTGATATTGACGTCAGTGTGCAATATAATACCTATATAAATGAGGCTTGTCTGCGTTGCTGGCTGGGCAAAATGTAGTGAAGTAAAAGTTATGAAACTTGATTTGAAGTATGTTAAAATGAAAATCAAAAATTGGTTAACTTGGTCGAAAATATACCTAATATAAATAAACTAAAAAAATGGTTTTGGTAATTACGCTACAAAAATTTAATTGCAAGCTGGCATCATATCTAAATATATTATTATGTCTGTCTTCAATTTATTAACTGCTATAAAATACAGACGTTTACTTACAAAGAATATCGATACATACCTAAATCAATAAATCGTTTAACATCTCTGACCTTTGCTTAAGACTTAGCCCCAACTTTGCTATGTCTAAAAAGCAAGATTCGTAAATAATATAATTGATCATGACCTTTTTTGTATAAGCCAAATCAAGTTCCGCGTTTCGTGAAACTACAAAATACAGAAAAAACTACGCCTATCTACATTGTGCTATTTAAGGTGTTTGATCGTGATTTATTTTAAACACAATATAAGGCTATTCCAATAAATATCTGTCACTTTATCTTTAGACACTGGTGTTTTTCTTTTTATAGACATTTATTTCATTACCAATTCCATGTTCAATTTGGGTTCGATCTCTTAAGTATCGATATTATTTATTTATTCATTTATTCATTAAGGAATACCAACAGTGTACATATAATATTAAACAATTTTAAGTATTATTGTCGAATTGTCGACGTCACCTCACTAAAGTGTAATCATCATGTGTTGATCGATTGCATTCGCTTTCCTCAGCGATTAGCGAGCAACACAACAGAATATAAAGTAAAAACCTTCATGTTTTATACAATAAACCTGATGGGCTCACAAGCGAAAGTGTTTTACTAATAGGTACCGAAGAAAGTGACAAAGAATTCGCAAGTTACCTGTTACATGCTATGAACAAAAAGCCAGTCTAAGTATATTTGAAATCTATTGAATTTAAGCCAGAATAAAAAAAACAACTTAGGTATTTGTACTAGTGTACTTGGGTAGGTTAGGTATTACTAGTAAGTAATACAATTAATTAAATAAATTATTGTTATTTTCGTAGTTAATTTTTATTACAGATGCTTTTACTAATTACTGTAGCTCATAGGTCCCACTCCTAGGCAAAGGATACCCCACCATCTCTTTTCAGATGGTTTTTTTTTTAAAGAATTACAAAGTACACAGAATGTTTTTTAAAATTTCCTACTTGTAAAGTCATACGATACACCAAAAACAGGAATCAGGTTGTTTATCTTTAAAACCAATTTTTTCAAAGTATTTAAAAATGCCATATAATTTACGAATTTGTGTACTGATTTAACTTCTAGCTGTATTTCTAACAGAGTAAAAACTCTGAAAACGTAGAAGGATCGTAAAAAAATATTGCCGGTCTGTATCTCAATGTCATTAACACTAAGCAGATCAAGCGAAACACACCGCTAGTTTGCATTAACTAAACAATGGTTAATTTCGCAAATTTTACGGTGTGTCCAAGTGCAGATCCTGTCACACTTGAACTGTGAACTTGCAGTGCGTTGCCGGATGTACATTGTATCCCTTGTAGTCTGGTAAGCCAAGAGAGTTCAATGCCCATTGGAAACTTTCAGAAAAAGCATTTTTTTCGTCTACGCTGACCATTTTCGTGGTTCATACCATGATGGCAACTACGAAGTTCGAATAACGTACAGGGCTTGAATCTTTGAGTGTACTAAGCTTATATACGGATAGCAGTAGTCACATGAAACTAAACATCTGTTGGTATGAACGTCGAAACCTAAAATCGTGAAAAAATAAGTCAGTTAAATAAATTAATCCGGTTTCGTTGTTCGTGTGTTCCTGTTGTGTCAAAAGCTGTATTTTTTCACTTCAATCAGTTCAAACAAAATTAATGTTTAATTCACTAACTCGCTACAAATATTTTCAGGAAGAAAATAACATAACAAAAGTATAAAAAGTATCTATTTGAATCAGGCATCAGCTTCTAGATAAGCTTAAAACTATGCTCATTCATTTTATCATGTGGCTTTAAATTGAACAAAAACTTCTTCAAAATGTACTTACCTACTTATTTATAATAATATGTGTTCACACAACAACTCTAAGAAGTAATTTACCAAGTTAATGATGAAAGGAACTCCGCCTCAAGGGTCAGTCCCTTTTTACACCATAATGACACATTATTTTATTTCGATTGATGATGGGACCAAAACTGCAGCTTGGGTAATTTTTGTCCTACAAAAAGTCTGAGTAAAACATAATTCTTTATATTTATCCATTTGTCACGGTCTTCAGCTATATTTTCTTTGTCCTTTTAAGTAATAAACTCAATAGTCACTCAACTAGACTATACTATATTTCTTTGGGTACGATATCTGATTTGAATAACAATGTTTATTATTTTTCTTTCTTATCTATCAACCAGAAGTTCAACGACTCTAATTGTGTGCCAAAGATATTGTTTGAGTTCAAAAACCTTACAGAAGCGTCTTGTCTTGTCAATGACAAACCAGAGAATAAAAATTGGATGTGAAAAAATAAGTTGTCGCTTCTTGTCAGCTTTTCGAATATTTTAGTCATAAAATTAGTAATGCTTGTTATAAAAATCTTTAAAAGATTTTACATCTCTTATCTTATTTAATACTAGCGCATCCCGCGGTTTCACCTGCGAGAGCAAATCTACTAGAGCCGATTTTTTTTCGTCAAAACTTAAAACAATGCACTCCCTTCCCAAAAAATAACAAACACATTGCTCAGTCGCACCCTGAAGAAGTCGCAGCCTAAACAAGAACAAAATAACCAACACTTTCGCATTAACAATATTAGTAAGTTTACGAAAATATTTCCTCTCTGCCTCTAGTTTTTAATGAGGTCATAATAACTAGGATTAGATCTCATAATCCCAGTAATTTACGTGTCATACAACCCTAATTCAGCTGATGAAGTCGTGACTGCTATAATGAAACACCCTATAATTGAATTAGATAAGAGGAACCTAGTTTGTTTGAAACATTTCATTATGGTTATAGTCCTTGGTACCGAGTCACGCATAGCTCGGAGACTGATTAGTGATTAGTGGGTAGTGTCTGTTATTACGATTAAATTATCGATCTGTTGATAAGAAATTTATAATTTGTAGGTAGGGTTTTTACACTAGTATTTCAGTGTAGCTAAAGTAGCTGGCACGACTACATCTACATAATTTATAATTTATTGTGAACTATTAAGTGAACTGACGTTTCACATTCATGTCAATATATATTTTAAATCCACTACTACTTTACCTAAATATTGATTAGTTGGATGTTACAAAACCAATTCCAATTTAATTCTAATTTCATAATCCAGTTCTTTTCTCTAATTCTGTTCTCTTTTCCAATTTCAATTACTTAAAGTGTTGTTGTATTTTCTAATCATATGGAATTTAAATAAAAAGGTTCAATCTCAGCCTCAACGGAACTCGATATCATTTTTACCCGGCTGCACGTAAACCTACCAATCGATGATAGCCTAGTCGGAGAAGGCTGGCCTCTCAAGTCAGAGGGAGCAGGTTCGGTCCTTGGCGACGGCACGCACAAATTTGTTCATCTTGTGACCATATATTTTGTGCGTAGGTTTTAATACCATCTGCTACATAAATGGAGCCTAGAGAATATTAATTATTATTATATAATAGAGAATAGCCACAAGCTTGCCCTCGGTCACATTTGGGAATGAATATCATCCAGCGAATGTGGTGTTGTAATACGCTTCTGCAAGCCTCTTCAGAAGAAAGGCGTGACGATATGTTACGTTATCTTGCACGTGTAGGATCGTAACTGATCGATCACATTTTCGCCTCAAAATGATCATGACATGACAGATAACAGTAAAATACATAAATCAGATGTGTACTAACTAAGCACCGCCTGGCTATACTTAACCTACCTTTGTTTATTTAGATACTTATACTATCATAAACAGATGGCAGATAGTGTAAACGTATCTATCTATCAGGGAGACAGCATCAGAGTCGAGCGGCGCACGCGCAAGTTACACGGTAGCGGTGGCGCGCGCCAAGGCCGCCGCTCACTCGCCAGTCGACGACCGATTTATACCTTTTGTACGAATAATTTAATTAGCTGCTAAGCTTTGTCTTTCTAAGAACACAACTCAAGTAATTGTAGTCAAAACAAGACATGAAACAAAACACTAAACAAGAGGGTGTGTCACTGAAATTCTTGTCGTTTTGCATCATCAAAATGAATTACTGCTGTATTGGTATAGAATATATTTCAATATTTGTAATTTATTTTCAAATTTTTGGAAATACATACTTATTTACACTGAATATGAAAATTGTTCTAAATACTTTGTTATACTGTTTTATAGCATTGATAGAGGCAAAATTATCAAAAATACATTCTATTATTTTATGTCTAATTTAATAGTGCACACACCTTAATAGAAAAGATGAATTATTTAGGTATGTATTGAACTCAATGGCCATAACCTCAGAATGTTCCAGAAATATACATTATGTGGAGCTCGTATAGACATCATCCTAATTGGATAACTTTGACCTTACTTTGGGAATAAGTACTTAAAAATGCAGTAATTCATCATCCTAACGAGGATAATTATGTCGTAACTAGTGTAGTTCAATCTAAATTAAGTCAAAGTCGTTTGTTTCTCTACAATTCTCCACATTACATTAATACTTGACCTGGATTTAACTTCTCTATGGAACACGCTATGCAAACCTGCAAAGGTCAAATAAAATTTACGTTTATTGATAAATAATAAAGCGTTGTGTTCACACGTACTATTATTACAGCGAAACAAGGTCTTTATTATAGCTTTTGGAATACGAATAACTAGATAATTGACGCCCTTGGGCTGTGTGACATACTAATAAAAAGCTAGCAAAAAGCAACCTTTAAATGTTGTAAGATACTTGAAGTTCAGAAACATTGGTCAAACACTTTATATTCAAGAAAGCAATATATGTACATGATAATAACGGAATACTTAACTGGAAGTCTGAATCAGAAGAAATAAAAACGGAATTACAAAAAGATATCACAGCTGTCACAGTTACGTAACGTTCTTTGAATTTTTTCCTTCGAGACTTAATGGAGGCATTAGTAGAAGCGCTAGTTTTTCCGCAAATTCTTATACATAAATGTACGCGCACTAACTTCACTTTCCACTTCAAATAACTCTATTCAAATTCTCGACGTCACACACAAAATAAACTTTCGTCATTCATCAGCACCGCAACAAAAGCAAATAATGGCTATTTTACAAACGAACACTTGCATGTGTAAATGTCGCTAACTTGTCACTACCGTCTTAGTAAAATTGCCAGTTCATCTGCATCAGTCAATAGTTCCTTCATTCCTCCACACGCATTTATAACATGGTAAATTTTAAAGATTTCACCTTCGAATATCTGAATGGTTACCATAGAATAGAAAATTTCCAATCAGTAAACACAACGAAGTCTGTTCTCCAGTTGAATACAAATAAGGGACTATGTGGATTCCCAGGGCAGTGCCAACGAACGGTTTTGAGAAAACGATATTCCGATACGAATGAGGACGAAATACTAATGCGATTCGAATTCCTATGTCGTCATTATTCAATTCGTCACATGTGACCAGAACATTACTCTAGTTTTTGAATAAAAACACAAAGCATGTTGGATTTACGTAAATTATCAACAACAAATAATGAAGCGTCTTACACGATTCATGGTTCTTGACATATTTAACGGCAACTGCAAAGAAATACTAATTCTATGTCATATGTATTCAAGTACTACAATTGGTGCCTTGTCATAAACAACTGGTAAAACCAATGTCAATATCACTGTTAAAATGTAAATTATTCTTGCGGTTGCCAATAACCATAAATCAAACCTTATGAAAATGCCTTTTTTCGCATTTCATTCTAAGACCTTTTGGCTTGTTTCCAAGCTATGCTAAAATGATCAAAATGTAATCTGCATGCACGTGTCTCGTATATAAGTTGACTACTCGTTGTTTTCAAGTAATAATCTTTTGTTTTTTTGTTTCAGAATCGGTCTATGCGGATTTGATAATCCACACAGAGATCAGAAAACAGATGAACTCAAAAGGCACATAGGACAGGTGAGAATATACTTTTTTAAATAGCATCTATACCTATCTATAATTTTCATAATGGACTCATAAATCACAAACAATTCGAAGTAAACATACATCCCTTTGATATTATCTTAGTAAAACTCATCAATTCATATTCGTCTGTCAAAAACAATTTAAAGCCGTTCAAAGTCTGTACGTTTCATGATCTAACTATCCTACGTGAAATTGGCGGAGTTGTGAAGCATCTTTACAAGATAAATAATAAACCATGAACTAAACTCAGTGACTTTTACATCAAACATCATAAAGAAACAATCGTTTGAGCTTTATATTATAATAATAAATGTCAATTTCTTTTAAAAACCATAGCCATATTTAGCAAACCAACATCACACTCACAACACTAATCTCGAAGCTAATTTAAGTGATGAATGATGAATTGATGATATCGGCATGAATATAAACAAAAAAATCCTCATATCGAACAATCAAACTTAATAACATAAATAGACTCTTGTAATGTTGACCCGTATTTTTTATATGGTGATGTAACATTACTCGATGAGCAAGTACGGAATTCATTTAAAGGATTCACAATTGATAATTTGTGAGACGCCCACGCAAATGTACTTTAAATTATTGTTTTGCTATGTTAATACATTGCGTTCGTTACATCAGTCCTAAAATTAAAAAGTAGAAATATTACAACAACTATTGTAGGGAAAAAAATACAATTCGTTATTTGTACATGTTTTACAATAAGATAAAACAAGGCAAGTATTGAGGTAGCTCATCACAAGGGTTATTTTGCAGAGTAATTGGTGGAAAAACGATGCTATATGAAAACAGAATGACCGGACCATGAAAGATTTAAATAAAAAACGAACGAAAAAAATTATGTAAATTAAAATAGATTTGAACTAAAACAGAAAAATCAATCACAAACAAATATGTCAATATGGTCGTGAATAACAAAGTACTTTTAAAATACAGAGGTCTAAACAAACACATAGATACAGAATCAAGTTCAAACAATCTGAACAAAGCTTTTGAAGCAACAAAAGGTTCATCAATCACGTCTCAATGCGATGGCTAAATGACGTTAATGTGGATCACTACAAAGCAAAAATTGATTTGAATCTAAAACTAGTTTGCAGTAACAAAAACTCAATCAAAACAGACTAGATTTTATTGGCTCTACTCAAATAAGTCTAGTTAGGTAGATAATTCAAGGATAATTACGAATAACGTATGCAATAATTCTATCAAACCAAGTAGTTCAAATAAAACTTAATCAAACATAGTAGGTAGTATATGGATTCAAATCCTTGAAAAATATATTTCGATCTCAACGTAATCATCATTAAGTAGGTACCTAATTAATTTTGTACCAATTCGTAATTCTAATAATCATACAATCAGTATATTTATAATTCGAGTAAGGCCGGGAGTTTGATTAGATATTTGTACTATCCGTGTCTAATGATCTCCAAACTCATTTATTACGCGACCGTATTAAGTTAGGCAAAATATTACATTATATTTTCATTGTACCGTCGTCGTAACAGGACAAGTTTCTGACTTACAATCGAGTCAATCATTAATAGCATATCTGGGTGTTTATCAATAAATCGAAACAATAAAAGGTATTGATATGTTAATAAAATCTTTCACACTAAATTTGTAAAATCTAAGTATGAGTAAATATTGTTATTACTGGACTGCCTCGGTGGCTCAGTTGTTAGTGAACCTGCCTTCTGAGCTTGGAGGCGTAGGTTCGATTCCCACCTAGGACAAACATTTATGTGGTGAACATTTGTGTTTGTTCTATGTCTGGGTGTTAATTTGTATTTAAGTATGTATTTAAAAATATCTAAGTATGTATATCAGTCCCTGGCAGCCATAGTACAAGCTTTGCTTAGTTTGGGGTCAGGCGGCCGTGTGTGGAAGTGTCCCAAATTTATTTATATTTATTTATTTATTACCACTGCCGCGGTTTTTTCCCTAATTCAGTTACCCATAATCTTTTACGTAGATAATTACATTTGTTTCCCAGCGTGCACGTACAGAGTTCACACTCAGAATATTTTTTCGGCTTCAACTTAGTTTTGATGAGTAGGTGTGTCCACATCAGTCACGGCACGATAGAACATTACAACATGGACATCATGGTGTATTAATGTTGCTTCTTCGTCTATGAATTCATTATCCACGGACTACTGGCCTGTAGGAATGCGACTGCGTGCGACAATTAAAAACGTTTCATCAACATCAAACACTGCGGTTTGTTAACTTCCCGCTGCTTGGTATACTTATTACAACGCTGGTCGGGTATTAGGTTTCATTATATTAAAAAAAAAAAGACAAACAACAAATGATATGCCAGACCTACTGGGTAGAAAATAAAATTGTCTAAGGTTACTAAATAATAATTTTCTATGGTAGTATTCAAATACTCTAACACAATCTTCACAAAAATTTTAAAGTTCAGATACTAAATCAACAAGTTCAGTTATTAAGCAAACAACAAAACTCATTGCTAAATGGCAAATTCATTACGACATAATCAACGTTTTTATATTCCATATCAATCAAATCTGTCTATAGTTCATCGCGAAATTACCATACTTGTACTTCCTTTGTTTCAATTAGTCATCTTCCGTGTACAGACGTTGATGGAACATTAAATGTAGATCCAAAATTACATCAACAATAGCCTAAACTTTGACATGGTCTGACAAACGAAGTGAGGTCGGTGATGTCATAGGTCAGATGGTTATTGGAACTCATTCTTTTGTAGTCCCTTGACGAGTTATAAATCATAACGTTGATGGTGTTAAAATGAGATAAGATAATGACCTTGTGCCTTGAGTTAAGGACATCTCTAATATTAACGGTGCATTTGCTAAAAACGACGTAATGGGTTTCTGTGTTAAAGGTAACTGAACACATTAGGAAAGCTTACACGCAAGAGAGTGCAAACGGTGCATTTCGATATTTTAGAGAATTTGATAATCGGACAATAACTGTTAAATTGTATAATAACTCAATCAGAAATAACATTAAAAAATGTTTTGACGCGTGATTATAGCAATTAAGTTTTGGAATTTAGCAAAAATGTTGATGCCAAGTTTGAATCACACTAAGGAACACAGAATTACCATTTCAAAACTTGAATAAAACTATTCATTATAAACTTTATGACATGTAATAATAATTGAATTATCCATGTCCAATATGAAAAAATGTATTGAATAACATTTACTATACATACTCTAATCTAAAAATAATCTATCCTATATTCTGTTGTAAGGTTTCAAATGTTGTGTGAAAAATACTACGTGTAGGTCATGAAAGTAAAATAACTATGTTTATTAATATCACAATTATTTTTATAGGGTGTCAAAATCAAAATGGATGACGCCGGTAACATACTCATCAGACGCTACTCCAAGAGTAGCGTGTTCGTGAAGAGTACTGCAGCCACCAGCAGCGAAGAGACGGCTATCGGGCAGGACATCGTTAAGCTACCAGGCTACTCGCTGGAGCAGGAGAAAATATTTAAGGTTAGTCAAATACCAAGTCAGTAGTAGTGATACCAAGGTAAGGTGGGAAAAATGTAGACAGTGGTCTCGATTCCGTTGTCATCTCATTGAACGAAACTGAGTGCTATCGCTATCTTTTACACTTATATAAATACAAGAAAGAAACACCATCAATTTTTAGTGCTGTCAAACTAGTTAAAGCGACACTTAGGAACAACTTATTTTTAATCGGCACTCGCTTACTACCCAACTAAGCTTGTGTGGAAAACTAAGTTTTGACTTATTTTAGTAATTCTGTTAGTAAAAGAATGAGGGTACTAAGTTTCGTTTAGTGAGTTGACAACAGAATCGAAGCTATTGTAAAGGCTTCAGATGACGGCGTCGAGAATATGGTGGTGAAAAATCTTACCCCTCCTGCATCATGTGGATTAGGAAAGAGACAGAAAAAGAGATTTATTGTAGAATGTATAAAACCGTGTCAAAATGTAAATATTCGTCGAATCGTTCAAGGCCGGATTAGTGGTGATTTATGTTTCAAAACTTGTTTTATTTTAATTCGAAAATCAAAATCTAATTCTATATTTAATGAGCACTAAATGAGATATAAATCAAGTGATTTCGAATCAAGATCATTAATAGGATTTTTTATGCCAAATTGTTTAGTAACGTTTTGCTAAAAGCACCACTTATACATATTTTACAAATAAACATGTCGATGTTGTAATTTAACAAATTGTTAATTTCCTATATATTTCCTATTGAGGTTAAAAAATTTCAATGTCATCTGTATGGTTTGAAATCACGTCATAAGTCTTGCTGATATTTGATAGAAATTAAATTTCTAGGTATAGGTACTAATCGTATAAATAAAGGAGTATGGGTATGAGTATTTTTGGTAAATGCACGAATCTATACAGGTTGTAGGTTGATTTCGGGTCCATTTTTTACCACAAAAATTTACAAATATTAAAAAAAAATTATCAATCAACTAACTGCTGTTCCTCCAAGATAATACAGGCAGAGTAATGATAATTTTGTAATATAGACTATTAATTTCATGGTTGCCCACATAATGCCCAAGTTATTGGCCTTTAATTGCAGTTCATGCCTTGACGTTGCAAGTTCATTTTTGGCAACTCTATTATCTTTTAATTTCATTAGATTTCAATTTTCAATCCAATCAAATGTTATTATGTTTTTATTTGTTTCTTACAATGATTTCATCTCGTTCCATATTTGGATTACAGGTGAATTTTATTATGAGAAATTCAAGTGATTTTTCTATCTTCTTTCTCATTTAAAGTTTATCTCACGCAACGTTCATTAGTTCACTACCCATCGCCTCGCCTTTCTCTCCCACATCTAAAACTTCTTATTCGTCATTATAAAAGACAATAATCATGAAATGGTATTAAGAGGCCGAACATTATGCCTAATGCCCGACGCATTGTAGTCATTCGGTGCATCACGACCAGAGGGCACGAATTACTTCGCCCATGACATTGCCACATAATTTCTTTTATGTTACCTGCATTATTACACAATTTCGAGTCATCCCTCTCGACGTCGATTGACTGAATCAGTTCAACCATAAACTGTAAATTGGAAAGTCTTAAACTCGTGGATTGAGTTTTTTTTAACAAAGACCACCGAGACATTTTTGTGCGATCATGATGAGAATTCAAAGCACAACAAAGAAAGGTACCTCAATCTTTTCGAGCTAACGGAATCAGCAAAGTGATGAAACGAAACTGTTACCTATGTCATTAATTAAACGAAAATGAAAACAAAGTGTTCTAACATATCTAACAGCGTAAGTAAAGCAGTAGATCAAGATCCACTTTAATGGCTTCAGACAATAGACAACAAGGAACTTCCTAGAGAACAAGCGAAAAGATTAATTAATAAATCCACCATTTACGTAAGTCACAAACAATGAGAAGATAGCACCATTAAGCAAGGGAAGGAATGGTCATTGCCTCATGTACAATACGTTTGGGTGTTTGTTTCTTTTGGATAATGGGAGCGAATTCGCAGAAAGTAGACTATTGTTCGATGGTGGAATGGTTATGGTATTGGGTAACATTTTATTGGATTTAGGCAATGCAAAGAAATAATTTTGGTGGAGAGTTTAGTTCACAAAAAGAGTCGGATCAAAGGTGGAGATCGGTTAAAAATATTACATAACATATTTACATTCGATAAAATTCATAACGCTCTTGTGAACAGTAAGTGGACGATACCTTGATGTAAACTTTTTCAAGTCGAGACCAATCTAAATCTTAATGAATTAAAAATCATGTCGTATGAATTGTCTCTCGTGTAATTGCGGACATGGGTATTGTCTTCATTAAATCCCAATTTTCTTTAAACAATACCATCTTGTGTTGAAATTCGCTCAGCTCTGAGATTTTTTCTGTGCGATTTTACCGCTCCCACACCAATTCCCTTGTGACTAAATTAAAACTTAGGTTGGGTTGCACGACCTTTAGTTAACTTCAATGTTTGGTGCGCTAAATAAAAATCTAATTCCTATAAATACAGTTAAAAGAATGAAAATTAGAAGCAAGTTGTAGAGTTAGACAATAACACAAAATTAGTACAAAAATAGCGATGAAAACCTGGTAAATAAATTTACCTAATAATATCAGCTGGTAAAATACCTAATAATCTTAAAACGACTTTATTACGTGTAGGTGTATGTGCTGTCATGCTAGATTAGATATATCTAATAAATTAAGATTAAGATGAGAAGCATTTAGATAGACACATTTGTTTATTGGTGATCAATCACAATTATAGATTTGACATTATGAGAATTTATTTGTGTTTCAGTACTGATGAGGTGTTATATGAACAATCGAATCACTATTTAAACATAAACAATGATAGTCTTTGAAAGTTTAGATAGGAAACGTTTTATCAGCATAAGATGTGTGTTGTGTTGAATAAAATACTAAAACTGCCTACTCATACGTTTAACTATGCACTTATTAGAGAAAGTAGATGATTCAATCAAATTCAATCCGATAAGTAACTCAAATCACGATCAAAAGTCGGTCGTCACTATGTTGATTACATATCAAAAGTTCGGCGTTTCAGAAAACTCTCGATGACTTACCGACAACGCCGGCGGCGAGTTTTTACAGATACCATCGGCGTAGTCAACTGAATACCGTGGTTGTAGCTAGGATGGGGAAAAGGGGCTTTTTTCTAACCAGCAGGCCTAGCATACGCAAGGCAACAACGGTATGTCGACTCTTATTATCGAAACAGACGTATGTTAACACATAGCCTTGTCACGTTCTCATACCACAAAAAATGATGAGAGGAATCTTGTCGCGCGCACATGCTAGGGGTGTTGGGCAAAGTGGGCAATTGCATTGTCTATGTCAGTGAATTAAAAATCTTTAATAGATCTTGTTTTTGCCATTGATTTGCTAAAATCAGAATATTGTGTCTCCAAGTTACTATTTCGAAAGTTTTAGTTAAAACTCTCAATTCCTAATCAACAACTAGTTTACACAAATTCAATTTAAATTTAAATTGACATTTGAAAATTCCTTACAAAACAATCTGTGATAAATTGTTGCTTTTTTATAAAACTGGTCTGACGATTTCAAAAACAGCTCTAATTTAGGAATTGTCAATTCAGAAAAATAGTCTCCTTTTTTTACCCATCCCTGGTTTAGTCTCCATGGTTCAAAGATAAATAAAGTCGATGACAATCTTGATGCAACGTGCCATCGAAAGTGCATTGATTGGAACGATAACAGCTTCATCATTCTTTCAATTTCATCGAGTCGGTCACGTTACTTGTATACTTTAGGGTTCAGCAGACGGTAAAAACGTTCAACTTTTGTTAAGCAGCATATAATATTCGAATAAGGCTCTGCAGCATTAAATTTTTTTGTAGGTAAACTGCATTCCATTAGCTGGTATCGTTATGTGTACCTAGTATAATAATATGTGCAACGTTGCGTAAATTGAAAAATGACATCATTGTGTCCAATATTTTTTAAGTAGGCAACACGTGTTTTTTTTTAACCGCGGATATAATGTTTTACTTTTCTCGAGTAAAATGAAATGAAAACCAATATAATAATAGTAGGGATCGCGCTTGACCAACGAAATCATCATGACATTGCGCATACGCTGTTTTCGTTTGACCAATCGATTGTCTTCTATTGGGTGATGTCTTGTTCTGTGGGTAATAAAGCGATAACATCTCTCTATTGATTCGTCGGCTTGTTTAAACTGTGATGTGTATAAAATTACAATGCTTTTTTGGCTTATCTGTAATGAGAAGATGTTTTAGTAGATCTTCATCAGTGGGAGCATCATTGTTCCACTAATTAATGGTAATGGTTATGTGTTTATTAATTAGTTCAGAGATCTTCGTCTTAATTAAGCGATTACTTTCTTATTCTGATTTCACTATGACAAATCTATGCTATACTTTAATCCTATAATTACTTATCATACTAGCATGAAAACTTTTACCACCCAGAACAGTTAGGCAATCATGCTCAATCCAGAATCAGTTCCTTAAGTTTTTAGTATTTCTGTTCATATATACCATGTATATAACCACCTAGATAAGCCCAACTGATGTCAGATCACGATTAATTTGTTGAAGGTTTTGTATTTCTTATTTCAACAGTTACTTACTTTGTATTATTTGTTCTTTCGACAGTTATTCGACATGAAGAAGTTCCAATCCAACGTGAACCGTGAGCTGAGGCGCGGGTACCCCGACCGGCGGCGGCTGGAGACCCAGTGCCTCAGCGCTATCGGCTTCGTCAAGAGTGAGAGCGACCTCCTCGAGTGCCCTATCTGGGTTCTCATCATCAACGTCGTCGCCATGGACATGCTCAAGTCGAAACTGCCTCCAGGTAACATAATCTTTTTCTTTTCTTTTGTTTTCCTTTTTGTTTTTGACTCGCGCTTGATTTGGTTTTTTCTAGGCAAGCGTAGTTCTATTCGTAGGCTGCATTGCTTATTATCAAGCGAGAAGGTGACCAAACAACAGCCTGTTATTAAAAAAAAAACAATTTTTTTTTCATGTGATTGTGTATGGATAGATAAATTCATGGTTTTCAGTATTATATTTAGTGACATTGTTCTCTTCACTGTTATTTTTTTTTTTAATTTTACCATATTTCACAAACACAACACATATTTTGGATTATTTGGTTAATCATCTAAATCTAGAGTAAATGAATTTCGTATTTTTTTTCAATTTCGACAATTTTTTTTAACAAAGTTAAACGTCGCGTTATTTGATTGTACACCTAAAGTCACTAACTATGATTAATTAGATATTAACAATGCAGTAAACAGGTAATTTACAAATAATATGAGTGCGTGAGTGTAGCGTGCGATAAAATGAATTATGAAAAGGTTTGCCAGATTTATGTTCTTCATGTTTAGGGATAATCATCCACACAGATGACTATCGCAATAGGAGATTAAAGGTGTGTTCACAACAATGTAACTTTAAATTTAGATACAATCACAATACTAAAGATTTGCCTATTCATTTAGGTATTATTATACAATATCAAAGATGTTATATTGGGTTTCACTTATTTGACTAATTATCTGGTTACCCAATTAAGGCCTACTTCAATTAGGTACTTAGTTACGATTAGAGGAAAACCAAAAGTTTTGACTTATTCAAGAACATTATTTTACTGCACTGTTGAAAGATTAGTTGCGTTTTAATCTCTGAATAATTAGACAGACATAGGCTTTGACGTAGGAACACCTATTAAACCTATTCTAAGAATAATAATTCTGCCCAAATTAAAATTCTTCATATTTTTTAAACTGAAGCTAATGGGAATCCACGACCTTCTCACCTTGACCATGCTTCATAAATGTGAGCATAAAAACAAATGCAAAAACGTATCACATCCATAAAGTAAGCCTCGTGGCTCGCATCACTAGTTCACATTGAACTTGGGAGATGATATCAATACTTGTGGTTGTTTTTAACACGGAAGTCTTCAGTTTTTTGATATAAATGAAGTAATCAGTGAAGAATCTGCGATAAAAATCATTTATATTGTTCATCGTCGAAGTCGTTACGCTAGTTTTGAGAATTTATTGCATGAAATCGGCATGTGTTTTTTGATTTTTAAGGCGTGGATCGAAATAAAGCAGTCCAGTCATGGTTCACTTTAAATGTCTATAAAGATTATCTTCCTTGATGAGTTTGAATTGATTATATACAGTTTTAATTTAGTCATAAATGTCAATTAGGATATCAATATAGCGGAATAAATCATTATTTACTAAAATTTTAATAATACTTACATATGTACATTTAGTCACGCATTTTCCACGTAGGGCAGATACCACTTCTCTCCACTTGCTACGATCCTGGCACAAATTTTTCGCTCCGTCTACTTCCATGAGTCTTTTTATACACGCTCGTTGCATATATAATAGTTTGATCATACTTCTTAGGACAAATAATGTCATTTGTTGCTGTATTGATAGGTACTTACTATTTTTTATATTGTTTTAATATAAAAAAATCAATGATAGGATAGGTATAAGTAAGTAGTTAGATGAGGATGTATTGACCCCAATACATTGCAGCTAATTTGGCATTATTTTTGCGTAAAGATCAAATTACGATGCAAAAGCAATTGATCCAATTTTTGAGGAACTGAATCGTGGGAATGAAATCTGTGCCATTTTTTATCTGGCTTTATATCTTGTAAGCAATTAGTTACACAACCGTAACTGTTAAATTATAATGTAGAGCTTTGTTGCAAGTAGGAAATGCTTTGTTTTTTTTTCTTGTTATGGAAGCTTACTTTTAAATGTTAAAGTTATCACCGCCTTATCTAATGGCAGACGGACGACCTTCTAAACCTTTCTACTCTTGGTAGGTAAGTAACACCTTTTCCGCAGCATTCTATTATGCCATATTGTTAGTTACAGACAATTGCAAGTTCATGTTAGTTCTATTATGACGTATTGTTAGTTAGCCAGAGGGAGCGGGTTCAAACTCAGGCGACGGCACGTACCAATTTGTTCATTGTGTGTACATACGAGTATGTGCGTATTGTATGTCATCTGCTACATGACTGGAGGCCGGTGTATGGCGACAGGCTCGCCCCCTGTCATATTTAGGACTGAATATCGTCCGGCAAAGTGTGGGTTTTGTATTACACTTCTGCCAGCCCCATCGGGGGAAAGGCGTGACGATATGCTATGTTATGTTAGTTACCTGAAAGCTTACGGTCGCACACATGGATTGAACATATTTCACTAAGTTATCATTATGATTTAATGCAATAGTGACTGTCGTTACCACCCACGTACAATAAAAGACAACCATTTCGATGTATTTGCCAGTTGCTTATTCTACAAGATTTTAACTATTAAGTAGAAATCTGCGAATTCAGTCAAGAAAACTGAAACATTTAGCTACAAAAGAATTCTTGCAGCAATTGTAGTCCTAGAAAGCAACGATATAGCCCAAGGTATTGTCCTGTAGCCAAGGCCGCACAGCTGACGCGACAGCCGGATACGGCCCTCGTGTAGTGCCACAGAATATATAGTAGGTAGGTAGTGCTGATAATGGCAAGATCAATTTGTAACTCGGACAGCTGTTCGACAATGTGCTGGTAACATACTTGGTCTTAAAATGCAGAGAACCAGTTTTGACAATAGCTTGGAGCGATAATTGGGCTTGAAAAGGTTCTTAGGTACTGCCAACAGGCAGGTATTTTAGTGGACATAAAGGTTTTGCCAACACCCTACTCACAGACTCGCTTATGTGGCGAGGATGTCACTTTTTGAAAATGTCACGTCTGAAAATCGTCCAGGCGCAGTGTGGGTATTGTAATACACCTGCCAGCCCAAAAAAAAAATAGCTGTTAGGGATATTGATTTTAGAATAAATATCTACCTAACCAAAAGTAAAGAGGTTAGTAATTGTGGTCCGCTCTAGATATAGAGCCAAAACTATGTTTACGTAGACAATAAAGGTGAAAAAAAATATGTTTTATAAACATCAATTTTCTTAGATACCAATGTACTCATGAGTAAGTAGAATCAGCATAAATAATTCAGTTTTCATCTGAAGATCATTTCAAACTGGACCAGAACCACCTTCAACTGTGCCATAAATGCCGAGTGCCAATTAACGAGTAAATTGAGCTTAACAAAAAGTAGATATCGACCAGGAAGTGTACCGATCAACCCATATTACAGAACATAACATACTATACAGAACACTATACATATTACAGAATATTAAAGAGTACCTAACATCATATGTTTTTACCTAATTGCATTATAAAATACTATATAATACCCTCTCTCCCCTCTTCCTTAACTTAATCACTCCAATTTCCAAAACATTTATAAAGAGATACTAATTCTCGAATGCGAAAAAATAAGATTCTATTTTATAGAAACACCTTCGTTTACTCGTGACATCTCAAGAGAAATAAGTTCCCGAGAGATAGCGATCGATCGATCTTTTCGGAAGATCCCCATACTTTTTACTGGACCTGTTATCAAAACACTTAGAGCCCTTTACTCTTAAAAACATAGTTTAAATTACTTTTAAAATGTCGCTTGTTTAATGGTAAAAAACCGTACGCTGGGTATGTTGTTTATTCAATATGTAAGCAATAAGTAGTCATTTATTTAAGTCATATGTGTGCTTTAATTTGGTTCCGCATGCTTTAGTAATTATACTTAAGTATAGACCAGTCTAAATGTTAAAAAATTAATACATTTGGAGACAAGCTACGCCCACTAAATAAACTAGCAATTATTTTTATGATTTTTCCATTAATGTCCTCGTAATAACTATGTACCTAGTAAGTAAATTTGTTGTGTTTAAAACGAATACCCAAAACAACGTCGCGTTTTTAATGTACAGTGTTAATTCTTTTTACTTATTTTGAGGTGGCAAAATGAAAGAACATTAATGTGCTTCGGAAAACTATCAGTTTTCTACAGAAAATATATTAGTGGCGCTCCCACTGAACTGCACAGATAAATCTGTCGCATTGTACTACAACAAGTCTTGCCCTTCATTCCAAACAAAAAACAAATCTGAATCACTTCGCAGTGCATCATTAAACTTGACAGCGGTAAAGCGATTTCGCGCCATCTCTCGTACAATAGGCGACAAACAATAAAAAATTGCAATGGGACATAAATACACAATACTTGTCATAGCGAATAAATTGCCTAACACTGGGACGAGGGACAGAGACGCATGGCACGGTGAAGGGTTACCTCTTTCAGGGTTACCATGAAAATAATACAAGTGGATGGATTTCAGGTTTTCCTTACTGGTACCGTGAATCAATAGGAGTGTTGCACTGAAAACTTTATTTACCTACCTAACGAATAAAAAGGTTTGGACGTGGTAGTTAGGTTAGTAAGTAGGCGTCTTTGTAAAACCGGAGTTTGTAAAACTTCTAAAACTATTTTATCTTTAATGTTAAAAGCACAGAGATCTATTATGTAAAAAATTAGGTCTGTAATATGTAATATTTTCTGCTCAAGACGATTTAACAACGAACTTCAAAGAAGCTGTCAATGTTATCAAAAATGTCAAAAACTATAATGTCATAATAAGAATAACAACCCTGTACAGTATTTATGTTTTGTAATACGAATTCGCGATATATTTATCGCGCGTACCAATATTTTTTTACGAAAATTCTTGGCTGGCTAAATTTAGAGACTAAATTTAGATAATTTTTTCCCTTAATATTGAAAATTACTTTCACTCAGAATATCCTAGTACAGAAACAACTTAATTTTATGGCTGCCAAATAAACATAGTTCAGTTTAAAATTAAAAAAAAGATTTAGTCAAGGGCACTACTACTGTTCAATGAAACACACAAGAAGCTAGCTAACAGTCGTGAGAAGCCTTCCATTGATGTTTAACTCTTTCTATCTCATGAGTTACAAGGACCCTGTCGAACATCGGTCACGCGTCATCAACGTCGATGTAATTACCATTCAATGGACTACAAACATGCAGACAGCTTTTAACTGTATTTAAAACAAAACAATATAACCCCTATTACAGTTGAGTAGAGTTTATAATAGTAAAAGCGAGACCGGTGGCGCCTATTCGAACAATGATACACTTACCTTGCCTCAGACCTCTGAGCTACCCACAACAATGTGTTGACCTCCAAATTTATCATTAACAACTTAAGTGACGTGAAATTAAAATGAAATTCTCACGCAAACGTACCGTTTTATCAATATTTTCGGCCTTGGCTTACAATGAAACAAGTTTCGATTTTCGGAGGAGGTAGAGGTGGCCTGCAAGAATTTCTTCAAGCTCTTGAGTATACGTAATACTTATTTCTGTTATTAAAATTGCAATCAATGAAAGCTAAATAAATTTGTACACTTACCGCATAAACGCATATTTAAATGCGTAACATAACATATTAGGAGTACGCTAAGGTAGACCTAAATATGTACTTACTAACTTTGAAATTTGACTTTTGTAAAATAAAAAATAAAATAAAAAAAAGTACTTATTGATACGGTCGTAGCATCTGAAGTAGCAACTTCGTGTATCTACTTACCATAAAAAACACCCTCGTAGGGACATTTACATTGTCAAAATTAATTCAAGCATTAAGTTCAGGATCGTCAACTTATTTTTTTTTCTGAACGTTGTTCTTACGCTTCGGTACAAGCGAACTGGTTTTCTGTAGCTGCAAGGTGATCTGCTCCAAGTACTTAATGAATGTCGAAAGTTTAAGCTTCCGGAATTAGATCACGTGAATGACTACAGCTGATTGCATGAAATTGACTCCAGAACAGCTGTCATGATAAATTAAAACGACCTATGGCTGATTGCTACGCCGTGCGTAGCCAAAAAGAAAGAAAACTAATTTTGTCTATTTTTTTAATTCGTTTCCTCTCGAATTAAATTACTGTGGTTCTTTTCGCACTTTTGTCGGCAATGTTACCTCTATTATCTAATAAAAAGAACGCACAGCAATTTTGTAAGGTAACCGAGATAATTTTACGAAGCGGAGTGAAAAATGGCATAGAAGCGTAATATAATTTTATAACAAATTACGAATCTGATTTAGTTCCCATAGCACGCAACCACATCAACTATGCAGCACAGGCCCTCACTTCTCAGTGGCTCTTTTATTGTTGTGCAACAATGCAATCTCACTTCGATCTCATGATGTATTGCACCTCATTTCACTGGGCAGTAACTGCAAATTTCTAACGTCTATTACCAACTTAACAGCCAATATTGGTTTTGTTCAAATCACGCTGAATCTATGGGAGTGAAACCGCACGAGAAGATTCCCGCGATTTTCCATCCCGGATAAGATACGTTCGCAGATTTCCTCGTGGTTTCGCGGTCTGCCCACTGTTTATCTGTTCGGGAACTCAAATAAATCTATTAGGTAACGTGGCCAATGCTCTGGTGTATCGAAGTCGTGACACTACCGTGGGGACCGGCCCTTAGTCCCTTTTGTTAGTGCATGACCCTAAACTTTATGTCGTCGACCTTTAGTGCTTCAATTGTTTCATTTATATCCTTCACCTTTCCATGATAAAGCGACCATTTTTCATATCGAGATAACTCACAAATTTATTCACAAAACAGTATTTTTTAAGCAACTATTCATTCGCAATGGTCTAATTTCGGTTTCACAACGAAGGCCGTCGAAGTCGTGATGGCAGAACTAGATCACCGATGCCAAATGGCACTACTTACCCATATCAGATATTCATTTGGAATTCGTAACCAGCGGCAGATTGAAACGTTAAAGACTGGACGGGAAAGATCGTGACTGCCCGTGGCTAATGTTATGCAAATCATCGATTGACAATAGGAAGCATGCTGCGATTGGACTACTTAGATTGCATCACAGCTGTTAGTCCTAAATTCAATTGCTTTTTCAGTTGGTATTTTCACTTTCTTTGTATATGTATATATAACTAGCTATTACCCGCAACTGAGTTCGTGTTTATTCAGAAAATATTATCCAAAAACCTTGCTCGCGATATACTCAAACTAATTATCAAATTTCATCAAGATCCCTTTAGCCGTTTTACCGTAAGAAGCCTACAAACAGACAGACAGACAGAGTCACCTTCGATTTTATTTTATTATAGGTATATCGATAATTAGTATAAGGATTGAGGATGAAGTAGATATGGTGTAATAAAACATAGCCATAGTATGTATTTAGGTTTCACTTTCGTCAAAACTGAGACAAATAGAGTTTCGTTACAAAAATATTTTCAGGTCGATTTCGTTACGAGTACATTGCTCGAATGTATTTTGCAAACAAACATCCATTCTTATTCACAAATTTTCGTTTTTCCGAACCACTAAAGATAAAAAATGTGCTTTTCTGAAAATAGCCAAAACTCGAGAGTACATATTGCATCGTTCTATACATATTATATAATAAATCAGTATTAAAAAAGGAACGTTGTTGAATTGCAATGCAAATATAAACTTGTCTCTAAGCATAAATCTTTTCCCAACACTTAAATCTATATCAGACAAAGATTAAACAAAATCGCAAAGAATACAAAACGTTTTGTAAATAGACGCACGTAATTTTCTTAGCATTTAAAAACAGTGTCTGCTTTAGCATTCTGGTCGTCGCATAAACTAATCTGGATTCTAACTCCGTGGCCGCGGAGTCTTAGGTATTTCCAGGGTTTATTATCTTTGAAGCTATACTTTTTTCTTAGCCACTTCAGATAAATCAAAAGTATCTATTTGGGAAATTATTGACTCATGAGCTAAGCTTCGCGGTATAATTCGCGACTGCGGTAAAAATCAGTAAGGAAGCAATCTATATAAAGCAAGGTTATACGTCCAATATCCAATGTCCGAATTTCATCCAAATCCGCCGATCTGTTCAAGTGTGAAGAAGTAAGAAACACACACAAACAAAATAATCTCACAAACCTACGCATTTACAATATTAGTGTGATGTATAAAAAAAAACATACATAGCAATGACTACAACTATATCAAACTGTATAGCAGGCTGTTGGCAGACCAACTTCTTTTAGAATTCTTACGCGTACCTGCACTTATGCCCATTATTGCATAGTCCAGTCTTTTATAGACATTTACATCCAAGGATACCTCATTACCATTAGGTTCGTACGTTTCGCTTAGTTTCGATTATAACATAATGACAGCAGGCGTAAGGCAACCTTTGCTGAACAGAACCGAGTCGTGAACACTAGTGATTGCCATCCGATCCGCGCATCACGATTAATGCTGCAACTAGCGCTAAATGTTTCCAATTGTTATGTTAACCTTTTAAGGGATTGGGAGATTGAAAATATGGATTCGGATAGTAGCTAAAGTTAAGAGTTGTGGGTGCTGAAAGGAGATTGTTAGATACTGTGGAAGGGTGCCCAATAGGTACGTAGGTATCTAGGTATTTTGTTTGAAATCGTACGATACTGGTTGCGTAAATTATATTTTTCAAGTAAGTTAGATTAGCAATTTCGAAAGAATTAAAACGGGTTTCATCGATAGACCCTAATTATTTCCCACAATTTATGAACCTTAAAGTTTTGAACGGTTCTGCACGGCGCTTGCCTTAGGAAGAATGTTACTGAAAACAATAAATGTTAAACAAAAATACAGTTCTAATGTTTTGGTTTCCAAATAAAATGAATGATATCCATATATACATGTGTATTAATAAAATTTATAGAAACATAGTCACTGGTACATATCAAATTCAGCTAGAATAAAATCCTCATCTGCCCTATACTGGCTAAACAAGAACCTAAATATTGACATACTTACATTGCTCTCTTTCTTCCAGTCCAAAAACCGATGGACATCAAGAACCGGCCTCGCATCCCGATCCCAGACGAGGACCCGTACAGCATCGCCAGCTCCAACGTCAACGGGTCGGGCTCCAGCGGAAGCTCTGGTGGCTACGGCCACAACGGACACGGCGTCGTGGCTGCGACCAGGGAGCAGCTGATGATGCAGATGGGCAGGAAAGGAGAACGGCCTCCAAAGTTGCCGCCTAGGGAGAATGGATACGGGCCTGCGGATATTCCTAAGGTAAGACGAAGATGTTGGACGGAGTAGGCTGATTTAATTTTTCAGTAAATATAAATATAAGCTAAAGATAGTGATAATGATGTTATTAACAAGCAACCGGTTGATAGGAATGTTAGGAGTAGACACTCTCTGAAATGTTTTTTAATTAGAATAGTTTTGGTCTACAAAGAGAAAAATGACAGCGGCCGAAGAATTTTATGAATAGATTAATTGTAACAAAATTATTAGTTAGTTTTAATATTATTTTAACAATTAACTAAGGCAATTTTATGTTCTTAAGTCTATGACCTATTACATCAGTTTAGCTATCTCTAAAAATTCACACGATTTCGATAGTGAAATTTGGCATAATAAACCCTTTTTTCATAAATTATTTTCGCAATAAAGTTTTGTAAACAGACCATCTTAAGCGTTTTTACATTGTTATCAATTATTTTAAACGTTTAATGGTAGCATTATACTTTATACAGAATTAAAGTTCAGCCGAAAAAGGAGTTTATACTTAAGTTCTTCAAGGTCTACGAGAATGTAAGAAACTTAATTCCATAGTAAATTAAGTTAATAAGGTCCTACAGAACTACTGGTAATCATAGTGATAGCAGATAGATAACTGTAGGGGACTACGATTTCTCTGAAAACTCATTTCGTACATTGTGTATAAAAATACTTTGAGTCTTGATTTTTACCATACGAAAGACATCAACGCACGCGACATGGATATCATTTTTTGGTGGTTTTTTTTTCACCCGATTGCTCTAAGGATAGCAATGTTTCTCAGATTTAATTAGGTACATATCTGTTTTTATGTGACCTCCTACAGCCCAAAAAATATAAGTACCATTTTGATTTAACACGCGAATTAATTTTCAATTAAATTTACTGTTACAAATCTACTAAGTTTTTAGCAACTCACCTCTAAAATATCTCCATAAACTTCAAGATAAGGCAATTTTGGCATGAGTCAGGCAGTTCTTAATGCTATCAAGACCACAAGATTTAAGGAAAAGGACTTGTGAAATGCATTAGGTGATAAAATTAAATGTATGCGATTTTTAACCTCGCTAAAACATTTCTGCGTAGCTCGATGTAACCATCATCAATTTTACCACGTTGTATGAGTTTTACGAGCAAAGTAAATTTGATTTATTTATTTTAACGTTAAAATGTATTTAAAAATTGAAGTAAGAATGTGTGAAGTATAATATATGTATAAGACAGGTATATTTTTTTCAAATGTCGAATGTAAGTCATATAGGTCGCTCTTCAGCTCACTGCATCTAGTTTCGACACAGTACTTTCTGCAGGTCGTCACAAAATACTGTAATACCCAAGAATATCAGACAAAAAACCTTGAACAATCCTTTGAGCTAGGCTATGGAAATAAAACTTTATTCCGTTTAGTCCTGTCCACTCAGCCTACTTGTCTGGTAATTGTGAACACAGCGTTGCTAGAACCGACAATGGTACCGATATTTACAATCTCCAACGCCATCTGAATCTGATATAGTTGTTGATAAAATCTAGCCCTTTCATAGCCCCTAAAAGCATCACCGCCGCCGCTGACGTTGTACAAATGAAACAATGTCTTTTGTGTGTCAGTTTATCTCCAGTTTTGTGCCTGAAAGTTATGCTCATACTAGGATATTACTAACGAGGATGAACTCTACAGAGAAACGGTTTCCGAAATGCAACATTGTACGCACGAGAAATACATGCGATGTTTTTGTGCAGTGGTTATCTAAGTTTATCTACGCTTAACGTACCCTTGTTTCAAGTAGGCTCTGTACATAAAAACAGTACGTCATTAAGTAAATTAAACATTTCATGCAATACTTTTCTTTGATGACATGGTAGGGAAAAAAAAAGTAAAATAAAAGTAAAGATACTCAGCAATATATTAGTATATATACATACATATATGGCGTAATGACATGCTACATATATACGAGTATGTAGGATTGGACGTACTAAATCTCTCGCTAGGCCGCGTTTGTGCCCGCACGCGGTGCGTTTCACGTCATTGCACTCGCCGTGAACAAACTTAAAATTATACAACCTTGGAACTTGTTCCTCTGTTCGTTTTCTGCTTAAGGATATTACTATTGGCTATTCACTTATTCAGATTCCAGAGATATGTTGCGATAAAGGCGTTTATTTCAACGGTGCGTAGCGGAAGACCACAGATCCCTGTATTTGCACATAGGCTGTATTTTAGACAGTTCGGCTTTACGGAAGCGGTTTGGAGCTTTTCAATATAATGAGACTATTTGAGACTTACTAGATGGCAATCTCATTTTATGAAAGTAACGATAAGCTTAAAGGGTCATAAGAGCTAAGGGGCGCTTAGGGGACATCTAAATATGGGTATAATTATTTTCTTTCAAACAGATTCCATCTCATGTAATTCAGAGAAGAAATACTGAATAGTTCTTTACTATTTTTTTGCCTACCTTAGAAATTTGTTAATACTTACACTGACTTACACATAATATCACGCATTAACTAGAGATTAGAAACGGAAAAGTTTTTATTTAAAAAAATTTAAACCAAAAAGTATACTTACGAAATAATTATTTTATTATTTTTTGTTTCCACACTCTGGGTGGGATCTCTATTTTTGTTCAGGTACCTAATAACATTTATCCCATCGTATGAACCAGTTGTTGTTTTTCGAACCAACTCCTTGCAGGGTAAAAGATTGTAAACGCCCACGTTACATTTTACTGCGCTAGATTTTTAGCTTGCTCTCACACATTACCAGGCGTTACATGCATGGTCCAGGTTACATGCAGATATACTTTTAAACCTTTTTAGGTTCCGTTTAGTGCGTTTGTAGGCAGGGGCCGCGGAATTGAGGGGCAGAGGGGGCGAAACTCCTCCCTTGAAATCAAACAGGGGGGCGGGGAGTTGCGTGCCTTCAATTTTATTATCTAACCTATCTGGCACTAAGCCGGGGCCAAAGATGAAGAGGTTGATCAAAGAAGTTTGCCCCTCCCCCCATCATGGAGTACTTCCGCGGTCCCTGTTGTTAGGCCTCTTGCTGTTTCCAAGATTGTAGAAATAGGCACAAATAGGTATGTTGCACACGATAGATTATTTACACTGAATTAAACTGCAGACACACAAATAATGAACAAGACAGCAGAGAAGCGCTTCATAAAATCGGAAGCCAGGACACTGCGCTTTAAAACGCTGTTAAAACTTAGTGAATGTCGAAAATACTATGTGGGTTAAGCATTATAATTATAGTCTAACTAGTGTACCTTAATCATAAAAATATATATATATATTTTATTTACAGCCTGACTACGACGACTTAGAGCAAAACGGGCGCGTTCCTACGCAGTTCCCGCGAGGCAAATCGGATAAAGGAAAAGACAATAAGAAATACGGTGAGTTCTATTAGTTACTTTTTAGATTATGTCGGTTGACGTATTTTAAGCATATGAGTTTCAATTTAAGTTCCAACACATCATTATGTGTTTTAAGTAGGTACCTAGCCAGAAACACTGTTTAACTATGACAGAAACATGGTGCAGCTTGCGTCGAGATTCTCAAACAATTAGTCTTCCAAATTCAAAACCGAATTTCGAATCATTATATAGACAGCATTATTTAGATTATTTAAATAGGTTCAGAAACTGCATACGGCATATAATATAGTATAAATTTATAGCATGCATTTGTATGCTGTTTATACTGTAGCCAATGCTGTGACAGTCATTTCTACAGAACGATAGACAAAAGAATATATTTCTGATCACACCCCTCTATAGATACGTACTCTATAGGTCAAATATAATAATAAACTCACACCTCTTTATAAAGGGACGTATTTATGAATATGCGTCTGTTCTCTTTAATTGTCCAACACAAAAATAAAACTGAATTCCGTAGTGATGCCCCAGCGAGTACCTTAAGCAGGACCAGCGTCAGTAACTTACGATGAACCCACATTCTTAATTAGCCAACTCCTCAATGGGGTCATTAATTGTCTCGGAGTAACGAATGCGCAGGCATATTGCACGTAATTAGGCTGTTGTTGGCTCGCGAATTTACGCTTTGATTCAGAGAAACTAAAGACGCCGATTTTCTTTTGCAATCGTCTTCCCTATAGATACGTAGGTATCTATAGAGAATACAAATAAGATTTAAATAACTAATACAAACTAACACAAAAAAGACTAACACAAATAAGACTTTCAATACAGATAAGACCGTTTTTTATTCAAAGTCTTTTTTGACTAATACAAAAAAGAACTGTGTGTATTGTTAGGAGTTACATACTTCCCTGCTTATCGACGAAAAAACAGAGTGAATGTTAAGCCCTCTTAATATTGAGCGAACCTTGAAAAAATAATGTAAGAGTGTTTAACACTTCATAATATGTATATCATCCTTGTCATAAGCAGATAGCAAAACTATGTCTATAACAATAATTCTGAACAAAAAGTTATCGGAACCATAGTTCATTTGTTCACCACTAGCACTAGCTAAGAATCACCTATTTGTTTCAATTGGATATCAAATAAGTACTTAATTTTCACTCTATCACAGTTCAGCAATTCTATTATCTACATGTTTTGTCAGTCAATAGCAGTATAAAAGCGGCGCCTGCGCAGAAAGTGCGCATAGCTTCCCTTGTACGGTCCATATGTAGGCCGTAAATTTTCGATAATGGACAAATAGCTTTGTTGATGCTGAAATGCCGCCAGTGCGTCGTGCCTAACAGTGGAGGTTTAAAGGTTACTTTGTTGGCTTTGAATCTTTGATTCTCAGATATCTAAATGTCTTTGATAAATAGGCAGGTACTTTTACAGGTAGGTATTTGAAATTATGTCATTTAAGTACTCACCAACATTGACATTTTTGAGTTAAATGTCTGTTCAATGGGTATCGACTATCCAATCAAGCTTAAAGTTTGTCTGTTGTTACCTAATAAATATTTTTTAATTCCGATCTAGTAGTATTTCTCTGTGAAAGACCATAGCGGTCTATTTGGAAAATGTAATGCCCATTTTGACATTGCAAACCGCAGTGTGAAACTTGCACTGAAAGTCCTTGGGACTGACAAATTCCAGCAGGCTCCACCTGATCGATTTTGTACTAAAACTAATCGGCCACAAGTTAAATAAGACGGAAAGGTGCATTCTTTTACGTACTATATTTTATCCTATTTATTGTTCTTTGTCTAGATACAACTTAGAGTTTTCGCAGCTGCGCCCCGAACGCAATAACTTACAAATATTCCCATAAATCTTTTAAACTGTGCAGATTTAAATGATGAACTGTCCAATGTTCAGCGGTTGATATAATGTTCACACTTGCAAGAGGTTGTTATAGAGCGTAGGAGACATAAATCCGTTCAGTTGTCAACTAAGTCATGTTCACTCGAGTTGTGATGTAATAATTCCTGGATTGGTTTGAAAACTGACACTACAAGGTAAACGTTTCTATTAAAGGATCATGTAAGTAAACCATAAGCCAACAGAAACAGGGCAATTATAATAATCGATGAATTCAAAATGAAACTAAGTAATTGGTGCTACAATCCAAAAGCAAGCAAGAGATCAGTGAATTAATTTCACACATTGACTTTGTCGAGTTGTCATCGTTTGTATTTCAAAATTGCCGAGATGGATGTTAAAATGGTAATTTCGACAAAAAAAAACAGACCATTCGAAAATGTCAGTCTTTCAAAATAAAATAAATCAACGATGCAAACGCCCTAATACGCTTAATAGAATCGTTAGAGGTAGTATTCTAAGGCGGGCATTAAAAAACACATTATAGGTAATGGGTTGTCATCACCAGTCTATTCGAGATGACAAACGTTGGGCATGAAAAGCACACAGACCTGCCTTTTAAAGCACTTGATCATAACGACGGCAAAAGTGAAAGTTAACCCTTGAAGGCAATTCTCGGCTATATATCACAGATTACACGGACACCTGACAAAATCTTAAGTACTTAGGCACCTCGATAAGGGTACAAGCATCAACTCGACACAGATAATGTAGGGGACAACCAACACAATCACAATCCGAGAAAAAAGCAATTGTGCATTTAAAAAGTCACCATTTCTTGATCTGTGATAAGGTGAAAAATCGTCAACAAGCCGTTTTATGCCATAAGGTTATTTGCAAATTATAAAGTTGGTCTTGGGAATGTTGCCTCTAAAAATCCTATGTCAATTAAAAAAAAAACAAATCTTTGAGATTGTTTATTCACCAGGACATGGTAAAACCTTCGAAATACCGCTTCAAATATCACATACCACATGTCAAACGTTAGATCACGACTCGTTTAAAGCTGTAATAAAATATGACGTTTCTAGTTTACTGAAGCACATAGCTAAAGACTCCCGGTGCAGAGGTTACGAGACAATGTGCCGTTTCGCAATCCTGCTGGCATTTTGGCGTTCGGCGTATCCTTGATATTTAAATGACGGTATTCGGAACAAGCGTAGGACGCGGAACATGGTACGGAATGCTCCACCATAGTAGAGTTATAGCTAGCAGGGAAACAGGTGTATTTTGAGAATAAAATTTTGAATAGATGACACATGTACATTCATAATCATGACAAGATTATGAGACGAGTTGCTAAGGCAGACAAATCTAGACTTCGAAACTGACTTAATGTCTTTCCAAGTTATCGAATCAATTCTATACTATTCTATTACTGTTTTGCACAGATCGAGTCTTCAAGTTATCTCTTTTTGAGGAGAGTCAAAATAGGCGCAATGATCAAAAATAGCGCGTTTTCGCGTTATACGTCAACGTTTGTCTCTGAAAATAACCTACTTTCAAATATTTACTGTGGCTTTTTTGTATTCGATCAGAGAACACTTGTGTTACCTACAGATACAGTAAGCTATCGGTTCTAGAAATGATGGGCGCTCTAAACTTGAGCACGATGTTAATGCACGCAATAGAATAACAATAATAATTGACATGTTTCTTACATGCTCTTCTTGGAATTGTTTTACAATTATTTTGATAATCTACAACGTGTTATAATTATACTTATATATTATTTAGTATTTATGTATGCCACCGACCGTTTGTCATATTTCGTTCTGTCCTGTCCATCCAAAGGTTGCCTGGAAGAAATCGCTTTAGGCGATAAGGCCGCCCTTGTACTGCCGAATGATATTTTATTTTTAATATTCTCTTTATGTTTGTTTTACTTTGTATTTTTGGTGTGCAATAAAGATGTATTGTATTGCATGTTTAACAAGAGCAATAAAAAAGAATGAAATATTTTGTCTAGGTAGATAAAATAGCTTTTTATCGAATAACACAAATTGTAACAATAATTATAATATTACTTTCCTTTCCATTTTTTTAGTAATAAGTACTATTCGTTTTAAATTTCAGATGATCCATACTACTGCGGTCTACGTGCTCGAGTACCAAACTTCGTCAAACAGAACGGCAAGCTGGTCCTGCCAGCGATGACTGAGCGGCTCACTCTGAAGGAAGCTCCGGTCCCCAGCAAGCGCTACAGCGTGGCGCATCCTCACCCTGGGCCCTTCCCGCCACACATGCCCCCCTACGCTCACGCTCCTATGCCCCCCGCGGCGCTTTGGCACGCACGCTCCTACGAGAGCGGAATCGGTGCGTACGATCGTCCCCCCAAAAAGGAAAAGCTCATGTACCAATTCTATCCTAACAGGGAACCCAGGCTGCGACCGCTCATCATCCAGCAGCCCCGCTAGTACAATACAGACTAACCTCGCACTTTAATCCCACCGCCTCGGCGCGGACTCTTCGCTCCAACTTGGTATTTAACTTTCTGTTATTACAGCTTCGCTTGGTTGCACTCTTAGCCTGTAGCTTCCTTTCTTCTTAACACTTTTGTGTTCATTTTCCATTTGTCACAACTTCTCATGTTCATCAAGTTTCAATTGACAGATTCTGTCAGTTACTTCTTTAGTTTGAGTTTTGGCCTTGCAAGCTTTGCAATCATCCTTTATCTCTAAGGCAGATAGGTTATAGGTTGAATTGGAAACTAATTTTAACGTTCCCTTTTTTGATTCTGTGATTATGCACTTTTGGATCATAAACAAATTTGAAAATCGAACTAACAACACGACAACACAAAAAAAAAACAAAATACAATGTGAATAAGCACAGACACATGATATAACAAGTCAACAGGGCTGTCGTTTATACTCCCATAGTAATGATAGTCAATGTTACAGATGGAGAGCATTACGATCCTTACGCACTGTATGGCCGCCTGCCAGTTCCTGGACGTGGTTTCCCTCCACCACCAGCCCCACACGCGCGCCATATGTTCATCGGAGAATGGGATTAAAGTTCCGACCCGTCAATTTAGAAAAACTGATAACTATCAACATGGATCTGAGTCGAGCGTACAGACAAATCGAAATCGATGACATTAGCAAACTTTGACGTCATAAAACTCGCCACTTATTTATTTATTCCATTCATCACGCGTTTTTCGGTGTCATTTGCTATTTTGACGATAAAATGTTTTGAGTGAAACTCTATTTTTTGTAAAGCCGATGTCAAAGTTTCGTGTACATGGATATCGATATGACTGCTTCTTACGATAAGCTACTTGTAAATAATATTTGTATTTTTATAAAATTTACCACAATATTTACCTACTTACTACTAGTTGGATGTTGAAAACATTGTATGATTTTTTGTCACTTCCAGTTTTGCTTCGTGCTTAATTTGTAGGTGACTTCAAATAATTAAAAACTGATTTATATTTAACTCAAGTTTTTTAAATATGATTTTATTTTGGTTTTAATCAATATTTACTTACATCGTCATTCTGCTCTTAATGTTTTCAATTTTTTTTACAAAATGTAATGTTATAAATAGTTAGTGTTATTTTTAAGTAAACTGTCACTGCCACTTATATTTTGTGATTTATCATCACAAAAATGTTTTATCTTATTTTGAGTAATTAAGATATCAATCCTAGTCATTACAGGGTTGGATTTATCTGATGATATTTTAGACTATTGTTATCTAAGTAATTCCAAATTGCAATAAATATGACTGCAAGAAATATGCCTTTGATTTCAGACGTGTTTGTTGTTCAGAAAAAAAAAATGAATATACATCTTTGGAGTCAAATTTGTATATATTTGTTCTGTGCTTTTCCTTTGTATTTACAGCAATAATTTTATTGTAACTTTAAGTATAGGATAAGGATTTCTTTTGTAAATATGTTTTCGAAATCATTTTCAATTTTATGTAGGTATAATATATTTTTATATGTATTTACACCAATACTCAATCTTATTATTTTGTCTCATAGTAAATTAAGTATTGAGTTGACAATATGAAATGTAATTTATTGTCACATAAATACTTTGAAATACAATAATAATTATAAATAGATTATAGAACTAATTTTGTGTATCCTTTTAAAATAGTAGGCATCATATTAATCTCAAAATAATAATATGTTAGTCGAGAAAGTTGGACCTATTTTATAAGTTTATTTTGTCTAAATAAATACTTATAGATACATAATTATAATAATATAGCAATGTGTAAAAAGAAAACGAAACGTAGCTTTTATCAAAATTCAGAGGTGCTACTGCTACTTACTTTGTTGTTACCAATTTGTATCTAATATTATAATTGTAGATAATTATAAAGATACTGATACAATTAAATCATTGTGTGAAGTTGATAGTTCAATCGACTGAAGGACTCAATTTCATCTTTGCATTATAATCAAAGATTTGTTGTTTTTTCTAAGATTGCTTATAGTCTAAACCTGATCCCATGAAAATATTTATTCCATCACAAGCTTGTAACAAGGTATCTAGATTTTCAGATATAATTTAAATCAGTTTTAAATGAAAACTTGGGATATATAAATAAGCATTTTCATTTTTGTTCAATAAAGTGTAATAATATGCGAATTTAATATAATGTCATCAACATCCGTTGTATATTGTGTAACGAAGGGTGTTGGTTAAACGGTAACCTATTTTAAGGAACATGTATCTACGAGTAAATCTAAATATACAATGTATTTTTAATTCAGTTTTTTAATACTTTACCCAACTTCCATACAAATTGGTTGTGTTCAATAAATTATTATAATAAAAGAAGAAAAACGAGAAGTAAAAAATCAAGATACACTCAGATGTTGATTATTATCATAACTACTACGAGTGTGTAAGGTACATAACTCAAAGTACATTTTAGTTTAAGATTTCAGGCTTCGCATATTCACCTGCTCCGATCCAATTTTTTATCAGATATTTTATATAGCCCCTAGCTTCTTTCAACTCTTCCGGATCACTCTTCTTGTTAGAAAACAAATCTCTACAGTGTGAAGACCGCGGAATTCTCTTGGCTGGAGCATCGTATGAAATATCTTCAAGCACGCTGAGTCTGTGCCATGGGTCCAAGTCACCATTCACAAACACTACGTGTGTAACATTGGGATTTAAACCTCCGTAAAGTTCATTCGTTTTTCTCACACTATCTTCCACTCTAGCACCATCAAATTCAGCCCCAAAAAGATCAGTACACATTCTATAAAAGAACTCCAAATGAACATTTTCAGTGAACGGGTGATTATCAGGTGCTGTGAATTGAAAATATCCAAATTCCGTACAAGTTTGGTAAATCCAGGCTTGGTACCAGTCGACAGTCTTAATGCTTTCGATCATGCTATCGAAATCATAGTCAAAACATTGTTTTCTCTCATTCCACATATCAGTATCTTCGTCTTTCGCGGAGAAAACTTGAGAGCTGTTGCTTATTGACTCGCAATGTTTTTTTATGCTCTCAGGCGAACCGTATTGTGCTTGGGACATAAATTCAGAAATTTTGTCAAGGAAAAATAGCTGTTTGTTCAAAGATTTACTCATATCAGTATCTTCGCAGATTTGTTCTTCTTCTTTAAGCTCTACGATTCCAGAGTCCGTTTTAAACTTCTCTTCATACCCGTTAAAAATTTCAGTAACTTTTTCGTAGCAGTTTAGCGTGCCGTGTTGTTCATAATCATCACTTACTTGATCAATATATTCATAATAGTCTTCTTTGGCTAAAACGGGACCACTGCTTGCAATAGCTGCATCAATTAAGTTTGGATAAAGCAATTTCATCCAGGCTGCCAAGTTACCTGCGTACGATCCACCAACAACGACCACTTTCGAAGACTTAAAGAGCAAATTCTTTTTAATTTTGGTTATTAATTTAGCTAGATCAGCTAATGCTAGTCTAGAGCTTAAGTATTTAAGGTTTTCTGTAGTAAAATTTTCAAAAGGTTTGCTATCCCCGTAGTATCTATGCTCAGATAGATACATGGCTCCGTTCGTTTCTTTAGCCAGCTCGTACATGATTCCTGTTTGGAGAAATCCTTTCGCTGCCTTCCATTCTCCACTGATATGAAGATAAATAGGACCATTTGGTTTCCATTTGTCCAATCTTTGGAAATATTTCATTTTCCATGTTCTTGTCTCTGATTTGTTGAAATGGTCTAACGGCTGTCTAATCCATCTCGTTGTGATTGTCGAAGAATCCAGTAATGACGCTGTAGCGTTAATTTCTCTTAACACATGGTTAAAGCCGTTGAATGAGAGGCTGGTCGTTAAACAAAAGCATGACGACAGGATGATATTTAACTCCGCGAAATACATGTGTGTGATGCAACGTAGATACTGCTGTCACATCGGCTTATAAAACTTGAAAACTGCATCGCTAGTTCAGTATTTAAAGCTATGGTGTGATAGTAAAATTACACACAATGTATTCTGCTCTAATTCTGAAATTATCATAGCATGCGGGTTAATTTAGGTGCCCTCTTATCCAAGTTACAGATTGCATTGTAGCTTCATACTAAGCATACTGATCATTACCTACGATAAAGTGGGTGCGTTATACTTGATCGAAATATTTTTGTCATATTTTCATTTCATTACCGCTCACTGCGAATGAGAGACATCTGACATACCGATCCGCGTTAATAATTTTATTTGACTTAAGCTTCTTTCTATCGAACATTTCAATACCAACTTTGATATAATCTTCACTTAAAATATCATCAGTTTACGTACCGTTATTATGCAATACCGTTTAGATTACATACAACTGTTTGTTATAATAATTTATTTAACATACCATACTTTTGCTATAATTTAGATTACAATCTATATTGTTCGATTGGTAACTTATTTGATAGTTTTGATGATTATGTCAAAGAGATGTCAAGTTAAAACTGCGACAACACACGGTGTGTGATATAAAGTTACTATAATAATTCATGCAATTGACGCACAGATTAGTCATTGAACTGACGCAATAGACTAGTTTATCTGCTATTTTAAGCGGATCATTTTCGTCATTATATGGTCTATATTTACCACTAACCTCACCGGCTTGCACCGATTCCTAAGTTTTTCACCATAATTGTACTTATGTAACTAGCTGGATTGGGGTGTTACTAATACTACGAAAGGTCTACAATACACCTTTATGGCACACCAAAAATACAAAGTAAAGAAACATAAAACATAAAAAAATATAATTCGGCAGTACAAGGGCGGCCTTATCGCCTAAACATGTTAAACCTACCTACTTGATAAAGCAAACAAAAGTTTTAGAACATAATAACTTTTTTAAATTCGAAAGAAATTAGTCTCCATACAAATAACTAGTCACGTGATCAATTTTGTATGAAGACTTGTTTTTTTGTCTTGAATTTTGCAAGCTTGTGTTTTAAAAGTTGTTTACTTTGACGGGTGAACCCTTAAGTATTGCTATACCTAAAACCAGCACGTTGTATAGAAAGGATACGCTTTTTCCAGAGTTTATATACAGACAGATATCGAGGTATCTAATCCATACGATGGAAATGAGACTAGATATCTGTAGTCCCATTCTCTTTGACCCTTTTTTAATAGCTGTCGACATAGTCAGGGTCGGACTGAGCTTGAAGGGCCCGGGTGGCTCCCCACAAGCCAGGGGTCCGAGACGGGGTGTAGCCCCCAATCTACCTACCGTCTGGCTTGCGGGGCTGCCGCAGGGGGGTCCACGCAGGCTGGGGCCCGGCTGGCAAATACCAACCTGGCTGTATGGCCAGTCCGACCCTGGTATTTTTTTTTATTATTACTTAATAGGCTTCCGTTTGGCCGCTAACATGCCTGATGATAAGCAGTGATGCGGCCTACGATGGAGCACGCTTGCCTAGAAGAAACCGATTCACTCGAGACTTGAAGACACCCAGTCATAGTGGGTACATTGTGATTATGTGATACAAGTACGAAAAGCGAGTAGGTAATGTCGCGAGTTTACAATAAGCTCGTGTAACACAAGACGTTTTTCAATACATTTGCGAGAAAATGAGAAAATAAAATAAATAACTTAATGCTGGACATATAAGTATCATAGGGCTGTCTTATACTACTCCCGATAATTCTACAGAAAAAAAAGCCGTTTTGCAACCAGTGCCTTATTTTATCAAGTGGTGTTAAGTCTTTATCTTCTTCCAGCTCTTGACTTAAAAAACTCATTTGTATGAATTAAACATATTAACAAACAACTAATACTATGTAAGTGTCGCTGTGCATAAATTGCAAAAACCAGAATTTCTGCGCGCTTCGTTTTTTCTTCGCTATGTTGGCTGTTAGCAAATAGGAACCTACATATCGATAATTGACGATCTGAGGATGGCAGAAATTGTGGAGAGGTTTATTCCCTTGCGATCCGTAACACACTCTTTTGAATCTAGAGTAAAATACCTCTACATCGTTTCTGCTATCGATAAATGTATTTTCAAAAACGGCGCGAATGGTATGAAAAAAGAGCTATTACTATTAATTATTATTAATCTGGGATACAAGAAAAAATTTAGATCTGTGGTGCGGTTTCAGACAGACATTTTTTTTAAGTATTCTTTCTGCACTAATACGAGTATTCAATGATTTGGCGCGCTGCCCGTGTACAATTATCAACTTTCGAACAATGTCATCAGCCACACAATTTACATAGTAGCATATGTGTTATTCTAGACCTATCACTGTGCCAAATTCATCCAAATCCGTTCAGCCATTTAGGCGTGATTGAGTAACAAACATACATACGTCTATACATCCAGACTTTCGTTTTTATGATTTTAGTATGATTGTTCCCATCCATCAAGGATGTAATGCCATCCATGAATGTTTCAATGATGTTTTTTTATTCAGGGGAATTTGGCATCGCTCGTCTTGTACATTTGCCAGTGTCAAGTTAATATGGTATTTTACAGATAATGAAAAGGTGATAATGACGATGATAAATACCTCCCCTTGCCCCATTTCAGTGGAGTGATGGATATTTTACTGAAACTTTAAGTGGAGTTTTGTAGAGAATACGAAAATTCACGTTTAGCGATGTTTGTATCATTTGCCCACACTCGTGCACGTTAACGTACCGATAAAGGTTAATAATCCACCATTATTACAATTTAATACTAGAAGAATCACAAGATTTAGAAAATAATACAAAATTATGACAGCACCTCTTCGGTTCCCGCCAAATAATTCCATGATGTTTCCATGCATTTTCCATGATGTTTATCATCATGAATAAGTATTGTCAATGTTGTTCTTAGATACAACTTTGACACGTTGGTTGCCAATGGTTGCCATGGCAGCCCGTTTCGTCAACAAAGGGATCGGTTGAGCTTGGTCAGCTTTGTTCCTACTTGACCTACATAAAAATTGTATTTAATTAGCTTGCGTGATTATGGATTTTTCCGAGGGAAGCGAGAGGAGTGGGGTGAGGCGGCCAGAGGCGCCTAGACCTGTATCGCGGAGGGGTTACAGAGAGTTTACAGGTTCAGCAGTGTCCCGGTAAGCTTTGCCAGACAGACTTTAGGAATGAAAGCAGCTTAGAATTAGCCACTATAAGCAAAAGTTACAAGCTCTCAAACTGATAACAGTTTGCTGATAATGTAGCGCAAAATTAATTTCGCTGGTAAAGTGGATATGGGAAAGATAATGTGAAGTCATCAGTGAAGTATTATGTACATACATGATTATGTATGTATGTATATGCGTAGATGCCGTATAGTCATATTGCGTGTGGAACAAACTATATCGGTGGTGTAGAGTGCATGTGAAGATAGGGGTGTCAAATTTAGTGATAATAGTGATCAGTTATAAACGTTTGCAGGTAAGTAAAGTAAGTACCTACCAACTTCTTTCAAATACAGAAATGAGATTGTCCGACAAAGAAACCAAAGCTTTAAACTAACTATCATATGCTGAGAATCAATGTCAGAGGCCCACGGACGGCCTAGAAACTCTGACATCAGCGGTGCTATTCACATCATCCGAAAATGTTTCCGATCGGAACCCACAAATTACAAACTCCAATTGTTCGAATCTCAGTCTTCTTTTATGATTTTTGGGATAGGGAATCGACATAGACATGGAATCGAGTATAAATCTGATCAATAGAGTAAATGACGTTTAAAAACTTATGAATACGGGCTGAGATTCGAATAATTTGAGTTAGATAGATAGATAAACTCTTTATTGTTCACACCACAGATAACAAAACAACAAGAGAAATATAATGATAAAACTTATTAAATAGTGTAACAACTGGCGGCCTTATCACTAAAAGCGATCTCTTCCAGGCAACCTTAGGATGGAGAGGAAAAGGATGGAGGAGTTTGAAATTTTTGGAATCCGAATGGAAACGTTTCCGAAAGATTGTGAATACCTATGGATATAGCCACTCAGCCTATGGCAAACTTGCTTTTTATATGCTAACCATCACCCATATTCACAATCATTGGAAAAATATCCAATCGGTTTCCAAAAATTTTGAACTCAAATTGTTAGATTCTCAGTAACAGATAAAAACAGGCGCAGTGGAAATCGTTGAAGATTGTGTTATTACGTACTTTATTTGAAAATGCCTACGTCTACTAACAGGCAAACGTGACTAACATAGGCTATCAACAGATATCGTAGAGATGCGGGTTCTAATGTTAAGGTTTCTTTTTAGAAGCGGATCAATGAGGCCTGCATCAGCATACCGCGGCAGCACGGCGCGGCTGTCGACAGCCGGGTTCGGGCCGGCGCCGCCCACGGCCAGCCGGCAGCCCACTGCCATGACTGGCTTCTCAATGGTAAGATGTTCGTAACTAATGCGAAAATATGTTTTTTTTTAATAGGTATAGAATAGGTCAACGTTTGACCACCAACTCGCCTGATGTTAAGGGACGCTATACCCCATCTTAGAAGATGGGGCACGAAGAGCTAGAAGGCACTTACTTATTCGCTCCAGCCTTTATGATACTTAGGTTGTAATTAGTCAGGAATACTGATGATGGCATAAGGCTTTTCCGACCCTATTATTATTATTATTATTTTATATTTATTACTACCTTGTGTGTACGAGATTGGCGCCATACATAAGAGAGATTAACGAATGAAAGTTAAGGTCGTAGCTCAATTATACGACCCCGCTCCAACACCACTCCCGCACAAGCGAAAGGTTAGCGAAACGTCAACTACCGAGTGATGCGAATGCGGTAAGGTCGCTTAAAGCGAGCTGTCTGTTAATTTGTATCGTCAACATAAAGTACGTCTGCAGAGGACACCCTGAAGCTCACATTGCAATGAACATTATTTTGCTGTGTGGGAGCGGTGTTGTATAACTCGGCTACGACCTTTACGCATCCGCTTGAACCAGCAAAACATTTAAGCATATTATTTAAGAGATGATTACGAGTACATTTAGCACTGAGCAAATTATGATTTAATTAATTTGTAATGTTTCATTATTTTATTTAAATTCAATTTTATTATTTGTATATTTTAATACATTAATACTCTTAAGTCCTATGCATGCCGTCTCCATTTATAATTATTGTGACATTTAGTTATTTTAAGTAATATTTTATTGAATTTAATAATATTTAGTGTACACAATGTCAATGGACAAATAAATAAATAAAATAAATAAATGATGATATTAAAGTAATTCCAACTAATAAAAACACTCAAATTCTCAGATTGACAGACCAATAACCCAGCAAGGAATATCGGGGCTGCGGACTGGAACCGCCCGAGGTTTCCGCACGCGCCAGCTTCAGGACAAACGATATTGGGAAGAGTTGATGCAAGTCAAGGTCAGAGAGATGAAGGCTGAGATAGCCAGGCTGAGCGATCAAGCGGAAGCTGGAGAGAGGGAGAAGTCAGCAAAGAAGCATTACGAGAAGAGAGTGAGGGAATTGGCATTAGAGTTGACAGGTAAGAAGACTGGGAATATTATAATATGGGTACTTTATTTAATCTGACTTTAAATGTCGTAAATGTTGTTATTATTTTAGAACTCCAAGGACGTCTGGCAGACTACAACACGGCGATTCGTATCGTCAACGGAGAGGCATGGAAGGAAGGTGTCGAAGAGCAAACGAGGGAGCTAGAAGCCAACAACAAGAAGCTTCAGGACGACGTGGAACAGGTGTTTATTGAGAAGCAGAGGAAGGAGAATCAGCTCAGACAGCTGATGGAACAGATGGATAAGGTAAATGTTGTGTGGTTTTTGTTAACTGAAAACTGTTCGAATTGTTTGATCGCAACTCACAGAACACTATACTCACACTCTCTACAATAAACTTACAGAACCTAGAAAAAAAAATCAGGTAGGTAGTAGGGTAGTTATGCTACTTCTAGAACCTAGAACAAAATCAGGTAGTAGGTAGTAGGGTAGTTATGCTACTTTACTTTAAGGGTCTGAGTTTTGTTAAGATAGTTTTTGCATAAGTAATAGTTAAATTAAGGTTAAAAAAAATCCTTTCCATTTTCCTATCAAAACTTTCAAAACCGATCAAAATCAGGTTTTGACGCCGTTTAAAGCACATTTTATAATTTCCAGGAGCAATCAACAATAAGCAAACTACTAACTGAAATGACGCAAGAACAGAAGGATCAATACAACGAGCTGGAAGCCACGGCAGCGGCTTTGAGAGAGGAAGTGGAACAGTCCAGGAATCAGGTCGACCATTTGAACAGAGAGAAGGAAGAATTTAGCAAGGAAATAGCTGGATCACAGGTACTTCAATACCGACACTAAACTTTTACTAGTCTATGTTCTGGCAATGTTATTGTTGTGTAGTATAGCATGTGGTGCGAATGGCTACAGACCGAAACAAGTGGAGGATACTGACAAATCTCTGGGTGAAGAAAAATGGTGGTCGCGATCTTCAGCCATGAAGGATCGGCCAGAGAGAGAGAGAGATAGCATGACTTTAAGAAGTCTAATAGATCAACCTTTACAAGCTATTTTGAAACGATCATAATCTCATTTGGATAGCGTAAAATTGAAATGACCCATTTGTTAAAACTGTCCACAGATAAAAATGCATCTGCTAGAGTTACATAAGAGGTTAGCAACTATTGAAGAGAAGAGGGACAACATGAAAAATGAAATGAACAACCGTCTTGATCCCCAAGAAGAGAGGGAGAAGTTACTGTTGCAGGTAAGTTGGAATGAGATGACTGCCTCAACGGTGATCAATCTAAAAGAATGGACAATAGATCAATATATTTTTTTAGGTCCGTGAAGATAATGCAGCCATAGCATCTTTAGACAGCAATGCTGCTAACCTAAGGGAGCAAATTAAGAAGGTTCAAGAACTTATTGAACAAGCAGAACAGGTAATATAAATTATTGAAGCTAAGACAAATTTGCACAGCTAGTTTTTTGCTAAAACCTATTAAACGTTTCAGGATTTGGAAGAAGGAAATTCCGAGCGTCACCAGAAATACCGTGAACTCAAAAAGAGAGAGGAAACCATGGACACATTTATGTCTACATATGAAGATAACCTCAGAAAAGAGAAAGACCGAATCGAACAGCTAGAAAAGGATATCGTGTTTGCTCTAGAACATAGTAGCTCTAACATAGACTTGGATCTGAGTGAGATAGACTCCTTAAAACAGAAAGAGGGATATACGTCGACTTACGATGATAATAAGAAGTCGGTTGATACACTAATGAAGGATTATGAAAGGTTTCAGGCTAATTTGAAAAAGGTGAGGATTTCACATAATTCAATCAATAATACTAATGATAATAAAAAAATATAATTATTTATGTAACCGAATATACTGTTATTATAAGTTTTGATACAGTCTCACCTATCTGCCTATAAAGTCTTTCTTTTTGGTAGATCTCCTTTGATAATTATATATCCTTTCTTGGCGAAATTTTGTGTTATCTTTATTATTTCTAGGCTGAGGCTTCAAGAGAGCGTTTGGCAACGGAGCTGCAGACTTTACCAGAGAAAACTAGAGTGATGCAAGAAGAACTGATTACTCTTTCTGATCTTGAGAAGCTGAGGGACGACGGTAAAATATTTATTGAAGAAACTATTGTTTTTTCCAGATCTGAAGTGTTAAACAGTCTTTGTTGGTTTTAGGGGAGGAACAAAAGAAAGCGCTACAAACTGAGCTTGTACAGCTGAAAGAAAAGCTCGCACCAACTGAGAGTGCCGTGGTTGAAGCTAGCAGCAAATTGAAGAATTTACAGGTAGTTATTTTACACTAGATCTTGCGGCTGCGATTTTTTCCGTTCTCCTCTTTGAGGAACTATGTATGGCGCTACACTTCGCCCTAATGTTTCATGAGGTAGCTGTATTTATGCAAATAACTTTTATTTTTCTAGTAAGAGACAGAGTTAAATGTGTCATCACTTTTAAATGGGTCATCGCAATACATACGACTAATTATTTTATCAAACAGTTTCAATCCTTGCTCAATAGCTTAATAGTTTTCCCGCATCTTTTTGGCCAAGACAGTTTAATTAGCCTGGGACATCTTATTGCAATGCTAGTAAGGTTCAGCGGCCTAGCAACAGTCACCGATGCTGTGCGACCGCGAATCGTATCGCCGTGGAACAAGGTCTTGGTCGCGCAGCTTAGGCGGCTGAACCTAAAAACCATCGCAATAAAACATCAGGATACGGGCCCCTATCTTTGAAATCCGTTTATTCACAGGCAAGTCTGGACGGTAACGAAATGTACGCCAACTTGAACCAACTAGAAGACCAGCTAGCACAGCTGGAGTCACGCAAGACGGTTCTAGAGGAAGACATAGCATCTATCACTTTGAAGGCAGACTATGAACCGTTGAAGAAACAAGCTTTAGAAGAATTGGCCGCCTTGAACTTGAAGATAGTCGCGGACTTGAAGTAGTATATTTATTGCACCTTGAGTGGATGTACCTTTTATTGTTAATTTATGTTTGTAAGAAAAGGATTCAGTTTTTGAAAATAGAATAAGAGATTTTGTTCATGATTATCCTCTATTCACTGTAGCGTAATGCGGGTAAGACGAATTTTTCAACAATTGCTTGATTTACTCCAGTTTTTGATGTTTCCGTATTTTAGTGTGTGATATTATAGGCCTACCATACGCTCCAACTTCCCCACACTTTTAACTGTGCATACTTTACTGAGATCTGTGCGTACTTAACTGAGTCGTATGGTAAAGGCTCAGTTAAGTACGCGCAACCTACTATGATATGAAATTGCTATGATGGTTACGTTTTGTTTTCCACGCTGCGCGACAATGGACCTTATTGCGCAGCGATACGATTAGCTTCGAAAAGAAAACGTTACCTGATGGTAAGGTTTTCTTGATGGCCAGGAGATGTCATGGTAAGCCCCCAGGCCTCATTCTTATCGAAGTCGTCGGCATCTTCCCCACATTTTTAACTGCACAGATTCGGCTTGAACACGGAACGCCCAAATAAGTGCGCGCAGTGCGTCGAAATCAGCAGGCAGTTCAAAGTGTGGGGAAATGGCATGTATGGTAGGCCTATTAGGGCGCTGCTGTAGAATACAGTGATAATGATACAATAAAAATAGTAAAGTGAGAGAAAATTCACCAGACAGACAATTTTAAATATTAGTCTATGAAACTCTTGAGTAAATTATTAACCTGTGTAATTTTGTTTTTTAAGTTTTTAATAAAATACTGTAATGTAAATTTCAATTATGTATTTCATTTAATAATTTAATATCACAGACTCGTCACTAGACATCCCTCACACACAACGAAAACTAAGATACACAGTTGCACGAAAGAAATTTTTTTTTCTACTTTTACAAAAATTTTGCTCACATCATTTATTGGTAATTTGCGCTTGCCTGTTGACTATATTTGAGAGTTCACCTTGGACGTTATTCGCCTTCAAAATGGACGCGAGGTTCGCCATGAACTTCTGAGAGGGAGTGACATCTGCCTCCTGCATTTGGTTGTAGAGGGCCAAAGCCTTGTCGTAATTGTCTTCACGTTCTGTGGAAAATAGCTCTTTCTAAAATATGCTGAAAGACCTAACATCTTATTGATATATTTATATCTAATTGATATATTGATGGTTACATTTTACTTTCGACGCTGCGGGAACGCGAATCGTATTACTGCGCAATAAGGTTCACGATCGCGCAGCGTCGAAAACAAAACGTGGACCATCGGTGGAAATTTGATTTTATAGTAGGCCTTCAGATTAGGTTGCTATCGATTGAGAATGAGGTAGGTCGCCGGTATTCGAAAATAATAAAGACGATTGGAAAAGAACTGAGGTGATCGACATAGTCAAGCTAAGACTTGATGTGCAACGGATTTTTAAAGGTGGGTGGATTTGTAAAGGGAAAACGGTTAAAAATGCCTAAATAGATAATTTTAGGGTTTCACAGTCATTTATTTATAAAAGCTGTATCAAAGTATAAAAAAAGATTTTTCAATAGTACCGTTACAGCTGCGGCAAGTTTACACAAAAAAAAAAAAAAACTAGACCGGATTGGATAGGTTGATGGACAGTAAAATGTGGACAGTGGACTGAAGCAAAACTAATATTTACACAACTCCGTTTCTATTGAGGCGGAGCTGTGCATAATGGACGAATCACAATGCTTCCACTAAAATCGAGCGGGGATTTTAAGCATTGTGATTGGTCTACTCAGCTCCGCCTCAGTAAAAACGCAGGCCTGTCACTTTTCTCAGACGATTTTTGTCCAGCTATCATAACAACCGGGGCTTATCACCAGTTTTGATGGTTAACCTTAACTTTTTTCGTTCTTGTTTGACTCCACATATTCAACCCAGGGCCAAACGAAAACTAAAGTTTACGTAAGTGTAGCCTGATTCAAACTCAATGGCAGCTGTGAAGTGCGCCGCAAGCGAGACTTTGCGTCGTCTTGCCTCTCTGCCGCCCGCGCATACTTTCGTTGTCGCTACTGCGCAGCGTTTCGCGCCTAACTTCACAGCCGTCATTAAGTTTGAATCGGAGTTTTGGCGGGAACCGAAAAGATGGTGTCGTGATTTTGTATTATTTTCTAAAACTTGTGATTCTTCGAGTGTTAAAGTGTAATTATGGTGCATTATTAACGTTTACCGGTTCGTCAACGTGCACGAGTGTGGGCAAATGATACAAGCATTGCGAAACGTGACTTTTCCGTGTTCTCTACAAAACTTCACTTAAAGTTTCAGTAAAGTATCCATAACTTTACTGGAATGGGGAAAGGGGAGGGATTAATTGTCTTCATCATCACCTCATCATCATCATCCCATCATTTGTTACTGAAGAAAAAAATATTACTAAGTTAGGCATTAAGGACTTTGTATCCAGTTGCCAATTAATTTAAAAAAAAAAGTTTGAATCGGCCTGTATCAAACCTCATGGAAAGCGTGCTCAGGAAATTAACATATAACGCAACGTAAGCCAATACTTACGATACACATCCAAAATCAAGTCGTATATCTCTCCCACGTTGACGTGCCTAACGTCTCGCGCGCACTCCACTATATTCAGTAGGGCGTGCACTTTCTTCTCATCTGAGAATCTTTCGCAGCGGCGGAGCAGAGCGTCGAGGTGGAACTTGACAGTCGGGTCGAGGAACTGTTTGCGCAGGGTCTTCTTGTAGCCGACGTCGGCTAGCGCTGCTATCAGAGTTAGCTGAAACATTAGATATTTACTAAAGAGAATACCTTTAAATAAAGAAAAATTGTTTATTGTGTCAAACTTTTTACCCGACTGCGCAAGGAGGGTTAATAATTCACTACATGCAACTAGGTTATATAGGGTGTTACAAAAACCGTGTTATATCCGCGAGGTATAGGGAGTGGGTTTTTGTAACATGCTGTTTAGTTACAAATCGGCCCCAACTCAGCATAACTGCTGTTAACCGACGCTAGTCTTCCATTTGGTTTGGTCCATTTGGTTGTGGTAGTACCACAAAATATAAATATACTCAGACAGCAGCAGTGGCTGGAGTATGGTTGATGATGACGATGAATTATATATATTATAAACCAGTTAGATGTAAATGACTATATGTTTTAGTACTAAGCTCATGAAACTAGATGGCGCTTTCTATGATTATTCTTTTCATTTCTTCAACTTTATTTTGGATACGACCCACTATACCCGCAAATACTAGTTTAGATAGTTATATTTAGGATTTAGGTGCCCACTATAAAATACATAGATTCACATAGAATAGGCCATTTTATTAACATAACAAACCTTTCTTCTAGGGGGTTATGAACGGAAAAGTTCCGTCCAACTACCTAAGACATACAAGGAAATTCCACATTTCTCCCTACTATAAAAAGCACAATAAAAGTTACCTGCAAGTCCCCAGTGCCGTGTACGTTCTTATCGACTTGCAGCACAGCTTGCGCAAGTTTCTGCAGCCTGTTGTTCGCCGGCTCGCCGCTCAGGAACTTTTCGTCGACCTTGTCGTCGCTCAACGCCTTCAGAATGTTGCAGAGGAGCTCGTGCTTGAGTGGGGTCTTGTTGTACTTTGTGGCGAGGCGCGTGAACTCTTGCACTGCTTCGTGGAGGTTGCCGCTGGAAGCGAGAGATTACGTATATGGATTTGATTTTTGATTGGTTTGATTTGATATACAGACGCCTGTATATATCCCTTTGTCTGGATATCAGCTAATTTCTCCTAGTGGATTGAATCAGGCTTTACTTTGAGGAAGTTACTTTTTTAATACGACGTTAAAGTGGAAATACACTAGAGATTTTAATAATAATAAATTAGGGACTTTTGTAAAAAAAAAACTCCTAAATCATGCAACGTATTTTGATGCGGTTTTCACTTTCACCATTTTCTGAATAGTTTTTTTTATAGGTACCATCCGAAGCCAGAACGGATCACTAGTTTTTTTAAATAATTTTCTTTTATTATCTCTATCTAGTTTTGCAGGGTATGAAAGGGCACTGTTACTGCTTCGTGGAGGTTGCCACAGGAATTTAGAGTTTACGTTTTGGGATATAGCACGTACTAAGCTGTTTTTTATGTATGAGCTGCATTATCTTTACTAAATATTGCAGTGTTGGTCTGAATAAGTATGCATACTAAGGCGAAAATGGATGAAGTAAGTGTACTTATTACTATGGGACAACTGACCCTATTCTTACGCGTGAGATTTAGTCTGGCCATTGTCCCGTCATCTCCCGTTTGAAGTAATTGGAGTCAGAGTGAAAAAGATAAGATGTCGTGTTAGAATAGGACTGAAACTTGTGGGCAAAACAGCTGTTACATAGAAAGTTATTTTCTAAAAGCACCTAAATCAGGTCAAGTTTCAGAATAGGCAAAGTTAGGTTTTTAGAAAGAGACAAAGCCTGAGGCCCTACTCTGCCACGTGCGATATTGTCGCGGCTACTTTCACTCCCTAGACTTTAGTAACGAGAGAGACAGTAACAAATATAATATCGCTATTTCCATAAACCTCCTCCCATCCCCTACTTTACCAATGTATTTTGATTTTAGGGCATAATAATTTGTTATGCCTTAGATTTATATCCGGAAGAACCCACTGGCTACCGAAACACAGTGTAAACTCGTTCGGAGTCAGTAATTCATGTTACATTTGTACTCGTTTTTTTTGCCAAAATAAACTTACTAGATTTGGTTTCACTTACTGGTTCAAATGCACGCGAACCAAAGGCCCCAGTATGGCGTTGCTCGGCTTGCAGTATCGCAGCCCCGTGAGCAGTTCCAGCATCTTCTTGGTGTCGCTGTAGTGGTTCTTAGAGGCGACCGCGTCGAGCAGTCGCCAGCAGTTCATCGACACACCACGGCCGCCTACCACGTGCCTGGGAAATAAATAATGAATAAAATATAAACCTGAAAATAAGCCACGACATAGCTTTGAGTGATAGGACTGCTAGATGTTACACTCGTCTTCTAGCATTGCTATCCTTTTTTTTTGTAATTTTTAATGTGAGAAATAAATTTATGCATCTATGTAAGCCTGTGTTTATTTTTGCGTAGCTGTTTTCAATCAATCGTATTAAGCATAACTGTCCAGCTAATATTTGGTCAATCTTCCAAAGCCTCACCTTTTCTTCGACTGCTCGTTGATCAGATCGAAAGCCTTGTTCACCTTTCCCCGTAGGACCATCAGCGTCGCGAAGTCAATCACCTTGTACTCGTCCAGAGTGAAGTTAGGCGAGGTCTTGGTGAGATCTGCTAGCGCTATCTCTGCGAGATCAAGCTCGCCTGACTTCACGTGGAGGTCGAAGATAGCGGCTTTCATACCGGCTGAGAGAAATACCTGAAACAAAAATGTTATTTTTAACAAAAGGAATATTTTTTACGTTCTTCATGTCGCGGTCAGTTTAACGGTAAACGCCGATAATTATGGCAATGATGGACGTTGAACGTTAGTGTGGCCACGATTAGTCGTGTTAATTTTACAACGGTCTACATTGTCAAACGGCAATGATGCCGTTTGACAATGTAGACCGTTTAAGTGTGGCCACCCAATTTATCGCGTTAAAATTAACGCAATAATTATTGAAATAATTTACGCTATGACGAGCATTGGCGTGTCCTGTTAGTGTGGCCGTAACATCAGAAACATTTGATGGAGCCGCTCAGAGAATAAATTGGATAGATAGTTATACGATCAAGGCGGGCTTTTAATAAATCGCATTTGGATTAAACTTTGACCTAAGCAAAATCAGGTATCAAGGTATGATTCCGTAGCCGACCACAGACGACAGCAGCTGACGACGAGTCGTCGCAACACTTCTAGTTTCCATGCCATTCTATGAGATACGTTCGGTGGCGAGCGACATGAAGCGAGCGACACATCTCATAGAAATACACAAAGAAATCAGTAGGTTCTTAGTTTTTTTTTTTTATGTAAAATAATTATGTCGGCGTTTGACCACCAACTCGCCTGATGTTAAGCGACGTTGTGGTCTAAGATGGAGCACGACGACCTAAAAGGTACTTATTCACTCTAGCCTTGAAGTTTGGTAGAGTGAAGAAGTACAAAGACGGCAGTTGAGTGAGGCGCTACAAGTGCACTACTCTGCCCCCGATAGTTAAAAAGGCGCATCTAACACTTTTTCCGTATTTGAGTTACATATATTGCCGGAATCAGGGAAAAAAGACGCGTCTACTCATATTTTTAATATTTTTCTACCTCACTCCATTGCGATTTTAGCACAACAAAATAAGCAGCTTCTGCATTCACTTTTACCACCATTTGAAGATAAAAAGACGAATTTATCTAAAACTTAGTTGAAGAGTCGCATTTGTGTAGACATGCCCTTAAGCCTTGCATATTTTATTTGAGTTCGGTAATTTAAAAGACGCATATTTGACACTATTTTTTAAAGGAAATGAATAAGGCGCAAGTAACCATTTGCGCCTAACGCGCTAATTAGAAACTGTTTTCACACTAAAAAAAAAAGTCGTCATCTGCCCTCTTGCGGCCTTTCTACTTCGTAAAGTATGTTTTTCCTAGGCGCATTTGTCATATACGTCTTAATACCTTATGTTGCGAAAGAATAGTACCGATGGTACTTAATTAAAAAGGCGCAAGTAAGTAGAAACGTCCTTTTCACTTATTACTTTGAATCCTGCGGGGGGTGCGCGGGGTTTGTGTGTGTCAGTTGCGCCCGAGTTACAGTGGGAGTGAGGACAAGTCGCGCGGATGCTCGTGTTTTTTTCTTGCAACACTGCGGCTTGAAAACTGCGCCGCACAAAATAAGAACTGGGCACTTTAATCATTTATTGTTTCTTCTTAACTCCAGAGAAGTCAATTAGGAAACTCTGACTCTAAAATATTTGGAGGTGGGATATACGAACATATCAGCAGAGTTTCATCACCAAGTAGAGCTCTCACTTAAAAAAGAAGAAAATAATACTTATGCATTATGACTTCGCTTTCATCGCGCCGTCTATGAAACACATCGTAATATCACTATATAAAACTTTGCTCTGCACATAAAAACTTCACAATACGATACCATGAGTCTACCTGAAAAACATGTGCGAAGTCACTTTTCAAAGAGGACTTAATACGACAACGCTCAAAACTGATTTTGATGGAACACTTAAAGTACTGGACTTCATAAGAATGAAAAACATGAAAACCGGCTCTGTTATCAAAACCCAATAAAGATGGATCAATCTGATATAGTTAATCAGTTACTTTCTCTAATGCCAGAGAATCGAAAGGAGTTTTGATACAATTAAAATATGCTATGTAATGAAAACTCAGTTGATTTGATTAACGAATATTAAGATTAAGGTGACAAAAGGATATTAATTAAAGAAAAAAGAGTACAACTCTTTATTTCGTTGGTGTTTAATAATACCTTCTTTTATGCTTCGTAAGTTATGCTCTCTATTTAAGACTTTTGATACTGATGGTTAAACAATACTAGTTAGTTACTAAAAAAAGTATTTCTTGTACCTAGTTTTAAGATTTGTCCAAAGGTTAATAATTTTCTGTGACCTAACCCTAAACGGTAGATTGTAAGAGATAAAATATCTAGCTGTTATGTGTTTGCTGACTGATGTTTTTTTTGCTTTTATTACTTACCTATTAATGATTAGTACTGAGTTGAGATAATAATATTCTTTATTTATTTTATTATTTTAGTCACTAACGAAAGTCAAGAAACTATGTTGTTTCTGTAGCGGCTATTCAGACACTATATAGCAATTTTTTTAAAGATTTGTTTTTGGTAAGTATAATAAATAAAGCATTTCTATTTTTTTTTTTTTTTTTTTTTTATGTAAAATAGTTCGCCGTTTGACCACCAACTCGCCTGATGTTAAGCGACGTTGTGGTCTAAGATGGAGCACGACGACCTATAGGGTACTTATTCACTCTAGCATTGAAGTTTTGTAAAGTGAAGAAGTACAAAGACGGCAGTTGAGTGAGGAGCTACAAGCGCGCTACTGCTCAGACCCGTCTTCGGAACGGTTACACCGGACTACATCCCGAAACACGACTAGGTCATTTCACGGCATGGCTTGGTCCGGTGGGTGGTAACTAGCCACGGCCGAAGCCTCCCACCAGAGTTTGCTACCCGGTTAGCACTACCCGGGGACCACGTGTAGGGAATCAGAATGGAGTACACTCCTACGGACGTGGGTAGCTCAGCCCCCAAAACATATATAAAAATCCCCCCTCTATAAAAGTATGTGGCAATAAATAATAACAGGACTGTAATGAAGACTGTTTAAGCCAACTTTGTTTGTGTTATATTATTTCTAGTAACGTAAGTTCAAAGTTTAATATTGTAGATAATTTTATCCTGCACTTAATTAATTTACAAGTAGGATCAAGTGATTTTTGAGTGAAACTCATTATTATAATAATTTGACATTTAATTTGTTTTTTTGCCATAGATAAGCATTTTTCTCTAATAAATACTTGACTCTGGCGATAGTATTTCCTTTTTGATAAAGAGAAAACTAGAGTACCTACATAACAGCAGCAAAACACATTTACTGTAAATTTTTTGGCTATAGCCTCAGATGAAAGGATTAATTAGATAGCTGTATGCACTTTTTATCTTAACCAAGGATTTTCTACATAGTTTTGAATACTTATGCAAAAAGGCGGATATCACCAAATGCGCCCTTTTAAAAATAAATGTAAGTTTATGGATATGACATAATACTTAAAAAGGGCGCATCTGGCTATTTACGTCTATTTAATTAATGACCTATTATTTTTTCCCAATTTTTATACTAAGATGAAAAAGTTTTTTGTTATTTTTAGATAAATAATTTAAAAATATTCATATTTTTAATAACGGCATTTAAAGATTATTATCGTGGCCATTATTTCCAATTTTTAAAATTTAATTATTTTAATTTACCCAAAGACAGCTAAAGATTTCCCGCTTGATTTATTAAAACATTTTTTTCTCCGTTTTGTCTTGTTGGTACATGCGCCTTTTTAATTATCGGGGGCAGTACTGCTCAGACCCGTCTTCGGAAAGTGTATTCTTAGTCTTCTTAACACATAGTTTTGGAATCGGCTACAGTCTCCCGCGATACAGTCTGGCACTAGTGCGGGGACTATTGTTAATTTTAAAATTGTATATTGTGTAATAAGGTTAATACACATTTTTGTTTTTGGTTTTTTTTTGTGTCGCGGCATGTGGTCTGCTACTGTCGTCTACGGACGCTTGCGGAATCATCCCTTTTCGGACAAACTGACACTGTCTACTTACATTCTGCGCCTGACATTTCTTAGCGATCTCTCTAGCCGCGGCCAAGTTGCCATCTTTACAGTACTGCTGTAACAGCTTCCTCAGAACGCCTCGCGAGTTCATGCCCTTTGCTTCCAGCTCCGCGAGGTGATCTTTCAGGAATTCCTCATTCATAAGTTTCTGTGGAAAATTTTACATGTTCAATGGGAGCAAATAAGATAAATCATACTATCCATTTAAAACATCATAATCAGCAATCACATTTACCCATGCATTATTACTCACACACACACACACACACACACACACACACACACACACTGAAACGCATACAAATAATAACATAATTAACATAAATAATAAATAAATAAAATACAAAACAGAAATAAAATTAGTTCTTGTTTATAACTTAGATGTAACTTAAATAACATAATTTTATACTCTTTTAAACTTGCTCTAGGATTAAGAAACAGCAAAGTACTTTATGTAGTTTTTGTTATGTGTTTATGTTACGTTAGCTTTTGACAAATTTAAATACCACATTTTATTCTTTATTTAAGAGTTAGCACAAACTTAGTAAGTTTTGTATCCGATAAATATCCCAGAGTCCCAAGACACAGGCTTGTATGCCTAGTTTGGGGCTCGCCGACGATTAATGTTAAGGCAAAGACTTTTCCACAAAATAAACATATTATTGTTATTGTTAATATTAATGTAGATAATATTTTGAATTAAAAAAAGACTACTCAAAAAATGCACCTCAGTTTCTTGGCTGTTTTTCTGAACAAGACGGTCGAGTTTATTTTACAACATTGGCGTTCATAAGGGAACATACCCATACTACGTGACCCATTTCTTACAATTTTTAACCCCCTTCCCCCCCTCGTTGAACATCTGTACTCTATACTACTCTATTCTAAGACCCCCTCCCTCCTACTCTAGTTTTACGTAGTAATTCATTGTTTTAAATCGTTTTTTGCAAACAAAACATTAAAAAATCGTATCCCCCCCCCCCCCCCCCCCAATGAGTAACGTAGTATGGGTACGTTCCCTAAGAGTATCTCTGATATCCTAATCTAATTATCATAAATATAAAAACATTTCATCGTGTTGCTTTGTCTTTGCAATATCTACTTATAATATTTTGTAATGTAATTACAATACTTACAGGATGTGGCATTTGCTGGACGAAAAGCTCTCCCTCATCAACAACTGTCTCCGAGATGATGTCAACGAGCCCGTTCCGGAAAGTTTCAGCCGCTTTTTGATCGTATTTCTCAGGGAGATGCGATACGCAGTAGTCGGCGGCTTGGTTGGAGATCCTCAGCTTTGTTTTTGATAGAGTCTGGAAAGAGGCTGTTCGTACTGTTTTTGCAGATAATTTTTAAGGGCACTTAAAAATTAAGGCAGTTGTCCGACCACCAGCGATGTGCGAGCGCCTGCCCACCGTGGGCTGACCGCAGGTTTGCTGCAGCGTTGACTACTGAATTGCTAATTTACGTCCGTCCAGATTTACACTTTGATTCCAGTAAATTGGCACCGCCTCGCACACAACCACACTGCAAGCGTGTCGGGACCAGACTAATGCAAGGTGCGAGGATTTCAGTGCACACACTGGAGCGGACGAAAGTTTGTGTTCGGATGATGAAATCTAGGACATAGTACATAATTATTTATCGATGTACTTCAAGTATGTAAAACGAGTTAGCGAGCATGGCCAAGCGAGTGTTTTGTATACATTTATTTACTCGCTACTCGCTCATAGCAGGTAGTCGGACAACTGGCTAAAGAAGCGATGTGTACCAGGAATGTAGCAAATGTAGGGCAGTGGTTTCTGCTTTTGTTAATTCCCATTGATTTCTAATAGCCAGTTGCAATAAGAATTGCCCAAGTCCTTGTTTAACTAGTTTTAAACTACGCCTAGCAAAAGATTCGCTTATCTTTTCGGGCACATAAAGTTAAGATTCTCCTAGAGAATGGCTTAAGGTCCGTATATAAAAAATAGTTAGGAGCTATTTAGGAGTAGATTAAACTAGTTAAGCAAGGACTTAGACAATTCTATATTTAGTGCTAGTAACCATAAGCCCTTTTATTTATTCACACATTTTATCATTTTAAATGCGGTTTTGTAAATTACACACTTGGCATTTAGTCACAGTACATACTTTAACCAGCTCCATCATGTCTGACAAGTCTTCTTTAGCTTTCTTATTTTGCATGAAAATACACAGAAACCTTCCGACCCAATCCTTGCTCTGATCTGAAGCCTTTTTCGATATGTCCTCTAACGCGTAAATCGTGGACTTTACGTCTAAGCTGATAAGGTAACCTTTCGCTAAGGGTTTTAGTAACTTCTCTGCGTCCACTTTGCCTTGAAAGATTTCACCTGAAAATAGAAGACAAAGATTCGATAAAACTTAAATAAATCAGACTCTACCTGTAGTTTATAAAACCCTGTCTTCACAAAGTACAGCTTAGCTATGACTTTTGATAGTGAACGTAAACTTTTTTGTTTCGTTTGTCTCAGTTAGTTCTTTAACGTTTTCGTCAAGGGTGTAGTCAAGTATACTTGGTTTGGAAAAAAACAGGGGAAAGACGTGAGGGATGGATGATAACGAATGTGACTGACTCACCGCTAGTTGTTGATGTGGCGCTGGCTTTGGGTTGAAGTCAGTCGGTGTTTCCCAACCATTCAAGTGAGCTGCGGATGAAGGATGTTACCAAGGATCCGCAGACGGGGATGATACGGCGAAAACGCGGCAAACGCGGCGGTTAAAAAAAATTATGTTGAGCATAAAGTGCATTTTTGATTTATCAGTACTTTATTGAAATGTATGGAGCAGAAATGAAAAAAGTTTATGTAACGTATCAAAACTCATACTAAGCCTTCAGGTAGATTGACTTAGTTAAGAGTGAAGTATTGAAGTATGTGTTCTATAATGTGACACAAACAACACAATTTTGAATGACTAACTTCGCACTGTGATTGTCGATCAAGTTTGTCTCACATGTGCCAAACATTGTGTTATTGCTTAGGCTTCGTCCTTATTAAGCAAACTGTGAGTGGCTGAATGTCCGCTAGCCGACTCTGAGTCGCGTATTGGGCATACTTAATGTTGAGCAAACGGCGAACTGTATCAAACAAACTGCAAATCAGCCGCTCTTTAGCAAGCGATACGCCGCAAACTGAGCACTCAGCACTCGGACACTCTATTTAAATATATAGGGTGGCCAACAGTCAGCCGCTCACAGTTTTCTCATTTAGGACGAAACCTTATATACATATAGCTACTTGCCCTTCTCCCGAGGCTTTGCTCGCGTTTCTTAGCCTATCCTATGGCACGCTAAATGGAGCTTTTTTGTAGTGAAAGAACTTTTAGTATCGGATCAGTAGTTTCGGAGATTACCTCACAAACTCACATATGTTACCTCTTTATAATATTAGTGTAAATATTTAGTGTCAATTTGCAAAGTGACAGTGTTGGTTCTATGCATATAATGTTGAGACCAGATTAACGGGAAACGCCGTTAATTATCGCGTTGAAGCCGTGGCCAAGCCCACTTTTAACGCGATAATTAATGACGTTTCCCGTTTCGCGTTTAATGAAACCAATACTTGAAACTTTGCAAAGTGACACTAAGGCCCGCATGTTAAAACGACTCTTAGTCGTGAATCTCGATTTAAAACTGGTTTCACCATACATAAAAACAGTTTTAAATCGAGATTCATGACTGAGCGTCACTTTAGCAGGCTAGCCTAAGTATCTACAATTCTAATCCCGAAAAGATCGAGAATCGAAAGCTTCAAATATCCCTCGAAGCATTGTAATAAGTTTTACTCACAAATCTCGCTAGCGGCCCTCACTTGGCCAGTATTGAGCAAGGTCTCCGCTATCGGAGTGAGCACTGCGGTCACAGAGAGGCCGGTGTCCGTGAATTTTTTCATCAGATTCTGCGGCGACGTGAAGCTGACGTGGGGAAGGACATAGTCCTTTAAAGTTTCGTAATCGGGAACCACTTGCATTTGAATCATTGATGTGAGGGTATTCATTATACCTGGAAAAAAAATTAAAATATTTTGTTCATATTGTTTAATTTATATGTATAATTGAATCCAGTGTTGTTTTGTTTTATTTGTATTTTTTTTTTTATGATTGTTGTATAATGTAAATTAAATAATAATAAATTCGGGACACTTCCACACACGGTCGCCTGACCCCAAACTAAGCAAAGCTTGTACTATGGCTGCCAGGGACTGATATACATACTTAAATAGATACTAACACCCAGACAGAACAAACACAAATGTTCATCACAATAATGTTTGCCCTAGGTGGGAATCGAACCCACGCTCCCCCAGCTCAGAAGGCATTCTAACTTAGTATGTAAGAACTTTATATTGCACGCCCGCGATGGGTAAACTATTGTTATTTGTACCTCTAAATGAAGAACACCTTGTATGTATACAGTTTTAGCAATAAAAATATTCTATTTTATTCTATTGGATCTAAATGTGTAGATTATGGACTTAGTCATAAATTATTATTTTTATATTTAAAGCAGTGTCTCTTACACAATCCTCATTGCGTTACGAGCCATAAGAAATTCATTTGGTCAGTTAATTAGGTTATTTTTGTTGGCCTTTTTATTAATTTATTTTGTACTAGCTGCGCCCCGCGGTTTAAAAGTATCCTATATGCTATTCTAGACTGTAATCTATCTCTGTGCCAAATTTCATCCAGATCTGTTCAGCCGTTCTTGCGTGAAAGAGTAACAAACATCCATACATCCATTCTTACAAACTTTCGCCTTTATAATATTAGTAGGACTGACGGCGAAAGACTTCGGATGCGGGCAGAGCAAGACCGGTCGTTATGGAGATCACTGGGAGAGGCCTTTGTCCAACAGTGCACGTATTCCGGGCTGTCATGATGATATACGTTCATTGCTCTCACAGTATTACCTCAGCTGTCCTGTTTTCTTGTATGAGGCCCGGTATTACACGAAATCAACGAAAACAAGTATGTATTTTGTTTGCACCTAGTTTGATATGAAGAATTGTGATGAGCAGGTGCAAAAAAAGACAGCTGGTAGAATAAACAACTAAAAACAGTTCAACCAGAGAGAATTTTGAAAATCATTCATATTTTGGAAAATATTTAATTTTGAGCTACCCACGTCCGTAGGAGTGTACTCTAATCTGATTCCCTACACGTGGTCCCCGGGTAGTGCTAACCGGGTAGCAAACTCTGGTGGGAGGCTTCGGCCGTGGCAAGTTACCAAGCCAAGCCGTGAAATGACCTAGTCGTGTTTCGGGATGTAGTCCGGTGTAACCGTTCCGAAGACGGGTCTGAGCTGTAGCGCACTTGTAGCGCCTCACTCAACTGCCGTCTTTGTACTTCTTCACTCTACAAAACTTCAAGGCTAGAGTGAATAAGTACCTTATAGGTCGTCGTGCTCCATCTTAGACTACAACGTCGCTTAACATCAGGCGAGTTGGTGGTCAAACGCCGACCTATTCTACATAAAAATAATAATAAAAACATCACAAAATGTATCTTCTTAAAATAACTATTTTAGCGTAGTTCTCTAAATTTTCAGTGATTACAACACATATTTTTTTCGATTATTATTTAGCCAGATAAGTTCTATAAACTTTAACCCAGTAAGTAATTCTTATTTGTGTTCTTATTACGATTAATACCAATAAAAATAGCAACAAAAAAATATTTCTAGGCGCTCATCTCATTTTACCATCAAATGTGATTTACGATTTTCAATTCTAAATGAAGCGTCTTAAGTAAACGTGTATGTGGGTAGAAAATCATGATATGACCGATCCTTAACCACAGACACATGGAAAGACATCTCACCTTTTTCCCCATAAGTCTTGGAGCTGTGTAACAGTACAGGCCAGAAGTAATGCGACCGTAAAGCCATGCCCAGCTGTTGCATTCGTGAAAACATGTCGAGAGCTAAAGGAATCTTGCCGAGCTGTAACGCCGCTTCTGAGGCGTTTTGTATGGCGATGGGGTTGCGTCCGGTGGACATCAGCTCTTGGGTTACTAGGAAAATTACGCTTGACGGCTGAAATAAGTAGGAAACTTCTTAGACCGGATTCAAGTGTGTAGGAAAATTAATATTGACATTTTTGGTAAAGTTGTAACGTAGAATAGTATCTACAAACTCAATTAAGGAACTAAACCACAGGTTTAACATCGACGCGGACAAAACTGTAACAAAATGCAGTGCTCGCAGTCGCGCATTTTTTAAAATTAGTCCTAACAGTATCGCAATATACTCGTATGTAGTTGGTTTTTGTGAATGGTCGCTTTTTCACACAAGACAATTTTCATATAAAACATATCAGAAGTGGGAAAAAGTGCAAGTGTTTTTCGACCTTAATTGTCGTAAAAATAATATAAGTACATAATTTTGAAACCTAAAAAAATATCAAAACTGGGATCAGTGAGGTAGGTTATAACTGTATAACTGTAGGTATTGTAACTGGGATAACTGTAGGTATTATTTTTACGGCAAGGTATTTTTTGACTTTGCCGTAAAAATAATACCAAGGTCAAAAAATACCAAATTTTGGAACTTAAAAAATATCAAAACTGGGATAAGTGCAGGTACATATGTAGGGAATTATTTTTACGGCCAAAAAATTACCTTGCCGTAAAAAGAATACCTACATAATTATGTAGGTAATTAATAATATACATAATTAAAATTAAATATTACATAATTATGTAATTATTGAAAAGTACCTCTTCTTCTTGCACAGTAGGGTAGATCTGTACACAATTTATAAACTCACCACAGAGGCCTTCACACAATCCCTGACCAAACTTCGTCCGTGCAAGCCCTGGTCATCCTTGGGTCCAAACGAGGGTAACGGCAAGCATTTGTAAATTTCCAACGCAGCTATAGGGTGGTTTTGGAAGACGAGCTGTGTTGTCACACTTTGCATGTACGGTGAGATCGATGGGGAGTTCAGCGTTTCGGGAGGAAGGTATTTGAGAACCTATAAAGTTGTTACTAATTAATTTATATATAAATTAATGTAATAATAATAAATTCGGCACACACACAGTCGCCTGACCCCAAACTTAGCAAAGCTTGTCCTATGGCTGCCAGAGACTGATGCACATACTTAGATATTTTTAAATACATACTTAAATGTATATTAACACCCAGACATAGAACAAACACAAATGTTTGTCACATTAATGTTTGCCCTAGGTGGGAATCGAACCCACACCCAAGCTCAGAAGGCAGGCTCACTACCAACTGAGCCAGTGTTGTGGATAACGGCTCAATTACCCTTGAGCCGTTATAGACTGGTCCCTAGATTGATCTAGGGTAGGTTGGTGTCCCTGCAATGGAAGGTTAAACACTGTCATACATGATCATGATGCATTTCGTAACTTTTTTTTTATGACAAAATAATTTAAAAAGCAAGATTTATATCGTATCTTCTTGTATGCTGTCGACAATAATGGTGTGTGACAATAATCACGACAAAAAAACAGGTGCCCTGTGCAAAAATGTCATTGATTGTCGACAAAATACATGGAACCACTGCTTTTTTTTCAATTTTGATTTTAAGGGGCCCTTAGTAAAAGTTGGTCATAATAATGTCATGTACAATGCTATACTAATATCCGTCTTTTAGAAATCCACTCCATATATGCTAGTGAGTGGGTGATATTTACCTTTACACTTCTATTTATATTATAAATTTATATAAATGGAAATCTCATACATACATCTGGTATAATCTGATACATGTTCATTGATGCTAACGTCTTGACAATTTCCATGATGTGTTGTTCAGTCCACAGCAACCCACTCTTCTCTGCTTTGTGCATCTCCTCCAATATTGAGTCAATTTGTTTATTCCATGCCAACGCTCGAATTTTAGCTGTACATGTATCTATGGTGTATTCAATTTTGAGCGATTTCATCATGGACAAGACTTCGTTTATGCTTTTTAGGTTGCTGTGAAATACAAAGAATTAGGTTCACATTTGTTATTAATAAGCTTGTGGTTTGGACTATAGTTGGTAACATAAAATATCGTCACGCCTTTCTTTCGAGGAGGCTGGCAGAGGTGTAATACAACACCCACACTTCCCCGGACGTTCACTTGTCCGAACAAGGCGGTCGAGTCTATTTAAATAACTTTGACGTTCATAAGTGTATCTTTGATACCTAAATTGAATAAAAACATTTTGACTTTGACTTTGACGATATTCAGTCCTAAATGTGACAGGGGGCGATCCTGTCGCCACACACCGGGCTCCAGTCATGTAGCAAATGACATAGAATACGCACATATGCTCACACAATGAACAAATTGGTGCGTGCCGTCAGCTGGGTTCGAACCCGCTCCCTCTGACTTAAGAGGCGGGCCTTCTCCCAACTAGGCTGCAATCGCTTCGCTATGTTTGGTCTAGTCCCAGAAATAGCAATGTTTAGATCAAATCAGTGCAATAATCAAGCCATTCCTTTAGGCGCGAATCAGACAGGCCGGAAGGAGAGGCTACGTCCACGACTCATATTTTTTACTCTCATAGTTTTAGTCTCATAGTCTCTCATAGAGCGGCGTGCCTGCGCCGCGTCGCTTGTGTGTAATCCAAAACACGTAGCTTACATACATTTTATATAAACAAGTTTAAAGCGCCGCATCCTCGCCATACGTCCGGCCTGTTTAATTCTCACCTTAGGAGATAAGTATAGTTAGGGAGATGGAAATAAAGTAACCTCGATTATAAAGTAGGAGTCGCATCGTATTAACATCAAGAGGCATGGCTCGCACTCGGCACGGTCTAGTATACATGATCCTTTATGTGGTCTAGTATAAATAATCCATAATGAGATTTGATAACTACTGGGCGTATACGCCCAGTAGCTATCATTATCAGTAGCTACATTAGCTACATTTTCTTACCCAGCTTTTCCCTGTCCGAGAACTAAAGAGTTAAAAATGCTCTCTGTAGCTGGAATGTTCTGTGCCTTCATGTTTGCTATCACTTCAGTAATTTGATTAAGATCTCCTGCCTGAAAACAAGAATCAATCATTAAACTTTTTATTTTTATGCAAAAGGGCCAATAGAGTATTACCTATTAAATTTTTTTATTTGCCTTCCCTCTTGTCAGAGTAAGCAAAGCTCATACCCCCATTGTCCTATGGAAACATGATATGATTTAAAAAAAAGTTAATAAATATTGCTCATAAAACACGATTCAGACCCCAAAATAATATTAACAAAAAAAAACACACCTCTAAAATGTTTCAAATAGTTTTCTTTTGAAATGTATGGATATTCCTTTTACTGGACTACGCAAGAAAGTGGGTTATGTGTTTCAGGTGTATGTATGTGTGTATGAATGAGGTTTCTTTGGCATACCCTACAGCTAGAAACCACTTGATGGATTTCAACATGTGAGATTCATTTGAATGGTCTTGTTCCGTGGAAATGTCATAAGGTACAATATTTTGCAGTCGGGTTTTTGTTTTTCTTTTAAGGTAACTTAACTAACTTGTTAAGGTACTGAAGTCCCATGTCCCATGAGAGATTTTTTTTGAAATGTTTGACTAATCAAAAATTATCTTGACCTTAAATTACTTACAGTTGTTTGAAATAATGTTTTGGAAATACTAATGTCTTGTTCCACCAGCTGCTGCTGATTGACATTTGTATTATGAATATATTCCACAGCTTTGTGCTTAGTTTTTCTTAATTTTTTATCACTTATCAGCATATTTCCCGATTCTCAGGTCCAGGGAATAATACCCTATTTGATACTCAAATCTTTGGTACCAAAATAATAATGTGTGCAACATATCAAAATAACATAGGGAAGAAGCGGTACATGTCCAATTTCTAGTACACAGAACGTGGATACACAGCGCGTCGACCTAATATAACTACAAGCAAACAGACACTATACAGTTCAGTTGGCAGTATTATGTTACATTTATCAATAACAATAATAGAGAGACTATAGGGAGAACAAGACAACAATAGTTATTACTGTTGCTACTCATTGCATTTGTTTGAGACTGCGGTGAATTGTGTGTTGCACCTAATTTATGCAGTCCATTTTTAGGTTTTCGTACTGTGTCAACCTTAGATTTCATTGAACCCTTTTTTCTCTTATGATTTAAAAATCATTTTAAACAAAAAAAACTCAGTCTCGAGGTTTCAGTATAGGGTGACAATAATAGTTTTGCAATTTTATTCTTACCTCACCAAGAGCTCTGATGATGAGCTCATATGTAGTAGAGGTAGGTTTCAATGGAGCCATCTGGTTGATAAACGAGCTAACGGTCAATGTTCTATTGTTAGCTATATATACTCGAAGCAACTCATGGTAATGATCCAAGTCAAATTTTGTATGTGGCCTGAAAATACATGTAAATTTTTGTCAGCAGTGTTTTGTATGTTACCCATCTGATATAGATAACTTCTTCATTGACAATTACTTAAAAACCATGAATAATAGTCCACTGAAAGAAGACATGCATCAGCTTAAAACAGCCAGTGTCAACAAATAATAATAATAAATGTCACAGCCAACTTGCTTAATCAGCCGTTCAATTAACAGCCTTCCATTTAACTAAATGACGCCATACAACTAGCTTTAACAAACTGGCTGGCTGATGCTCAAGCCATTCATAGAATAGGATGATTGTTTGCCAAAATTACTATTTTTAACTGAATTAATGTTATTTGAATTAATTATGATAAATTAAATCCGAAAATCGGTAAAATGAACCGCAATACAATACGAACCGATAGACATGACATTATAATAACCATAAACCTCTCCTACGCAACTCATCCTTTATCAGGGCAAATCCAACTTGGATTGGTTAGGTTGGAAGGCTAAGACGGGAGCTCTGCTGACCTTTGCTGTGCTCTGCTGCGCTTCAATCTCGCCTTAGCCTTCATGGTTATTTTCTTTATCACAACCCCTAACCTAATTAAATGACTTGGCTAGGCAAGTAGACAATGTTGTCAATATAAGCCAGTTTGCCTAGCCATTTGATTAAATGGCTGAATAACATCATGAAGCTAGATAGACGGCGCCATATAGTAAAAAGGCTAGGCTGTTAATTGAACAGCGAATTTAGCTAGTTGGCTGCAACAGATATACCATTATTTAGCAATTGGTGGTGTTTGGTAACTACAACTGGTACAAGACCTGGCACACGAAATCATTTGAATATTTAAAATAAATAGAAGATTCTAAGTACAACTTATTCTGTTATAGATTTCGTAATAAACTTACTTCAAAGCATTCCAAATATTTTCAATAATAGTCATCCTGGAGGATGGAGATTCATCTGGAAGTAACTCAGTGCAGCATCGAATCAGCAAGAGACCTTGCTTCTTACTTGAATAATTCAACTCTTTGACTTTATCAATAACTCTTAGCAAATCATTCTTGTACACTCTGTTCTTCTGATAAATGTCCGTAGAGAGACCCGCTATGAACTTTTCCAAGAGTTCTTCGTTGGATATGCTTGGTGCAACCTTTTTAGAAGGACTATTTTTTGGAGCCTCTATGGTTTTTGAGATATTTGCCCGATACTTCATCTGTTTATTATCGATAGCGTACAAGGGTATAGTGGATGATATTCCTCTGAAAAATACAAATTTATGGTTTGAAGCGTCTTACTGTTATATCTTATAAATAAAAGAAAGAAAAGTAACTAACCTATGCGGCTGCATTCGGCACGGACATATGGGTACGCCATACTTTGTATTTAATGGAAGCTTTTTGTAGCAAAGTCTTGCAGAACTTGTAAATTTTATACTTTGGCGACTAAACATAGCTGCTTTTTCCAAAAAACAAGCTACGTACATACAAAACGCTATTTGAAAATTTAGACTCAGATGCCAAAACTTCAAAACAAAAGTACTAATTTTGATTTTTGACGTTTGCGGTTGACAGATTGTTTGTTTTTTTTAAATTTTGTTTTGGCTCGTAGCCATAAGCCATAGCCAACATAGCCATACCACTTAGTCCTCCCTATGTTTTACGTACAATATTTGCGCGCGCCGCGCGCTGTGGTTGTCAACCCTCTGGTGAGCTCTCTGGTGAGAGCACATCGCTATCTAGACGCAAGCGGCGCAGCGTTTCGCGAAACCTAGAAGGCGTCGATCACTCTATTAATATTTACACTGTGCTACCACGACGAGTATATTATCGATAGTAGTTTATAAACTATCATACTATAGTAATATCATCATACTAATAGTATCGTTAGATTAACGACTATCAAAGTACCTTAATGATAGTAGTCGATAACGGAAATACTATTTTAAACCGTTTTATCGACATGGCTGTCAAATAGGCAACACCTGTATTGGCTGAGAGTTATGATCCTAAAATTTAAAATTGGTCGTGATTGGCTTATTGTTAAATCGAGAGCGATCATTGGTCAAAAATATCTTAGACTTTTAAGCTTAAAAGTTCAAATTCCATCAACATTATTAAAACATGTATTAAAATGTTCTTTTTCTTTATACTTGGAATAAAACTGCTCATTCTCTGCATCTTTCCAGTGAACAAAGAAACATGTGAGCACGTATGTGAGTATGTTTTACAGCACGGATAGAAAGTAATCATCACTCGCGTCCGGGCTTTATTTAAATCTGGTCACACTGTAAATAACACTCAAATTCTCTAACCAGTGATGTCAACCGTATTATTTTAACAGTATTTATACGACTTTTATGTGATTAATACGTAATTACGTAAAATAGTCTTAAATAGGAATCATACGCTCGATGTTGTGTAAATATGAATACTATTTTTACTAAAACATAATGTATCAAAAAGGATATAATTAGGTTGCTGTAGAGAAAATGATTTTTTGAAATTTTAAATCGTTTCGTCGTTAAGAGGTTAAGATGCGCCAATGACATTTGGCATTCGACGCTCAGTTGGTTTTAGCGCCTCTAGTGATCAACGCTCGAAGCTTTTGAACATTGAGCTAGCATTTCTCAAAGACTAAACAAATTCAGACGAAACACCGTGAAAAAAATATTTTTGCCTAAAAATGAATGCCCTCTGTGATGTTATGCTTTATTGTAATGTTTTCTTACTAAATTATTTGAAGCCAACGGCGTTTTAAAGACTTGAGCCTTTTAAGCAGCATGAGTGCGGTAGTTTGTTTATAAGTATAGGTAGATTAAGTATGTACTCACAATTAATATCCTTCATCTAAAGGTTTTGATTCCCTTTGGTCGTGCGTGTAAAATCTAAAAAAACAATCGTAGACCACGGACTCTCTGAAGTGTGAGATATTATCTTGGTCCTTCTCACTTTCATGATTTTTCAAACGAGAGAGACATTGACCAAAAAATATCTCGTGCGTAGGAATACGGGGAATAATATAATATCTTACGATATTATATTATTCCCCGTATTCCTACGCACGAGATATTTTTTGGTCAATGTCTCTCTCGTTTGAAAAATCATGAATATATATACCCGTATATCCAGGGCTAACCCTGGAAGGCTATTCTTGACGCGTGAGATGTTTCTTGGTCACTCTCACTATGACTTTTAAAACGAGAGAGACATTGATCAGAAAATATCTTTCGTAAGAATAGGGCTCCTGATGGGCATCCTAAGAACTCCGGTACCAGGGATAAATCACTCAACCTATCCTAAACCAATGCTTACAACATTTCAAAAATCTCATAACAAGAAACATATTTACTAGGACTAGCAGAGCTGTTCAATCGACGGCCCGCTTAAAAAATGTATTCTACGAGTTGGTAGTACTAAACTAATCTGTTTTACAAAATCAGCAGGTAGTATAAAAATGACTAAAATGGTTGAAAAAATAGTGGACCTAGAACTTACAACCTCATTATTATCTCGATAGTTTCTTGCCTGATTTTGCTGATAATTATGTTCCTACTTGAAGTTAAAAACGCGTTTGTGTTTAATATCTTTTTCATCACTCTCACTCGTAAAAAGGACTTTATTACATCAGTTTTAGCTCATAATCCGAGCTATTAAGCACGTGTGCTGTTACTTTACTATTATCGCACTAGTAACTAAACTAGACTTTTTTTTAAATAAATCAACAAGAGTTTTTTTTTACTTTTCTTAAATTCTTGATTTAAAGTATCATAACTACGTAATAACAGAAATAAACATTCTTTTTTTTAATCAAAATATTGACAATTAATTAGGTATGATAATTTAAACAAAGTATTCGCTATTATTTTGCCTAGGAAAATTTTGATAAGTGATAAGAAAAAGGAAAAGCAGCAAAATGCGCATACATTTTCAGAAAAATGTATTGACTAATGCTAATGACTAATTTAATAATAAGTCTGTGTTTTTTCCCCTCGCATGTGTGATGAAAAACGTCACATGAAACGCGTGTGCGTTAATAATTACACTATTGGCTCCATTAGTGGGCTCGCATACGGCCCGCGCTATAAAACCTCCTCGAGTGAATGAGAAATACAAGAAACTAACGGAACGAGCTTTTTTTTATCTACGCGTACGAAATCGTGAGCAACAGCTAGTAGTTAATATAGAAAAAAAATCCTCTATAGCTGGACTAAAGGGGTCTTAGATTGGATATTGAAAAACCTTTTGTAGCTGAAATACATGTATAGTGCTTAGATTTTAGCAAACACCAAAAAAATAATCAAAATAAACCGAGATTCAAAAAATATCAATAAATCAAATGCTTTGAAGGCAGTAATCGCTCAGATTAGCACATCCTTAATCTAACACATGAAACTCAAATGTTGGTTTATAGATGAAACATAAATTCGAGCGAAGCTTGTAGTTGGGAGTTTCCGAGCAAAGAGGTTAACATTGAATCGAAACTCAGAATAAGCACTGTAAGAAGAGTTTATTTGAAAATTGAACTAGCTACCAACAAAAAAATACGAGCACGTGCTCCACGAGCTGCACGAAATTTAAAATAAAAGACTGTACCTTACTAGTACCTTGATATAACTAATATGAGAGAGTATAATATTAGACAGTATTTTTAGAAGAGGATTCGCTAAAGCAGTGTTTTTGTCTTGGGCGGCTTGAACCCCTCGCTGCCCTCAGGACTCATCTTCCCTTACTGCATTCGGGAGTTAACTCTAGATTCCCTCGTTACGCTCAGGGTACAATAAGCCGCCCGCGACGTAAGGCACTGCTTTGTGCCCTCGGTACATAATCTACTATTGTTACTCTTTATTCACAAAAAGGTGAATTTAGAAGCAAGACCTGTTTGCTTTTCTCCAATCAAGTCTATCGATTGTTTGTCGCAACCAAATCCATTGTGTCTTGATATTTCCTTCAATTTTACGAAGAAGAAGCTAATGTTATAATACGCCAATAACTTTTGTCTTTCTGTTCTTGTTCTGCTTCTTCTTCGACGATGAGATTCGGCAATGAAGACTGATATTGTTGTTCCTAAAAACAATATTAAATGATAATTAATTTGCAACCATACTAAGTCCCAACGCTCGTATCAATAATTTATTTATGTACATTGTGTACACAAAAAAATAAAAAAAGATTACCAGTTTATTCGAAGGTGAAAAAGTCCCTGTTCCTCGGATGCTCTGATACCCTTCGGCTGATTTTGAACTAGGCATCTGTAGATAAAAATATAGGATAAGTTTTTAGTATTTTTATTAACTGAAACGGAAGTTCTTCACTCGCGCTTCGCGCTCGCTGAGTGAATGGTTGTACTGGCGTCACGCATGCCCATAGCAGTTCAGCGCCACTCTGATTACAAGTAGTGGCTCTATGAGCAACGTCTCACAAATTACATATCTCCGCTATTTTAAATAAAACCTAAATTTACAAAATTTCACAAATATCGGTTGAGAAATGCGATCTGTACAGGAAAACAATCGGACATCCGTGCAATCAGACGCTGGACGCCGGACATACGACAACTTCAGCAATAGCATTTCCTCCGGCATAGCTCTGACTATGCACAATGCTTGTCACCCTAATAATATAAGATGTTAAATGTCTTTTAACTCACCTTAGTTCAGTACTCGCATTTGTTGTTGGCTGAACGCTTGTGTTTAAAATTTGATAATTTCGTTGATCTCTATTTCTGAAAAAATGAAATAGAGCAATTTAAAGATATTAATTACACAATATTCATATTACTCAAAGCGTCTCGTTTGTATCTTTCCATGATACCATAAAATATAAAACAATTACCAATCTATAATCCCAGTTTAAAATATATTATTATTCTAGTCTTCATGCAATAGAGACTAAGTTAAAATAACTATTAAGACTAGATGCAGGTTGGTATCAGTTACCAAAGAAATTGTTGTATATAATAAATATAAATAAATAACAATACATACAATAGTGACTCTGTGAGCTGGTGATCTCGTCAAAAAGGTTTTATGAAAATTTTCCAATTATGCGGAGATATATCTTTTTTTTAATCACATCTCTGCCATATTGAAAAATTTCCAATAACCGCCTAGACATGAAAATTCTTTTTAAATATCGGACTTACTCACAAAGTTTCAAGAGAATAGGTTAAGAAATGCGACCTGTAGATTATGACAGGTCTGGACAGAGATCCGGCCAGAAATCCAGACGGAATTCGGACATACGAATTCCGTCAAACGTCGCATTTTCGTCGAATCTGAAACATAGACGCTTCGCTCGCTAACGATCTCTCGCTCGGTTATTGTTGTAAGAAAATGTAATAACTTTTCTATCGAATTCAATGGCCATGACTCGGAACACTACTTTCTGAATGCAAATGCTTGACTTTTTGTATTAAATACTATTTTTTACTAAAAAATACTTTATTTTGATCAAAGTGGCTGATCAGAGTGTTAGTAAGCATATTCTTTCAAATAAAAATAAATGAGTAAATAACGAAGTTATGCTGCAACAAACATTTAGTAAAATTTATACAATGTAATTGAGTGCGTCTTAATTTTTGAAGTCGGTTAACAAACCAGGATAAGTTAGAAAAATATGCTCATATACTGCTAAAAATAATAATGTATTGCGGACCGTGGTTGGTCAGCTATAACATAAAAATATGATTGTTTCTAGTTTAGGTAGGTTAGTTTAGGAAATGTGCTATACCAAAAACAAAAATTAGTATTAGTCATTTACATCGTTCGCACGCAACGACCGCTTTCCGATATTGACATCGTAAGTACACATAATAATTATCATTATTTTATTTTTACCCGACTGTTCAAGAAGGATTATTTATTATTATTAACTATAGAATACTCCCCATTTCTATGTTATTAACTAGGTGTTGGGGCATCAGCAAGTATGCCACAGCTTCAATTTGAAATGGCTTAGGTATATTGACCTTAGTATAATTTTTGTGAATAATTGAATAAAATGAAATCACGAGAAAAAAAACAGCTGTTTCATACAGAAAGCTCATCGATCGTCGACAAAATGTAAGCAGATGCTTTTTTCCCCGATTTATATTACAAATAAAAAAGTTTAAAAAGTAATCGTTGTTTATAATGAAGAGTACAATGACCCCCGTTTGGCTTAGTACACCCTATACCGATAACCCTGTGCAATGTACTAATATGACACATATAGGTACATTTGTACATAACAAGAAAAAAAGCACAGTTCTGACAAGTCTTGCACTTGGATAATTATCATGAGCAACATGTACAATGGGGCCTGTGCCGCGGCGTGATGATTGTAGTACAGCACGACGCTGCGCGACCGCGGCTCGTATCACAGCAAAATAAGGTTCATGGTCGCACAGCGTCGGCGGGTAAATCCAACAATCATCGCAATAAGGTGTAATGGACGGTGAAGCCCTGAGAGTTAACATAGGTCGGAGGACACGTCTGTCGTTTTCTATTATTTTTATCAGGAAAACAAACGTCAGACCGAATCATATGCCACTAAAAACTCAGACACTAGGGTTAGTCACTTCAGTCTACACAATAAGAACAAACGGGTAAAAATATTTATGTGGTAATTAAATATTAATAGGTAGGTAGGTACTTACCACTTAGCTACCTAGTTGGAGTCCAATTTTTTTGTTACGCCTAGCTGCCTTGGTGACATCTCCCATTTTCATCGGATCAACCTTCTGTACCCTCTACTCACAACGCGATCAATTATTGTCCAAATATTTTCACTAGTAGTAAAGTCACTAAAAACTTATCAAATGTCTTGAAAAACTACTTTTTTTGATTGTCTCTGGATAATTAAGCACTGTTTAATTGATGATTTACGTACAAATAGAAAAAAAATGCGAAAATATTTTTCGGCAAGGCGAGTACGTCCTTCCTTCGTGAGGCGCTGGCGCCGACTGGCCCGTCCCCCGCAAAGGAGCTCGCGGGTGTCAGTGGTCACGTGATCTGACGAAATACTTCAAAATAACACAAAATATTACTAAACTAACTCAATTTTAGCTCTAAAAATATGGTAAAAGGACGATCAATCATATTTTTAATTTCCTATCCGAAGGTGTAAAAATATATAGTAACGTAATCTCCGTAAGCACGGTATTGCACGCCATGAGAACGAAAACAACGTTCATTTAATATTTTTTTACTCGCTATCTAGTAAGTAATATAATATTTTAATCAGACTAATTAATAGGTAACAGAATGATCTTATTGGTGATATTTTTTTCATATCGGTAGGGTCCGTAGCTTCTTCACTATTACGAGTTGAATAGACGCATTTGGCGAATATTCATGGCTTAACATATTGCGATAGCCTATGAATGGGTAGGTACTTAAATGAGATGGGTACTTATCGAGAGAGTTCCGTACAGTTTATTAACGAAAAGTAACAGGCTACCCTTTTGACGTGACAACACCTAATAAATCGATGAACGCCGGCTGCACGCACGGAAAAAGATGACTTGTTGTCCCGTTACGTTTGGTCGATACACGATATTAATTAAATGCAGGATAGCCCTGAGCGTTCGGCTTGCGCCGCACCTATCTCTCTTCCACTAGATTGGCCTATGCATCCATAATTTTATTTATAACAGAATGTAGTAATTTCATCAATGTTTTGTTACGACGTTGTCTCGTAAAACTTTCACCCGTAAACCGACTTCACAGACAACCAGTTTTTTTAGTATACTATGTACGTTATTACTAGGGTTGTGTCATATATTTTTTTTAAATAGAACCTAACTATTGGCTGTTGTTTTTTTTTTGTTTCTCAGTCCATCTGGACATATCATTTATCAAAGGCGATGGCTTACAAACGGCTAACAAATAACATGGAGTGACTAAAATATTCACTCTGAAATCTCGAGAAATAAGAATCAGGATGTATTTTAATGGAAACTGACGTGGTTTTCACACATTGTGGTTTATGAAACGGGAATTACTTACGCACGATTTAGTCGGTTATTCCGACTGTAATTTCAACCACATTCGGCGGTCTTTATCGTGACGAGTGCGCGCGCGGGGCTGCGTCTCGCATAGCCAGTGCTATGCGAGACGCAGCTGGAATAAATGACTAAATCGTGCGTGAGCAATTCCCGTTTCTTAGATCATAAAAAAGAAGTAGGTAGCTAGGTAATGTTTTGGTTAAAAAAATTAAAACTAATGGTTAATTAAAAATAGACTTTTCAGAAGCAAATCATTTTTCTGTAAAATTTAAATAATATTGCTTGAAGGTTTTTGTTCTGAAAGAGTTCGTTTTTATTTGCCAAATAGCTTCATCAAAAATTGGGTAGTGGTTAAGTTTATAACATACTAAAGTATAATAACATAACATAATTCTGTTTTGAAAAAAGAACGGAGTTGTTTAATTTCTTTTCGTTGTGTTATAAAAAAATGTGAAATCGATACCATTGTGAATATACTTATTTTTCAAAATCTGTAATTTTTTTGTTTATTGTCTGAATTCACAAAAACAAATGTTTTTTATGAGAAAAAATACGTTCTGTACGTTACATTCGCTGGTAACACTGCTCAAATCAAATGTCAAGTCAAGTCAAATTCAATCGTGTCGGCTGTCGTGATTCGTGGACGTGTTTTGTGTTGTGTGAATGTAGATAATTTACGCTTTTAAAACGTTGTCATGTGGTAAGTTTTACTCGTAAACTGTTTTTGAGTTCAGTGTAGTAATAATATTCTTAAATACGCATAAGAAAATGCATAGTTAAATCCGTGACTCCGCCGTTATTTGACCGCCATCGCCCTAGCTTGCCGTGCCGTCGCGTCGCGGCTCCGCCTTTCCTCAAAAACGTGACGTTACCGACATAACTTTTCAACTCTTCAAAACTCGTAACAAACAATTCTGCTGGTGTATGTGTAAGTGATCGTGTAATTTAATTTGATGACCTAACCTTGTCTGTGAAGTGCCAACCAGTTTTTTCCTAATAACATTTTACCCGACTTCCCGCCGATGAATCACATCACATCACACTCAACTGATGTAAGTTCTAAAGCTGTATATTGGGGAAACTCAGCTTTACCTGCTGTGTTCTTCTCATAAAAACAAGTTTGAAAGTTCTGAAGAATTCTCATGAAAGGCTTTTGTAGGTTATACAAAATTATTACACTTACACAGTTCTTTTGCTAGGAATATAACTTAAAAAGCCTCATTTGATAGCAAATTCCATACAAATCAGACCTTCTCTTTCAAATCATGTGATGAAACATCATAAAGTTCTCTTATTAGACCCCATCATATTATAAAACAAATTAACTTTTAACAACAGTTTTTATCAGTAGAAAAAAATTATTCAAAAAAATAATGGACAATTTTTCAAATTTATTTAGGCACTTACATCACTCATATCACTTACATCACTTATCTTTCAAAAACATAAAAAAAAAAACTTATTAAATAATCTCTTCTCCTAAATGTAGTACTTAGGTACATAATAGTTATTGAGGTTAGGCCATTTTGCAAAAGGAAAGCATTGTATATTTTAGAAGTAAATCAGGTATGTGTATTTATTTTCAGTGTACATAAATCATACTGATGATAATGATACATTAGATTGGCTATTTTATTTATTGCTGTTATTTAAGTCACTGATAACATTCTAAAGCAAATTGCTCTGATTCTCTTACAAGTTGCTCTATCTATGTGGGCTTCTAATTCAAATAATTTATGCATCATACTCTTGAGGCCCAGGATGCTACGCACTTAACTTGTAGTAAATCTTTCTTGACTTATATTGTTAATTAATTATAGGCAGCAATTGATAACTATAGAAACTTGAATACATGATTTCTATTATTGTTTTAGTACTTACTTACTTGTTTGCGTATCAAATGTGACTTTATTATATATACCATAAAATTATTATACCAATAAAATACAAATTTAAAATCCGCTTAACACAATAACTTACAAATTCATCAGTATTATTTCAAAAAATGGTAGTTTTTCCAAGCAAAACTATACATTATTACTATGGACTGGTTCCGAAATAAATTATTTTTAATTTTAATTTAATTTTTATAATTAATTATTCTATTTTTGACATATAAAACTGCAGAAACTACAATAATCTGAATCATTAAAACATTTTATTGATTCATTGCTGTAATTATTCCGATCACACCTTCGCTAGTCTTTAATTAGCACTGTTATAGCAATGCAAAGTAATAAACAAGCTTTATTGTAGTTTAATGAGTCATATGGGTTTTTAATAATTCTTATCAAAGCAGGGCGTAAAAGTACCTACTTTGCTTGATAAGTATTTTGTGTACAGTAATTTAAGTGCCATGAACAAAGTTTAGTAACATAATTATTACTCACACTACCTATATCCTAATATTCATTTAACCATTTACTTAGTCATGTAATAAGTTTGTATGTTTTGATTGAAGCTATGATAGTCTAGTTGGAAGAATACTCACCTCTCAAGCCAGAGGGTGCATTGAGTGAGGCTATGACTGATGGCTATAGGCTATATATATATAAATATATGGCTATAGGCTTATGGAATGCACCAATTTGTTCATTTGTGAACATTAGTATATTTTAAAAGTCATCTGCTTTATAACTGGAGTCCAGGGTAACACTTGCCCCCTGTCACATTTGTGGCTTAATATCTGTTTGAAATCTTCTGACATATTTGAGGTTGTTCTAGAGCACATGAGTGGGTTCTATCCACCATTGAAGTATAATAAATAAGTAAGAGAACTGAGTCTCAACCTTATAGAACAAGTCAATGATTTCTCGACAGACAGGACAAACTATTCTCAAGTTATCATACTTGAGAATAGTTTGTCCTGTCTGCATAAAAAATACATAATGATACCTATTAGTATAGAATTGTGTGCTAGTAGTCAGCAGGGCCAAATCATAGCTATCCAATACTGAAACATTAATTAACACATTGAATGCTATGACGAGGTCAATGGTTAGAATTGATACCAATTAGCCTCTTTCAAGTTCACAGGACCATTGCACTGTGCCCTAATTCTTACATTCCATGTTAATTAACTAGCATCCAAATTAACTGAGCTGTTGTAATTAGATGTTCTAGGATCTAGAGCAAATACTAGGACAAAATAACCTAGAGCCTAGGTTATTGTATTTGTACATAGAATGTTTCCAAAAAGCACAATGTTAAAACTCAATCACTGCCTTAATCCACTGTGTAGAATTGTTAAAAATCCAGATTCCTGAAAATATCTGTACTCAGTTTGCATTACGTTTATGACGATGAACATCTAGATTATCACCTCAGAAATACAGTGGAATCGTAAATTATGGTAACCTTGGGTCACAGCTATAAATAGAAACTCATAGGAATAGAAACCTGTGATAAAGTACTATCTGTTCATTACCACACCAAGTCCAAAGTAAAGAAGACAATTAAAATCAGTTACGAGGTTGTTGCTGATAACCTGATAACAAAACACCAAAATGTTTTAACATTTCATAAGTGATGTACCAGGCTACATAGCAACAATCATTTTAATCTGTACCATGAAGTATAGGTTAGCATATATCTCAATAATAAGTACCTTTTTTTTTTTTTAATTCATGTAAAAATAATTTAGGGATTTTTGCCAATACTGGCATGCTAATCCCATCATACCCTAAACTTATACACTTCAACGAAATCGAGAAAAAATAATAAGTACCTAATAGAAGATGTAAATAGAGTCTCAATTGCAATCAACAGGCGAATTACATTAGCTGTCAATTGCATTTTGTAATTAGTCCATCTTGCTCATGCGATCCTACCAAGACTGCACAGTCTTGAGCAGGGTGACAGTGAGTACAAGGTTTTGAGACTATTGATCAATTGATGATATTGAAACAGTGCAATAATTGTTAAAATGAAATCATGTTGTTTTGAACTGTAACCGATTAATGGCTGTATCACTGTATCAACTGTATCACACACACACAAACTGTATAACACATCACTGTATTTTTTTTGGTACATGTTTATAAAGCGAAGGCAGCCTATTTGGGAGAAGGCCCGCCTTTCAAGCCAGAGGGAGCGGGTTCGAACCCAGCCGACGGCACACACCAATTTGTTCATTGTGTGAGCATATGTGCATATTGTATGTCATCTGCTACATGACTGGAGCCCGGTGTACGGCGACAGGCTCGCCCCGTTTCATTTGGGACTGAATATCGTCCGGCGAAGTGTGGGTGTTGTATTACACCTCTGCCCACCCCCTCGGGGGAAAGGCGTGAAGATATGTTTTCCTAGTAACTAGATGAAATAAAAGAAATAAGAAAAACCCGCATTACGTTCGTTATGCACGTGACATCGCCGGGTCGCGTAGGGCTGTCTCCTATTGGAAATTCTAATACCAGACATTTGAGATTGAATAGGTATGTAGATGTTGGATGGATCCCATTAATCTACCATTTAAACTGATCCTATATTAATCAAAGACCTGATCTTACCGAGATAAAACATCACAAATAGAGTGAATTAAATAAGGTAACTGCTCTCTACCAACACTCGCTGATTCGCTTGGATATCCACTGACTGCCGCTGCATTATCGCCTTGGTTGTTTATAAGCTTAGTATTTAATCCAATTTAACTCTTTTATTTGTTTCGTTTTATCATCATATTCACAGCCTTCATATTGCCACTGCTGAGTATAGACCTCTCTCTTGCTGTGCTGTCTGCCTCGGTCCTACGCTGATCGGGTTCAGGTTCGACCCGAGATTTTGACAATATCTTGCCGTTTGACAACAAACACTCCGCTTGAAACTTAAAATTCAATAAAACCCTACGTACCTAGGTTTTATTGAATTTTAAGTTTTAAAAAGTTACTTTCAGAACTTAAACTTGACTCTAATTTTTTTGTTTAATTGTGATTTTTATATTAACCAAGTCATACAATATTTTTGCGGCGCGCCAACTACACAATAGTAGATAGATACGTGCTCGAGCGCAGGGTCTAGTTTGTCATGCGCGACAACAGGGGGCTTACCACAACCTCTTAAAACATCATTAATTAAGCCTTACTTCGTAATTTCGTACCATGACCACCCTAAAAGTATTCCTGTTAAGTTTTGATATCGCTTAGCAGTTTTGTTGACGTCACTCGATTTCGTTCATTCAATCCAAGGAACATTTGATTAAAAACCGTACCATGACCTTTAAAGTATTCCTGCCGAGCTGTCAAAATAGCTGGAATGATACAAATTACAACGATTGTTAAAAAGTTGCTCTCCGTGTAACTTTTTCTATTTATTAGTGAGTTTTTGCTGTGTTTCTGAGGTTCTATTTGTAATATTTAGCAAGATGGCCGATGATTTGGAAACTTTCGAGTTTCTTGAAGCAGATAATAGAAGCTCCGTACTACGAAGGACGTCTTCAGACGGGCTCCAGAATAAATTTCAGCCCTTTTTCGCATAGATTTTTTTTTGGCTAAGTCCGCTCCTTTTGATGCACTTGTTTCTTCTTAGAATGAGCCTTCGCCTGCAGACTCCTATTAAAGCCCGCAGCGATTTCACTGTGGGTTTTTTAAAAATTCTCACACGATATCGAACTGCTTCGCTGAGACTGCGGCCGCTGTGACAAATTATTCTAAGCATTAAATTCTAGATATCACCAAAATAATTTCCACAAATTTTAATTGTTTAAAGCAATTGAATTTTAATTTACCTTCATGATCATGGGTAGATTTAATTTACGTTTTTGAGGGGAACCGAAAAGATGGTGTCATGATTTTGTATTATTTTCTAAAACGAAAACTCGCCTTTACTGAAAGAGGGAAAGAGGAGCGGGATTTATCTCACTTATCATCATCTTCATCAGAGATTTAATGAAAAATGTTATGACAAACATACGGATGACTAGGTGGTATGGCTATATTGCCTCTAGCCTGCCCTATGGGACAAAACAAAAAAAATCATTTTTGACATTGTTCAAACAACCAAGTGTCGCCAGATGTTTCTTATGAGCGATTGTACGCAGGTGAGGAAAATAAAAATTCTTTGGGAAGAAAATAATGAAATCGTAGTGTTTTTACTTGCAACTTGTAAAAAGCGTAAGTGTAATTTCCCTGTATCGATAGGATATTGTAGGCACGATTTCGCTATGCGGTCGTACTATTGTACGACCCCGATTGTCCGATTTTTACACGGCAAAAATCGTATAATTACGATTGACATATATACATCTGGCAACACCATACTCCAAAATACTGGATTTATAAGATTGATAGATGACATTGACACTGGTAATGACAGTTCGTAACGCAAAAGTACCACAGAGTGTTTATAGCACTTGTATCGTACATTCTTTTTACATAACTAAGCAGGAGTAAAAACGTTTTAAAACATTATTGTTTTCAATGCTTGTGGTATGATACAAAACAATACTTATTAAGGAATGTAACAAAACGTTCCTGCGCAATGATGTTTTTGTAAAAGTTCATGGTAAGCCCCCAGGGGCCCTATTCGGAGATAGGACTTTTTCATCTCGATCTCTATTCCTAGAACTCGAGGGAGAATCTCCTAAAAACAAACCATGTGGTATTCTCAAACAAGCATGAGATGAGATGGGCTTTTCTCACTCAAATTACGTTCCATTTTACTCGACTGTGCTTGCTAAAAACCGGTAAAATCGATAAAACGTATTTCGGGACCATTCTGCTCATTAAATGCATACAATAATTAAATATCGATATGTTTAATCAAATGAACTAATATTATGATAATTATTACAAGTTATAAAAGTGAGGAGAATAAAATATAACATTTTCATTCCATAAAGGATTTGTGGGGAACGAAACGCACTTAGCCAAATAAGTCATTGTTTTGTTTACAAATAGAGGTTATTATAATCTAAAAATCTTTCCGTCATCACGCCCACAAAAACTATCACGATTAACAACATTAAACACTTAATAGGAACTACTAAGGCTTTCGTTTGTCGTTAAACCCAATGGAATGGAAGATCGGTTTGGAAGTTTTTTCCGAATCAATCGCCCCTATGTACTAATAACATAAGATCTTCAAAATAATCTAACAGGGTTAATAAAGTGACGCCAGGATACTTGTGGAGATAATTGTAAGTATTAAGTACTTTCTTATCACTATATATGACCACATAATTTGTAAATAACCAAGGTTAACTTAACCTAAAAGTCACAAACTTTTTCTTGTTTATAAATTGAAAAATGTTTCAGGTACCTACTGCGTAATTTATGCCGTTCGAGCCTAACACCTACCAACAAACAAGTCATCCAAGGACTCGTACGTGACTAATGGTTTCCAAGTTGGCTTTAGAAACCTGACTGTGGATGAGCTAAACAGCAATCACAACCACTATCAACAACAAATCTGTGGACTTAGTTACATATTTGTATGAACAAAAAAATTGAATTTTCTTAGACCCAGTAAGTAAGTATCTGAGAAATCACACTTTACACTAATTTTAAAAAGGCAAAAGTTTGAATGGAAGTACATATGTATATATTAGATAGATGATGGTTGTTCTGAATTAAATTTGGCACAGAGATAAAGATAGATACTATAGGAATAATCTGGATAAGCACATTTATACATATATATCAAGTAGCTGCGCCCCGCAGTTTCACCTGCGGTCCTGCAGAACCATTATCTCTATCATCCTCTTCATTGTCTTATCATCGTCCTTTTCTGTACCTCTGACATTGTGTATGCAAAATTTCATGATGATAGATTGAGTAGTTGAGGTGTGACAGCAGAACAAACAAACAAATTCATTTTTAAATTATTAGTTAGGATATCTATATTGCCAATCTACCTACCTTACACTCTGCATTAGGTAATATACTTACTAGCTGATCTCTGTACCTATAGCTATACTTCATACCCAGTGCGGTGAAGCTCAGCTCTCAGCTTCTTACATTTAGTGCTTTGCAATGAGGTTCGGCTAACGGACTATACAAACTAATATAACATAGAGAGTTTTAGGCAAGACAATCTAGCCATTCCCTAGTGATGTGCTTGCCAACAAAGGACAAATTGACTTTTATCTAAGTAGTATACCGTTCACTTTGGGAAAAATTTTAATCATTTCCTATATTTTCCCATAAATCTGTCCAGTATGTCCTAAACAAGATAATTTAAATCGACTCATGTAATGCAGAGCAAAAGTAAAATATAATGTTTGATACATTAAGTAACATTGTGATTTTTTGTTTGCAGATTGAATTGTGATGGAAACACTGCTACTTAAATTCAAGATGCTTTACTTAATATTTTGGAAGTAATCTGTTATTGTTTTAAGGACATTCTAATAAGTACAAACAGATTTTGAAAAAGCATGCAGCGAAAAAGATAAATAAATCAGTTTTTTTTATTGTATTATGTCTTGTTATTTAACATACTAGTGATGATAGCCTAGTCGCAGAAGATACGCCTCTCAAGCCAGAGGGAGAGGGTTTGGACCCAGCCAAAGGCATGCACCAACTTATTCATTGTGTGAGCCTAAGTACATATCTAATGTCATCTGCTAAGTAACTGGAGCCCGGTATATGGCGACAAGCTCACCGCCTGTCACATTTAGGACTGAATATCGTCCGCTAAAGTGTGGGTGTTGTACACCTCTGCCAGTCCATTCAGGGGAAAGGCGTGATGATATGTTATGTTCAACATGCAATGCCGAAAAATATTTGTATTGTATACTCCACTTTGGTAAATATACTAACCCCCTTAGCAATAAACAGTGTATAGCCTTGGGATAATTATACAGTGTTTTGTCTTTATCTTTCTTTGTTGTTTTTGAACTCGATCGAAAATGGCAAAAGACTGTAACTATTCTGAGGCTATACAACATTTATTGCTAGCTTCAATAGAGTTCAAGAATTAAAAAAAAGACAAAACTATATAACTATTCCAAAGCTATACAACGTTTATTGCTAAGGGGGATAATATTTACAGCTTAATATTATTTTTACAGACAAATTTACAAACAATATTATATAGCTTGGGGTGGGAGGAACATGATTGTAGATATTTGAAGGAAGTAGGATGGACTATGTCCGGGAGAGGATATCTTATAAGGAGGAAACTTAGATTGGGACAACTGAAGCAGATGTGATCTGTGTTATCTTCATCCAACCCACATTCACAGATTGAGTGCTCCCTGAGCCTGAGTTTGGCTAAATAAACCAGAGTGCACGGGTGACTTAATTGGAGACAACATAAGATCATGCTCATATGTTTCTCGGTTGAGCAGAATTTGAAGAACTAGGGAATTGTAGGGATACCTATTGGGTTGGATATCAGCATATCTACCCTTGATGTTTTGGGACGCCTCCCAGTATTTTGACCATTGATTTAGGAGGAAAAATTTAGGAAGAAAAAGGCCATGCGAGTATAATTGATGTATTCAAGATTCCAAAAGCTGCTTACAAGCTATCTTGTCAAACCCTTTTCACTCCTCATTTCGTTTCCCTGTAATTTGTTAAATTAAGGAATCCCTCATAAATTGTTGTAAAATAGGTTGCACTCTTGTGCAAAATTGGCCACCTATAAAGGATCTCTTAGTGTACTCAGTAAAGATGATAGAGTAGTTGAGATTATGCGACTTGACATAGAGGATAGCTTCTAGAAGGGCAATCGCTTCTCCAGTGAATACTGAGAAGTAAGATGGGCATTTATAACTAAGACTTATTATAGCAGATAGTATGCAAACAGCTGCTCCCACGGCACTGACTGTCGATAACTTCGACGCATCAGTGAATATGTTTACGCCAACCAGCGTAATGCGATGCGATCCTTTGGTAAAATAGGATAGTCCTTGTCAGATCGAAATGAAGTGGACTATTGGGTTGAAAAGTGAGAGGCAATAATTTTAAGTTTAAATTCAAACAAGTTTAAACATTGACGTATAGAATTTTTTTTTGCCCGTAGGGCAGGCTAAAGCCAACATAGCCATACCGTCTTGTCATCCGTTTGATTTTTGTACATGGGTTATTAAATTTAAGATGATAGCGGAGAGGGTGATGAAAAATTAGATGAATCCCTCCCCTTTTCCCATTTCAGTCGTGGATACTTTACTGAAACGTTAAGTCGAGTTCTAGAACACGAAAAGTTGCATTTCCTAATGTTTGTATCATTTGCTTACACTCGTGCACGTTAACGAACACGGCAAAGGTTACACAATTTTTACACTTTAACACTCGAAGCATCACAAGTTTTAGAAAATAATACAAAATCACGACACCATTTTTTCGGTTCCCGCCAAAGACCCTCCTTGACGTATAGAAACGTATGACGTAGGTATTCAAATACTGAGTTGCCAGTTTTGTAGAAAAAATATATTTACGGGACCGAAGTGGCAACAAATGAGTCGCGACCCACTATCTCACTTACGTCTCGACTGCCTCCGACCACTCGAGACATCTCGGGCCCCAGCCATCGAGATAATCTCGATCTCTAGCGAAGAGAATAAGGCATCTCGATTTTAGGCATTTTTTTCGAGATGAGATGGTATCTCGAGTTGTAGGAATAGCCCTCCAGGACGGCGGATGGCAACTCGACCACAGCCGATACAAGTAATAAACGAAGCGGTATGACATTGCAGCCAAATGGCCTGTGAGCGGTGAAACTGACGGCAAGGCAATTTGCTGTAGGTACATAATTTTTTGGTGTCGAATTCATAAGTCGACTGCTGTTGAGCATTTGCTCCAATTTGGAAACAAGGATGACTTCACTAACGTTCGAGTATGTAGATGGCCTTGATTCTTTCTCAACCAAAGTAATGTGTGACAGGACAGCACAATAACTATCGCCATCTCCTTTAATTTCAAAGTACCTGGATGACCGAGCTTTGCTCGGTATTTTTTTTTTTATAATTGTGTTTTTTGGAAAATAAACAATTGATTTTAGTCTAACCTCAAAGCAAACACTCATTGACTTCGTGTTACTTAACAACGCCATCTGCTGTTGTGTCGTTAAAGCAATTAGTTGCTCACAAAAAATAGTATTATTATTCGCCAATAGATGTCAGGAAGAGTCATATTTTTCAGTTGAGACTACTCAAACGCCTCCTTTTTGTTATTTTTCTTCCAAGTTTATGTTTAAGTTGATTATCGATAAAACACGAATAAAATTACATTTTCTAAAAATGATTCGTAGCTAGATCGATTTATCGCCCCCGAAACCCCCTATATACTAAATAGTATGAAAATCGTTGGAGCCGATTCCGAGATTCCAATTATATATATATATATATACAAGAATTGCTCATTTAAAGATATAAGATAAGTGATGTAGGTAGTTCATGTAGTAGGTACTGCAATGGCAACGATAACGTCGTAAATTCGTAATATAACAGCAGGACAAAGTGCAGCATGCATAGGTAGGTATATTAATATAATATATACCTACCTAATTAATAAATGTCTACCTACAATCCTTATTTAAGTCAAAAGTAGCAAACAACCTAACGGGCCGCCTGATGGGAAGCGATCAGCGTCGCCTATGGATGCCTGTAATACCGGGGGCTTCACAGATACCTTGTCGACCCTTATGGACGCTATTGGCAGCCCTTTTGAAGATCCCCATGTTGTAGTTACTCGGAAATACTGCAGGATGGGAGCTCCATTCCACAGGCAGGTGTGAATCTAAATTGTACAAAATCAAAGTAAAAAAAACTTTAAGATGAAGCATAGTTCCATCGTCGTTGTTTGTTTGCAAATTCTGGCGTGAACAATAAATAGTTTATCCTAGTAGATACCTATTTATCGAAGAGGATCCCTTCCAAAAATCATTTGCTCATAAAATCTTCCCAATACATTCCCTTGACGCAGATTCTGACCTAATCCCGGCTATTACGAAATGTTTTGTGGTTTGCCTCGTAAAGTTCAACAAGGGATGATCATAAAAGTATTCTTGAGACGTCTGTAATATCTCAAGAATAATTTTCAACATAGTACTTAACCGGGATTTACGTACGACATCGATTTATATTTAAAATCTCTTCGGGTTATGAGATCTTCATTCCGGCCTCGCTTTTTTATTGCAATCAATTAAAGCTTTAACAGAGGTAAAGTATGATCCCTCTACTAAACTTAAATTTTTAGAAGGTAGGTACGTAATTAACTACCAACTAAATTCTATAAAGTATAAATACATTTCTATCATCAATTGCGATCGCAAAACAAGTTGATGATTAGTGAATGACAAAAAAATTGGAACCACGCCAACACAGTATCATCGCATTACGAGAAATAGAACATTATAAATGTTAAATAAATAAATAATAGGCGATACCTAGTCCAAGTCAGATCCAGAAACAAAATTACAATCTTTCGCGTAACTATTTATACACAGGTTTTTTTTGTGTAATTTAAAGTTTATTGAAAAAAGTTCATGTCCTCGGTCTCTTTACTAGCAACGAAACATGAAATGGGATGATAAATCAATTCTGATATTTACAGTACTGACTCTATTGGCTTGATTAGCTGATCCCAACAAATATTGAAGCACTAGCCAGTCTTTGGATAGAAAACCACGATTTACAACCTGATTGCTAATATTCTGAATTACCTACTAGCGAAATAGCCTACATCTCAACCCACAGACGTCATCGTAAGTTATTAGCCTTAAAGTTCTTCGTATCGATGAATAGTGTACAGATCTGGATCTGCACCCTACATCAAAAGCACCAATTGACAATCCCTCGGTCCCAAACCCTTCCAATCAGTCTCAAATGATTGTTTCCGACCGCACATCTATTTCCTCACATTACTTACCTTCGTTTGCCTCGGTACCTTTGACTTGTTTGATACATCCGAATTCTTATATGATATTTCCGAATTCTTATATGATACTTCCGAATCTGATCAAAGAACTTGGTAAATTAGGAACACACACTGTCCAGCCTATCCCAGCCCAGCCCAGCTCTTCTCGTTCAGAGCGATCACCGCCCTACTGTCATGCCAGTCAGTCAGTAGCTCAGTAGTGGGTGTCAGAGGCGGAAGCCTCGCGTGCTCTCGCGCAGATTCGCTGATAAGTAGTGCCACAGATTAAATAATTGTCAATATTGTAAATCAACTCGTACAATTTCATACAAGTGCCAATTAGAAAGAGGTCACAGCGAATAGCTGTCATGTGTTTTGTGATGTGATACAGTGTTGTGTCTGTAACTTGTGTTACCTATGCCTTGGATTTGAAATTGGATGCGTCTTTCAGCCAAGGTACCGACTCGGATGTTTTACATGCTAATTCTTTTCACTAGATCTTTTCAAATGAAACTTTCTACGATTCTACATGCCTGTTGCCGTGTATGGTAATAGAGTAACAAATTGTTAGTCATTGCGTCGACAGGAAGCTATTTGTGATTCTACGAACATAATCTACGTTACATACCACGTACTGTACTCGTTGAAGTTGAAATTCCATTAGTGAGAGAAATTAATTCAGTTCTCTCGTAATGTTTTGTCGTTCATCTTATCGCTGAACGGTCCTCTATTATTTTGTAATAAACTGACAATATTGGTACTTTAAGTAGTTATACATACTTAGTAGATTCTACCCACTAGAAGCACGAACGTTTTCTTTGGTCTATTATAATGTAAATTATATAATAGTTAAGTATTCGTGATAAAGACCATTTTAGGTCAGCAGTTGTTACTTGGTTTTTCAAATGGCATGTCCTAGTCCATTTTTCTGTCTTATTCACACAAATCACATAGATGTATCAAAAAAAAAAAACCTGAAACGTTCCATGATGATGTTTTGACGCAATCTTAGAATACATGTACAAATGTAGTCAAAAGATCGGCATAAAGCTAAGATGAATGGAGAAATTAAGGAGGCTAATGTCCTTTAATAAACCGGATGAGCTTATAATTATCAAAATATTAAACATTTTAGGAATAGACAAACTTCCAAAAAGTTCTTATAGCCCAGAGTTCAAGAAATAGGAAAATAGTTGTGCTAAAAGAGATGATAACAATCGATCGTTACAAAGTTGAATGACCAAGTCACGGTCACCAATCCGATGACAAGTCGTCCGTCGCCCAGTCGACAACATGGTTAGGTGGACGTTGTTAGCCAGGTAAAAACAAGCTAGGTACCTACTAACTTATTTTACTTTCCTGCATTAGCAAATTAGCATTACGTACCATGTCTAAATAATGTTCTGTTTGGAACTATATAATGATTTATCTAGTTTTGCGTGCTAGCATAGTATTCTCTATAGGGGTACTATGGTGCTAGTACGTACGAGGTACGTACATCGTAACCTTGACATAATTTATCAAATAAGTATGTCGAACTTGACTAAAATGGCTTCACGGTATGTGACTAATGCATTTTTTGTCATACTTGTCATAAACATGCAAAGGTATTAGAATTTGACCGTCACTCACGGGCATAATTTGGGTTAGTGGTATTTTTAGCACATTCGAAAGTTATTAAAAATTTGTATAACTCAACCCTTATCAAAACCGATGTGTAGTCTGACACCATCCCTTCCAATTCACTGATTTAGATTTCTAGAGGGATGGTATGATGTTTCATCCTTTATGGCCACGTCTTCCTTTTGCATAATTTGATCTTTACCTGCTGGTTTTATTGGAGTAATTTGGCATAACCGAAACACTAATAAAGTCGATTTATAGTTTAATTCCCAGGGGTTTCTAGTTACCTATTTGTTCAATCTCGTCGAGAGTTCAAAAGTGATTTCTAAACGATTCAATGAATTGACGGAAATTTTCCGATTGGCTGTTAAAGTTTTCTTGTTCCACTATGCAAACATTGCTTAGTAAATTACTTTGAAATAAACCACCTTTAACAAATACAATTACCTTCTTTTTATCCAAGATACAGATCAGAGAACCGCTTCAAATTTTTATTGCGCTAAGCTCATTAAACTTCTTTCCCATAATTAACTTCACCCATTCAAAAATTAGCACCACACGCGCCGTCAATACCCTTCTTGTAGCATTTAATTGCATTTCGCACGTGTCTCCTCAACCGATTCTTTTTACCATTTCCCATTGTTGCAGGTTATGTGTGCGTGCTGTTAGGTAATCAACGACGCGGCGTTTGTCGGAGCCAACATTGTGGAATGGTTCCGGTGTGTTGCCGGTTTGTTTTTCATGTGAGTAAATGTCTAACGTCTTTTTTGCTGTTCTATCTGCTTCTGATGTGTTTCATGGCCCCGATTATGTTATGTAGGTTAATATACTAGGTACTGCTTCGCTGCTTTTTAGAGTCGATTCATCGGAAAGTCTTAAAGTCCCTTAATCGTCTCTGAACTGATACTTATGATACGCTAACTTACGCTTTACTACGTCTGAGTTGGAATCCGTCTTAATGTTCAACAATACTGGACAATTTAAGACACCAAATATTTTAAAATAACGTTGGATACTTCATTCGACTTTTAATGGTAGTCATATTTTTCGAACCTGAATCGATCAATATTGTCCCTTTTATAGCTCAGTGGGCGGCGTGTTGCCGTAGATTAATTTCGGAATACATAATTTTGTATTTTTATATTTTTCTCCGAAGGCTAAAAGGTTTCTGCTGGATAAAAATACTTTAGAGGAATTTACCATATACTTATCTACGTAGTCAAATTTACTACCTATGATACTACTTATACATGGTTCGACTATGTGTACTGATGATATGTGTAACTAATGTATAAATAATGTGTCAAAACCAGGTGGTTTTGACACATTGTCTTGTAACACAACGGAAATACTTTTTAAACCTTAGCCGAAGTATCCGACACTTCCTCTTCTGTATGTCGTATAGAATTGTTAAATCTTTGCTTTTAAACTTCAACATTTGAAAGCTTCGCTACATTTCATATTCCAAGCCTCAAACCAGGTGTAAAAGCTACAGTGTCGGACGCTTTCTGAATTAATTAGCAGCATTTATGGTTAGTTACGTTCAGCACATCCTGGGCGTGCTGGCGAATGCCTTTTCAGGACAAACCGAATTAGGCCTGGATAAGAAAACTCTTTTAAGAATTGCCGCAGTGGACATGTGGCTGATATAGAGTAAACAATCACGTACAAACGCAGTATTTAAAACTACGCGGTTACTTCCATTTCAAACAGTATCAAGCGAAGTTGACTCATTCACAGACACTATAATATTTATAGTGTAGCGTGTGCCTTAGTTTATTCCAACTGTAAAATTTCTGAATGATATGTAAAAGTGATATCACTCTCAAAAAGAACCTGTCATGTCGTGCTTGTTTTGGTGATCAGATTTTCATATTATCTGAATCTGTTACCATCCCATTAAGATATTAGGCAATAGCAACACAACAAATTGATTACGACTATTTATCTGTCAAGGCCGTTCCCAATCTATTTTGTGCACGTGGTCATTAAACGATACGTAAATATCAGAAGACGAGCCAAGCCAATGGCACAGCTGACGACGGATGATTATAGAATTAAAGACATTGCTGTAAGGCCGAAATGTTACACCTGCTCTACCTACTAGCTCTAGGTAGTTTTATAATTTGAGTAGTATTAATTCTTCCTTTAGAGTCCTTCTAATATTGGGAAATTCTCCCTGCTTCCTGGTAGGTGACCACACCGGCACTCCCGTATTCACATCCCGTTACACCATATTATAAGAGAATTTGATAGGTACCTACTTGAAAATACTGTTGTTTTAAACGTGCCATTTAAATACTATTGGTTAGGGATAACATGTAACAAAAATATGTAAATGTTTATGAGCAAAATTTAAATAACGTCATTTACCTATTTATCATTGACAGTCATTATTAATGAAGAACAAACTGTTTAAATTGGTCGCAAATAAAGTGCCGTGCTGAAGCAGGATGCCGTTTCTGATCATTTGAATTAGATGCGATCAAAATACTGGCAGGAAGACTAATTGTAGCATACATGGAACTTAAAAAATTAACAAGATGGATATAATATACTCAACGTATGTACGGTACGCTTTTATATTTAAACTTACAACTACAAACTGGTTTGTTTAATTGTCCACAGACAATATTACTTAAGAATTTTACGTTCATGTTGTAGGATATCTGTACAATTGGTTAAATTATATAGGACTGGCAGGCATTTCGAACTCCCAAGATGCGTGCAAGTAGCAGATATAATTAGACAGTGCAAACAAACCAAGTCCTCACAACTCCTTGCCGAGTGTAAACGATTACGTATATTGCTATATTCCTATTGCTTTAGCATGACATGTGTTCGGGGTGAACAACCTTGGCTGTTAGCGGCCCCTGAAACTCGATGTAAACACCAGCCTTAAACAAGCAGGGTTGACGCTTTCTCCTCAAAATAAACACTTATAAACACACATGCGAGGCTAAATAAACACCCAGATGTTCGTATATTACGTCCACGGTCATTATTAGGCTGACAACCCTAATTAAGCAAACATAGTTCAAATCCCTCCCGTGTGATTCGCGCCCCAATGGCGCCCAATGACAGCTTCATTAATAACGTCATTAAGTGACACCATTTTCCAAAGGTCACTTGATCCATCACTTACACTCAAATACACACAAGACACACACACAAGCTTCATTGAAAGCTTCTGTTCTGAATTGGGAAATGGCTTGCACGTGAGCCTTCCTAATTTACATCTGTGTGCGAAACTGTAGCCTACTACAGATCGATATCTTGTGAACATTACTATATTTACGACGTCAGATGTCACATCAAAGCGGTATCGTTTCCCGTTCAGCTTTTAATGCTATTTTGGAGCCTATAGTATTAATGGAGCGCGTAGTAAATGCCAACCTTGTTCGAGCGAGCATGTTAAAGGGCCGTCGCTGTCCGTGCCGGCGTCATGCGATACCTCACTTCATTAACTTCAGATGACCTGTCGACGGCTGGGAATGCCGCGATTGTCCTGTCAGCCTTTGTGCTGTAAATGGGATTCTAATCGTTGTGCTGCTCAATCACGGGGCCGCCGACTAATTGCTGTGACAACGATCTGTCACACGAGAACACAGTCTAGGATTGTTGAAATGTCGTTCCCCGTGGGCGTGGGAGAACAATGATGTTGATGACTTTATTTATTGATTAGACTTTCTGGTACTAAGTCTGGTACAAAGTTGTTCTTATGTTAAAATGTTATATACACCTGCGTGGCTAAAGTATTCATATCATGTCTGTAGCTACGAATTTTAATAAGCTAAGTAATTGCTTTCCCGTACGGTGAAATGTTATTAATAATATTGTGGGGTTTCGGAGCTTGTGTTATTAGAATCTTATAAAACGTGATAGGCAAGAATAAAATAATAAGAAGGTAAACAGGCACTAGGCAGAAGTTCAGATTTGAACCATTTGTAGAAGTTAATATTTCGATACAAATGGAACAAATTATTAACAATGGCGTTGATTTATGGCGATTAAATCAGAGACTCATGCGAATAGTGTTGGCTAATCGCCATTACGATCCATTCGAATAATTAGCTAATAGGCCACATTATTGTCATAGATGAACGATCATCTCTCGAAATAGATTGAATAGGTTTAATCGATTATGTTCCCTGTTGCTATGAGATCTTGTTTATTCAGATTCTAATTGGAGAAATTTGCAAAAAGCTTCCCGTCTGCTTGTCAATTTTGCCTTTTATTTTCTGAAACGAGGCTTGATTTCTTGTTTCAAGGGCCGTTGAGCGGTTCACTGTATACATCGTCAGTAGTCACGCTATTTACTACAGAAGCATTAAGTTTTTGACTGCGTTGCCTTTCGTAATCGGGGTCAAAAAAATTTAAAGCACTTTCTGGTAAGAACGTTTGTAGATCTTACTTACCTTAAAAATATTCTTACAAGACCTATCTTCTTGGGCCTATTTTGTAACTAACTCTTCTCTCTTATTGCAAGGCTTTAGAATCATTTATTACGATTGCTTTTTTTTACTTGCTCTTCGACTTTCTTAGACGCGTGATAGCCTAGTTGGGGAAAGCCCGCCTCTCAAGCCAGAGGGAGCGGGTTCGAACCCAGCCGACGGCATGCAGCAATTTGTTAATTGTGTGACCATATGTGCCTATTGTATGTCATCTCCTAGATGACTGGAGCCCGGTGTATGACGACGGGCTCGCCCCCTGTCACATTTTATGTTTGTTTGTTTGTTTATTATTACCATAAAAAGAATACACACATATTCATTAGCTTAGATGAAGAATCAAATATTCCTTATAGGTACTTACTGGCTAAACAGATTTATCGGCGAGCCTCAAACTAGGCGCGAGGCCTGTGTCTTGAGGCTCGAGTACTAATCTATATATATAAAATTCAAAGTTCTGACTGACTGACTGACTGACTGACTTATATATATCAACGCACAGCTTAAACCGCTGGTCCTAGAAACATGAAATTTGGAGGATATGTTCTTTGTACAGTGTAGGCATCCACTAAGAAAGGGTTTTTCGAAATACTACCCCTAAGGGGGGGAAATGGGGGGTTCAAATTTCTATGAAACTTTTTATTCTCTGGGTCGATTGACTCAAAAATTGGTACAAATACTCTTCAATTAAAATTATGAGACACGTGTATCACAGTTTTTCCAAAATCATCATCATCATCATCCACCGACAGAGTCTAATAGGGCTTCTTTATACTCCGAAAAATTTGTTGAGAAAGTTATTAACCCACTACAAACGACGCTGTTATCATTCTTAGGGTTCCGTACTAAAATGGTGAAAGGAACCTTATCATGAAACTCCGATGTCTGTCTGTCTGTATGTCTGTGAGCTGATTATCATGGAAACTGTAATAGCCAGCAACTTGGAATTTGGTACAGATCTAGATAACGGTAGTAGCTACGTATAGTAGGTAAAATGTCACGCCATAACCCTAAGAGGTGTATTACAACACCCTCACTTCGCCGGGCGATATTTAGTCCAAAATGTAATAAGTAGCGAGCCTATCGCCATACGTACACCGGGCTCCAGTCATGTAGCAGATGACATTAAATACGAAGCTATCATTGAATTTTCATATGAATCTCCGTGTAAAATATGTGAACTATATTGCTGACATTCTATCAAATTTGAAACCTACTTAATCAGTAAGGGAAAAATACAAGAATTTAGTCCAAGCCTGTCAGAAGATTACAAACGGCAAGTGAAGAGATTTTCTGTCAATAACGATCAGGTAAATGAACTAGGAGATGAAATTTATAATTATTATGTCTGTCTGATCGTAGAAGCAGTATTTAGCAAAAATAGACGAAGTCAAAAGAAGAAGCTGCTTTAGTATTAGGAAGACAAAACCTACTAAGGGTTGTCTTTGCTTCGAAGGTCTTAACTAAAGGTCTGCCAGCACACTGACTGGTGTAGTTTCTGAATGAGTCTGTGTTTATGCTGAGGATTCCTCTAATATCTCTAACACCACCGAACTACCCCTTCGAGTTAAAAAGAGTGCAGTTTCCCCTCAAAGTCTGCTTTGCTATGACCATAAATAAATCTCAAGCCAAACTCAAAATTGACTAAAATGCTTTTCACACGGTTAGATATACGTGGCCTGCTACAGAGTAAGCTCATAGAGCAGCCTGGTTTTTCTAAAAATGAAAAAAAAAAAAAATAGTCTTTCGTTGTAAACATTATTAATTGCCAATTATCTACTTTCGGTTGTCTTCTAATTTTATCTTTTCACACACGCTTTAAGTTCTGTTGATACAATAGGTACTACTACTCCTACTTTTCTCATTCCAGAGATAGTTTAGTTAACTAAAGAACTTTGTCCTAATTGCTCTGCTTGGGATATTGTCAGTTTGTGTATTCAATTGAGAGCGAGTGTGACCGCTTATAATATTTAGTACCCGGATGACCGAGCTGTGCTCGGTTTTTTTTTTAATTGTGTTTTTTGGAAAATAAACAATTGATTTTAGTCTAACCTCAAAGCAAACACTCATTGACTTCGTGTTACTTAACAACGCCATCTGCTGTTGTGTCGTTAAAGCAATTAGTTGCTCACAAAAAATAGTATTATTATTCGCCAAAAGATGTCAGGAAGAGTCATATTTTTGTTATTTTTCTTCCAAGTTTATGTTTAAGTTGATTATCGATAAAACACGAATAAAATGACATTTTCTAAAAATGATTCCTAGCTAGATCGATTTATCGCCCCCGAAACCCCCTTTATACTAAATTGTATGAAAATCGTTGGAGCCGATTCCGAGATTCCAATTATACCTAGTCTAGCCATAAGTTCTGTTACAAATGAAAATGCATTTATTTTTTTATACAGTAATGTAATGTTAATAAAAATTATATGTACACATGTATTGAAGTCTTAACAAAAATATAACTATTATTTTATTCAAAATTACCACCTTTGGCTTTGATACAGGCCTTTAGTTGGTCTGGCCAAGAATCTATGGATGTACGGACTGTTTCCATGGGAAATTTAGCCACTGCTTGCTTCAAAGATTTCTTAAGTGACTCTATGTCGGCGTGTCGTTTAAAGCAGGCCATGCCCTCTAAAACTGACCATAATTTGTAGTCCAGGGGGTTTAGATCTGGGCTAGAGGAGGGCCAGTCTTCAGCCCTTATAAAGTCCGGAACATTGGCTTCCAGCCAGGCTTGGGTAGTGCGCGCCTTGTGACCAGGTGCAGAGTCTTGTTGGAAACTCCACGGTGGATTTTTAAAAAGTGTATTGCTAAGGGGTTTTACATACCATCTAAGACGGTCTCTTGATACACTTTGGCTAAAGTTTTCACCCCTTTTTCACAAAAATGAAGCTTTGTGACGCCGTGAAAGGATACCCTCTACCAAACCATGACTGACGCAGGATGATGACCACGCTGTACCTTTCCGACCACTTCCGTAGCTTCTTTAGAGTTGTGAGCGTACACTTTGTCGTTTTGCTTGTTGTAGTGCTCTTCTATCGTGAAAATTTTTTCGTCGGTAAAAATAATATTTCTGTAACTTTCACCTGCGTAACGGGATAGATGACGTTTTGATCTATCCACTCTCTTTAACTGCAGCGATTGATTAAGGGCATGTCCTGTATATCGATGATAAGCACCAAGCTTCAGGTCTTGTTTTATTATACGCGATAGAGTCCTAGCGGGTATCTTCATTTCTCGTGATAAGATTTTTTGTTTCCTCATTGGGTTTTTTGGGAATTCTGGCTTTAACAGCATTAACAGCCTTAGTAGTCTTCATCGCACGCGGCCGCCCCGATCTTTTATGGTTTTCAACAGAGGAAGAGTCGGTATATCTGTCGATACTACGATATACGAACATACGGCTGATACCAAGATTTTGAAGACTCTTGAAAATGACCGACGGTTCCTTACCCCTTTCGTGCAACGCAATCACTGCAATCCTGTTATCTTTGACACCCCATTCCATGTTGTAAATTTAGTAATAATCACGAAAAATATATGTGAAATGGCGGGAAATTGATTGTAGTTTTCAACATAATAAACGCATTCCAAATTTAAATGCAGAAAAAAAAATAAACGAAGGAGTTTGTACTGTAACAATATTTATGGCTAGACTATGTATATGTATGTACATATATACAAGAATTGCTCATTTAAAGATATAAGATTTCTGAAGTTAAAAACGTCATACATTTTCTGTAAGCCACGCGGGCGAAGCCGCGGGCAGAAACTAGTTACCTACATAATTGTTTGACATAATAGTACAAAATAATTGAACATGTAATTATGATAGAAACTTGCTAGAATTAATGAATTTGGGACTGAATATCGTCCGGTGAAGTGTGGGAGTTGTATTATAACTCTGCCAGCCCCCTTGAGGAAGAGGCGCGACGATATAATTTTATCTTCGACTTTCTTCATAATAACCTAGCAGAAAATTCTAAACTGTTTTTATAATACCATTCTATCCCAAAATTCTCGCTACTACGAACGCCCCGTCTTCGCAATCCGATTACATTCCCAGGACGCCAATGTCATTCAAGGGACATGACACTTCCACGTCTTCTCTAGATTAATTAGTATTCCAAACTAGCAGTGTCAGACGGTGCTTTGCATGTCACTACTGCCGTGCGGTCAATGAGCTTCCATCTCATAATAATGGCGCAAAATTGTTGTCCAACACCCCTGTAGCGTCTGTCTGTTGCGTCAACAGACGAAAACTAAGATATTGATTACTTTTTTTTTTGTAGAATAGGTCGGCGTTTGACCACCAACTCGCCTTATGTTAAGCGATGTTGTGGTCTAAGATGGAGCACGACGACCTATAAGGTACTTATTCACTCTAGCCTTGAAGTTTTGTAGAGTGAAGAAGTACAAAGACGGCAGTTGAGTGAGGCGCTACAAGTGCGCTACTGCTCAGACCCGTAACTTTGACCCGTAACTGTTCTTTTTACTAAAGTAAGTGCTTACTGAAAAGGCAAAGCTTAAAAAATCGACTTCCCGTCATCCATGTAAACAATTTTTAGACTTATGTTGATATTTTTAAACTTCTTCACCGTTTTAGATTAAATGGGAGCACCTCTAAAGCATGATCTAACAAACAAAAAAAGTATAATTAAAATCGATTCATAATTGGTAGAGAAATCACGTAACATACATTAAAAAAAAAAGATACAGACGAATTGAGAACCTCCTCCTTTTTTGAAGTCGGTTTAAAAAATTTGAAAATACATGTTTTCGTGCACTACGGTAGAGCACGCTTGACTAGGAGAAACCGATTCACGCGAGACTTGAAGACACATATCCCTTTAGCAATAAACGTTGTATAGCCTCGGAATAGTTATGCTGTGTTTTGTCTTTTTCCTTTTTCTACATTTTGAAACTCGATCGAAAAAGACAAAAGACTGTAGCTAATCCGACGCTATAGAACGTTTATTGCTAAGGGGGCCAGATTATAACTATCAGGGAACACCCACCCACTCAGCCCGAGCATTTCACACTCTAGCGGTTCGCACAATTAATGTGGAACCAAAGCGTTTCGTGCGAGTTTTAATAAATACCAATACATGTATATGTATGAAGGTAGGTAGGTGGGTTGGTAGGTAGGTGAGTGGGTTGGTAGGTAGGTGGTGGGTTGGTAGGTAGGTGAGAAGGTACTAGGTACTAGTGGGTATCTACTAGTTAGTAAGTAGGATTCATTAGGTTCTTATTGAATTGGCATTTCGACTATTCATCAATAATGTCTGTACTTTTTCGATTTCGTCTCTTTAATTGTGTTGGGGTCAACAATTTTCATTTGATGCCGAAATAACTTTCTCAAACAAACATTTCAGCAATTTAATTACAGTCTTCTTTGTGTTTGTTTCCCATAATTGACTTTCACTTTCGCAAAAGACCATTTAATAGCTTATTCAAACAGATTTGATCCTGTGAATAAATTCTTGCAGTTGAGAAACAGTTGGGTACCTATGACAACAAATTCCGTTTGTGAATTAACTTAAGAGGTTAAGATACGCCAATGACATTTGCCATTCGGCGCTCAGCTGGTTTTAGCGCCTCTAGTGATCAACGCTCGAAGCTTTTGAACATTGAGCTAGCATTTCTCAAAGACTAAACAAATTCAGACGAAACACCGTGAAAAAAATATTTTTGCCTAAAAATGAATGCCCTCTGTGATGTTATGCTTTATTGTAATGTTTTGTGACTAAATTATTTGAAGCCAACGGCGTTTTAAAGACTTGAGCCTTTTAAGCAGCATGAGCGCGGTAGTTTTATTATAAGTATAGGTAGATTAAGTATGTACTCACAAATATCCCGCATCTAAAGGTTTTGATTCCCTTTGGTCGTGCGTGTAAAATCTAAAAAAACAATCGTAGACCACGGACTCTCTGAAGTGTGAGATATCTTGGTTCATCGGATCTTGGTCCCTCTCACTTTTATGATTTTTCAAATGAGAGAGACATTGACCAAAACATATCTCGTGCGTAGGAATAGGGGGAATAATATAATATCGTAAGAATAGCTCTGGAGGGCTATTCTTGACGCGTGAGATGTTTCTTGGTCACTCTCACTATGACTTTTAAAACGAGAGAGACATTGATCAGAAAATATTTTTAGCAAGAATAGGGCTCCTGATGGGCATTCTAAGAACTCCGGTACCAGGGATAAATCACTCAACCTATCTTAAACCAATGCTTACAACATTTCAAAAATCTCATAACAAAAAAAATATTGACTAGGACTAGCAGAGCTGTTCAATCGACGGCCCGCTTTAAAAATGTATTCTACGAGTTGATAGTACTAATCTGTTTTATATAATTAGTAGGTAGTATAAAAATGACTAAAATTGTTGAAAATATAGTGGACCCAGAACTTACAACCTCATTATTTTCTCGATAGTTTCTTGCCTGATTTTGCTGAAATGTTCCTACTTGAAGTTAAAAACGCGTTTGTGTTTATATCTTTTTCATCACTCTCGCTCGTAAAAAGGACTTTATTACATCAGTTTTAGCTCATAATCCGAGCTATTAAGCACGTGTGCTGTTACTTTACCATTATCGCACTAGTAACTAAACTAGACTTTTTTTAAAATAAATCAACAAGAGTTTTTTTTTACTTTTCTTAAATTCTTGATTTAAAGTATCATAACTACGTAATAACAGTTAATAAACATTATTTTTTTTATCAAAATATTGACAATTAATTAGGTATGATAATTTAAACAAAGTATTCGCTTTATTATTTTGCCTAGGAAAATTTTTATAGGTGAAAAAGCAGCAAAATGCGCATACATTTTCAGAAAAATGTATTGACTAATGCAAGTCTGTGTTTTTTCCCCTCGCATGTGTGATGAAAAACGTCACATGAAACGCGTGTGCGTTAATAATTTTATTACACTGTTGGCTCCATTAGTGGGCTCGCATACGGCTCGCGCTATAATACCTCCTCGAGTGAATGACAAATACAAGAAACTAACGGAACGAGCTTTATTTTATCTACGCGTACGAAATCGTGAGCAACAGCTAGTAGTTAATTTAGAAAAAAAATCCTCTATAGCTGGACTAAAGGGGTCTTAGATTGGATATTGAAAAACCTTTTGTAGCTGAAATACATGTATAGTGCTTAGATTTTAGCAAACACCAAAAAAATAATCAAAATAAACCGAGATTCAAAAAATATCAATAAATCAAATGCTTTGAAGGCAGTTATCGCTCAGATTAACACATCCTTAATCTAACACACGAAACTCAAATGTTGGTTTTATAGATGAAACATAAATTCGAGCGAAGCTTGTAGTTGGGAGTTTCCAAGCAAAGAGGTTAACATTGAATGAAAACTCAGAATAAGCACTGTAAGAAGAGTTAATTTGAAAATTGAACTAGCTACCAAGAAAAAAATACGAGCACGTGCTCCACGAGCTGCACGAAATTTAAAATAAAAGACTGTACCTTACTAGTACCTTTTTATTAGTTATGAGAGAGTATAATATTAGACAGAATTTTTAGTAGAGAATTCGCCTCTAGGATAAAGCAGTGTTTTTGTCTTGGGCGGCTTGAACCCCTCGCTGCCCTCAGGACTCATCTTCCCTTGCTGCATTCGGGAGTTAACTCTAGATTCCCTCGTTACGCTCAGGATACAATAAGCCGCCCGCGACGTAAGGCACTGCTTTGTGCCCTCGGTACATAATCTACTATTGTTACTCTTTATTCACAAAAAGGTGAATTTAGAAGCAAGACCTGTTTGCTTTTCTCCAATCAAGTCTCCTATCGATTGTTTGTCGCAACCAAATCTATTGTGTCTTGATATTTCCTTCAATTTTACGAAGAAGAAGCTAATGTTATAATACGCCAATAACTTTTGTCTTTCTGTTCTTGTTCTGCTTCTTCTTCGACGATGAGATTCGGCAATGAAGACTGATATTGTTGTTCCTAAAAACAATATTAAATGATAATTAATTTGCAATCATACCAAGTCCGAACGCTATCATCAATATCAATAATTTATTTATGTACATTGTGTACACAAAAAAATAAAAAAAGATTACCAGTTTATTCGAAGGTGAAAAAGTCCCTGTTCCTCGGATGCTCTGATACCCTTCGGCTGATTTTGAACTAGGCATCTGTAGATAAAAATATAGGATAAGTTTTTAGTATTTTTATTAACTGAAACGGAAGTTCTTCACTCGCGCTTCGCGCTCGCTGTGTGAATGGTTGTACTGGCGTCACGCATGCCCATAGCAGTTCAGCGCCACTCTGATTACAAGTAGTGGCTCTATGAGCAACGTCTCACAAATTACATATATCCGCTATTTTAAATAAAACCTAAATTTACAAAATTTCACAAATATCGGTTGAGAAATGCGATCTGTAGAGGAAAACAATCGGACATCCGTGCAATCAGACGCTGGACGCCGGACATACGACAACTTCAGCAATAGCATTTTCATTTGGCATAGCTCTGACTATGCACTATGCTTGTCACCCTAATAATATAAGATGTTAAATGTCTTTTAACTCACCTTAGTTCAGTACTCGCATTTGTTGTTGGCTGAACGCTTGTGTTTAAAATTTGATAATTTCGTTGATCTCTGTTTCTGAAAAAATGAAATAGAGCAATTTAAAGATATTAATTACACAATATTCATATTACTCAAAGCGTCTCGTTTGTATCTTTCCATGATACCATAAAATATAAAACAATTACCAATCTATAATCCCAGTTTAAAATATATTATTATTCTAGTCTTCATGCAATAGACTAAATTAAAATAACTATTAAGACTAGATGCAGGTTGGTATCAGTTACCAAAGAAATCGTTGTATATAATAAATATAAATAAATAACAATACATACGATAGTGACTCTGTGAGCTGGTGATCTCGTCAAAAAGGTTTTTTGGAAATTTTCCAATTATGCGGAGATATATCTTTTTTTAAATCACATCTCTGCCATTTTGAAAAATTTCCAATAACCGCCTAGACAAGAAAATTCTTTTTAAATATCGGACTTACTCACAAAGTTTCAAGAGAATAGGTTAAGGATAAACGATTCCCATACAAACGTATTTTACCATTCATGAGCGAAGAGAGTTTTATTTGACTTTGTAATGACTTAAGTTGGCTTGGGTCTGGGTCTTTATTTGCGGTACATTATATATCGTTGAAAAAAACAACATATTAGTAGCAAAAATTACATTGTAATTTTAGTTAATTTTTGTCAATGTGCGCGTGAACACAGATAGTGTCGTACGCTTACATTTAGTTATGTTGGTAGCGGCACAGAATACGTAATAGTAATTTTAACGGCGACAACGCGCGACGTTGCCAGCTTGTGGCATACGCAGGTCAAGCGCTGTTGCCGCTCTTCTCTCTGTTATCATTTCGCTCGCATCGTTCAGGTCAAAAATCAAATATTGAAGAATTAGACAAACGTATTGCCAGTATTTGAACGAAGGTAACTAAGAGTGAAAATAAATTAAAAACAGTAGATAATTATAATCCCATCATGTAAATATTATGAAAATATAGCTCCAAATATACATGTAGTCACTATTTTCTAAATATAATCGTTTTAACTAAATCAAAAATGTTCGTTGGTAAGCGCATCATATGGGAACGGCTGTACCGATTTGGATTTTTGGTAATGCTAGGTTTTATGAATAAAAGATTGGAAAAATTGCCCAGAAAAATCGGAATGTAAAGTGACTTGCTAGTACATAATAAATACGTGAGAAGAGTGTGGAAGTATTTCCATGAAAGTTTTGCTTATTAAAATAAACCTTAATCAATTACAAAAAAATACATAATTATACATTTACTCATATAGCTTTACATAATTATATATGTATAATTATGAGTAAATGAGTAGTAGGAGAAGGAAATATTATTTGAAAGTACGATAATTTTCATGGAAAACATAATTTCAACTCTTGGAGTTGGTAACACTGATTGCAATTTCTTTGCTTGCGCGCGCCGGCCGCAAATCTCAATTTACCCACATTGACATTTCAGTTGGCGGCATTGACATTCCATTCGGTCGATGATTTTTCTCGACGTCTTGTGGTTTTCTTGTTTATAACAAAGAGTGTCTTTCTTAGTTTCTATTATACGGTGTTCATTTATAAGGCATTTATCCAAAATAAACCATGGAACCACGTACTTCTCAAAAAGATTATAGAAACCACCACTACTCTGGTCCCAAGAAAAATCTGAAACGAGTTCGTGTAAAAATCTGAAAAAAGACGATTCCAGTGTTGCTTTAAATTCTGCGTGAGTAAAACTTCAACCTATAAATATAAATGTTGAAATAATTTCTATAGGTCTTGATCACATTAATTTTGGGTTCACATCTGTTCAGTATTTTCAAAGTCCCTTTGAAAAAACCCAGATGTGCAAGACCCAGGGTTGGTACTGAACTTGTTTTGTCCTTCCAGCTTGGAAAACAAGCATTCACCCAACTATCATATCACTTTCTGATATAGCTAAAACGTGTATTGTCTATAAATTTACACCTATATTTTCTTCAGACCCTGTGAAAACATACAGTGAAAACAAAAAGAAGAATCACATAGAAGCCAATTATACACAATATGAGCCGGAAAAGTCTAAGGCAAAGCCCACAACATCAGAACCTCTGGAACATAAATTGGCCACTAATCAATCCTACTGTCAACAATCATGAGTCAGAAATGTTATTTTGTGGGCTTTATTTCTCCAACTCAGGACATCACCGTATTTGAAATAGAGCGCGACGAAGTTTTCATATCCAATATGCTACCGAAGCTGGTGAAATGTGCATTGTGATGTGCAAATGGCAGCGTTCGCAGCTAGAAAGTAAAAAAAATCTTCGATCAGTTCAAATCTTTTTAGGGTCAAATACAAAAATCTTCTACAACAACGATCCAAAAAAATGTTTGAAGCAACCTTTAAATAAAGCAACATATACACCCCATCTATCCAACCATTCAACAAACACCCCCTTGCCTCATCCAAACCCATCACACCCTCCATTATACAAACATGCACGCTATTACCCACACTCCACACTCACTTTCACTCCCTCACACACACACACATACACACACACACACACACACACACACATGCACACACTCACCCCCACATTTACTTTCACAATAAGTCTGATGATGAAGTCTTTTTTCTTTTTCTTTTCTTTATTTTTTGTATCGATTGCTCCATACCACTTCAGTGTAATTTAATTTATGGTGCCGCTTATTACTAATTTTTCCGCTCAACCAACACCTCGAGCAATGGAGTAAGCTGAAAACCAGCTCTGTGCAAACAAGTGCAAACTTGTTTGCACAGTACAACGCTGAGCTTACTCCTATTGCCAAACACTTCTATCTGTCTAAACTTATATAGTCTGTAATAGTATAAAGTGTATAATTGAATTATGTTGTGTTTGTCAATAAACTATTTTTATTCTTTATTCTTTATTCGAATTAGTTGGCTGAATTTCATCCAGATCCGTTCAGCCTTACTAGCGTGATTGAGTAACAAACATCCGTCTATCTATCCAAACGTAATCAATCCTAATAATTAAATCAACTTCAGCAGTTATTGATTGTTTTTTATTTTTACCTGAAATAAGGACATACGAACACATTTCCACTTTTCAGTCATAATATGCCCTCCGGCCACTTAGATCCACCGCCAGGTTCCACCGGTGTATATAAAGGGCAGGGCATAATTCGAATCATGAAAACATTTGGGAATATAATCGATCAGACCGTTCTCAAATGATGCGCTCACTAATGAATAGCATTTGATTTTTACTTACGAACAAAAAACAAATGCAAAAAGAAACATAATTAGCAAGAATCGAACAAGGTTACGTTAAATACCTAGTCCCGGAACTTCTAGCCACTGGGCCAAGTTGTAAGATATCAGATACGTCGAAATTATCCCATAGTTGCAACCACGTTCGAATTCAACCAAAGCCTTGTTTGTATGCGTGAGTAGTCTACCGCGCCGCCCGCGATATTGCCTAGCACATATGCAAGTACTTTACAACTAAAATACACCTGAGATAAACCTAAGAAAATAGCAAATAATTCATTATTAGCGGTAAATATATTATCATGAAATAAAATGCGCATTTTCATTTATAAAAAAATAAAATACGTCAAATTACATAATCAACGCCATCTATTGGCGCAGGTGTTCCTAGCTAACCGCATCGTTTCGCCTTAAGATATGCGACCTGTAGATTAAAACAGGTCTGGACAGAGATCCGGACAGAAATCCAGACGGAATTCGGACATACGAAAGCATTTTCGTCGAATCTGAAGCATAAACGCTTCGCTCGCTAACGATCTCTCGCTCGGTTATTGTTGTAAGAAAATGTAATAACTTTTCTATCGAATTCAATGGCCATGACTCGGAACACTACTTTCTGAATGCAAATGCTTGACTTTTTGTATTAAATACTATTTTTTACTAAAAAATACTTTATTTTGATCAAAGTGACTGATCAGAGTGTTAGTAAGCATATTCTTTCAAATAAAAAATAAATGAGTAAATAACGAAGTTATGCTGCAACAAACATTTAGTAAAATTTATACAATGTAATTGAGTGCGTCCTAATTTTTGAAGTCGGGTAACAAACCAGGATAAGTTAGAAAAATATGCTCAATACACTGCTAAAAATAATAATGTATTGCGGACCGTGGTTGGTCAGCTATAACATAAAAATGTGATTGTTTCTAGTTTAGGTAGGTTAGTTTAGGAAATGTGCTATACCAAAAACAAAAATTAGTATTAGTCATTTACACCGTTCGCACGCAACGACCGCTTTCCGATATTGACATCGTAAGTACACATAATAATTATCATTATTTTATTTTTACCCGATTGCTCAAGAAGGATTATTTATTATTATTAACTATAGAATACTCCCCATTTCTTTGTTATTAACTAGGTGTTGGGGCATCAGCAAGTATGCCACAGCTTCAATTTGAAATGGCTTAGGTATATTGATCTTAGTATAATTTTTGTGAATAATTGAATCAAATGAAATCACGAGAAAAAAAACAGCTGTTTCATACAAAAAGCTCATCGATCGTCGACAAAATGTAAGCAGATGCTTTTTTCCCCGATTTAATTTACAAATAAAAAAGTTTAAAAAGTAATCGTTGTTTATAATGAAGAGTACAATGACCCCCGTTTGGCTTAGTACACCCTATACCGATAACCCTGTGCAAAATACAAATATGACACATATAGGTACATTTGTACATAACAAGAAAAAAAGCACAGTTCTGACAAGTCTTGCACTTGGATAATTATCATGAGCAACATGTACAATGGGGCCCGTGCCGTGGCGTGATGATTGTAGTACAGCACGACGCTGCGCGACCGCGGCTCGTATCACAGCAAAATAAGGTTCATGGTCGCACAGCGTCGGCGGCTAAATCCAACAATCATCGCATTAAGGTGTAATGGACGGTGAAGCCCTGAGAGTTAACATAGGTCGGAGGACACGTCTGTAGTTTTCTATTAAGTATTTTTATCAGGAAAACAAACGTCAGACCGAATCATATGCCACTAAAAACTCAGACACTAGGGTTAGTCACTTCAGTCTACACAATAAGAACAAACGGGTAAAAATATTTATGTGGTAATTAAATATTAATAGGTAGGTAGGTACTTACCACTTAGCTACCTAGTTGGAGTCCAATTTTTTTGTTACGCCTAGCTGCCTTGGTGACATCTCCCATTTTCATCGGATCAACCTTCTGTACCCTCTACTCACAACGCGATCAATTATTGTCCAAATATTTTCACTAGTAGTAAAGTCACTAAAAACTTATCAAATGTCTTGAAAAACTACTTTTTTTGATTGTCTCTGGATAATTAAGCACTGTTTAATTGATGATTTACGTACAAATAGAAAAAAAATGCGAAAATATTTTTCGGCAAGGCGAGTACGTCCCTCCTTCGTGAGGCGCTAGCGCCGACTGGCCCGTCCCCCGCAAAGGAGCTCGCGGGTGTCAGTGGTCACGTGATCTGACGAAATACTTCAAAATAACACAAAATATTACTAAACTAACTCAATTTTAGCTCTAAAAATATGGTAAAAGGACGATCAATCATATTTTTAATTTCCTATCCGAAGGTGTAAAAATATATAGTAACGTAATCTCCGTAAGCACGGTATTGCACGCCATGAGAACGAAAACAACGTTCATTTAATATTTTTTTACTCGCAATCTAGTAAGTAATATAATATTTTAATCAGACTAATTAATAGGTAACAGAATGATCTTATTGGTGATATTTTTTTCATATCGGTAGGGTCCGTAGATTCTTCACAATTACGAGTTGAATAGACGTGTTTGGCGAATATTCAAGGCTTAAGTCACAATCCTGAATGGCTAGATTGTATTGCAAATCTATCGATCATGTTGATAAATAAATCCTTAGATAGATCATTTGTTTTCATTAACTTCAGTTCAAATGTCGAGAGAAGATATTAGTTAATCGTTTAAAATCAGTCGCTTTAGCGGGATTACTAACTGTAGTAACTATTAATTTTGTTGTCTCTTTATATCTGACTAAATTTGTTATTTCTGCGTTTTGCAGTGGGTGGATTCCAGCTAAGCTATGTTATCAAACCACAAGGTTATCAGACTGGGCCGGACGTACTCTATAAGTACGAAATTAACGATAAAAAACAAAGTTTACTGTACATATATGTTTGCTCATTGTTAAAAGTATGCGGATTCAGTCGTGCGTGGGAAGTGAAATGATTATTTTATATTTACCTACTGACTAATAAACGAACGTTTCATATCTCTGTATTAAAGATTTTGTGAAATATTGTTCGAGTACTAGCTGCGCCCCGCGGTTTCACCCGTGGTTAAAAAGTATCCTATGTGCTATTCTAGACTATTATCTATCTCTGTGCCAAATTTCCTCCAGATCTGTTCAGCCGTTCTGGCGTGAAAGAGTAACATCCATCCATCCGTCTATTCATCCATTCTTACAAACTTTCGCGTTTATAATATTAAGTAGGATGTTTCATATCTCTCTATTTAAGAAGAAAATTATCGGCAAAAGCTTTTCACAGTTAAACTTAACATTTTCGTAAAACGATTACTTAGTCGATTTACAGAAATCAACAGCTTTTACTTTGACGGTCAAATTATACAAGTTATCAAAACTTAAATCCTTTTAAAGCAATTGCAATGTTATAGGAGATAAATAATAATAATAATTTAAACTATTAATTTCGTTTAATAAATTAAACTTAGTATAATTTATGATTTATGAAACGGGAATTACTCGCATCGTGCTATGCGAGACGCAACTGCGCGCACTCGCCTTGATGAAGATCGCCGAATGCGGTTGAAACTATTGTCGGAATAATCGACTAAATCGTACGTGAGTAATTCCCGTTTTATAAATCATAAATTATACTAAGTAAGTAGCTATCTGTGATTAAATCTTGAAAAAATAATTGCGCGAAAAAGAAAATGCGTTTATTACCCCCTAACTCATTCTCTTTAGTCTTTCGCTGTTACAGCTGTATTTTTAACCTGTTTCGTTTTGGTATTCATGCCGAAATCTTTTATTCATTGCGCGGGGTTGCCATTCGTTATCGTTATCAAGCGCCCGTATTCAGTGTCGTGTGCCTTTTCGAAGGTTGCGGTAACCGTCATAACGTGGTTAAATTTGTTGCAGTTATATGTGTTCTCGAATTTATTATTTACTAGCTTTTTAATTTTTTATTATTTACTATTTGTTACCCGCTACTTCGTTTGCGTTTATTCTGAAAATAGTAGCCAAAAACCTTCCTCGTGATAACTACGAGTAATTATCAAATTTCTTGAAAGTAACAAAAAAAATTCGAAAACAGAAAATTTCTCGTAACTACTTCGAATTTCTTGAATATACGTTCAGCCGTTTAGCCGTACCTATAAAATCTGACAGAGTTTTCTTTTCGATTTTATAATAAACTAGCTGCGCCAGGCGGTTTCACCCGCGGTTAAAAAGTAATTTAAGTAAGTTAATCTATCTCTGTGCCAAATTTCAACCAGATCTGTTCAGCCGTTCTGGCGTGAAAGAGTAACAAACATCCATCCATCCATCCATCCATACATACGAACTTTCACGTTTATAATGTTAGTATGATAGGATATACTTAGGTACGTCTTAATTTTTATTGGTCGCGAATGTCAGTATTGTGCGGAGGAGCTCGAGAAGTATTTATGGATGGTTACGTGAAAAAGGAGATGAATGAGATGGAAGATACTGAGATAGAGAGTGATAGAGATAGATGGAGAAAGCGTACAATGCGTACATGCTGGCCGACCACACTAATGGGATAAGGGTAGGATTTTTTCGTAGCGGACCGGTCATTTTCCTCTTACATTTGTGGAGACGCAGCCTTATGAGCGACTGTCATTCATTACACATTATTAACTTCATCTTTCTCATCTCAAATCACATACTCGTAAGATACACGTACCTAGCTTAAACTGTATGACAATGTAAGTACGGTACTGCAAGTAACTAAAGTTAATGTAAGATGTTTTTTTTTTTATGACATAATTGTCATCAGGATAACTTCCAAAAGTCTAAACATATTTAGCCAGCTTGGAATCTCAAACCTGTTTAGCTGAATGTAATTTTTCTCATGTTCGTGACACTTCTCGTCATCGTTATTTGAACTCCACACTCCAGAGGTAGACTTATGCGTTTCCGCCTTACTCAAGCAATGCATAACTTAACGAACGTTTTTGAGTCAGAGAGTTTTTGTTGTTTTTTGTAATGGTTTAAATAAAAGTAAATAACTCAGTGTTCTTGAATGACATTTACTTCCATATTTACGTTAGACGAAAATCAAAACCAAAAAATAATGTTAGTTTATCTCTTTGCGTACATGTTTGCAAACAAGTCAGGTGCAAAGCAAAGCAAACGTGTACATTGATAACATTTATTGAGAATGTACGAGCGACGCTCGACACGGCACAAATTCCTATAATCTGATTACGTAAGCCGCAGTGTAGGCTTCCCTTTACCTTAGCCACACCTTCAGTACTTACATTGTCAAACAGCTTAAGTTAGGTACATGTATCTTATTTGATGTGAGATGAGAATACTTTTGTACTTTCTATACAGGGTTTTCAGGAAAGGTAAAAAAAGGAAAGCTGAAACCAACTGTGCCAGCTGAGCCAACCCTGAAACCGAGAAAAAACCAGCTACTTACTTATCACATACATTACTCGTACGTCTATTCCAAAAAAAAATTGTCGAAAATCAACGAATTTTTTGCATGCAACAGCTGTTTTTTTTTTTTGTCGCCGGTTAAACCTTTCCTGATAACCCTGTATAAATCTAAATTCTGAAAGCATCAGAATGTCTTGGTTGTCAACTCTGCCGGTAGATATAGTAGTCATTGTTTTTGCTTGTATTTTGACCTTATTATTTCAAAGCAAGCAATGGCGGCCTAGTTGGAAGAAGGCCCGCCTCTCAAGCCAGAGGGAGCGGGTTCGAACCCAGCCGACGGCACGCACCAATTGTTATTTTTGTGAACATATGTGCGTATTGTACGTCATTTGCTACATGACTGGAGCCCGGTGTATGGCGACAGGCTCGCCCCCTATCACATTTGGGACTAAAAATCGTCCGGCGATGTGTGGGTGTTGTATTACACCTCTGCCAGCCCCTTCGGGGAAAAGGCGTGACGATATGTTATTTCCAAAGTCGTAGCTCTAATTCAATCATCGCTATCGTATTAATTCGTAAACTAATTATGCTCTTTTCACTGCTCGCGATTAAAAAAATATGTGAAATAGATAGACCATTCGCGATATGGACCAATCGCTATTTTAACTGATCGCGATTTTTATGGGTTTTCACTCACTTGACTGATTGTTAATTTGACCATACGTGACTAAAGGACATTGAATTATTTTACCATAAGTATTTCCGTAGATCCGTAGCAATCATCTTACAATTTCGGCTTGTACGATTTGCTTCCGTCACTTTCGAAAAAGACTCAAGTGTATCCTCAGCTGTTTGCTCGTAAGCGAAACCGCTAATTACAGAAAACTGCATATAAAAATATTATCAAAACAGGCAACAGGCTAAATTATTTTATCTTGTTGTTACAAGTAAAATTACGGTTTATATATTTTTTTTCATACTGCAGGAACTGCAATTAGTTACGGTGTCGTAAACTTTTACAAAGCATCACAGATGTATCTGTGATGCTTTCACTGCTTTATGTTACGCAAACAAACTGTTAAATCTTATTGAATTTCATATCAAGTACGTTACATCCTTCTAAATATCGTCCGGCGAAGTGTGGGTGTTGTATTAAACCTCTGCCAGCCCTTTGAGGGAAAGGCGTGACGATATGTTAAATGTTGCGTTACATCCTCGAATTTGACAAGCTAACCTTGAGTTAACATCAAATTAGAGTCACAGTTATAACATTTTAACTTTGACTCACTTAACTATACGTTTAAGAATTTAACTCTATATCTTCTGCACCTAAGCCTAGTATACCTAAAGCCCTGTAAGGTTTGGAACATTTTAGTGCAACTTCAACTAGACTGCTGACTAACATTCTATAAACTCGCTTTACGAACAACTTGTCCCATTCAGGAATTCGAAAGACTCGAGTGGGTGAACCTACCAACGCAGTTGACTGGTGATTTCTGTCTGAGACTGGATAATTGGTGATACAATCTCTTAAAACACAATTTCGAAAATTTTCGGAACGATTATCGTGGTCATTATCTTATCACTCATTTCTAGAGTTTCAAGCTTTCTCTCTGGCTGAATACGAGAAAAAAAGTGGCGACACATACATGTTTTAAGTACTTACTGAATAGTAAAAAGTACTTACTGAATAGTAAAAGCTTCCAACCATCCACTCGATGCTTCTAAAAATTACTTTCCAATATAAATTGGCTGTCGAGATCGTAACTGGCCAAGCATTTTCCTTCAAGAAATCCCTTGGAAACTCGACGTTGGCGCCGCGGAACGATTACATAAGTGGCTTCGTGAACGTTATCAGAGAGTGCACTAGCTGCCTACCGGAAGTTTATCTTCCGCCTTGCAACAACTCAACCCGTAAATCTTCAACAAACACGAAACAAAGACGGTGTAAAATGTTGGATTGAATAATTAGGTATCCCGTTTCTTAAGGTGGTTTCGTTAAGATTAATTACTAAGAAATTGGAATGTGAGTGATGAATAAAAATATGAATTTGTACCAAATTCATAGAAATTCCCCCTTACTAACTCTGTGACCTTTAGACCTCGTGGCCGACGTTTGTCTTACTCTGTAGGTTGCATTCTTCAACCGATTCCCGTTAAATCTTGGGAGCAGGTTCGATAACAGACTTATTACATTTTATATTTTTTTTTTATTATTAGTTTTTTTTTGTCAATACAGTTTTCAGAAATTATTCAAAATGGCGAAGATATGATTAAAAAGAAATCATTTCCGCCATTTTTTTTTTTTTTAATAATTATCGAACCTACTTACAAAATATCAAGATTAGTAGAGGAAGACAAAGATCCGGACGAGATCCGGAAAGAAATCGGACATACGAAAGCATTTTTGTCAAGGCATAGCAGCATAAACGCTTCGCTCGCTAGGTCGATAAACGTTGTATATGCTCGAAATAGTCACACAATGTTGTGTCTCTTTTTTTCTTTTAATTTTTTAACTCGATCGAAAAAGAACACTAAAAATAATTATTCCAAGGCTGTACACCGTTTATTGGTAAGGACGATCATGTCTTGAACTCGCTGAATTATCTGTAAAAATAATGTGCGTGATGGTTGCTCAGTTGTCACCTACGAGAGTAAAGTAAAGTAAAGTAAAGTAAAAATTTATTTAACATTGGACTAGTTTAAATCAGATTAACAAGAAAAAAAGACAAAAAGACGCTTAGATGTAGTATGCACCTGAGTATTTGTGTAGCGAGCCCCAAACTCGGCTGGGCCTGTCTCTTGGGGCCCAAATTCTAGTGTTACCAAAAAACATTTTGCTGCGCGCGCTTATTAGTTAGGTAAATATATTAAAACATTAAATACATACATTGGAACATATACTTTACATTGTTTCACGATAGAAAGTATGAACCTTGATAGCATTATTATACCTATCTTATTAGAGTATCTACTTATTTTGGTATCACAAAGTTATAATATTTTAGGTCAGTAGGTACTCAGTACGCGTCAAAGCCCGATGCCTATCACGCTTGGCACAAAAGGACGATAGGAAGCGCGAGAAGTGCCATTGTCACCGAAAATATCTCCGCTCTTGAAGTATAAGCCTGAGATTTCCAGTATCATAAATACACGCTTAAGAAGTTCTTATTGTTCAATTTTCTCTTTACGGCTTAAATGAAACGACGATATTAAAACCAGAATCTCTTTGTAACAAAGAGAAAAAGATACTCTTCCTAAACTTAAACGAACATAAACATTTTGAAAGATTTAATAAAACTAAATTAATTAACGCTCATTAATAATTTCTGTCATTAACTTTACTAAACAGTTTTGCTGCTTCGTTTGATCTTCATAATAATGACTTGACTAACTAATGTTCGTTGGTTTGACTTCATACACTTGTTGGATCAGTCATAGTTCAACATCGAACACCAATCACACGAAAGTTTGAAACAGCGCTTAATCCCAACTACCCCTGATTTACAGATCACTTTAGTAAAGGACTACAAAATACGTAGTGTCACCCTCCAATATTCTTTCCCCTGATCCCTATAAATCGTCTTCAGACAGCTCTATTGTCCAAGGGGCCGCAGACCAAAGCCATAAAAGACAGTTGTACGAAGAAAGTATGCTTATGTAGCGTAAACCATAACCGATCCGATGAATTGATGTGGGGTGTCTGTGGAGAAATATCATGCAGTTTGTTGTTTTAAAGGGTTTCTATATGGTGTGTAGTGATTGTGCCTTGCTTTGAAAAGTGCAGAATGTTATCTAAAACCCCGTCTTACACGAAATCACCAAAAACAAGTTTTTTTTTAACCTAGTTTGATATGGAGAATTGTGATGATCAGGTGCAAAAAAATACGGCTGGTAGAAGAAACAACTAACTGAAGTTTAACCGAAGAACAATTTCGAAAATCATACTCATATTGGAAAAAAAAATGCCAAATAGCATCTTTTTGAAAAAACTATCGGAACGTAGTTCTCTACATTTTCAGCGATTACACCAATTTTTTTTCGATTATTGAATAGCCAGATTAGTTCTCTAAAGTTAAACCGAGCAACTTATTCTTATTTGTGTTCTTATTGCGACTAATACCAATAAAAACGGCAAAAAAATGTATTTCGAGGCGCCGTAAAATGTATTTTACCATCAAAAATGAAATACGATTTTCAACTCTAAATGAAGCAGCTTAAGTAAACGTGTGTGTGGATCAAAAATCGTGCTACGACCGCGTCTTAACGGAAGGGATGGTGTATGGTTATCTCTAGAATCTAAGACACCTAACTAATACATTATAAAATTATTATTGAAATTGCCTATAAAATAAAATCCGAACGGAGTTGATCGGTAAACCGCAAAACGACTTTCTATATTCCAAGCTTAAACCGTACTATCTCTCCTGCACACTCTGTTACGCTCTGCCTACTAACGCCAGTCATTTCTTTTTCATGTTACCTGTCGCCTGGCTGAGGCGATATCTCCTTGCCTTCCTAAGCACTAGACAAGTATATCTCACCACGACAAGGATTAAACGTGGCCCATATCTTGGCTAGGCTTGACATTTCGGTCTTTTGTAAAAAGGGGTGTAATGGACAAATGTCTCGAGCTTTAGGACTATAAGTCTTAACATGTCTTTCCGGTGGGTACATAGTTCTTTTTCTGGACGTGATCATTTTATAAATAGTTTTTGCACATAAATAATCTACTATCCACAATTTCAGCCAGGATTTTGTTAGCTCTGTCAGTTACTAAAGGATTAAAAAGCTTAACCTTTATTATAGTATCTGGCTGGACAAAATCGATGGCTTCTTCAACTGTCCGATGTTCAAATAATCCCGTAATTATGAGATTTTCATTAAAATTAAATAATAACGGCATCGAGCCAACATTGCGGCTGGAGTTAAGTATCGGTTTCATTTAATATCGGATGTGGTTATCTTTGTGGCTTCACTCGGGGTAATCTCGGTGGCTATGACGTCATCATTTGTTATGACGACGGTTTGATAACGTCATAATGTTTGTCTTTTGGGAAAACACCCTTTTTTTGCGTTAAAGAAATGCATTTTATTCGTTGATCTAGCGATTTAAGTCTTTGCAGTTGAATTCTACAGCGGACTTGTCGTTATGACGTTATTAGTAAAAAGTATTTTTGAACACCCGTATGTATGTATAAATTTGCGGGGTGTAATTTCCATTTTTGCTGTGAGTCACCCCACGCACGACTGAGTTCCGAGTAACTGAGGTTTGTTACCCCTGTCAATTACAAGCCAAATTGAACTTAATAACATTACAAGTAGTATTATGTAATAACTACATCACGACCACTACAAGCTTGTTCCCTTTAAAGGAACAACATTCAACAAAGCTAATGCAAAAATAAACTTGTACTTACCATGATTAATTACTTGTTTGAGATTTACAAGTTGTTAATTAATTAAAAATTATATTGTGCAAATTCATTTAGATTTCGTTAGATTCTGGGAAAACGCCTCAAACGTTGATAAAGCTTACCGCATTATGGATAGAAGTACTTACCTATGTAATATTTGATGCTATACTCTAATCTAAGCCAGTAGTGCTTAATAAAATGATGACCTTTACGGCAACCGTTAATAGGGCTAATTTCGTAATAAAGGAAAACCCAAGGCCCGAAATAATTTCACTGTGGCCGTCATTAAATTTTGATGCGACTGACTAGGAAGGTCTAGAAAGGTGATATTAAAAACTAAATTTGATGTCGAAAAGTTCCAGAAAAACTACAACTTTCCAATCTTGTATCTCACAAAGTTACATTTCTCTAAGATTAGTGGCTCTTTTAAAAAGCCGTAATAAGAATTGTAAAGTTAAATGACGCGTGCTCTCCCAAAATACGGAACGCTTAAAAAACGACAGACCTAAAAAAGCAATTGACAAAAACCCGACATAAATTAGCTTTATTAGAGCACTGTTACTTCTCATTTTATCCGCTACTTCATTTATAGCTGTCCTTTCAGTTCAAACGGCTGTTTTATGTTATAACTTTATATATTTTCACACGCTATGAAACTGGTTACTGTATGACAATTCCGCAAACATATGGCTCTTCTACTGCTCAGCCTGGCTGTCGCCATTTTGTCTGTGACGGCATCCAAGCATACTTCAGCGATTTATAAGTTGCTTAGAGCACGAAATTCGAGAAGTTTCCAGTGTTAGCGCTTTAAACTTTACCGCTAGCAGCTAGAGGCTTGGCAATGTTATGTGTTCTCAGTTCTCATTTGATATTTTGAGTGTTCTCGGAAGCAAGTTTGAACATACCAGTCATAGGCCAAGTTATACTGTGGAGCTCACCACGTATACGATTAACGACTTTAACGAGCTCGGTATTATGAGATGACTCGCTGTTTTGTTTGATTGATCTAGTTAATTAATTAAATCATGATACTTACTCGTATAGCTTGAAAAAAATATATGCTTGAAGGCATTCCGAAATTATGTTGCTGAGATTATCTGGCTGGCTAAACATTTTCGGGTCTCCCCGTCGTCTACGCGTGAGTATGTAATGTCACCGATTTGCAATATTGCTCCAAAATAGAATGTATGTCGTAATGTGACTTGCTGTTATAAACATTATGCATTCAAAAGGTTATTGCTCTACATCTGTCTCTGCTAACTAATACAATAAAAAGAAAACCCCTCTTTTATGGATTTTGTTGTGTGGTGTGCTTTCATCAAAGTTTTTATTATTTCGCCAATAAAATGTGTGTGACAATGTTCTGCAGTATTTGCAGTATCTTTGCTCGAGTAGTGGAGTCCGTACTCAATCGATCTCAGTACAAGTCTGGCAAAGTTTCAAACCAAAAATTCGATTCATAATTTGCAAAGGGCGCGGCTTTGTTTCCCCGATGTCTGTTCCGGCTCGTGAATTATAAAAACAAAGCGCAACATCTGTCTGTGATTCCTTTGGTTTATTTCTGACTGTAGTACAATCCTATTTCAGATGTGGGTTAACTCACTTTCCAAACTGTTCGGACGTTCAGAATGTTTCGATTGTTTATTCAGTTACGGACGAAAGCGCCTTTTAATTGCATCTCGTTTGGTGATACTGCTACGGGAGAACAGTTCTACTGGACTTTTGCGCAATCGTTCAGGAAATGCCATCGTAATCTACCAAGAGCTTCGTAGATTTGTTTCTAGATTGGTTTTTGTTTTCAAGTTTGCTTTATTCAAAATTCTTTCGAATAGCTTTTGTGGTTGTGGTTGTATCTGGAGGCATGGCAAGTCGAGCTTGTGTTCATTTTTTAATTTACAAGTGTGTCGGTGATTAATATGAACGCGACAGTTTGCCATATTTCTACTTTTTCGGTTAAACAGATTTGTCTGTTAGTGAAAGCGTAGTTAATAAGGAACCTAACCTGGGTTAACTCCTTAGGCTACTTGTTATTACGGAAAATGCACAGTTTAATAACATACCGTCGCGTTTTTCCCCCAAAGGTCCACACCACCCACACTTCGCCGGACGATATTCAGTCCCAAATGTGACAGGGGGAGAGCCTGTCGCCATACACGAGGCTCCAGTTATGTAGCAGATGACATTAAATAACATAACATATCGTCACGCCTTGCCCCCGAGGGTGTTGGCAGAGGTGTAATACAGCACCCATACTTCGCCGGACGATATTCAGTCCCAAATGTGACATGGAGCGAGCCTGTCGCCATACATCGAGCTCTAGTCATGTATCAGATGACATACAATACGCACATAATATGTTCACACAATTAACAAATTGGTGCGTGCCTTCGGCTGGGTCCGAGCCCGCTCCCTCTGGCTTGAGAGTCGGGCCTTCTCCGACTGGGCTATCATCGCTATAGAATAGAATCATAAAGAATAGTGAATAAAATAGGTTCCTATAGAATAGTAAATAAAACTGTAAACTATTTCTCAGATATCTGATGATGAATAACTGGAGAAGAAATGAATTCTGCATTCATTTTCTCTCCAGTTATTCATATTGCTATTGCAAACGCTGAATAATCAACTTTGAGCGTTTTCAATAACTTCAGCATTTCGGCAGTTATGCCAAATATTGCGTTTACCTTTCGAGGCTTCTGCTTAAAGCTACGAGTATGTAACATTTTTATGTTTTCAATTATCCTTGTTCTACTATTTGGAAATTCAAATCTTTGCTTTGGATTATTTGTAGTTATGTTATCAGACTTAAGGCGAGGCTTTCCCAGAACTTTAGGTATTTTACTCTACCTCAGGCCGCACTTTTTGGGAGCGCGACGTATTCATTCACGCGACACTAAAGTTGTGTGCGATGCGCCGCGCGCACGTCTTTCACCCGTCAGTCACGTTATGGTATCGAGTACCTAAACACCCATTTTTAGGAAATCGATAAAATAATCCGTCCGTCATTGTACTCATCCATTTTATGAACATTTTTTATTTGATGCCAAACAAAAAAAATCTAAAAAATGCCGTTCAAGCCAATATAGGTACAACCAGTCTCATGTCCACGAGTTGTTGTATTTTTGATGTGTGAGCAGTCGTGGCATTAGTTTCATTTTACCGGTAGTGTCATATTTCCATTTTATCACACTTCACACTCATAAATACAAAAGATTGCGATTGTGTGTGGAAGTTAGGTACTTACTCGTATTTCACTTATTCACACCTAAACGGCTAGACGTATGAGGATCATATTTGGAACGGAGTTAGCTTATGCCCTGGATTGACACATAGGCTACTTGTTATCCTTATTAGGACAAATATTTATACAGGGTGTTGGAATGATTGTGTAACTACCGGTATTCATTAAATAATACAACATAGTAAATTTCATTATTTTTGGGTATATTGTATAACAATGGTAATAACAATTTTAATTACCTTACTTTACCATTAGGTGCGTACTAATAATATTGTATGGTTTGTTAAATGTTACAAAGTTAAAAAACTGCACGATTCAGATATAATTTTGAACAATAATTATGAAAGAATCGAGTAAACTTATACCGGATATATAGGTATACATACCCTGGGTACGAAGTGGCGGACATTCTGCTAGTACTAACAAAACATCCAATACAAAAATATACATTCACAATATTTACATTTATATATACAATTGAGTACGTAGTATTATTATTTGTTCTGTGATATAGTTGTAGAATCGATGGCAGCCTAGTTGGGAGTGGCAATTTTGCTCTGCTGGGTTCGAACCCAGCCGACGGCACGCACCAATTTGTTCATTGTGTGAACATATGTGCGTATTGTGTGTCATCTGCTACATAACTGGAGCCCGGTGTATGGCGACAGGCTCGCCCCCTGTCACATTTGGGACTGAATATCGTCCGGCGAAATGTGGGTGTTGTATTACACCTCTGCCAGCCCCCTCGGGGAAAAGCGTGACGATATGTATGCATGTCTAGCCATAAGTTCTGTTACAAATGAAAATGCATTTATTTTTTAATACAGTAATGTAATGTTAATAAAAGTTATATTTACATATGTATTGAAGTCTTAACAAAAATATAACTATTATTTTATTCAAAATTACCACATTTGGCCTTGATAGAGGCCTTTAGTCGGTCTGGCCAAGAATCTATGGATTTACGGACTGTTTCCATGGGAAATTTAGCCACTGCTTGCTTCAAAGATTTCTTAAGTGACTCTATGTCGGCGTGTCGTTTAGAGCAGGCCATGCCCTCTAAACCTGACCATAATTTGTAGTCCAGGGGGTTTTGATCTGGGCTAGAGGAGGGCCAGTCTTCAGCCCTTATAAAGTCCGGAACATTGGGTTCCAGCCAGGCTTGGGTAGTTCGCGCCTTGTGACCATGTGCAGAGTCTAGTTGGAAACTCCACGGTAGATTTTTAAAAAGTGTATTGCTAAGGGGTTGTACAACACCATATAAGACGGTCTCTTGATACACTTTGGCAGAAGTTTTAACCCCCTTTTCACAAAAACTAAGCTTTGTGACGCCGTGATAGGATACCCCCCACCAAACCATGACTGACGCAGGATGATAACCACGCTGAGTGAAACAGGGTCAATGTCATCCACGTGCCTAAAACAAAATAAAAATAAATATTTATAAGTATGATGTCCAAAAGTTCAAAATATAAAAATTCTAAAAAACCGACCAAGTTCGAGTCGGACTCGCGCACGGAAGCTGTCGTTCAAGCTTGTTGATATGTATGTACATAATTATATAACAACTACATTATAAATAAATGAGCTTTCAAATGACACCTCAAACAACTGATTTGATGAGATAGAACTCGAGATATAAGCAATAATCTACAACGGTCGGCGGCCATCTTTGTGACGTATATACATAGCTTCGCCTGTCCCCGCTATCGCTTCTTACAACCGGCAGTTTCGAATTTCAAAGGCAACGACGAACACATCCATACCAGTCGTAGGTTTATAAAAGCCGTACTTACAAGATTTACCGAAATGCTCGATTTTCGCTAATCGTTAAAAACGAATATACAACTTTACGAGTTTTCTTCAAAACAGCCAAAATCACGTTGCAGTACTAATCAGGCCTAGATGTGTTCAAATCATACGGCTATAACTCAAACGGTACCAAACACTCGTGTAGTACAGATTGTTCAGTCAAAAATGAAAGTATGAACGATGTCCCCTATCTCACCTAACACCCTATATAATTTACATACATACAGTCAAAACTTAGCGAAGATCCGCCACCTTGCATGTTACAAAAAGAAGGTAGGTACTTACGTTTCGTCAATTGCAATGTCATCAGAGTTTATTACATTCTCTTGAAGTACTCTTCTGCAAAAAAAAACGAAGATAAGTATTCATGTAGGTAAGTATAACTACGTAAATATCACTACTAGATATACCACTAGGCCGGGTATTTACTCGTTGTGCAGTTCAGATTGCTCAGTAAAAATGAAAGTATGAACGTCGTCCCGTATCTTACCTAACATCCTGTATAGGTAAAACTTAGCGAAGATCCGCCGCCCTGCATGTTACAAAAGGTAGGTAGGTACTTACGTTTCGTCAATTCCAATGTCATCGGAGTTTATTACATTTAGTTGTAGTACTCTTCTGAAAAAAAAAACAAAACTGTAAGATAGGTATTCGTGTTAGTAGGTATAACTATATAAATATAAATATCACTGGTATGCCACTAGGTCGGGTATTTACTCGTTGTGCAGTTCAGATTGCTCAGTAAAAATGAAAGTATGAACGTCGTCCCGTATCTCACCTAACATCCTACATACCTATATAGTCAAAACTTAGCGAAGATCCGCAGCCCTGCATGTTACAAAAGGTAGGTAGGTACTTACGTTTCGTCAATTCCAATGTCATCGGAGTTTATTAAATTTGGTTGTAGTACTCTTCTGAAAAAAAAAACAAAACTGTAAGATAGGTATTCGTGTAAGTAGGTATAACTATATAAATATAAATATCACTGGTATGCCACTAGGGCGGGTATTTACTCGTTGTGCAGTTTAGAATGCTCAGGAAAAATGAAAGTATGAACGTCGCTCCGTATCCGTATCTCACAAGTTGTCTGGGTGAAATAATAAATGGTGACCGACATAGTCAAAACTTCGCAGAACACCCGCCTCCCTGCGTGGTACAAAAGGTAGGTAGGTACTTACGTTTCGTCAATTCCAAAGTCCATTGGAGTTTGTTACGTAGTAGTCTTCTGCAAAAAAAAACTGTAACTGTAGGTAGGTATAACTACATAAATATCACTAGTAGGTATACCACAAGGCCGGGTATTTACATCGTGAATACACGTAACGAGACAAAAAAGTATCTATGATGATGAGTATGATATTTGAAAACACTAAAACGAATATAAGTAGGTACTAATAGATTTGTTGATACATCATCTGACTACAAAAAGCAATGCAAGAAATGTCGATTCTAGTAAATAAAAACAATGATTACCAATTTAATCTAGTAGAAGTTTATCTACTTACCGACGTTTGCTCCTTGACTCGTACGATTTTTTAAAAGCCAGACTTGAGCATTTTTTTCGTTTATTATGTTTGTTACCCATTATGGCAAAACTAAATGCTTGATTGGTGTTGGTGTGTGCGGCACTGCGGAGATCACAAAAATTTGGCACACGTCCGGCGTCGACGGGGTCTGCGGGCGGACTGGCGGTCACGCAAACGTGCCTTTTTACCATGAATTCGTGATAAAAAAATCATATAAAATTACCATGTTAACTTTTTAACATTTTTATTTATGATTCCATTTTTTTATTGCATTGTTATTCGTAAAAAAAATAAAAAAGCAATATGATTTGTAAAAATTAAGTCGCAAATCGTGTTTAAAATACCAAATAGAGGTGACTTTGGATTTTTTTTCTATCGAGTGAAGTTATTCATTACATGTATCAGATTTATGATTCCACTTAAAAACATGCTTAAGAATAACATATTTTTTTTTACACAGTAAAAACCATGGTTTATCTTAGAGGAAAGTTGATTCTTGCTAGACGTTTTCTGGCCAGGCTCGCCTTAACGTTCAACGTTATGTCTGATAACATAACGTAAACTCATTATGATTTAAAACACGGGAAATTACTCACGTACGATTCAGTCGATTATTCCGACTATAGTTTCAACCGCATTCGGCGGTCTTCATCAGGGCGAGTGCGCGCGCGCGGCTGCGTCTCGCGAAACTATAGTCGGAATAATCGACTGAATCGTACGTGAGTAATTTCCCGTGTTTTAAATCATAATGTGTGAAAACCACGTCAGTTTCCATAATATAACGTAAACTCCTTTCTGGAAGTGAAATGCTATTATACTCTTGACAATTTTTTGACAGTTAATTTTGATTACAGAATAAATCGTTCCGTACAAATTGTTGCCATACTCTAACAGGATCCTATTATGTTTACTTTCTTAACACATGTCATGTTTTAAATAAGGGGGTCTACCATGACATCTTATTGCCATGATAGTTACGTTTTATTTTCGACGCAGCGCGACCATGAACCTTATTGCACAGCGATACGATTCGTGGTCGCTCAGCTTCGACAAATTAACGTAACCCAGACCTGTATGACAACATAATTATTATCTCTATATATAAATTGAATCACTATTTCCCTTGGTCATCGCATCACGCGTGAACAGATTGAACATTTTCGCAATTTTTTTTGTTGTGTTTATTATTGCCAGAACAAGGATCTTAAGAAAGAAAAAATTAAGATATTTTCCCGAAAAAATTAACGGTCCCTTTGGGACGCGGGTGAAACCGCGGGGCACAGCTACTGAGCAATAGATATTTGAGTATACAATACAATACAATACATCTTTATTGCACACCAAAAATACAAAGTAAAACAAACATAAAGAAAATATTAAACAATAAAATATCATTCGGCAGTACAAGGGCGGCCTTATCGCCTAAAGCGATTTCTTCCAGGCAACCTTTGGATGGACAGGACAGAACGAAATATGACAAACGGTCGGTGGCATACATAAATACAATAGTAAACAAATAAAATATAGTAAAACATATCTACACATAAACCTTTTATGTATTATAATACATTTTATGTATTATATATTTTTATGTGAGTATTGATAGAAGATGGTTTTTCTTTGCAACGATTTATGTTCATCCACACATATTTTCATAATTTAGTTAAGAATAAGCTTTTTTGTAAGCAATATGTTTGATATTCAGTGAACACGTTACGTCTCCATTCAGCCAAGTTATCAAGGTTTGCGATTACAACGTCTCCAACTAACAAGATTGACGACGCGGTACCGTTAGAGAGCCGGCAGTCTACGGCGGTCACGGCCTCTGAATGTATATTTTTTCTTACTAACCTACTAAGGAATCGTGTTAGTGGACAGGTTCTAGACTATGAAAACGTACGACGACCGCATAGGCGATTATACTCTTACACTGAGAAAAAAATGATACGTATACGTAGCTCTCCGTAAGCCCATTACCACGTAGCTTGCAATTTTACACGTACTACGTGAACTGCATAGGTTATTTAGTTGTTGCATATTTACTAAAGAAGATACATACTGATGCGCAAGTAAGAGTCATACATCTCGAGAACGGTCACTCAGTGAAGCTCGTACAAGGATGCCGCATCATTCTTAATGGTGTTCCTACAGGAATTTACGTATCCGGCTTGATAACCTCGTACACAAGTACGCGGCTACATTTTAAACATAATAAGCGTTAATCGCTTATTATGTTTAAAATGTAAATTCACTATGTGCTTACAAGATAGCGTCTCCTGTTACTCATGACTGGACTATACATATTGGTCGGACGTAACTAGATAAAATAATCCGTAATAAATAACGTTTGGATTTTGCATAGAATACGCCTAGTTCATAATTATATAAAAGCGATGATAGCCTAGCCGGAGAAGGCCCGCCTCTCAAGCCAGAGGGAGCGGGTTCGGACCCAGCCAAAGGCACGCACCAATTTGTTCATTGTGTGAACATATGTGCGTACTATATGCGTATATGTCATCTGCTACACGACTGGAGCCCGGTGTATGGCGACAGGCTCGCCCCCAGTCACATTTGGGACTGAATATCGTCCGGCGAAGTGTGGGTGTTGTACACCTCTGCCAGCCTCCTCGAGAGAAAGGCGTGAAGATATGTCAAAATTATATACACCACAGACACAGACACACACACACACACACACATTTTAACACCTATATCATTATATTTTGTATGGGACAACATACTGTACGTAAGCTGCAACATTAGACGTATTTGGCGTACTGCCCTTGTGTGGGACTACTTATAGGGCGTAAACAGCTACACCGTAAGTACCCGGTGTATCGTTTTTGCATAAGATTACAAAATGTACGGACGCGGCCGCATTTATACATAACCACGATACTGTTCCTGTACTGCAATACATAGTACATAAGCGGCGACATTATAAGTATTCGGTACACTGCCCTTGTGTGGTAGGTATTACTTATTGTAAGTATGCGGTAGCACTCGTACATACCTACTACGCAGTCCCGATATTGTTAAAGTCGATGTTCGATTTACAATGGCGACGACACATTTAACATTAAAAAAAGTATTTTAGGGGATTCTAATGGGTTCTGGGTTCCATTAAAGAATTGATATTTTTGAGTCGTCGATGAAGCTGATGGCAACCAAATGTCTTGCTCTGGTCCACTCCATTGGATAGAATTTGGGTTTGTACCTACACAGCTATCATTACAATATTTTATCTTAAGTTTCAGTAAAGTATCTTTTCGAAAAAGTAACAGTTATTATTATAAGCATTGACAGTTTATAGGTTCCTTAAGATGATTTCAACCAGCTTGTAATGGCCATGGGGAATAAGAATTGTAAGACCTGCGGGAAATCTTTCATAACTCCTAAAAACTGCCTCAACAGAAACACTATATACCTACTCGTAATTATCGAACGTACTCCCACTATGTCAAGAGAATCGCTTAAAAAATGTGACCGGTACTGGAAGACAAAGATCCGGACAAAAATCGGACATACGAAAGCATTTCTGTCGAAGCTGAAGCAGAGACGCTTTGCTCGCTTACGCTCGCTCGGCACATTAACAAAAGAAATAGGTAGGTCATATGAAAATATTGTTAAGTACCTATGCCTCAACTTTTTCTGTTGGGATGGTTGTGTTTGTGGTGCTATAACAGTAGGTAGGTATATCTATGTCGGAGTCTAAATTTATATTTTTGTGTTCTCCCATCTACATCATTACAGACGATCTTCTGTCCGAAGCTTTGTCCTTGTGGCCTACACGAAACAAATGACATATTTATCTACCTATTTTTCTTTAGAAAGAAACATTGTAAGTGCTCTCACTACCTCTCAATTCAATATGCAAACTGACAATAGGTAGGTAGGTACCTATTCCAAGCAAAGCAATAAGTAAGTACTCGGTAAAACTCGGGTTCTCGGTAAAACTAAAATAGCCTCTGTTAATAATTGCAAATATTAGTTCATAATTATTATCAGATAAGAACATAAATCACAGATGCACCACAACCTCAGACGATTCCCTAATAGGTAAACAGTCCCGTGCCTCATTCCCGCGCTCCACCGCACGCTCTGCCGTGTAGGATTTTCGGAGCCCAAATTATACTCTGTTTGGTGTATTTATTTACACGTTAACGGGGACTTTCAATAAAATCTGCATACCTACTCTGATTGATAAATACTCAGCTCTAAGCATCTAAAAGTGCGGCAACCTCGCAACTCGTGGCCATGTCAGCAGAAACGGGACCTTTTTGCGTCGTGGTAGGTATTGATTTTGTTTGTGAGTTATCCTTGTTTGCGACTACGTACATAAATATGCGCTTGCATTTTGTACGTAGGAGGAGTAAGTCTTGTTTGGCGGGAGCCTGTTTTATCACGTTTGCGGTGTTGCCAATTTGGCTTTTTTTTGGCAGTTTTTGGCAATTTTTTAGATTATTTAGCTATCAGCTAGATATCTCAATGATTCTGAATGCATAAAATTTGTTTGCCATTACTGAAAAATAAAAAAATGAAGGGAAATTAAAAAAAATGGTGACACGGTAATGTATTGCACGACGTGAAATTCTCAAGCTCATCGTTGGGAGTCTAAGTTTGAACCCACGTCATACTGATCATAAACCAGCTGAACGCTTCATCCATTGAGATATCATCGCTGCGTGGGAAAATAATTAAAATAAATTTTATTGGCAAATGAACAAGGCGTGCAACGACAAAATCTTTTCAGAGGAAAAACACATTTTACGTACTTATTAGGTACTAGTAAGACAGCCGGTAGTAACATGGCCTATAAACGGTCTCAGTAGATTCTGAGATCTCGCTTTGCTTGGTCAATAATTCGTCTTTAGTCATGCAATAACATGAAAAAAAAATTGCGACATTAGCTAAATTTGCATATTTTTGGCGACTTCTTTTTGTCTGAGCGGCAAAACTGATCTGTTCCTTCACGACTCCAGTGTATGTGTGATCTAGCCCTTTTCAAGCGATACGAAATTTTACCTTATTCTTACAAATTTTTTTTTTACAAAATTTGAAAATAATAAATAAAACTAAGTTTCAAATAAACTATGTTTAACCCTATGATTTGTGATTATATTTTTAACCCTTTCTAGCACCCCTTTATATGGTAAAATTTGCTAAATCTATCTCTTTCTAGCTTGTCCGACTGCCTCTTTTCAAAAACCAAGGTGGCAACACTAGTCTTGTGTAGTGAACGAGTCGTGAACGGTCAAACAAATAACTACGAGTGAGAGTTTAGAGTGTTTTCCTGTGGTAAATTAATGACATGAAATGTTCAGATAATGTTGTGAGTGTTGTCAATTTGTGTCGGATTAAATTAATTTACGAATTAACTTTGAAACGAATTAGAAAAGCAGCTACCTACTCGTATCGTTCCTACATTGTGTCTTTACAACCTCATGTTTTAAAAAACTGCCAGACGCAGACGCAGACACGGACAGTATAGCAGCCAGCAGGAGTTTTAAAACGCGTGGGATGTGACGATCTTGTAACAGTATTTAAAGGTAAGTTTATTTATTAAATCAAGCGTGTACGTACCTACGTAAAAATCTTTGTAGTACTATGAAAACGACGTTAGTGTGCTATCTATGGTCACAGCCTACAGCCTAGCTAGCCTAGCTAACCTACCTATCACATATGTGTAGAATTGATAACCACTTTTTTAGAGTAGGTATATTTAATTGTCAGTTTTAGAATACAAAAAAGTACCACATACTTTACTGAACTTTGTAGTACAGTACCATATGAACTCGTAATATGTTATAGTGGTGTTTGATAAAGAGTGTAGCTTAAAAACATTAGTAGTGTACAATTTTACTGTGCACGTTACACACGGTTGACTAGTTTTATTATATTTCAGGCAAACTACGATGGTCTTCTGGAGAGCAATTTTACGTGAAAACTGACGAGGACACTAAAGCTACTGACGGAAGTGTTACAGAAGAAACTTAGTCGGCTAATAACCTAACAATCATATGGAAAAATCCGGGAAATCCGAGGAATTCTATCGCCTGGCTTCACACATCTGCTAGCTTCATGTAGCTTTTCCCACCTTGTAAGCAATGTCATATTTATGTTACTCAGGAATAGTGTAGCTTTGTATTGATGAAAGAATATTTTAAGTTTTGAATCGGACCAGTAGTTCTGGATATTAACCCACAACAATCAAAGTCAAAATCTTTACCTCTTTGTGATATGACTGAAGATGTATTTATTTGTTACTTCTTTTTAACCGACTTCCAAAAAGGCTGTATGATTTTGTGTGTATGTTACGTGATTACTCTGCCAATTATGAATCGATTTAAATGATTCTTTTTTTTGTAAATTATACTACAGAGGTGGCCCCATATATATTTTATCGGAATCGGGATGCGGTTTTTATAAAATCAACAAATATCTAAAAATTGTTTACAAAATGCTATTGGGATGACGGGAAGTCGGTTTTTTAATTTAAGATATTATAATTAATATAAAATGAACCACCATAACAGACCAACATGTTCTTTATTTACAGCTGTTGCAAGAGTTTCGTCGTATGCACCCGAGCAATGACTACAGCCTATTCTCGACTATAACCCTGAAAAAACAAGATGTCTTGACTACCAGAGATTCGCAGTCGCAGATGGTACGTTAATACATGATTTATAATTAAACATACGTACTGTAATTGGCAGTCAGACCAACTAAAGCTTTAATTATATTACTATTTAAAAATGTATAATGGTATAACTGACAGTAAAAAGTGATGATAGCCTAGTTGGAGAACGCTCGCCTCTCAATCCAGCGGGAGCGTATTCGACTTAATGTCATCTGCTATATAAATTGAGCCCGATGGATGTTACTGGCTTGTCCCTTGTCAAATTTGGAACTGAATATTGTCCAGCAAAGTGTAGATGTTGTAATACACCTCTGCGAGTCCCTTTGGGCAAAGGCGAGACGATAATATATAAATATTTAATTAGGTAATATTGATCGATTATGGAAGTACATGGGCTAAATTGATGTTATTCAAATTTTGCAGATTGATGCTGTTGCCATTTGTCATCAATATATCACCAGCACGCAAGCTCAAGGACCAGCCAGCTTGGAAACCCTCGAGAGCTGAGATCTGTGATGGCTTTCTATGAATAAATCCTTTAATAATATAATTTAATTTTTATTTCTATTATAGCCAGACATTTAGGCTTACGATATTGAGTGCTTAATAATTCCAGTTAGTGTGATGTTAATTGGTTTTGCTGTGTAAGAGTACTACTTGTTCGTATCTATCTGTTTATAAACGAGTTTATTTTAATGTTACAGACTAAATCACGATGCTATTTAAATGAAATCTTATTTTGTGTTTCAGATACTTATCATTATGTCACGGATACATGACAGCTTGGATCCTCACACGTTTGATACTAGTGTTTCGTACGTACACCTTGGTGTTTGAAACGTAACGTAATGCTTTATTACAGTTTGACACTCCATGCGAATATACTGGTTTCTCATACGCAACCAAATACCTAGGATTGCAACATTACAACTAGGCACGGCGCACGTATACCGTGTGTTCATGTTGATGACATATATATTCTGGGATATTATTGTACTCATCATTTACAACATTTACTATGGGGCCCACCCTGAAATCTCGAAAAAAATCTGCTGTTCCTTAGAAAAATTCATTGACTTTGGACAAAATGTATGAAACAGTTTTTTTTTTCTTTGGAATTTTAGGGTTGGTCCTTTAGTAAAACTTTTTCAAATGATAAGTACTATGATATCCTAGAATATGTCTGTCGTCTAGATGAACAACCGGTATATGTATGGCGTGCCAAGTTGTAATGTAGCAATCGTATTAGGTTGCGTAAGAGACACCAGTACATTCGTATGGAGTATCAAACTGTAATAAAGCAGTACCATTATGTTATGTATCAAACACCAAGGTGTACGTACGAAACACTAATATCAAACGCATGAAGTTCCAAGCTGTCATGTACCCGCGTCATTTCAATAAGTATCTGACATCAACCCGCATATACGAGACACCAGTAAAGTACGTAAGAGGTTCTTAGCTCTAATGTAACCGAGTATTTATGATAAGTATCAAACACCAATCCAAACGTACACGACACCAGTAGAATACTTATGTAGTTCCAAAATGTATAGTACCCGCGTCATTACGTTACGTATCAAACACCGATTCATACGTACAAGACGCCAGTATAATACGTATGTGGTTCCAAGCTCTGATGTAGCCGCTCCATTACGATAAATATCAAAAACAAGTTCATACGTACGAGGAACCATTATAACACCTATGCGGTTCCAAGCTCTAATGTAACCGCGTCATTACAATAAGTATGAAACATAATGCCGTGTGTATTAGACACCCGTATCATACGTATGCGGTTCCAAGCTGTATTGTACCCACATCGTTACAATAACTACCAAACATCAATCTATATGTACTAGACACCCGTATCATACGTATGCGGTTCCAAGCTGTAATGTACCCCCGTCAATACGATAAGTATGGAACATCAATCCATACGTACTAGACACCCGTATCATACGTATGCGGTTCCAAGCTGTAATGTACCCCCGTCAATACGATAAGTATGGAACATCAATCCATACGTATGCGGTTCCAAGCTGTAATGTACCCGCGTCAATACGATAAGTATGGAACACCAATTCGCATCATGACAGTTGTCATGAAGCGGGCTACGTAATGCTCGCTACGTACGCAACATGAAGGCGCTTACAAGCTTACGAGTGGTATGTTTTTGTCCAGACGTACGCAGCGCGTCTCATGATTTACGTAGCATTTTTTTCTCAGTGTACTCTAACAACTTTGAAGTACTACTTTTTACATGCATGAGCCTGTTATCCCATAAGAGATAGATTTATAAATAAAACTAAAAAAACTGGCCAAGTGCGGTTGGGCGAGTCGGACTTGCGCACGAAGGGTTCCGTACCATCCTAATCCTAACTAATATTATAAATGCGAAAGTGAGTTTGTTCGTTTGTTTGTTTGTTTGTAACGCTTTCACGTCTCAACTACTCAACCAATCTTCTTGAAATTTTGCACACATGTTGTCTGGGGTACAGAAAAGGGCATAGGGTACTTTTTATCCCAAAAAAATAAACGGTTCCTGTGGGACTGCGGGTGAAACCGCGGGGCGCAGCTAGTTATCTAAAAAACGGCAAAAAAATCACGTTTGTTGTATGGGAGCCCCCTTAAATATTTATTGTAATCTGTTTTTTAGTATTTGTTGTTATAGCGGCAACAGCATGCCGATGCATTGCAAAAATGCATTATATGTGAAAATTTCAACTCTCTAACTGTCACGGTTCATGAGATACAGCCTGGCGACAGACAGATAGACGGATTGACAGCGGAGTCTTTAATGGGGTCCCGTTTCACTCTTTGGGTACAGAACCCTAAAAAGGATTGTATATAGAGTAAGTTTTTACTTAATGTTTAGCTATTCTTTTGTCCTTAAAATGATAATTTTGTTGGAGATATCCAACGAAAAATCACGCTGATCCGTGCATACGAGTACGTTAGTCAAACATCTTATTAAACACTTCCTTATTTGAAATATTAGGATAGGTATTAATTTTGAAGTATACTTACTTCCTCTTTCTTCATAATTGTTTTAATTAGTAAAAGCAAATGAGTTATAAAATTATTTGCAGAATAAAAACTGAGGTAAGCGGAGCAATTAAGAAATTCCGTTTTCCTCTCAAAAATTGTTTGAAAGAAAAACAGATTTGGCACAGTTTCGGTCATTATAACTTGAACTAACTGGATGGTCGGAACTCTCGGAACATTTATCAGTTGCATCCGCCATTCGGGCGACGCAACGGTACTTTATTGTTTCTTGTTTTCTTTCTGTTACTATGAAAAATTTAATGAAAGCTCAATAAAATATTGGAAACAAGCTGCGCCCCGTGGTTTCACTCGCGGTTTAAAAGTATCCTATTTTCTATTCTAGACTATAATCTATCTCTGTGCAAAATTTCATCCCAATCTGTCCAGCCGTTCTGGCGTGAAAGAGTAACAAACATCCATCCATCCATCCATTCTTACAAGCTTTCGCGTTTATAATATTAGTAGGAAGTAGGATAGTTTGGAAAGATTTTATTTATTTTCGTTAAGATAATGAAAAGCGAAATCGTTCAAGATGCGTATGTTACGTTTAAGAATGCTGGTCTTTATTTCGACCAGAAATTGAGCATTGGCATCCAGCGAGGCAATGCTGCTAGAATTTTGACCACCCTTTCCTCTGCCAACGATCTTTTAGATTAGGTTTTTCATTGTCAAGGAATAAATTTAGTTTAAATTTATACCTTTAGTTTTAGGTAGTTTTAATTTTTTTTTTTAAGTTCCTATCCAAAAAATATGGAACTAAGGTATAGAGCGTACTTTAATGTTAAGTTAAAGCTGATAAATAACAAAACAATGTATTATCCAGCCAGAACTCAGTATGTGATTGGCGACTATCCAATAATATCCTAGCCTCAGGGGTGACTTCTTGCCCTGAAGAAAATCGATGGTTAATAGAGATAGGGGAAATTTACTCGGTTCCTGCAATTAGCTGTTAAATTGTTGTGTCAAACGAACGTAATACGAGTATGTATCACATACTAAATATAATTTTACATGTTCAATTAAATACTCTGTAACATTCTTGGTTTTCTAAAGCTTGGGAAACCATTTTCATAGCTCTTTTTTTAAACTAGAATACCCTATAATAGTTTCAAATACTAGGCTACTTACTAATACTAATAATTTCTACATTGTAAGTATCATACTTAGTACATATGTATATATTTTAAACCCTCATTGCATTAGTTAACTTCAATCTGAAGTTTGAAAAAACTTCCCGAGTTTTGAGCTACAAGTACAGCTCAATACTCTGCTCACATCGTACAAAAGTTTCAAAAAGAATCATACAGCAGGAAATTTATAAATCCGTCACCATTCGATTGGATAGACAGAGGAAATGGTGTAGAAATGGTTAACGCCCCAGGCGATGACCTGACGGAAATAGAAGGGTCACCCCATTCTATCGGCCAACATTGTGGCGCCGCCCTAAGATTAACTAATTATGGTTCAGTACTGGAACAGCACAGGAGTCATTCGTCACTAGTTCCATGTTGTTCCACTAGTCCACATTGCAAGTAGTTTCAGTAGTTAACAACATTAGCGGATCATGCATGACGCGTTGAAAAAAGTTATTCAATAGAATACTTCAGAGGCCCGCGCCGCTCTGAAATGTCCATACAAACGCGCTTCTCAAATTTCTTGACATCCATTTGTCAGATTTTGATGAAATTTAGCATGTACAATTAAATTTACAATATCTCCACCCCTATGTTCTTGGTTTTTTTTTTTTTTTACTTTCTCAAGCTAAAATAGAGCTATGAAAAATATCCGCATTTGTAAGGGGTCACTTTTGACTGATTTATTCAATAGATAGACAAAGCAATTCAAAAATCCCTTTACATAGGGAGGTTGTCTATATCATTAGCTTTTAAATGAATCCATAATAATAAGGGACATTCTTAGTTATTTAAGAATGATTAGAGAAGTGCAAAAGTCGTAAAAAAAACACTTTGTCACTCTGTAGGTAACTTTAAGGGCTCGTCAGTATCTTTACTTGCTCACTTCGCTCGTCATCTTCTTCTAGACGAAATGGCTATGGAAAACCTTACGCCAATGCGAAGTTAGTCTAAAGTGGTCGCCGGAAACTTAATATTCTATTTAAAAAAAAAACTAAAAACGCTTTGAAATAAAGTAAAGTAACTGAGGAGGTATAAGATATGTGAAATTTCTATGAAAGAGAATTGAAGATCACGCGTTCCTGTAACTTTATAGTCGGTTCTTCAGGTACAGAATTGTTAATTCAGTTACATATCAAGTATTCAACTCGCGCCCTTTTACGAAAGCGTAATCGAAGCACCTACCTAATATTTCATAAGAGTACCCGGATCGGATAAATGTTGGCCCAAAAGTTTGTTGATCTTGTTTTTGCTTCGAGTGCCATTAGCAGTTCTCTTTCGATGATTGATTGTATTACGTGATAGCTTGATGGGAACTGATATCAAGATAATCCAGAGCTTTATTGATTTTTGTATCTTGAAGAACTGTCCTGTCGATCTGGAACACAACGGTGACTTGGCCAACGTTTGTCAGACATGGTGTCAACTTCTATCACCTCTTTTTGCCATGGGTTTAATTCCCGGGCAGTCTGCAGATCATAAGCTAAGGCTTACAGATAGGCTATGTCAGAAAATGTACACAAAATTTTATGAGCAAGCAAACTTTATGAGCGTCGTACAAATTAAGTATCTACATTATTCAATGGTAATTTCGATCGTCACCGAAATCCTCAATTCAAAGCGTGTTTCCCCATACCCACTTACGAGTCGCCGTCTCGATACGCGTTCATTGTTTAAACATGACCTCTACCGTTACTGTGGCATTAGGATGTGCTGGTTCCGTTGCGACTATTATTTAATCAGTGCCAGAGCCCGAGAACGACCCAATTCAGGGCTCCGTGTTCAGACTGCCTGACATACCGCCGTTTCTACGTTTACCGCCCTGTGGCACGCCGTTAAGGCTTTAGGTATGCTGTTTATCGAACAAACACGTTGAAATGTACGTATGTACGCAAATCTATAGATTTTGCTTAGACTAGGACATTGCCATTGTTCAGAAGCGATTTGCTATAAACCGCCATGCAGATATTCTCAGCCCTCAAAAACTCAAGCCTATTTAACAAGGTTAACCTATTTAACAGGTTTTTTCGTAATTGTGAGATACCCAATTGTTCCCTATTTCTCTGGTATGTAATTTGTGTAAAAAAATACTGTGAAAATTGAGCTGTGTTAACTACCGCAGTGTCTTGGCTGTATTGATTGAAGCTATTTTTGGTTACAGCGGTGGTTGCGAAAGTGTCGTTTCTTCGATCAAACTCTTAAGTCTTGTTTCAGAAGCCATAGAGTTGGTTTAAATAAAGACATCGAGTTTATTTTAATCTGGCTTCTTGAGAACTTTTTACTTCCAACGGGAGTTGAAGTTTACCAACTTCGTTTGGAAATTTATTTTTACTTTGGTACATATGTGCAATATTATTTTATGGAAAGGCCGATATTAGCAGCTTTGATATGAACACTGTGTATAGCGAAGTTGAATTGACCTTTTGTTGCGATAAGCACGTCGTTTTACCCCGCACAGGCGAATATTTGCGAATATAAGATTCCCGGCAAACGAATTTCGCTCAAATGTGCCGGTTTAGGCACACTCGATTTTTTTCTTCGTAGCTCCAAAACTCGTAAAGGCATGGTTCGGCTAACACTAAAAAAATGACGTAATTAAAAAAAGACTAGAATGTTCGAAGCCATCTGGGCGGTTAGAAATTGTCTAAGAAGAAACCATAATAGTGTAGGTAATTAATATTTTTAAGTGTTTCCTCACTTGGTTAGTTTTGGAGGTCGGCGAGAGATGGCATAGGCTTCGTTGGTAAACCTAGGGGGATCTTAATCGTGAGTTTGATTAGCATAACGTTTTGCCATGATTAAAGATTAAAGATCTCAGACATATGAATTGAAGTTTCAGTTTCAAGTCAGTGACTGACCCAATCTCTAAATTGACGATAACCCAACATTCAAAAGAAACGCCAGTCCAATTGTTCCTTTCAAGGCTGTTGTGGAGAATAAATTATGCATTGTCAAACGTTTGTTCAAGGAAACTTTTATAATCCGTCGGGCTCCTTATTAATTCACTTTATTGTGTTAAGACACGAACTGTTTAAAGGGAGCACCACTTTTGACTGAATACATACTTTGGATCTGTGGAACTTTTCATTGACACCGCAGTCTTTCATTCAACTTTGCGTTTACATTTAATATTTATTGCCTTGATTGTTTTTCTTCATGTGTTCGGAGTTTATTTTCATTTAAAAGCTTTCCTTAAATTCTTCCATGGTCTCCATGGTCTAGAATCTAAGAATTTAAGGGGACTCTTGCTAGACTTTAAAATGTTCTGCCTTGGAAACGCAGTCTGGCGTGCCTTCCTTTAAGATTCTTAGAGTACTTAGCCATGAAATAGTAACCGTAATCGCAATTCCTAGACTAGATTTCGTAGTAAAGAGATTTCAAACTAGATTTAGTCCATTCAGTATGTAGGGCATCGATAGGCGGCTCTCAGTGTAGGTGCATGTAGTGGGATGCTGTACTAATGACGGGTTTCCTTGTTGCGTCGCCAGTAGTTATCTACTTGCCGAGTAGGGTGGTGAGGGGGGCCTGTTTGGCTGTTTAGTAGTTCCGCGAAAGCGTTTATAGTGTTGGATGTAACTAGAGCTGTGTAGGATTCAGATTGTAGGAAATGGTTGGCGTAGATTTTGTGTAAAAAATACCAGATAGTGCTATTGGAGAATTGAGAACGCTTAGACATCTAAGAGTATTTAACAACGAACTTAAGTCATCAGTCCAGGTTCTTCACATGTGTCTTAAATGTGTCTTCTTTCACTATAATATTGGCAGGAATTACGGCGATAACCTGGACAAGTTGAAGATACAGTTAAGGAATTTTGAAAATATTCTTTGCCAGTAAATTGTTTTCAGTCGTATAATAGAGTTACTACGCTACCAATCGCTGCTATAACTACCTATCCCACATGATTCTAGAATTAATGAGTGACCTGCGTTAATGTTCATGTGAATTTATCCACTTGCTACAATTTAGCCTAAGGTCAAAACCAGCGTTTCTCCTAACTCCATATGTCCAATTACATATAGCCTGTTCAGATTCCTGGCGGACGATATCCGATAACCGTCAGGTCGAGCTGATTGATGATGGCTCGTCGATTTCAAAACGATTGCTTTAAAGCACTTGGATTAGCGATGCGATAAGTTGGAAATTTGGAATGATGATGAATGAAAAGGTTTAAGCACTCTGGCTCAGGAAGAACTTTTTTAGAACTAATAACATATTATGGTCACGCCTTTCCACCAAGGGGGCTGGCAGAGATGTAATACAACACCGACATTTTGCCGGACGATATTCAGTCCCAAATGTGACAGGGAGCGAGCCTGTCGCCATACACCGGGCTCCAGTCATGTAGCAGATGGCATACAATACGCACATATGATCACACAATGAACAAATTGGTGCGTGCCGTCGGCTGGGTTCGAACCGGCTCCCTCTGGCTTGAGAGGCGGACCTTCTACCAACTAGGCTATAATCGCTTTATTAGAACTAATGAACATTAATAAATATGATTGAAATGAATAAAATAAATGAATTTTAAGATAAAAAGAATTTTTGAAATTCAATTCTAGAGTTGCATTGATTTTGGTATTTACACCACATAGGCGTCCTCGTTCAGGAACAAACTCCACCAGTTGCAAAACATGACTTTCCGTCACTATTACCGCAAAAGCAAATTAGAAAGTTGCCAGCAACTAGAAAATATTGAATCGAAAGTGGACACTGCTGGATAGCTCAATTTGAAGTATGACCGAAAACACAGGGACGAAGTTAAATGAACCAACTTTTTGCGGCGACCGCACTTTGATCTGTAATTGCTTTCGCGATTGGTTTGCAGTTTGTCATTGGATTTCAGATATTGCTAGCATCTACTGGAAGATAATGGTGTAGATTTGTTTTGCTGTATTCTGAACTGAACTAAATTTGATAGCTCTCAAATTGTTGCTATCCTTTTCTTTAGTCATTTTAGCCCTGTTATATTGGCTAGTGCCATGTGCAGAGTAGAGCACAACCATAATAGCCATTTTTTTCAGAAACAGAAAGAAAAGCTTTGAACCAGCTGATGAACTAGTAGTAAGTAACTGTTAGTACTGGCTGTATCAGTTTTCTATGTGTCTTATCTTTCATCATGTTATCTGCCGTGTTGTAACACAAACCCTACTCAGCATCATGGGTTGACACTGGCTAATGACGTTGATGACGAATGCTGTCAAAACTAATCGAGTCACATGCCATGATGTATAGTCACATCAGCAGGTAGTTGTTTACACTTGCATGAAAGTCGTGACTAGGATGCTACGTGCCAAGATGCTCTCACCTATGGGTAGTGTGTGAGGAGAAACATTTTGACTTTGACTTTGACTTTTCTATAAGGCGCTCTGTTTGAGATCTAGCATTACTGAAGTAGATATGTATTTAGGAAGCTTGAATGACAATTTCAACTGAAATTTGCCAATCTGTAACCAAAATCATATCAGCAGATATTAACAGAGGAAGCGGTTGATTAAGTTCATTGGTTCAACTGTGCTGTATAATACCTTAGTCACGAACCATTCAAAACCAATGAGGTTATGTCAGCGAAATCGTCTAGTTTATTGTTGTACGCAAAGATATTATTTACCAGTTCTGGTATAGCTTTTCTATGCTTGGTATGGTTTTATTGGCTTTGTCATTTTGCTCCATTCAAGGCAAATATTTTGTATATTTTTAATTAATAATATTTTTCGCTCTTAAGTCCTATGCATGCCGTCTCCATTTATAATTATTGTGACATTTAGTTATTTTAAGTAATATTTTATTGAATTTAATAATGTTTTAGTGTACACAATGTTGATGGACAAATAAATAAATAAATAAATAAATAAATAAATCGTTTGCAAGAATTTTATTGCTTTCCATATCTGCTTCGGCTGCATCAGATATGGAAATCAATACGTTTTTTACCTTAGTTTGACAATACGTATGTACCTACTGACCTAACTAAATATTAGGGCCAATAAAATTAGCTTACAATTTTTTAGTGCTACGACACGAATAATTAATAAGTGCTACACTAGTTGTGAACCGTGGTTTCATATGCACGGACAACCTACATATGACTAGGTAGTTTACAGAAAAATAAACTTGGGACATTTTCACACACAGTCGCCTGACCACAAACTAAGCAAAGCTTGTACTATGGCTGCCAGAGACTGATATAGGTATATATACGAGTACATATATTTTAAATACATTCTCAAATAGATATTAACACCCAGACAAAGAACAAACACAAATGTTCATCACACGAATGTTTGCCCTAGGTGGGAATTGAACCCAAGCCCCAAGCTCAGAAGGCAGGTTCATTACCAACTGAGTCACTGAGCCAGTCTACATACGTCATAATTTTTTCTGAGATCAAAAATATCGTTACAATAGTTTGACTCAAAATGACTAAATCGGTAAAATAGATACGTAAAAGATCACACACAATTGGCTACTAAATCGCACGATATTCTTGTGACTAATCAGTTTCTATGACAACTCTATTGGAATGTTTCCAAGGTGCTTCCTAGTTGCATCTGGTTGCATAAATTAGTAGCATCATAAAGCAAACTCATAACTAATATGGATATAACCATTACAGAACTAGTTATTACCTATCTACTATACAGATTAACATTGCATCTACTCAATAGTTAAACACCTTGTTATTGTGTACACCAGAAAATTTGTATTTTTTAAATTAAACATACGATTATCTACGATATTCAGTTCCAAATGTGACAGGGGGCGAGCCAGTCGCGCCATACACCGAGCTCCAGTCATGTAGCAGATGACATACAATACGCACACACTTAACAAATTGGTGTGTGCCGTCGGCTGGGTTTGAACCCGCTCCCTCTGGCTTTAGAGACAGGCCTTCTCCAACTAGGCTATTATCGCTATTTTATAAATTAAGATTTTGGGTTAAAAGTCGACTTGCTCAATTATTGCCATCTTTCCAGTCACGTGCTAGTTACATAAAAATTGCTTGCCTGCCGTCCTCATAACGTCGTTTTATTATAAATAAATCCATTAAATTTGAGAGGACAAGAGCTTATAAAAAACGTCAGTATCCCTACACTGAGTTTTATGATTATTCAACCCATATATTCTGAACGATACATGCTTGCTTACATTTCGTATACCGATCGTACCTTTGACTTAAGTTTTTCCTGCTAAAATCGAAAACTAACGGCGTTGTATGTTTCTATTCCAGTTGTGCGGTTGATGCGAGCTCAGCGCCATGGGGAAGCTTCTCTCGAAGATCTTCGGCAACAAGGAGATGAGGATATTGATGCTGGGACTCGACGCTGCCGGCAAGACTAGTATCCTTTGAAAATTGATCAAATTAACTCACTAAGTAAACAATCAGAAACTCTAATCTGACTCGTGAGCTATTTATTATCTTGGTCAATCTCAGTCTTATGACTTCTCAAACGAGAGAGACAGTGACAAGATAATCTCACGCGTCAGAATTAAGGCCCCAGGCTCTGTACCATCCCGTACTGTGACATCTTATTACGATTATTGTTATGTGCACCTGCTGACGCTGTTCGACCGCGAATCGTATCGCCGCGCGATAAGGTTCATGATCGCGCAGCGTCGGTGGCTAAACCTAAAAATAATCGCAATAAAACGTCAGGGTACGGGTCCAGATCAGTAAACTCTAGGTTCAAAAAAACAAAAATAGGATAATAACGCTTAAAACTAGTGTCACAACTGGTGGACGTATCGCTTAGAGCGAAGGCACTTTTAATTTTTTTTTTAATTCACATTTTCCTCTCAAATATTTTCACAATCTCTAAATCTGATATTTTGGAATTAGAATATTACACGCATTAACTGACACAAGATTTTGGAAAGACTATTAACACCTAAGAAACTAGAAGCTCGGAATTTATTTAAATAGTTTATTTTCATGACATTAATAACAATTCATTACAAAGTATCAGGTGTGCTCCTGTTATCTAAATACTTGTCAATTAATGTCTGCTTATCTGCCCAAACTCATTGTTTGGACTGAGTTGACGTGACACTGCCTACTACTGGTTTAAAATGATTTATACTGTTAGTAACACATACAAAAAAATGCAGTCTATGCTCTGCTGTGTGACGTTTTGCGAGCGAACTGTCAAAGGAATGTAGGAGTAGAGCCTGAGTCGCTCGCCCCGCTCAACCGGCACTTTTGGGTGGACCACGGAAGAGGACGGATTTCGTATTATTTTTCTTTGGTGTCTGTCTGTCGTATTGATCTTGGTGTCCATTCGATTCATACTGAAATTACCCACATATTGTACATGGTTTGGATTACTAGAAGTTTTAGTTGTTTACATTTACATTAAGGTGGTTTTGAATACCGTCCCTTCAGAAATAGTTTACACTACATGATGTCTCATGAAAATTTACGATTTCCTTAACTACAGCGTCACAGCTATTTTATATAAGTTAAAATTAGGTCAGTCAGTCACAACGATACCGACGGTCGGCTTCAACGTGGAAACTGTTACGTATAAGAACGTCAAATTCAACGTCTGGGACGTTGGCGGGCAGGACAAAATACGGCCGCTTTGGAGGCATTACTATACAGGTGATTTAAAAATATTGTTTTATATATATTGTACCATAAAAGTATCGTTGCTTCATGTTACTTATCTTGCAAGCTGGTGCAATTCGATTACATATACAGTATTTGACATACATAGTTTATATGTCGCTATTTGAAACCCCATATACTTTTATTGACACTGACCGTTTCACATTACATGTAACATAATGATGTATAACTCCTTTAAGCTTTAAGCGGAAGCCCTGATGAACACACCTTATTTTCTGGTTGAGAAGAAACTTCTTGTTTCATGAAGCCCCTAATACTACAGATAGATGCAAAATCTACAGCTTGTGAAAGCATATCGCAGTCGCAGCAAACTAGCTTAATTCGCCGTTCAATTAACAGCCTAGCCTTTTTACTAAACGGACAGCGCCGTTTAGTAAAAAGCAACTAGCTTCCTGATTAAATTCAGCCATTCAATTGAACGGCTAGGCAAAATGACTTGGATCGACAACGTTGCTACTTGCCTAGCCAAGTCATTTAAGTAGGAGACGTTACGAGTTATCAAAAAAAAAAAAAAAACACGAAGGCTATAAGTTGGTATTGCCCTGTTAAAGAAGTCGGGCAGAAGAGGTTTTAGGTTATTATAATATCATGTCTATCAGAATTGCGGTTCGTTTCAACGATTTTCAGATTGTATTTTTATTATTAATTCAAATTACATTTTGTCTGTCAAAAATAGAATTGTCTATGACTGGTCTGAGTATCAGCTAGCCAGTTTATTAAATGTTGAATTAGACGCTACGGCTGCAAATCATTCAGGAAGCTAGTTGAACGGCGCCATTTTGTAAAGTGGCTAGGCTGTTAATTGAACGGCTGATTAAGCGTTGCAAGCAAGTTGTATTGCATATTAAAATAATTTTATCACTCACTAGCTGCGCCCGCGGTTTCACCCGCGGTTAAAAAGTATCCTATGTGCTATTCTAGACTATAATCTATCTCTATGCCAAATTGGATCCAAATCTGTTTAGCCGTTCTGGCGTGAAAGAGTAACAAACATCCATCCATCCATCCATTCTTAAAAACTTTCGCGTTTATAATATTAGTAGGATATTACTGTGATCATTTCGATCAGAGTAACAAGATTAGATCATACACAAATGTCACTAATTAAAAACAAGAATTATAAAGATTCAAAACAATTAATAATTTAATTCACTTTAATTACAACTTCCTCAATAGTTATCTAATACATTATCTGTAATTTTCTTTAACTAACTTGTCTATATAATGTTTCCAGGCACGCAAGGGTTAATATTCGTGGTGGACTGCGCGGACCGCGACCGGATCGACGAAGCGCGACAGGAGCTGCACAGGATCATCAACGACAGAGAGATGAGGGACGCAATTATACTCATATTCGCCAACAAACAGGACTTGCCAGACGGTATGTGATAATGTGACATTCGTTTTGACAGACAGATTTTCTAGAGCCTTCTGTAATCAACTAACTCAAACGTGGTAACACATAGGGAGTCAGCTTGGGTCTGAAAACGAGAATGAATAGCTGAGATTCTATCTGATATCAACCATAATTTCCGTCCTATTTTTTTTTCTTATCTTTTTGTCTTGTAAGTACATTGCTTAATTATTATTATTTATTTATTTTCTTTAGCACACACCACCGTCCATGCTTAATCATAATGTTTTTATTCCATCCAAAGGTTGTCTGGAAGAGATCGCTCTTAAGCGATATGACCGCCCATTGCGCCTATATTATTGAATGTTTAGTTTAGATTTATTTTGTATTTGGTGTCAATAAAGAGTTTTTGTATTGTACTGTATTGTCTTATGATATTCTAAGACCTTTCATAGGCATCGAGTTTTAGAGTTGAGTTCTAAAAGCTTTTTGGCTCATGAAGTCCACCTTCGCCTCGATCAGTCTCGCCTGTTTAACTAATGGATGAAATTCGCCCAGTGGCAGTATTACCCCATAGATCTTCAATTCAATTCATTTATTCATTGCGTTTACGAGTAAAATACAGATGTTAAAAACGGCATAATTTCACGAAAACTTGCTCCCTACTCATTACCATTGCCAGGACTTTTGTAGAGGTAAATGTAACTACCAGAAGTAAATGTACCATAGTACTCGAAAAGTAACATAGTAGGAATTGTGCTTCTAGCATAGGTATTCACAATCATCCGGAAACGTTTCCGTTCGGATTCTAAAGATGTTAAACTCAAATTATTCGAACGAATCCCAGTCCGTATTCATAAGTTTTTAAACGTGATTCATTCTTCCGATCGGATTCCTACTCGATTCAATCCAAAATTTATGAAAGTAGATTGTGATTCGAACAATTTGAGCTTGAATTTTGAGAGATCCGATCGGAAACGTTTTCAAATGATTGTGAATATGGGCACAGAACCCTCTTCCTATGCAGACTCGAATTATCATGCAGAGGCCAGCAAGCCGGTTTTTTGTCATTGTTGACCGTAACCGTTAATTTCTTAACAATACAATACAAAAACTCTTTATTGACACCAAATACAAAATAAATCTAAACTAAACATTCAAAAATATAGGCGCTATGGGCGGTCTTATCGCTTAAGAGCGATCTCTTTAACTTGTAAAACCTACATTTTTATCTTTCCCCACCGTGGATACGCTCACGACCATAAAATAATAAATAAAAAAAAAAATATTCGGGACACTTGAACACACGGTCAATTACTATATGGCGGCCAGAGACTGATATGTATACTTATATACTTTTAAATACATACTTAAATAGATATTAACACCCAGACATAGAACAAACACAAATATTCATCATATGAATGTTTGATCTAGGTGGGAATCGAACCCACGCCCCCTAGATCAGAAGGCAGGTTCACTACCGACTGAGCCACCGAGGCAGTCATTGTTTTCAGGGCAGTCATTGCCCTGAAAACAGTGCTCACGTTTCACGTTTCTACATTCCAGCAATGAAACCGCACGAGATCCAAGAGAAGCTGGGTCTGACGCGAATCCGCGACCGCAACTGGTACGTGCAGCCGTCGTGCGCAACCTCCGGCGACGGGCTGTACGAGGGGCTCACGTGGCTCACCAGCAACCACAAGTTATGAGCTGCGGAGTAGGCGGCACGAGGACGCCGCCACGCCACGCCACGGTACGCCACACGCTATGAGCACTAGATAGGTTTAAATAGAAATGTTTAGAGAGAAATAGTTAGATTAGGTTCTAAATGAACAAAAAGTCTCACCATAACTCCTAAACGGATAGACTGATTTTTATGTTTTTGATATCTGAATGAAGACTTCATCGAGAGCGTTCTTTAGCTATAACTATGTTATTTTTTATAAATTGGTCCGCTGGCATGACTACGCACGCCTTTCACTGGCTTTCTACGGAGTCCGTTTATTATAAACTAGCTGCACCCCGCGGTTTCACCCGCGGTTAAAAAGTATCCTATGTGCTATTCTAGACTATAATCTATCTCTGTGCCAAATTTCATCCAGTTCTGTTCAGCCGTGCTGGCGTGAAAGAGTAACAAACATCCATCCATCTATCCATTCTTACAAACTTTCGCTTTTATAATATTAGTAGGACTAAGTGGTTGGCTGTAAAATCAGTCTTGATTTAGGGCCGACCACTCAACCGGATAAATAAACGGAGTCCGTACGTAGCCCGCTCAGCTGGCAGTGGAAGGCGTGCATGAAGGTAGCTAACATCATAATAAATAAATATGCTTACATTTTGCACCTTAAACATAACTACTTATTTTATTAGACAATAACACTTCAAACTAGTGGTATGAGTTACTAATGATGAGTGATGTCTGATGTATTACTGCAAAGTGCTATTGTAAGCACAATAACACATTGTAGTGCATAATTGCATATACGACTTTCAAGGGTATATTGCAGTCGTACTTTGAATGCTGTGGTTCGCGGAAAACTGACATCTGTCAGCCCACTGTAATCATCTTTGAACTTTGAACATACTATTAATTTCATAATTAGTGACAGTGCAACGGTCAGTTCAGTTACAGCTCGCTAAGCAGTAATTCCTAGTGTCAGAGTTGACCTAAATATGCGGGATATGGATCTGTGATCTGCAAGCCTAGCAAGCGCAACGCGACAAAGTCATGTCGACTTTTTTATCGAGACAGACGTATGTTTACGTATAGCCTTGTCCCGTTCTCGCATGACAAAAAGTGACGAAAAGAATTTTGTCTCGCGCGCATGCTAGCGGTGCTGGTGTTATTTCTTTCTTACTTGATTTGATAAAATTTATGAAATGAATGTTTGTGGGTCGAATATGTACGTAATTAAGAGCCATTAACGGGCGTTATTGCTTTCTCGCTCGCACAATTCGGTTTTTATAACGTAAAAAATACTGGGGATGCAATTAAAAATCGTTATTTAGCTAATAATACAATTTTAAACTCATTTTAGTTTAAAATAACCGTTAAATAACAAATAAAATGATAGATAGTAGATACACCCAGTCATTTTTAGGGTTCCGTACCTCAAAACCAAAAACGGAACCCTTATAGGGTCACTTGATTGCCCGTCTGTCTGTCTGTCAAGACCCTTTTTCTCAGGAACGTGTGGAAGTATCAAGCTGAAATTCATATCAAATACTCAGGGCTACTGTCCTTTGCGAGCTGAGAAAAACTCAAGCTTCTAAGCCAACGCAATCAAAAGATACAGCCGTTAATGCTGCAAATATTCGACATTCACATAGGAAACAAAACCTACAGGGTAGTTCTCGTGACCTCAGAATCTTGAAATTTAGTACGAAGCAACGTCGCACAGATAGGTAAAGGAAAAATTGTGAAAAGCATAAATTTTTAGTTACATCATGTAATAAAAATATTTTTAATGATTTTAAACTTACTACCCTCATAAACATGTTTGTACGGAACCCTCGGTGCGTGAGTGCGACTCGCACTTGACCGTTTTTTTATTATTAAAAAGCTAAATTATGTAAGCTAGAAAGCAATAACGCCCGTTAAAGGCTCTTAACTTGGCCAACGTCATGTAGCTTAAAATTCCATTAACATAATCATTTTTCTAATTCCAGGTGAGGATTTCGATGCCATTTTAATGTAAGTAAGCTGCGGCCGTGACGTCGGATAAACAAGTGAACCAGTGTCGAAATTAACTCGAGTGAGGTGCCAGACTGTGTCGATAGTGCGCTCGTCACTACGGACTAAACGTTTAGATAGAATAACGCTCGGACACGCTAGCTGCTAACTAGCCGGCTAGCTTTGACTAGCAAGCGAATGTACACATCACTAAAACCTGTGAATAAACGCTAACTAAGTATGAGATGATTCTCCAAGTAATATCTCGTGTCGTCTACAAATTTTAGTCAAGATTTAGTACAAATTCTCGTCTACGAATTTCGCGTCTTCGCGTGGAACTTTTTACGTCACTATGAAAAGGAGTTTTGATAGAAGTTTGGACTTTATTCTGAAACGGTCAAAGCTTGTTTTAGCAATGTGCTTGTTTTAATATGCCTCTTCTCGTCAACGGGGTGGGTTAAAATTGATAGCATATTTTGCCAAATGGGACATTTGTATGTGTGGAAGGTTTTTTACCATTTTTTATAAGTAAATCGTGAAACTAACATTAAGTCAGTGCTCTAATAACTCGTCTAATATTCTGTGGAAGCATTCTAGTAATTAGCCAGCGATGTTAGCAGCTACCGCGGCCGAGTTCAATGTGAATAAGACGGTATTGTCTCACAAATTAATCGATTCCATTATTTAATTCAATTAGAAATTTTGTTGTAACTGAAGTTTTGATTATTTTTTTACGTTTATTTAAATTACATGTAGAGTAAAAAATATGTTTTTTTTTTTTTAATTTTTAGGTTATTACCTCCGTATATATTGTAAGGTAGGAAATGATTGTAATGCATTATAATCGAATTCAACGAAGACTCGAGTGAATGCGAGGTTTGTGCATAGTATCTAATTAGCTGCACGCTTGCGCTGTTGTAGTATAATATATGATATGATAGATTATGCACTGCTATTTTTAATACATTTATTATGCTAGCAAAATTTTAAGGCTGATATATCATATCAAACAACTTTTACTATGGGCCAACCCTAAAATCGTAAAATAAAAAGTTGTTAGCTATGATGTTAAGAATAAGCCTTTAAAATTTTGCTAGTAAGTATATTAGAAATGGTGGTGTATAATTTTTGGTTGACTGTTGTATATAATATGCTTTTAAACAATCTATACGTAAATAGTCAAACTATTGGTTCAGTTGTGTATAGAAAATGGAAGTATTGTATTGCCGCTAATATTTATAGGAACCATTGCTGACGGAGCTTTACATACAAAAGCTTGGCTCAGATAGAACGAAAAAATCCTCGTACAGTTTTTGACGACCTTTACAAATGAACCATATCACCATAGCCTAAAATACTAAATTGTATAATATGAACAGAGGAGTCAGCGTCGGAACGATATCATGCGATTTTGTAGTTTAAGACTATGGGTGATATGGTTAATTTTTTAATGACGTCAAAACGTCCGCGCGGATTTTTCTCTTGTCTGAGCCGACCCAAAGTCACCGTGGACCTCGTTCTAATGGGCGGTAGTAAGATCATACGATAGAATATTGTGTAACTAACCCCCATATTGACTTACATTACTATGAGGTATCAATGCCTTAACGCACAGGGTACTCTCACAATGCGCTCGAACGCCCAGAATACAGAAAATGTACGGCAGCTGTCATGTCAATGTACTGAGAAAGGTCGCACTTAGGCTGTGAAGTTAGGCGCGTAACGCTGCGCAGTAGCGAAAACGAAGGTACGCGGGCGTCAGAGAGGCAAGATGCCGCAGTCTCGCTTGCGGCGCACTTCACAGCGGTCATTAAGTTTGAAGCAGTCTGTACTTCAAGTTATGTTTGTTAATATTAGGGTAAAAACTATATAAACGGTGAGCTCTAATTAGGATTTAATTTACCAAGTGTGATGATCACACTAGGCACAATTAGATAGCTCAAGTTAGTAATTCCAGTGCAATAGCGAAGGGTACTTTAAAATTTGTAGTTTAGACTTTTGATGTCCGTACCCCTGTAATTATTGACAAGGATAGCTCATCTTGCCAATTAGACTTGCCTATTAGAACGAGACAACAACAATAGGTAAAAAATATATTGTAATCTTGCTTCACTGCCTAACGTCCAAATATAAAATATAAAGCAATACAAAAAATACTGTATACTTCAGTCAACCGAACGAACTACGAATCAAAAGCATTGTACATATTAAAGTTTACTTGTATGTACATAATGAAGAGTATTTTTTATTACACTTTCGGTTTTATGTTAACTTTTTGTCCATGATAAACAGTTGAATATTTTGATTTGAAAATTTAGCTAAATGTTGTTGAAGATGAGGAGTGAGTTTCTTCTGTAAGCGCTTATATGCTTTAAATCTGATTCTGAGAGGCCGACGTGGCAGAGACGTTTTCTGTAGGTACTCTTAACATTAAAACAAAATTATGCAAAAAACGAACTAAATCACACTAAAGCTGAGTTGCACCAACTAACTTTAACTAACACTAAAGCTTAACCGGCTTTAAAATCCTTCGTTTACCAGATACTTTACGGCTAGTTTCGCTTTGGTACGCTTTGGTGGCGTTTTTTTACGATAAACTGTGAAAGTAACATAATAAGCCGTAAAATTTCACGTAAACCAGAGATTTTAGGGCCGGATAAGCTTTGGTTATAGTTAAAGTTAGTTGGTGCAACTCGGCCTAAGTCCGTTGTAAGTAATTTGTAAGATCAAGAACCGACTACTAATAGGTTGATTAATTGTGTTAGACTTGCATAAAAATTTAAATAGACATTTAACCAGTGTCACAAATTAAAATGGTTTTGTCACGTCAGCCTTATTAATTTTATTAGTACTAATTTCGGGACCACCTAATTTTTGTGTGTGGCTGTTAATTGGACTTAGAAATAACAAATCTCATTAGTAATTTATTGGTAAATGTCTGTTATATGGATTCACTGATAAACAATGTAAGTTTATTAGACAGGTTTATTTGATCTAAGTCCAAAGACAAATAAATCTTTCTAATAATAGCTGATACTGCTCCAATTTCTAGGTCCAAAAAATAATTTCTAAACGTAATAATTTGACTAAACTATACTTGCCTTTGTATGGTATCGTAAACGTATGTATGTGTTGATTTGTAAACCTAAATACACACGGGCTTAGTCAGGTCGCACGCCGGATATCTTGTTAACGCTTCACATTTCTGTGTGCATTCTATCGCTCGTACCAGGAATATGCAGTAGCGGGGCGAATGTAACTTGTGTGCATTGGTTCCGAGTTAAAATCCATTAGCGCAGAAACGCAGAACGTCAAGACGCTAAAAGACAGTATCAGATGCTAGAAATGTAAATTGTCAAATACGTAGAAAGTCATTATCGCAGTGAAATTCGCAAGAATGCGTCTAAAGAAATAGTTTCAATTGCGAAACTTGGCATTTGTCTTTCTAAACTTCCCTTGACATTTTGCGTGTTTGACTTTGTGCATTCATGACGTTCTGCGGGTAATCCGAATGTGATCGTGTCTTTATAATAATAATCGTTTAATTCAGGCACAGGTTATCAACGTTGAATATTTGAGACGCCAGTGTGCGACCGGCTTTAGTGTCCCATCCAATTTAGTTGCGTGATTTGAGTCAAGTTGAATTTAAATGAAACTGTTTCTTATTTTCTGTTAAATCTCACCTTTTCTTTGTGATATAAATATTTATGTTAAATAGACTAACAAATCGTACTTTTTATTTTTGGTATGTTCTGATTTATGTTTCAGTTTATGTTACTTAGGAATAATCTGATAAACGAATTGTATAGATGAGCTTGCGCGAGACTGTTCATTGCGTTTAATGCTACCGAGTCAAGTATACACTATAGTAATAAAAAGCAAGCTATAGTAAAAATTAAACTTATGAGCTTGAAGATCGAGCTTTGTGAAATAGTGACTACAATATTGGATTTTTCCAATATTGTGTCTATTAGAACGCCATTGGTGATAGCTAGTCGAAGTCAGGGGTGCGTGCGATATTATCTCGGTCTCTTTCACTCTCATGGCTTTATTAACGAGAGAAAAAGTGACCGATGTGATATAACGTCAAAATAGAACCCCGGTTTTTGCCAGTTATCATTTTTACCTTTGCTTCCACTGGTGCCAAATGGGAAATGGGAAAAAAGACAAAAAAAGGTCGTGGATGACACGAATTTACGTCAATCGATGCATAAGCAGGACCGGAATAAGTAATTTACAACAAGTTCGACAGAGACGATGACGAGTGACATAGTTGGGTTAAGCCTAGACCTTCTTTTTTTGGATCATGGTAAATACCAGTGACAAGTGATGTGGCAGAAATGTAATACTCAATGCACGCCGTAAGGCTTCTCCTTGTTTCTCCACATCTCAATCTACTTATGCTGCGTACAGACCAACGCAAACGAAGGCCAACGATATGCTGTGTCTCGTTTTATTTTATTGAAACGAAACGGGATGCAGCACTTTCTTTGGCTTTTGATGGCTTGGCTTGTACCCAGCATTAGGATTTTCAAAGCTCTAACCCGAGTTCATATTCCAACGCTTCATAGTGTATGCTCGATTCCACAACAGTACTATGTTAAACGAATGGCTTTATGTTCGAAATCATGTCGAGAAGTTAGGTTTTTTAAAAATAAAGTGCAATTAAATTTTTCTAGACAAGTATTAGCACGAGATGTAAAATTTGGTTTGTCCTAACTTATGGTAACGTTACGGGAGCGTGGGAGCGTACAGTATGCTGTATTATATTGTAGAAAGGTTATTTCAATATAAATTCACCCTCGAAATGTTTTGGTTTCATTTGAAAGCAATGCTTGGCAGAATAGTTTCACTGTACCATGGTGCGGGTGACAGGTAATTTAGTTGATCTTAACTAAATTACCTGTCACTAGTTAATTAATTAGTTACTCAATTTAGTTATTCTTAACTACCTGTTACCTGCGACTTCGTTCGCGTTTATTCAGAAAATGGTGTCATAAACCTTCGTGATATACTGTAGCTAATTATCAAATTTCATTAAGATTCGTTTAGCCGTTTAGCCGTGAAAAGCCTACAAGCGGACAGACGCAGTTCCTTTTGATTTTATAATATTAGTATGGATACTGTAGACATTTATTCTCTTACTGTAGCAGCCGTATTTATCTAATTTAGTTTCTTGCTTAATTACAGTTATTGGTGATTCTGTATTTAAGTGTTGTGACATTTAGAGCGCTGCTGAAGTCGTAATTTTTGAATCGCGGCTACTTATAAGGGTTAAAATGAAAGATTTGTTTATTACACCGCACCATTTTACAATGAAAATATGGTATATCTTAATATATATAAATCTCGTGTCACAATGTTTGTCCTCAATGAACTCCTAAACCACTTAACCGATTATAATAAAATTCGCACACCATGTGCAGTTCGATCCAACTTGAGAGATAGGATAGTTTAAATCTTAATATATTATATATATAAATAATAAACGCGAACGAAGTCGCGGGGTGACAGCTAGCAGTATTATATTATTAGTATATAGTATTATTGTTATTCTAGACTTCTATCTATCTCTGTGCCAAATTTTGTCCAGATCTGTTCAACCGTTCTGGCGTGAAAGAGTAAACACCCATCTTTCTAGCCATGTAGTTTCTGGTTTGATCTAAGATTTTTTGGGAAACTATCCTACCCCTCATTCAGATTCAGAAAAGAATTAAAACAACATTAAACGGTGTTAGCCTTACCTTTTACTTTATTAAATCATTAACAATCCAGTCCAAATACATGAATAATCTGCCAATCTTTTTCTTAGAGAACCGTACGAGCCTATGAATGTTTTTACGCGTTTTCAGGCCAATACGCCTTTTGTTAATTTTCAATTTCATGTACTTCTAAAATTAACCGTATTATAATCTTACTAAAGTCGATTTTAGGTGTAAGTGTCAGTGGAGTTAGTGGTTAGGGTTGAATCTGCGGAGACGTCGTCGCATCTCGGCGGGAGGATGATCTGCAGTTCCTCGTGGAGCTGGACCTCATCTTCGATAATGTCGTCCGGCACTCGCGCGTCGTACTCTTCTGTCGTTGAATTGCCGCTGTAAGCAACGAGATGGAACAACGAAATGAAGAAACGAAATGGAGAACGGGGGGCTGCCCACCTTGGGCTGATCGCAGGCTTGCTGCAGCGTTGACTACTGAATTGCTTATTTACGTTCGTCCAGGTTTACACCTACCTTTAATTAGGGCTGCTCCGTACACAACCACACTGCACGCGTGTCGGGACCACATTAATTTAATGCAAGGTGCAAGAATTTCAGTGCTTTCGTGTGTTCGGATGATGAAATCTAGTACACAGTATATAATTAATTGTCAATAGCTGGAAACAATATCGACTTTTGCACATCTGTTAAAGTCTGGAAGTATGTATTAGTTAGTGTAGTAGAGTAGAGTTAGCATATTATGGCCCGTATCGTGATGCAATGATTGTTAGGTGCAGCCACTGGCACTGCGACCGCAATTCGTATCTCCGTTCAATAAGGTTTATGATCGCGCAGTGTCGGTGGCCGAACCTACCAATCATCGCAATAAGATGTCACGGTACGGGCCCAGAACTGGCAATTGACTGAACAGCTCATCTTTCAGAAGAACAAGACAGTATCGGCCAATGCTGTATTTTCGCAATTCGCCGGCAGTTTTTGATCATTCATTCATCATCAATCGTTTTTACCTAAAGCTGAGTCTCAGCTTAGGTCTCTTTAGTGCCTCATCAGCTCATGGACCCTAAAAAAGTTGCATTCGCTTCCAAGCGATTTTCAGATCACGTGACATTTATCTGAAATTGTAAAAAAATAATCGCTTGAAAGCACATGCAACTTGCCTATGCCGGTCTCATCCACTCCCTTTCTACCGGCTTCACAATCCCCTACGACCGAGATTGCAGGTTTCTAATGTGTTACATTCGCAGTTTACTCACTCGAGCTGATCACCGGCCTTGGCTCCCGCTAGCACGGAGGTATAGAGTCTCGCCCGTGCGCCGTGCAGCCTCATCCCGGCCGGGATGTCTTCTGAACCGGACCGCGTTTCTGGGATGGCGTGCAAGGCGGCTACTCCGATACCTGATGTGCGAGAAATATATTTTTTTGAATGGCTGTTTGCCACTGAGGGCTCTACAGCGTAGCAGAAGTAAGGCAAAGGTGCAGGGCCTGCAAGGTTTTGTGGCACCGTGCCTTTAGATTAGGTAGCGAGTAGCATCATTGTACACCTTCACGGTACGGACCTCGGCTTGGGCTGTCGCCGGGGAGTCGGATTGCCTAGGCAACTCAGAAGGGGTTTGCTCATGGGCCTTATTATGTTTAACTGGATGACTATTTTGGAGAGAATCTAACCGATCTTCTGATAGGCCCTAAATTAATCAAGTGCTCAATGCTATCGTATTTTTTCCAGTAGTCGACATTAGCTTCGTCGACGCTGGCCAGTTAATCACAGTTAATTACTAGTTAATTACAATTGAGAATAACTGGCTCAATTTATAAAAATAAAAATAAAAGCTGTCTGTTCAATAACATAAATAGGTAGTTAGGTAATTATTTGTTAATCTACCCAATGTCGACGCTTTACTGAACTTACAGGTTCTAATGATAATTATAAACTACATTACAAACCTTCAGCGTCGTCCAAGTTGAATTTTATCTTCATGTCTTTTGATTGGTTGCTTTCGTCGGGCGGGAGAGTCAGCTTTGTGATTTCTTCTTTGTCTAAATAGAAAACCAAAATTATCAGACAACAATAGATTTACTGAGCTTTTTGTTATTGTGGAAGACCGCGGAAGTACGAAATGACAGCAAAAACTTGAAAACAAACAAACTTCTTTGGCCATCCCCTTCAATCTCTTGTCCCGGTTTAATAGGTGCCAGTGTTAGTAAAATTGGAAGGGATGCGGGGACCACAACCCTTTCAGTTTTACTACCTGGTACGGGCGTTAGATTTTAGGAGAGGCACTTGGGCCCCGTTCTGTGCTCGCCATTTTCGCGGCCCCTGTAGAAGGTTCTAATATGATCTTACCGTTGTTACGAATATGTCCTCTGGTCGGCAGCTCAGCAGCGTAGCCTCGAAATAGAGTCTCCAGCTCATCAGGCGTCATGCGCCGAAGGTATGGCACTCGCTTTAGGTCTGGTCGATGGAGGCTTCGAAACGAATTACGATGCTGTAGCACAAAATATTGAGTTATTTTTTTTAATAGTTGAGTAAAAGAATTCAGTCATTGGCACTTATAGATATAACGGTCCTAGTCCAAGTTCTAAGAGAACAGTGGTGTGACTCCGCTATTTTTTTTTTCCATTATTTATTATAGAGTTGTGTAGTAAACTGATGATTTCTTAAAGTTTCGCTGTGTCTCTCTCTGTATATCACCGTACCTACTTTTAGGAGCACGATATTTATAACTACGAGTAGGTAGATAAGTACCTACCTAATTATGTAACGAGAAAGTATGAGTATTCAACCGACGAAAATATATTGAAACTAAAGACGAGTTTTCTCTTGGTGGCGAGTTCTCTAGGCCTAGGTTATTCTCCATTAAGTGGGATATTGTTAAAAAGGGAACTTAATGTCTGGAAGAGATCGCTCTTAAGCGATAAGACCGCCAATTGCGCCTTTATTTTTGAGTGCTTAGTTTAGATTTATTTGTATTTAGTGTCAAGAGTTTTTGTATTGTAAATATTCCAAAATGTAATGAAGACTACATGACTAATAGGTTCAAGAAGTACCTTCACTAAACCGGCCGGCACCAGCAACTTCTCGCAGGCGCGAGACATGCTCAGGCACTGGATCACGCCGTCGTGCTTCACAGAGATTGCAGATAACCCGGAGCGCACCAGGTCTTCATTAATCTATGTTTAGGAAGATGGTCAAGTTTGGAGAAAAGGCTGAGATGGCATGGTCACGTAAGACGGAGGCCACTCGACTACGTAGGGAACATAATATTACAACTTTCTATCCCCGGTCGAAGATACCTACAAGGACAGCAGGCAGACACTATGAGAGAAAAGATATAGGTAGTGCTAAAGGACATAAGAGAGTGTGAGGTCACAATAGATGATGTCGATGATAGAACGAAGTGTAGACGAATGCAAGGAAGGCTCGCCCCAAGTACCTACGTGATACCTACATACATGGGATAGGAAAGAGATTCATCTCATAAAAATGACTAAAGAGTCCGGCGACCTAACGAACTTCGACCTGGGCGACCTAGACTAACTTCGCATTGGCTTAAGGCACTCTATAGCCATTTCTTCTAGAAGAAGAAGGCGAGCGAAGAGAGCGAGAAATGATACTAACGAGCCTCTAAACTTACCTACAGAGTGACAAAGTGCAATTTCAATTTTTTTATGACTTTTGCACGTCTGTAATCATTCTTAAGTAACTAATAATTTCCCTTGTATTATGGATTCATTTAATTTAATGATGTAGACAACCTCCCTATGTAATGGAATGTATGATTTGCTTTGTCTATCTATTGAATAAATCCGTCAAAAGTGACCCCTTCAAAATGCGGATATTTTTCATAGGTATCTCTATCTTATCTCGAGAACGTTTTTAAAAAAACTAAGAACATAGGGGCGGAGATATTGTTAATTTAATTGTACATGCTAAATTTCATCATAATCTGACAAATGGTTTTCAAGAAATTTGAGTAGCGCGTTTGTATGGAAATTTCAGAGCGTCGCGGCCCTCTTATACAAGTATGAATGAAAAAAAAAACCCTCGACACCGATTTTCATCAAACATAGATAAGAACACTCCTTTTTCACTTTTCAAACAAATAAAACAAAATCAAAATCGGTTCATCCGTTCGGAAGCTACGATGCCACAGATAGACACGCACACACAAACACGTCAAACTCATGATAAATTTATAACACCCCGTCGTTTTTGTGTCGGAGGTTAAAAAATAAAAGCAAGCGATTTAAATAAATTATCTATTCTAAGTGCGTTCCTTGGCAAGGAAATTCAATTCAGAAGCGTGAAAAAATAATAACAATTCACAGACACGAAAAAGAGTTAAGTACCACCAAAAATCGTTAGCAGTTAGCACCAAACACCTAAAGATTCTTGAAAGCCAAGATTGCATAAATATTCAGCTAAATCGGGGATGGCATTCAGAGACTTTTCATGAATAAAGATGGCAGAATAAACAGAATGGTAATGAGATGATCTGCCTGCGTGCCTAAATACGTAATGGGCTGTTGCTTGTCGCGAATCGTAATACATCGAGACTTCATGCAAATCTAGTGTTGAATAGATTTTGACTGCCTCGGTGGCTCAGTTGGTAGTGATCCTGCCTTCTGAGCTTGGGGGCATGGGTTCGATTCCCACCTAGGGCAAACATCTAAGTGATGAACATTTGTGTTTGTTCTATGTCTGGGTGTTAATATCTACCTATTTAAGTATGTATTTAAAAATATCTAAGTATGTATAGCAGCCACAGTACAAGCTTTGCTTAGTTTGGGGTCAGGCGACCGTGTGTGAAAGTGTCCCGAATTTATTTATTTATTCCAAGCACCACGTTATAAGATCGGTCGATCACACAACATCGAACATACTCATAGGATTTATAGAATATCTACAAGCTGTTACCCGCGACTTCGTTCACGTTTATTCAGAAAATAGTTATCCAAAAACCTTCCTCGTGATTTACTGTAATTATTTATGAAATTTCATAAAGATCCGTTCAGCCGTGAAAGGATCATGGATCTTAGCCGTGAAAAGCTTACAGACAGACAGACCGACAGAGTTACTTTCGATTTTATTCAATACTAGCTGCGCCCCGCGGTTTCACCTTAAAAAGTGCTATTGTAGACTATAATCTATCTCTGTGCCAAATTTCATCCAGATCTGTTCACCCGTTCTGGCGTGAAAGAGTAACAAACATCCATCCATCCATACATACATACAAACTTTCGCGTTTATAATATTAGTAGGAAGTAGGTAAGGAAGGATTGTTGATAGCTTTATATTGATTGCTCGTAGATTGTAAACCCATCAATTTTACCCATCGTATAGAAATGTATTTTTGAATTGTTTTTTTAGCGTTTTAAAACTAATAGCAATATTCAATTGAACGGTCGGTGAAAAAAGGAATTTTAAACTACTTAAACACAGTTTTTAAGATGTAGCAAAAACTGCATATTTTTAGAAAATTATGTAGTTAAGCGTTCAAGTACGAGGTGCGAAGCATATGTTATGCCATTCCTGTAAGTAAATGATGCCTTTCAGGATTTTTCGGGGAGTAGAATATTTGCTCGTGTATTTATTTGCGTTAAGTTTGCATTAAGTTGCGCAACGTTTTTGCTTGGATCAGCTCATCTAGTAGGTACGTACGTGCCGTACATTAATTTCGTTGCGGGTAGAGTAAACGATCTAGTCCTCAAGCCTACTTACTCTTCCAATTTCAGTAAATTAACAGTAAATTAAAATTAGTAATTTTTGGTATTCTACTCCAACAATGCTCTCTTCATTGGTATAGTCAGCAGGATAGTAGCTACTCTACCGTGAAACTGTACCGTTTACTCTACCCGTGTACAGTCCGCTTTAGCGCTAATATAGGCCTATTTCACAGTCAAAATTCTGGTTGTTATCAAATCGAGCGCGATAATATACGGCCTAAATAGATTCTATTGAACTAACCTAATTTCTACTAAATGTGCCACAGAAATGGGAGCTGGGCCTAATAAGTCCACGCAAGTAAATTCAATGACGAGAAAGGAAAGACCCTTGGTAGTGAACTTATTCACGGTTAATTTACTCGTGGCCCAAAAAGAAAATTAACTCGAGCGAGAATAGCTACGAAAATCGCTTTTCAGCGCTTGAAGAGTGAAATAGTAATTACAATAATTGCTTGCGCGACTTACAGCAACCCAAATGGATGTCTGAAATCCCTATTTCAGAAAATAAGTCCCCAGTGCCCCTTTTTTAGGAACAGTTGGTATAGGTACCTACTTTATACGCAAATTTATTGAAATTATACGCGGAACTAAATAGCGAAACGTTTCAGTCGTGATTTTTGATACGAATACACGAAACAACAAGTCTTACTTATTTTAATTTTTTATGCTTTTCTCCTAAAGCGAGCAAGACTTTCACTTTCACGGCATGGCTTGGTCCGGTGGGTGGTAACTAGCCACGGCCGAAGCCTCCCACCAGAGTTTGCTACCCGGTTAGCACTACCCGGGGACCACGTGTAGGGAATCAGAATGGAGTACACTCCTACGGACGTGGGTAGCTCAGCCCTCAAAAAAAAAAATCCAATAACTTTGAAATGGAAATGTAGGAATATGTCTAAGTAAGAATACAACTTAATTTCTAGGTAACTGGATAGATACTAAGAGAGATTCACAGACCACACTTCGACTCTACTTTGAACTTTTCGGGCGAGATTCGACTCTACTTTGATGGAATGTTCAACTTTTCGGGCGAGATTCTTGAACTTTCCATCAAATTAAAGAAGTGTAGTCTGTGAACCTCGCCTTATTTAAACAGGCTGCCGGAATACCTAAAGGTAAATTTAGATAGTTAGTAGGTAGATAGTGTTGTAAGTCGCGCGACGCCGATAGTCGCTCAGTCTTAGATGCGCGTCTCGTCTAAGATGGATAAACCATCTTTTATCCACTTTTACAATGGTTTAGAGTCTAGACTAGCGTAGGTTCTTCTGCCATCAGAGCCGTATGCAGCGACCCTTAGTCGTTAGAGGATACTAGGTGGAGTACTAGAATAGAGTCCGGACTATCTACCCTGTTCAGTACCGTAACATTCCGAGATGGTTTAACTTGACTTTTCTTTTTTTTTTTTTTATGTAGAATAGGTCGACGTTTGACCACCAACTCGTCTGATGTTAAGCGACGTTGTGGTCTAAGATGGAGCACGACGACCTATGAGGTACTTATTCACTATAGCCTTGAAGTTTTGTTGAGTGAAGAAGTACAAAGACGGCAGTTGAGTGAGGCGCTACAAGTGCGCTACTGCTCAGACCCGTCTTCGGAACGGTTACACCGGACTACATCCCGCGATACTACATACTATCTTTAAAAAAATAGCGCGAAAAAAATCCACTAACCACCTGGAATAGGTCGGTTAGTATCCAAAATAGATTTTTCCCAAAGGCCGGTAGGTATATTAAAAGAAAACCTACCTGCAACTCTTTACCCTCGCAGCAAGGCACCAGCGGAGGTGTCTCTTCTTTGAGCCGGTGTGCGGAGCTGAGTCCCGTCGCCACGTTGTCTCCGCTCGCCACAGGATTCATGAGGAGCAGTGCGTTTGAAGACCGCTTCTCTTTTACGTCCAAGTTGCTGGATGACACGTCCTGCTTTCAGAATTTGGTAGGTATTTAGAAAGCATACACCTACTTACGTGAGTACAAAACCACTTACCTAAAGTTGTGTGAGCTGTGGATGTATCGATATAATATAATCTTCTTAACCGTTAAGAGGGGTTTACACGGGTGACTAAAGGCGTACGATTTTTTCCGTCAACCGTCTAAATAGCAATTCGGCTAGGTCGTAAGTTACTAAAGCCCACAGAATATGCCCTATTACATAGGTCCAGAAGGATAGTCTTCATACAAAACACGATTTCGAAACGTGTCAAATTTATTTTGGTACCTCAATAAAACCTTTTTTTTCTATACGTGATGAACTTCCCATTAAAAGAGGTTACCCGATTTAGTTGGGTAAATTATAAAACGATCAGAGTTTAAAGAATTCACAAGACCGGAAACAAAGTATATTTAGGCCAGCTTAGGCGAGAGCTAAACTACACACAAAGTATTACCCAGATCCATTCATGACACTATACTACAAACTAATATTATAGATTGTATGTAAACCTTAACTTAAATCAGAGTAGGTAAAAGGCATAGACATAGAGTAAAGACCCCTAATCGGTCAAAAATAATGATTCCAAAAAGAGTAAACCAAACCATTGAAAGTCAACCAATTCACTAGTCAGTCTTCGATGTCATCCAGTAGCGGTTACGTCTCCCCACTAACCAATAAATATGGTGAACTGTGTAGTCCACTCATGCCGAAATTTTAGAATATCCAAAACAGTAAAAAAAGGCAACGTCACATATCATCCGTAAGTCTTAAATATATTTTTATGTGCTTTAAAAAGCTAATAATTCTATTTAATTCTTAATGTCAACAGAGCGAAAAGTTGCTGAAAAAAGTGTTGCCACAAGGTATTTTTATATTTTCCCTTTAATAAACTTTAGGTTTCTTAAGGATCCAGTTTAGTCGATCAGTGGACAAAAATAATTCGAAAAAGTAAAAATGAAAATTAGTTAAAACTTCGTCGCCCCTATAACAATTTGCTCTGTGCACCTTCGCGAGAAAGAAATATACGTAACAGTGAAATATCCTGACAAGCAGGCGTCAGTTTTATTTTTATGTAAATGTAATGTTATTTTATTGCCGAAAAAATAACTTAAATGTATGATGTAAATAATGATAGTGTGTAAATTTATGTGTAAATAAGATAAAATCAATAGTTAAAATCAATAGTAATCTCATTACTATTGATTTTAACGCAAATTCGTACTCTTGATTTTTACTTAAATTCTTACCTTTTACCTACTCTGATTTTAGTTAAGGTTTACATACAATCTAAAATATTAGTTTGTAGAATAGTGTCATGAATGGATCTGGGTAAGGCTTTGTGTGTAGTTTAGCTCTGGCCTAAGCTGGCCTAATACTTTGTTTCCGGTCTTGTGATTTCTTTAAACTCTGATCGTTATATAATTTACCCAACTAAATCGGGTAACCTCTTTTAATGGCAAGTTCATCACGTATAGAAAAAAAGGTTTTATTAAGGTACCAAAATAAATTTGACACGTTTCGAAATCGTGTTTTGTATGAAGACTATCCTTCTGGACCTATGTAATAGAGCATATTCTGTGGTAAAAGGTATGAATTTAAGTAAAAATCAAGAATACGAATTTGAGTTAAAATCAATAGTAATCCCTTTAATCTTATTTACACATAAATTTACACATTATCATTATTTACATCTTACATTTAAGTTATTTTTTCGGCAATAAAATAATTTTACATTTACATAAAAATAAAACTGACGCCTGCTGCTTGTCACGATATTTCACTGTTACGTATTTTTTTTTCTTGCGAAGGTGCACAGAGCAAATTGTTGAAAGTCGACGAAGTTTCCACTAATCTTCATTTTTACTTTGGCGAATTATTTTTGTCCACTGATCGGCTAAACTGGATCCTGAAGAAACCTAAAGATAATTTATTGGGAAAATATAAAAATACCTTGTGGCAACACTTTTTTCAGCAACTTTTCGCTTTGTTGACATTAAGAATTAATTACAATTATTAGCTTTTTGAAGCACATAAAATATATTTAAGACTTACGAATGATATGTGACGTTGCCTTTTTTTACTGTTTTGGATATTCTGAAATTTCGGCATGAGTGGACTACACAGTTCACCATATTTATTGGTTAGTGGGGAGACGTAACCGCTACTGGATGACATCGAAGACTGACTAGTGAATTGGTTGACTTTCAGTGGTTTGGTTTACTTTTTTTGGAATCATTATTTTTGACCGATTAGGGGTCTTTCCTCTATGTCTATGCTAAAGCCATGTGATAGGTCACAAGTGATTTGTAAAGCGACTAGCCGAACAGCGAAAATCGACCCGTGGAAACTGCTTATTATAGACTCTGTTCGGAACATCTCAAACAGAACTAAATAAATTCTCGTCTAAAATGAAGAATTAAGTACAGCGGCGCTCTAAGTCCCACAACAGTCCTCTTTCCGAAAACTATCTCATTTTGATACTGGGCTAGAATAATGGTAGAATATTTTATTTAGGTGTATAGGCTTGTTATACCTAAGTACTTACTGTGCAAAGCAAACTTAATTCGGAAAACCATAGGCACTGTTCTAGAGCTCTGAATTTTACACAAATAATATGAACGTTATTAAAATGTCATTATCTAACAACCACTGAAACTTTGGGCTAGATGAGTCCTTCGTACCTTGATTGAAATGCTGGTACTCATGTTGAAATCTTTCATCATCAGCAAAGTCTTGTTCTCATGAAGAAGCTGCATCACTTATTTTGTAGTTCTTGCTATTGTTTTTGTTTTAATGGTGTTAAAAATGAGTGTTGATATTTTTTCAGTGATTACATTTTTACTGAAATTTTGACACTGGCGTTTGGACGTTTCCTTTTTCAAATGATTTTTTACCTGTCTATGGTGATTTTGGTTTTCAATGTGAAAAAAGGTTAATCAGATTTAAACATGTTCAACATATTTTGTGTTCTAATTTCTTTGCTTTCTTCACCCGTTGTCAGTCATGAATGACAAACGCGACAACGCGATTCGATTCGACGCGACGCGAAAAAATGTTAAGTAGTTACCCAGATGTAAACCTAGTATAATACACAGACTTCCAATACAGTATTCAGTAGTGGAAGTACTTCCACTACTCTATTGGAAGTCTGTAGTATAATATTATTATGTCCCTTAGTTACCTACTTATGTCGTTGGATTATGTAGGTATGTGTGGCCTTACGGTTTTTCGCGTCGCGTTCTTGCGTTTGTCGTTCATCTAGACACCACCTTGTTCCCAGTGTAATATAAATCTTTGTCACTTGGGCAAGGTAAGTAGTTAAGTTTGTACCAACGATTTTTGAGCTATTTATGGATGCATTGCGGCTATGTTCTAGAATAGGTAAATTCGAGAAAGGGATGGTACGGCTATGCCTTCGTAAACACGACTTGGCGGGATACGGGTGCCCCCAGATACTTACAAATTTTAAAGGGATGTAGTAATACCAGTGCTCGCTTCACGATTTTGGTTTAAAGGGGCTTGAATTAGGTGAAAGTAAGCTTCATCAAACACAATAGCACGAAAAAAATAGCAGGCTATTGTGATAGTTACCCGTGATCAAGTTTTGTAATACCACAAGTTTTCAAAATTAGAGAACGAAAATTGGAGTCTACCTATACAAAATCCCGTTTGAAAACACGTTCTTTCCTAACTTTACTTCTTAATTTGCCAACTTCGAAATACCACTCTATAATAAGGCATAAGGCCGCGCTCAGACAGCATGCGCTCCCTACGTGCACGCCAGCACGGCAGCGGCAGTACTTAACATATAAATAAAGCTTTGAATTTCAATAGTATTATAGTGCCTTCACTACAAAGCGACAACCTGGAAAAGTTGAAGGTCGATGGCAAAAGGTCTCGAGGCCGCAGCCCGATACGTTGGTCCGACCAGATTCGCACCGCTCTGGATACTTCAATGTACGAAGCGCTACATGTTGCGGAAGACAGAAAACTTTGGCGGAAGATCGTAAGAGAGAGTGTAATTGGAGGCGAGGTGGTCACGACCCTCAGACATGAGGAATGCGACTTCAGGAGGAGGATGTGCCTTCAACTTCTTTAAAAAAACGAGACCTTTTTTTGTTTGTACCTGACTTACCTCTACTATTCTCATCTATTCTGTTGACAGAACTACTGGGCTTTTCTTTCCCATTAGTTCTGGGAGTAAACGCCCTTTTTAACCTAAAGAGGCCTAAAGTAACGAAAGTAACGAAGTAAAGGCCTGGCTTGTATATTTCAGCAAGGTCACTGAAAAGGTCAGACCAAAGGAAACTTACTCTCACTCTTTATCATTTAACTTTATTCGTCAAAAACAACAAAAATAAACATTTACAAAAACAAACAATTTCGAAATAATTTTGAGCTTGAAAATAAAAATTTACAAGCGACTATTAGAACTAAAGATAAAATATTTTAAAGAATTAATAAAGGATTAATTTCACCGAAATAAGATTATTGTTTAACGTTTGTTAAAATATTAATTATTGATTAATAAGTCATGTTAAGTTAAAGTGAAGTAGACCTATGTTTTAGGCCCCAATTAAGTTAGTAAAGTGAACTGCAAATATCTTTATAGGTTAGCTTTTTTTAATTTTATAAATGTATTCCTTGAAATTAACTATAATAATTGACTTCTTCTCTTTTTTGCTTCTTACACGTTGACTTCTTCTACAAGTGGCTTATTCTGGCTTATCACGGAATTACATCCGCAAAAAAAGCAATAAAACCTTTGCGAATTTTAATCATTCTATGCACGATTTGATTGAACTAATTGAGTGTTTCCAACTTGGGGCTCTGTTCTGTCGTTTCAGGCTTTTTGAGTTCATCGGGAACATAGAAGTCTTTGTCTTCAGCTTCCGTTGTTAGTTGCATGCTTTTCTGTAAAGAGATATTTTTCATAACAAGTTTGTAAGTAGTACCAATGTATGGTGCATTTTATAAGATAAAGGGTCAACTGGGGTAAATGCGTCTGTGGGGCAATTGTGTCTTTCGAGAATTAATGACAAGCTCTTTACAAATTAGACGCCATCTACATCTTTTTTATATCTTTGGTTGTAATAATCTGTACAAGATGGCGTTAGTTGCCTATTTTGTGAAGGGTTTGTCAGTAATTCTCGAAAGGCGCAATTGCCTCACAGACGTATTTGTCCAAGTTGACCCTACCTTTGCAATTAATGCGTGAGAACTTATTAGCGACACACTAATCAAGAGCCGTGCGGACTGCGGATAGGCCTACAATTTTAGCTGTAAGCCTAGATGCTTACCTACCTAACTAGTAAGTATAAAATCATATGAGCCAGCCATTCTCAGGGTAAGGTATTTCCAAAGCTACTCTCGTGTCTTAAGCGATAATAGCCTAGTTGGAGAAGGCCCGCCTCTCAAGCCAGAGGGAGCGGGTTCAAACCCAGCCGACGGTACGCACCAATTTGTTCATAGCGTGAACATATTCGTATGTGCTTATTATATGCGCATCTGCTACATGACTGGAGCCCGGTGCATGGCGACTGGCTCACCCCCTGTCTTATTTAGGACTGAATATCGTCCGGCGAAGTATGGGTGTTGTATTACATCTCTGCCAGTCCCCTCGGGGGAAAGGCGTGACAATATGTTATTCTATGTTGTCTCGTGTCTTTGCTATAGAAAAAGAGAGTCCATACCAGTCGTTTCTTCTCCTGCTTCATCTCGCGGAGCAGTGTGGCCAGCACGCGGTGCGTGAGGAACTCGGTAGTGCGGCGCACGTCCGCACAGTCCGCGTGCACGCGGTTGTTCACCACCGCGTCCGCCAGGCCCTCCACCGCCTCGCCCCAGTCCACTGTACGTTACAACATCACTTTTTTTACATCTATACAGTGCCACTGGGTTCCAGGGACACCGATCTACCCCACGTCGAGTCCATGTAGTATGCGTGTGTGTGCGCCGTGGGGTCTGATTTGTCTGGTTGGTCTAATTCTGATGATGGGGGCTGATTCCGGTTTTTAGAAAATTACTTTGTGAAATATTCGGCTCCTAATTAAATCTTTAATTGTATTATTAAGTGTTATGGTACCTATACATTTAACAATCCACTCCATAATATTTGAATAAAGCGATGATAGCCTAGTTGGAGAAGGCCAGCGTCTCAAGCCAGAGGGAGCGGGTTCAAACCTAGCCAACGGCACGCACCAATTTGTTCATTGCGTGAACATATTCGTATGTGCTTATTATATGTCATCTGCTACATGACTGGAGCCCTGTGTGTGGCGACAGGCTCGCCCCCTGTCACATAGTTGGGACTGAATATCGTCCGGAGGAGTGTTGGTGTTGTAGTACACCTCTGCCAGCCCCCTAGGGGGAAAATATGCGAGACGATGTGTTAATATTTAAAAGGTGAAGTCGGGAGTTTTCTTACCTACGTTTGTTGAAAATCGGTCGGATTTTAAAAATTGTGAAGCTAACGTTTGAGCGTTAGCGATTGTAGAAATATAATCGCTTCGAAGCGAATGTGAACTTGACTAGGGTCCTTTAGTTTAGACGAATTTATTTATTTTAAATACTAATTATACTAATCGAGCCATGTTTGTAAAAGTTACTGTAGAGGTGTTGGTCTCTGTGATTTTTTTTAGGTTTTTTGGCAGCCCCCTAATTGTATTAACCAATCGTTTTTCAATTGTTAATGAAAATTAAATTTAAAATTAAAATTAAATTAAGTTAAATTGCCTTAAATTAACACTTTTTGTATGCCATAAATGTCAAAGAGAGACAATACATTAACAAATTCAAAACAATCCTTTAGTAGAATTTGAGGCCCTAGGGCCCGATTGTACTAACCAATTGTTTTAAATTTGTTAATGAATTGCCTCAAATTGACACTTTTTGGATGCCATAAGTGTCAAAATAGACAATTCATTAACAATTTAAAAACATTTGCTGAGGAGAATCGAGGCCCTGTGGCCCTATTCGGAGATTGGAGATTTTCATCTCACCCTTTTTCGTCCTTGTTGCTCTCTTTTGAAACGTCATAGGTGTGAGAGTGACCAAGATAAAATCTCATCTCATCTCACGCGTAGGAATAGCCTTCCAGGAGGGCTATTCCGAATAGGGTCCCGTGTTTAGCACACGATTTATATTAGGGCAATAGTCAAGCACTCATTCATATACGTGACGTGTCATTTCCGTTTAGATAAACATTTTATTTACAGGAACAACAAGAACAGTAGGAACAAAGTATCTTGCGTCAGAATTATTGCTCTCCTAGGTATGTCTCGTTCACTGCTTTCGTAATTCATTGGGTCAACACAGTTCTGGAACAGCAAACACTTACTCGCGTGTTTCATGTGCGGCAATGTGACTTTTCCAATCGTGATGTCCATACCCTTTTGGACTTTTACGCTCACAGACCGCGATATTAGTTTGGCTGCGGTGTTCACCATCTGGAATTATTAGAAATGTCATTTTTCCATATACGTTTTATCATGATCTAAATAAAAATACAAGGTCTAGTATTCCGGGAGCCAACACATAATGACGTCACTCGTCATCGTCGTCGTCTCTTTCGAACTATTTATAAATGACTAATTTTGGTCTTGCTTAAGTATCGATTGACGTCAATACGTGTTGCCCACGTGACCATTTTTAATTCGGAATACTAAACCTGGCGGAATATATTACTGTATTCGTACCATGCATGTCACGAGTTTTTTCCATTCTTACACAGAAAGTAAATACTTACTCTATTTTTTTATGATTATACAAAAAACTTATAAATTCTTGTAGAAAAATAAACCTGCAGAGTAACATAAAACTAAAACATACCAGCAGTAAAGTTTTCCTCTCAGGAAGATAGGTGCCCAAAGCAATTGGATCCGGAAGGTCTTCAATTCGGTCCGAGAACGTCACTTCGGCCAACTTTGTTTTAGACGGCTAAAACAGGAAACGAAAGATAAAATAAAAGTGATTATGTACATAGTACTGTCTATTGGTACAATATAAAAATACAAAATATTTTATTTCGGTAACAAAATTTAGTGTTAGCTTTTGTAGTAGGAGACTTCTCCATATCCAGCATGTAGTTACATTCAAATTTAATTTTTTAAATTAACTTTGTGGTTAATAGTTTCATTATGTATGGTTGTGTGTGTGTGCGTGTGTGTGTGTACAATACATATGTGTCTATGTCTATGGTCTAGTATACAACTCACGAAAACAATAAACAATAACAAACAAACGTCTCTGAAGCTTAGGTACTTTTAGTAATTTAGATAGGTACATTTGAAGATATTAACAAACAATTGAAGCCTTATGTCGCCCTAAACAATAGGACAACTTATCATTTCGTAAAAAATAACGACCTAGTATTTCTATACGTTACTTCGACTCATCCATACTTATTACCTATCATACTATAGTTTATTCGCCTGTGTTGTTTTGTTTCCTAACAGCTGTTATGTACCAACTAAAGTCACTACTTTTGAAGTTCGTATTATGTGATTGTAAAGTGAGCACTAAGTGCGTATTGGAGGGAGCGCCGTTTATTTAGCAGTTCACTTGGTGGTTGTAATTTTTTTACCCGACTGCGCAAGAAGGAGGGTTATGTTTTCGAGTGTGTGTATGAGGTTTCTTTGGCACGCCCTACAGCCTAAACTGCTTCATGGATTTCGACATACGAGTTGTCATTTGAATCGTCTTGATAGTGGAAGTGACTTATAGGGTACAACATTTTGCAGTCGTGTTTTTTGTTTTTCTTTTGATAATGTTACTTGTTAATTTTTTTGATATGATTGAGTTTAGCTGGAAATGCTGGACTCAACCTAGCCATGGGCTTACCCACGTTGGGGCAATCTGGAAAATCTGCCTCACCCTGCGGTCCTTAACTCTAAGCCCAAAATTTAGGTTTACCCCTAAGAAATTTCTTTATTTCTGCCCCACCCCTAAAAAAGTCTGGGGAGCCTATGGCATAGGCTATAGCGGCTAGCGGCTCATGGGCGTACCCAGTGACACAGTTGATATCTTACCACAGGTGTAGGTGGCCTGTCCTTGATGCTCTTCATCTCCATCTCCGTGAACGTCTCGGCCGCTATGTTCTCGACGTCACCGAAGCCGATGCAGTTGACCGGCATGTCCACATACTGCCGCGCTAGCTCCGAAGCCATCTGAACCGACCAGCGAGGAGTCTTCTTACCGCTGAAAAAAATTAGTAATACATTTAAACGACTTGACACGATATTAGGCGAATCTCAGTGCGATATTCACAGACCGCACTTCGACTTTACTTTGATGGAAAGTTTAAAAATCTGGCCCGGAATTGAGTGCGGTCTGTGAATCTCGCGTTCATTCTGCTATGCGCTACTAGACGGGGCGTGAGAAGCCATAGGCAAAAAGGTTCTATTTTAAATTTAACATCCAAGATTTTTAAATTCTAAAAAGTAATTTTACCTGCTTGATCTATAAACAAATAGGTAACTTTGACATTGTATTGAACATGTGGTACTTTATGATCTACACGTCCGATGCAGTGGACTGGAGTGCTAGTCTCGCCCCTTTGCTACCGTGCATTGTCAGCTCAACGGTAGAATAGAATAGCTAATGAAAACGCAGTGTGCATCTAGTAGGTAGATAAGTTACCCTTTCTTCTGGAATGGTCTAAAGTTCTTGAAAAATATCATGCCGGCCCTGGAGTGGACCATGCGTTCGACGTCGCGCAGGAGCAAATGGACGCGCCGTCTGGCAAACTCTACCACCGCAGATTCTATCATCTGCAAACAGAACGGGCACGGGCATTATGGCTAAAGATACTTTTTATCTCAAAAAGAATGGAAATTACATCCCCAATTAAACCCCCGACACCGATTTTCATCACACACACACACACATACACACACTATTGACATGTTATGTTATTTTACAATTCAATGTTGAATTATTGTTATTGATTAATTATTGAGACTTATTACTATTGACTTGTTGTGATATTAACTTATTTTAAATTAATTAATGTAATTGGCATGTTGCCGTTTTAGGTATTAAACAATTAAACACACAAACACACATATACACACACACACATCAAACTTATAACACCCCGTCGTTTTCCCCCGGGGGTTCGCACCCCGGGGGACGCAGGTCGCATGTGGCTCATGTGCAGGCGTGTCAATTTAAAAAGGTTTCTAGATTTCTACATCAGCCCGGTATGTCCCATTGTTGGGCAAATGCCTCTCTTCCCTCTTTCCAGTTGTCCCTGTTTTTGGCTTGAATCCTTTTCGTGGGCGTCAAGCTCGTCTTTCTTTTTTCTTTTTAAAAAAAGTAGGAGTCCAAAATAACGGCTTGGCTTTTCTGCCACTAGTCGCGCATATAGCTTAATTGTCGTTCTACTGCTATTCGTAGTTACGTGTTTATTTATTTATTTTTACATTTCAGGTCAACCAACGACCTTACAATAACAGAATAGTACATTTTATATATAATATTTACTGAAAAGTCATTTACAGGGAGACACTTCTAAGAAATATTATAGGAAAAAGGAACTGACGCACTAATAGTATTTAATAAATATAATTTAAGTAGACCTAACAATAAAATAAAAATAATAAACAACGCAAAATAACAGAATTTGAAATAAGAATGACCTAAAACAAATTAATGTAAATAAAAAGATAGATAGATAGATAAAGCATAGTTGTATATATTAACTGGATTCATTATAATTTGAAGTCAGATCTCCAGAAAATACATAATATTCCCCAATACAATCATCATTTATCACTTTGGCAGGTACCTAAATCAATAGCCGAACAATAAACAATGGACCCGTACCTTTCTGAATACATTGAAATTTGAACTGTTTACCTTTCTATTAGAATAGGTATTCACATATATGTATATAATAGGTACTGACTTGAGTTATGTACAAATGATTAATCTACTTTAATTAAATACTAACAGAGACCCAGGGGTTCACCCGCGGTCCCGTGATAAAAAGTGCCCTATATTTAACTGTCCTCGTAACAAAACTTCTATCAATACCTATATTTTACAAGTAATATAAATTTCCATTTACACTATTTAAAGGCGATGTCCCAATTTCCATACTTTTTAAGGAATACATACCTTCTTATTTACTACGCTATTGGACAAAAGTTTTACAAGAGTTACGCACTTATTATTTTCTAAACGGACTTCAAACTAAAGTAATAAAAACAACACTTAGAAGAGAACAAAACTGTATCTGACACAGATTTTACCAAGACGCGACGGCATTTTTTACACTGACCGTATCCCGTATAAAATCCGCACCCTTTGCAAATAAGAAATTCAGACGAAAAAGAAGTTTATTTCCGAGAGAGGTCAAAATAATAAGGCCCATAAGGCAGACGTGTAGTGTGAACCTACATAAATTACAATATTTTACTGAACGACTCTGGTAAGTATACATACTTTATAGAAAATTGTTTCAAAATGAAAGAGCTGTTTGTATTATTACTAGCCTCGCCCCGCGGCTTTCACGTCATCTTGTCTTACTTAGAGCAAAGTGTAGACCACTGTGTAGACACACACACACACACACACACACACACACACACACACACACACACACACACACACACACACACTGACGCATTAACAGTTTGCACACACATAATACATACGCCTACTCTTTTTTAAAAAAAATGAAGGAATGTAGTCACCTACAGCACAAGAATATTTATGTTCTTAGTGTAGGTGCTACAAGACAACTACTAATGTTACCCTTATATTTTTAAGATTTATCTATAAGTAAAATTTGTAAGCTTTTCATAAATATAATATAAATAAATAAATTTGGTAAATAAATTTGGTACTGATCACGATGTTGACTGTTTGCTAATTTGACCGTTCGAGATTAGAAAATTATGTGAATTAGACCAGCGGTTCTCAAACTTTTTTGGTGACGGAACCCTTTTTGAAAATGAAATACTTGACAGAACCCTACAATATAACAAAGATGTTTTTATGTATATTCTTTATTAATACGCATAATACGAGTACAATGTAACAGTTAATTATTAAGCGTCTCGTGATAAACCGCGTCAACAGTCGCATGAATGCACGTATCGTGGAACGGTTGACAAGAGGTGTTTTTAATATTTATTAAATTCTTACGGAAGTTTCGTGGAACACTAGGGTTCCGCGGAACACACTTTGAGTATATGGCTGAATTAGACCATTCGCGATGGAGACTATCAATCGCCATTTTGACCGATGGCGATTATGACAGTTTTTCAATCACTTGACCGATTGCGAATTTGATCATACGCGAAGAAACGATAGCCAAACTATACAAATTCACACTAATTTTAAAATTCTAAAGTAGCTCTGTCTGTATGTTTGTAGGGTTTTCACGGCTAAACGGCTGAGCGGGTCTTAAGAGTCCCGCGACGCTCTGAAATTTCCATACAAACGCGCTTGTCAAATTTCTTGGAAACCATTTGTCAGATTATGATGAAATTTAGCATGTACAATTAAATGAACTATATAATATATCCGCACCTATGTTCTTGCTTTTTTTTTAAAAAAAACGTCCTCATGAGTAAATAGAGCTATGAAAAAATACCGCATTTGTAAGGGGTCACTTTTGACTGATTTTCGCAATAGTTAGACAAAGCAAATCAAAAATCCCTTTACATAGGGAGGTTATCTACATCATTAGCTTTTAAATGAGTCCATAATACGAGGGAAATTCTTAGTTATTTAAGAATGATTACAGAAGCGCAAAAGCCATAAAAAAAAATTGAAATTGCACTTTGTCACTCTGTAGGTAACTTTAGAGGCTCGTCAGTATCATTACTTGCTCTCTTCACTCGTAATCTTCTTCTAGACGAAATGGCTATAGAAAACCTTAAGCCAATGCGAAGTTAGTCTAAAGTGATCGCCGGACTCTTAAAGAAATTTGATAATTAGTTACAGTTTATCTCGAGGAAGGTTTTTGGATACTATGTTCTGAATAAACGCGAACGAAGTCGCGAGTAACAGCTAGTATTTAATAAAATCTATTTAGCCAGTGTAAACAAACACAAACGAATATTTTACCTTTCAAAATAAAATATTTACTGAAAAAGGAAATCTATTCAAAGGGCACGAAGGTTTCTTAAGAAATTCTTGTATGCCTACTTGTAGATACTTATGTGAGTTTGTTGAGGACCAAGATGAGATTTAGAACGTTTTTCGTTGAAATACTTATCCTGGGAAAATTTGAAGGTGTTAAGCAAATGTTGCGCTAAAAGGGAACGCGATACATTACGTATGACAACTTCGATACACATTTCTCGGAAGTTGAATGTACATATCTGAGAGTAAATAAGAAAATGAATTGTAAGAACTTCATCATCTTTTTTTTTTATTACTTAATAGGCTTGCGTTTGGCCGCCAGCATGTCTGATAATAAGCAGTGATCGGCCTACGATGGAGCATGGAGCACGCTTGCCTAGAAGAAACCGATTCACTCGAGACTTGAAGACACCCAGATTATAAGTGTCAGGGAACACACAGTCTGGCAGAGTATTCCACACTCTAGCGGTCCCTATGAGAAATTAGGAACCAAAGCGTTTCGTACGTGTTGTATGTATGTCGACCATAAAATCTTTTTTATTCATAAAAAAAATCATCTTATTTATTTATACTAAAGCCCCTATGCTAAAACGACGCTCAGTCATAAATCGAAATGTTTTTATGTATAGAAAAAAAAAAAAATAATTCGAGATTCACTGACTGAGATTGAGCGTTGATTCAGCATAGGGGCCTTAGTTTAGATAAATAAGATGATGAATATCCTAATATTACGTAATTTAATTATTAATAATTGACATTATTTATTTGGAATACAGTACAATATAACTTATCTTATATCTTTAAATGAGCAATTCTTGTATATATATGTCGGAGAAATCAGGGAAAGGAAGCCGAAGTATCTCTCATCCCAGTTCTGATGTCGGGGAAACATAGAGAAATAGGAAGCCGAGCCTTCACATCTCACTCCTGATATCGGGGTAATGTAGGAAAGAGGAGCCACGCCGTCGCATCTGATCCCATTGATGTCGGAGAAACATAGGAAAGGCCGCCGCGCTGTAACCTTCCACTTTTGGTGACGGAGAAAATCTAGTAGGCCGAGGTGTTGTGTCTGATTTCTGATCCGCGAACTCGCTATCATTTATGGTCGGCGTCAAACTTCAGGAACGTTGAAATAAGGGGACAGCATTGAAGGCTTTTCACTATTTTAATTATACAGTCACTTAGACTACTTATTTAGTGAATGATCACAAAGATAGTTGGCGATTTAGAGTAATGGGTTTACGAATGACCATTGCGTGCGACCGCTTTCAGCCTAGTCCTGTCAACCACTCACTGACAGACATGACGTTCGCCCGCTATCCCAAACGCAACTCCATTCGGTGTTAACCGCTCTAAATTACCATAAACAAATCGATTAATCGTCATAAACCACAGATTAAAACTATCGATTAACAACTCTCAAACTGATTTTCTTTATCCAATGATATCTCGCGCCGTCACGGCCATCCTGCATTTTCACACGTCCTCGGGTGAATAGTTCATCTCATCATCTGTGGACAATCATAAAAGTGCTCAAGTAACCACTCAACGCTCGGTCATTCTGACCGTCTCAAATCTACCTCCACAATTTCACAGAAAGCGATCACAGTTATAGAAAAACACAAAACACAGTTAAACCCAATTCTACCAACCATAAACATCGTACCAGAGTATAATCGACTCTTCCAACAGTAACTTCATATTCGTTACCTATCCCCATAAATTGTCATGATAATTGAAATAAGCAACTTGACTTTTAGTGAAATAAATTGTATTGGGACCAATCGAATAATCGAGGCTAAAACTAAATTATTAATCATACATCCAATATTCCAAGAATTTAATCAAGCCACATTGAAAATCCAATGACGATACACATACGCGGTTTGGACTTATGAAAACTGCTGTGTCCAATTTCAAACGAATAACATGCCATTAAAGTTGTCACTTAGACTTGCCACACAGGCTAGGTCCCTCAGGGTGACAACGACAACTTCCCAGGGTGAAACTTCCCAGATTGACAACTTCCGAAACGACAACTTTCGAAAGTGACAACATCCTAAATCGTCATCTACCTAAATTGACAACCGCCAAAATTGAGATCTTCCTGAAACGACAACGCGTATTCTCGACCCTTTTTTTAAATAACTGCTGCAGACTGTACTTTCATTCGTTTTTGTCCTTTGTACCACTTCATTTGTATGTAGTGTATCAACAAACTAACAAACAATTCATATCACATCACACATGTAGTGCACTTTACTTTTCTCGAAATGCTACTTTCTCAATTGCCTCATTGAAACTCTATGATAAAGGTGCTATTGCATTCTTAAACTCCTTGATCTTACTGGCATATTTAAAGTACGTCAGCTTGACAATCCTAAAATGCAAATAGTGTTGATTTCTTTCATTAAATAATAATTAATTTCATAAAATCACAAAAAGGGAAAGACTGTACGTTATGTAATGAGTACAAATACAATTTCATGAAATTTAACAATAACAACACAACTGTATGGAGATGTGCTAATAGGGATTTGTGTAGTGCAACTATAACTTTAAATAGTACGAAAGTCAACATTTTACGAGATTTTTTTAATTTTACTCGTACTTTAATGTTACACCGGGAGGAGTTTACTACATAGGCTGACCACACAGGCTAGGTCGTCACTCAGACTATAATGCAACAAAAGTAAGGTTGTCACACAGGCTTGCCACACAGGCTTGTCACACAGGCTTGCCACACAGGCTGGCCACACAGGCTTGCCACACAGGCTTGCTACACCGGCTTGCCACACAGGCTAGAGCCACATAGGATAGTACCTTGCAGATTAGTGCCACACAGGCTGGTGCCACACAGGCTATTGCCACACAGGCTATTACTACACAGGCTACTGTCCTACCGGCTACTGCCCTTCAGGCTTAGTTTTACCAAAAGCATTGACACTTAGTAAGTTATCTATTAACTGCATGACTCACATGTGCCGCAAGCGGCAGTATGACTAAACTGTTTGTGGGTATTTTCAAACTTTAAACAACTCCAATAGAAAATAACACTCTGACATACATCGTTTACGAATATCAAATAAAATGAAAACTTCTCACCGGATTCAATTGCTACTCGTAGGTGATCAATGGCTGCTTCATAGTGCAGGGGCCCAATTCGGAGATAGGAGATTTTCATCTCATCTCGATCTCGATTCCTGTGGCCCTATTCGGAGATTTAAGATTTCCATCTCACTTGCTTTGTCCTTGTTGCTCTCGTTTGAAACGTCATAGGTGTGAGAGTGACCAAGATAAAATCTCATCTCATCTCACGCGCAGGAATAGCCCCCATGAAAGTCTCGACTGCCTCCGAATACTTGAGACATCTCGCGCCCCAGCCATCGAGATTATCTCGATCTCGACCGTATAGAATAAGGCATCTCGAATTAGGCATTTTTTTCGAGCTAAGATGGTATCTCGAGTTGTAAGAATAGCCCTCCAGTGGCCCTATTCGGAGATTTGAGATTTTCATCTCATCTGTTTGCGTCCTTGTTGCTCTCATTTGAAACGTCATAGGTGTGAGAGTGTTTAAGATAAAATCTCATCTCATCTCACGCGCAGGAATAGCCCTCCAGGCATTGACCGGATCTCGCACGTTGCTGCTGCTACTTTGGATGCCCTTTTTCGATCAACGAGTGGCGATGTAACCTCGTTGCAGTAGTAACACCTAGGCGTCGACGTTTTGTTCGGTACACTGCTATCCTTCGTCTCTCGTTGTTTGTTAGTTGCGTCACATAGCATAGACTAGGTGTTATCAAACGCCGTCGAGATAATGCAGACGTCTACTCGATGCTCACTCTCTCATTGCCGCTCTGCTGCACTTTATGCACCACGAAGAAACAGTCCGCACACTCCACAATAATAGCACGTACACAGTTTTTCAGTGTAGGGGCGACCCTTTCAGCCATCTGTTGCTATGCCACTTCGCTTCCAGATCATTGTAGAATTGTAGCCAAAGACGGAGCCATATCTTGTTGCTGTGGACGTTATTCTTATCCCAATTCTGATGTCGGGGAAAGAGAGCGGTGGTCCTCGTCATCATCTTCAGCACTCATCTTGTTAACTGTGGGCATTAGTCTTATCCCAATTCTGATGTCGGAGAAATCAGGGAAAGGAAGCCGAAGTATCTCTCATCCCAGTTCTGATGTCGGGGAAACATAGAGAAATAGGAAGCCGAGCCTTCACATCTCACTCCTGATATCGGGGTAATGTAGGAAAGAGGAGCCACGCCGTCGCATCTGATCCCATTGATGTCGGAGAAACATAGGAAAGGCCGCCGCGCTGTAACCTTCCACTTTTGGTGACGGAGAAAATCTAGTAGGCCGAGGTGTTGTGTCTGATTTCTGATCCGCGAACTCGCTATCATTTATGGTCGGCGTCAAACTTCAGGAACGTTGAAATAAGGGGACAGCATTGAAGGCTTTTCACTATTTTAATTATACAGTCACTTAGACTACTTATTTAGTGAATGATCACAAAGATAGTTGGCGATTTAGAGTAATGGGTTTACGAATGACCATTGCGTGCGACCGCTTTCAGCCTAGTCCTGTCAACCACTCACTGACAGACATGACGTTCGCCCGCTATCCCAAACGCAACTCCATTCGGTGTTAACCGCTCTAAATTACCATAAACAAATCGATTAATCGTCATAAACCACAGATTAAAACTATCGATTAACAACTCTCAAACTGATTTTCTTTATCCAATGATATCTCGCGCCGTCATATATATAATTGGAATCTCGGAATCGGCTCCAACGATTTTCATACAATTTAGTATATGGGGGGTTTCGGGGGCGATAAATCGATCTAGCTAGGAATCATTTTTAGAAAATGTCATTTTATTCGTGTTTTATTAATCAACTTAAACATAAACTTGGAAGAAAAATAACAAAAAGGAGGCGTTTGAGTAGTCTCAACTGAAATCTATTGGCGAATAATAATACTATTTTTTGTGAGCAACTAATTGCTTTAACGACACAACAGCAGATGGCGTTGTTAAGTAACACGAAGTCAATGAGTGTTTGCTTTGAGGTTAGACTAAAATCAAAGGTACTACATATAATATGAAAAAGTGAGTCTTTGTTCATTTTCTTTGTTTCTTTGTAACGCTTTCACGTCTGAACTACTCAACCGATCGTCTTAAAATTTTGCATGCATGTTGCTTAGGGTACAGAAAAGGACATAGGGTACTTTTTATCCCGGAAAAATCAACGGTTCCTGTGGGACCGTGGGTGAAACCACGGGTCGCAGCTAGTATTTGTTTAAATACATACCTTCTCAGACCTTGTATGTTAAATTTTTGTGTTGTGTGATATCTCCAACACGCGTTCCAATCGTGGAGATTATGGCAATAAATAAACGTAAAAATAAATGTTACAGTTGAAAAAGCTGTCAAAGTTCTTCAAAGAGTTCTCACTCCGATGTTGCGTTCAGACGCTCGCGTTCAAAGCGACATTCAAAGTGACATTCAACGGGCGCAGGCACGGACGCAAGCATGTGAACAGGCTGCTTGTGCTCGCGCCCGTGCTTGTGCTCGTGAATGCCGACCAAGCCGACTGTCACACGCGCTCGGTCACTCGCGGAGAGCTTGCAATGGCTTGCACAACTGGCGCGCCCTAGTGCGTGTGAACAGCTCGCTTTGAGCGCTACGCACGCCGGGCTGCACGCCGCGAGTCTGAACGCAGCATAACAGCTATTAAGTTGCCGACTCACCTCCTCTAGAAGCTTGACCGGCGGTGAAGGCAGGATAGTCTCGATGTCCATCCTGGCCCGCGCCTGTGCCAGCGTCATCAGCACGTCTCCACGAGTAGCGTGCGCTTTATTCATCGCCTCGTTCGCCAGCTTCATCGCAAACTCCGGAGTCATGCCTTTGGCTCCACGCTTGGACTGAACAAAAGTATCAAAGTTATGAAATGTATGAAAAAAACACTGTCGATTCGATAACCTCCTCCTTTTTGGAAGTTGGTTAAAAATTTGACACCAAGATGCCTAAATTCTGGGAACATCGATCGATATAAAAGGAAAGATCGTCGATCAGCTGGAAAGGTATACCAAAACATGCTGATCCATAAAGTACCTCTAAGTAGTTACCTACTTCTTTTTAGTATCTAACTGGATTCTTTACGGGTTACCTTTTCGAACTCGAAGCCCATCTTCTTAACCAATTTTGCTGCTTTCGCGTTGCCGCCGTGCATCAGTTTCCAGTTGGCCAATCTGATGCGCTGCAACTCCAAGTCTGTGTTGTACGCGTAGATCTCCGCTCTCCTGTTGATTAGTAATTAAGTTCTTTGACACATTTATTTGAATTTCGAAACCACAATGTTCCCGCCATTTCCGGGTTGATGACAGAAAGAAGTTTATTATAGAATAAGTATTTAGTTGTAAAGAGTGGTTTACTAAATGAAAAAAGTGAGTTATCAAAATCAAGTCACAATTATTTAAGGATAGACAAGAGGTCGATGATAATGTTATGATAAAACATGTTTAAAATCAAGCAAATCTCAATTTTGAAGTAAAGGAAAAGTTAGCGAGATTATTATTTTATTTCTGACTAAGTTTTTATTTACCTACCTACTGTTATTGAGTGAGATACTTACCTGCTTTAAATTGTCCAATAGTTTATTGGACCACAAACACACTTGGTGTTCTATCACCATGTGCCCACACAAATGATACAATCATTATGAAATGCTACTTTTCGTTTTCTCTACAAAACTCGAATTAAAGTTTTAGTAAAGAGTCACGGCTATACTGAAATGGGAAAGAGGAGGGATTCATCTCATCTATTATCACCCTCTCCTCCATCATCTTCATCATAGATTTAACAGCTAAAGTACACAAAACATACGGATGACTAGGCGGAATGGTCATGTTGGCTCTAGCCTGCCCTTTGGGGTAAAACACAAAAAAAAATTGACACTTCAGTCAAGTTCAAGTTGCTGAAAGAAGCCTAAACCCATGTTAAACGTTGAATAAAGTCAACTGACTTCGATCTTCTACGAGCTCCAGCCGACATGTCTTCCGTGTAGAGTTTGAGGAGCAACGCTTCTTCTTGTATCTTCTGGTTTTGAGACGTAACTCTTGTTGTCCATTTGCTGTTGGCCTGAAAACAATTATTCAAACTTAGACCACTTAAAACCAGTTTTGAACCGAGATTCATGACCGAGCGTCATTTTAACATGCGGCCCTTAGTGTCATTATCATCATCATCTGTTTTTATCGACAATTGAGTCGCTGCACTGATGAGTTAAGATGCTCCTTTTCTTCATCCATTTCTTTTGTCATGAAAACTAGTGCAAATTTAGATTTTTTCAAGAAAGTTTTAGCCAAATCGTTTCATTCGTTATCAAATACTGCGCTTACCAACGGACAGTATTTATAATATTTACAATATACATTAGCTTGATTAAATAAAATAACCTTTGTGAGCTATCTCCAGTAATAGAATAAATAAGGTTAAGTAAATAAAAAATATAAAAATTAAAATAAGACATTTCTGATAAGATTACATCATCCTCTTTCCTCTTCAATTTCGCTTCTTTGTCCTGCTTGATTCTGAGCAACCTCTTCTTCTCGTTTGCTCTCCACTGCCTGACCATCGATATCTTTCTCCTGAGCTCCATTTCTGCCGCGGCCTGCACTCTCTGCTTTATCCTGTTCTGTTTCTCTTGACTCCTCGCGGCTCTCTCTCGCCTCATGCGTTCGTTGTACTCGGCCAGGTATTGCATGTGAGCGATTACCTTCTGCTCCTGTTCAGCTGCTCTGAAAATATAAGGTACCTAAGTGAGATAATAATTCTGAAAAGGGTAAATTATGACTAAGGGTATATTAATAAAGGGGAAATAGGACACAGAAGCTACATATATATTTCAGAGGTACCTACATATATAACAAAATAAATAGAGAACTAGACATAATGCATGACAACAGACATAACTGTAAGAAGAAAGTTATTAAGAGGGCCGCGACGTTCTGAAATTTCCATACAAACGCAGTACTCAAATTTCTTAAAAACCGTTTGTCAGATTATGATGAAATTTAGCATGTACAATTAAATTAACAATATCTTATGTTCTTGGGTTTTTTTAAAAACGTTCTCAAGCGAAAATAGAGCTATGAAAAAAGTCCTTATTTTAAGGGGTCACTTTTGACTGATTTATTCAATAGGTAGACAAAGCAAATCAAAAATTCCATTACATAGGGAGGTTGTCTACATCATTAGCTGTTAAATGAATCAATAATACAAGGGAAAGTCTTAGTTACTTAAGAATGATTATGGTAGTGCAAAAGTCATAAAAAAAAATGAAATTGCACTTTGTCACTCTGTAGGTAAGTTTAGAGGCTCGTCAGTATCATTACTCGCTCTCTTCACTCGTCTTCTTCTTCTAGACGAAATGGCGATAGAATACCTTAAGCCAATGCGAAGTTAGTCTAGGTCGCCTAGGTCGAAATTAGTTAGGTCGCCGGACTCTTAATTATCTAACAGGCCGTAACTATAAGGAAACAGAAGATTTTATAAGAATAATAGAATAGACACACACAAGTTGAATACCCACACAAACACACAACACCGCACACATTTAGCTTAACACACAATCTCACACACATACACATAGAGACAACTACCGTCGTCACCTCAGTCGGTTGAACGACGAATTTTTAATCTTAATTTTAATTGTAGTAAAAATTGTTATTTTTATTGGTTGGTTTTTGTGAATGTAGTTTTATGGAAAATGATTAAAATATGCTTATTTATTAATTACTAATTCACCATCAGCAAATTGAATTAATTACTCTAAAATTAAAATCTGTAAAATAATGTAATTGATAAAAAAAATGTTTCCAGGAAGTTAACTAGCTACCACCACTCAGAGTATCCTACCGCGGTGGCTAGTGACCCTAATTAAAATTTCCTTTTTATTTTGTATTTTTTTTTAAATTATTGTAATGTGTATTTAATGTAGCCAGAAATAAATTATCTTATCTATGATCATTATCATTATTCCTTTCTACTCCTACTCATTATCCTATTCCTTAGCCCACTCATTTGGGGTCGGTGCAGTAGGTATGTAATTTTTAATACGTAAGTATAGGTATAGGCTAAAATTTGATAAGAGACGAATATACATTGAGGCAGAGATAAATGGTTAACTACTTATCTCCTTGCACATCATAAATAGGTATTTGTATATACACTCTCTTAGATTATCTATAAAAAAAAACTAGATTAAACAAAAGAATAACATCACACAAATGTTTTTAACCGGTTACGACACTAGTTGCAAATATTTTACTTTGTTTCTAATTAAAATATTATTATTATAATATATTATTAATAATAGTTCACCATAATACGTCATTGTTCACAATTTTAAAAATTATTAATTTTGCGTTTAAACACTTAGTTCACAACCGGTTAGGAAATGTAAAAATCCTTAATGAAAATAAAAACCTATTCAACAAAACACATTTTCACAAAGCATTTTCACTAAAATCTGTAAATATCTAATCTCTCAGAGAGATGGGATATGAAAATAATCAAGATATTTCCAGGTAAGAAAATTAAAGTGGGATTTCCATCTAAGCGGCAATCCCGGGAGGAACGTACCCTTTTATTCCGGAGCAAACACATTATTTGTTTCGAACAAACAAGAAAGATGTTTCAAAGATTCCTTGATATTTTTCAAGGAAATATCCTTTGATAAATGATATTTCTAGATAGACTGAAAAGAGATTGCACGCACTGAAAAAAATAGCGATAAATCGTTAGCCCTTAGAGGCTTACATGAACAAAAAGAATGACACAACGCTAGTGCAAGGCGTCTCCCAGATAGACGCGGCCGGCGGTGGCGACCGATGGACTTTTGCAAAGGCGGCCAATGGGCCACCAGTGGCCGCCATTGCAAAAGTCCATGGACCACCAGTGGCCGCCATTGCAAAAGTCCATGGGCCACCAGTGGCCGCCATTGCAAAAGTCCATGGGCCACCAGTGGCCGCCATTGCAAAAGTTCATGGGCTACCAGTGGCCGCCATTGCAAAAGTCCATCGGTTGCCACCGCCGGCCGCGTCTGTCTGGGAGAAGTACGACTGTAATAAAGTAAATAAGTGGTGTACCTGTGACGTACACCAGTATAAAAAATTGGCCAGTCGTTTTTCGTTCATAAACAGTACGGAACTCTCTCTAGACATTTATGTGTTCATAAGAAATATCCAACGATTTCTCAACGAGTCTGAGTTGCTTAAAGAGGGCTTACCTATAGACATTTATTTTGAGATTTATTTTTTAGGTTAAAGGTGCTTGTATTTTAATAACATTGTAAAGTTTCTTCTCCCTTTTATGGAAAATACGAATGAAGATTGGGGTAATCTGGGGCATTTGCCCCAGCTTGTTATCCAACTCGAACCTCAAAAGGACAATGAGCAAATTGGTCCAAAAATATAAAAGTTTGCCTGCAGGATAGGCACATGGCGCATTCGGTAGATTATTTTAAGCATTAAAAAAGTACGACACCGGTAAAATTCAACCTACAGAAACCCATATATTTTATTTTTAAGAATAGTAAAATATGAATATATTTTCAGAAATGTTAAGCCAAACTTCCATGGTGACGTCGCGAATCACGACGACGTAACCAATCACTGACGTGATGAATCACTACACCCACCATGGAGGGTGCAGTCAAGTGGGTGGGTGAATATTATGTAAATGGGTTTTCTTAATTTTCGTGTAATTTTAAATTTATGCACAAAATAAGTACGTATTAAGTTACTAAAGCATTCCTTTCACAAGAATTATTAAATCACAACTACAATACAAAATATCTCCAAAACTGTGGGTTCGAATTCAGCGAGATTTATGATGTGAAAACTTATAAACCTAACCTGCAAATTACTATAGTCTCAACCCTGCGGGCGTTTGGTCCATCGTCCTTTTATATATGCCCATTGTCCTTTAGGTTTTTCCTGTAAAACAAGGAGGTACATTTTCTTACGCCCGACCCCTAAGAAAAGTCTGGGAACGCCCATGATAGGATCTCTCTGGTAAAAGGTTTAGCTATTTCTCTAAATAACATCGGCTATCTACAATAGCCCCCTTACTAATAATCTATGTTCCCCTTCGCAATAAACTTTGTATATTCATGGAATAGTTATAAAATGCTTTGTCTTTTTATTTCTTTTACATTTTAAACTACATCGAAAAAGACAAAAAAACTATTCCAAGGCTATACAACGTTTATTAGTAAGGGGCTAAGTACTTAGTCAACTCAAACTAATCCAATCTTAGTTCTTTTGGTTTAAACTTTATCTCTCAGAGAAAAGGGATAAAAGATAGAACAAAGTCAGATCCCTTAACTTTTATATTGTCCGACCCAAAGCAAGATCTGTCGATGTTCGTATTTAATTCAAAGTGAATTTTGAAGTAATGTAGCGTGTCGGGTGTGCGCTGCGATTATTTAAATGAAAATGTGTCAAGTGCGTGTCGTGGTAGAGTTTGTGCGGATTTTCAAGAATATTTCGTTTGACTCTCTGCATAAGCGTTAACTAGGTCGGCTGTATTTAGAAAAGTGACTGAGATTTAGATCTTGGGTCTTAGGTAACTTTTGCTTTTTAGGGTGTCGTAACCAAAGTGTAAAGCGGACCCTATGACTAAGACTCAATTGTCCGTCCGTCTATCTGTCTGTCTGTCTGAGGCGCCTGTTACCAGGCAGTATCTCATGAAGCGTTATAGTTAGTCAGTTGAAAGGAAATTTTCACACATGATGTATTTTTGTTGCCGCTATAACAACAAGTACTAAAAACAGAAGAAATTTAAAATTTGAAATTTTAACAGATATGTTTTTTTTGCCGTTTTATAGATAAATGACGCATTTCAGAACCGGAGAAAAGCTGAAAGAAGAGTTGGGTTCACTACGCAGCGGGAGAGTACTACGATTCAGGCATAAAGAGGATGATACACTGCGTGCAAAAATGCATTTAAACTTTCCAAATATGTATTGTCGATAAACGTGTCTTTCATTTTGAAAAATCATTGGAAATCTAATTTAACGGAAAACCCTCGTACCCACTCTCCGAGTGTACCTGAAGATACCCTGAAAATGTCATCAAAATCGCTCCAGCCAGTTTGTAGCCCATAGGGAACATACGCATTACACACGTCACGCATACATACAGACACACATCGATTTTTATATACACTGATAATTTAATACTTAAATAGATAGCATACGTTTAGCATTCTATGATAAATGTATTATTATTTTTGTAACGAATTAAGATATAAGTAAACGAATAACTGCCCTCTGAGATATAGTTTTATAAAGGTTTATAGTATTATTCTACTTAGGGCCGATTTTTCAATGGTCAGATAAACAAACAAATAGTGTTTATTGAACTGATAGCTAATTATTCTGTTTTTCAATGGTCAGGTATCATTTACTAGACGAATAACTCATCTATCTGAGGTATAACTTTATTTGTCGGTGGAACGGCCAGATAGCAGTTTATTCTATGGAATAAATTGTTGAGACTGTCTAAATGATTTTTTTTTTTTTATTAATTTATTCATGACCATGGATACTCGTCCTTCAGTCGGATTCTTAGTAATATTTTTTCCTTCAGTAACAGATGATGGGATGATGATGATGAGGTGATGATAAAGACGATGAATCCCTCCCCTTTTCCCATTCCAGTAAAGTTATGGATACTTTACTGAAACTTTAAGTGAAGTTTTGTAGAGAACACGAAAAATCGCGTTTCGCGATGTTTGTATCATTTGCCCACACTCGTGCACGTTGACGAACCGGTAAACGTTAATAATCCACCATTATTACAATTTAACACTCGAAGAATCACAAGTTTTAGAAAATAATACAAAAACACGACACCATCCTTTCGGTTCCCGCCAAAAACCCCATCTCCTGTCTAAATGATGGTCTTATGGGTTGTCACTGTAAAAAAAGTTTGATATTTCCGACACGCAGAAACTAAAATTAATTTTAATTAAAAAAAAACTACCATGAACAAACTACATGAGCTATTTACCATAGCCAAACCAGCCGACGACTTTTGCACAGATTAGGAGTACAGTGACGTTTAGACTGAAACTGACAAGACAGTGACTTAGGCGAAAAGTGAAAATTCGAAGTCCTTTTCTAACGCGTGGATATTTTATAGTTTTGTTTCAACTGTCTGAAGTTAGCTTTTGTACACACTGAATAAATGGTCAGATAGTTATTCCCAATTTAAAATTGTATTGAAAAATCGGCCCTTACTTGTACTAATATTGCAGTTGTAAGTTCTAAAACCAAATAAATGTAAGTAGGTTCTTTTATTGTTGTAATTTTCAGCTTTTTTTATCGTAATTTTTATTAATGAACAATAAAGTTATTTGTAATTTTATTTGTAATACCTATAATATTTTTTAACGAATGCAGCCCGTCTATTGCTTATTTTGGCCTTATGCGGCCCTTGCCAGCCAAAAGGTTGCCGACCACTGGTCTCGTAATTTTTATCATTGATCAATAAAGTTATTTGTAATTTTGTAATTTTATTTGTAATACCTATAATATTTTTAACGAATGCAACCCGTCTATTGCTTATTTTGGCCTTATGCGGCCCTTGCCAGCCGAAAGGTTGCCGATCACTGCACTAGAGAATTAGATTTTTCTTTTCTACAGTTTTCAGGTTTTAATCTTAACCGCAATGCAAAAAACAAAAATGCTTCACACGAAATAGCAATCAGCGCTCGTACGTGTAAGTAAGTCCGACAGTCTGAGTAAAGCACTATGACTATGACATACCTACAGGCGGACAGACAGAAAGACAGACGGAAGGACATTGGAAAAATGGCACAAAATTAAAAGGGCCGCTTACATAGATTCTAAAGGTATCTTTAAAAATGCTCTCGCATCTATACTCTTTTCATTTATGTTAAGCTGAGTGCTTTAATAATACGTTTTATTAGTACAATTATACAACGTAAAACTACTAAACGGTGTCCAATTTGTGTACCACTAACGCTTCCTCGAATCTAGCGAACTAATGTCTGTGCACAGCTGCCAGTCGAGTGCTCTGATTACATTGTACGATAGTGTTTGGCTGGCGGCCGTCGATAACGAGCTGGCTCTTGAGCGGGAATTAATTTTCATGACATACTTAGCTAGTTATGTACTTGTTGGCTTCGACAATTGTAACCAGACAATGGAAAATAACTATGGAAGTTTTCCAGCGTGTTTGGAGGATAGATAAGGTATTTTAGCCTCCTTGAACCTATAGCATGAAAAAATATACGTTATCATAACTATAAAAAGAGAGAACTAGAAATACCGAGAAAAGTATTCAAATGAAAATGAAAAAAAAAAACAACGAATATGAAATAAATTCTTACAATTAGAATGAAGTACAACGACAATGAAATGACAATGAAAAACTAAGATGAAATACATCGAAAATGAAAATAAATGAAATACAACGACATTGAAATGAATGAAAATAAAATCAGGGAAATTAATAAATATATTAATAATAATTTATTAATAATTAATAATATGAAACTAAATAAGTACTTTTATAAAAAAATAATTAAAACAAATCTTAGACCAGACAATAGAAAAGGAACAGGTAACGTTGTGCAAGAAAGTAAAATACTAGCAGATGACATCTACACCTTACTATTAAAAAAAAACTCTACTAACAAGAGCAACTTTTTAAATACTGATGATGATACGAACGTCACTCCAAAGTCTTTGAGCAGCAAAATCAGATCCTGGGGGGCTATTCCTGCGCGTGAGATGAGATGAGATGAGATTTTATCTTGGTCACTCTCACACCTATGACGTTTCAAACTAGAGCAACAAGGACGCAAAATGGTGAGATGAGAATCTCAAATCTCCGAATAGGGTCCCTGGATCTAACAACAAGTTATCTACATAAAGAGCGAGATGGTAAATGATTATGTAAATATATGTAGGTATGAATGGATTGTAGCTATAAATAAATAAATAAATAAATGAGCCTTTATTGCTGTTTACAAACGTACAATTTACAATTTACTAAGTATTTATCACTGATAATCTATTTTTCATCAACAGCTTGTCTTTCGACAAAGGCCTCCTCCAAACACTTCCACCTATCTCTGTATTTTGCAGTTCTCATCCATTCTGGACCAGCAACTCTTTTGAGGTCATCTTCCCAACGTTTAATTGGTCTACCTTTACTTCTCTTGCCATCCCTGGGGTACCACTCTGATATTTTTCTAGTCCATTTCTCATTTTTCTCTCTCAACATATGTCCTGCCCATTTCCATTTTAGTGTTTTGCATACTTTGTTCACATCTTTAAATTTAGTAACATTTCTAATTTTGTTTAATCTTACCTTGTCTTTTCTTTTTACTCCAATTACACTTCTCTCTATTCCATTTTGACATACAGTTATTTTGTTTGTTAATTTCTCTGTTAGTGCCCACGTTTGACAGCCATATGTTAAACATGGCAGGATTAACACTAATACTAAGGATAAAAGAAAAAGAGAGATATCCACCTCCCCACAAACTGATTCGCATCCAAAGAAACAGCAGACAATAAACCAATTAACAAGCAAAAGAATGAACGCATTTGATATGATGCGAGGTCGATCTCTATCTTACTCCGGAAACCCAGCTACAAAGGAACAATAGCAATCAAACACTGGTGATCGGAAAAAACAACTATATGACAAGCAGGACAACACAACAGAAACAAAATACCCTCCCCCAAGCCGACTGGTCCTCGTGGGGGAAAAAGACCACAACCCTCCAAAGACAGTCAAGCACGACTCGGATTGTAGCTATCAAATTTTTATTTCCCTTCTTCACAGACGCTGAAGCTAATCTAAGCCATAAACCGCTTACAAAACATACGATAAAACGAGAGAAACAGTTCCACTGTAATAAGCAGTTAGACGTTTCAGTCCATAATTCATGTTTATTGGAAACCTACGTTAGATACGCAATTTTAATAATTTACTATCTGTGCCCCGCGGTGCTATTCGCAGTTAAAAAGTAGTCCATATGCCATTTTTTTTTTATGTAGAATAGGTCGGTGTTTGACCACCAACTCGCATGATGTTAAGCGACGTTGTGGTCTAAGATGGAGCACGACGACCTATAAGGCACTTATTCACTCTAGCCTTGAAGTTTTGTAGAGTGAAGAAGTACAAAGGCGGCAGTTGAGTGAGGCGCTACAAGTGCGCTACTGCTCAGACCCGTCTTCGGAACGGTTACGCCGGACTACATCCCGAAACACGACTAGGTCATTTCACGGCATGGCTTGGTCCGGTGGGTGGTAACTAGCCACGGCCGAAGCCTCCCACCAAAGTTTGCTACCCGGTTAGCACTACCCGGGGACCACGTGTAGGGAATCAGAAAAGAGTACACTCCTACGGACGTGGGTAGCTCAGCCCCCATTCCACAGCCATTCCACACGATACTCTATTTCTGTGCTTAAATTTCATCCAGATACTTTCAGTCATTCTGACGTTATTGAGTAACATACCTACATCCAATCAATTGTTCCGCATTGATAATACTTATTAGTGTGAAGTGTGATAATATAATATGATGTCATTATCATCCATTGAATTAGGACTGATGTCTGAGTTATAATCGTTACACACTAGCTAAATAGACGCTCCAGTCACAAGATAGTACGAGTAGGAAAGCAATCAAGCAAACAAGATTGCTCTTCCGCTAACTTGACAAATGTAGACCTAACTTGAATGCGTAATCAAAGTGCGCTTGACGAGATACAGACTAAAGGCAGTCGCACATGGAACAAGTACCTTACACAGCCGTGCGGGAGCGAGTCCAAAATGCACAGAGATGTTTAATGCAGAAATTTTACTACAATGCGTCTCGGTCTTGCACGTGCTCACTTGTGTTATTTGTGTCGTATGTTATTAACAATAAAAAAAATAATAATAACCCCAACACCGATTTTCATCAAACATAGCTCTCGACACTCTCGACTAATTCGCCTTTCAAACAAAAAGAAACAAGTCAAAAAAATGTTTTATTCAATTTTATTCAATTTAGGTTAAAATCAAAATCGGTTCATCCGTTCCAGAGCTACGATGCCACACACAGGCAGTCACGTGTAACATCACACCCTTCGTTCTTGCATCGGTGGTAAAAAAAGTAAGACAACACTCGAATAGACTGCACGAATTGCACATTTTTGCGAAGCCCGAAAAAAGCCCCCGTGTTGTCATTGCAACCAATTGAAACAGTCCTGAAAATTACGTTACTGTTAAGTAGGTATAGAAGAATTCTTAACATTAGTTCACTACTCTAATTTTCTTAAATTCGTCGCCTCTACAGATAAGTTGGCCTCATTATGATTATCATCATTATTTGAAAGGTTACCTGGAAGAAATCGCTTTAGGCGATAAGGTCGCCCTGTACTGCCGAAAAATGTATTTTAGTTTTTAAGATTTTCATGTAGTTTTTGGTGTGCAATAAAGATATCTTGTATTGTATTGTATTATGCGAATAAGAGCTATAATAGTTATAGCAAAGGAATCAAAATTACATTCTTGGATATATATTTAACGACAGCGAGAAAAACGAGAAAGGGCAATCATTAATAAAATTATTTTTGCACGAAACAAAACACACAAAAAAATACAAATTTTTCATGGAGTAATCGTGCAGCGCATCTAGTGTACTTCTGCCTTAAGTACATAACTAAATGGGTTATGCAAATGTCACAAGCAAACTTTGCTGGTTCGCAAGCTGTTCCGGATGCATCACGTTCACAGTCCACCAACGAAAGGGAATCAAATACAATTCGATTTCGCATTCAGGCAAGTTGCCAGGAGAGGCCGAGAAGTGCTTAGTTTCCAACGTCCGTCTGAAACTCTAGTGTTACGTACTTACGTGATACGATTGTTTTCGACTGTTACTTTCGATTGCTCTACTATAAAAAGTTAGCTACGTAAGTGTGAGTATGGGCTTAACTTTGTTTTTCTACAAAGTAACTGTTGGAAATGTTTTTGCATCCGAATTTAGCCGTAGGTTTCTTGGAATTATTTATTTCTTCAAAATGTTTCAGGGAAAAAAATCCTGCAAATGTATGTTTCATGTTAGTACATTTATGAGATGCACAATATGCAAATTGCGTTCGTGTCTAATTTCAAACAATCTAATGGACCTATTTAATTACGACCATTTAGTCGTGAAAAAGTAACAAATACAGGTCATAATCAGAATTGCAGTCGCAGTTCAGCTATTAATGTCGTGTTATATTTTACCATGGCTACTTACTGTTTTATTATGTTTTGAAGTTTTTTGTAAGTTGAATCAAGATATAAATAGATGGTAAACGCTAATAATGGTAATAATGGTAAATGGTAAAAATGACTCACCGCACAATTGTGTGGTGAGTCATTTTTACCATTCATTATATTGTGACCTAGTTACACCCCATTTACAGGTGTGACTATGTATTTTAAATAGTATTGTAATTAGATTTAATGCTGATGTTGCTTAAGGGGTTTTTTTATGCCTGCAATAAACGATTTTATTTATTATTATTATTATTATAAAGTACTTACCTAAGTTAAAGTTAGACTATATAAGTAAATAGGTAGATGGGTTCATAAATACTTCAAGAGAGAATGTGAATTTCAAGGGTATACCCTAACACTAAGAACACTTAGATAACTGCCAAACTGTCAAAGTCCTAATGTAATTTCAAGATTCAGATCCATCTTGTGCTGGCTTCACAGGTGCGATGAATTATTCGCGAGAACAAGGGAGATGTCTGTCTGGAACGTAACGTTTTGGAATAGTTTAAGTTTCACATCAAGTTCTGCATTTATTTGATTGAATCAGGCGTTACTTTGCAGCAGTTCTAAAGCTGTTTTTTAATCTATTCTCTTGTGTATTATAGCGGAAATACACTAGAGATTTGTTTAGGAAATAGTCTGCATTTATTTGTTACTATAATATGTACTTGTCTATTAATTAAGGAGTGTAATTATGTGTTCTTTCATCGTTTCACGAATAAAATTGTGTAAAAACCGGAAACTGCAATTAAAATAGTAAGACAAATGTCTTCTTACTTTCACGTTTTCAGAATTCATGCATCTTAAAGGTTGATATCAGAATAAAAAATAAATAATTAATTTTTATGTTATTTTTCATTAGCTCAATTTGAATTAATACCTCCTTTTTCTGCAACCCAGTACAAAACTACATTTAATTAAAGAAATACTTAGTGGTACAACTAGTCACTAAGTTAAGAACTAAAGTTACCAAGTAACTAAAGTTAATACTAAGTTATATAATTTAAAATACATTCATTGCGAGATAAATCGAGTTCGTAAGTCAGAAAATAAAATAATTATTCCACAAGACAGCAAAGTTGTGATTTGTAGGAATTTCACTTCAACTTCCAAATTGCGAAGAAGTATAATTGAGTTGTGAGTAAATTATACTTACCTACTATACAAAACAAACAAACTTCTGTGAAAATAATGTTTCAATGAATTCACAAGTTTCAGAAGATTTCTAAACTTTTAGTAACTTCGTATTGTAGAAAGGATTTCTTCAAATAATCATTTTAATCAAATTAAGCAACCTGAGAGTTCATAATAATAGCTTAGATTTATTAACGTTCTATAAAAGCTATTAAAAATTTCAGTCTTTAGGATATCTGGTTCAAAACAAGTTTTAAGGCTTAGCTGTAGAGTCAACGTCAAAACCTTTCTAATTCTCTTTTATTCGTAGTACGCTTTCACGCTTCAAGTCAACTTCTCAACTGATTATCATAAAATAAACGTTATAACCGTAATAAATATCATAATCGATGTCAAATCGACGTCACGCCTTTCCCCCGAGGGAGCTGGTAACACTGGCTGAGAGGTGTAACACAACACCCACACTTCCCCGGACGATTTTCAGTCCCAAATGTGACAAGGGGCGAGTCTGTCGCCATATACCGTGCTTCAGTCATGTAGCAGATGACATATAAAATACGCACATATATGTTCACACAATGAACAAATTGGTGCGTGCCGTCGGCTGAGTTTGAACCCGCTCCCTCTGGCTTGAGAGGCGGGCCTTCTCCAACTAGGCTACCATCGCTTGTCAAGGGTACAGAAAATGACAAAGAATACTACGAGTAACACTGCGGGCGCAACTAGTGTGGTAAGTATAATTTTTCAAACACATCTTAGTCATCAAAGTTGTAATCCGACACCATTGAATTAGGAATACTCTCCGACACCTAATCTCATTCAAAGCACCAAAAAAAAAAACAGCTCACTTTATCTTCAAAACCAAACCAAGACCAAAACTTCAGTCGAAACGCAATTAAACTGGAACCCACGAAATTAACAGCTCTCTCTTCAAACAAGACCTGAACATCCAAACATTTTCCTATTTACCTCGTAGTTCAGCCTGTACACGAGTAAGTGCGAAAGGAATTTCTGTAGCTAAATGAAAATAAAGTGTCGTCATTAATCAGAGAGGTCTGAGCTCACGTACGCGCCGCGGGCTGCGTTAAGCCCGACCCCCCGGCCGATACTCATTACTGAGAGTCTGAGGTGCTCAATGTTAAGACCGATATTATTGGCGATTAACCATCTTAGTATACCTGTAGTAGGTACTATAATATAGCGTTGATGGCGTATAGACTTTGTTATTATGTATTAGCTTTGATTCACTTTTATTTTGCGAGTCGTAAGAGTATGGAATGCTCTGAGTACCCATCAACAGCTATGAGTTATATGAATTATCTGGGTTTTGGCAAACGTGCTCTATATATGTAGGTGTATAAAGTTTAATTTCATCCTCGATGAAAAAATATAACCGTAGGCGTCACAACGTGTCGGACGATCAAAATCAAAAAGTCTTTACAAAATATGAAACGGTTTTAGTGCTACGGACTTGCTGCTATGAAGGCCGTCGGTGGAGCATTTTGATAGACAGGTATTCAATGTAAGCGCTGAATTTATCCTAGATCGATATTCTATCACTTTTATTTTACGATCCGCTTGAATATGGGCTAGAATATGGAATGCCTTAGGTGTTTATTGAGAGCTATGAATTATGATCTGGGTTTACTCTAGACAAGCATTCTTTATCTATCTTAGGCGTATCATTGCCAGTAAAAATAGCCGTTTTTTCAGTCAACCTCGTACAATTTTTTTACAATGATTAGGGTCTCTTATATATCTCAGGGCAAAACTTATTAAGATCATTGACTGATAATAAAAGATGCGAAATTATATTCTCTACAATATTGGTCTCAATAACTTTTGCTCTTAAGTGCATAGTTTCCGAGATATCGCCCAAAAACTTTTTTTCAAGATGGCGCTTAAAATTCCATCTGGATCTGTCAGCATTTTGTGATTTTATGCTCAGTAAGTGTAAAGTACCTTTAAAAAAAATGGATCGGAAATTTAGTGCAAGGTTAAATTCTATTTCACTGGCCTAATTGTTTGATTTAATGCTTTATGTAGAATTATACGTCACAACGTGTCAGACGATAAAAAAATCAGAAAGTCTTTAGAAAGAAGAAAGAAAATATATAAAAAGGTTTTAGTGCTACGAGCTTGATGCTACGAACGCGTTGGTAGAGCATTTTGAGAGACAGGTATTCAATGTAAGGGGTGAATTTATTCTCGATCAATATTCCATCACTTTTATCTTGCGAACCTCTAGCTTCTAGAATGCTCTGGGTGTTTGTCGAGAGTTATAAATTATGGTCTGGGTTTGTTCTAGGCGAGAGTGCTCTGTCGTAAGCTTATCACTATTTAATTTCATGCTTCATGAAAAAAGTATACGCGTGGGCGACGTGTCAGACGACCAAAGTCGAGAAAAGTCTTGAAAAAATATAAAACGGTTTTAGTGCTGCTACGAACGTCGTCGGTAGAGCATTTTGAGAGACAGGTATTCAACGTAAGGGCTGAACTTATTCTCGATCAATATTCTATCGCACTATCGCTCTTGTATTAAGTTTGTGTTTATTAAAATTATTCAAAAAAAAAATACAAAATATACGCATATGCGTATATTTTGTATTGTTTTTTACTTGAAACGGTGTAAGTATTGGATTTAATTGAAATTTGGAATGAAGGTGAGAATGTATAAGTACTAAGACAGAACATATTATGTACAAAATATATACGTTCTAATATTATAGGCTACTTTAATACCAGTCTAATTTACTATTCCTGAAGGATATAGTCTAAAAACAGTGGGAAAAACATTTGTCCAGAGTGGCTAGGCCTAAAAAGTACGTTCTCGTTTTCGACGGATTAAAATCTGGCTGAACGCAGCATATTAATTGTTAATTCCTAAGCAAATAGTATTAATAAATGGTATCAAAGCCTACAAATATATTTCCCTATATTCTTCGCATTTTGAGAGCCTCTGACTCAAACGATAAATAAACTCCCGTCAGAACTCCAAAAGTTGACACGGGAGAACGTTATTAAGAACATGCGCTACATAAATTTGCATAAAATTCAGTATTCACATTTGATGCAAATTCAGGTTTGATGCATGCATACATAATGTATGGGCCTTCATTTAATCAATTCAAGCGAAGCTCAATCAAAGGTCGCATCAATGTAAAATGAAGACACCATGCAAGTATCTAAATACGTTTAATACAAACTTCCACTTTACCCCACCAAGTGCTGAAATGAAATGTTGAAGAGACTTTGAAGTGCAAATTACACAAGTTCATAGTCTTGATTGATTGATCCTTAGTAAGATTGGAAACCTGAAATTTCATAAAATGTGTTTTGAAATAAAAAGATAAAAAAAATTTCTTTCTAATACCAAAAACTGGTGTTTGTTTATTGTCGTAATAAATGTTCTATTCCTAGCGAATACCAAATTATAAATAGATATTTAAATGAAGTACAAAATCTATTCCCAACGAATACCAGAACTTCGTATAGTCACATAATCCATTCTTTTATTTTATTACTAGCTGCACCCCGCGGTTTCACCCGCGGTTAAAAAGTATCCTATGTGCTATTCTAGACTATAATCTATCTTTGTGCCAAATTTCATCCAGATCTGTTCAGCCGTTCTGGCGTAAAAGAGTAACAAACATCCATCCATCCATACATACAAACTTTCGCGTTTATAATATTAGTAGGATATTATGGTCATAATACAATCCCAAATTTTTACGAATTTGTTTAGTTTTTTGGGTTGCGTACCAAAAAAGTGATAGGGAACCCTTATGGTGAGACTCCGATGTCTGTCTGTATGTCAGGACCGATTATTTCAGAAACTAAAAGCTGGCGACTTGAAATCTCACGCACAGGTGATGACGTTAGTGGTTACAATAATAATAATAATAAATAACCTACCCTACCAGGATGGACACTTGGTGGGTCAAAGTAGAAGCACCCGTTTAAATTGCTCCCAGAATTGGTTGGAATTTCTCAATTGTATTGCATTGTACGATGAGTCTGATATATTGATATTGTAACTGGATCAACTCGAGGCAATATTGCTTTCGAGGATCTTAATCCATCTAAGTTGTAGCACCCTTCTAGAGTGTGTTAGAGTACTTGTACTTACGAGTAGCTCAGTATTAGCAATATATATTTGGGATGTGTTTTTATATGAGTATTTTGAGATTTAAATGTTACCTACACTTTTTATACATTCTTAACATTACACTCTATGGATAGAATACGAAACAAAGCTTTATTTATTTAACTGTTAGTTTTCTTAAACTCCACCTACTAATGTATCTTTTGAATAGGCAGTGTGCATAAAGCCGGATACAAGAATATTCGTATAAACCTTAAGATTATAAAAAAAACTATTCTGTATGTAAAATCTTAAGGTGCAACAGAGCGAATGTTCACGTTTTATGAATCTGTCTTCTGAGCTTGGGGGTGTGGGTGGAATTCCCATCTAGTGCAAACATTTATGTAATTAACATTCGTGTCTGTGTGTGGGTGTTAATAATGATCTATTCAGAAAAGTATGTATGCATTTAAAAATATAAATTATGGATGTTTATCAGTGCGGCAGCCATAGTACAATCTTTACTTAGTTTAGGGTCAGTTGACCGTGTGTGCCAAAATGTTCCGAATATTTATTTATTTATGTTCCTTCAACTGATTTAGTTAAATGCACAGTTACTTTTCAAGTAATATACATCTATTCCGTATCTTCTTTTCACAGTCAACAGCCAATCGCAGCCGCAAAAGTCACCTTGACAAGTAAGTAATCGTTTATTGGTTTTCTGGCTTTTCTAACTTATTCTCAAGTACGTAGCTTTCCCAACACAAAAGCTTTTAGGTAAATAAGCTTTGTTTACTTTAATTTATTTTTACAGGCTGTGATGTAGAGGCCCAAAAATTTTAGAAAAATAATTCGGATTCAGGTCAATTCGTATGCCTTACATAAAAGACAGACATACACATTACGGGGCCTGGATTCTACTATATAGGCATTTGTGATAAATTTTTTAACGAATTATCTATTTTTGACTACTCTGGCATTCAAAAAGTGTCAATTAACGGCAATTAATTAACGATTTAAAAACAATGGGTTAGTAAAGAAAGTAGAATTGGGGAGGCTGGTCTATACTAATGAACAATGAACGAAATGTATGCTGCTCGCTTATGATGTCACACAATTTATTGATTCTGATCTTTACACACTAAACTAGTATTACTAAAGATCACCGATTGCCATGTGATCAAAGCGGCTGGCAGCTAGACGATTGAAAGAAAGTACTTACAAACGCTTTTTTTCAGCCCATTCGTCAGCGTTCGCCTGCATCAGCTTCTCAAGTTGCTCTCTGGCCCTCTCGGTCCTGGTGAAGATGGCCAGCTTGCGCGCTACATCGTTTTCTACCTTCTTCAGGGTTAAGTCATCTCTCGCTCTTTCGTCCTGAAAATGAAAGTTTTGGTTTCAGCCAGTTTTAGCAAAAATTTAATTTATTATTGTGTTATTTCTTATCATCGCGCCTTTTACCTGGAAGGCGTTCACAGAAGTGTATTATTAAATTACAACACCCAAGTTGATTGAAGTATAAAAAAATAAAATAGAAAAAACAGCACTATTTGATACATAGAAATATGAGTTAGTTTAAAGGAAAAGAAACTAGATGGCGCTTTTTATAATTCCTTAGAGTCCAAACCACGCCCGGAGCGAATGTAGTTCGGGGGGAATCTTACTCTACGCGCAAAGAACTAGGTTACGTATAGAACTTCAAGGCTAGAGTCAATAAGTACCTTATAGGTCGTCGAACTCCATCCTAGACCACAACGTCGCTTAACATCAGGCGAGTTGGTGGTCAAACGCCGACCTATTCTACATTAAAAAAAAAAAAAAACTTACCAATAGCTTCATCTCCTGATGAATCCTGTCCATAAGCAGGTTGTACAAGTACTTTCTGTACTGGTTAAACTCTTTCAGCGTGCATACGGCCCTGCCGTCCGAAGTACAGTAGCCGAGTTCCTTCATACGTGTCCGGGCCGGCTTGAGGGAGAAGAAGTGGGCGAGGTGGGGGTCGTGCATTGGGACGTAGTCGTACGAGACGTTGTTACAGTACGGGTCGGTGAGATCGAAGCCGGTCTGCGGGCCGCTCTGGCCCAGCCCGATGCGGCGGACCTAGACAAATAAAAAAGATTTTATAATATTACGAAAAAAAACCCTGTCAATTATAGCTAAAAACACTCTCGATGCAGCAACTAAAAGCCAAAAAAAATAAAAATTAATCGGTTTATCCGTTTGGGAGTTATGATGTCACTGACTGACAAACACACGTTAAGATTATAACACCCCTCTGTTTTGCGTCGGGGGATAAAAGCATAATAATATAGTCTTCAAGACTTCAATTACTTACCTGAAATTGTTTTGTGTTAAAAAGAGTAAGTTTGTCTATGAGCCGATTGGCCTGCAGGACTAGCATGCGCATCGCGACAAAGGTATGTCGACTCTTTTTATCGAGATAGACGTATGTATACGCATAGCCTTGTCACGTTCTCGCAAAACAAAAAGAGACGAAAAATTTTTGTCGCGCGCGTATGATAGAAATGCTGGTATTGAAGTTTTTGAACTTTTTAATTTTTTGTGCTTTATTTATAAATCAAATGCTCAGGAGAAATTAAAATAACGGAGAAAATCTGAATAAAGAATAGTAAATACCTAAAAATGTGTTATATAGCTGTGTTGTAAATAGCGTCGTAAAAACATAATTCATGCTAGTCACAAATAATGAACAGAAAATCGCAAGAAAAACTGTAAGGCAGAACTAGTAGCAATATCCTGTACCTAAACATCGACATTTTCGCAGGCAATCTCGCTCCCCGTTCAATAATTTAGAGGGCCGGCTCCAATCAAACGAAATGATTAAATCATCTGCACTAGTGCTCGTCTTTGATTGAATACATCTAATTAAACACGTTAGCTAGAAACTAGTAAGAGATCCAATATTAATAAGGCTGCATTTACATGTTGCGACAAAGTCTTATCTTGAAAAAAGTCGCTCAACTGACTTTTCACGCGTTAGGTCAAAAACTTTAAAATACAATTTACGTAAAAGCGCAAACTCGAAGAGGAACCAGACAGAATAGGCAATGCTATCTGTTTATTGTAACCGGATATTATGTACGTGCAGATTGTGATCATTTCAACTGCGCTTCATGCCCCACCGCAGCCGTCAAATGTGCATTTATTTGTTCAGGCTGTAAGGTAGAGCTATGATAATATTAATATTCAGTCACAGTACAATTTAATGTTAAATTAGATGAAAGTTAAAGTTCTTTACGGTGGGTAATAAGCGGCCATAATACTTTTTAATAAAGAGGGTTTCAGACTTTCAGAGCCTCAGAACTCTTTTGGCCACGCGGCATACAGGTAGAGGTGGTGGGACGAACTAAACTTCCTTTGTAACACTTGGGACTAAAGGATTTAAACCGTGAAGTGTGGAAGTAGGATAGGGTAGGCATTTGCCCAGAAGCGGGGCGAAACATGCTACAAATTAAATAATGCATACCGACACTTCATTTAGCAACACTTTAGATTGGTAACATTTCGTCGCACAGTGAAGACGCAGCTTAATATAATACAGGTTTCAGTGAGTGTTTTAAGTCCTTTGCTGTTACCTACATACAGTCTCATTTGAATAAGCTACGAGAGAATAATTATAAAGCAATTAAGATATATTGCACTAGGTAATGTTAATCACGTCTGATGGTAAGTATGAATAATATAAAATTCTTATTAAATATAAATGTGTGAACTTGCTCTGTCTCTGTCCGTATATTCCTATTTCGCAGTTGAATTAATTTTCATGATATTCGTAAAAAAAGTAGTAAACGTTTGTGAGCACTAATGATAGTAATACATTATATTTTAGAAAATGTGCATAAAAATCTAAAATTGCAAGTATAGCAGTCACTTACCACACAAGAGCGCTCAAGGTACGTAATTATTTTCTAGACAACAAAGGATACCTAGGGTAAATGACTAGTCATTGGACAGTCAAGCATTTTATTTTTAATATTACTAGCTGTGACCCGTGGTTTCACCCACGGTCCCACAGGAACCGTTGATTTTTCCGGGATAAAAAGTTTCTTCCTTCTCTGCACCCTAAACAATATGTATGCGAAATTTTAAGACGATCGGTTGAGTAGTTCAGACGTGAAAGCGTTACAAAGAAACAAAGAAAATGAACAAAGACTCACTTTTTCATATTAAATGTAGTACCTTTGATTTTAGTCTAACCTCAAAGCAAACACTCATTGACTTCGTGTTACTTAACAACGCCATCTGCTGTTGTGTCGTTAAAGCAATTAGTTGCTCACAAAAAATAGTATTATTATTCGCCAATAGATGTCAGGAAGAGTCATATTTTTCAGTTGAGACTACTAAAACGCCTCCTTTTTGTTATTTTTCTTCCAAGTTTATGTTTAAGTTGATTATCGATAAAACACGAATAAAATGACATTTTCTAAAAATGATTCCTAGCTAGATCGATTTATCGCCCCCGAAACCCCCTATATACTAAATTGTATGAAAATCGTTGGAGCCGATTCCGAGATTCCAATTATATAATAGGAATCTCGGAATATATATATATATACAAGAATTGCTCATTTAAAGATATAAGATTATTTACTCCTACTATACATACATTTTTATGACTAACGGAACGTATTTTGTGTTACTTTAATCGCAGATCTACCGGGTTTTCATCATTTTGACATAATATTTAATAGAATTCCTATGAAAAAAAGACATTTTCGAAAACACTCGTAAATTTATAGTACCTACTTATACCTACTTACTTACTTAAACTTCCAACTACAAATATAAGTATACCTGGGTATGAAATACATTATATTATATCTATCGCATTTGTAGTTACGCAATTTGATTCTTCTTACCTAAGTACTAAGACACTTATTGGTACGCCCTTAATCGAATGACGTGCCTTGAAACTTTCATCAATACAACGGAACTGAGTTAAGTAACACTAAAAGCATCGCTGCAGCTAAAGCGACGGATCCTGTATCAGAATGCCACTAAAATCAAATAACTTTTAACAGCTGTCAACTAAATGTTAAGGGAAAACCTCGAAATTTATCGAGGGAATGTACTTTGACATTGTGACAGATTTTATATTTTTTGAGACTAAGTGACGAGACGAATAAGTTACTCGCCTGATCGTAAAAGTGTGATGCTTGTCCATAGCAGTTCAGTACCACTCAGAATATAAAAATCCTGCGTGGCAGTGCATTGCGCTCGTCACCCTAATATGCTCGTAGTAGATGTTAAATCTCTTTTGTAAACTATTTCTGAAGGGAGAGTTTTCAAAACAACCTTAATGTAAACAACTAATACTTCTAATAATCCAAACCATGTACGATATGTGGGTAATTTTAGTAAGAATCGAATGGACACCAAGATCAATACGACAGAAAGACGCCTAACGGCAGAAAGAAGGCATTTTTTTTTAATGACTAATGTGACTAATACTGTTGGTCACTGAGGCCTCTACAGCGTACCGGATGTAAGGCAAGTGCGGAGTGCGCAAAACCTTGAGAGAGTTTGATTTTTAAAAGCTAAGGGCACCACTAAGTTACGAACCGTTCCGAAGACGGGTCTGAGCAGTAGCGCACTTGTAGCGCCTCACTCCACTGCCGTCTTTGTACTTCTTCACTCTACAAAACTTCAAGGCTAGAGTGAATAAGTACCTTATAGGTCGTCGTGCTCCATCTTAGATCACAACGTCGCTTAACATCAGGCGAGTTGGTGGTCAAACGCCGACCTATTCTACATAAAAAAAAAAACCTCGGCTTTGGCCGTCGCCGGGGAGCGGGAGTCGATTTGCACAGGCATCCCAGAAGGGATGTGCTCTTGAGCCCTACTAGGTCGAACTTAATGGCTATCTGGAGAGAATGTGACCGATGTTCTAACAGATCCTGGGAGTCTTCAATCTTACCGGCAAGATCGGTGTGTGATCACACTATCACACACCGATCTTGCCGGTAAGATTTTTTTTGGTAACCGGCGCCTATTCCAAATACTGCATACTTACTTCCTGTTGCGGAGAGCTGTCGGGTCGGAGGCAAAGGCAAAATAACCCTTGTCAAATAGGTAAGGTTATTCTCATAAAATTTGATTAAGTATTTCTCATTTATGATTTACAAACTATTAAATTCATTCTCATAAACTATTCGATAACCTTTATCGTCGTAGTAGCAAATCGACATGGAAATTATGTTAGCTGTCATCCGGAACGCTACAACCACAGTCTATCTAGACAACTAAACAGAACCTTATATCGAACACAATTAGAATTAAAATGTCCTGTACAGAACTATTGCTGTGGTAAAGCAAATCAAACTTGTATAAAGGAATCACTTTGGGATATAATGGCCAGTTAAGGTGGGCAATGGACTGTGACGACAACTATTGGAGTTCAAAGTAACCAATCAACAGTTTATTTATTAAGATGAAAGGCTGTAAAGACAGTGAGTACCGATGTATAATAATAGTTATGTGTCATGTACTATATCGTAAACCTACCAACTATACCTTATAATAATATTTACATATTAACTATTCACACACAATACAATCCTCTCCGTACACATGCCCACCCTTGCAGCCGAACACTATATCACAATATTACACTCAATCGAAAATAAAAACTTTGTGATAGTGTACCGTACCACCCCAGTAATTGGTAAGAAATAGGTGGCCCCTGCGATACAGGTATTCATACCTAGTGCAGGGACCACACGCAACACTAATTTAACTTAGGGTAATTTGAAAATATTTAAGAATAAGTTGTTTGTGTTGGATAATGTACATTTTTGATAATAAAATTATTTGTATTTGTAAATTATGGTTCGCTTTTAACGCTCAGATCAACCTAGAGAATAAGATGGCGCACGGCGTATGATTTAGGTGAAGCCAAAAACCATCCAAAAACTACGCTGCTGTCTTATTTGTAAACAACACGCACACATTGACGCAAAAAAACTGCGCTACTCACTTGGTCATTCTTACATCGACATTATGTGTATTAGTTTATGGTATAATTTCGTGTACATAAATATATATAGAGCATTATATAAGTATAGCCAGGACTACATTTTGCGGTTCTTTTTAAAAACTGTGCTGTTTTTTAACAAGTCAATTTTGAAAAAGCCGTAACATTAAATCTTACAAATATGTACAGTTTTAGAATATTGAATCTACTAAGGTTGTAAATTAAAACGGAAATGGCTAACGTAAAGTTTGGGAATTAATATTAGTTTTCGTGCAATTGTAAATGTTTTTCATGGCAACTATACCCCACACACAAGTTTAATAAAGAAGTGGCTTCAGTGAGATATAACGCAGTGTTCCATCTTTTCCTCTAGGTTGATCTGAGTTTCAACGGGGTTCTTAAACCCCTACCAGACTATTGCCGCGAACGCCCGCAAAAGTGTTTATATGGGCTGTTATTGGTGTATGACCAATAGAAACGGCGTATCGGCGCTTTTGGAGACAGGCTGGTCTGGTACGGGCTTTATAGCTTCTCGAGATAATCACCTCGCTTCAAACTCTCAGCACAAAATCTCATGAAACATTTCAGACGTACTTTCGCTTGAAGTGCGCTTGTGAAGAAATGCGTAGTGAAACTGAATGAACCAGAAGCCATATTCCTACCAGTCGAGGTATTTTTTGTCATTCTCTCTCTCTTTTAAAAAGTCATATGAGTGAGAGGAATCAAGAAAAATCTCGAGCCATAATTAGGGGACTAAATTAGGAAGTAGGCCAAGTCGACCGGAGAGGTTTTCTAATAAAGCAGGTAACTGACTAATTTTGCCGCTGATACTCTACAAATCGTAATAGTAATATTACTTTTCGGGGTTGACTTACCCATGTATGAGCTACCCGTCCGTATAGGAGTGTACTTTATTCTGATTCCCTACACGTGGTCCCCGGGTAGTGCTAACCGGGTAGCAAACTCTGGTTTCGGCCGTGGCTAGTTACCACCCACCGGACCAAGCCATGCCGTGAAATGACCTAGTCGTGTTTCGGAGTGTAGTCCGGCGTAACCGTTCCGAAGACGGGTCTGAGCAGTAGCGCACTTGTAGCGCCTCACTCAACTGCCGCCTTTGTACTTCTTCACTCTACAAAACTTCAAGGCTAGAGTGAATAAGTGCCTTATAGGTCGTCGTGCTCCATCTTAGACCACAACGTCGCTTAACATTTCAGGCGAGTTGGTGGTCAAACGACGACCTATTCAACATTTAAAAAAAATCCTTTTACTGTTACGGTTTCCTTGGCATATCAAAAAAAGCCGCCGTTAAACAAAGAAAAATCCACAAAATGCAGAAATAAGCGAGTTTTCTCACAGCTTAAAATCCTTTTAAGACTCGTTCTCATTATGCTAATGCCGCGTATTCATGGAATGAATGGGCTCGCGCGGCTGTAGCGTGTATAGAAAGCTTTACCAAGATAAATCTGCTTAACGCTGTTTTTGTAAACAGGGAGGCGTGAGTTTTACCCTTTTCATAGGTGGGCCGGTGGGATTGACGGTGAAATTGTTTTATACGTAAAAGATGGTGTTATGAGATAGGTGTGCTATTATCAAAAATCTAAATTTCATTTTAATATAATGTAAATTTTGTATGTTAGTCTATAAGGTGTTTATAATACAGGCCCGTGTTGTTATTTCATAACAACCTGTGCCTGAGTTAAATGATAATTAAAATTATTTTTAACAAGCTGCGCCCCGCGGTTTTCCTCGCGGTTAAAAATTATCTTATGTGCTATTCTAGACTATAATCTATCTCTGTGCCAAATTTTATCCAGCCGTTCTGTGAAAGAGTAACAAACATCCATCCATCCATTCTTACAAACTTTCGCGATTATAATATTAGTAAGATTCAATTTTGTGTTAGTATAATTAAGTCACATTTGAAAATGATATAAGTCACATTTGAAATCGATAAACACATAACCTACTCTACTTGTACAGCTGTACTTGTAAAAATCTTATACTATAATCTATCACTGTGCCAAATTTCAGCCAGATCCGTTCAGCCGTGCTGGCGTGATCGAATAACAAACATCCATACATCCATCCAGCCAGCCATCCAATTCGCATTCGCGAGATTATATCCTCATTACCCGACTGCGAAAAAAGGGGCGATAATTACATATTTTTTTAACGAGTCATCTTTCAATTTTTTTTAAATGTATCCGCCATACATGTTTTTTTTTTCACGAGAACCGGGAACGGGAGACGTCGGCCGTGAGGACTACAGCGTACAGAGCCACAATTAATTTAACATAGCTAGCAGCAGACCAGCTAGATGAACACTATTAATTCCCTGCGCAATGTGAAGGGTAACCACACGAAGGAAAACTCCTGCACCTAGAAACTACAAGCTCAATCAAGCTCAATATTGAAGGTTCAAACCAACCACTAAGCTCACATCATTCCAAATTTCAACGTTCCATGCATCGACATACATGAACTACGTACTAGATTTCATCATCCGAACTTCCTTCCACTGCACTGTACTGTAATCCGTATACCTTACCCGAAGAATATAACAGGGCTCACTGAGGGAAAATTCAAATCACATATTGTAAAAGCTACATTAATGAAAAGAGGGTAAGGTTAAGAATTATTTAGAAGACAAAGATGTCTGGAGACTTCCACTTCCGCCAAATAGCCTCCTAGTATTTATAGATATTATCTAGTGGTAAGCCAAAATTTGTGAGACTATAATTTATTTATTATTTGAAAAAATAATGCCCCTCAGTTTCTTGACTGTTCTTCTGAGTAGAGACTCTTTATCCGAACAAGGCAGTCGAATCTATTTAAATAACTTTGACGTTCATAAGTGTATCTTTGATACCTAAATTGAATAAAAAGACATTTTGACTTTGACTTTGACTTTTACATTAGTGGGGCTTCGATACTCGCGCGGTGTGGTTATGAAACTGCGATTTAGCGTTTGCATGTTTTAATAGTTAAATGGACGACATAATGAAAGTTTTAGCGCTGCAGCAAACTTGTAGTGAGTCCACGCGAGTAGGCCCCGCTATCATCAAGTTGCGTGTCATCAAGTTTTTTATTTGGAACAGCTTCTCTAGTATGTAGTACTTATATCTCAATGTTTCCATGTAAATACGAAACTCTCCACGAATTTAATTGTTAGCATCATTGCTTTCCACGTCCCGTATGAGAGGTAAAAGGGTTCAACAAAGGTCAACCACAAATTTTCCGCAGATACCTTTGTGTTGTCGTATATCGGCCACGACATCAGCGATAGAGAATAAAGGGTAAATAGGAAAATGATGCTTGAAGGGTGAATAAATTGATGATAGGCCAAAAAATACGCCTGGTATTTTATGACTAGTGGCGCCCCGCGGTTTCATCTGCTATCCTACAGGGGCTGTTAATTTTCTAGCGCTATTAAGTAACTTATGTGCTAATCTATATCATAAACTATCAGCGTCCAAGTTCATCCAAACACGTTCAGCCGTTTTTGCGAGATTCAGTTACAAACATAAACTTTCATATAATTGTAAAATATTAAGAACCATAGAATTAGTAGGGTCCGGATGTAGGAAAAAACAGATTTTTAAAATTCCACTGATGTCATGTCAAGCTAAATTTCCATGAATATCATTGCGTTTGGTGTAGAGCAAAAGTTCAGTTTATGAGCTTTCAGCTTTTATTCACGTGTCACAGAAAGACGGCGGTATTTGCATGACAAACGTTTATGGAGAGCGACAGAGTTGCAAAATAGGTCGCGAATAATATGCTCGGCGAACTTGCGCGTGATTTCAGGAACAATTTATCTCGTATCAGTGTGCTGTAACTAAGTGTTTATTTACACTCAAGCTTTAGAAAATAGAAACAAAACTGGCTGCGTCCTCTGCTTCACCCGCAGTTGACAAGTATCTTATGTGATATTTCAGACTATGATCTATTTCTGTGCCAAATTTTACCTACATCCGTTCAGCCGTTCTGGCGTGATTGAGTAACAAACATCCATCATCTACCCAAACTTTCACATACATAATCTTAGTGTTAAATGTGATTTAGATTAAAATCTTTATCTTAATCTTAGTCTTAGTTTAGTGTATGTTGGTCTGTTTCTCTGTCTATTTGTTAGATTATCATACTACTACTAACTACTACTACTAACATACTACCTGTTAGGTTACTACCGAGCCCATTGTGATACGAGTATATGATGTAGTAGAAAAAGCGGAACAGCTCCAAAAATATACGCGTGAAACCACAATACACCGCCAATTAATAAATAATTATTTATAAAGTAAAATAATTATAAAAATACAAAAAAAGACGATCAGTGCAAAACCAAATAAAGTGTTTATCTTACTCTGTGTTTATCTTCTGAGCTTGGGAATGTGGGTTCGATTCCTACCTAGGGCAAACATTCGTGTGATAAACATTAGTGTTTGTTTTAAGTCTGGGTTTCAATATCTTATATCTTTAAATGAGCAATTCTTGTATATATATATATAATTGGAATCTCGGAATCGGCTCCAACGATTTTCATACAATTTAGTATATGGGGGTTTCAGGGGCGATAAATCGATCTAGCTAGGAATCATTTTTAGAAAATGTCATTTTATTCGTGTTTTATCGATAATCAACTTAAACATAAACTTGGAAGAAAAATAACAAAAAGGAGGCGTTTGAGTAGTCTCAACTGAAAAATATGACTCTTCCTGACATCTATTGGCGAATAATAATACTATTTTTTGTGAGCAACTAATTGCTTTAACGACACAACAGCAGATGGCGTTGTTAAGTAACACGAAGTCAATGAGTGTTTGCTTTGAGGTTAGACTAAAATCAATTGTTTATTTTCCAAAAAACACAATTAAAAAAAAAATACCGAGCAAAGCTCGGTCATCCAGGTTCTCTCTATTTCAGTAAAAAGGTCTCAAATTTTTTTTTCTGTCGTAAGTTTCGCAAAATGAATGTATGTCTGTCACCAAACCTTAAGCAAGCGCTGACTCGGAGACTTGGAAGTTATTAAGTATGTTTGCCGTATCTTAGCCGTGATGGGTATAATCTGGCTAAATTGCCTTTTAGAGACAACGCGAAGGGAGAATTAGAATTCATAGAAGGTATTGAAGTTGGTTAAGTATAACTAAGTAACGCAAAGATATCAGACTTAACAGATCCTTTACTTGAAAGGTAGACTTGAACTCTGTGACTAAATAATCGTTTGGTTTCATTACGCCCTTAATTTATAGTAAGTGATAAGTAGGTCTACTTGTGTCTTTATGTACTTATTATAAATACAAGACTTAAACGCTAATATAATAAATATATTGTAATTAGTTAGCTAAATGTATGTAAGTGCGATAAATAGTAAATAGAAATAGGTCTGTCCGAAAAGTAGGTATCCTTAACATAACATTTCGTCACGCCTTTCTTCTGAAGGGGCTGGCAGACAACCACACAACACCCACTCTTCGCCGGACGATATTCAGTCCCAAATGTGACAGGGGGCGAGCCTGTCGCCATACATCGGGCTCCAGTTATGTACCAGATGACAGTAAATACCCACATATGTTCACACAATGAACAAATTGGTGCGTGCCTTCAGCTAGGTCCGAACCCGCTCCCTCCTGGCTTGAGAGGAGAGTCTTCTCCGACTAGGCTATCATCAGTAGGTATCCGACCTGGGACTCTATTCGGAGATTTGAGATTTTCATCTCACCTTTTTTTGCCCTTGTTCCTCTCGTTTGAAACGTGATAGGTGTGAGAGTGACAAAGATAAAATCTCATCTCATCTCACGCGTAGGAATAGCCCCACAGCTCTTATATCTTCGCGACAAGGTGTTCGATTTATTTTGTTTATGTATTTGTTTACGAAGTCTTTTTTGTGTTCGTCTCTTTTGTAATTGTTGATAGTGTCGTTTTGGCTGACCGTCGACGACAACATCGGATAATATCAGTGTTGTGTACCGTGAGGTCAAAGGATTAATAAGGAAAATTACGTCGAAATTCTGTACTTTCTTGTAAGAGGTAGTTGTAGGTAAACGATTGCGTGATGCGGTGTGAAGAAAAAGTCCGCATTTTGCCAGTTTTCAGTATATAACGATAATATATTGAAACTTCTGTAGCAGTTTTTAACCCTCTGCGCAAAAACGACGGGGTGTTATAATTTTTTTTGTTACGCTTTCACGCCTTAAGACTCGGTCATTCCACGATTATCTACCCACACGTTTACGTAACCCGCTTTATTATTTAGAGTTGAAAATCGTAAATCATATTTGATGGTGAAATGAGAACGGCGCTTAGGAATACATTTTAATGCCTTTTTTATTGGCATTAATCATAATCATAATAAGAACACAAAAAAAAGAATAAGTTGCTCGGTTAAACTTTAGATAACTAATCTGGCTATTTAATAATTAAAAAAAAATGCGGTGTAATTGCTGTAAATTTAGAGAACTACGTTCTGATAGATTTTTTAAGAAGATAGACTTTTAGTGATTTTTTTTTCCAATATGAGAATGTTTTTTAAAATTGATCTTCGGTGAAACTTTAGTAGGTTGTTTCTTCTACCAGCTGTATTTTTTTGGACCTGATCATCATAATTCTTCATATCAAACAAGAAAAAATACTTGTTTTTGCTGATTTCGTGTAATACGGGGCCTTAATTTGTCAGAGGTACAGGAGGACATATTGTAAAACTGCTGGGCGCAGCTAGTAGACATTTGAAATAGATAGATAGACACAAGGAAAGTAAAGCTCAGCTTTGAATTATCTAGTTTAAGTACACTAAGACGAAGAAAACCAAAAATGTTCCAAAAACATGCAACCTCGAATCAGCACAAGTTTATCAATCTTAAGCAAATAGGCAGGTATGTTTATAACATTCAATATTTGTACAACAACATAGTCAGGTATACAAGATTCAATATTTGTAATGATGCAATGATAAGTAAGAAGTACAGCTCAATACTTGGAACTCAACAAAGCTTGTGTTGTCTAAGGTGACAAATATTTTTGTCAAAAAAGGAGTGCCGTACGAAGAATTCCTACAAATTATTGTACTTGAAGCTTGAAGCAAATGACCTACCAAGCTACCAAGTATTTGGACAATTTTAGGTAAAATACGTTCGCCGAGATTAATAATAATGTGTTCTATATAGATTACACAGATAATTTCTTATAGAAAAAATGCCGGCGACCACTTTAGACTAACTTCGCATTGGCTTGAGGTATTCTATAGCCATTTCGCTTAGAAGAAGACTACGAGCGAAGAGAGCAAGTAATGACACTGACGAGCCTCTAAAGTTACCTACAGAGTGACAAAGTACAATTTCAGTTTTTTTAATGACTTTTGCACTTCTGTAATCATTCTTAAATAACAAAGAATGTCTCCTGTATTAAGGATTCATTTAAAAGCTAATGATGTAGACAAGCTCCCTATGTACGAGTAAAGGAATTTTTGATTTATCTTGTCTACCTATTAAATAAATCAGTCAAAAGTGACCCCTTTAAAATGCGGATATTTTTCATAGCTGTATTTTCGCTTGATTAACGTTTTTAAAAAAAACAACTAAGAACATAGGGGCGGAGATATTGTTAATTTAATTGTACATGCTAAATTTCATCATAATCTGACAAATGGTTTTCAAGAAATTTGAGAAGCGCGTTTGTATGGAAATTTCAGAGTGTCGCGGCCCTTTTAAGGCAAACCACTGTTATTGTTATTTAGATGGCAGATCTGTGAGCAATCAAAAATTAAGACAAGATAAGGCCTTTCTCTATTGTGAGATATGTACTGGCTTGTATACAATTATACATAGTCAATTGGTAGTGGTAGGTGGCATTGTATTATAATTTACCATGTATCTATCTATATAATTTACCATGTATCTATATAAAGTAAAGCTTTTCTCTATTGTGGGATATGTACTGGTATTGGTTGTATATAGACAGTTCTATAGAGAAACATTTTTTTTTTATGTAGGTCGGCGTTTGACCACTAACTCGCCTGATGTTAGTTGTGGTCTAAGATGGAGCACGACGACCTATGGGGTACTTATTCACTCTAGCCTTGAAGCTTTGTAGAGTGAAGAAGTACAAAGACGGCAGTTGAGTGAGGCGCTACAAGTGCGCTACTGCTCAGACCCGTCTTCGGAACATCGATGTGACTTTCGCGCGAAGTTTTATCACGACGGCGACGAAGCAGAACGATCGTAAAATTGAAAAGAGCCTTAAGAGTCCCACTCTAAAATGGCAACGATATCATAATGTGTTACAATTTGAGAATGAATGAAGATGTGATAATGGTCTTTTTGTAAGGCTAGCTGCGCCCCGCGGTTTCACCCGCGGTCCCACAGGAACCGTTTATTTTTTCGGGATAAAAAGTACCCTATGTCCTTTCTGTACCTCAGACAACATGTATGCAAAATTTCAAGACGATCAGTTAAGTAGTGGAAACGTGAAAACGTTACAAACAAACTCACATTTTTAAAATTCGAAGTGACTATTTGTACGGGTACTGGATGATTAGTATACGAAGTGGCTATTTGTACGGGTACTGGTCCAGTACCCGTACAAAGTTAAAGTTAAGTTAGGTTGTTAGGTTTTTTTTTTAAAGGAAGTGGAGAGAAGTTTTTTTTGAGAAGAAGGAAAGGCGTAACGCTAAAGGATACGTCTGCACCTGTCCATAACTTCGAGGTTGGCAAGGAAATAAGTTTAAGGAGAGGAATTCGGATTGAGTTAATTTTTTTTTTGCATTTGCACACTAATTGACGAAATAAAATTATTCGTCCGACTTCTGTACGAATAATAATAAATTGTTCGTACAGTACCCGTATTAATAGACGCAGCCTTTAAAATTAGTTAGGATTAGGATACTGTCAATTGAACTTTTAAAATTAACATTACTTACGTCTTCGCCAATTTTTCCGCGTGAAAACAAGATTTTCCCTTTCGGCATTTTGGGCACTGGCAGCTTGCACTCCAGCCCCAGTCTATACCAATTCGGTAATCCATTTTTAGGCACTGCTCTTAATGGTTTAGGAACAGAATCAATAACTTTCTTAAGTTCCGTTGGTTTCCTCAAAGTCATCAACGTGATATCAATGTCTGATAAATCATCTATGGAGATGTCTGATCCTGTTGTCGTCATGGTTGTTTTTTGTTGGGTTTAAAGTTTAAAAAATGGTCACAAAAACAGCTAAGCAGGCTTTTTAAAATACATTTGACATAGACAATGCACGCGGTTTACTTAAAATTTGACAGTTAGCATGGTTCTACTTTTAAAACTGTGCGTGTTATTTTTTTAATCGTCAACCTTTTGCGGCTTCTGTACTATAAAAAGTTTATAGCGAAGAGGTGCTAACCGTTTAGCAGTTGCTAGGCGCAAAAATATATAAATATTTCAGCATGTTCATAATAACGTAGCAGGATAAAAGTTAGTTCAAGCGAATTGCTTTTCAGCACGAAAAGTCACGTCGGCTTTTTCTACAAGGCCAATGACCTGTCAACTGTAGAGTACTAATTTCATTCTCTTTATTAAAATAAATACAAATAAATTATGTACCGAATCAGGCAGAAACGGCCTCTAGAAAACAGCTGAGTCAATTTATAATTTAGTCAAAATTGTTGGAATGTTAATAGGCACAATTTTGAGGCCAAACATGGGCCAAACTTATGAGTTTAGGCACGACAAAAGGTTTGTGCTTTAAAAAGTATCTAAGGCCAGAGCACACGTCGGTCAAGGCCTGAATAGTTCGGTATATGTAGGTTAGTTTCGTTTCTAGTTATTTTAGTCGATTAGCCTAGACTGATAAACTTCGTAAAAAAAGCAAGCAAGCAAGTTCGTATAAGCCAAGTGGATAGATCTGATGTCAGAGTTTCTAGGCCGCCCGAAGGCCTAGAAAAAAAACTTCGTATATTTGGTTTGGTAGGTAGGTTCAATAGGGAATATTCTGTGGTCGATTATCATATTAAATTGGTTAACCAGCTGCTATCTACGGTGTTTGTTTAGAGTCTAAACAAACACCTTAGATAGCAGTAGAGCAAAAAATGTTTGTAGATCATCTAAACTTTACACTCTCCTGAACAAAAAGAGCCATAGGTACAAAATATTCTTATTCTCACCTCATAATGGTTACTGAGTATAACAAAGGTTCTTACGCTAAAAGCAGACTCGCAGATTCAGTTTGTAGACGGCTTCGGATACTAAAGCGAACTTGCTCTGGATATATTTTCCCGAAGCATAAATACAATATCCTTATAAACCTACCTAAGTTTGTACACAGGAAAACGTTCTTAATTATTTATCACGATCGCATATTAAATACCCCTATATTTGTACCCTTCACTAATGTCTATAGGTACTATGCTACTATTCGCTTTCACTATAGCTCTGTTGTTATGCCCATCACGGCCGTATGTCTGAATATCGGCCGTAGGGCGTAACGATCCTGAATCTGACACGAACACAGTTCAAGGGTGCCAGAAAATGTCAGATCATATGAACCCTAAACAAAGTGTTACCTAATCAGTAACACTATGTTAAACTTTGAGGGCTGACATCAGACTTTATGTAACTTTAAATAAGTAACACTATTAAAAGAATTATAAAAAACCCGGCTGCAAAATGTTGTACCCTATGTCATTTCCACTATCAAGATGATTCAAATGACACCTCACATGTTGAAATTCATGAAGCTGTTTAGGCTGTAAGGTCTGCCAAAGAAACCTCATACATCAATACACACATACACTCGAAAAACATAATCCTCCTTCTTGCGCAGCTGGGTAGTTATTATTATCGTCACGGCTAAAAAAATACAGATTTTGTACCGCATATCAGTAGGCATGTGTCTACTTACCTGAAAATACATAGCTTTTTGCAACTGACAAAAACAATGGAACAACAAACTTAGATTGAGGAAAAGGGTCTGCCCAGGTGTGAGACAATTTTAGTTAAGTAATAAAAAAAAAACTCGTCGACAATTTCAGTTATTTAGTGAAAGAGAGAAAGAGCTTCAGGTTCTTGGAGTATTTTCGAGAGACAGTAGTATATCTAGTTTGTATTGTAGTATATATTTAGCTAGATGCAGTTAAGATAGGAATTGATGTTCCAGCGAACTAGCGCCTAGTAGAGACGAGTCGACAAACATAGTGCTGACCCAAGGACTTTCCGACGTATTTCAAATTGATAGAGTGACGATAGACGTAAGTGTGGGGGAAAGGCGTGACGTATTTATGTCTTTAATTAGATCTTTGTTCAGGAGTGGGCTTATAGGGTTGTAAATAGTTTTTCGAATTCATTCCATGTAAAATGTTTCGATGGCAGCGATGGCAGCCCAGTTGGGAGAAGGCCCGCCTCTCAAGCCAGAAGGAGCGGGTTCGAACCCAGCCGACGGCACGCACCAATTTGTTCATTGTGTGAGCATATGTGCGTATTGTATGTTATCTGCTACATGACTGGAGCCTGGTGTATGGCGACAGGCTCGCCCCCTGTCACATTTGGGACTGAATATCGTCCGGCGAAGTGTGGGTGTTGTATTACACCTCTGCCAGCTCCATCGGGGGAAAGCGTGACGATATGTACTCGTATGTTATGTTATGTAAAACATTTCGTAGAAAACTGTACAACTCCTTTGTATTTGCGGATCAATACTAATGTTCAAGAGAAAGACAAGGCTATACAGCACTGACAACCGTCTACGTGAAATCTAGAATTCTGGACCATCTAGGTTATTACTTAGTCCTTATTTAACTTTCTCTGCTCATAAACTCGTCAAACTTCGCTGCGATATATTGTCAGCAATTTCAAAATCCACTTATGGTGTCCATCCACCTGCCAGCTCAACCCCGTCCGTTTCGCAAACGTGGTGTTACTGAAAAATGAACCTTGTGCTAGAAGGTCTTTTTTTTAGATCGACTCGCCGAGCTGTTGGCGAGCGGTGACGTAAGACGACGTAAATGGACTTTATGTCACAAAGTATTAAATTCATCTCTTATTCTTACCTGCCTTCTGAGCTCGTGGGCGTGGATTCGTTTCCCACCTAGGGTAAACATTTATGCGAAGAACATTTGTGTTTGTTCTATGTCTGGGTGTTAATATCTAGTTAAGTATGTATTTAAAAATATATATTTACTAGCTGAGCCTCGCGGTTTCAACCGTGGTTAAAAACTATCCTATGTCCTATTCTAGACTATAATCTATCTCTGTGCGAAATTTCATCCAGATCTGTTCAGCCGTTCTGGCGTGAAAGAATAACAATTATCCATCCATACATCCATCCATCCATCCATTCATACAAACTTTCGCGTTTATAATGTTAAGTAAGGAAGTAGGATTTATATCAGTTTCTGGCAGCCATAGTACAAGCTTTGTTTAGTTTGGGGTCAGACGACCTTGTGTGCAAGTGTCCTGATATTTTTTTTATTAATTTTATATACGAATACTTAGTACCATTGTCACTAGTTACCTTTTCTGAGCTTGCAGGTGGATGGACACTACCCTTTTGCTTCAACTTAAACCTAACTCCAGTAAGTACATACTTAAAAACTTGTGTATGATGTAAAGTAAAATTAATTAAAAGGAAACTCTAGCGTAATGCGGTAAACATTGCGCCCCTATGTTAGGTTAACCATAAATTCATTAATATTGCGAGACTTGTAGGAATTTTATTTAAAAGTTTCTGTAATACAATATCTAATTTTATTAACATAATTATGAAATAAAAGTATTTCCAGTCCCCGGTTTTAGTAAGAATAAACTAACTGAGTAATTTAAGTAATAATTTTAGCTTTTAAATTGAATTTCTAGTAAAATCTACCGACCTTGTATTACTTGCCTTTTCTATATACTTACTCCAGTCAAGTCATTCACCACTTCGAATCCTTACGTATAGCTCCTAAAAATAGAATCAGATGCTTGAGATCGATAGACTCGAAATCAAAACCAAGATACTTTCAGGAATGTACTCTATCATGGAGGCTAAACTATTGAGTTGTAATAAGTTCAGTTTCTTGCCTGTTCTTCTGGGCAGTAACTCTTTTTACCCGACTACTTAACATCAGGCGAGTTGCTGGTCAAACGTCGACGTTGTACTATGTAAAAAAAACTGCGCTAGAAAGAGGGTTATGTTTTCGTCATGTCGGGTGTATGTATGTAAGTATGTATTGACGTACGAGTATGTATGAGGTTTCTTTAGCACGCCCTACAGCCTAAACAGCTTGATGGATTTCGACATGTGAGGTGTAATTTGAATCGTCTTGATAGTCGAAGTAACTAAGGGGACAATATTTTGCAGACGGGTTTTTTGTCTTTCTTTTAATAATGATACTTGTTCTGAACAAGACGGTAGAGTCATTGTATAACTTTGACGTTCACAAGTGTATCTTCGATTCCCAATTGAAAAAAGACATTTTATTTGATTTAACAAGCCAGAATGCGCTCTATGAACATTGAGTTAAAGTAGCTGTAGGTAGCGAACTGTTGTTCAAGCACGCTAGGGTTACCAAAGGCACTTGGTAACCCTAGCCAGGTCAAGTAACTCGCGAGTTTAGGTATTTCAGGTGTCGCCAGCCAGGCGTAAGGAGCCGTTTCTAAAGAACTGCTGCAATTACTGCGCGAAGGGGGTCTTGCTCCCCTAATACCTACTTCTGGCGTAGGGATTACTATTTAATCTGTGACTTAGACCCCCCCACCCGAGCTCCGTGCTATATTTATCGCTGTGTGACGTGGTGACGAACGGGGGTTTCCAATGAGTCTCTCGTTGGTCTTCTGACAGACTTTAGAAGTTTGCTTGATTGTATTTTTTGTTAGGTATTCTAAAATGTCACACGAACTATAATAAAGCTAAAGTTCTTGTTTGGACTTCTACAAACACAAATCGACTGATTCATTTGGAGTTATTTCCTTACATCGCTTTCCGAAGTTAGTAGTTTCAAGGGCAAGCATTGCACTATTAAATTGCCAATCCAACAATTAATTTCCTCTCAACAGCTAACAAACATCAAACAACTATAGCTCCAATCGGTTCATGAAACTCTACAAGTTCTAAACCGAAGGGCACAAAGCATATTGCTTCACAAATGCTCCCGACAAATGGTTCAGGAAAATATCCAGGACTCGCAGATCGCGCGAAAATAATGCATTTTGCTGTATACATACAGCGTGTGTAGAAATTGCGCAGAGTGGCGGCGCGGTCCGCGTTCACCGCCGACCGTCAGTTCGCACTGACGAGCTCGACCGACCGCGCGTCCCTCGCATGTGCTCGCTAGCGTCCCCGACGTGCGGGAATCGTCACTTCCAAAACTATAAATACGGTGCATAGTAAATGCCGCAGTTGTACTTGATATTGAACTTCGGACAAGAGACTCAGTGCGTTTTCAACATTGTTTATACGATAGAGGTTAAGTTTGTTGAACTTTTTTCACGCCGGCTTCAGTGACGTCCACTGCAACGCTAACTAGATTAGATACGCTAAGCCAACTCTGTGAACGGTAAGGCGACGCACTTGGAGGACGTATGTAAATACGCATTGATAATAACTGGTTTCATTCACACAACACTTTCAAGGCTCTGAGTTACGATTGATCGTGGTCTCTTATCAGTGTTTCCGTTGTTTTTGAACAGTTGCGCTGTGTCGTGATATCTACGATCCATTGTGTCACACTGTTGCGTTTACTGTTTCGTTTCACTGAGAGCAAAATGCTATTTTTATTACTGATAGCGACTTACCAAATATGATATAAGAGGAAAACAATGTGACCTATTAAAACCTATTAGTTCGAAACAACGCGTTGTCTTTAAAATATTCTTACGTATTCAACAGATTTCTTACGCGTAATAAAAAAAAAGAATGTGGCGCTTGTTTTAATTATAAAACAGGACGACCACATCAAAGGACAGTTTTGTAACATCCTGTGTCTTTCTGTGAGTCCTCAGCAAGAACAACAAGTAAAAACTTTTTTAATTTTCTAATTTAAAAGTTTTTGTTTGACCCGCGTCACGTCAACGTGCCTATTATTTATTTATTTTACTTGTTATTTTGGGACTATTTTGGGACATAAAGCTACGTTACGCGACTTTGTCCGTGATTTCCGCAAAACAAAGCATTTTGATCACTAAACATGTAAATTATTTCACTACTCACTCACCAAACACCAAAATCGGTTCAACCTTTAGCTCTGGAAAGGTGACAACTAAAAAAAACGTAGGTACCTACTCATAACTCTGAAAAAATTGTATTACCTAGTTAAACAACCGTGAAATCGCGTACAAAATCAGCTGTTCATACATTTCGTTGTGTGTCAAAAACATATTTCTATGGAGCAGCTGATTATTCGCGGCTTAAGGGTTGGTCCCACAGTAAAAGTTGCTTAGAATTTATGAATGTGATTTTGGCTCTTTACACCCCAAGTTTGTAACCCTTCATAATATTATTGGCAGAAACATAATAGCAGTATAATATACGGTTCACTTTCCATACTTGGCTCGTGGAGTTGATTCGAGCGGCTGTTTGCTTTGTGTGAAAACATCTATTTCATATCACACAGATTCGACACGATAGACGTCGAATTTCTTAAGATGGATATTTTTCAAGAGTTTCTTGCAAAAATGTAATACTTAAGAGCTACTCATTTAAATGTAAAAGGTGGCATTTACACTGAATACAAATTTACTCTAACTGATTGATTTCAGTGGAGAATATTTTACTCGTATTTGGAAATTTAGGTCTGTACGTCTGTACCCTATGTAATGGGCGTATTATGTAGCCTGTAGAGCAAGCATTACAGCGAGCAGTACCACCCACAGACCTAACATTTTTATCTCAGATCTGTGTTTGGTACAGACATGGGACCATAAAATACTCTCTAGATAAAAGCTTTAAAAAGTATTGAAAATGTTGTAGAAAATAATATGAACAGCAAAACTTAAAAACAGACTTCCCGTCATCCATGTAAACAATTTTTAGACTTTTTTCGGTATGTATTTCAAGAACTGCTTGACCGATTTCTATAATATTTATATGGGACCACCTCTAAAGTAAAATCTAAGTACCATACAAAAAAACATTAAAATCGATTCACAATAAGCGAAGTAATCATATACATTCATACAAAAAAAAACATAACATGCCTTTTCCCCGAGGGGGCTGGCAGAGGTGTAATACAACACCCACATTTCTCCGGACGATATTCAGTCCCAAATGTGACAGGGGGCAAGCCTGTCACCATAAAAAACATACTTACAGTCGAATTGAGAACCTCCCCTTTTTAGAAAGTCTGTTAAAAATTGAGAAGCACAGTAGTACACTTCTGTTTTGAAGCTAATAACAGCTGTACTTAAGTAAATAGAGTACTATGACGTAGAAGTCAAAACTGCTACTGATTCTGTATTTGCGGACGCTCTTTGTTTACATACATTTGCGGTTTTGTTTATGCCACAAAAATAGGGCGATATTCAAATGTAGTTCTATGAAGCAACTTGTTACATGTTCTCCTTTTTAGGGTTCCGTACCCTAAGGGTAAAACGAGGCGCTATTACTAAGACTCCGCTGTCCGTCCGTCTGTCTATCTATCTGTCGGTCACCAGGCGGTATCTCATGAACTGTGATTGAAGACTGAGTTAGACAGTTTACATTTTCGCAGGTGATGTATTCTGTTTGCGCTACAACAAAAAATACTAAAAAACAGAATAAAATAAATTTTTAAAGGGGCTCCCACATGATTCTTTTGCCGTTTTTAGAGATAACTAGCTGCGCCCCGCGGTTTCACCCGCGGTTAGAAAGTATTCTATGCGCTAATCTAGACTATAATCTATCTCTGTGCCAAATTTCATCCAGATCTGTTCAGCCGTTTTAGCGTGAAAGAGTAACAAGCATCCATCCATCCATCCATTCTTACAAACTTTCGCGTTTATAATATTAGTAGGATGGTACTGAACCCTTTGTGTGCGAGTCCGACACACATTTGGCCGGTTTTTAATGTTGAAGTCAAAACATGTTGTATCCGAAACATTCAAAAGATGTGTTTCAGCTATTTTTGTCTCGTTTCCACATATAGCTCTTTTGGTCAGTGACACAAAGACGAAGTATAAATCACGTTGTTTAATATTCCTGTAGATTATAGTGGACATTAGACAAAGTTCGTTTCCACTGCCCATACAAGAAGATGTCAACAACTGAATTTTTCGAAACTCCTAAGTAGAGATATTCATTCACTTCGTCCCAGGGTCGGACTAAGCTGGCAGAGCCCGGGTGGCTCCCCACAAGTCAGGGGCCCGAGACGGGGTGTAGCCCCCAACCTATCTATCGTCTGGCTTGTGGCAATCCCCACAAGACAAGTCCGAGGGGAGCCCGCGCCGGCTGGGGCCCGGCTAGCAAATGCCACCCTATGGTCAGTCCGACTCTGCTTAGTCCTAACTGAGCAATTTAAGCAAACTATTAGCGGCTGACTGTTCACTGGCTGACTGACTCTAAGTCGCGTATTGGGCAAACTTAATGTTTGAGTGAGTGGTATAAGTACGAGTATCTATAGTACTGCTTTATAAAAATAGCGTCAAATCGGTATTCTTTCGTATGTTTATCCTCTAAATAACACCGGGCAAATATATTTCTAACTGTAACTAAATTATCTGCGTTTGATGGTCTATTTAACGTGACATTGGCGGAGTTGAGAAAGGCTTTCTTAAGAGCCATAAACCAAGAATTGAATTGAATTATCCTCTAAATTGTCCTGTTGTTATTGAAAAAAACAATGAGATCGAAAACCGCAGCTAAATAAGTAATAGGCACTGCTGAAGTTCTACAGTCATTTAAGTTTGTAGTTGCTTCCAGAAATAGACACGTGCCGAGCAAAGTATTAACATTTTAATTTGTAATGTTTTATCACAAATAAATATTCATAACATTCAGACTTAGTCATTAAATAGTTTTAATATAGGCAGGGGTATGCCTTGGCATACTTAATGCAATGATAAAATGAGTAGACTTATGCATTTACTTTATTTTATCGATGTATGATTATTAAGCACTTAAAATTATTACAAATATTCTCTTTATGATGGAAACTGACGGGGTTCTCACATATCCTTTTTGTTTGGACATAATATTGGATATTTAGGTTACATAGGCGATGCTGAGTCAGTCTTAAATGCTTCAATTTTGGTTACTGTTATGCCCTAAGGCGCTTGCTCACGACGAACGGCCTAGTTCGTGTTCGCGAGTCTCTTTAGAGACCGTCGCGAGGACTGCAATTTGTGAGTAAATTTGTACACACATTACACATTAAGGACGAAGAACTCTATCTTTTAAAATAATCTCATATTGAAAGAATGGACAAAAGAAGATTGTCGAAACAGGTTTACAAAGCGGGAAGGAGCAACCTATAAAAACGTATCTGCATCAAATCATTTTGAAAAAAGGCCAGGTTAGGAGTACCCGTGACCGACGAGTATGTATGAAGGGACTCATGGAAGTAGAAAAAGCGAAAGATGTCTGCCAGGATCGTAGCCAGTGGAGAGAAGTAGTATCTGCCTACACTTACGAGAAAAAGGCATGTCACTGTGTATGGATGTGAAGAATTCTAAACCCTTATTCTTTAGACAGCTCGCGAGCCAACACAGTGCAATTCCTGCTATATTCAAAGATAACAAGTAAACATGCAAACTAAGAATGTTGGCTTCTGTCGTGGCCTGCGGGTCAAGAGAAACAACCCAAAATTCCAACTTCCGGCCACCCATCAATAAAGTGACCGCACGCTAGTTGGTCGATCTGCATAGATCCAGCTATATCCGCTAATGTAGAACTGATTATTAGATGTTGTTAAAACTCCCTGTTCCGCAAATTTATAATGAGGCAGTCTACGCTTAACGTGCTTCAAGTACTCTCCATTACGTGGTTTACCACCGCTGCGCAATACAAGAGATACTTTATCTTTTTTGGAATTTTTAACAAACTTGAAGTGGTTGAAGGGACGTTATAAAGTGTTAACTTAAGAGTCCCGCGACGCTCTGAAATTTCCATACAGACGCGTTTGTCAAATTTTTTGGAAACCAGTTGTCAGATTATGATGAAATTTAGCATTTACAATCAAATCAACTAGATCTCCATCCCTATGTTCTTGGTTTTTTTTTAAATGTCCTGAAGAGAAAATAGAGCTATGTAAAATATCCGCATTTGTAAGGGGTCACTTTTGACTGATTTATTCAATAGATAGACAAAGCAAATTAAAAATCCCTTTACATAGGGGGGTTGTCTACATCATTAGCTTTTAAATGATTCCATAATACAAGGGAAATTCATAGTTATTTAAGAATAATTACAGAAGCGCAAAAGCCATTAAAAAAAATTGAAATTGCACTTTGTCACTCTCTAAGTAACTTTAGAGGCTCGTCAGTATCATTACTTGCTCTTTTCGCTCGTAGTCTTCTTCTAGACGAAATGGCTATGGAAAACCTTAAGCCAATGCGAAGTTAGTCTAAACTGGTCGCCGGACTCTTAACATAAGTGGTATGCAGCTCTAAAGAATGGTAAAAAGGTATAAAGACTACAAAATTTTGTCTCTACATAATCGAGTTAATCAAATAAATTACTTATATGAATATTTTTCGGCGCTAAACAAAAATATTTAGGTTCTATGACCTAAACACTGTCGCTGCAACACAAAACGATATGATTTACTTCGGTATCAACTTTTTTATTCATTTTGATAAATAAATACCGAATCAATAGAGCTTCTCCCACTCTTCTCGTTCCAGTCTCTCTTTCTTCACTTGTTCTACCATGGGGGACAAGTAAAGTGTGTCTTCCTCCAACTTGGTCCACTCCTCCTTGGGGAGGTGGACTTTTTGCAAGGAGAGTTGGATAGCTCGAAGGATGCGGAAGTTGCGTTCGTCGACGAGGTGTCTAGGGATGCGACGCAGAGCTTCGACGACGTCCTCAGTTTCATAGAGGCAGTCGTCACGAAGGAGTCCTGTAAAGAAAAGTTTTTATTCTAACGTATTGACGTCTATGGCGCTTCGGTGAAGGAAAGCAAGTAGTCCTGTACCCCATGCTGTATATACCCTTTCCTGTACCGTTAGCATAACTTATGATATGATAAATACTTAGTTATTTGACTGCCTCGGTGGCTCAGTTGGTAGTGAACCTGCCTTCTGAGCGTGGGGGCGTGGGTTCGATCCCCACCTAGGGCAAACATTCATGTGATGAACATTTGTGTTTGTTCTATGTCTGGGTGTTAATATCTATTTATGTATGTATTTAATAATATATGTGTACGTATATCAGTCTCTGGCAGCCACAGTACAAGCTTTGCTTAGTTTGGGGTCAGACGACCGTGTGTGAAAAATGTCCCGAATTTATTTATTATTTATTTATGTCAAAATTGCGTAGTATGTCTAATTGTCTATACGCAATCTATAAAGCAAGCAAGTGCGTATAGGCCGAGTGGCTAGCCCTAATGTCAGAGTTTCTAGGCCGCCCGTTGGCCTCAGACATGGCTTGACGATTGTTGTCATATACCAAACAACCGGTGCCTACAATTTAACATTCATTCATTGCATTCTATAGAAAAGTAAACATCATGAAAGATGCATTTTCCACTTCCATTTATGCTATTCTCTTACGAGTTTTATTTAGTTTTTAAGGACATAGAATTTTATCTCAGGATTTTAAATTGCAATACTGATAAGGTTATCATAATATCGTACCGTATCTGTTAAACGCTGCGGCATGGTAAGCCCATTTTTTCATTCCATCTGCAAATAGGTAAATACGAATTGTACATAATTTAGTGAGCACAGAACTATGTTTTATCAAAACACAGCTAAATATAAATAGGTAGGTACTTACTGAGACAAACTGCAGTAGTCCTGAAAGCCATATTATCTACAGAATATTACGAAATATTGGGAAAATTCAGTTTTTTCTGTAGATTAAACTTTTTTAAGCAATTTTATTTCCGAAAATTATTCGCGCTGTAATCTTTTCAACGCTGAATATTCATTTAAAAGTCAAATTACCTGTCAGTTGTCAATCATTTCATAATAATGATGAAGGTTTTACTCATTGACAGTACTTATAGGTTTTAGAATTTTTTCTAAGGTTTTACTGGTAAATCTCTTTTAAAAATACTCGTTTTTGTTCTTCGTAGAGTTTTGAGGCAATGGACAACACAAAGTAAAATTTCAAAAGAAATTGAGGCACACTGTTTTCACATAAATTGCTATGTACGTTAGTCCATAAACACTGTTATATCTACTTTCCTTTCTACGTAAAAGACAATATTGAAATAGTAAATTCTCGGCAGCTTACAGGAAAGCCTTCGATGGAAACGTCTCTACCTAACTCTCCTGGGGGCAATATTTTCATTACTAAGATAAAGTGCACCTATCTACAAAGCACTTAACTTTTTCTCGATTTGTATAGATCTACTGTTGGATACTTAATTGCTTCCTACACATATAAAATCCTACTAATATGATAAACGCGAAAGTTTGTAAAAATGGATGGATGGATGGATGTTTGTTACTCTTTCGTGCCAGAACGGCTGAACAGATCTGGATGAAATTTGGCACAGAGATAGATTATAGTCTAGAATAGCATATAGCATACTTTTTGACCGCAGTTGAAACCGCAGGGCGCAGCTGGTAAACTATATTGAAGCATTTGGCATGCTTAGCTATAAAATACATCGGATGGACTAGCAACCACCTTTGTCTATGCAACATACCCAATTGTGTTTGTTATGCCTTAGAGGTATTTGATAAACATTACCCTTTATTAAAAAACGTCATATAGCGTCATATAGATAAACGTCATATAGATAAACAGTGTTTTGTCTTTCAACCTATTAACTCGTTCGAAAAAGATAAAACAATAAAACTATCCCGAGACTACACAACGTTTATTAGTAAATAAGGGTGTTTGTCAATATAATACGTGAGGCGAAAGTTACTTTTTGCTTTACTTTGCTGTCTGTTCTGCTTTGGCTGTCCCTTCGCTTGTCCTAGTTTTATAAACTTTTCTCCACAAAATGCCAGAACTGAACAAAGCAAATTTTAAAAAGAAATCTGTAGAAATTTTTACTCACAGAAGCGTACAAGGACGTCAGGCTTATTAATTTTGGAAACACAAGTAAAAAAACTATAACATTAGAGTTCCTGATGATTTATAAGAGAAAAGACAAGTTAGAATCTTAGAAGAACGCATTTCTGATGTTTCTGGTCAAAGTTAAAATGTTTTTATTCAATTTAGGTATCAAAGATACACATATGAACGTCAAAGTTATTTAAATAGACTCGACCGCCTTGTTCGGATAAAGAGCCTCTACTCAGAAGAACAGGCAAGAAACTGAGGGGCATTATTTTTTCAAAATGGTATCCATGTAACAAGAGTCAATAAGCAAGAATGATTGCTTACCATTACCCGACCCATCTACTTACTTGCCAAGTACAAGTGGTTTTTTCCCAATGATTGAACCCACGTTTGCCCACAACACACCTGATGGAAAGTGATAATGCGGTCTAAGATGGAGCACGCTTGCCCGTGAGGTGCCTATTCACTCTTGTCTTGTAGATACTCAGATTGTATCTATTGCTGGGGAACACCGAGGCAGGAAGTGCGTTCCACTCCTTGGCAGTTTTTATTTGGAAGGAGTACTGAAAGCGCTTCGTACGGGCTTTTAAAGCTGGCATAAAAAAATAATAATTTTAATTTAAAACAATCTACATTGTACTCGTATGTATTTATGAGAGTAAGGTTTTGTTTAACATATTTTTTTCTAACCAGATAAAAAATTATAAACAAGACGGGTAGATTAGTTGAAACCTAAGATTGGAACGCATAATGAGGACACATTTCCTCACGTCAAAGCGATCACAGTTTGTAAACAAATGCTGTGAAGTATCAATAAAGCTCATTGCCGTCCTATAAATTCTTTGAGTAGTCATCTGTATGGTTTATTAGTCTCAGTACAGATTGTTACTCTTGTTTGTCACGGAGACTGAATAATTGACTTGTGATAGCAAATTGATGCTACCCTTTGGGCTTTGAAGCATCGACTTTGAGTTACGCCTAGTTCGTACTAGGCTAGGAGCTTAGTAGAGTGGTGAGTAGTTTAATTACTAACTGTTTTGTCAACAAAGTTTTTGTTGAGTACTTTAGTAACTTAGTACTTTATTAATAACTAAATGTTTTGTCAACAAAGTTTTGTTGAGTAATTTAGTAACTTAGTACTTTATTAATAACTAAATGTTTTGTCAACAAAGTTTTTGTTAAGTACTTTAGTAACTTAGTAGTTTATTAATAACTAAATGTTTTGTCAACAAAGTTTTGTTGAGTAATTTAGTAACTTAGTACTTTATTAATAACTAAATGTTTTGTCAACAAAGCTTTTGTAGTGTACTAAAGTAACTTAGTACTTTTGGTTCTAAGCCACTCGACTAAATTGCTAACGTAGTCCGAACAAGGCTTTAGGGACGTTTATATTGGTAAGTACGAGTAGGTATATGTTGTATTTATTTTGTACTAGCGCTACGTGGTGTAACTCGTGACTAAAAAGTATCTTAAGTCCTTTTTTGTATTACGGACAAAGTGTATGCCAAATTTCATGATGATTAGTGGCGTAACAAACAAAGAAATTCACTTTTGCATTTAAAATATTACTAAGAATTAGGATAGTTAGGATTGGTTGGTTATATTTTTATGACTACGTTATATGTAATAGGGAGTATCCTGTGGTTATACGTTGTTATATTTTTCTTGGACGAATCTTCAAGTTTTGTTCAAAAGTTTAACCAGAATAGCACTTCCATTAGCTGTGGCTGCGTTTTGCGGTTTTTTTCTCGGGTCCAAGTTTTCTGAATTTTCCGGTACTTATAATAACTAGGAAGTACTTTTTTTATAGGGAGGGAGCGGGTTTCGAAGGCGCGCACCAATTTGTTCCTTTTATGAACACTTGTGCGTATTTAATGTCATCTGGAGCCAGGTGCATGGCGACAGCCTCGCCCCTTGTCACTACATTTGGGACTGAATATCGTCCGACGAAGTGTGGGTGTTGTACATCTCTACCAGCCCCTTCGGGGGAAAGGCGTGACGATATATGTACTTTTTATTTTACATATAATTTTATAAAGATTGGTAGGGTACGAGGAATGGAATTTACTATTTTCGTCAACGGGGATGCTGGGACAATTTGACTCACATAAAACACAATAGTTACTTTCGTATTTCAACCCACCATCCTAAAATAACTTCATCATTCAATCAGGACTTAATTTTATGAGGGTTTTCTGCCCATGAACGTACATTGATAAAGTTACCATTAGTCCTTATTTATCATCATTACAGTCTTTGTACGTCCCACTCCAGGGATATCAACTTACCCTAACATGAGAGTGGTCGAGCCGCTATCCACCAATCTGGTTAAGTGCTGGTTGGTGGATGTCACTAGTCTTTAGAAATATTAAATAGGTGTATACTTATTATTTTCTTCAACTTACCTGTGTTAAGAATCATATTAACTTCTCAGAGGTTCTTGCTTCTATCGATCGCCACGACCATGCATATCAATTCCCAGTTTTCATTACAATAGCAATTAGGTGCCGACTGTCCGTGATACTGGATAGCATCAGTATAGGCCGACTGTCGCTCGATTTATTTATGGAAATAAATTTATCAATCAAAGGCCGATATGTACTCGCATGTACTGACATCAATGAGCATTGCAATATACCAATTGGTTTGATGAATGCATTACGATGCAAAAACACGTTCCGATCTATAGGTGCGACATCTACTAGGTCAATTGTTTGTTTTATGTGTCATAACATATTTTTAGCTATTTATTTCTTCATGGTCAGTCTTCTACTCAGTTAGCTGCAGATCCAACTCGTACTAAACGGTTTGCCTCCACCTTCCTAATACGAACCGCTAGGGTATGGAACACCTTGCCATCGTCTGTATTCCCGACTAACTATAACCTGGGTATCTTCAAGGCTAGAGTGAATAAGTACCTTCTAGGTCGTCGTGCTCCATCTTAGACCACAATGTCGCTTAACATCAGGCGAGTTGGTGGTCAAACGTCGATCTATACTAGGTAAAAAAAAAAATTAGCTCCCCCCCCGGGACGCTGCGGCAAACCTACTCACATCTGGAAGTGCTGGGCAGGTGTCGCTTTTCAAAAACTCCCTTAGGATGTTCGGAAAACCGATAATTTACCGTTTTTTTACATAATTATATGTTTAGTGTTATATACCGTAGGCAAGGCCTTGAAACAAGCTATGTTTTAAATAATTAATGAGTGTGTAAATTATTTACCAGTAATACAATTTCTTTCCGAGAAAAAGTTGTTAATGTTTTTCTTCCGTCCGCCATTAACTTTCACTCACTTTTAGGTATTATTTTATAATTATATCACATGCACATCACTTTCACAATGAAATTGGATGTTACCTCGAGATTTCTGTATATTCTAATCACCAATTAACAATACATTCACTGCACAAATCCTAATTAGATTCTAAAAAATGCCAACAAAGCAGAAACATTTTTCACATCGTAAAAGTTTTGACATCATATCACATTACCTGAGCTGAATTATACACACAAAACACTTTTAGCACCTTCTTTATTGTTTTCTTAGTAGTTTCACAAAGTTTTACTTACCGTTTACGTTTATTTTCCATTATTTTCGTTTTCTAACGGCGTACTAACACTCTCAAGTTCACAAAAAATTCGCAAGATGGCCGACCTGACAGATTTTTTGCACTTCGAGTCAAATATTGCTTATTTTATTGGTTTATTTATTGCACTCCGGCTCAAGTCCCATACCATTGGATAGGCGTTGAAACTAGCAACCAATCAAAGCAGTCCATGTGTCGTTGGCACGATTATCAAAGGAGCCAATAGCAGCTAAATCCTTAAGTAACTACGTAGTTTCGTAAGGCACGTCAGACCAAAATGTCTTACGAAACTACGTAGTTACTTAAGGCATTAGGGGGGTACATGTACAATATATAGCCTACTATACACACATATACCTATATAGTTTATCGCAGAATACTTCAAATTCTCTTGTAAAGAAAATATTGCAAGATACATACTACTTACTAAGTTACAGTTTTTTTTTCGATGCTAAGTCTTGCTGTGTAGAAATGTGGAAAATAGGTGATAGACTTAATACCCCCTTAGCAATAGACTTCGGAATCAGAATCTGAAATCGTAATCGGAAACGGAAATCGGAAATCGGAAATTGGAAATTGGAATCGGAAATCGGAAACGGACAATGTAATCGGAAATCGGAATAGTTAAGTAAACAGTGTTTTGTTTTTTTTTTCGATGGAATTCAAAAACACTGTCCAACTACTCCGAGGCTATGTAAAGTTTATAGCCAAGTAATGTTTTGCGATTGAGTCCCTTTTGGCATTAAGATAAGACTACACGCCGACGATACAAATCGAAACAACAGCATATCCGTACAATTGGAAAAAATATATAAAAATCGATTTTTCCTCCCAGATGATGTGTCGCCGACTCATCGCGTTGAGCTCTAAACAAACAGTGGCTCACCTAATGTGAAAATATTTGAATTAGCACGGACCTTGGGGCGGGATTATGCGGTGCCGACGGAATCCGTGTGTTGTTTACTTTGCTACCTTTGTAATTGTTTAGGTGATAGGATACGAGTAGGTGCTCTTATATCGGTTGTAGTCTGTCTAATGTCCTTTTAAGGCCTCCAAAGACCTCTACATTTAGTGAACGCTTGTACTGTTCGAACAAGGTTTACACAGACTCCTATGTCTAGGTTTGGTACCATGTTATGATTGAATAGTGTTGTGCCAGTAAATTCGTCTTTACACCCATTGAAGCAGATGGATTATTGACACATTGGAAAACATCGGACTATTCGCATTATCCTATCCTTCCTACTTAATATTATAAACGCGAAAGTTTGTAAGAATGGATGGATGGATGGATGGATGTTTGTTACTCTTTCAAGCCAGAACGGCTGAACAGATCTGGATGAAATTTGGCACAGAGATAGATTTATTATATATTATAGATAGACTAGCTGTCACCCCGCGACTTCGTTCGCGTTTATTATTTATATGTATATATATAATATATTTAAACTATCCTATCTCTCAAGTTGGATCGAACTGCACATGGTGTGCGAATTTTATTATAATCGGTTAAGTGGTTTAGGAGTTCATTGAGGACAAACATTGTGACACGAGATTTATATATATTAAGATTATAGCCTAGAATAGTACATATGGATACTTTTTAACCACGGGTGAACCCGCGGAACGCGCTAGTAGATACTAAATGTTAAACAGTGTGTTCTACAGTAGAGTACATAACTATTCTAGCTTGTAACATGCATACGTAAGCGTATTATTAGATTTGAATATAATCCGAAATAGTTAAAGTAAGCTAAGCTTAAATGTATTATAGCCAGGATATAGTAACAGGTACAAATCTAAAAACGCCCGCCCGCAATGCACAGGTAATTCCGCACTGCACTTTGGTTTACTTCCGCCAGCTACGGTTGCAAATTGCATACCGTTGGACGTTGAAAACTGTCGCTTCACCACGGCATTCGTTCGTTAGTCGGGTTAGAAACCACTGAGCTCGTAAAATGAGGTCTCAAGAGAAAAGTAAAATCAATTTGTCGAGAAATCCAATACCAAGAAGCTTACTAGCCTCTCTATGACATCATAGGTGCGAACACGGACATTTAAACTGACGTTTCAAATCGGGTAATTTGTTTGTAAATTATCGATTTAGTTTTGACATTTAGCGCTAGTTCAGACTGCCGTGTCCGTGGCCCTATTCGGAGATTTGAGATTTTCATCTCATCTTTTTTCGTCCTTGTTGCTCTTGTATGAAACGTCATAGGTGTGAGAGTGACCAAGATAAAATCTCATCTCATTTCACACGCAGGAATAGCCCTCCTGAACTAGCGCTTAAACGATCTAACATAACACTTATCCGAACATAGACGAGTGCAACTTTAAAAGCTGTGATTAGAACTTATTGCTGCCAGTATTTTCTGGACTAAATAGTTTTTTTAACCGTTATTAACCATTCGTAGGTAATTTTTGAAGTGAACAATATTATGTATCTATTTGTTGCTATAGGAACAAAAGACGGGGAAATAGTTTTAATGCGTGAAAGCGTAGTTGGTTATAAGTCAACGTAGATGTACAACCCGAAATAAGGACCTTATTCCACAGAACAGAAGATACCTATTTACTTACCTCGTCTTGTTTACAGGCTGACGATAACAATGATTAAAAATCAATTCTTATTAGTTTACTCTTCGGTATTTCGCGAAAACAAAAAGTAATAAAGTATTCGCATATTTCACATAGTAAAACTTTTAAACAAACTAGTTAGTACAAACAAACTGAACAATCAAGCTTTAGGCATGTTGTTTTACATTTGTTAGTAAGAATCTAGTAAAGTAACGGTAAATATTGTGCCACAATATTTCTTTTCATTAAAAATACGGTTTTCCAATATTTTTAATCCAATTATCGCTCTCTTCATCTCGTGATCTCGCCGAGATAATCTCGTTGAAGTATAGGATAGGATTTTTAATTTAATTAAGTTTTTCATTCCATTAGTAATTTCTGACTATCGTCCTGCCTCGGATTCGCCTCTACTTTGAACACAAAGTAATCCTGTGTCTGTCTGTCTGTTACCTATCCACGACCAAGCAGCTGAAACGATCTTGATTAACTGAAAATAATTGTAAGCGTGAGACGAATAATTGAAATCACGGAATGTTGTGAAATTTTTTGACCAAAGCTTCCTTATTGTTTATTTTTAATTTATTTACATGTTTAAGTAGTAAATAGTTTATGTATATGGTTAACTAGGGCAAATTGCGTCTGTAGGGCAATTGCGTCTTTCGAGAATTACTGACAAACCCTTCACAAATTAGGCTTTAGTTGCAACTAAAGATTAAAAAAATGTAGGTGGCGAAAAATTTGTGAAGGGTTGTCAGTAATTCTCGAAATACGCATTTACCCCAGTTGACCCTGTATATGTAAAAATTACTACGAGTATAATTTTTGTTTACCCTAACCGACATTCAAACGACAAATAGGTATAGTAAAATTGTAAAATCATACATTTACGTATGCCGTTCACAGAGTTAGCGTTCTTTGCATGCAGTTATGTAATTTTGGTTGTGGGTTAATAAAATTGTTTAACGTTTTTAATACAAATAAAATTTGTTGAATAAATAAGAAACATAAATAGCTATAAATTTCCTTTTTCCATGACACTAGTGCCATTTAAAATGAGCAATAAATAAATAGCCTACCTTGTGTCCCCTGCCTCGAATGCCCATTAATCGTCTTGTAATAGTTGAATATTTATATTTAGTGTTTTTTGATAGTATATTTTATTGAAACCCAAAGTTTTACCACATTTTAAATTAGACAAATATATATATATTATTTTAATAGGTTGCGTACCGACGCCATCAGGTGCGTCCGTGATTCAACTGAAGGCTCCACCGGAAGATCAGCGCTGTTGATTAAACAGCTTATGCTGAGGTGGAGCCTTTTTTGAAACACATACATAATTGTAATTTATTATTGTTGTTTGTTATTTATATTAGTATCTATTAGTATCTGTTTGTTATTTTGTTTTATTGCTTTTATTTGTCGTTATATTGTTAATTGTATGTATGGTTTCAAAATAAATTTCTTTCTTTCTTTCTTTTTTAAAGAAATTGAAGTGGTTTTTACATCTGTTGCTCTAGGGTGCTCCTGTGGTTCTAGTTCTAGCTATGATTTTGTTTGTCCTAGATTTATACATTTTTATTATTTTAAATTAGCTTTTAAAGCACGTTGATGTTGTTTTGTTGCTGTACTTTTTATTAATTGAAATGGAAATTATGCTACTACCAAAAGTTTAGATAAACATTTTAAAGTTTTCCTATCTCAATTTAAATACAATGCAGATACACTATCAGATACACTATCAAGCTAACACAAACTTTATGTCCTTTCGATAATGCCTAGTTTAGCTCGTAGAAGTTGCTGGCTTAATGCACAGAATACTAAAAAGTTACTATGGCTTAGCCTCAGTTTTCCTCCAATATTTTTTAACGCACGTAATATTATCTTTTGTTTTCAATAACATTGTCAATTATGCAAATTAATTGGTAGATTTATGCGAATACTTTAATCAATTTAATATGTTGTTTCTTTTTTGTTACAGGATGTGTTTACATTGCACAAACATCAAAAAACCTTCTAAAAATGGATGAACGATCAGTCTAAAACTTTTAAGAACACTTCTTAAATCTATACGTATCTATTAAACATATCTATTTAATTGTAGGTGTAAATATTAGAGCACATTAATGATTAGAGTAGAGAACATTTAATACAAGGTGTAATTCATATCGAAAGAGTTAAGTAGCTACTAGTGTTAGGCAATTTAAGGTTCCAATTCTTGCTTTTGACATAGTGAAAAGTGCCAAATAGTGATTTTGAACTATAGTGAGTGAAAATGTCGGAGCGCTTCAAAGTGACGAAGCACGACGACCCTCCGGGGAAGACGTACAAAAACTACGGGGCGACATCGGCTGAGAGCGACGTCGAACTAAAGGGGAAGTTGCTTCCGGACTCAGGTTAGTTTCCTGTCACATTTAACCTCCTTCCTAATAAATGTTGTATAGCATCGAAATAGTTAACAGTGTTTTGTCTTTTTTGATAAAGATAATATTTTAAACAAGTAACAAGTTATTAAAGAAAAACAAAATACCCGGCTGCAAAGTTTTGTATCCTATGTCATTTCCGCTATCAAGACGATTCAAATGACACTTCATATGTCGAAATCCATCAAGTTGTTTAGGCTGTAGGCCATATCAAAGAAACCTCACATACATATACTCGAAAACGTAACCCTCCTTCTTGCGCAGTCGGGTAAATAAGAAAGTATAGACAAAACACTGTCCCCCTTAGCAATAAACTTTGTAGAACCTGGAAATAGTTGTACAGTGTTTTGTCTCTTTCTTTCTTTAAAATTTTAGGACTCGATTGAAAAAGACAAAAGACTGTGTAGCTATGCCAAGGCTATACAACGTTTATTGCTAAGGGGGTGTAAGTATAACTTTACTATAATCAGAGGCTATACGAGTACAACGTTTATGAGTAAAGGTTTATGTTTTCATGTTTATTTTTCTATTTAATTTATTGAATTTAAAGTAGCGGTTAAAGTTATACCTTCTGTTATTACTGTTAATATGTAGGTATACGTACCTATTATCGTTAAAAGTTGTTTGTTGATAAAACAACTCACTATGAAATCCATCTGAGCTTGATTTGTTTAGTCAAGTAATACTAATATTAATTTAGAAGAAAACAAACACTTTTCAAGAAACATTCTTGACTTAAAATGAACTATGGCTCTTTAACCAAGTGCGTGTCTACTCACCATTTTTCCGGAACACGGCATTTTAATAACTTCATAGACGTATTAATTTCAATAGTGAATTCTATAACAGTCTCTTTAGCAACGCAATGGAAACTTGGACATTAACTACTTCTAATTTACTCATTTGAAACCTTATTACTGCAAGATAAAGTTTATAATGAGAAATACTGAGTCCAATATTCTCTCCCTCCAGCGCCAGATCAAAAGAAATGTGACGTGAAAAGATGTTCCCCGTAGCAGGTGATTTCTCTTTCATTATTTTCTTTTAGAATGAAAATATTTGCAAAGGATCTTCGCAAAGAATTATTTGTCAAAATCGTGCTCTGAAGCAGAAGTGGCCGGACAACAATTATTACATTTCTAGACGTGAAATCGTCACAAATAATTTTAAAATTAAAACAAGAGGCAGTGTAAAATTCTTATATAATTCTACTAACTGCGCCCCATGGTTTTACCTTTTTTATGTAGAATTACTCTGTCAGTAAAGTTAATCGCTAGACTAGAGTGCAATCGAGTTTTATACAGCAGTCACGGCTACTTATTAATTGTGGTAGAGATTACAGGTTGTGGTTATCGCTTGTAATTTTATACGGTGAACGGAGTAAGGTGTGAAACTAACTACTATAAAATTGTTGTGCGTGCGCATTTTAACGCGGACTTTTTGTAAGTGCGGAATTCAAATGAAATACCCCGTTTCTCATATTTTTACCTATTGCGCAAGAAGGCGGGTTATGTTTTTCGATGTATGATGTATGTATGAATGTATGTAAGAATGTATGTATGAATGTATGCATGTATGAATGTATATATGAATGTATGTATGTATGTATGAGGTTTCTTTGGCACGCTCTACAGCCTAAACAGCTTGATGGATTTCGGCATGTGAGGTGTCATATAATCGTATTGAAAGTGGAAGTGACATAGGGCACAATATTTTGCAGTCGGGTTTTTTGTTTTTCTTTTAATAATGTTACTTGTTAACTACGAAGTACGTACATACAACATAAATAAAAACTCTTTGCTGGCTTAAGCTACTCTACATCTTAGTCAATAGGCTTTTAATTATCAATTAGGCTTTTCAATTCAATTAAATTCATTTATTCGGGTCAAACACTTGACAACTTCATTTACAGATTATATTATGAATTTAAAATTTAATGAAACAGTACAATATAGGATATTGGCTGTAAAAATGCTTTATTCTGGTTTTGGCTATTACTCGTACAAATCCATACTATTATTGTTTTAATATTATAAAGAGGAAAGATTTGTATGTAAGTATGTTTGTAACGAATTAACTCAAAAACTAATGGTCCGATTTCAAGAATTCTTTCACCATTAGATGGCTACATTATTCCTGATTGACATAGGCTATACAACGTGAGCGAAGCCGCGGGCAAAACAGCTAGTACTTGGATAAAGGAAAAAAAAAGTTACCTACATAAGTAGGTAACTTTTTAACTAGGTAACTAATGCTCTTGCTTATAATATTATAATGTTTATTGAATACATAGGTAATCATAATAGTTTTCTAGGGACCAAAAAAGCGACATTTTTTCGAAATAAAATAAAATCAATCACATTTTATTTTTGTATTTTGATTGGTAATACGTTACCAACTTACCAATCAAAATGTTGTTTGCTAAACGCGTGCCCGTTATCGTTCAAGCCTTGAATCTAATTCAATAGTTCAATCCAATACTCGTCAAAAAATTATCCATCTTTATTGAAAAAAGATCCTCCAAAAGCCGACGAATAGGTATCATTATAGAATGTGCGAGTTAGGCGAAAAAAAAAGAAAATTCGCTATTCACGTTTCTTTACTTCCTAAACAAAGAGCTATGTAAGTCTGCGTACATGAACATGTACCTACATACTCTGTCTACAAATATAAACGTCAGATGATAGGTTGTTGTCAGTAAACATTCGACTTTGTTGCCTCACGTTACGCTATTGCTATGAGCTGAATACGGCAAAACCTGTAGGTATGTATGTCCGACAGTCCATTAGTCGTGTGAGAAAAATATATATGAGGCTGTTCGTACATGAAGCGGCTAAAGTATCCAATACTCAGCGATTTGGGAAGCGTCCGTCGAGTCGTCGGTTGCGATTCTTGCATTGCGTTTGAAAATAGCTTCGTGAAAGAAAACAAATGATGGCGACGAAGCTGCGTGACACATCGAGCAGCTTTTTCCAATTCCCTCACCTCATTTACGAACGGCTATTGTTTTTGTTTGAACGGCCTAATTATTGCTTTTGATAATTAAAATGAGTGCCAGTTATAGTACCCAGGCTTAGCTTGTGTTATCTTATCTTTTAATGGCTAACCTAACCTGGCAAAGTTTATACCCGCAGATAGCGATATTGCACTCGACTTTGATGATTAGTAAAACAGTCATGTGATAGTTGCCTAATCGACCGAGTGAGCATTAGCAAGCGAAGCGTCTATGCTTCAACAAAAAAGAAAAGAAAGAAAGAAAAAAAGTTTATTTGTGACCTTTTAAAATTAAAACATTAAGGGAATTTTACAATCTACAAGGTCACAAAACGGACGCAACTCAGCATAATGCCGGCTGTTAACCGCTTTCGTACGTCCGAATTTTGTTTAGATATGCTAGATTTGCTAGAAAGCGATGACAGCCTAGTTGGAGAAGGCCTGCCTCTCAAGCCAGAGGGAGCAGGTTCGAACCCAGCTGACGGCACCAATTAGTTCATTGTGTGAACATATGTGCGTTTTGGATGTCATCTGCTACATGACCGGAGCCTGGTGTATGTCGCCAGGCTCGCCCTTTGTCACATTTGGGACTGAATATCGTCCGGCGAAGTGTGGGTGTTGTATTACACCTCTGCCAGCCCCCTCAGGGGAAAGGCGTGACGATATGTTCTGATTTGATAAGCACGTTTGCTTATATGCCACTTTAGAGATGAAAAAACTTATCAACTCCCAATTAGCGTATTAATAAACCCGAGCGTAGCTTTATGACGTTGTTAACTTTGTCCCAGTTCCCACCCCTAGTATAAAACAAAACAAACCCTATCAGACCACTCCCGTGATGCTCAAATCAGTTTACATCTCCGTAAATTACTCTCGCTAGCGCTTTTAGCGAAAACGAGTTTCGCTCAGGTCCTCGTTTTCATCTTCACGTTTTTCGCTTTTTCGCTATCGATTTTTTTCTCTCAAAATACAAGGGAAAAAAACCCATCGATCGTACAATTGCGCGGTGACACGAAATCGGGGAACGCGAGCAGCGGCTGAGCTAGATCAAAACTCAGTAAATAGAAGAACACAGTAAAACACAGTAGGTAGTAGGTACATCAAAAAACCCTTAGTCATTGATTCCAATTCGCTAAATAATATTTAGCTAATATATTTTTTGTAGTTCTATATTTTGTATTGGAAACTGATCAAATTCTCATTAAACTCTCAAAAAATCCTAATCTTTTTTTCTTGATTGTTGCTAGACTTTGGTTCAATATAACCCAAACTTCTTAGCACTAACAAAATAGTATCCTACTATTCTACTCTACTAATATTATAAATGAGAAAGTTTGTAAGAATGGATGGATGGATGGATGTTTGTTACTCTTTCACGCCAGAACGGCGGAACAGATCTACATGAAATTTGGCACAGAGATAGATTAAAATCTAGAATAGTACACAGGATACTTTTTAACCGCGGATGAAACCGCGGGACGCAGCTAGTATATCATATAGTTTAAGTTTCTGCACATTTAAACTTATTTCTCTAGTTTAAAAGTTGACAAAATGATAATAAAATTGTTGATGACGTTCTCACAACGCCAAAATTGACATAAGCCGATTGGTTTACTGCGTTTTGGTCTTGAACAGCCGGCTTGGTCTTGATTGCAGCCACGGAATTGCAGTTGGGAACGGTGAGTTGTGGTCCCAGTTCCAAATGAACTCTATAAATTGTTTCACGATAAAGCTTTGTGAAACCAACCTGTGCCAGTACATTGTAGGTTCTTTTTTACGTTTTCACAAAGAAAGCGTAAGACGGTAGCGTTATAGTGGACCGCAGAATAAGAAGGGAGTGAGTTCAGGGGCCCTGTTCTTAAAATTAGAGATACTGGTCTTTGTCTCTCTCGTTTGTAAAGTCATAGGACTGAAAGTGACCAAATCTAATCTCACGCCAAGAAAAAGGATCTCTGGCCCTATTCGGAGATTTGAGATTTGCATCTCACCTTTTTTCGTCCTTGTTGCTCTCAAAGTCAAAGTCAAAGTCAAACTCTTCTCATCTCACGCGCAGGAATAGCCCCCCTGTGGCCCTGTTCGGAGATTTGAGATTTGCATCTCACCTTTTTTCTTCCTTGTTGCTCTCCTTTGAAACGTTATAGGTATGAGAGTGACCAAGATGTAATCTCATCTCATCTCATACGTAGGAATAGCCCTCCTGATTTGACAAGTGATAGAGACGAATAGAGTATGTGTACATGACGCAGGCAAATTGCATAACTCATTCGCTTACAAACGGCCCGCATAGTTTTTCGCAAATTATTAGAAGTAGGTTATGCGGTTTTTATGGAGCCTTAAAAATCTATTTCAAATTATTTCGGCATTCATTTTAAGAAAATACTCAAAAAAGACCTAATAGCCTGCTTTGGCATTTTATAATATACTTACAGGCTATTGTTGACCGTTTGTAGTTCTCGAGTTAAAATTTGCCTGCGACATACATACTTCACAGACACACAAGTGCTATAAGTAGGAAAATGATCAGCAGCTGAGATGGCAGCTTCGGTGCAGTGCTAGCGTCGTCACTTTCACCGATCCACTTCAAGTCAAGTATCATTCTTCTTCACATAATAGCCTAAAGTTTTGCTTTGTTTTTCTGGTCACGCTAAAACGAAACGATGTAAAATATGTTTTACATCGTACATCATACATACATCGTACATTTTGTATCAACTTATTTTGTATCATCGTATTTTTTGTCAACTGGGGCAAATGCGTCTGTGGGATAATTGCTTCTAGAATTACTGACAAACCCGTCACAATTTTTTCGTGATCATAATCGTGTTGGTAACATTTTTTTTTTAAATAATACATTAATTGTTAAAGTTATTTTGAGTATCTTTAAGATCACTATACCCAGTACTAGGTCGGGTCAGAGCCTGTATCACAAGTTACAGTTTTTTTTTTTCTTTTTTATGCCTCTGGCCCCTTTTTTATTATAGTAAAAAACATTGAATTACAAAAATTTACTAAAATTACACAATAATTAGGGAACTAACGCTATTTTGTATAGGTTATTGCAACCAAAGATAGAAAAAAGATCTTTAGATCTTTGAGAAGAAGACATTCAAATTAGGCGCCACCTAACGCGCTTACTTTGTGAAGGGTTTTTCAGTAGTTCTTGACGCAATTACCCCACAGACCATTTTCTCCAGTTGTCCCTACATATTGTACATCATTGTACTTGTGTACAAAATCTCTACGTAGTATAAAACAAAGTTGCTCTCCGCGTCTGTCCATGTCTGTCTGTATATCCGCTAGCTCCTTCTAAACTACGCAACGGATTTTGATGCGCTTTTCACCATTAGTTAGTTAGTTTTTACGAAAGGCTCATTGGAACAGTGCGAAGCCGCAGCGGGCAGCTAGTCATACATAATAGGCATGTCGTCTATTTGCACTTACAACAGCTGGTAATAGAGTAGGCACTATTACAGTTTGTTATGACATTAGCACTAAGTTCATAATTACTTAAGTTGAGTTCTTTGACATACAATATTTGCAGCATGAACTAATAATAAAATTACATACTCATGTGAGTGAATGAGAGTGTATGTGTTTGCTACTGCTTCAAGCTGAAACTGTTCAACGGATTTCAATGAAGTTTTTCGTTTGAATAACTTATTAAGTTATTACCTACTTCTACTTTACCATATCTACTCATTTTCTTTGATCTATTCCTGCCTTACAATATCTAGATACTTACTTCCTTTGATAAAAAAAAATGTTCTTGTGAACCGCGAGTAAAACCGTGTGCCGCAGCTAGTAGGTACCAGAATAAAATGTACACATAGTGCCTGCATCGAATTTCACGATCACATGACTGATTATAATATTATTGTTATCAGACAGTCACGTTCTGTCTGTCACAGGGTGTTACGAGTTCACGACCTCTGTGTATGTGGTTATTATTCGATGCGATAATGATAATAACATTAACATAATTAAGTCAGATAATCGTGTAGGTTTTACTTTATTCTGTGCTATTAGGATGCTCACTATTACTGATAAGCAGGTGAAGATTATGCCAAAAGAATATATAAGCTTAAAGAAAATGAATACCTTAATTATAACGACATTTAGGACGAAAGAAGAACCTTAACTAACATCTCAAGAAGCTTTCGTTAGATGGTTGGGTCAAGAGCAAGGCGTAGAAAGCAATCTTCCTGGAAACAGCATGTCGTACCGTCAAAAAATGTTCTTTACTTTGCAATCTTAGCAAACGGTAAGAAGCTAGAATTTTCAGAGAGATGCTGGCGCGGTGCACTATTGTTTTTAAGATTTTAATATTATCTATTTATCACCCGCAGTTGAAAAAATCAAAAATGCAATTACTGACTATATTCTATCTCTATGCTAAATTTCCTCAAGATCCGTTCAACCGTTCTGGCGTGATTTAGTAACAAACATCTATACGTCTGAATGGATGGATTCCATTCAGACATCCATCCAAACTTTCGCACTTATAATGTTAGAGAGATAAACTTACTTGGTTTATTTTACTTATCACCTAAGCAAAATCAGGTAGACAATAAATGTGTGATAGATGTGTGTGTGTATAATCCATGCCCAGTTTGCCCAGAATATAAAACCCAGAGCTCTGCTGCTCTAAGAAAACACAAGACGCTGCCTACAAAGCAGGTAACTTGCAACACCTCGTACACAATAGCTATGGGCACAAAGCCAAAAGCTCTGCGACGAGGCTACTGCCCTTGAAGTGAAGCACATGTTATGTGGTTTAAGCATCTATAAAACTCAGGCTATTTTAGTACACTTCCTCGTTGGAAACTGTACTTATAACTGGTGACATGTTAAATAGTCACTAGGGTCAAGGATCGCGGATATCGTTTTGCAGAGTGGGTACTAAATGAATGCTCATTCGTTATTAAATGGATCTAAGTACATCCATGACACATGAGTTTGATAAATTTTTATCGTAAAAAAGTTTTAGCAATATTTTTAAGTATTTTCGCACCTCGGTTTGATCCGCTATCGGTGCTATCCTACAGGAACCATTTTCTTTTCGGAGTAAAAAGTAAGCTATATTTAATGCTAATTTATTGTGTAATCTTGTTCATTCCAAATTTCACAGCAAACGTTCCAGGTTCCGGTGTGAAGAAGTAATAAACATACACCTATGATAATTATATGACGACTTTTTTTGTAATTAAATCTCAATAATTTATACCCGTCCTCCTCTTTTTTTAGTTGCTGTGCCCGACAGGGTTCCTTGAATATTGTTGAATGTACTAATGCAATATTGTGTTTTGAGACATCATGTGTACTGTAGGGTTTATGGCAATAAATAATCTGAAATCTGAAATCCGAACCTTCACTTGCTTACCCAAAAACTTTCGCATTCATTATTTTTGTGTGATGTGATGGCATCATGTCATGGACGGTCGTTGGATAGATATGATTATATGAACGAGAAGTAATATAAAATAATTGGAACTCACAGCGATGTCTGATTCAATCAATGATCGATCAATATAGTGAAGGGTGATAGTGGCCGTACACAGAGTGATTTTAAATGGCAATAAACTTTTCGTTATTTTGTTTGACGACTTACTCGTAACAAGTAGCAGGATTTGAGTGCGGCTTTTGATAATGTTAGAAAACAGTGAATTAATTTCTTGGAATAAAAAAAGAATAATTAGGTATCTGAGTGACGATACAAACAAGTGGCTCGCCTAATGGTAAGCGTCACGCTTGCCCATAGCAGCTCAGGGCCAATCAGAATAAAAAAGTCCTGCTTGGCAACGCACTGCGCGCGTCATCCTGAGATATTACACGGTTTTTTTTATTTTTTTAAATTGCTGTTTCCGCGGTTTTACTCGCGTCCCACAGAAACCGTTATTTTTTTCGGGATAATATCTTAATTTTTCTTTCATAAGATCCTTCTCTTGGCAATAATACGAGTAAGCACAACAAAAAAAATCGAAAATGTTCTATCTGTTCACGCGTGATGCAATGACCAAGGGAAATAGTGAATCGTTTTTATAAAAATTATACTCTACGGACTCAGGGACCGCGACTTCTGTTAACTTTATTATCATTTAAGATGAATACAGGTAGAAGGGGGTTAGTTGTCAAAATATTAATTAATAAAAAATCTCTGTGTATTGTACCCGGTAATTTCTTTTGAAAAATTGCCCTTCAATCAGGAACACAGTAATGTAACTTACTTGATTGTTTCTGTAAATTCCGGATTAAACATTTTCTGTTTCTAGCTTTCTTGGTTTATTGGAAGTAAAACGAATGGTTTCAGGTCGACGTACGTAGAGAACGTACTTTGTGCTATGGTGGTGCTATTCTTGGAACACGCATGTACGTGGGTACATTCTAATACACGTTCTTTAATGCAATTATTACATCAGAGAAGCATGTAGGTTCTGATTGTCTGTTGTAGCATTGACGTTTGATTTGTCTATAAACATTTATTATATTTATATATCGTCATGCCTTTCCCTTGAGAGGGCTGGCAGAGGTGTAATACAACACCCACACTTCGCCGGACGATATTCAGTCCCAAATGTGACAAGGTGTAGTGTAACAACTGGCGGCCTTATCACTAAGAGCGATCTCTTCCAGGCAACCTTAGGATGGAGAGGATACTTATGAAAGAGTATGGGACATGAGTGTACAAGTAGGTAATAAGTATATATACATACTAGTGGCTACTTGGCGGAAGTGGAAGGCTCCAAAACATCTCTGTCTTGGTATTTAGATTTGTTAATTAAAGTTTTAGTTCCTTTACGTTTGTAAGTAGGACAATGCTCAATACCACTGGCGTATTCTGTAATGGATAGGTACTCTATGATATTTGAAAGCAATAGACATCCCAGTGCCACTCAGTCTATTGATTCTCGTCAAATTCAATTAGTTTTGAATGAAATCCAAAGATACCCATTTACTCAATGGACTAACTTATCTATTGACACGGAAGGACAGCAGGTCGGTACTTAAACCACGTCACAAACTCTGTACTACTCTGACTGCCTCGTTGGCTCAGTTGTTAGTGAACCTGCCTTCTAAGCTTGGGGGCGTGGGTTGGATTCCCACCTAGGGCAAACATTTATGTAAAGAACATATTTTGTGTTTCTTCTATGTCTATTTAAAAACTAGCTGCGCCCCGCGGTTTCACCCGCGGTCAAAAAGTATCCTATGTGTTATTCTAGACTATAATCTATCTCTGTGCCAAATTTCATCCAGATCTGTTCAGCCGTTCTGGCGTGAAAGAGTAACAAACATCCATACATCCATTCTTACAAACTTTCGCGTTTATAATATTAGTAGGATATAACATGTATATCAAGTCTCCGGCAGCCATAGTACCATTTTTGCTTACTTTGGGACGAGACGGCAGTGTAAGTATCCCAATATTTATTTATTTATTTTTATAGGTGGTGGTTGGTATCTAAACTTAGTTAATGTTATCGATGTTATTTATATGTACTGTCTATACGTATGTCTGTAAGGTATTTATTTTCTATGGGCATCGTAAATTGCATTGTGTGCAAGTTATATTGCCTAAAAGAAATGGGTTATATTATTAAACCATGTCGGTCACAAAGTAATACGTACATTTCAATGTTACTAATTTGAACTAGTTGCTCTCGAATCTGGCATATATAAGCTAAGCACACTCCCGACTAATTCACTTTTGAAACAAAAAAAAAACAAAAAATTAAAATCGAGCTTGGGAGCTATGATGCCACACACACACACACACCCCACAGACAGACAGACACGTCAAACTTCTAACACCCCGTTGTTTTCGCGTCAGGGGTAAAAGTTAAAAAAGTTGTCTACAAAATTGAATGCAGATCGGATCATCTATAATTCTATTCTCAAAGTATCTTCGAAAAAAACAAAGGAGTTGTCCCAGTAGACCCTGAGCACTCGCTGTGCTCAGTCATTAAAGAGCTTAATAGACCATTTCTATGACTCAATAAAGTTAGGTAGAAAGTGAGGTTAGGTAAAGTGATGTTTTTGTACAGGCCCAGCTCGTCAGAAATGATAGCGTGATCAAAAACCTACTACTTTGTAGCCTAAAAAGAAAACTGGAACTCAAATAGGAGATTAGCGACAGATTTTTGTCTAGGGGTTTTAACTAGCTAGACTGTCACGCGAACGTTAGAAATTGCCCTGAATTTCCTGAGTTGAAAACTATTACCACTATGCAGTGGTAATAATTTTATTGAAATATGTATTTTCATTCCGATAACAAATTATTTGAAAACCTGACTTGGGATATTTTATTCGGATTAGGTTAATAGTAAATCAATGTTATTGAATCCATACTTCTTGAAGTACACTAGATATTTAAAAAAAAACAATTTGAAGTCGAACTTCCGTAAAGTAACAAATTGATTGATTAGGTCAGAACCCACATCCTAGAGTGTAATAATAATAATAATATTCGGGACACTTGAACACACGGTCGTCTGACCCCAAACTAAGCAAAGCTTGTACTATGGCGGGCAGATACTGATATACATACATATATGTACTTTTAAATACATACTTAAATAGATATTAACACCCAGACATAGAACAAACACAAATGTTCATCACATGAATGTTTGCCCTAGGTGGGAATCGAACCTAGTAGAATATGTGTTCTGAGTTCTGATAAGAGTTCTGATGCATAGCATATCTGAGAGCGTAAAACACTGCACTGTCACTGCTTCAAATATAGTTGAATGTGAAAGTCCAGTCAGAAATTGGATTGGGAATCGGACTGAACTCGAATTAAAATACTTTGAATGTTACAAAGTCCTTTATTGTAGTCCATTGAACCTGTAGCGTAGTATTACATATGCCTGCATGGCAACAGTTAATCTTTTTCTAAACGAGATTCTGAAACTTTTAAATTAATGTTATGCAAAAAGCTCGTCGCCTGAAAGAATTTCTTGACAAGGGGTAGAGAAAAAACATTGCTGGCTTTAATGATATAAAGTTCTAACTGGAATTAGAGGAAAAACTTGGTATATTTCGTCGGTACGCGGCGTCTCTGGTACAAAAAGAAGTGATGTATTGAAAAGTAATACTGTAGATACTCGTATTTCAAGAGTTTCCCATTTGTTCCTTGATGCGTCGTATGAGAATGAGTACTTACTTTTTTAACCCACGACGCAAAACGACGGGATGTTATCTCTCGTCTAACGTCTCTCTCTCTCCCTCTTTCTGTTTGTGTGTGAGTGTGTGTATGTGTGTGTGTTGTATGAGTGTGTATGTGTTTGTGAGTCTGTGGCATGGTAGCTCCCGAACAGATGAACCGATTTTAAATTATTCTTTTTTTTGTTTGAAAGGTGGTTAGTGGCAAGTGTTTTTAGCATGTCGAGTTTTTTTTTTATATTTGATTTATCTTGTTATTTTTTTTTTATTTATCTTTTATTTTGTCATTTTTTCTTGTTTTTTCTATTTATTTTGGTTAGCGTAAAAGTTTTTAAGGAACATCCGATTTGACTAGAATTTACGAAAGTATACAGTAAAGGAATGTCTTCAAACTGCATTAGACTGTTTATTATTTTTGTATGAAATATAATAATGGATATAAAAAAATACACAAAAAAAAAAAAAAAAAAAAACATTTACTTACCAAAATAAAACGTTGATGTTCTATATTTAGCTGCAATCCATTGGTCATATTTGGAAGCAGGAATTCTCACATTAACTCACTTCATTTATGTGTAGAGCTCAATAAACACAAACATCAAGTTTATTGGTCACATCCCGTGCGTTTACACTGCTTTAGTGGCGCTAGATATGGCATAGAAACATTTATGTATAGACGCTAAGGTAGCGGCCAGACTTAGGGCGGAGACCTATCGTGCCGACGTATTGTGAAGCTGGGTTGAGCTAAAGAAAATCTGTGTTTTTTGCATAGAAACTGGTGTTTTTACCCGACTGCGCAAGAAGGAGGGTTATTATGGAAACTGACGTGGTTTTCACACATTATGATTTATGAAACGGGAATTAGTCACGTACGATCTAAGCATCTAATAGCTATTTAAGGTTACGTTTTTCGAAAGTATGTTGACTATTTGACTCGCTCAAATAAGTGAGACATAATCTCTACTTCTCAAAATATTATTATCATACAGAGTTAAGTTTTTTAAAGTAATTTTATCATCCGGACCGTAACTAATTCCCTTGTCTTTACTGAAATGAATGCGTCTTTGTTATTCATAAATAACCATTGTTCAAATGTGGCATTCCATTTGCATGAAAAACTTCATTATACTTACATTTCTGTATGTCTTTGAGACGTTGTAACGAAGTAATAACAAACATATTATTGTTATGTAGTTAAGCAATACAGGGGGGCCATTCAGCTAACCATAGCTGATACTTCACTGAACCGTTTACGTTGAGTAAGCCATAAAAAAACGGACGAGTATCACTAATGCTTCACAAACGTGTCACGCGGTTGTCCAGCTGGCATATTTGTAAGAGATTGGTGACACTCGCCCGTTCCCCGGTATTTTTTTATATTATAATAAAACATATATTTCAGAATCAGAACTCTTTATTTATCAATATATTATTACAGTACTCACACAACAAAACTCCAATTCCGAGGACATATTTATAAATTGATACAGATTACATCATTACGCCATCGCTGTTCCAACCTGACTCCCTCCAAAACCTGACTTCGTGCACCACGAGCATTCAACCTCTTTAACCTGATCCTCTTTTTTTGTATTCAGTGCTACCCGTCTGAACTTATTTTATTTCAAGTTTGTTTTTTTATAGTATTTAAATTGCTAGCTACGAATCTTACAATATGACAACGGCAATTTGTATATTTAGTAATTATCTATGTAGGTATCACGGGTAGTATGTAAGATTATATTATTATTCTCAAATTTGTGAGTACATTTAATATTTTTTTAACTATTCTTTTTTTTCTTTAGCACACACCACCGAGCATACTTAATCGTAATGTTTTTATTCCATCCAAAGTTTGTCTGGAAAAGATCGCTCTTAAGCGATAAGACCGTCCATTGCGCCTGTATTTTTGAGTGTTTGTTTAAATTAACTTTGTATTTGGTGTCAATAAAGAGTTTTTGTATTGTTGTACTGCAACATCAAGGGCTCAGCTACGCATGAACTTTGGTTAGCTGAATAGCCTCCCCCTGTTTACTACGAGCATCTAAAACGTGGATATGGTAATTTGCAGTGTAGTAATATTAACCGACTGACCGACATAGCCGTTGAATTTCCAAACTAAAGTGTCAGTGGCCAGCCATAACATTTTTTAAGAATATGCAGAAAATGGCAAACGGGGACAAAAACCAAGAGGTTAACACAAAACAGTCAACAGAATCAGAAGCAAAACAAAACTGATTTATGGCCCATAAATAATACTACGCCTTGTGGTTTGCTAAGTTGACGAAATTGTAAAATTGCCGGTAGAACCTGGGACATTAGCTCACGATTAAAGAGCTTACTACACTTGGCTGAATTTAGTCATATTAATTCAGTTTTACTGAATTTAATGCAGTAGGTATATTCTCGTTCAGGAAGCTAGCATAGTAAATTCAGAAGCAAGGATGACTATGTATATCAAAGCCATTTGCCTATTCGCGAAAGAAGATCCAGACTATTTTAAGAAACGCAGCCTAGTTTTGACCCGCCAAAAAAGACTAAAGTTCGCTTACTTATTATTTCAACCGCCTGTCGAAAAAGATGTATACAAGCGCAATGTGTATAATATTATGTGCATTCCAATTTATAACAATATTCCAAATGATTTAAAAATGATAAAAGGACTCGATTTCAAAAATTCATTGACTGAGTGGCTTCACTATAACCGTTTTGTAGCATTAAGGAATTTATAAATTTTGGCGTTAAAATAAAATTTTATGAAGAAATAGTTTAGAACATTAAATATTTGCACGTCTGCATGACAGAATACATTGTGCTACAATAATTTTAAGACTTTTATATGTGAATGTTTTAAGCAAATAAACGTTCAGATTTGATTTGTGACTGATTGAAGCTTCTGAATTGATTAAACGCAGTCAAGTGTAATAAGCGCTTAAGATAAGTGTTGCACCGAAAGTAAGGCGGCTATCACACTGTCGTCGCACCCCGCTGCGGTGTGCGGAGCGACGGAAATTTTCATAGCGCTTCTCCGCACGGAGACGCAGTGTCAGTGTGTATACCCTGCGGTTTTTGTATAAATCGAGATTTTACAGTCAAAGTTAAAATCCGCATTACCGCATACCGGAGCGGTGTCCGGTGCAGTATGTATTGAGCCTTAGGCTTATTCTCAGCAGTGAGCGATTATAGGTCGAAAAAGATGAAAATTAATAAACAACTCGTTGACAACAAGCTAAAGAGCAATCAACTCTCAAGTAAGTATATTAAATATTTCAAAGTAAATTTATTTATACTTCTGTCCCGGCCTGTTTCTAGATACCTACCTACGATGAGTCAAAGAAGTGAACCTGCTTTAATCCAAGCCATGCGACGAGCAACAACTGTAAACTTAATCTAGGTGAATATACGTAATCACTTGAATTAGTCACGTGATGCTTCTAAGGACAGGCCAACCACCTGCTTAGAAACAAGCAATAAGGCGTTGGCGTGGTCACGTCTGATTCTCGAATTTACATGAAACAACTATTTGTCAGAAACTAACAAAGCCAACAGAAGCTTAACTAGCTTATATTTTGCAGGTTTGCTATAGACGTGGGTAAAAAGGAAGGTATTTTCACCAAGTAGTAAAGAATTTGAATTGATCTGGAAATTGGACTAGTTTTTTGTCTCAAAGTACCAAGACTATTAACTCTGGCGGCGATGACGTGGGGTAGTTCTGATTTCTTTGGATTTGCTTAGAATTAATGTTGAGCTAGTTCGTGATGCATTCCAGCTTTATGAAAGCTTTTTTTTGTGAGGGAGTATTCTGTGGTTTTTGCAGCCAAAAACCACAGAATACTCCCTATGTCTGCCAAAAAGATACAAAATAAATAAATGATATGTAAATAAATTCAAGTCATTTTCACACACGGTCGCCTGACCCCATGTCATAGAACCTGATGTCATAGAACGAATTTATTTATAGAAGTTAAAATCCATACAATTATAGTATTACAATTACTATTATTTTCATTTTTTTTTTTTTTTCTATTTTATTTGACGAAGCCCCTATACAGCTGACTTAGAATTAGATTAATTTGAACTAATTTTACAGTTAAACATAGTTAAAATATCTAGTCTGGATACCCGCGCAATATTGTCGTTGTCGTTTTTTGAGGGAGACACAAGACTAATAATATTACCAATTTGGATTGTAATTAATTGTAATTTTTTTTTTTAATTATCTTTTTGACGAGTCCATTATAGGAGCATCCTTAATTAATTTTAACTAAAATTTTTAAGGAACTGTTACTTAATGACAATAAAAATTATTCTATTCTATTCTATTCTATTCCCAAACTAAGCAAAGCATGTACTATGGCTGCCAGAGAGGCAAAGACTGATATACGTACGTATATATTTTTAAATACATATATAAATAGATAGTACCTGGATGGCCGAGCTTTGCTCGGTATTTTTTTTTTATTTTTTAATTGTGTTTTTTGGATAATAAACAATTGATTTTAGTCTAACCTCAAAGCAAACACTCATTGACTTCGTGTTACTTAACAACGCCATCTGCTGTTGTGTCGTTAAAGCAATTAGTTGCTCACAAAAAATAGTAGTATTATTATTCGCCAATAGATGTCAGGAAGAGTCATATTTTTCAGTTGAGATTGATTATCGATAAAACACGAATAAAATGATATTTTCTAAAAATGATTCCTAGCTAGATCGATTTATCGCCCCCGAAACCCCCTATATACTAATTTGTATGAAAATCGTTGGAGCCGATTCCGAGATTCCAATTATATATATATATATATACAAGAATTGCTCATTTAAAGGTATAAGATTAACACCCAGACATAGAAGAAACACAAATGTTCATCACATGAATGTTTGCCTTAGGTGGGATTCGAACCTACGCCCCCAAGCTCAGAAGGCAGGTTCACTATCAACTAAGCCATCGAGGCTAAATAAAAATTCCTTAACTGTCAGGTGTGGTCAGTCTTTAGAGAGCATGCCATCGCTAACTGCGAATGTTAATTAACAAGAATACTGTGCTAATAAAACGAAGATAACAAACTCAAATTAACCTGTAGCAAGCCTTAATTAGGCATAAACAAAATAACTACTTACCATTGATTTCCTTAAACATTAATACATAATTCCGTAAGACATTATCTCCTTTACATGATAGCAACTAAATTTAAATTTCACGGCTGTGTTTACACAACTGTAAAGTGTGTAAACACAAGAGTCACATGATTATCAAGTAAAGTAGTAAGAAAAGTATGCGTAATTTTTTTAGGCATCTTATATTGCAATGCCTCACCTTTTGTAAACATTAGATGTAAGAAGGCCAATATAAATAAAAAAATAGTAAAAATTGACAACAAGAAATATAAAAATAATCAAAAAATATAAATAAATAAATATTCGGAACATTTTGAAAACACAGTCGTCTGACCCCAAACTAAGCAAAGCTTGTACTATGGCGGCCAGAGACTGATGTAAATACATGTACATATTTTTAAATACATACTTAAATAGATATTCACACCCAGACATAGAAAAAACACAAATATTCATCACATGAATGTTTGTCCTAAGTGGGAATCGAACCCACTCCCCGCAGCACAGCAGGCAGGTTCACTACCAATTGAGCCACCGAGGCAGTCGAACGTATTTATTCTAATGTACTATCAATATTCCTAGTTCCTCAGTAGTTCAACTATGACACTAGGGCTTGTCACTCGGCCTACAAAACTAACTTTTTATGTGGTTGGTTTATTAAGATCATCGTTCTATATTAATAATTTATGCAACAGTAAAAATATTACCTGTTGATGGAAAATAGATCATCAGTGATAAATATTTTGTAAATTGTAACTTTGTAAACAGCAATAGAGGCTTATATTATTATAAAAATATTACCGTCTGTATGGCAACAGTTATTTTATTTCAACAGTAATCTTAATAAAGAACTTTTGAAGGGGGACTTCGTATTTTCAAAGCGTTGAAGACTTCAAATACATCATACTTACTGAAGCTCCATTCATTATTTTCGCCAGAGTTTGTAAAGGAAACCAGTTTCTTTTCAACATTCAGCCGGTTTCAATTCCATTCAAATTTCATCCGTGGAATTTCGTTCAAGCATTAAACTCTAACGAATGTGTAGTTCGCTAAAGATACGAGTATAAATTTATAAATATATACTACTTAACATTTCGTCATGCCTTTCCTCCGAAGGGGCTGGCAGATGTGTAATACAACACCTACACTTCGCCGGACGATATTCAGTCCCAAATGTGACAGGTGGCGCCATACACCGGGCTCCAATCATGTACCAGATGCCATACAATACGCACAAATGCTCACACAATGAACAAATTGGAGCGTGCCGTGGGCTGGGTTCGAACCCGCTCCCTCTGGCTTCAAAGGCGGGCCTTCTCCCAACTAGGCTGCCATCGCTTTTTAATATATACTAGAGTACAGAATAGTAAACATGCATTCGTCTGTCCGATCATCTGTCTGTCGGATCATTGTCTTTCTATACAGCATGCATTTCTATAACGATTCTCTTAAAATTAGTAAGTACTTAAGTTTGATAAAAAAAAATCTGTATAATTATCGAATCTGCTTACAAAATTTCAAGAGGAAATTCGACCTGTAGATGAGGACAGACTTCGACCGCGAGGTCTACAGCACACGGATCCACTAGTTTTATTATGGAACAACTATTTTTAAGGAGAAAGTGCTTTTTTTAAATTCTGAGTGGAACGAGCAACTCTGGAGCTGATTCCCGAAAGTAGCGAGAGATTCAAAGTATGCTACTCGAGCTTCAAATAGTGTTGCTCTCGAGTAAGAACAGCTGTTACTATAGGCCCAACCTTAAAATCGAGAAAAACCGGTTGTTCCCTACAAAAAGCTCATTGATCAAAATGTAAGGAACAGCTGTTTTTTCTCGATTTCAGAGTTGACCCCTTAGTAAAAGTTGTTCATAATTATGAGTACAATAACCTCTATTCGGTTTAGTGCACCTTTTCCTGATAGCCCTCGATTCTAGATTCTAGATTTCCTGATAGCTCTATATTCGATGGAAAATTATTCTGTATTCGGTGTACTACGTAGATAGGTAGCACGTATTCGATAGAAAAGCGTATGAAAAATGCAGTATTGCATTAACGACCGGGGCGCTGTTCCATTTTTGTATTTTTTTGTATCTCACATGTTTTTTACCTACAATGTTTTTTAGGACAGACGACTAGAGAATAATGTAAAGTCAAAGTCAAAGTCAAAATGTTTTTATTCAATTTAGGTATCAAAGATACACTTATGAACGTCAAAGTTATTTAAATAGACTCGACCGCCTTGTTCGGACCTTCGAAAAAGCATCTACTCAGAAGAACAGGCAAGAAACTGAGGGGCATTATTTTTTCAAATAATAAATAAATTACAGTCTCACAAATTTTGGCTTACAACTAGGTAATATCTATAAATACTAGTGGCTAGTTGACGGAAGTGGAAGGCTCCAGACATCTTTATCTTCTATATAATTCTTTACCTTATAATATCCTCTTTTCATTAATGTAGTTTTTACATGCGATTTGAATTTTCCCTCGGTGAGCCCTGTTATATTTTTCGGGATTTTATTGTAAAAACGAATGCAGTTGCCTAAAAATGACTTTTTTGACTTACTCAGTCTAAATCTCGGTACAGCTATCCTATCCTTATTTCTAGTGTTATAATTATAATATAATGTACAGGGCTGTACACACATGCTCGTACATAAAAACGAGGAAGGTTTAAGAAGAAGATCAAAGGTACGAGTACGTATAAAACATAGGCAAGTCTAAATGAAAGAGGTTTTCAGTAACAGAAAACGTGTTCTGTAATTCAGTTGGCTGAACTTTTTATTCAGTAAAACGGGTTTCACGAAGGTAACAATTCGTCCTGTTATTGTCTACCTTTGGATACAGCGCGTATAAAAATTCATGTTGCGTAAACGGCGCCCTTGGGCGAACCAAATTATTGGCAGGCTTCGGGGTGAAACTCCTTGCCAACCTAGGTATAGGCTTTTGTTTCATAATTGGAGTTTTATCTGAAACTCGGAGATAATTTTATGAACAAATTAATATGATAATTGTTTACAACCTATTTTTAACCCCGACGCTATTGCGTCGTTATTACGTAGGGGTGTTTTAAGTTTGACGTGTCTATGTGTGTTTGTGTGTGTGTGTGTGTGTGTGTGTGTGTGTGTGTGTGTGTGTGTGTGTGTGTGTGTGTGTGTGTGTCTGTCCGTGGCATGACAGATGAGACGATTTTGATTATGTTTTTTTGTTTTGTTTGAAAGGTGAGTGTTCTTGGCTATGTCTGATGTAAATCGGGATTGATGAAAATCGGTGTCGGGTTTTTTTTTAATTTTTAATTTGTACTTGTTGAATTATTATTATTGAATAATCGGGTTTATAAATATAAATATAATAAATTTACCTCATCACCCGCGTCCCTACAGGAACTGCCATATTTTACGGGATAAAATTTACCTTATGTCCTTTCCTGTACCCCTGACAACGTGTATACAAATTTCATGATGATTGGTTGAGTAATTTTAAGGTGCGAAAGCGTGACGAACAAACTCACTTTCGTTTTTATAATATTATTTAGGAAGGATTTAAGTAAAAAAAAGGTAGCAGGAAAAAGAGGACAGGAAAGACCGAGAAGAACATTTCAAAGTACAAATAAAGGAGAAGGCAGATGTCATGTCGTACAAGAATGCGAAAACACTAGCATGGGGCCAGTCATGTACGCTCCGTATCTGAAGGTCTACCAAGGAAAATGACGTGGTTGCAGAACGTTGGCATTTGTAAACGTCTATATGATGGCAATGTAGGCCTACAGTCTACACCCTCTGGCTCTCACGCTGTGGGCTCTTTTTCCGAACAAGGCGCTTAAGTCTATTTTAAAACTTTGACGTTCATAAGTGTATCTTTGATACCCAAATATTTTTTTTTACTTTTGTTTTTTGACTTTGACCTACCATGATTTCTTATTGTCCATAGTCGCGCAGCGTCGAAAACAAAACGCAACTATCGGGGCAAAAATATGTCACGGTAGGCCCCCTGGACCAAATTTTGAAATTTAAATTTTAAAATTTAAATTTTGAAAATTAAATTTTTAAATTTAGAATTAACGAATAACAGGGTTGCGTTTGACTTCCTTCTCGCCTGATTTTGAGCAATGTAGCGTAGATCTACGATGAAGCATGCTTCTTATTAGAAACTTTTCTTATTATAAGAAACCGATTCGATGATTGCGAGCAGAGCAAGAGAAGTGTACCACGATGATGGTACTGATAAAATTACATACTTACACACATATCGTCACGCCTTTCCCCCGAAGCGCCTGACAGAGGTGTAATAAAATAGCCACACTTCGCCGGATGATAGTCAGTCTCAAATGTGACAGGGGGCGAGCCTGTTGCCATACACCGGGCTCCAGTCATGTAGCGGATGACATACAATACGCACATATGTTCACACAATGCACAAATTGGTGCGTCTCGGCGGCTGGGTTTGAACTAGCTTCGTCTGGCTTGAGAGGCGGGCCTTCTCTAACTAGGCTATCTCTTTTCGCATGAGAAAATTGATTAAACTAAATGAACATTTTAGTTTCAAAGCAATTGATACTATTGATGCATCTTCAAACTTCATATAGTCTTCTACATAATTATCCAACTTCAATAGAAAGATAGGAACACAAGAAATTTATTTTTGGTTTACTGTTCGTAGCGCTTTATTCTCTCATCTGAGGATTTCCAGATTCCAAAAATAAAATACGTTATTATTTATAATGGATACACTAGAAGCCTTCCACGACATCGTATTGTCATGTTACGTTTTGTTTTCGATACCGCTCGACCATGGACCTTATTGCGCGGCGATACGATTCGCGGTAGCACTACGTCGACAACAAAGCGTAACTATCATAGAAATGAGATGTCATGGTAGGCCCCTGTACAGAAATAACTTTGCACTTTATCTAAGTCGTTTATCTCGTGATTTCTTAATTTAACCGATTTAACCGTGATTGACGTGATTACGTAACCGATAAACAGTTTTTCAGTATTTTTCCTGAACATTTTCTGAAAATAACATATTTTCAAGACCACATAAGTTGCACTGGTCGTATCAATTGGAGCCCAAAAATCTACGTGTTTTTGGCTAACCCTGCCTTGGCTTAAGGCTTTTTCATTTGGCAGCTAGCCAGGAGTGTATGAATGGCTATAAGTGTAAGTGGTCGGATCTATTATCTAGATTCAACAGGTCGCCGCATTGACCCGTGAAATCATATGGCAGCTTGCTACGCTTCATTTTCCCTAGGGATTTTCGTGTTTGTGCCTGGGGGGCTATTCCTGCGCGTGAGATGAGATGTGATTTTATCTTGGTCACTCTCACACCTATGACGTTTCAAACGAGAGCAACGAGGATGAAAAAAGGTGAGATGAAAATCTCAAATCTCCGAATAGGGCCCCTGGACTGGGTATTTCGTGGGATAGTGAGCAGTTAGAAGTTTTGGACTGGCAATTGATGAAGTTTTGATTCGTATTGTGATGACTTTTGAAGTTTAGTGAAGCCTCGTTCAGCGTCGCGTACAGCGTCGCGTCACGTGGCTCGATAAACATAAAAGACAACAGGCGTAAATACGCTTTGCCTCAACCATAAAATATGTTTAAACTAGCTGCGCCCCGCGGTTTCACCCGCAGTTAAAAAGTATCATATGTGCTATTGTAGACTATAATCTATCTCTGTGCCAAATTTCATCCCGATCTGTTCAGTCGTTCTGGCGTGAAAGAGTAACAAACATCCAGCCATCCATCCATTCTTACAAACATTCGCGTTTATAATATTAGTAGGATAATCATTTGTTACAAATGCTTCAATGCTCCTAACTAGCGTGTTTGATGACTTTGCCCGCGCGACTCATCACTACACTACACGCGTGGCGCACTGCCTCTCCCTGCAAGCCTATCACGCGCGCGCGACAAAATTTTCACGTCAAAACTTACTTACTTTCACTCATGCGAGAACGAGACAAAGCTATGTGTAAACATACGTCTGTCTCGATAAAAAGTATCGACATACGTTTGTAGACAGCGTAGTCGTATGCTAGGCCTTGCTAAACAAGCTCTTAGTCTAAAGCTTGAATTGCATCACGGAGAGCCGTTTCTGAACTTATAAATGGGACTGAAATTGAAAGAAATGAGAATCACGAAAAGCAACATTTCCATTGACAATCTCCTTGCATAGGTGACAATGCCAGGCTCAGATTTTAATACTCATTATGGTCCATCCAGGCCTAACTGAATCAAGCCTAACGCAAATTTTCACAAACACCTAAACAAAAAAAAAATAAAAAACACGTCGACATCAAGCAAATTCACTGTTAGAAATTCTTGACAAGGGTTCTACGAGACGAACCCTATAGGTAGGTACTCCGAGAAATCCAATGGACAAATCTATTGGGAGTAAAGCGTTCTTTCGTCCAATACGTATTTTTGGTATTTGGAAGGTTTCTAGCATTCACCATAACCACAATCTATGCCCTGACGGCGTTTTCTCCTCATATCGCATATTTACATTCGAAACCTCACGAGCCGTTTTCACAAAAGAATTCCTAGAATTATTTTCATAGCAACCATACCATTACCATGTTGCTGTGTCGTAGGGTTGCAATTTACAATACGATTTTTGACGTGACAACGTCTGATAAATCGATGAACGCCGGCTGCACGCACGAAAAAGGATGACTCATTGTCCCGTTACGTTTATTCGATCGGAGCGAGAGCGCTACACGATAGAGCGAAAGGCACGATCGGCTTGCGCCGCATCTATTTCTCTTCCATGTGCGTCCGAGGAGAAGATTTCATCAATGTTTTGTTATGACGTTGTCACGTTAGACTATCGTCCGTAAACCGACTTTAAAGACAACCAATTTTTTTTCCTATAACATATGTAATCCATACTATACTATATCTACTTATTATATCTTCCTATTGAGTAATAGTATACATTTTTGGGGTACGGTCGTAAGCGTAACCGTGTCCGATGGTGCGTGCCTCCGTCTGCCCTTTTATACACCAATATGCCTATAATAATCTCCATTTGCTTCAAATCTAACATAGCTACGGATTTTTTTCTTTTTTCTAGTTACGTAATTGTTAAATTTCAAAATAAATTTAGGGCCGCATTCAAAAACGACGCTTAGTCATGAATCTCGATTGGAACTAGTTTTAAGAGCTGGTAAAATTAGTTTTAATTCGTGATACATGACTGAGCGTCGTGTTTAATGCGGTTGTAGTTCCAAAACAAAGCAAAGCAACCACTCTGGAAACCTGGGGGGCTATTCCTGCGCGTGAGATGAGATGAGATTTTATCTTGGCCACTCTCACACCTATGACGTTTCAAACGAGAGCAACAAGGACGAGAAAAAGTGAGATGAAAATCTCAAATCTCCGAATAGGGTCCCAGTGCAATAACCGTTTTAAATGTACCTACTTACTTGTGATTACACTCTTTCAGGGTTTATTTTCTTCATTTAAATGAATGTGTTAAAAATACCTTTGTTATGTCTACGTATTTTGAAAGTAACAGAGCCGGCCCTATCTCAAGCGAGTGCTCCGGTCATTCTTTTGACCGAACTATATGACCTATTTTATTTGGAAGCCGTAGAAGTGCTTGCGCTGGATTATTCTCTAATTCCCTTACGCAGTAAGACGTATCGTCAATTGTTTATTGAATAAACTGATGGGGCATTCTGTACATCGGGATAATTGCTGCTGTTTTATTTCTGTCCTAGTACTGTCCTAGCAACGCACATACACCTACTCCATAGAGAAAGGGGTTTTCATTTTTATTCAGAAAATCTGGCGGCCATCACACAAATAAGGTGGTCACACTGTTTTTTGGTTTATGAGAATAAAGTAGGTACATAATTATTATGATTTTATGTACATACGTATCGTCACGCCTTTCCCCCGAGGGGGCTGGCAGAGGTGTAATACAACACCCACATTTCGCCGGACGATGTTCAGTCCCAAATGTGACAGGGGGCGAGCCTGTCGCCATACACCGCTCTTCGGCTCCAGTCATGTAGCAGATGCTATAATACGCACATATGTCCACACAATGAACAAATTGGTGCGTGCCGTCGGCTGGGATCGAACCCGCTCCCTCTGGCTTGAGAGGCGGGCCTTCTTCAACTAGGCTATCATCGTTATATATGTACATATAAATTTATGATACGGGAATTACTCTCGTACGACTAATTCGGTTATTTCGACAATAGTTTCAACCGCATTCGGCGTTCATTTTCAAGGCGAATGCGCGTGCGGCTGCGGCTCGCTTAACAATAAAATCATAATGTGTAAAAACCACGTCAGCTACGAGTAACATTAGGTAAAATAAAGTACATACGCCTGTACGACGCTCAGTCATAAATCTCGATTAAAAACTTTTTTTATGTCTGGTATAACCAGTTTTAAATCGAGATTCAAGCCTGAGCATCGTTTTAGCATGCGGACCTTAACTACTTATTTAATATACTTGCAGATTCTAGTATTTATTTCCTTTTTTATTCAATTTGAAAGTTCGATATCTTGTGATTAATTCTTCAGTTATGAAGAAACAATCATAGCGCTGACCTCAAGACCGTATGATTTCAACACCCCAGGGCCCGGGAACAATCTAACGTTTCATTAGACGCTATGAGAAATAGATTGGATGTCCGATCTTCAAAGAAAATCATTACGATTTCATTTGTCTATTATATATGTACTAATAAAAGTACTAGCCCTAAATCTCTATAACTTCTTTACATCTTTACCTCTTTTCTATCTCTATCATAGTCGAAAATCGAAATCTCTAAACGGTCGAATATTGAAATCTCTAAATAGTCGAAAGTCGACTTCGAATCGCTTCCCGAGTCAATCTGTCTGTCTTTATATCCGTTATGTCCTCATAAACCGCTTCGTCGCGAATGGTCAAATTCGCAATCGGTCAAGTGACTGAAAAACCGTCAAAATCGCGATCGGTCAAAATAGCGATTGGTCCATATCGCGAAAAACTACGCAAAATATTTCGATGCGGTTTTTACCATCAGCTAGAATTAGATCAAAATAATTCAAACAAACCAATTATTTATGTAAACTGCTTCGTTACTATTAGTTACCGTACTGCCGGACCGTTCAACTATCAATAATTATGCGAATTGGATTTATAACTTACGCATAAGTAATTGCATTTTAAAGTGTGTCACCGACTGCGTAATGTATGGACTAGTCAAGTGAGCGCTCGGAGCGACGTCAAAAATTAATGGCGCAGCTTAACTAGCAATTAGAAAGCCCAGCAGCTATTAAATCTAATCACGGTTATTATGCTAACTAAAGATACACAAATGATTATAATTGTTATTTTTAAGCTGCCAATTCGTTAATGGAGGCTCCTCAAGTCAACAGTCTTCTAGTTTAGTGTAACTAGTTTTGATGACTTACTTATTTGTGTTGAGAGTTTTCAATTTATTTTTTATTATACTCACCGTCATAGATTTGTTCTTGAAATATACCATGAAGACGCTAAAAGACCCTCTTTGAAATAAACGTTGATAAGAAAACTTTGCAATAGTTATACAGTGTAGTGTTAGTTATGTGGTGTTTTGGAATAGTTTTGTTAAAAAAACAAAAGACATTAACTTTTTCGAGGCTTTACAACGTTTATCGTCAACGAGAAAGATGTTAAGAATAATTGTTAAAAATATTATTTAAAAAAATCAGGTTCAGTAACAAAACCGAATACTTTTTTTTAGTTTTTTTTTTAGTCTATTTTTGAGAATCAGATTCAGAATAATTTATTGAATAACTGATACATACAATATAAAAGCTAGTTCTTCTTGCAGAAATCGTCATAATCAGTTTACCCTCATCGGGCATTCAATTATTATTAGCACATGTAAAATCAAGTATTATGTAAATTTTTAAAAATAAACAATTATAATTGCATTAATTTTATGTCAAAAATTTTAATTCGATGTCAACACAGAAATATTACAAATAAGAAATGTATAATAATCATTGAAAATTGTTTTGGAATCATTAAATTTAAAATTGTTTATATAACAATGTCATTTCATTAGTCATATCCATCAGTAAACTCCTTCAGATCATAAAATAGGTAAGTTATATAACAGACACTTTTTCAGTACAATTGTGAAATGTTTAGTACTGAGTAAAAATCAAAGTAGGTACCTGCTATACCTACTAGCGACTCCCGGTATGAAAAGAGTAGCAAATAGCACACCATGGTGTATAACTTGCCATGCTTACGGCAGCGCACTAGCTATAAAAGTATTACGGTTATACCTATTTGACGTAACAATCAGTACCGCACACCGCACGGAGGTCACGGTCTTTGCGATTGTACTTAAAATTTTAGGTCTTTTAGGCGTCGATAAAGTCACGAATTAGACGCCTAACAACGGACTAAACGTACTTAAAGGAAACTGTAAAAGCTGTTTAAGTGTTTTAAAAATAAACAAAATTTTACTGACCATAAATAATTCATTGAGCCACCCGTTGACGTTTGACTTATTGAAGAGTTGAGAAAACATTTTGTTGAATATTTAACGAAATAACAAATTTCGAAGAACTTTGTTTGTCTAAATGTTATATATTTTATTGTATGTGTAAGCTTAAATTAAATAAATTTTATCTTGTAATCTCTTAAAATATTACAAGTGACAAAAAAATAATTTAAAAAAAAACCCACGACAGTTAAAAACATAAAATCTGCATCAAAATCGGAGTTGTGGTTGTGGAGAAAAATGGCAACATGGATTTGCACAAACAATGTTTGCAACCACCCCCTGGTGAGTTGTCACCGTAAGAACACCTATCTAAGAACATGCACCAATCAAACCTGAACCCATAACTGAAAACTGCATCAAAATCGGACTAGTCGTTTTGGAGAAAAATGCCAACATGGATTTGCATAAACAAACACACATTCTCTCACCCAAACGCATTTACCGTCTCCATTCCATCGTGGGTAAAAACTACATAAGACTAGCTGCGCTCCGCGGTTTCACCCGCGGTTAAAAAGTATCCTAAGTACTATTCTAGATTATATCTATATCTGTGCCAAATTTCATCCAGATCTGTTCAGCCGTTCTGGCGTGAAAGAGTAACAAACATCCATCCATCCATCCAACCATTCTTACAAGCTTTCCCGTTTATAATATTATTATATTATATATAGTGTAGTAGTATATTATGATAGTCTAGTTGGAGAAGGCCTGCCTCTTAAGCCAGAGGGAGCGGGTTCGAACCCAGCCGACGGCACGCACCAATTTGTTCATTGTGTGAAAAAATGTGCATATTGTATGTCATTTGCTACATGACTGGAGCCCGGTGTATGGCGCCAGGCTCGCCCCCTGTCACATTTGGGACTGAATATCGTCCGGCGAAATGCATGTGGGTGCTGTATTACACCTCTGCCAGCCCCCTCGGGGGAAAGGCGTGACGATATTAATATATTAATATCGTCGATATTAATTGTATGAACTTATTTTGTTACCAATATGAATTTGACATTTGAAATAAATGAATTTGAATTTGAAATGTATGTATGCAATATTAGTAGGTTTTTTTTTTTTTTTTTTTTTTTTTTTTTGCTTTTTTCGTTAAATTTATTTGTACACAACTTAAAATAAAAACAGAAAATTAAAGAAAACTTAAACTATTAACTAAAAACTAGAACTTATAATAACTAAAATAAATTACAAAAATTTAAACTAGAAGACCATTAGTGGAAGGAAAGGTCCCCAGAATGCTGGCGGCATTGCCACGTTGAATGGCAATGCTCAGCTTCTGTGCAAAGTAAAAGCCAGCATTCTGGACACCCGACGCTTCCACCAATCGCCTGGCCAGGTCACGAAAAAGCCCCAAAGCGGCCGGCCCCCACGGACCCATCGTCTCTACCCCAAACGGAGCAAACATGTACACCCGGTCAAGATGTGCATACTTGCGCCGTTTGAGGTTTTCGGCTTGAGCGGCGGCAGCGCCGGCCTGAACCGATGTTCCTGGAAGGTGAGACGGCGCCATTGTGTCTACGCATGTTGCATCCCACACCAATGGCTGACCCACCTTCCAAGGTATAAGAGTCATCCCGTCGGGTCTTTTGCCGTCGTCACGCATCAGTCCATTGGGTTCTAAGACTGACGGGACGCCGGCACTGACGAAAGCCCGGCGGATGACGTCATTCAGGCTGGCGTGCCGCGGTATACGCCCAGCACTCTTTAGACACGATAAGCCGTGGTGGCCGAGGCGGTCTACATTGTCACCGCAATTGCAGCGGTGGGGCACCTGGCAAGCTGCGCCAACTCGCAGGGATACGGCTAAACAGAAAGTATTTTTATCTAATAAATTTCCAATGTTTTTGGATGGTAGAGCGTGTAACCAAAGCCCCGACTCCCAACGGGCAACAGCCAGAAGGCGAGCGCGCTCTGCGGATGAAGTTGAAGAGTGTAAAAGATTTTTATACTCTAAAGCACAGAGCGGCCCGTCCCATTGCCGCTGAGAGGAGGGGGTCTTGGGCAAAGATTCGTTTAGTAGGTTTTTTTTAAATATTTCAATTTAATGTAAATTTGCTCTCTGGGACATAAAATGGTGCAATTTTCGCCTCTACTGAATTATTTTGCGGTGTCTGAGTATCAAACAAAACAGTAAGGCTTCTACGATAGATTAGCAGTTTGCGGTTACCAAGGGCTGTGGCAATTGCTGAAAATGGTTATTTAATTCCCTTTTGAAGGTATTAGCACGAATTGTAAATCGAGAATTTTGGCTACATTAGGTTGAATTAATGTTTTAGTTGATAATGAATCACTTGGTTTAAGCGTGAATTTGTGTTTCGAGTTTAATGAAATAGAACAGTTGAATTATTCGTAAATGTATAAGATGGATAGGTAAACTCTTTGTGGTATAACTTTTTATTTTATTTAGAACTAGCTTCTGCCAGCGGCTTCGCCCGCGTGGCTTACAGAAAATGTATGACGTTTTTATCTTCAGAAATAAATATTATAAGCGGTCACACTCGCTCTCAATTGAATACACAAACTGACAATATCCCAAGCAAAGCAATATGGACGAAGTTCTTTAGTTAACTAAACTATTTCTGGAATGAGAAAAGTAGTAGTAGTAGTAGATCAACAGAACTTAAAGCGTGTGTGAAATGATAAAATTAGAAGACAACCGAAAGTAGATAATTGACAATTAATAATGTTTACAACGAAAACCTACTTATAATTTTTATCTTTTTTAGAAAAAAAAATCTTTTTTAGAAACACTTGGCTGCTCAATGAGCTTACTCTGTAGTAGGCCACGTATAATTACTAACCTTGTGAAAAGCATTTTAGTCAATTATGACTTTGGCTTGAGATTTATTTATGGTCATGGCAAAGCAGACTTTGAGGGGAAACTGCACTCTTTTTAACTCGAAGGGGTAGTTCGGTGGTGTTAGAGATATTAGAGGAATCCTCAGCATAAACACAGACTCATTCGGAAACTACACCAGTCAGTGTGCTGGCAGACCTTTAGTTAAGACCTTCGAAGCAAAGACAACCCGTAGTAGGTTTTGTCTTCCTAATACTAAAGCAGCTTCTTCTATTGACTTCGTCTATTTTTACTAAATACTGCTTCTAAGATCAGACAGGCATAATTATAAATTTCATCTCCTAGCTCATCTACCTGATCTTTATTGGCAGAAAATCTCTTCACTTGCCGTTTGTAACCTTCTGACAGGCTTGGACTTAATTCTTGTATTTTTCCCTTACTGATAAAGTAGGTTTGAAATCTGATAGAATGTCAGCAATATAGTTCACACATTTTACACGGAGATTCATATGGAAAAAGCAATATAGCTTCGTATATAATGTCATCTGCTACATGACTGGAGCCCGGTGTATGGCGATAGGCTCGCTACTTATTACATTTTGGACTGAATATCGTCCGGCGAAGTGAGGGTGTTGTAATACACCTCTTAGGGTAAAGGCGTGACCTTTTACCTACTATACGTAGCTACTACCGTTATCTAGATCTGTGCCAAATTCCAAGTTGCTGGCTATTACAGTTTCCAAGATAATCAGCTCACAGCCATACAGACAGACAGACATTGGAGTTTTATGATAAAGTTCCTTTCACCATTTTAGTACAGAACCCTAAGAATGATGACAGCGTCGTTTATAGTGGGTTAATAATTTTCTCAACAAAGTTTTCGGAGTAAAAAGAAGCCCTATTAGACTCTGTCGGTGGATGATGATGATGATGATTTTGGAAAAACTGTGATACACGTGTCTCATAATTTTAATTGAAGAGTATTTGTACCAATTTTTGAGTCAATCGACCCAGAAAAAAAAAGTTTCAAAGAAATTTGAACCCCCCATTTCCCCCCCTTAGGGGTAGTATTTCGAAAAACCCTTTCTTAGTGGATGCCTACACTGTACAAAGAACATATCCTCCAAATTTCATGTTTCTAGGACCAGCGGTTTAGGCTGTGCGTTGATATATCAGTCAGTCAGTCAGTCAGTCAGGACTTTGAATTTTATATATATAGATAGGTCGGCGTTTGACCACCAACTCGCCTGATATTAAGTGACGTTGTGGTCTAAGATGTGGAGCACGACGACCTATAAGGTACTTATTCACTCTAGCCTTGAAGTTTTGTAGAGTGAAGAAGTACAAAAACGGCAGTTGAGTGAGGCGCTACAAGTGCGCTACAGCTCAGACCCGTCTTCGGAACGGTTACACCGGACTATGTAGTCCGAAACACGACTATAGGTAATTTCACAGCATGGCTTGGTCCGGTGTGTGGTAACTAGCCACGGCCGAAGCCAGAGATTGCTACCCGGTTAGCACTACGCAGGGACCACGAGTAGGGAATCAGAATGGAGTACACTCCTACGGACGTGGGTAGCTCAGCCCCCAAACTCGCTGTGCCCCGCGGTTTCACCCGCGATCCCAAAGGAACCGTTGGTTTTTTCGCGATGAAATGAAAGGTATTTTGTTTCTGTATTCTTGGCAATGTGTGAGTAGGTAAAGTTTCATGATGACAGGTGATGTAGTTAAGGCGTGAAACGAAGGAACTCATTTCAAGCCCCCGATGCAAAAACGATTGCGTGTTAAAAGTTTGATGTGTCTTTGTGTGTGTGTTTGTCTGTCTGTGACATCGTAGCATGTGGCATGTGGATGAACCCGAAAGGTGAATTAAGATTTATTTATTTATTTATTTAGATAGAAATACTAACAGTTTACACTTTAGACATTAAAAAAAAAAAAAAACACTAAATAACAGAGTTCTGAAGTGAAAACCTATTATAGGTAAAGATAAAGATAAGATAAAATGTATTATTACCAATACCGAACTACAAAAATACAATACGTGAAAAACTTAAGAACTATGACATTCATATAATATAAGTACTTAAAAAGAAAAAATATACATAGTTTTTCGACCGATTTCTGCGGCCCCGCACTAGGCACAAGGACCGTATCGCGGAGACCAAGAATGCATTAAGTAACCTTGAGATATTTAATAAATTTCGGAGGCATCCTAATCCATTTTTAATTATTATCAAGATATTTATTTGTCTTCTTAATTTCTAAGTTTTTTACAATAAATGAATATAAAAAACAAATACTATAAAAAACTTAAAAACTAGGGTGCCGCCGGCAGCGGGGCGAGGCCCAAGCTACCGGTGGTTAGGGCTGCAGAGTGAGGAACCTCCTGACAATACGGCACGTGTCTAGGATCACTGCCTTTTGTATCTGCCCTTGATCCAACCGTCTAACGAGAGCCTCTTGAGATGTTGGTCGAGGCTCTTCGCTATAAGACCGTTTACCGTGACGACTATCGGGACAATGATCGTCGAGTCAACATCCCACATGGTGGTTACCTCGTGAGCCAAGTCAAGGTACTTGCTGAGTTTGTCCTTCTCGGCCTTCACGAGGTTCTCGTCATGTGGGATGGTGATGTCGACCAGCACGATATCAGGCTTGTTATTATTTTCTCAATTTTTATTTTTACAAAAAGATATCACTACAGCAAATAATACACATCAATAATACTATAATTAGTATTAATACTGTAATTAGTCGGGAGTGTTCTTAGCTATCTTTGATGAAAATCGATGTTGAGGGTTTTTAAACTTTTAATTGCATTTTCTTTAGCACATACCACCATCCATGCTTAATCATAATACTTTTATTCCATCCAAAGGTTGTCTGGAAGAGATTGCTCTTAAGCGATAAGACTGCCCATTGCGCCTTTATTTTAGATTTATTTTGTATTTGGTGTCAATAAAGAGTTTTTGTATTGTATTGTATTGTATTGCATCTAAAATATGTATTAGTTATAAAGAAGGATTAGGATTAGGATTAGGAATGAGGATTAAGATAGGTACCTACATTAAAGAATGAAATAGTTAAGTTTAATGTTTTTTTTTTACGTATTATTTTTATGACACACCACAAGTTGTTTTAAATTATAGAAAGAGCGCACCATGATACTGACAATTAATCGGGTTTGTTTAAAAAGAAACACACATGACACAAATAAATCTTTTGAACAATTATTTTGTATTGAATTTTGATTAGGATGAATCACTAAGGACATAAATCGGTTTACCTATATTTTGAAAGAAAAGAAAGAAAAAAGTTTATTTGTGACCTATTGAATTTAAATATAACATTATGGGAATTTTACAATTTACAAGGTCACAAAACGGCCCCAACTCAGGATAATGCCGGCTGTTAACCGGCGCTGGTCTTCCGTTGGAACCGCTTGGTGATGTCACGATACAAGCACATACACAGTACACACTACAAAGTAAATAAAATAAAATAAATAAATAAAAATGTATGGTAAAAGCGCACCATGATACTGACAATTAATTAGTTTTGTTTAAAAAGAAACACACATGACACAAATAAATCTTTTGAACAATTATTTTGAATAGAATTTTTGAATGAATCACGGACAGCGGATACGAATCGGTTTACCTACCTATATGGTAAAAAATAAAAATTGTTAACAATGACTACTGTTATGTAGGTACCTACTACTGTACTGAAAATCATAAAACACGCTAGTGCGATCGCAAACGACACGCGTGTCAGGTCACTGATCTCGAACTGCACCCCTAGCCTAACTTCAGTCGTAAAATTCGCTATAAAATATATCGGGTGTATCGGGCATATTCTAGGATACCATTGTACTCATCATTATGTCCAACTTTTACTATGTGGCCAACCCTGAAATCGAGAAAAAAGAAAACAGCTGCTCCACATCGGCGATCAATGCTCTTTTTCTTCGATTTTTTTTGTATTTATGTATGTATTTATGTTTGTCATATTTCGTTCTGTCCTGTCCATCCAAAGGTTGCATGGAAGAAATCGCTTTAGGCGATAAGGTCGCTCTTGTACTGCCGAATGGTTTTTTATTGCTTAATTTTTTTCTTTATGTTTGTTTTACTTTGTATTTTTGGTGTGCAATAAAGATGTATTGTATTGTATTGTAAAAGTTGGTAGTAATGATGAGGTTACTGATATCCTAGATTATGTCCGTCGTTTAAAGAGACAGACCTTACAAAATGGGATAGCGTAGGATAATAGTAGGGTCAACTGGGGTCAATGTGACTGTAGGGCAATTGCGTCTTTCGAGTTCTGACAAACTCTTCAAAAATTAGGCGCCACCTAAATCTTTTTTCTATCTTTGCAATAATCTGTACAAGACGGCGTTAGTTGCCTAATTTGTGAAGGGCTTGTTAGTAATTCCAGAAAGACGCATTTGCCCCTGCATTTATTTTGCAACACGGTTCCTACTTGCAAATAGAAGAGGTTATACTAAAGGCTCTGTAGTAGGATGGTCTTGCAAATCTATTAGTGTGGTCCATTTATAGATTCCCTTATATACTTACTTCTAGCCAAGTTAAATTTGCTTCAGTTATATTTCTGCAGTCGCTAAAGCTCAAACGTTAGCTGCTGAATTTTATTGTTAAGAGTCCGGCTACCACCTTAGACTTACTTCGCATTGGCTTAAGGTTTTTTATAGCCATTTCGTCTAGAAGAAGATTACGAGCGAAGAGAGCAAGTAATGATACTGACGAGCCTCTAAAGTTACCTACAGAGTGACAAAGTGCAATTTCATTTTTTTTTATAACTTTTGCACTTCTGTAATCATTCTTAAATAACTAAACATTTCCCTTGTATTATGGACTCATTTAAAAGCTAATGATGTAGACAACCTCCTTATGTAAAGGGATTTTTTTATTTGCTTTGTCTATCTATTGAATTAGTCAGTCAAAAGTGACCCCTTACAAATGCTGATATTTTTCATAGCTCTATTTTCTCTTCAGGACGTTTACAAACAAACAAACTCACTTTCGCATTTGTAATATTAGAGGTCGGTGCGGAACCCTTTCGTGCGCGAATCCGACACGCACTTGGCCGTTTGTTTTCCAATCTCCCGACCGAACATCCTGTATAATAGCAAAGCCTTCTTCATCCTGTATAATAGCGAAGCCACAAATGTTTTTGTTCTACCTCGTAATTTGGCACAAAATAACCTCATTTCAGAGATAATTTCTTTCGTGTCATGTAACACGTTTTTACCTGTACATCAAACAATATTATTCATATTACATTAGACGCCTGGTTCTTTTGCTCGTTTATAGTTATTTTTTTACTGGAATCAGTAACGTGGAAAATTATTCATAATCCTACTTATTTGGCAAGTAGTTTTAGCGGCAACTTATGACTTGCAAAACGAACACTACATAAAATAGGTAGAGATTGTAGCAACATTAGTCTGGAGCTTATTCATTTCGTGCAAACTAGTCTTATACCTGCTCCTTTGCTGACTTTCTGTTCATTTGATGAAATATCACAACATATAAATAACACTGGCCTACAAAAAAAAAAATGTTTTGGTGCAGCTCTGTTCACATCTGTAGTCGGTAAAGTAGGTAGTATGAACTACATTGCTGCTACTAGCTATAGCTAAGAACACTCCCGATTAATTCACCTTTCAAACAAAAAAAAAAAAAAACAAATTCAAAAACAAATTACGAGTATCATTATTAAAAGAAAAACAAAAACCCGGTTGCAACACCTTGCACCCTATGTCACTTCCCCTATCAAGACGATTCAAATTTCGAATTACATTAAACTTAGGCTGTAGGGCATGCAAAGAAACCTCATACAAACATACATACATACCCACATACATACATACTCGAAAAACATAACTCTCCTTCTTGAGCAGTCATCCGTTCATCCGTTCGGGAGCTACGATGCCACAGGCAGGCATGCACACACACACACACACACACACAGAGAGAGAGAGAGAGAGAGAAAGACATCTCAAACTTATAAAACGCCGTCGTTTCTTTGTCGGGGTTAAAAAGCAAAAACCGTCAAAATGTCTCCAAGACGTTTCCCAAATATTTGTCCAGGGAAATGAGTACCCGAGACGGCTCAAAACAAATAATCGTTAGCAATATTTCCTTTTCGGCAAAGTGACAAACTTTCCGAATCGCGACCAGATATTTATTTGTTTGAACCGTAGCTTCAAAGTAGGTACAGTCCGCGAGTCGTTAGTTCGCAACTGTACTTGTTGGAGAAGTTGGTGTCTCTTTGAAGATCGAGGCATATTATAGACAAGCTGCGCCTCGCGGTTAAAAAGTATCCCATGTGCTATTCTAGACTATAATCTATCTCTGTGCCAAATTTCATCCAGATCTGTTCAGCTGTTCTGTCGTGAAAGAGTAACAAACATCCGTCCATCCATTCTTACAAACTTTTGCGTTTATAATATTAGTAGGATAAGTAATATGCTTACTCACAGATGAACACCTAACGTGCTTTTACCTGTACAGTTTTCCCGCATTTTTCATTACAAAAGTATTCAATGCCTTTGTAAAATGTACTCTACCTCCTAGTCTAATTTCATTAAGATTGATCCAGCTAATTAAGAGAGCAAACAGACAAACTGAGACACAAAGGCAAAATTACTTCCAAATTATTACATTACAGTGAACTGATGTTTAACTAATCACATTGATACACTCTAATAGTTACTAAAAATAGAAAAAGCACAAAATCTTTTCAATAGTATCACACATAATAGTTCGTCTTTTATGTAGTACCTATCGTAACAAAATTCGTCTTAAATTATATCCAAAAACATCGTAATAAAGCTAAAAGTGTGTACCAACCTTTTTCCACATTGAACTAGCACATCAATTCTTAGAAAATCATTTTTCTAAGCATCCAGTAGTTGTTCGCTTTAAAAAATGACGCAGAGACTTGTGCAAAAAGTATTTACCTACATCTGCATTTTCTTATTCATCAATTAGCAGAGCCAGGTCACAGATTAAAAATACTTAGCTAGGCACCCAGATGGGGGCTAACACTTCACCCCACTTTACCAACTAACGAGTAATCTTGTAATTGGATTGTGCACTCGCCTGTGCGTGCAGTGCCCTGGCTAGCTAACTCTGCACAGGTTTGATAAATAAATTACCTACCTTATACTTTAATTGAATTCCAGAGCTAAATAGTCGCAGACATATTGTTTGTAGCAGGAGCTAAATATATCTACAGTGAAGCTTAGAGCGTTGGAGTTGTTTAAAAGTAAGATAAAAACGCGTTTGGATTTAAGTATAGGTTGGAAAATTTCTACTGTAGTTTAAAATTATCCATGCACTTTAATTTGAGATAAAAATAATATTCGAGACACTTGCACACACGGTCGTCTAACCCCAAACTAAGCAAAGCTTGTACTATGGCGGCCAGAGACTGATATACATACATAGGTATATAATTTTAAATCCATACTTATACAGAAAATAGATAGAAAGAAATATATGGTTTGATTGCTATTTATTTTAGTTATACTTATAATTTATTTGGTTTTGTCTTTTAAAATGGCTCTTAAATTTTAAAAGCCTTTATCAGAACTTGCAAGCGTATACCTTTAAACATTTACATAGATAAAATATCAAAGGTTTTTGAGTTTTCAAGCTTTTTTCCAGGATTTTGTATGAATTTGAAATTGGACTGCATGAAAACCGTAGTTCAATACTACTCAATTCCTTTGTATTATAGACTCATTCAAAAGTTAATGATGTAGGTCGCAATATCGCTAATGGAAGGGGTTTCAGGTTTACTTTGACCATCTATTAAATGAATCAGTCCAAAGAGATTCCCTTACAAATGCGGATAACTACTTACTTATATTACTTATCTCTATTTTCTCTTGACGATGTTTTTGAAATGAAAACCGGCCAAGTGCCAGTCGGACTCGCGCACAAAAGGTATTCGTACCATTATCAATAAAAACGCGAAAAAATCACGTTTGCTGTATAAGTATGTAAGGGAGCCCCCTTAAATATTTATTTTATCTGGTTTTTAGTATTTGTTGTTATAGCGGCAACATTTTAACTGTCCAACTATCACGGTTCGTACGATACAGCCTGGTGACAGACGGGTAGACAGACGAACAGCTGAGTCTTAGGAATAGGGTCCCGTTTTACCCTTTGGGTACGGAACCCTAGAAATCAAGACCCGAGAGACATGCTTTCAACTCAATCTGACGAATCGTTTCCAACAAGTTCATTCAGAGCTTCCGGAGACCCAAGCTTAAACATCCAATATCACTTAGAATTTACTGTTTCAATTTAGTAAAAAAGTTCAAAACGATACTCTATCTTAATCTATTTAGTTTAGGTAAGGTACTAGTTTCATTCCTTTATCTAAAGCCATGACAAAGCTAATACTAAATAAACTTATCTGATATCTGGCTGCCCTAATCTAGTGGGATAGGCAATAATCCTTTCTCTCTGAAGAGTAGAGCGTTCCTGATAACTTTAATTGTAGTAACGATCGATTTTTTCATGTCAATGGTATTACCACACAGGTAACGTGCATATACTTTATCTAGTCTAGTTAAAAATTCTAAATCCAATCCCTGAAGTGAAACCTAAGTATAATCTTTTACAAAAACATCGCTATTTTGACCAACACTTACTTAATTTGTACAATTCTCTTTCTCTTTTCAATTTCATTGAATTTTGTATAGTAAACAAAAAACATTGAAGGTGTGTGTAACTTTGGTGTCGAAGCTTTCTTTTAGAGAAATAATTTTTAGAGTAGATTTTTAATTTTACAATACTTTTTACAAGCATCCTTCAAATTCCCCAAGAAGAAGACCGAGGAGATCATTTTATTGACCAAGGCATATGTCACGTCGTACAAGTAAAAAATGTAGGAGTATAAATTGAAAATTTAACAAAAAACTTATAGGTTTGGAAATACCCCCAAAGTTACAGTACACCGAATATTAAATCAACCGGACTTATGAAAGTTGATAAGCCCCTTTTGTCAAGTAGGTGATGAGCTGATAATCTGTAAACGCCATATCCTCATAAATTATAAGAACTAAGGAACCATCTCAATTACACCAGCTTTTGAACAAAACACACATCAAACTTATAACACCCCTCTTTTTGCTTTGAGGATTAAAAAGAATGCAGATGTCACGTCGTACAAGGAGGTAAAACACTAACAGAAGAGAAACCCACCAAGCCACGACATCTCTCCACCAACAAGAGCAACCCTTTTAAACTTGATGATGATGGAAATAATAATAATAATAATGCTTTATTTCCTTAAAATTTTCAAAAAGTTACAAACACTTTAGCATGCCAAACTTCATAGAAAGTTTGTTGGCATAATGGAAGTATAGGTTAACCGGAATCATTTCGGTGTACCAAATATTATTCCAGGAATTTCCGCTCTGCTATTATTTCCCAAGCTTCTTTTAAATTCCAACAAAAGACAAGCTATAGAGCAAAGATCCTGGTTCATTCAGGTGTAACGAATCGAAAGTTAATGAGCTCTTTGTAAAGGGAAAACGATATTTTCGTAGCAGGCGCTAATAAAACACCGGCGGTGAAAGAATACTGCCATTTGGTCCTCAAGGTTGCGAATTAGAAATCTTTAACTGAAATTGAGACAGGCAGAATTCAAAGTTATTTTCGATAGGTTACAATCATTTTAATCTAGCTCTTTACTTCGGTAACTTTCGTAAAGTTTCCCTCGTTAGGATGTAACTTCGATATTTCTTCACCTCAATTCTACCTCGAAATACTTTAGGTACTTATTAGTTTGTTTCGAAAATGGGAAAAACTAAATATTACGGACTAACTCCGCCCGGTTTGGCCCGCGTGGGGTGAAAAGTACCCTATCTACTTTTCTGTACCCCTGACAGCTGTATGCCAAATTTAATGATGATTTAGTAGTTAAGGCGTAAAAGCGTAGCAAATAAACAAACAAACACACTCAATTTCGCATTTACAAAATTAGTTAGGATAGGGTAGAATAAGGATTATGTAAGGTATTTATTATTTGGTTAGTTGTAAGATTGTCATGTTTTAGTTGTACATCATAACCTTATAAAAATTATGTTCTTCATAAATATGAAATACCTAAGTTACGTACTTAAAAGATAATTTTGCACCCTTGACGCAAAACCGACGGGGTGTTAATAGTTTGACGTCTTTTTGTGTGTGTGTGTGTGTGTCTATCTGTGGCATTGTAGCTCCCTAACGATTTTGATTTTGTTTTTTTTTTTGTTTGAAATGTGAATTAATCGGGTTCATTCTTAGGTATGTTTGATAAAAATCGGTGTAGGGGGTTTTAAATTTTTTTAATTTATTTCTATACCTTTTATTCATGAGTTTTACTAATTTGTGTACACTACTGCATAGTTTTTATTACTGCACTGTACGACGGCTGTAAAGTCAGGCCAGCTCGAGCAGTTGTGTTAGTTAGCAACCACTTTAAGCAACCTCGTTGTTCTGGGAGGGCTCTCCAGACACTCGACGCACGAGTAATTGAGAAAATGCATTTGGAGAGAAGGAACTTGGATTGTTTTCCTACAAATTAGGTCTGAATTTAAGTGGTTGCAATGTTTAACTTACCTAATAGGAACGGCGCGGCGGTGCAGTTTGAATAAGAATAAGAATAATTTATTGCAGAACTGTGTACAAAGGTCTTAATTTAAATATAGTCTCAACAGTAGACCCAAGTCGGGTGTGCAATGTGATGTACATATGATAGGTACTTACAAATGTAGTTAAACACTATAAAATAACAACACTATCAAAATGAAATAAAATATGTAATAGACTTTATACTATATTAGCAAACTCTATGACTGTAACGTACAAGAAAAATATTATGGAGCATTAAACATTTTCCCCATTTTTAACCAACTTCAAAAAAGGAGGAATCTTTCTCAATTCAAGAAAGAGGAAAAGTGTCTCAATTCGTCTAAATGTTTTTTTATGTACTCGTATGTTACGCGATTACTCTGCCAATTATGAATCGTTTTGAATGATTCTTTTTATGTTTGGTAAATCATGTTTTAGAGATGGTCCCATTTAATTTTATTGAAATCGGTCAAGACGTTTTTAATTTTTTTTTTTTACCTCTAATTACAAACATAATATACAAAAAATTATACATCAGTAAAACTATAACTAGCGTGGTAAATAATTATTACGTTAACCAATATGAGAGAAAAAAACAGTAAGCCTTGCGAAGTAGTCCTCACACTCAATATCGACAAGAGTTGAAAATTTGTTTACAACGGAAAGACGGTTTTGGTTTATATATATATATATATTGATACTGCTCTAAGTTTTAAATACTTTCTGCTGAATGGGACCATATAGGTACCACTTATAATCTGTCTTCAAGTCTCGAGTGAATCGGTTTCTTCTAGGCAAGCGTGCTCCATCGTAGGCCGCATCACTGCTTATCATCAGGCATGTTGGCGGCCAAACGCAAGCCTATTAAGTAATAAAAAAAAATAGGTACAGAAGCTGGACTAATAGTTAAACCTTGTTATCATGCTATAATTAATGTTTGGCATAATGTCAATAATGTTATAAAGGCATACCTGCCTTTATAACATTATTGACATTATGCCAAACATTCTAAATTAAGCCCACTACGTTTAAACTCATCCAAACATTTCAGACACTGAGTTTTGTTTGAATGCATCAGTCATCCAAGAATTTCCTCTACCCATATTTATAAAGCAAAACAAAATTCATTCGTACTGAAGATTCAAAGACCTTTAGAATGTTTGGGTCATCGGATCCCTCAGAGTTTAAATGAAATTCCCGAACCTAACAGATCAAAGATCTTAATTCAATTATTTGGATGTTTGCTGTTATCTCCGTTACCGCAAAGATGGAAACGTACTTATCTGGTATACTTAGCGAACTGCATCTTAGGTCGGGATGCCACCTGCAAGAAAACTTCCGCAAGAAATGTCTGTCCGACAGCGACAGCATTTGCTACGGAGGTTAAAGTCAAAATGTTTTTATTGAATTGGGTATCAAAGATACACTTATCAACGTCAACGTTTTTAATAGACTCGACCGCCTTGTTCGGAAAAAGAGCCACAACTCAAAAGAACAGGCAAGAAACTAACGGACGTTATTTAAAAAAATAAAAAATAAATTACTGTGTCACAAATTTTGACTTACAACTAGGTATCTATGTACTAGTGGCTACTTGTCGGAAGTGTACACTTTCAAGCTGATGTCGGACAGATGATTGCTGGACATTTCTCGCTGGAGATTTCTTGCAGGGGGGAGTGGCCTTAAGGTTTCTCGAGCGAGTGGTTAAATGAGGCGGAACTAAGTATTTAGAAGCTCGTCCTGATATTTCAATGTAGGTCTTTCAAACTATACGGAAATCGGATTCAGGAAATTGGTTATGTTTAAGGCATTGTTTTGCTTAAAAAAATAGCTATTTTTTACGATTTACGATTTTACGATCAGATTTACAGAAATCAGAACGGGCAGTTGATCGCTACCAAACTTTACAGAATCATCCGCTGGGCTAATTTGAAGGTTTTTTGAAAATTTCTTCAAAATCACATTAGGCGTTTTGGAGTTTTTGGAGTAGATATAATAATTATGGGACATACACGTACATACACATTTCGCTTTTTATGTTTTATTCACATTTTTTCATATGGGCTATGTTTTTACAATTACGGTTATTAAATTAAAATAAAACAATAAATTCGGGACACTTCCACACACGATCGCCTGACCCCAAACTAAGCAAAGCTTGTACTATGAGATACGTACTTAGTTATTTTTAAATACATACTTAAATACATATTAACACCCAGACATAGAACAAACACAAATGTTCTTCACATAAATGTTTGCCCTAGGTGGGAATTGAACCCACGCCCCCAAGCTTAGAAGGCAGGTTCACTACCAACTGAGCCACCAAGGCAGTCAAACTCCAAGATTATTTATTACTTATTAGTCAATTAAGTTTGTTATAAGTAATGCAGATCTACCTAAGAATATTAAACAATAAACTCTTCATTGACAAACAAAAACAAATTAAATCGAAACTAAACACTCAAAAATATAGGCACAATGGGCGGTCTTATCGCTTAAAAGCGATCTCTTCTAGACAACATTTGGATGAAATAAAAACATTACGATTAAGCATGGACGGTGGTGTGTGCTTAAGAAAATTTAATAGATTTTTTTTTAATTAAATGTACTTACGAATTATATTCGTAGATTATCTGTGTCTACGTTTTTCATAGATATTTAGCGTTATGAAGTTAGGAAAATTGAGGAACTGACATTATAAACAATAACATAACATTTCATAGACAGACAGACAGACAGACATTTATTTGTGGCAAAAAACACACAGAATAAAAATATACACACAGAATACAGACAAATAAATAAAGAAAAAAGAAAAATAGTTCTGTTGACTCTTTTTCCAAATTCTAAGTAGTACTTAACTGAAAAATAATAAAGGTTTGACGACGTTCATCAATAACAAGGTTTCAATTCTGAGGTCAAGCCCGACGGGGCGTGTTCAGAATTTTAAAATAACCCAATCTGAATCACAATGAAGAAATTTAAATATTTTACAGAAACAACAGCTCGTCGGTTTATCCAGAGTGATTTGAACGGGATCACAAGCTCTAGTCTAGACGATGTTTTACAAATTGTGGAAGACAACCTACTTATTATTCATAGCTTTAATTATTTTCAGTTCTATTGGAGCCTTAATTACGTTGATTAAATTAGTTTTTGCTGGTTACAGTGAAATCAGTGGTAATACAAAATTATTTGAGATTTGGGGAAATGATTTTTGTTGTATGGGCAAAAAATCTTTAGCATCAGGCGATCCACTTGTTAGTCTTGTCACTTACGTCTTCAAGTCTCTTATTCTTATTATTCGAGATGGGGGAGATAAGTCTTTTACTGACATCCCGTTTGGGGAGTATTGTGCTTTTCACTCTACCAGCATCTACTTGAGCCAATCCAACTCCTTGAAATACCGGAGTAAGGTTCTGGGGCGCTGGCATAGTTGCTCCAGTGTCTTCAGAGAGAGAGTCTTCAGAGTGCTTCCAGAGTCTTCAAGTCTCGAGCTAATCGTTTTCTTTAAGGCAGGTGTGCTCTACCGTAGGCCGAATTGCTTAACATCAAGCGAGATGGCGGACAAGCGCATTTCTATGTAACAATGAAAATTTTTATTAAATACAGTGACACTAAGCGTTGGTGAAATGCTATTCTCTGTATTTTTCATATGTCAGAGGCCTCCAAACGACTAGGAAATTTTGACTCCAGGGCTGAACTGAAAGTATAGGGGGAGTCCCTATACTTTCTTACAATCCTACTAATATTATAAAGGCGAAATATTGTAAGAATGGATGGATGGATGTTTGTTACTCTTTCATACCAGAACGGCTGAATAGATCTGCATGAAATTTGGCATAGAGATAGATTATAGTCTAGAATAGCACATAGGGTACTATTTGACCGCGAGTGAAACCGCGGGGCGCAGCTAGTATATTATAGGCAAGCCATTAAAAGCATCTTTAAAGGTTAAAATACCTACTTAGACGTGTAGTACGCAATGTGTCAGACACTGTATCAAGTGACTACATATGTAGGCCCGTGCCTGCTGAGAGCCACTCGCTTGAGCGTAGCTTAGTTGCGATTTTTGCGTGAGCACAATAAGCAAAGCAAAAGTACAAAGGCGGTCGCAATGTGCTTGTGGATGGCGACATGTAGCGAGTAAGTCGCCGTCGGCGTGAGCGTCGAGCGAGCGATCGAGGAACTAATCGACCTGGGTTTTTATAATTTTCGACGATGTTGTGTTTAGATATGAACGCAGTTAAGTACTAGCCACCATTTCTGAAGACATGTTGGCGTGAAGATCGTCGCGAGCACTGCGAATCCAGGTACTCGTAGCACGACACGCGGTAACTATGGACAAGCCGTACACACTCGTAGGATGACACAGTACCTGATACATTGCGTGCTACACGTCTAAGTAAGTATCCTCCATATGATAAAGTTTTTCACCGCAAACTAAACTTTCTATAACAGTTCCTCATAATCCCTGACCCAATTCAGCTCCAAGTCAAACTGCGTTCTCCCAAGTTGAGTACAATGTCGGTCCTACGACTGAGAGCATAGATTAGGATACAGAGGAGGAACTTCGAATGACAATTAACAGCAAAAATATGCCTAATGTTGTTCCTTAAGCCCGTACCAGACTATTGCCGCTAACGCCTGCGATAACACTGATACGCCGTTCCTTTTCGTCAAAAAACAATGTCCAATGGGAACACTTTCACGGCCGTTCGCGCCAATAATCTGGTACAGGTTTTACACATTTTAAGGATTATTACTTAGCTGATTCAATAATGTAGGTAGATACATAGATGATCTCTTTATTATTTGCTAGAACTTAACACAAATAAAAGGATAAAATACTAGTTTAACACTACCTCAGATTCATCTCTTCCAGACGACCTCAGGACATTGCAACATGTTAAACAATTTCCACCTATGGCTACGCTAGAACGTAGTTTCTCTACAGTCATAATAATGCTGTCCGTAACAAGACTCTTGGCAAACAACGCCAGTCTAGCTGTTAGATAGCAACACTATACTAGTTAGGGACATAATCCACTGAAGCTATCAGTCTGAACCATTCTTAGTCTGTGGCTTAGAGCTTCACTACAGTGTAAGAGCTTTTGTAACTGAATATTAATGCATCTATCTGGGTTCCGTATAATAGGATCGAGCGGCTACTGAGGACTGATTGTATGGCCTGGACTGAGACGGACTGGGCATTGAAGTTTGCAGATAGACGCGTTGTGTTTGGAGTAGATAGCAATGAAAACTTAGCCACTTACAGTACAATACAATATTAATAGTTTTATTGTTCTGGCTGCGTCCTCAGATCAACCTAGAGAATAAGATGGCGCACAGCGCATGATCTAAGTGAAGCCAAAAACCATCCAAAAACTACGCTACTGTCGTAAAGGTACACAACACTCACAACACTAACGCAAAAAAACTACGCTACTCGCTTGGTCATTCTTACCTCGACCTTATGTGCATTGATTTTTGGTATAATTTCGTGTACTTAAATATAAATAGTGCATTAAAAAAGTGTGGCCAGGACTACATTTTGAGGTTTTTTTTTTATAAGTCAATTTTGAAAAAGCCGTAACATAAACTCTTACAAAAACATATGTGCAGTTTTAAAATATTAAATCTACTAAGGTTGCAAATTGGAACGGAAATGGCTAACGTAGAGTTTGGGAATTAATATTTTTCGTGCAATTGTAAATGTTTTTCATGGGAACATTACCACGCAAACACATTGAAAAAGAAGTGGCTTCAGCCAGATATAACGCAGTGTTCCATCTTTTCCTCTAGATTGATCTGAGGCTGCGTCTTGCGGTTTTACTCAATATTCTACAGGAACTATTAATTTTTGTTTCTTGCCTGTTCTTCTAGGCAGGGGCTCTTCTGAACAAGGTGGTAGCCACTTCGACTGCGAGCGTTAACGAGTGAAGCGTCTATGCTTCAGCTTCGACAAAAATGCTTTCGTATGTCCGAATTATATTTGGATTTCTTTCTGGATCTCTGTCTTCTTCTACAGATCGCATTTCTTAACTTACCCATTCTCTTGAAAATTTGTGCGTAGGTTAAATAAATATATTAAAAAATTGGTTGTCTGTAAAGTCGGTTTACTGACGATAGTTGAACGTGACAACGTGCTCACTCAAGTAGGAGAGAGACGGATGTCGAACGCTGCCGAACGCAAATGCCGATTGTGCTTCTTTGTCGCTCGTTCCGCGCTCTCGCTTGCACTTCAAGCCTTACATGGAACGCCTCAGAGCGAGGTAACGCCGCATTTTTTCGTGCGTGCTCTATCGAATTATAAGACGTTGTCACGTCAAAAAAATGTCGAGTCAGTTCTTCGATTTTTTTCAAAATGGGGGAGACATGTTTTTTTTTTTTTTTGAAAAAAAAAAGTCGGCAAAATATTATGTATAATTATATTATCGAACCTGCTCACAAAATTGAGTTTTATGAGCAGCAGGATAAAATTAGTTGAGTAATTCGACCCGAAGGGGAGGACATACATCGACCGCGAGGTCTCCAAGCTCGCAGAGCTACTAGTTTTAACTTTGACGTTCATAAGGGTACCTTCATAACCTAATTGAATGAATACATTTGATTTGATCCAGTATTCATTTAAGGATTTAGGTGAAATTCGGAACGGAGATAGTTTATAACTTGGATTAACATATAGGCTAGGTACTTCTAAACCGTGAATGAAAGCTACATATAGAGTCAACTGGGGTAAGTTCGTCTGTGGGGCAATTGCCTCTTTCGAGAATTACTGACAATCTCTTTACAAATTAAGCGCAACCTTTTCTATTCTTTAGTTGCAATAATCTGTACAAGATGGTGTTAGTTGCTTAATTTGTGAAGAGTTTGTCAGTGATTCTCGAAAGACGTAATTGCCCTGCAGACGCATTTGCCCCAGTTGACCCTAGTTGATCATAAATTTGCAGGAATATAATTAACTCTCAGCCTTTTGATTGATAGAATATAATCGACTAGCAGCGCCCCGCGGTTTCACCCTCCGTTAAAAAGTATCCTATGTGCTATTTCTAGACTATAATCTATAATCTATCTATGTGCCAAATTTCATCCAGATCTGTTCAGCCGTTCTGGCGTGAAAGAGTAACAAACATCCATCCATCCATCCATTCTAACAAACTTTCGTGTTTATAATATTACAAGCTGCGCCCCGCGGTTTCACCCGCGGTTAAAAAGTTATCCTATGTGCTATTCTAGACTATAATCTATCTCTGTGCCAAATTTCATCCAGATCTGTTCAGCCGTTTTGGCGTGAAAGAGTAACAAACATCCATCCATCTATCCATTATTACAAACTTTCGTGCTTATAATATTAGTAGGACAAGAATATCGATGAAGTTTGATCATTCATGTGTGTATTGGTGTACAACACACATGATTGAAACTGAACCAAAATAGAACCACTAATCGTTTTCCCAGAATGTTTTATTCCATGCTTTGTTAAGGTTTCGTGCATTAGTAGAGCTATTTGCTCTAAATTTAGGTTTACAGCTGTAAATAAAGTGTGTTGTTTATCGTAGAACGACACTCGTTAAGGCATGTCGGGCCGCGGTGTGATTGGAAACTCGCGCTATACCTGTCCAACAGCCTATAGCTAATTAACTAGTAGTTCGCCTCCAAATGTGTCCTCGCGAAAATCGTTTTTTTTTTTATCATTTGTTTTGGCGTGGACTTTCATGAACTGTGGATGAAGTATTTTCAAGTATTTGGTTAAGTAAACTCAAGATGTCGTAGGCAAGCAAATTTGCCCCAGTACAATAAAAACGCCGATTTGCCATAGTAGATTCGGAGACCTGACTGCCTCGGTGGCTCAGTTAGTAGTGAACCTGCCTTCTGAGCGTGGGGTCGCGGGTTCGATTCCCACCTAGGGCAAACAGGAATGTGATGAACATTAGTGTTTGTTCTATGTCTGGGTGTTAATATCTATTTAAGTATGTAGTTAAAAATATCTAAGTATGTATACCAGTCTCTGGCAGCCATAGTACAAGCTTTGCTTAGTTTGGGGTCAGACGACCGTGTGTGAAAGTGTCCCGAATTTATTTATTTATGTAATGTGTCCTCGTAAAACCGTTTTTTTATAATTTTTATTGGCCTAGACTTTCATGAACTGTGTTTAATGATCAAGTATTTTCAAGTAGTGGGTTTAGTATACTGAAGATATCGTAGGGCAAGCAAATTTGCTCCAGTACAATAAAAACGCCGATTTGCCGTAGTATAGATTCGGAGACCTCCGTTTTGATCGGTCCGTTATTTTTTACTAAAGTAAAAAGAATTGTAAAGGAAATATAATTTTAACGTATATTGAACATAACATATCGTCACGCCTCGCCCCCGAAGGAGCTGGTAGAGATGTAAAAAAACACCCACACTTCGCCGGACAATATTCAGTATCAAATGCGAGGTGAAGCTGTGGCTATACACCGGGCTTAATTTTTAACATAACGACAACGCCTTTCCCCCGAGCGGGCTGGTAGAGGTGTAATACAACACCCATACTTCGCCGGATAATATCCAGTCCCAAATGTGACAGAGGGTGAGTCTGTCACCGTACACCGGGTTCCAGTCATGTAGCAGAAATATGAAATTTGGAGGGTATATTCTTTGTACAGTGTAGGCATCCACTAAGAAAGGGTTTTTCGAAATTCCACCTCTGACGTTGTTATCATTCTTAGGGTTCCGTACTAAAATGGTGAAAGGAACCTTATCATGAAATTCCGATGTCTGTCTGTCTGTATGCCTGTGAGCTGATTGTCTTAGAAACTATAATAGCTAGCGACTTGAAATTTGGCACAGATCTAGATATATTTGGTAGTAGCTACGTATAGAAGGTACAATGTGTATAAAAAAGTGTTTGTAGGTAGTTGGGGTCTGAAAGAGGGATTCGAAAAAGAAACTCTTGCAATATGCTCATGTGGGGTATCATTTGAAAGGTTTTAACTTAAGCACTTAAAAACGTTTGTAAGCAATTTTCTTCTTCTTCCCGCTTCTTCTGCTCTGAGAAGCGAGAGTTATTCAACAAGGCTATCGTTGCTTTTTCCATAGGAATCTCCGTGTAAAATATGTGAACTATATTGCTGACATTCTATCAGACTTCAAACCTACTTAATCAGTGAGGGAAAAATACATAAAGTCCGAGCCTGTCAGAAGATTACAAACGGCAAGTGTGGAGATTTTCTGTCAATAGAGATCAAGTAGATGAGCTAGGAGATGAAATTTATAATTAGTGTCTGTCTGATCTTATAAGAAGTATTTAGTAAAAATAGACGAAGTCAATAGAAGAAGCTGCTTTAGTATTAGGAAGACGAAACCTGCAATATGGGTTGCCTTTGCTTCAAAGGTCTTAACTAAAAGGTCTGCCATCATACTGACAAGTGTGGTTTCCGAATGAGTCGGTGTTTATGTTTTGATTCTTCTAATATCTCCAACACCACCGAACTACCCCTTCAAGTTAAAAAAAAGTGCAGTTTCCTCTTAAAGTCTGCTTTGCCATGACCATGAATAAATCTCAAGCCAAACTCATCCAGAGCTAGCTCACGGAGAAGCCTTGTGTTTCTAAAAAAAAATGTGGTTTACAAAGAAATACTGAGGTCGGTTTTCGTTGTAAACAATATTAATTATCAGTTATTTACTTTTGGTTGTCTCTTAATTTTATCTTTTCATACACGTTTTAAGTTCTGTTGATACCATACAACTACATATATTACTCTCATTCCAGAGATCGTTTAGTTAACTAAAGAACTTCGTCAAAAGAAAAGTAAAGGAAAACGTCATTCATTTCCTGTAAGCCACGCGGGCGAAGCCGCGGGCAGAAGCTAGTTATATATAAAAATAAAAATCACTTTAAAACCGACTTCAAAAAAGAAGGAGGTTCTCAATTCGACTTACAATTTTTTTGTATGTACGAGTACGTTGCGCGATTACTCCTCCAGCTGTTGTGAATCGATTTTATTGATTCTGTTTTGTTTTGGTAGATCATACTTTAGAGGTTCCGTATAAATTTCATCGTAATCGGTCAAGTAGTTTTTAAAATATCTACAAAAGTCAAAAAATTGTTTACAGGGATGACAGGAAGTCTTTTTTATTATTTCTTTGTATTATTTCTTCTTTTCGTAAACAAATCTTGTCTCGCCAGCAATTCCAAGCGCGTCTACAAGAAAGAGCCTACTTAGGTAGGTATTTAGATTTAAATTAAATTTGCGCTCCCTTAATTTGGTTTCTTCAGCAAACAATAAGCCCTCTTTAAGAGGGCACGACAATTAATTTCTGTCACGTTTTGCCAAACATAAACGTTAATAATTATTTCACCGAGAAAAATTTGCAACTGACAACATTTAATTATTTCACTTTCCTTATTACATAGTGGTGTTGTTTTTAGAGATTTAATGTAAAAAGAGTGGGGTAAAAGCAAATTTTGTTGAAAATAGGTACTTATTAAAATTATGTATGTAATTGCTGTCATCACTACATGTTCTCATCTCTATATCCCCTTCTCTACCAGGGGCCCTATTCGGAGATTTGAGATTTTCGTCTCACCTTTTTTCCTCCTTGTTGCTCTCGTTTGAAACGTCATAGGTAGAGAATAACCAATATAAAATCTCATCTCATCTTCGCTTAGGAATAGTCTCCAGTAATTGCTAAGTATAGCAAAAATGTCAAAAACCATTACGGAGAATGATTACTTGAATGAGACACAGAATAACCACGGAGCAAATAATGAAGAGATGGCATGAAACGAAACTATGACGAACTCTGTGCAGTGAGGGGACTGTCAATCTCCAACCTATGTATAAATACAGTCGTGTACATTAGGGCCTGCACGATCGGCAACCACGTCCCCAACAGAGGTGACTTTGGTCGGTGACAGATAGAGCTATTACGAAAATTGGGTGGAAACTACACGGCAGTAAAACACCAAAGTCAACTCTGTCGGGACACGGTTGTTGATTGTCTAGCAGGCCCATAACTCTACTACACGATAAATGAATAATTATTACCATTTTCTTACATAAAATCAGATGAATTGTGGTCGAACGCCTAGCCTGACTCTCGTAATTTTCTATTTGTCAACTATAACCGCGGATAGTGACCTGAGCTCTGTTTATTATTTGTAATTTGTTATTTTTGTTTGGTTTATTTTAGGCTTATATTGTTCCAATAAATTACTTAATTTTTTATTAAAATATTGACAATTAATTAGGTATGATAATTTAAACTATAACCGTCCATAATTCAAATCAAAATTAAATTAGAAATATTTATTTATGAAAAATACATTATGTTATAGTTGGCACTAACAACCAAACTGGGTGTAAAAAATCCGTGTTTTGGGAGTGAGTCCTTCCATAGAGTAAATGCTAAAAGATGTGTACATTTTTTTGTCTTAGAAGTGTAAAATTGTATAATTGAGTAAGTTGATCTAAAAAATTATTGGCAGGTTACTGTTCAAAAGTAAAAAAAAACAACCCAATAAGGGTTCGATGAACGAAGACACTTCGATGTCTGCTTCTGTGTCACAGAAGATTATTTGTTGAGTTGTGAAATGTGTACGACGAACTTGACGATACGAAATTCTGGCATCGTATCCTGGCGTTGGCTTTGTATAGTTTACTCGGCAGGTCAATACACAGTTTATTGCCAGCTCCTCGTAATATCTCCTCAACGGTGGTAACACCTCACTGATAAAGTCTAACTCGCGTAGCTCCAGCTACCTCCAGCAACCTGACCCTTGTCAAGTATCACAATGGAACGATAAATGAGCGATCCCCTTTAGTTTATCCACAAATCTGCTCTGGAACTGTCAGTATTCATTGGACGTTGAGGTGGAAATTCAGATTGAGAAAACGATTTTGGTTGAACTCAACGCCCGGTTGTTAAAACCGGGGCTCGGTTTTAAGGCCACATTGTCACGCAAATGTTTGTGTCAGGATGTCGCGATTTAATTTGAACCACATTCAGTGGTTTCATAGGGTGGCTTTCTTCTTTTTTGGAGCTGATCTTTTTTATTTTCAAGTTAAAATTGCTTTTCAAATAATGTTAAATGAGAGGACTATTTTCTACTTTCATAAATTCTACTTAATTTTATAAATGCGAACGAAATGTGTGTGTGTTTTTTTTTTGTGGCGGCGCCTTGAGGCGCAGCTAGTAAGTAAGTAAGTACATATTTTTGAAAATAAGTTTTAGATTAGTGTCTCTCCTAATTGTAAGACCGAACCGGGTTCGATTCCCGGCGGGCAAGTTTTTGAATGATGAATGCAAAATATATTTATTTGTATTTGGGTGTAAGTTGTACGTGTTTTTATGTAGTTACTAGCTGCGCCCCGCGGATTCACCCGCGGTTAAAAAGTATCCTATGTGCTGTTCTAGACTATAATCTATCTCTGTGCCAAATTTCATCCAGATCTGTTCAGTCGTTCTGGCGTGAAAGAGTAACAAACATCCATCCATCCATCAATCCATCCATACATACAAACTTTCACGTTTATAATATTAGTAGGATTAGCTGCGCCTCGCGGTTCACTGCGCGGCCACGCGGTTAACTGCATTTTTTTTTTCGGGATAAAAAGTACCCTATGTCCCTTTTTGTGGGTTAGTTGTAACCCAGATAACATGTATGCAAAATTTCATGACGAGTTGAGTAGTTAGGGCTGAAAGCGTGACAAACAAACAAATAAATAAACAAACAAACTCACTTTCGCATTTATTAGTATTTTTATTTGTATTTTTATTATTAGTTAGGATTAGGATTAGGATAACATGGCACCCCTGACATAGAGGCATTCAAGGTGATGATTAGTTGTGAGTTAATTACTAATTTATTCGAAAAATTACGAAATTATAATTAGGATCTACAGTACGAAGCAATTAGACCACAATTCTTATACTAAATCCCGAATAAAACCCGCACAAAACACAATTACACGGCCATGGACATGAATAATACATTCAATTGAAACACGGTTCAATTTAATTGAATTCAAATACAATAACAACCCCCTAATCCCTCCTGCGCCGGAATAATATCGGTATTTTATCCTGAAATTAATATTGGCGGGATTGAATTATAAATTGTTTCGCATTGCAATACTCGATTGCGATTTTCGGAGCCATCACGCCTGTTTGGCTCGGCGTGATTATTGAGGGCTATTTGAAAAGGGTATCCTAAGCCGAAAATAGGTCATCCTTTCGGTACTCATCATTATGAAGAAGTTGTGCTTAGGGATTAACTTCAGATCTGAAACCACGAAAAATTCAGTGTTGCAGAAAAGTAATAAGTTTTCCTTTACATTCAAATAAACTGATACTCACCCATTAACTGACAAAAATTATACTTATACAACATTACAGATGAAAATCTATTACGACAGAAATCTTATCTAATTGATACTAGATGTTTTATTTGCACTTATTAGCAACGACGTGATGTATTTAACTACATGCCATGGACATATACTCGTACCTAGCTGTTTTATTTTTCGTAATTTCAAAATTGGAATCAAAGAAAAAGTACTTCATGTTTATGTGTCCGACTCCCTATCAGCTAAGCTCGTCCTTTCCGTATAGCTCTATTATATATCGCTGGACAAGTAAAGTTGAATTTTCGGATGGTGAGTATAATTGCTCCATTATCAGCAAAAATGTTGAGATAATTAAGAACGATGGAAACTGTAATTAGAGCGCTTTTGAAAGTACTATTAACATTTTGAAATCATTATGGAAAGAGGGAAAAACTCGGGAGGTGTTAGCCTTGCAGTGAGACAGTTGTGGGCGAACATTATCAAAAAGTTTTTTCTACTTTTGTCTTTATGGTATCTTAGACCCATAGACCTTAGAAATAGACTATTACTTTTTAACTAAGTTTTCACCTTCATTCTTCCTCATTTGAAATCTATAAATCGCACTACTGCGAAGCAAAAAGAAGGGTAACGATTTTTACTGGTATGTTGTAGTAATACAGTAACCCCTTTATCAATAAACGGTGTTTAGCCTTGGTATAGTTTACAGTGTTTTGTCTTTCTTTCACGTTTTTGAACTCGATCGAAAAAGACAAAAGACTGTGTAGCTATTCGACGGCTATACAACGTTTATTGCTAAGGGGCTAAGGGTCCAGCGACCACTTTATACTTACTTTGCATTGGCTAAAGGTTTTCTAATTCTATTTCGTAAATAAGCAGACGACGAGCAAAGAGAGCAAGTAAAGATACTGACGAGTTATCTACAGAGTGACAAAGTGCAATTTCAATATTTTTAATGACTTTTGCACTTTTCTAACCATTCTTAAATAACTAAAAAAATCCCTGGTATTATGGATTAATTTAAAAAGCTATTGATGTAGAGAACTTTTCTGTGTACAGGGATTTTCGATTTGCTTTGTCTATCTATTAAATACATGAGTCAAAAGAAACCCGTAAAAATGTGGAAATCTTTCACAGCTCTAAATCCTCTTGAGAACGTTTTTAAAACAACCAAAAATATTGAGGCGTATATATAGTTCATTTACATGCCAAATTTTATCATAATCTGGCAAATGGTTTCTAAGAAATTTGACAAGCGTTTGTATGGAAAATTCAAAGCGTCGCGAAACCCTTAATACATCGTAATGTATATATATAGGTAGTTACTTACATAAAGTCATAAATAAATAAAGAATAATTGTTATTTGTCATTGTTTTTGGGTAGTACCTAAATTATAACTTAGCATATATTGTTTTTAAAAGTGGTACGACCCATTGACCTTTAAGAGTCCAGAGATAATTAAAATGCCTAAGCCCATTACTGAGCAACGTATTCAGAATTTTAGCAAATAATGCCACGCTAAATAAAAATGCTTACCTACACAAGTTACAGCGCGTTCACACCGCATTTACGAGACTATTTTCAACGAATACGTCATACAGAGGGCGATTCAGAAAACCGATCCTTAACAGAAATTTTGGCGTGTTTGTCATTCGGTCGGAAACGGGTCAGCATTACCATTGTCTCACAAACGTGCCAGCTGGACTACCGATGACATGTTTGTGAAACATTGGCGAGATTGAGCGTTAGACGTCCTATTTTTAAGGCAAACTCCTTCTTAATAAGAACTGCCAAGGAGTGGAACGCACTTCCTGCCTCAGTGTTCCCCGCAACAGATACAACCTGGGTCTATTCAAGACAAGAGTGTATAGGCACCTCATGGACAAGCTCCATTTTAGACTATATCGTCACTTTCCATCAGGTTTGTTGTGGTCAAAGGTAGGCCCATTCAATCATAGAAAAAAAAAAACGCAACGTCAACGGTTCAGTTCACGTCGGCTGTGGATAGCTGAATTGCTCTCCTGGATACAATAAATTAATGAATGATATAATGACGTGTGATTAACTTGCTCCTATATCTCCATAAGCCATCGATGAAATAACATACACAATGAAACGAACCTGTAAAATGGATCGCTGTATTAACGCTACCTTGCTTTTGTTCTCGAATATTCTCTTAATAACCCACCTATTTCCAATTTGTTGATCAAATCTCTTTCCATTATGTTCCAGCAACTAATTCCGCCAATAAACTACCTACGCACACATTGGCGCAAATTGACACAGTATTAATCAATCAACATCATAGCTATTACCTGTAACAGCTGAACGGCTCATCACGAAATGAAACTTAGTGGGTATTTCCACGGGTAATGTTGTCGCTGAATGTACTTCGACATTACGGTCGACATGTAGTATGGTAGATATATTTGGTTCATAGCTGAATGTACTTAAGCATTCGAGACTTGCTGTGCTTTGCGGTTTTCAAAACTTACCTAAATTTAACTTTTAAAAAAAACTTTGTATAGGTACGCACAATTTTTAACTTGCGTGATGCGCGCTTATGTGAGCGGTGTTTTTTTTTGTGTATGTGAATATTTGCTAATAATTATGAAACTACACGGACAATTTGATTTTAGAGCTGTAGCGGGCAATAGCAGCAAATGCAGCAGGGCCGGGAAAAAAATGTCTTTCCACCTTTATTATTCGCGCTTAGATGCGACCGCTAGAATACAGATACGAGTATGTTTGTCTCTTTTACGCAAGATAAGAACGGTCACAAGACAATTTGTCTCCTGCCCGTGCTAACCCTGCTGGTATTCCCTGCTATTCCTTTAAGGTCCTTGCTGCCTTGTGGCGAGTCAAATAGTGGCAAGTGGTTTCCAAAAGAGGTTAAGAACCCCTACTTTAGCCCTAACTCTTGGAGATGGCAACTAAGCTCGAATGAAGGTAAACTAACGCCAAATGTGCGTCATTTGTTGAATGTGCCCGCATCTCACAAACGAGCTGTCTGCAGCACGTTCGCGTTACTCTCTCCCATTACGCTTGATAGCTATTGCTTGGTTTTACGTTTGAATGAATTCGAAGCCGATAAATGTAAGCAAATACAAATATATCGGCATCACACGTTTAGGCATTTAGCGGATTGCGTATGTCTTTCAAGTTGATTTGGTTTATTCTTAAGAAAATTTGGGAAACAAATCAGATTATTTTGTAGGCAGAGTTCGGGGACGAACAGGGGCTCTTCATAAAGGTTTTTACTGCTTTGAATATTTTATTAATGGAATCCTAAATTTGTTACGTACAGTGAGGTGATGTGTTGAAAACATTTTATGCAAGATACTAGACAATCGTTATGTAGCGCAAATGCCTATTCTTTCTTTATTATTTCACGTAGAATCTGCGTAACTTAAGTTATTTTTAATCGCGAATAAATCCACATTTGATTACCAACTCGCCTAATGTTGGTAAGCAACCATGTGGTGATTACTTACGTTTCGTCGTTACCCCGTAAGTAATCACCTGGGCCCAAAAATACTATCAATAGATAAGCCCGTTACATACTACTTACATAGTTACACACCGTAGTTACATCCTATCCTACTTAATATTATAAACGCAAGTTTGTAAGAATGGATGGATGGATGTTTGTTACTCTTTCAGATCAGAACGGCTGAACAGATCAGGATGAAATTTGGCACAGAGATAGGTTATAGTCTAGAATAGCACATAGGATAACTATAGCACTTTTTAACCGCGGGTGAAACCGCGGGGCGCAGCTAGTACCTACATATTTCACAGCCACTAATTTGCTTATAGCTTGATCGGATCCTATCAAAGTTTCGAGTGAAAATTGACACATCGGCCAGCGACGGTCGAGTGACCGACTGGCTTGTTTGATGAGTCGGATTGCCAGTAATTACTGTGCGGAAATCATGTCATCGCTCCATCGCGTCAATTCGCGTTCCACCCGCGCGCCGTGCGCCCTAACTAAGTTGAGAACTGACACAGTTTGATGGATGTCATGACCTTTGCGTTGAGGTCTACGTTAGGTAGGCTCTACTTTTGAAACTCTAAGGTTTTGGAGAGTTCTCGAATAGTCTCGAAATTATTTTCACAATCATGCAATCATACCCTTATTTGATTCAATTGTTTCACAGGTTGCCTGGAAGTGATCGCTTTTAGCGATAAGGCCGCCCATTGAAACTTAGTTTAGCATTGTTTAAGTATTACTTATAGTAATTATGTTATGTTTTTATTAAGGATTGTTGTATTGTATTGTAATTGGTGCACATTTATTTCCTAGCTGTTGGCTAATATTTTTTTCAAGGTGACTGTCGTAATGTTTCTTGTTACCTTAGATATGATAAAACTCATGTAATGTAATGTAAACTTAGAGTATCTTATAGATTTAGGTAGGCTCTGTAGCTTTAAACTTATTTAAGGTTTGAGGTTCAAGTAGCTTCATCGAAAATGAGAGTTTATTTTTCTAGAGCTATAATAATAAATAATTAAATTTGGGACATTTTTCACACACAGGGTGGCATGACCACAAACTAAGCAAAACTTGTACTATGACTGCCAGAGACTGATAACATATCGTCACGCCTTCCCCCGAGGGGGCTGGCAGAGGTGTAATACAACACCCACACTTCGCCGGACGATATTCAGTCCCAAATGTGACAGGGGGCGAGCCTGTCGCCATACACCGGGCTCCAGTCATGTAGCAGATGACATACAATACGCACATAATATGATCACACAATGAACAATTGGTGCGTGCCGCCGGCTGGGCTCGCGAACCCGCTCTCTCTGGCTTGAGAGGCGGACCTTCTCCCAACTAGGCTGCCATCGCTTTTGTAAAGATACAGATACAGAGACTGATATACCTACATTAGTACATTTATATTTTTAAATACAAACTTAAATAGATATTCACACCCAGACATAACAAACACAAATGTTCATCACATGAATGTTTGCCCTAAATGATATCGAATCCACGCCCCCAAGCTTAGCCACCGAGGCAGTGAAATATAACACTTCATAGCAGTTATTACAACGTAGATATCAAATCACATATATTCCACTACAACACATTTCGCTCAAAGTACATTTATATTTTTAAATACAAACTTATATACATAGATATTAACGCAGGTATAGAACAAACACAACGTTCATCACATGAATGTTTGCCCTAAATGATATCGAATCCACGCCCCAAGCTTAGCCACCGAGGCAGTGAAATATAACACTTCATAGCAGTTATTACAACGCAGATATCAAATCACATATATTCCACTACAATACATTTCGCTCAACTTGCTTACACGTATTTCGTTTCGCTCGCGGCGTAACGTTGTCATTTCCAACTGCGCGAATGAACACGTATACGAATAAAAAGTCGAATAAAACCTTTATTGGGTTACGGTGTAAAATTGCGAAATTAGGTTATTATGTTTGCTTCGCTTCGCGGTTTGAATTGTTATAGGAATCTATGGAAACGGTTAATTTTATTGGGATGAATGAATAACCTTAATAAATATTAAGGTTATTGGTAGTGAACCTGCCTTCTGAGCTTGGGGGCGTAGGTTCGATTCCCACCTAGGGCAAACATTCATGTGATGAACATTTGTGTTTGTTCTATGTTTGGGTGTTAATATCTATTATATTATAGGATGTATTTAAAAAATATCTAAGTATGTATAATTGTATATCAGTCTCTGGCAGCCATAGTACAAGCTTTGCTTAGTTTGGGGTCAGGCGACCGTTTGTGGAAGTGTCCCGAATTTATTTATTATTTATTATTATTTATTTATATTCGGGACATTTTGTACGCATGGTCGTCTGACCCCGAACTAAGCAAAGCTTGTACTATGGATGTCCGAGACGGATACATTTGCATATTTCTTAAATGGATAACAACACTTAGAAAAAACAAACACAAACATTAATCACAAGAAAGTTTGCTCTCCGTGGGAATCCAACCCAGGGCCCTAAGTTCAGAATCCTGGCTCATTACCAACTGAGCCACAGAGGCAGTCCACTTACATATTTCTTAAAAAGAACAGAACACTTAAGTAAAACAAACACAAATATTCATCACAACAAAGTTTGCCCTCCGTGGGCATCCAAGCCACGCCCCTAAGCTCAGAAGCCAGGCTTAATACCAACTGAGCCACCGAGGCAGTCAACCAATAAGTCGAGTAATATACCAATGCATTCACCCAAAGTCTAAGCTATCTCTATTTCAAATATTACAATTTGAAGTTTAGTTTAAAACAACCTTTGTTATAGCTATAGCCATGGTTATAGTAATATACTCCACCAGGCATAGCATTCCGGTCACGTGGGCAACTCGTAGTGACGTCAAGCGATGCCTAAGCAAGACGGAAATATGTCACTTACAAATAGTTCGAAAGAGACGATGGCGAGTGACGTCATTACGTGTTTGCTCCCGGAATGTTTCTTTGGATCGTGGTTAGCTATCAATAAACATTGACTTTGAATATTTAAAAACAAACACCTTATTATCTCTAAATACTTACCTATTAAATTACTTTTCAAATTGCCTGCCGCTTGTTTAAGAGGCCCCATTTCCAAAGTGAATTTTCAGCTCAAAACTCGTTTTCTCGTTTGATAGAAACCAATTTACGCTAAGCGTCGCGTCCATGTCCCTTGAGGCTCAGATTTTTCACTATAACCAAGCATCATATTATACTAATTTTACTTATAATATAAATACGAAAGCTTGTGAGTGATTGAGAGCATATCAAATATAAATAAAGCTTTACACTCGTAATGCGTGTTTATCTGCAAAACTACAGCCCGGTCACGGTCACGTTTGGGACTGAATATCGTGTATCTCTCTCCCTCTCTCTCCCTCTCTCTCTCTCTCTCTCTCTCTCTCTCTCTCTGTGTGTGTGTGAGTGTGTGTGTGTGTGTGTGTGTGCGCGTGTGTGTGTGTGTGTGTGTGTCTGTCTGTCTGTTGGATCCTAGCTCCCGAACGGATGAACTGATTTTAATTTTGTTTTTTTAAAAGTAAATTTATTAGTCGGAAGAGTTCATAGCTAGGTTTTAAAAAAAATCGGGGTTGACAAAAATCTGGAGTCGAGGGAATTTTTTTAATTTTAAATTTTTTCTTGTCAGTTACTATGTAGTGCTTAATATTCTTTTTAGAATATTAGGATTTTTCTTATAATAAAAATGTGATGATGGCTTCGTTGGTAGATATATAGCTTACCTCTGAGCTACCCACGTCCGTAGGAGTGTACTCTATTCTGATTCCCTACACGTGGTCTCCGGGTAGTGCTAATCGGGTAGCAAACTCTGGTGGGAGGCTTCGGCCGTGGCTAGGTACCACTCACCGGACCAAGCCATGCCGTGAAATGACCTAGTCGTGTTTCGGGATGTAGTCCGGTGTAACCGTACCGAAGACGGAACAGTAGCGCACTTGTAGCGCGTCACTCAACTGCCGTCTCTGTACTTCTTCACTCTACAAAACTTCAAGGCTAGAGTGAATAAGTACCTTATAGGTCGTCGTGCTCCATCTTAGACCACAACATCGCTTAACATCAGGCGAGTTGATGGTCAAACGCCGACCTATCCTACTAATATTATAAAGGCGAAAGTTTGTAAGAATGGATGTATGGATGTTTGTTACTCTTTCACGCAAGAACGGCTGAACAGATCTGGATGAAATTTGGCACAGAGATAGATTATAGTCTAGAATAGCATATAGGATACTTTTAACCGCGGGTGAAACCGCGGGGCGCAGCTAGTTCTACATTAAAAATAAAGCCGGAGAATGCGGGTTCGGTCCCAGCCACATTCATAGAAGCCACATCGTTAAAGTCACGCACCAATCTGTTCATTTGCGAACATAATCTACGTATTTAATGTCATCTGCCATATTAAGATGTGTCTGTTAAGTGGTAATAGGCTTGCCCCGTTACATTTGGTACTGATTGTCGTCTGAAAAGTATGAGTGCTGTAATGTTATACCTCTGCCAACCCTTTCGGGAAAAAGGCGTGATAGTTATGTTGGAAAATAAAATTTTAAAAAAGCAAACCTTCAAAAACCATTGGATATTGTAATAATTTTGTTGATATTTTATAACCCGCTTGACTTACAAAAAAAATATTTGGAACCACCTCTGAAGTATGAGAAAAAAAATCGCCAAAATCGTTTAATAATTGGCTGAATAATCACGTAATATCTACATTACAATAGTAAAAAAGACATATGTACAATCCTCTTGAGAACCTTCGCTTTTTTTTTTAAAGTCGGTTTGAAAAAAACGTACACTCGAATTCAGAGCCTCATCCTTTCTTAAAGTCAGCCTAAAACATATTTTCTTCTTCAAGCATTTTCATATAAAATGTTTAGATGCATAATAAATAAATGTCAATGTAAGCAGAAATAGAATTTTAATAAAGCTTGAGCTGATAGGTGTCTCGCGTATTCTATTATGGAAATTCTTTGAGCAAGAATGCTCTAATATCTACATGTAAAATTCACGAGCTTTTCTACGTGTTAGGCAATTTTACAGTATCGTGTTGTTAACCGACATCCAAAAAAAGAAGAGGTTCTAAATTCGACTGTACGTTTTTTTGTATGTATGGTACGCGATTACTCAGCTAATTGTAAATCGATTTTAATGATTCTTTTTTTTGTAGATCATACTTTAGAGGAGGTTCCATTTAAATTTCATCGTAACCGGTCAAGCACTTTTTAAAATATTTTCAAAAGGATTACAGAAATACGAATTACAGAATGGAAAGTCGTTTTTTTTAGCTTTGCTTTTTATATTATTACTAGCTGCGCCCCGCGGTTTCACGAGCGGTTAAAAAGTATCCTATGTGCTATTCTAGACTATAATTTATCTCTGTGGCAAATTTCATCCAGATCTGTTCAGCCGTTCTGGCGTGAAAGAGGAACAAACATCCGTCCATCCATCCATTCTTACAAACTTTCGCATTTATAATATTGGTAGGATTTTCAGAATGTTCAGCGCCGGTACGAAAGAAAAGAAAACAGAAACTTTTGTTTTTCTTTTCCTGTTGGCGTGGAAAAATTTGACATACAACGAAAATTTGACAAGATTGAGATGATTTGACATTGTGAAATGTGAATACTTACTTTATTTATAATATAGGTAGGTATAGAGATCATGCTTTACAGGTAGAATAGAATAGAATTTACTTTATTTGCAACAGGAAACAAAAAAAACACACACATAACAAAAAATAAACACAGAAAAAAAAAGAAAAACAGGTTTCCTGCCACAAACCGGCTCTAACTGAGCATAATGCTGGCTAATGGAGGTTAACCAGCGCTGATCTTCCGTTGGAACCGGCGAGGTACACATTGTATAGAATATTGTGTGTACTAGGAATATTATTCCATGAAAATGAAAAGTAAGAAAAGCTGACTCCACCACCATGTGGGCAGTAGGATACATAATCATAAATAATTACGAAAAATATAAAATTAAAAAAACCCCCGACACCTATTTTCATCAACACCGGTTTTCATCAAATTAAAGAACACTCCCGACTAATTTACCTTTCAAACAAAAAATATCAAAATCGGTTCATCCGTTCGGGAGCTACGATGCCAAAGACACACACACACACACACACACACACACACACACACACACACACACACACAAACAAACACACACATACATACACACACACACACACACACACGTCAAACTTGTAACACCCGTCACACACCCGAGGTGAAAAATTAACTCATGGTGAAAACAGCATCGTGGCTTAGGAGGAGTTAGTGGAAATGCAGACAGACAGACAGGGAAATTGACTTTGTTTATTATTTTACCTTTTTTATTTATCTAGCGACCCTCTCCGGTTCCGCACGGCACCTTCCTTTTTCCACCTGCCGTGAAGCTTATCAAATTTATGGTGAATACCGCATCGTTGAGCGGATAAACAGACAGACAGACGTGGAAAAGACTTTGTTCTATTCTATAAAGAGATACATGTGTTTATAATAATGGTAGAATAACCCTCTTTCTCAGCTTTGCATACAGTTCTGTTTATGTGAACGTGAACCCAAGGGCGTCGCCTAGTCTCTTACAGAGTTGCTCGAAGTCGTTTTACGGCTCTCTCAACCGTTTTATTAGGTCTAGTTTACACTACGCGCTGATACGATGCTCGTATAATTTAATACCGTCGTAAATCGCACGCGAAGAAGGCTCCTTATGGTGCGTGGCTATATGTGCGCATCTTTGTTATCTGTTATTGAATGGCATTAAATATAATTGCATTGGAAATAGGTTCTTTTATACTTATTCAATAGATAATAAATTTCTGCGTAAATAAACTACTTACACACATAACATACTTATTTACTTTTAGTTACACATTAAAACTTAGGCTTAGGGATAAGACTCAGGAGGGCTATTCCTAAACGTGAGATGAGATGAGATTTTATCTTGGTCACTCTCACAAATATGACATTTTAAACGAGAGCAATAAGGACGAAAAAAGCTGGGATGAAAATCTCAAATCTTCGAATAGGGCCCCAGAATCGAAATCTTTTAGAGATGAATGAAAAAAATTACATCCTAAACAGTTAACAAGTAAGATTAAAGTTACTTTCCAATATTATATTAAAGGTACAATACTGTTTGGCATAATTAAGTTTGTAATAAATATACCAGACTTTATTGAGTTCATTATTAGTCCATTCTTTTTTATCTACTCTCTTACACACTATGAATTTTCTGAAATAAAATTTAGGCTATCTGCTAATCCAAAGATTACCTCAACGTAATTTTCTTCCAAATCAGTTATTGAGTTGAGTTAGAATAAACTCAGACTTTGAGGTAAGAAAAAATTTAACACACATTAAGTGCATTCACATAATTATTGCATTCACACACACATAGTGTGATTTCGTCGAAAAAAAAATCAGCAAAGCGAAAAAGCTTTTATTATTTCAATTACAAATTTTATTTTTCAACTTCCAAATACGTACAGAGTACAGACGTAGGCGTAGGAAATCCATTAATTAAGAACGAGAACACATTACGAGCACGACAAGGGAAAACCACGAGCAAATAAAAACAATTTCAGGAAGAGGTTTTTTGTGGAGCTTGTATGGTTGATGGAGGTATTCCCATGACTCACGAAAGTGTCACTAATTTTTAACGCCGAATAACTTGATGTACAGTAAAATAAAGAAGTGTATGTAAGGAAAGAGAAAATTCGAGAGCAACAAGTTGACAACTTTCATATCAAATATTATGTAACGGACAGATAATAATATGAACTATTCCTACTAAGTATTATACTACTATTATACTTCCTAGTATTATGGACGCTAAAGTTTGTGAGTGTGTTTAGTAAAGTTGTCTACGTCTTCGGGATGAAAGTCTGAAATGTATTAACGGATTTGATTAAAATTTGGAATTAGTATAACTTATTGTTTTGATTGTTTGCTAATCTTTATAGTATAGTGGAGTCTTGAACCACAAAAAGCTGGTATAGACTGTCTCGGTGGCTCAGTCGGTAGTGAACCTGCCTTCTGAGCTAGAGGGCGTGGGTTCGATTCCCACCTAGGACAAACATTTATGTGTTGAACATTTGTGTTTGTTTTATGTCTGGGTGTTAATAATCTACCTAAGTAAGTATGTATTTAAAAAAAAAATTATGACTCTGGCCGCCATAGCACAAGCTTTGCTTAGTTTGTGGTCAGACGACCATGTGTGCAAGTGTCCTGAAAATTATTATTATCATTATGTTGTAGACCCGTAATTTTTCTAGTATTTTTTTAACTGCTTGTCGAGACGTGCAAGTCGCTCGTCTGATGGTAAGCGTCACACTTGCCCGTATCAGCTCAATACCAGCCAGAACATCAAAATCCTGCGCAGGAATGCACTTGCACCCTGAGATGGCCTCTTTGTGCCCATAAATTTCTCTGGAATTCATCTACAATATTAATTCACAAGTGAACAAATTTCAATGTTTGTCCTATGGTGGTTTTTGTTTTTGCTCAAAAATTGGGAAATTACTTCGTAATCGGTGTTTCACCGTGAATCGCTTAAAATTGCTTCAACAATTTAGAGTATTTTGGACCCTTTTACCCCTTCAAATGTAAGCTTTTTGTACCAGTTTTGCATAATGCCTCGTGCCGGGAAAGTCTATTATAAAGTCGGTACTTTTTCTATAAAGGTTTAATAAAAGTTTACAAGGGATCCATTTATTAGGTACTAAGTTTCAAGGTTTTGCTAGCGTAAGTATTATAATACCCACGACGGTTAAAAAGTAATGAAGAAGGATAAAATCTGCATCAAAATCGGACTAAGGTAAGTGCAGCTATCACCGACCCTGTTAAGAGAGTTTTTGAACCGATGGCTATTATTTAACCTAGTGGTTGTTAATATACTTATTTTTTTCATTCAAAATCAATGAATAGTATTCATTCTTTATTTTTACTGTCGTGTATGCTTCCAAATAGAAGAGTATCTTATTAAAAACAAGTAACAAAGTAACAAAGTCAATTGTTTCTATTACCGACCCATTGCGAAGGCTATGATGCTAATACCGATTTTTAGGAAGCCATTACCGACTGTACCTTACCTAGGTAATTTTAATCCAGGTTACGTATGGAATATTTTAATTTAATATAGAAATAACTCTTAATTTAGTTTTTTTTTAATTATGTTGATTTTAAATGATTAATCTTAAACTATTTTTGTACCCGTTCCGGCGACAAATAAAAAATTAAGAATAAAGAAATCAATTATTTTTGTTAAGGGTTCCGTTTAGACTTTACTGTGAAATTTTACAAAAAAATAATTTGTAATTGAAAATTGATTCAACCTGAATAAAAAAAGTGTTAATTTAACCTGAAAACAACAATATTTTAAATTGATTGTCGAGTAAGTATATAATTTATTTACCCTAAAGTAAAAGTTTACATCTCATTCCGTAGTCTTTATCCTATCCACCACAATTTGCAGTTACGTACTGAGCGTAAAATCACAAAATGCTGACAGATCTAGGAGGAGCATCAAGCGCCATCTTGAAAAAAAAATGTTGGCCGATATCCCGAAAACTATGCACTTTAGGGCAAAAGTTATTGAGATCGTTAGTGTAGAAAATACAATTTTGCATTTTTTTTCTTCAAACTTTTTTTTTAAATTACCGTTTACTATTTATGATCCATTTAATGAACCGGTTTTTCTATCTCGGCCAATAACTCTTATTAAGAGAGAAAAACCGGTTAATTTAATGGGAGATAAATCGTAGCCGATAAGTTTAACAAAAAAATTCACGAGAAATAAAAGATGCGAAATTTCATTTTCTACAATAATAGTCTCAACAACTTTTGCCCTAAAGTCCATGGTTCCGAGATATCAGTCAAAAATTTTTTTTCAAGACGGCGCTTGAAGCTCTACCTGGATCTGTGAGCATTTTGTGATTTTATGCTCAGTACGTGACCCTAAATCTTATAAAAAACAAAAATTGGTTCGGAAATTTAGTGCAAGAATAATTTCTATTTTTACTGGCCTATTGGATAAGATTTGGTATGGAGGTAGCTGGATTAACACATAGGGTTACTTTTAATCCCGAAAGAAGAAATGGTTCCTGTGGGACAGCGGTTGAAACCGCGGAGCGCTGCTAGTACTAATATAACGGTTCATAGAATTTTAGGGTTTTTGAATGAGAATTAAATTGTTTCATTCAATGGTTTGTGAGTTTATTAATCGGCGGCGGCGGTAAGAAACAATAGAACCATTGACAAAAAACTATTATTTACTAAGTAGTCATCTGTCCCATACTGAGACCTCCTATAAGCCTCCTATAAGCTATAGTATGTATATATATATAAGTATATATATGTACATACTACCCGCCTATAACTTCACGAACCCAGATCCGATTGTTCTCATAAACAAACCTAAAAATTTCTTAAGTGTCTATGGAACCCTAAAAATAAATGATTTATTAAACACAATTTTAGTAGAGTCGGTGATAGGTTCACATTGTTGCTATTGCCGACTGATATGGGTCGGTAATAAAGTATTGCTTGCAAAGTTTAAAGATGTTTTACCGACTCTCAAAAAGTAGGCGATATTTGTTCAATTATCTTCCCATACCATAACAGATACTGCAATTGGTTGATTTAACAAAAACTATTATCAGATCAATGTACATCATTACACAAAAAAAGGTAATTTAATAATGTTTCATTTTCAACAACGATCTCTGAATCATTTAATAATAAAATGAAAGATACAACCAATTAAGAAGTAAACCAGCCGAAATAGAATATATCGCTAATAGATTTCTGAAAAGGTTAATTGTTGCAGATTAATATGGTATACGAAATATTTGTTTTTAATGATATGGATCAACAAGAAATATAAAATAACTAATTATAGCATTTCGGCCATTACCGACCCATGGGTCGGTGAAAGCTGCCACTAGTAAAATCAGTGAACCTAATACCGCTCTATCTAAATTTCATGTTTTACCCGTAAAATTTACTGAAATTTGAAGAAATGCGATGTGAAATCAACGATTAATGCTAAAATGAATAAATACTATCACTAAAAATAACAGAACATACAATTAAAATCGATAAAAAGTCTTATGCAAATATTGTTATGTACTTCCCTGACGGAACAAGCGCCAGTACGACACGGCCAGCTTCCTCGCAGTTGGCAAAGATACTGCTGTTTTTTATCACTTTCCTAGTCAGCTACACACACAAACATAAGTGAGTACGATACTCAATGAACACATATGCGTATCTACTCCAATACTAAGTAGCTAAATTATCCCAGTGCCGTCAAAACTGCGAATCAACTTCATGGATCGGTAAAACCTGCAGATTTTCAATGGATCGCTGATAGCTGCACTTACCTTAGTTGCTTTGGAGATAAAACAGCAACATGGATTTGCACAAACAATGTTTGATTTAAGACTCCGACTGAAGGACATGTATTGTATCTATGGTCATAAAAATAATATTAAAAAAAATTAAACAATGTTTGCTGCAGCACCCCCTGGTGAGTGGTCACCGTAACATCTATCTAAGAACAGGCACCAATCAAACCCAAACATATAACAGAAAACTGCATCAAAATCAGACTAGCATTTTTAGAGAAAAATGGCAACATGGTTTGCACAAAAAACAAACATCCTCTCACCCAAATTCCGTCCTAGGAAAAATAATACAAACGAAAATTTAAAAGAACAATTCTTGTTTCGAAACCTGAATTACAAAAGTATTGTTCCTGTCTTAACCTCAGAGCTACAAATTATTCCTAAATTTGAATATTCCGGTGTGCCATTACTTTGACGCAAGCACCAATGTCTCCCATTACAGATAACGTAAGTAGCTATCAGCAAAAGTTGCTAAGTAATTCTGCCGATCTTCTTGCTTACCCAGTTGGAATAAAAGCGGCAAATTATCTTAGCAAAATGCTTGGGTGACTGTATTTCAAAGTACTCATGTACTCGAGATAGCTAAATATTTAACATCAACGTTTATTATGGAAATGAGAGTACGAAATAGATGTATCAAATATTCTGATTGTTTTTGACATTTACTTAATTAATGTATTTGGCTAATTATTCACTAACAGTACCCTACCCTGTGTCACGTCCCTTACTTAGCTTGGACGTGTATATGCTAAATTGATTATTGGGTTCTGCTTTGCTTGGGTTTTAAGGCAGTTTTTAATCCCCGACGCAGAAACGACGGGGTGGGGAGTTTGACGTGTCTGCATATGTACGGATAAACCGATTTTTTTTTTTGTTTGAAAGGTAAATTAGTCGGGAGTGTTCTTAGCAGGCAGGCACTGCTGCGGAGCCGGTCGGCCGCCGCGCGCACTGCCCTGCACCGCTCCGACAATGCACTGGTGGAAGCAGTGCGCGACTGGGACTCCAGGTGGGCTATTCCTACGCGTGAGATGAGATGAGATTTTATCTTGGTCACTCTCACACCTAAGACTATTCAAACGAGAGCAACAAGGACGAAAAATGGTGACATTAAATCTCACTCCGTAAGAATAGCCCTCCAGTCCCCTACACCGGATGTGGAGGACGTACCACAAGCCCATAGCTTAATTTATTATCATTATTTTCTATTTTATTAATCATCTTAGTTATTTTATTTATTTTGTACTAGATGCGCCCCGCGGTTTCATCCGCGGTTAAAAAGTATCCTATGTGCTATTCTAGACTATAATCTATCTCTGTGCCAGATTTCATCCAGATCTGTTCAGCCGTTCTGACGTGAAAGAGTAACAAACATCCATCCATCCATCCATTCTTACAAACTTTCGCGTTTATAATATTAAGTAGGATTTCGGACAATCGGTGTTGATGAAATTTTTGGAAGGTTTTATAAACTTTAATATTATACTTACTTGTCATACGTAAGAATATTTTTATTTTATACATTTCTAGTTAACTTTATGTCATTGACGTAAGTTTGGAATTCTCACCCCAGTTTACTTGACTGGGTGTTCTCCAATAGGTCTGATCTGCGCGTCTTCAATTCGTAAGTGAATCGGTTTCTTATAATGAAAATGCTCCGTAATTGATCGCACCATGCGTAGCGAGATTGTAGTCAAACGCAAGCGTTACAACAACAAACAAGTACGAGTAAAAACATTAAAAGAAAAAGAAAAAACCCGACTGCAAAAAGGTTTATGAATATGAGTGCGTCCGAAAATGAGTCTTCGAGATTTTGTTTCTAATGAATTAGGTACTAGCTACTAGTACTAGCTTTGTTGATTCGATCGCTACAAAACTTCACTGAATCATCCACTCGGCTATTCTGAAGATTGACTAAAAATTTCATTAAAATGGCTCAAGGCGTTTTGGATTGCTTAAGGAAAATACATAAAAAAACACACATCGATTTTGTAGATTTAGAAGATAATTATGATATAAGAGCCAGTAAAAAAGCAAAAGACCCGGCTGCAAAATCTTGTACCTTTTGTCACTTCTACTATCAAGATGAATTAAATGACACCTCACATGTCAAAATCCATCAAACTGTTTAGGCTTTAGAGCGTGCCAAAGAAACCTCATACTTACCTAACCCCATTTAACTGCCTCGGTGGCTCAGTCTGTGGTGAACCTGCCTTCTGAGCTTCGGGGCGTGGGTTCGATTCCCATTTAGGGCAAACATTCATGTGATGAACATTTGTGTTTGTTCTATGTCTGGGTGTTAAAATATCGATTTAAGTATGTATTTGAAATATATATTTATGCAAGCTTTGCTTAGTTTGGGGTCAGACAACCGTGTGTGCAAGTGTTCCGAATATTATTATAATTAATATTATCTAAAAATACATTCATATCGTAGACACTACACATACACTTAAAAACCTAACCCTCCTTCTTGCACAGTTGCGTGAAAAGCTAGGTATCCTACTGCGTCTCAGTACAAAGACACTAAACCCATGTTTATAGACTAAAAAAAACATTTTTTTTACAAAGTGAGTCCGAGGTGTCAGCTTATGCTTCAAATTCAAATAAAGCTGCAGCTTGGGCAAAAATGATCTCGGAAATCCAGCGGATTTTCAAATGCAACCTTTACAGGTTGCATTGCTCAATCGATTCTCGTAAAACTTGAGAGCAGGTTCGATAATTAAATAGTTTTTTTGTCGATTCAGTTTTTAGAATTTTTTCAAAATAGCAAACGGAGATATGACATTTAATATGCCGTCGTACTATTGATGGTACCATGGAAAACAAACGACTTTTTCACGTTTTCGGGAGCTTACAGAGCCACTATGTGCTATTTTGGTAATAAGGAAGGTAGAAATCGACCTAGGAGAACGTATCTTGACCAAATCAAAGACGTTTTAGAGAAAGGCCAGGTCAGAAGGGCTATTCTTGTGAAGTGAGATTCAATCTCACCACTTTTCATCCTTGTTGCTCTCGTTTAAATAGTCATAGGTGTGAGAGTGACCAAGATACAATCTCATCTTATATCACGCGTAGGAATATCCTCCCAGGAGTACCCGTAACTGACGAGCGTGGATAAAAAGACTCATGGAAGTTGAAGAAGCGAAAGATGTGTACCAGGATCGTAGCAATTAGAGAGAAGTGGTCTCTGTAGGCAGAGACCACTTCTCTCCCTATAATAAATAAATTAATAAATAAATCATTTATTCACCAAGTATCATAGACTCACATAAATTGCACCATATTAATAATTTTAACAGAATAATAGAAATACATTGTGAATTAATAAACTATTTTTTTTTTATTACATAATAGGCTTGCGTTTGGCCGCCAACATGCCTGATGATAAGCAGTGATGCGGCCTACGATGGAGCACGCTTGCCTAGAAGAAACCGATTCACTCGAGACTTGAAGACACCCAGATTATAAGTGTCAGGGAACACACAATCTGGCAGAGTATTCCACACTCTAGCGGTCCGTATGAGAAATGAGGAACCAAAGCGTTTCGTGCGTGTTGTAGGTATGTCAACCATAAAACGATGCCGCTTTTTCGTACTCTTGGTTGTTTTATAGAAGAACGGGCTAGGGAGAATAAGGTCATGCAAACCAGATGCATACTCCCCGAAATGCATCCGATAAAAAACCGATAGACTAGCAACCTTGCGCCGATGATCCAAACTTTGAAGTTTGGCCTGGACAAGAGAGTCGTTGCCAATGAGCTTCTTTGCACGTTTCTCGATAGACTCCAACGCCTCAAGCTGGTACTTGGCCGAAATCAAAACTAGAATGGACGAAATCAAAATGTTAGTAAGTAAAAAATAAAATAAACAATAAAAATAAAAATGACAAAAATACAAGAATCAGATAATGTCATTACAATAATTCAATTCAATACAATTCAATCTGTTTAATTCAGAATTCCAAGTCCATATAAGTACAGAAAGTTACATTACAATAAAATAAAATAATGGGAAACAGGCGTGACTATATGCATGTACGTACCTACATATGGTATTAAGGAGAGAACTAACGTTAAAGCAGCAATTATTTAAGCACAAGCCGCAGCGTGTGAAGTTCTCAAGGCCCGGCCGGTCCATCCATCTTGCGACCCTATGAGTTATGCCGCTTATTTACTTTCCCAGGCTTATTGGATTTATCGTCCTATAAGAAACTACGTGGGTAGTTTTCTCTCAGTTTTCTTGCAAAATCCACCTTGTGGCTAATGGAGGTCGCAAGGATTTGCGGAAATGATTTTGTAGAGGATTTGTGCGGTTTTTATTTATTTTAATTGTCTTTTAATGTCATCTGCTATGTAACTGAAATCCGATGTTTGTTTGTTTGTTTGTTTGTTTGTTTAGCAGGGCGTTTTCCGCACTTCGCCACTTGATTGGGTCATTGTGCGTGGTTTACTTCTCTTCCCCTCCCCTCCCCTCACTCCAACCACCCCAGGTGCTCCCAGAAGTCCAGCAGCCTTTTCAGGCTGCTGCAGGCCTCCGGGAGTGACGATGGGGATTTCAGAAATTGAGCCCGGTGTTCTGCCACGCTCCTGCACTCCATGAGCACGTGCCGTGCCTCCATGCATCCTCTGCACAGAGGGCTGTCGGTCACACCAATTAAAAAGGTGTTTGTTTAGGGAGCAGTGACCAGTTATAGTGTCTATAACTTTTGCGGGAATCCGATGTACGGCAACAGGCTTGCCCCTGTCACATTTTGGGACTGAAAATCGTACGGCGAAGAAAGGGTGTTGTAGTGTACGAGTACCTCTGCCCGCCCCTTTGCAGGAAAGGCATAGTCTAGATATGTGTTTGGTAATGGTTTTTTTATGGGACTTTTTTGTGAATTTTTTGAAATTTTTGTTGTGAATTCTTGTATGCCTTTTTGCATTTGAAGTTTCACTCACTTCAAATAATCGTATGTCTAAAAGGTAGAACGACTCGAAGTTGGGAAAATAAAAGTTTCAAAGGTTCTCGTTTCAAAATCCTGTTAACTTTTAAGTGGTTAATTTAAACTTTAGGTAGCAGTTAATTAGCTGGCTAATTAGTTTCTTTAAAGGAAGACCATCTCTTATTCATTTCTCTTACAATGGTTTCTCTATGGTCTTATCTACCCTTTTTCACCACAAAAAGAACACATAGGAATCCTTTTTTTCTTCAGGTTTGTTTAAATTCGTTAGTTGAAATATCACATTGTATAACGTTTAAAATTAGATTCAGATATCAATTTGTATAATTTTTCTAGTAAATTTCATTAAATTAGTTTTTTATTTAATTCAAAATTAAAATAGAATAAAGAATTCATATTCCTTGATGTACTTAATGCGACGTTAAAGCGGAATTACACTAGATATTGTCCAAGTAACAAGTTTAAAACATAAGAATCCACACGAACGCGGTCATACAGCTAAGAGGGATTTCTCACAGTCAAATTTCAGATCAATAGTGTCACCCCTATAGCTAGATGTTTATTTGGTAGATGTAGATGTTGTAGCCCTATAGCTAGATGATGATTTTAAAATACAAGTAATTAAGTACTTGTATTTTAAAATCATAGGAAAATCGAAGACAAAACGTTTTTATTCAATAGGATATCAAAGATAAACTTGTTTTATGAACGTCAAAGTTAAAAAAATGACTTTACCGCCTTGTTTGGAAAAAGAGCCGCTACTCAGAAGACCAGGCAAGAAACAGAGGGGCTATTTAAAAAAAAAAATCCACAAATTTCGTCCTAGAAAATATCATTTAAAATCTATAAGTAAAAAGCTCCAAACATCTTTGTCTTCTAAATAATTATTAACTTTGCATTTTTTCAATAACGTAGTTTTTACATTTGATTTTAATATTTTCTTAAGCGAGCCCTGTTATATGTTTGGAGTCAGTCTAAATCTAGGTACAGCTATCCTATCCTCATTTCTAGTATTATTGTTATAATATTCACGGTTCAATTTAAATTTGTGTATATTTTTACGAATGTAAGATATACAAAGAAGGTAGAGTTAGTGTAATTATATCTTTAAATAAATCTCTCAATTCAATCGCAATGATTCGCGAGGAACCATCCCGTAGATAGCGCGGACCGATCGCTATTGCAAAATAAAAATGAACGATGCACTATGGTGCATCATTATGGTGCTGAATCCCACAGCAAAATGCCATAATAACATTATGCTGTGGAAGTAAGCAAAGTAAACCATCCGAGCTGTAGCTATATCAGTTGCCTAATCTTACGAACCGTATAAGCAGGAGAACTGAATCTCCCAGTTAAAGCACTTAATATGAAGACCCCATTGCAGTTTGAATTCAATGCTTCAGGAACACCGTCGCCTTCTCTATAAATCTTTATCTTTCTAATCTTTTCTATTTTTGTGTAATAATTATGATTTATATTTATAGGATTACTTACGTACGAATTACTTACGTACAATTTAGTCGATTATTCCGACTATAGTTTCAACCGCATTCCGCATCCATTTTATAAATCAAAATATGTGAAAACCACGTCAGTTTCCAAATTAAAATTTGTCTAATACTCTTTTCTAAATACCCGGGACAAGACACACACATGTAGGTACATGGTATAACTATGTGTACCTACGTGTGTGCGTGTGAGTCTAGGCTAGTCTAGGCTACCATGACATCTTATTGCCAAGATAGTTACGTTTTGTTTTCGACGCTGCGCGACCACGAATCGTATCGCCGCGCAATAAGGTCCATGGTCCCACTGACATGACTGATATGACACAACCATGTACCTACATGTGTGTGCCATATGTCCCGGGTATTTGTAAAAATATTAGTCTAAATTTATGGAAAAGATTAGAAAGATAAAGATTTACAGACAAGTCGACGATATTCCTGAGTATAAGCATTGATTCCAAACTGCAATGTGGTCTTCATATTAAGTGTTCTATCTAGGAGACTTAGTTCTGCTGCTTATGCGGTTCGTAAGATTAGGCAACTGACGGATATAGCTACAGCTCAGTTGGTTTCCTTTGCTTACTTCCACAATCGTGGTCTGGCTAACCTAGCTAGGACCTTAGCTTTTGCCCTAGATAGCACCGACCCAGACTCAGTAAACTTTACAGATTATTCCCAAAGCAAATGGCCTGTCTCGTATATTCCTAACTAAGTAGATATAAAGTCGTATAAAGATCCTTAACCTAATGTTATAAACTAGGGTCCGGTTCAGTCCCAAAGTAAATGATCCCTGTCGTTAATGAAGTACTCGTAGTTCACTCAGTGTATTCTTAGAGCTCGTGACACTGAGGGAGTCGTCTGAACTAGACCTTATTAAGTACGTTCCCAAAGCTAATATACGGCGCGACGGGGCTATACTCTGGGGCAATCCTACTTTAATATGATACACAGCAAAGTTTTTTATATTTGTGTGTTTCGATGTTTGTTACTCAATCATAAAAAGGCAGTTGAACGGCTTTGGATGAGGTATGGAGGTAGTTTATACTCTCATAAAATATGGTTTAAATGATACACAAACACACACACACACACATACACACACACACACACACAGAGAGAGAGAGAGAGAGAGACAGACATACACACACACACACACACACACACACAAACTTTCGCAATAAAATCGAAAGTAACGCTGTCTGTCTGTCTCTCTATTTGTAGGCTTTTCACGGCTAAACGGCTGCACGGATGAAACTACTTTCTAAACAAACTACTTACTACTTTCTAAATAAACGCAAATAAAGTCGCGGGTAACTGCTAGTACCTAATCTAAGTAGGATTTGTTTACCCCGAAAAAAACTGTTTTTCTAGGACAGCGGGTGAAACCGCGGGGCCCAGCCAGCAGATTAAATTTCTGTCTCTGTCGTTGGACACGCAATTGCTGGGTACAGAAACATTCAAAACGCACTGGTTTTCTTTTATCCTTCAAGGGTCTCGCGAAGCTATAAATTGTCCATATACAAACGCGCTTGTCGAATTTCTTGGAAACTATTCGTCAGATTGTGATGAAATTTGATGAACTACGTATGTCTTGTTTTTTTTTTTAAAAAAACGCTCCCAAGTTAAAAAAAGAGCCCTGAAAAACATCCACATTTGTAAGGGGTCACTTTTGACTTGTTTATTTAATAGACAGACAAAGCAAATCGAAATTACCTTTTCATAGGAAAGTTGTGTACATCATTAGCTTTTAAATTAATCCATAATGCAAGGGAAATTCGTAGTTATACAATATAATGAATGATTAGAGAAGTGTCAATGTCATAAAAAAATATGAAATTGCATTTTGTCCCCTGTAGATAACTTTGGAGCCTCGTCAGTATCTCTTGGCTCGTCTTCTTCTTCTAGACAATGCCATTGTCTAGAATGGAAAACCTTAAGCCAATGCGAAGTTAGTTTAAGTGTTCGCTGGAACCTTAAAAAGTTCAGTTAAACTTGAGCATAATATGCCTTGACTGCCTCGATGACTCAGTTGGTAGTGTAAGTACTTATCTTCTGAGCTTGGGGACGTGGGTTCGATTCCCACCTAGGGCAAACATTCATGTGATGAACATTTGTGTTTGATCGATGTCTGGGTGTATATGTATTTAAAAATGTATGAATATCAGTGTTTGGCAGCCATAGTACCTACAAGCTTTGCTTACTTTGGGACCAGGCGACCGTGTGGTTAAAATGTCCCGAATCATTTATTTTTCCAATATGGAGTTAGTAATAAGGACGTTTTTAGAAATAACTTTCTCGAAATTCCTGTAATGTTTAATTAAGACAAACAGAAAACCGCCTGACTCGGATTTATCCAGTTTAAGTCGTTTGAGTCGCTAAGTAGCGACTCAAACGACTTAAACTGCCTCTTTTACAAATAGTCACGCCTCACAAATAGCTCATAGCCACCTACGAATTCTGGCTATTGGTAGATAAGTAACACACTCTATACAAAGCCATAACTTCAAGCGGTAATTATTTTGTTTAATTATCCATCATTTCAGCTAATGTTTGTATCCCGCTGGATAATGGAATCCTTGATAGGGGTCAGTTATAGTTATTACGATATTTACTTAAGTGTCCGTTCAACTACCAACTAAAGTTCAACAATACATCTGAGACCAACTAAAACTTTAAGCTATTGAGAACTCTAAACAACAGAGTTAGGAGTTTAATTTGTTTGTACAAGTTTACATGATGTTTTTCTAGCCTCTGGCGCATATCAGCGGTGTTCTATGGTTAACGTGTGTGTTTGTCTGTCTGTCAATTGCATCGTTACATCCAAACGGTTCCATTAATTTTAGTTAATTTAGTTTTAGTGAAAATTAAGGTATTACATGAGAAATAAAATTAAACCTGGCTTAGCGACAGTGTAATTGTTGTTTTTGAGGATTCCGTACCCAAAGGATAAAACGGGACCCTATTACTAAGACTCCGCTGTTCGTCTATCACCAGGCTGTATATCATGAACCGTGATAGTTAGACAGTTGAAATTGACACAGATGATGTATTTCTGTTGCCGCTATAACAAAAAATACGAAAAACAGGATAAGATACATATTTAAGGGGGCTCCCATACAACTGACATGCTTTTCATGCTGTTTTTATAGAACCCCTGCGAACCCAACGTATCCCTAGAGGTACGGAACCCTTCGTGTGCGAGTCGCACTTCGACGATTTTTTTTATTTATAATTTGTACCTGTCATGTCTGTAACGAACAGCTCTAGTGTTCGAATTTAGACTGCTTTGTGGGTCCTGTGATCCTGATCTCGCTCGTTTGATAATATCTCCGTCACTGTCTCTTTTGTTAGAAAAGTCATGCGTGAGAGTGGGAACGATTAAAATAAAATCGCACACACCAGAAATACCAGAATAGACCACCCGCTAATTGTTACAATAAACAAGATGGTTTATCGGGGTGTAGTAAGGCTTATTTTACCCGTCATACTGTAATTTAAAAAATAAATACAAGTTTCCTTAATCAAAATCTTAAACAAAAAAAAACGTGTCTCCATAACAAAATAACTAAGTAGGTACTTATGTGTATATGTGTTAAATTTTGTGCTATTTTGAGCTCGACTTTTTTTGCCCAATTTTGAAAACTTATGTATGGTCTAGGAGTTGTTTAATTCTGACGGTTACTCGTAGTAGTTGTAGTGCACAAACGGCCTATGGGTATAGGCCGTTTGTGCACTACAACTACTACGTAATTAGTCCGCTAACCGAAACTTAACACCGTATAAGGAATTTAATTAAGCTTTTGTAGCACCATGTATATGATATCACCCACTCATTATCAGTCTAATACCAATGTTCTTGAGTACCTATTCGTAGTACATATTATTTATTTAGTATTACGAGTCTTCGAGCCAATGCTTCGAGTATGAGCCCAAAGTAATTAGTCCGCTAACCGAAACTTAACGCCGTATGAGGAATTTAATTAAGTTTGCAGTTTCCAAGACTCGATTTACAAGATAACTCATGTGGCTATGATGTAGCTTAGCAAGCTGGATGTACCTAGATCATGTTGGAAATAATTTTGAGACTAACACAAATGTAAGTGTGCGTGACGTGCATGTGTTACGATATGTTATTAGGGTCAACTGGGGCAAATGCGTCTGTGGGCCAATTGCATCTTTCGAGAATTATTGACAAAACCTTCACAAATTAGGTGTCATCTACATTTTTTTTATCTTTAGTTGCAATTTCTGTACAAGATGGCGTTAGTTGCCTAATGTCATCTTGTACAGATAATGTGATCTTGTTTGACATCTCTACAGTTTTTTTTTACAATACGGTTTTGTATTGAAAGCGTTCAGGTAGATGCCCGTTCCCGCGCGTGCTATTTGTTTAGTTTATCGAGCCGCCCGATACGACGCTGTACGCGCCGCTTAACGCCCTCTCTCCCCGAACTAGGCCTAAGTTTTGGAACTGTAGTTAAGCCTAAGTCCTTAACACATTGAAACTGAGAATTATGATTTTATTAACATATTGAAACGCCTATCCCATAGAAGGGGTTGTCAGAGGTACAACACCTACACTTTTCCGGACGATACTCAGTCACAAATGTGACAAGGGACGATTCTGTCGCCATACACCGTGCTCTAGTTATACAGGTTGTTACAAAAACCCTATTTTATCTGCGAGGTATCCAGTATCGACTGGAAGATGCAATTATGCTAGTTTAAATTTTATATTGACTATAAAAATTTTGAGCAATCATCGCGCTCCGCCCTCCTAAAAGCGTGAACGCAGCCACTAATCGCGTAGGTTTTATTTGTAAACTATTCGCGTCGTTCCGTAAATTTTCGTAGAATAAGAGCCGCCAACATTTGATACAGATTTGTTAACATTTTTGTAAAACTTCCTTTTTGTTCTTGCGTTCATAAACCTGTCAAAACTCTTGCTATTTTTAACGTGCAATTTTTTTGGTATTTTTGGATTAACTTATAAGTGTGTGTACATGCCCTTCAATTATACAACAGGGTTTTAAATTATATAACATGCTGTATAGCAAATTCGCAGTTTCTTGCCTGTTCTTCTGAGTAGTGGCTATTTTTCCGGACAATACGGTCGAGTCTATTATAAAACTTTGACGTTCATAAGTGTATCTTAGATTTCTAATAAAATAAAACATTTTGAATTTGACTTTATTACGCATTGAGTGCCGTCGCGTCGCCACGTCGGCTGGGATCGAACCTGCGCCCTCTGGCTTGAAAGGCGAGCCTTCTTCCAATTACATATCGTCAAATCGTCACACCTTTCCCCCGAGGGGGCTGGCAGAGGTGTATTACAACACCCACATTTCGCCGGACGGTATTCAGTCCCAAATGTGACAGGGGGCGAGCCTGTCGCCATACACCGGGCTCCAGTTATGTAGCAGATGACATACAATACGCACATATGTTCACACAATGAACAAATTGGTGCGTGCCGTCGGCTGGGTTCGAACCCGCTCCTTCTGGCTTGAGAGGTGGACCTTCTCCCAACTACGCTGCCATCGCTTCTACCAATTAGGCTATTTTAAAAAGCTTCTTTATAATTTCATTATGGACACTGACGTGGTTTTTTTTTTTTTTACAACATACTAGGCATGCGTTTGACCACTGACTCGCCTGATGGGAAGCGTTGCCGTGATCGAAGGTGTAACACGCTTGTCTAGGAGATACCTATTCACTTTACTCTTAAACACCCCCGGATTGTAATTAGTCTGCAGTTCTTACAAGAAAAGTTGACTTGAAACGCTTAGTGCGTTTTGGCGGAATTTCCACCATGAGAGGGTGTCTCTTACTGGTGCGCCTGGTACAATTGTAAAAGAACGGTGATGGCAGGATCAGGTCGTGCAGTTCTTGTGCACACTCGCCGTAGTGTATTCTGTAGAATACCGACAGACTAGCCACATTTTTTTTAAATTATTCATGACCATGGATACTCGTCCTTCAGTCGGATTCTTAGTAATAATTTTTCCTTCAGTAACAGATGATGGGATGATGATGATGAGGTGATGATGAAGACGATGAATCCCTCCCCTTTCCCCATTCCAGTAAAGTTATGGATACTTTACTGAAACTTTAAGTGAAGTTTTGTAGAGAACACGAAAAATCGCGTTTCGCGATGTTTGTATCATTTGCCCACACTCGTGCACGTTGACGAATCGGTAAACGTTAATAATCCACCATTATTACACTTTAACAATCGAAGAATCACAAGTTTTAGAAAATAATACAAAAACACGACACCATCTTTTCGGTTCCCGCCAAAACTCCCACAGACTAGCCACTTCACGCCGGTGTGACAAGCTCTGAAGCTTAGATTCAACCAACGAGTCATTGTTTATGAGCCGTTTGGCGCGCTTTTCGATGGAGTCCAGAGCGTCTAGCTGATACTTGGCGGAACCATGCCATAGGTGGCAGCAATACTCCAAACAAGATCGAACCTGTGCTTGATAAAGGGTAAGAAGCTGTTCAGGAGTGAAGTATTGCCTCACCTTGGAAAGGATACCAAGTTTGGTTTTCACACATTATGATTATAACACGGGAATTACTCACGTACGACTTAGTCGATTATTCCGACTATAGTTTCAACCCGCGTCTCGTATAGCACAGTGCTATGCGAGACGAAGCCGCGCGCGCGCACTCGCCTTGATGAAGACCGCCGAATGCGGTAGAAACTATAGTCGGAATAATCGACTAAATCGTACGTGAGTAATTCCCGTTTTATAATCATAATTCTTTATAATTGTATCAGGAACCACATGTTGACTGCCAAACTTATAATTATGTAGGTTTACACACCTAACTCCAAAGTTCGCGAAAACTTGACACGGCGAACTTTATAATTAACTGTTTTACAAACTCTTCGTCAAGTTAAATGTTAGCAGCGGATGGTTAAATATTGTTAAAATTATAATAATTGGTGAAAATGAGCCTAAGTAATTTACCTAGATAGTTACTTACTAATCTGTACAATAATAATTATATTGTGGTATTTAAATCTGAATTGACATAATGTGTGTAATCATAAAATGAAACAAAGCACACCGACACACACACACACACACACTCACCCACATACACACACACATACTTTCGCTTATTACAAATACTTATTACAAGTACTTACAAAAAAATACCTAAACCTAAACGTAAAATGTAGACGTATTTCTGGTATTGGAAAATGTAGCTCTATAAAAATAGTTGCTGAAGAAAACCAAATTTGTCTAGTCCTATTTGCCTCGAGTGAGTTCATTCCTTCGACTACGGAGTAAGCTTTTCTGCAAATCAACTTGACCGTACTTCCGACCCTTCAATTTATGAAGCAAAAACGAATTATTTCTGCTCAAGAGGACTTACATTGCCTGGATACTGAGTGATTGGACGTAAATCTAATTGTGCCAGACGACCTAAGCTTACCTAACTTACCTGCTATGTACAATATAGGTCTTAGGTCTAGGTCTAATAAACAATACGTAGACCTACATCACTTACGGTGATTCTGGGTATGAACATTTCGGAGTACTCTATTTTGGAATTAAGTACTTTTAGATTCAATTTCAATTCCATAGTTTCGTACGAGAGTTAATAAAATAGTACTTAGATAAATCTTGTTATATCATCCATAACTAATATTACTAAAGCGAAAGTGAGTTTGTTTGTTACGCTTTCACGCTTTGACGCTTACCCGATCTTCATTATATGAAATTTTTATAGGGTCACTTGGGGCAAATGCGTCTGTGGGGCAATTGCCTCTTTCGATAATTACTGACAAACCCTTCACAAATTAGGTGCCAACTACATCTTTTTTTCTATCTTCAGTTGCAATCATCTGTAGAAGATGGCGTTAGTTGCCTATTTTGTGAAGGTTTTGTCAGTAATTCTTGAAAGACGCAATTGCTCCACAGACGCATTTGCCCCAGTTGACGTTGACGTTAAAATTAGAGGTCTATATGGGAACGCGTAAGTAACCGCGGGGCTCAGCAAGTATGGCAAGTAAGTAATCACATGTAAAAACTACATTAATGAAAAGAGGATATTATTAGGCTAATAATTATTTAGAAGATAAAGCTGTCTGGAGCCTTCCACTTTCGCCAAGTAGCCACTAGTATGTATAGATACTTATTACCTAGTTGTAAGCCAAATTTTGTGAGACAGTAATTTATTTATTCTTTGAAAAAATAATGCCCCTCAGTTTCTTACCTGTTCTTCTGAGTAGAACTCTGAGTAGAACTGTACTCTCTTTTTCCGAACAAGGCGGTTGAGTCTATTATAAAACTTTGACGTTCATAAGTGTATCTTTGATACCCAAATTGAAAACATTTTGACTTTGACTTGTTAGTTACGCTTTTACGTTTTGAAACTACTACTTAACCGACCTTCATAAAATGAAATTTTGTAAACATGTTTAAATTAGAGGATAGACCTCTATCCACACACACACACACACACACGTGAGAACGCGTGAGAAACCGCAGGGCGCAGCTTGTATGGTTATAACTTTCTTTTCAAGCACGGAACTTGTCCACAATATATTTCTTTAGTTCACAAAGTCACAAGTACTGATAATAACTTTACCTTACCTAAAAGTATAAAAGAATTGGCAAATTATAAAGGCCCGCTATTGTTCACTACTAAAAGTTAAGCACCAGCTGAAAGAAGAAAGGCGTCAAAATGACCGATAAGATTTGACAATAATGAGCTGAATTGTTTGCTTGGAGAGGGACAATCAAGAATGAAGAGGAAAACACAATGAATGAAAAGAAAAGTGAATAATAAGGCAGATGTTTTCACAAAATTAAGTAGACCCGCTAGTTAGATCGTAAAGAATTGCTTGGTTGTGTCATTGGGAAAATACATTTCCCTTTGGCACACCTGGTTGTATTAAAGAAAATGAAAATTCCCAAAGGCACAACTGGTTGTGCCTAGCAGTTGTGTCAAGAGGAAGTCAGGGTAAAAATTGCAGTTAGACCTGTATGAGAGCCTGCCACCTGACGGAGGTTTCGATTAGACTAATGGTCATTGCATACGTGACGGGATTTTACTCGGCCAGGACGGCACGGGGCAATTTTGTAACATAAGTACAGTAGTGGCAAAAGTACAGTGGTAAAATATACGAGACGGGATCTCGGACGGGACGAGGCTCGTTACGGACGGGGCCTAAAAAACATCGTCGTAGACGATTTTATTCACAACGTCCCGCCTGGCGCGTCTCTTGTCCCTTACGTGATTCAGCTGCGTATATGCACATGCGCCCCATTCGCTTCAGAGAGTGGTGTAATGCAATGAGCTCCGTGCTTACTTTAGCTTTGCGGAATTCACACGGTGCGTATGCGTTACATTCCCGTCCGGGCATTCATAATGTCACGTTCCGTACCCGTCCCGTGCGAGATATTATCCCGTCAAGTATAGAGCGACCTTTAGCTATTTTTTAAAATTGTTAATGGATAGTCTACATTTGACACTTTTGGCATACAAAAATTGTCAATTTGATGCAATTGATTAACAATTGTTTAGCAGAATCGAGAGCAGGAATGAGTGTCGTACAAGAAGATATCCATAAGCTCTGCAGTGGATGATTACAGGGTGATGATGATAAGATAGAGTGATGATTGATGATTTGATTTGTTGAGTTGAGATGGAGAGGAGGAGTGATAGTTTACATTGTCTAACTGAGTAAGTTTGATACTGTAAAGCATCACTCTGCACGTTTTGATGATGATGATAAGATAGAGTGACGATTCATGATTTGATTTGATGAGTTGATGATGGCAGACGAGTTATGCTTTACAATTTCAAACTGAGTGAGTTTGAATTTAATCAAATTGCTTTACACCCAAGTCTTATCTCGCCCCTTCTCTTCTACTAAATTGTTAAACACTAAATTTGTTTGCCACACGAATAGAAATTGGTTAATTACAATGAAAATATTGCACATTTGTATTATTTTATATCTATTTGCACTGATTTAAAATTTAGAGAGAAAGTGCTCAGCACGTCTTAGTATACTGCCATTGGAACAGTACAATATATTATATTGTCCAGTGTACCAATACAATGCAATACAATACAACTTTATTGCACACCAAAAACTATATGAAAATCTTAAAAACTAAAATATTTTTTTCGGCAGTATAAGAATCGCCTAAAGCGATTTCTTACAGGTAACCAATACAGTGTACCAAGACTGTAACCGTGTACAGTTGAAAAGTGCCCAGAATCAAATTATTGTGTCATGAATTAATAAGTCAACATAAACATTTATCCTTACTTATAAAATCGAAAGTTGCTCTGTCTGTCTGTTTGGAAGCTTTCCCAGCCAAACGGCTGAACGGATCTTGATGAGATTTGATTATTAGGTACAGTATTTCATGAGGAAAGTTTTTAAAAACTATTTTCTTAATAAACGCGAACGAAGTCGCGGCTAACAGCTAGTTATACAATAATGACTAGGTGTTACCTACATGACGTGTAGGAAGGTGCTGATTGACACCTCCTAAGTAGAGTCAAACTTAACTCTAACTTCGTGTGCTCGCCGCCAATAATCCAATATTTCGTGATAATGGCACTGAATTAGTTCAGTGCTAGACTACATTTTCAGGTTAGAGGTTAGTTCTAGGTCAGCCGAAATGTAGGTCACTTGTTTGTTTGATAATAATGCTTGTAGAATTCAAGCATTAATACCTACACAAGGCCGAGCATTTTAATAATAAATATTTAAAAAAAAAATTAAATAAAATTCTTTATTTAAATTTACTTTCCGAACTTTTTGTGATAGATACACACATACATACATACACATGAATGTACATGTTGTAGTCATAGTCATTTATTTCGTAAATCCAATTTACAAGTCAAATATGAATAATAATTAAAAATAAAGTGCAAATAATTACATTATTATCAAATTATACATAAAATTAAAATTACTTGCAAGTAATTAAATCAACTTACAATATTCGTCATAATGATAAATCGTTTGCTCAATAAGCCAGCTTTGTAGCAGGCGCCTAAAACCTAACGGGCTAGGGGCTTCTGTGATGTGTTTTGGTAGGCGGTTAAACACATCGAGGCCCATGACATGAGTGAGTTTAGCCGACTTTGCAAGTGTTCGTGTGATGCCGGCAAGTTTGTCCGCAGTGCTCGTGGGGCGCTGATGATACTTACCTCGTAGCTCGTAAGAGTCCAAGTTCGCTCTTACATACATTGCGACTTGAAATATAACCATAGATGGCAAAGTAAGAATGCCCAAAGTCTTAAAGTAAGGTTTTACCGACGTTTGCGCATCTACCCCCATAATTGCTCGAACAGCTGGTTTCTGGAGACGGAACACCTTTTCCCATTCCGCACACCTTCCCCACAGCTCCGTACCGAACTGTAAGAGAGGGTGTACTGTGGCAAAATAACAGGTAACAGGTAGGTAGGTAAGGTAATAATGTTAGGTACCTACATTCGGGAGCAGCGTGTCTTTTTTTTTTCATCAGCCCGTATTCCCCCATAGTTGAGCATAGTCCTCTCTTCTCGTACGCCACTCATCCCGGTCCTGTACCAACCTTGTCGAGAGGACCTATTCAGAGATTTGAGATTTTCATCTTACCTTTTCTCGTCCTTGTTGCTCTCGTTTAAAACGTCATATGTGTAAGAGTGACCAAGATAAAATCTCATCTCATCTCACGCGTAGGAATAGCCCTCCAGGTTCGAACCGCGACATTTAAATTTTTACGCAACGCCCAAAACGAAACATTTTATTACGGCATTTTTTTTACCTGAGAAATATCAAACCAAGATTATTTAGGTACTTAATACTTTTCTACTTTTATACTCACATTTTAAATAGTTTCTCTACTACTCTGTCTAGGTACCTTCAATGTAGCTAGCAATCTGTAAAAGAACTATACCTACCCGTGACGTTACAACAACTATTAACTTTAGATGAGAAAAAGGTTCGATGTTTGCGGTAAAGTTCATAATGGACTAGAGCGGACATTGTTTTCCCGTCTACTGATTGAAAGAAAGCACACAAAGACGGCACAAGCACAATAAACTTCAGGATATTGTTGAAAAATGGAACTAAACAACTTATTACTAGTAGCTCTGCGAGGTGAAAACGTAAAAACATTTAAATAAATTTACCGTTTAAAAAAATTTCGAAAACTGAATTGACAATAAAAATCCATGTACTTAATTATCGAACCTGCTTATCGGGCACATAGCACGAAGGACTGATGACCGATGGGGTCGAAAGGTTCTCGAATGGAGATCACGTACTGGCAAGCGCAGCGTAGGACGTCCACCCACAAGGTGGACAGATGACCTTGTCAAGACCGCAGGATCGCGCTGGATGCAGGCCGCTACCAACCGGCAACCAGTCGTATTGGAGATCTATGGGGGAGGCCTATGTCCAGTAGTGGACGTCCTATGGCTGATTGATGGATGGATGGATGATCGAACCTGCTCACAAAATTTCACGAGAACCGATGGAAAGATGCGACCTGTCAAGACTAACAACCGGACATCCAGATTGTGCCCAAGCTGAAACGGAGACGCTTAGCTCGCGCTTCACGCTCTCTCGGTCAACAAGGTTATTGAATCAGTGCACATAATTTACTATGAGAGCTAGCGCTATGGGAGCAGATGATAGGTCCAAATTTAGTTACACTATTTTACATGGGTCATGTCATAAGTGCTATATACTTATGTCAAATCGCTTGGAAAGGATCCCAAAGCGGTTAAACCTCCAACCAGAACTGTTGCCACTTGGCAACTGACTCGATTAGGGTGCCGTCTAGCTAGATACCTACATCTACCTATATAGTATGGACTTTATAATTACAAAGAAGGTTTTTGTTGGACCCAAGCGTTGTTGGTTCATTAAAGTTACTTGGACAGAGAGCTTAGGTACATTTTGTAGGGGTTTAAAACCAAAGAAGAAAATTTCATTTCATATAGCAGCCCACCGTATATTAACTGCTGGGTAAGCACTTTTTAACTTATTTTTTTTTTAATTATTCTAAGCATTAAAAATCGCGCTAACGCACCAAGATCTCATTATGATATTGAATCCAGAGTCAATTCAATTAATATCGGAACACGTTCGCGTATGCAAATCTGATTTGTTAATTTACTGAATGTCAATTTCATCGAGGCTGTGATGGCGTAGGCATAAAAAATAAGCTGAGTTTTGCAAAATGGCTAACCTAATTCGGAAAACGATTTGTAGGTCATAGCATCGGCTATCAACATGTTTTTTTAAGCGATGCATGGTACGCGGCTCGACTGAATGATTTTAAATGTCGACGAACAATTTTTTCCTCTTTGTGAATGGTCACGAGCGATATCACGAGCCCATAACTAAACGTAACGTGAACCTAATCGTTGGCACGTCAGCAATACGCCTTTGTTCTATAGCAACAATCAGGCTACAATGCAACATACTGAATGAAAAACTCACTGAACCAATGACGCACTGATGGTTTTTACTGCGCTAGAAGGAGGGTTATGTTTTTCGAGTGTAAGTATGTATGTATGTGTATGTGAGGTTGTTTTGCCCCGCTACAGCTAAAACAGCTTGATAGATTTCGACATGTGAGGCGTCATTTGAATTGTCTTGTTAGTGGAAGTGACATAGGGTACAACATTGTGCAGCCGGGTGTTTGTTTTTGTTTGAAAAATGTTACTTATTTTTCAATGCTCACGTTAAGTTGGATAGTTCATTTCAGACATTACGTTCTATAAAGTTTAACTCAAACGAGGTCCTGATCGTTCTGAAACTTGCTGAAAGTAAAGGCGTGTCCCAATTTAAAAGTTTACGACGATTCTCGGACAATTAGTGAGCGAAGCAAGGAATCCTTTGAACTTGCAATCCTTTGTGACGCAGATGACTGCTGGAGTTTTGGGGTATTTTTATTTTCGAATGTTGTTTAGAGAAAAAGTCAAAACCTTTCTGAATAGTATACTATGAGAATGACTCAGAAATAATTTAATATTCAGATGAAATGTCACGAGATGAATAGAATAATGCGGAGTGATTTACGTTAACCCAAAGAATTTTCGGTTACTCGAAAGGTCGTTAGGTCATGGGATTTTGAAGTAACCTAAATCGTCAATCAATGGACACCCAATCACTGGAAATAGTGTCACTATTATGAGAGCTCTGATTGGACGTCAGCTAAATGGTTTAATTTGCGAATAAGTATGTCTGCATTGACTATTAAATAAAGTAAAAGACATATACAATATGTAAGTAACAAGTAACATTATTGAAAGAAAATTAAAAAACCCGGCTACAATATAATGTACCCTTTGTCACTTCCAATATCAAGACGATTCAAATGACACCTCACATGCCGAAATCCATCAAGCTGTTTAGGCTGTAGGGCGTGCCAAAGAAACCTCATTCATTCAAACATTACATACATTTACTAGGAAAAAATAACCCTCTTTTTTGCGATGTGTTGATTTGTTGATGAAAAATCTTCTAATAGGATCACTTCACATGCCTTCACTATGTAAATGAAGTGACCCAATAAGATTATTAGTGTTTTTTTTTCTCGCATACCGGTCATCTGTTAATATTAATGTGTTAATATCTATTTAAGTATGTATTTAAAAATATCTAAGTATGTATATCAGTCTCTGGCAGCCATAGTACAAGCTTTGCTTAGTTTGGGGTCAGGCGACCGTGTGTGGAAGTGTCCCGAATTTATTTATTTATTATTATTTATTTATCTTTCTCGCTTATTATTATCTCCGGTTGATACGCACTTTAACTCTTCAATTAACCTACCTCATACTAGACTTTGTATTCAACATTAGGCAGTCATCAAGATCGATAGTAAAATTTTATTTATTTACTCGCACCGACTTCTATTTTCGACGTTTACAAGTATGCGTTGGTAGATGATAGTGAACTACTTTACGTATTTCTAGTTGATTTACAAAAAAGGTAGTTACTTAACAATAATACAAACCGGTACCAATTCAAACGGTAACGAGTTTTATTGGTTTCCGGTCGTTTTTTCAGTAGAATTGCATTTGGTGTAAGTAATTCATAATATAGGCATCTCTGACTCAATGGCTCTTGGCCTAAGAGCTATTGGGCCAATGGTTCTGATACTTAGAGACTTCAAGGCACTTTGAGAACAACCAGCGAAGGCAAATAAAGAGATAAGTTAAATTAGTCATAGGTAGACTTTTTTTTTTTTTTTATTACATAATAGGCTTGCGTTTGGCCACCAACATGCCTGATGATAAGCAGTGATGCGGCCTACGATGGAGCACGCTTGCCTAGAAGAAACCGATTCACTCGAGACTTGAAGACACCCAGATTATAAGTGTCCTACTTAATCATCCATAACTATTAACAGAAATCTTTCATTTCAAACATCCTATACCATGGATCTTGGAAGAGTAGGTCCGTCCGTGTGTATGTCAAAAAGCTCTTCTCTTCTGTATCTCTTTTCTCATCTTCTACATATAATAAAACTAAGTCGCTTTACGCGGCTGTCTGTCTGTATATTATATCTTTCTGTGTGTCTGTTTATTATTTTTATCTTATTATTTTTTACGTTTTATAAAATTATGTTTTATGACTTTCAAGGTCTCTATTTTATAAATATTCGTGTCTATTCAGGTTGCCTGGAAGAGATCGCTTTGAGCGATAAGGCCACCCATTAAAAACTTAGTTAAGCCTTATTAAAGTACTATTGTAATTATTTTATCTTTTTAAAAAAGAGTTGTTGTTGTTGTTGTTGTTGTTATATCCACTAACTCCTTATAAGCCACACAACGGATTTTTATACGTTTTTCACCATCAGTTAGATAATTTTACATACATGCACTCGAAAAATATAACCCTCCTTCTTGTGCAGTCGGGTAAAAAGCAAGCGAAAATAAAAAGACAAGAATAAAGCAGCTTATACATATTTATAGTGAACTATAGTAAATAAACGTTATCATTTTTTTATCTTTTTCGACCTGTACCAGTGAAATAACTTTTATAATTATGAAACATTTTATAGGAGTTATTTGTGAAAGTTACGACTTAATTAAGTTTGCAGCCGTTATTGTGCAGAAGTTATGATAGCCACTGGCCGTGAAATTTGAGCTTTTGCAAGGTTTGAGCTTTTGCAAGGTTAGGTTGTTTGATGCGAGGTTAATTTATATTGCGCTTAAAATACTGCTGCTTTGGCTGGAATTAAATGTTTAAAGCAGGTAATTTTTTTTTTCATTAAGATTTTTCTAAGCAATTGTGAAGGAAAACATGGTGATGAAATCGGATGTCATAGAAGAATATTTTGTAAGACATCCACGAACCCGCATTGTTTTTTTTTTTTGGGATGACTCTATGCTGTCGGCCACTGAGGCCTCGACAGCGTACCGGGCATTAGGCTTGCGGTTGAAGCTAAGGTTAAAAATGAAATAAATTTTTATTAACAATGACTCGACCCGAATCGACCCGATCGAAAGGGGGCCTCACCTCAGAAGAACAAGCAAGAAACTGAGGGGTGACGAACCCGCACTGAGCCAGCGTGGTGCATAATGGCTCAATCACCTTCGATGTAGCGTAGGTCAGTATCCCTGCAGTGGGACGTACAAGACTGTAATGATGATGATGATGACTACATTCTAATACCAATGGTATTCGTTTTTAATACATCTAATTAGTTCCTAACCAATACCGTTTACATGCAGCTATTTAACGAATCCCACTTTAAGGAACCAACATTAAAACATAAGATCATAGAAAAGTATTTAGACAAACATTGGTAGGTAAAGAAACGAAACCGTAGCAAGAAATGTAGAATTTTATTCAGAATCATAATAATTTATTGTTACACTGTGTTATTATTAATATTAAAATATATTTTATAATATTAAATTATAATAATAAATAAATTCGGGACACTTGCACACACGGTCGCCTGACCCCAAACTAAGCAAAGCTTGTACTATGGCTGCCAGGGACTGATATACATACTTAGATATTTTTAAATACATACTGAAATAGATATTTACACCCAGACAGAACAAACACAAATGTTCATCACATAAATGTTTGCCCTAGGTGGGAATCGAACCCACGCCCCCAAGCTATTGTTTATTGTTACAAAGATCTTAAAATACAATTAGAAGATTAACAGCTTCGTCCATATCAGACTTACAATATTTTAATTTGTCAAATGTGTACAATGTCAGAGCTATTTGGTTATTTAAATTATTAACTAATTAGTACTTAGGTAAAACCTTCGTGATGATGATTGCTCACAATGTAGGTTGCACAATTCAAAATAGTAGTACTATGTATCACTAACTAAGTAGAAGTCTGAGAAAGTTACATGTAACGAAGAAGTTAACGTGTGAACTTGCAAGTGTTAGTTTTTTTTTTTTGGGCATTTTTTGTATCATTTCGTGATGCACACGAACCCATTGAATTGTATCACCATCAGTTTAGCTCTTAGGCATCGTAAAAAGCTTAGAAGCTTACAGCGCATTAAGCGTTTCAAATCCACTTTTCTTTTATTTATTTATTTATTTATTCTTTTTATAGTGTATTATGGATTCCTGAGTCTAAAATAAAGTTTTATTATTATTATTCCAAGATATTTATTTTTCTTCTTAATTCCTAAGTTTTTTACAATACATGAATAACAAAACAAATACTATAAAAAACTTAAAAACTAGGGTGCCGCCGGCAGCGGGGCGAGGCCCAAGCTACCGGTGGTTAGGGCTGCAGAGTGAGGAACCTCCTGACAATACGGCACGTGTCTAGGATCACTGCCTTTTGTATCTGGCCCTTGATCCAACCGTCTAACGAGAGCCTCTTGAGATGTTGGTCGAGGCTCTTCGCTATGAGACCGTTTACCGTGACGACTATCGGGACAATGATAGTCGAGTCAACATCCCACATGGCGGTTACCTCGTGAGCCAAGTCAAGGTACTTGCTGAGTTTGTCCTTCTCGGCCTTCACAAGGTTCTCGTCATGTGGAATGGTGATGTCGACGAGCACTGCCCGGCGCTGGGACCGGTCGACCAGCACGATATCAGGCTTATTGGCAACAATAGTCCTGTCCGTGATGATAGAGCGGTCCCAGTAGAGCAAAGCACGGCCATTCTCGAAAACTGACGCTGGTGCGTACTTATAGTACGGCACCTCGGACTCGACAAGACCGTATTGAAGGGCAAGTTGCTGGTGGATGATCCTGGCTACTTGGTTGTGCCTGTGCAAGTACTCGCCGTTAGCAAGATGCGAACAACCGGAAATGATATGCCTGAGTGACTCTCCGGGACGGTGGCATGCCCGACAAATGTCGACCGTACCGTCCTTCAGGATATATTTCCGATAGTTGTTCGTCTTGATAACTTCATCAGCAATCCCACAGGCAAAACCCTCGGTTTCCCCAAATAGGTCACCGAAGCGTAGCCAGTTCACCGACGCTAGGAGGTCTACATCGGGCCCTGTTAAGGCCCGATAGAACCTCCCATGCAGCTCCTTGCCCTTCCATACGTTCTTGCGGTCCTCGGTGCTCAGCACCGATGGTTGGCGCCAGTTCTCGTTTGCCAAGGAAAGCGGCGTCAGGCCCTTGTCAACTGCTACAACATCGCAATGCATCCCACAGTAGTTGTTGCGGAAAAAACTCCGGAGCCTGTACACTTCGCGGTTGTGGAGGTTCTTGGCATTTAACGTGCCACGACCTCCCCACTTCCGCGGAATGTACAGTCTCATAACAGACGACCGTGGGTGTAGCATGCGGTGTGTTGTGAGCAGTTGACGGACCCTTCTATCCAGGGCGTCCAGCTCAGTCTGAGTCCACCTCAGTATGCCAAAGGAGTATATCAGTAGTGGCATCACCCAACCGTTAAAGGCGCGCACCTTATTGCCGCCAGACAAAAGACTATTAAGTACTTTTGTCAAGCGACAAAAGAAGCGCTCCTTTATCGATTTCTTAATGTCCACTACTGATATACCCAACGACTCCGACATACCGAGGTACTTGTAGGTCTCGACTTCGGAGAGGGATCTAAGAGTCATTGTCTCGGAAAGTTGAAAATTCGGTGAATTTACAACTTTCCCCCGCTGTACATGCATGACCGCACACTTGTCTACACCGAACTCCATCTTAATGGCGCTACTAAAAACCTCTGTAGTTTTTAGTAGCTCCATTAAGTCTTGGCGTTTCGGTGCAAACAGCTTGAGGTCATCCATGTAAAGCAGGTGAGAAATGACCTCACCCCCCCTACGAAGTCGATGGCCTAGTCCTAAATCCTTCAGCAAGGTGCTGAGAGGATTTAGGGCTAGGCAAAACCACAATGGACTCAGACTATCGCCCTGGAAGATGCCTCGCTCAATCCTTATCAAGTCCTGTGGATCAGCGGAGACCTCTCCACCACCTGGTTGACAAAGGACTGTGGTCCATTGCCTCATGCATGCGCTTAAGAATGATTTTAGAGTTATATCGATTTTATATAACTCTAAAATCCTCTCCAGCCATGAATGAGGCACTGAATCATAGGCCTTCTTATAGTCAATCCAGGCGACAGATAGGGCTCCCCTGTTCCGCCGGACTTGCTGGCTAATGGCCATGTCGATGAGGAGGAGCTCCTTAGTACCACGGGACCCAACCCTACATCCATTCTGAGCGGGGGCCAAAACATTATTTGCAACAATGTGCGTATTAATTTTGTTTCTCAGAATGGATGTAAGGAGCTTGTAGATGGTAGGCAAGCACGTGATGGGTCTATAGTTCTTTGGATCCGTGGTACTACCGGACTTTTCTTTGGATCCGTGGTACTACCGGACTTTTATTATTATTATTATTATTATTATTATAAGAACTGCAGAAGAGTGGAACTCGTTGCCTGCTTCTATTTTTCCACCAAATACAATCCAAGCTTGCTCAAGAATAAAGTGAATAGGTATCTCATAGGCAAGCGTGTTACACCTTCGTTCACGTCTTCGCTTCCCATCAGTCTGTGGACAAACATATGCTTAGCAGGTGTAAAAAAAAGGAGAAGGACAAAAATATGAATGAATTCTCAGTGTGTAAAATATTTAAAACACTGTTATTTTGCTTGATAAAATATTTTATTTACCTACTTATCTTAGTTTCAAAATAATTTGGAACAAAGTCAAAATGGTCAGTTATTTACGGTAAATCCTTCACCTAGAGCTAATATTCTGTACCTACATACACCTGTTAACACACTCATCTATCCTGACAACATAATGCAGACAAATATCCGTAAAGACAATAGGGGTGTACTTAATTCCACACAATGTGGTCGACCTTTATGACCGTGGAACATCAGCGGTATGTGGACAAGCTTTTCCATGAAACCGGTCGATTATCCTACTAATATTATAAACGCGAAAGTTTGTATGTATGTATGAATGGATGGATGGATGTTTGTTACTCTTGAAGATGATCAGCAGCTGAGATGGCAGCTTCAGTACAGCGCTGGCGTCGCACTATGGGACCAAACGGTGCGTTCCATCTCATAAATCAATAACTTTTTTGTTTCTTGACATTTTGAATTGAAATTTTGTGTATCTATTCTTGGATATCTAAGACATTCGAAAGTTGAAACACCTCTGCTGTACTAACTATATTTATTTAGTAAAAAAAATTGCAAAAAAATAAAATTGAAATTTTCATTCTTAAATTAATTTAAAAACAGCTTAACATAAAAAATACACAAGGAAAGTAATATTTGTTCTTTTTTTTGCTTACGTTAGGTTAAATTTAAATTATTAATAAGTTACAAACTACATAATTACAACATATTAAACTATAAAAAGACTTGTGATCACTTGTTATACTATAAACTCTTTAGCTTCGTCAAGTAATTATTTCGGCATCATAATACTTGATCTATTTAGGCTGGATATATAGGGATCAGAAGTATATAATAATATGTGCAGAACGTCTTCAATTGTCGCTGAACTGAAACACCGAGCGTGATGCAGCTTATATTTCTTAAAGTCTTTATTTCGAGCTTCTTGAGCATCTTCAGATAATTGACCTATTGGCAAAACTGCGAAATGCTCGATTATTTTGGCACCATGTATAAGAATTTTGTGGACTGAAGATGGCATATAGTACCAACTATATTTACTAATATACAACTGTGCAGTCCTCAGTGTATATTCACCAAATTTTATTGCGTCTACAGAAAGTCCCGATGACATGGTTTGCAGAATGACGTATAATCTCTTGATTAACTCTTCATCGATACCCGTGATTTCTGCAGAGCATTGATAGTTTTGGAAAAATTCTTTGTTGTGTTTCCATCATAGCTGTTTCCTGCACCTTGATGAGGTTTATCAATGTGTAAACCAAGCAATTCCCGGATAAGCGAGTTTGAATGTGCTTCTTTTTATCTACTTTAATTTTTTTCTGCTCTGGAGTTGATGCAATCCACGTTTCAAATCCTGCATTGTAAGAAATATGCATAATCATTTCCATACATCTTATCTTCCCGTCAATCATAGTCATGTCTGCTCACAGCTCATGTCTTATTTCTAAAATAATATTACCTTTAATGGTTGTAAGCGTTGAAGTTAACTCATTAATTTTGGCTTCGAGTTCACTTACGACAGCTGTGGTTTTTTGTAGAGTTTCTTTCACTAATTCCAGAGAGATTGGTCTGCAATATCTAACAGACGAACATGTCGGGTTTTGCCATATAATTGCTTTAGTTTCTTCGTCCACTAGCCTCAATGGTACAAGTGAAACTATATAAACATATTAGCGTCCGATATTTGTTCATTTTCTTTAAGTAAAACTTGTTTATTTATTATTATATAATTTATATTTCTGGACTAATTCCATGTTTTTTCGCTTTTTTGTAGTTCCGAACACTCTTCATAGGGCTTTGGTTGTCTACCGCGATTTCTAGTATTCAAGTCGGAATTTTCGGCTGATGCTGTACTGAACGAGTATATTATATGCTGTATATTTTTTATCATACGTGTGGTTAAAATGTTCACCGCAAAAAAATCTCAGTTGAGAATATTTTAAATCGAAATATGCTATTTTATGCCTACTTGTTAAATAATCAAATCGGATCTCTTTCGACGTATTTGCATCTAGCTTGAAAAGGCGCAGTAATGACGCAGGTTTTTTTTATTTTTTATTATTACTGAATAGTTAACGAATCTAAAAATGATATTAACTCGACATCGGCAGCTATCGGCAACAAAGAAACCTCAACTTGAAAATCGGAAAGACTAAAAATTTTCTTATATCACTTAAAAATATAAAATAAATAAAAAAAACACATTTTAACTAAAAGCATAAACGTATTCATAAACCAAAAATCCTAAGCAATCCAAAAATATATAATACTTATATATTTCTTTGAAGAACTTTTGAAATATCTTATGTTAAACTTCCATAATGAGTAGACTAGTTAATATGAATTATCAAAGTTCAAAGTTTGGGTGCTATTTTATGTACCTAAAACTGATTATTCATTTTTATTTACTATACTATCGTATAGCTCTATCTTCCTAGAATATAATGTAATCAAAACATCTTCAGTGACATGACTTTTGTTCAAACCATTTTTGAGATGGATCGCGCCGTTTGGTCCCATAGTGCCGCGGGGCGCAGCTAGTATTAAACATAAATATTAAACGGTATAAATTACGTTTCTTGAAATACATCAAGCATTGATCGAGAACGTTCTATCTACGTCATGACTTCAATCGAGAAATTGTTTGATAAACTCTTCATTCACGTCATCCGGGGGCCTACCCTGGCATCTCATTGCCATGATGGTCAAGTTTTGTTTTTGACGCTGCGTGAACGCGAATCGTATTGCAGTACAATAAGGTTCATGATATCTTTATCTTTTTTACTTCATCCAAAATCATTATGTACTGATACCCACTTAATGTTTTTGTTAATGTTAATGTATGAACAATTCTTTTATTATACAGTTTTCTTTATTTTCGAAAAATGATCGAAAATAATTCTTATGTTTAGATTAATTTAACTCTTGTAAATAATCTTCGGACGAGGGCGTTGACATCTGCGACTCAGTTTTAAACTTCTGCAGGTGTCATCGATACTCATCTTTTGTAATACCTTGTGTTATTGTTACAAAAATAAGCTTGTTCTTATTCTTAAATAAACCATACTAAAAAATGTTTTGAATTTTCATAAAAAATGCGAAGAAACTTTTCCCCAACCTTATATTTTCAAATACATATGCACTCATCAAATATTTGCCCTAGGTAGAAATCGAACCCAAGCCCCCAAGCTCAGAAGGCAGGTTCACAACCAACTGAGCCACCGAAGTGGTAAATTCATTGTGAAACCGTAACTAAAATGTCAATAACAGTTGTTACAGATTTTGTCAAAGCCAGTTTGAGAAGATATGCTCATACTAGTGACTACATTGAAGCAATTATAATAGCCATTCCATATTACTTCTACTGCTGAGCATCCGTGATGGATCCTCTGAGACCAGACATTATGATTGATGAGTTTCTACTGTAGGAGATGACAGATGTGGGAAGTTGCTGGTTGAAGTTGGAATTAGTTCAGTCAGCGCTGACGGCTTTAAAACGTACTAGATACCTACCTTCTTAGCAATAAACGTTGTAAATAAAATACGCAGTCTTTTGTCTTTTTCGATCAAGTTCAAATTGTGTAAGACAGAAAAAGACAAAACACTATAACACTACGAGTATTCCGAGGAGTTTTTGGTTGAAAACGAAAAGGTGCTGTCGTAATTTTATGTTATTTTCTTAATGTTGTGTATCTTCGAGTGTTAAAGTGTAATTAAAGGTGGATTATTAACCTTTATCGGTTCGCGAGTGTGGGCACATGATGCAAGCATTGCGAAACGTGACTTTTTGTTTTCTCTACAAAACTCTACTTAAAATTTTAGTAAAACATCCATCACTTTACTGATATGGGGTAAGGGAAGGATTCGTCATCGTCTTTTTTTTTTTTTACACTTCCACACACGGTCGGACACGGACGTATGGCTGCCAGGGACTGATATACATACTTAGATATTTTTAAATACATATTAATACATTATCATCTTTTCATCATCACTCTATCATCTGTAAAATACTATATTAATTTGACACTGACAAATGCATAAGACGTGCGACGTCAAATTCCCCTGCATGGGCGAGCAAACAAAAAAAAACCTACTCCAAGGCAATACAACGTTTATTGCTAAGGAAGCTAATATCTATTCCATTCTACACGATGTGTGCAATCAAATTGGCCAGGGCCACTGTGATATCTTATTACGATGATTTTTAGCTTCCGCCGGCGATGCTGCGCGACCATGAACCTTATAGCGCGGTGATACGATTCGCGGTCGCGCAGCGTTAACAGCTGAACCTAAAATCATCACAATAATATGTTACGGTATGGGCCTTTGTCTCCTTTCGTAACGTATTTCGTTTTTCGTTTTATTCCAAACTTGTTTTCCTTGCTTTCCTGTGGTTTTACCCAGTTTTATCTACTGTGGGTAAATAAAACCGTGCATTGTTTTCGCACTACTTATTAGTAGTCTATGTGTTAATCCAAGATATAAGCTATCTCCATACCAAATTTCATCAAAATGCGTCCATCCGTTTGAGCGTGAAGGAGTAACAAGCATACACATTTACACACAAACTTTCGCCTTTAATATTAGTGTGAAGCTAGAGAAAATAGAGTTGTTAAAAAAACATTGGTAAGCAAACGAAAATCTTTAGCTTTGCGTTTTTATGTACTGTTTTAATGAGTCGATGAGCGACGATAGCCTAGTTGGAGAATGCCCGCCTCTCAAACCAGAGGGAGCGGGTTCAAACCCAGCCGGTGGCATGCACCAATTTGTTCATTGTATAAACATATTTTGTGCGTACTGTATTTCATCTGCTACACGACTGGAGCCCAGTATATGGCGACAGGCTCGCCCCCTGTCACATTTGGGCCTGAATATCGTCCATCGAAGTGTGGGTGTTGTATTACACCTCTGCCAGTCCCCTCGGGGTAAATGCGTGACGATATGTTATGTTATGTTTTTATGAGTCCCGTTTGATCAGAACAACCAAAATCTTGTATTTGATGTACTTGTACAATGGTACATGTTATTTTGATTATTGTGATCAAAGACAGACAATGCAAGCAAAAACTCTACTTGCTACGCATTTCACTAAGCCTTTCCCTTGAGGTAAAATAAGGAAATAAAATGTAAATCCTTTGGGGAAACAAATTTAAGGGTGTTTTCTACGATGTTAGACGTAGCACCGTAGAGCGTAGCACTTCGTAGCGACAATTCGTAGCAGTCTTCATGATTATAATTCTTTTTTTGCTTTGTTTCAGGTATTAACTGATATATGGATGCTCTACCAAAGCTTTAAAAGCTTTTTTCTCGCTCTATCCACAGTAAGAGAGAGGTAGTGAGAGCGAGAAGTAAAAATTGACTGCGATAGCTCTTATTCAGTCAGTGATTGCGTCCCATTTCAAGTAACTAGAGGAAAAACTGGCCAGGTGCGAGACGGACTCGCGCACGAAGTGTTCCGTACCATTATCTATGCAAAATGCAAAACAATCACGTGGGAGCCCCTTAAATACTTATTTTGTTCTGTTTTTTGGTTTTTTGGTTGTTATAGCGGCGACAGAAATACATCATCATCATGTGAAAATTTCAACTGTCTAACTATCACGGTTCATGAGATATATACAGATAGTGACAGACGTACAGATAGACAGACAGACGAACACACATTGGAATATTAGTAATAGAGTCCCGCGTTGTACCCTTAGGTACGAAACCCTAAAAATAATTACATACGACAGAGACTTAATTACTATTTCTTACTTATTTAAGAACATTTTTATGTGCATACATTCATCTAAAAGGAGGTCAACAAGTAACTTTATTAAATGAAAACCAAAAAACCCGACTGCAAAATGTTGTATCCTATGTCAATTCAACTAAAAAGACGATTAAAATGACACCTCACATGTCGAAATCCATGAAGCTGTTTAGTCTGTAGGGCGTGCCAAAGAAACCTCATACATACTCGTACATAAATACACTCCAAAAACACAACCCTTCTTCTTGCGCAGTCGGGTAAAAAGACTTCTTACGCAGTTCACTCCGCTCGCAATAAAACCGTGCCGTTTCAGTTTACGCGAAACGCAGAGAAACCAGGAGGTACCGGAGTAAAAAGGGGTAAGTCAACATGCGGAAGACGAAGCCGACACTCGAATGATTGATAGTATTTTAATGGCATAGGAAATATCTTTGAAAGGATGTCTTACATGAACAAGTATGGGTAGAGCATCTTCCAAAAAAACAAGTTTTAGCACTCCGTGAGCAAACACGTAATGACGTCACTCGTCATCGTCATGGTCTCTTTCGAACTTGTTTCACATGACATATTTCGGCCCTGTTTAAGTATCAATTGACGTCACTACGTGTTTCCTCGTGACTATTTTCGACTCGGAATGCCGCCAGTAAGTTTGAATCGGCCTGTACCTATTACTCAATACTCAATAATTTATTGCTTCCATTATGGTACATGCAGTTCGTAAAATTGTATTACATAATGACCCTGATAGGGTATGGCAACATCGTTCGGACTGGATTTATTCTATTAAGTACATATTTTTGTCAGTTAAGAATTCGTCTAGAGTATAAAAACATTTTTTGATCAATATATCTTTTAACGTTATTAAGCCTTGAATATTCGCCAAATGCGTCTATTCAACTCGTAATAGTGAAGAAGCTACGGACCCTACCGATATGAAAAAAATATCACCAATAAGATCATTCTGTTACCTATTAATTAGTCTAATTAAAATATTATATTACTTACTAGATTGCGAGTAAAAAAATATTAAATGAACGTTGTTTTCGTTCTCATGGCGTGCAATACCGTGCTTACGGAGATTACGTTACTATATATTTTTACACCTTCGGATAGGAAATTAAAAATATGATTGATCGTTCTTTTACCATATTTTTAGAGCTAAAATTGAGTTAGTTTAGTAATATTTTGTGTTATTTTGAAGTATTTCGTCAGATCACGTGACCACTGACACCCGCGAGCTCCTTTGCGGGGGACGGGCCAGTCGGCGCCAGCGCCTCACGAAGGAAGGACGTACTCGCCTTGCCGAAAAATATTTTCGCATTTTTTTTCTATTTGTACGTAAATCATCAATTAAACAGTGCTTAATTATCCAGAGCCAATCAAAAAAAGTAGTTTTTCAAGACATTTGATAAGTTTTTAGTGACTTTACTACTAGTGAAAATATTTGGACAATAATTGATCGCGTTGTGAGTAGAGGGTACAGAAGGTTGATCCGATGAAAATGGGAGATGTCACCAAGGCAGCTAGGCGTAACAAAAAAATTGGACTCCAACTAGGTAGCTAAGTGGTAAGTACCTACCTACCTATTAATATTTAATTACCACATAAATATTTTTACCCGTTTGTTCTTATTGTGTAGACTGAAGTGACTAACCCTAGTGTCTGAGTTTTTAGTGGCATATGATTCGGTCTGACGTTTGTTTTCCTGATAAAAATACTTAATAGAAAACTACAGACGTGTCCTCCGACCTATGTTAACTCTCAGGGCTTCACCGTCCATTACACCTTATTGCGATGATTGTTGGATTTACCCGCCGACGCTGTGCGACCATGAACCTTATTTTGCTGTGATACGAGCCGCGGTCGCGCAGCGTCGTGCTGTACTACAATCATCACGCCACGGCACGGGCCCCATTGTACATGTTGCTCATGATAATTATCCAAGTGCAAGACTTGTCAGAACTGTGTTTTTTTTCTTGTTATGTACAAATGTACCTATATGTGTCATATTAGTACATTGCACAGGGTTATCGGTATAGGGTGTACTAAGCCAAACGGGGGTCATTGTACTCTTCATTATAAACAACGATTACTTTTTAATTTGTAAATTAAATCGGGGAAAAAAAGCATCTGCTTACATTTTGTCGACGATCGATGAGCTTTTTGTATGAAACAGCTGTTTTTTTTCTCGTGATTTCATTTGATTCAATTATTCACAAAAATTATACTAAGGTCAATATACCTAAGCCATTTCAAATTGAAGCTGTGGCATACTTGCTGATGCCCCAACACCTAGTTAATAACTTAGAAATGGGGAGTATTCTATAGTTAATAATAATAAATAATCCTTCTTGAACAATCGGGGAAAATAAAATAATGATAATTATTATGTGTACTTACGATGTCAATATCAGAAAGCGGTCGTTGCGTGCGAAAACGGTGTAAATGACTAATACTATTTTTTGTTTTTGGTATAGCACATTTCCTAAACTAACCTACCTAAACTAGAAACAATCACATTTTTATGTTATAGCTGACCAACCACGGTCCGCAATACATTATTATTTTTAGCAGTGTAGTGAGCATATTTTTCTAACTTATCCTGGTTTGTTAACCGACTTCAAAAATTAGGACGCACTTAATTATTACATTGTATAAATTTTACTAAATGTTTGTTGCAGCATAACTTCGTCATTTATTTTTTATTTGAAAGAATATGCTTACTAACACTCTGATCAGTCACTTTGAATAAAGTATTTTTTTTGTAAAAAATAGTATTTAATACAAAAAGTCAAGCATTTGCATTCAGAAAGTAGTGTTCCGAGTTATGGCCATTGAATTCGAAAGAACAGTTATTACATTTTCTTACAACAATAACCGAGCGAGAGATCGTTAGCGAGCGAAGCGTCTATGCTTCAGATTCGACGAAAATGCTTTCGTATTTCCGAATTCCGTCTGGATTTCTGTCCGGATCTTTGCCCAGACCTGTCTTAATCTACAGGTCGCATTTCTTAACCTATTCTCTTGAAACTTTGTGAGTAAGTCCGATATTTAAAAAGAATTTTCTTGTCTAGGCGGTTATTGGAAATTTTTCAATATGGCAGAGATGTGATTTAAAAAAGGATATATCTGCATAATTGGAAAATTTCCAAAAAACTTTTTGATCCGAGTCAAAACAAAAATTTATATAATTGTCAAACCTGCTCACAAAATTTCACGAGAATCGGTTGAGGAGTGTGACCTGTAGAGGAGGACAAATACAAATACAAATAATTTATTTGGGTATAAAATACATGTGACAATTTCAAATCGGACAGACATCGGTCACGAGATCTCCAGCTCACAGAGTCACTATTGTATGTATTGTTATTTATTTATATTAATTAAATACAACAATTTCTTTGGTAACTGATACCAACCTGCATCTAGTCTTAATAGTTATTTTAATCTAGTCTCTATTGCATGAAGACTAGAATAGTAATATATTTTAAACTGGGATTATAAATTGGTAATTGTTTTATATTTTATGGTATCATGGAAAGAGACAAACGAGACGCTTTGAGTAATATGAATATTGTGTAATTAATATCTTTAAATTGCTCTATTTCATTTTTTCAGAAACAGAGATCAACGAAATTATCAAATTTTAAACACAAGCGTTCAGCCAACAACAAATGCGAGTACTGAACTAAGGTGAGTTAAAATACATTTAACATCTTATATTATTAGGGTGACAAGCATAGTGCATAGTCAGAGCTATGCCAAGTGGAAATGCTATTGCTAAAGTTATCGTATGTCCGGCGTCCAGCGTCTGATTGCACGGATGTCCGATTGTTTTCCTCTACAGATCGCATTTCTCAACCGATATTTGTGAAATTTTGTAAATTTAGGTTTTATTTAAAATAGCGGAGATATGTAATTTGTGAGACGTTGCTCATAGAGCCACTACTTATAATCAGAGTGGCGCTGAACTGCTATGGGCATGCGTGACATTCACTTAGCGAGCGCGAAGCGCGAGTGAAGAACTTCCGTTTCAGTACTAAAAACTTATCCTATATTTTTATCTACAGATGCCTAGTTCAAAATCATCCGAAGGTTATCAGAGCATCCGAGGAACAGGGACTTTTTCACCTTCGAATAAACTGGTAATCATTTTTTTTTTGTGTACACAATGTACATAAATAAATTATTGATACGAGCGTTGGGACTTAGTATGGTTGCAAATTAATTATCATTTAATATTGTTTTTAGGAACAACAATATCAGTCTTCATTGCCGAATCTCATCGTCGAAGAAGAAGCAGAACAAGCACAGAAAGACAAAAGTTATTGGCGTATTATAACATTAGCTTCTTCTTCGTAAAATTTAAGGAAATATCAAGACACAATGGATTTGGTTGCGCCAAACAATTGATAGACTTGATTGGAGAAAAGCAAACAGGTCTTGCTTCTAAATTCACCTTTTTGTGAATAAAGAGTAACAATAGTAAATTATGTACCGAGGGCACAAAGCAGTGCCTTACGTCGCGGGCGGCTTATTGTACCTTGAGCGTAACGAGGGAATCTAGAGTTAACTCCCGAGCGCAGCAAGGGAAGATGAGTCCTGAGGGCAGCGAGGGGTTCAAGCCGCCCAAGACAAAAACACTGCTTTATCCTAGAAGCGAATCCTCTTCTAAAAATACTGTCTAATATTATACTCTCTCATAACTAATAAAAAGGTACTAGTAAGGTACAGTCTTTTATTTTAAATTTCGTGCAGCTCGTGGAGCACGTGCTCGTATTTTTTTCTTGGTAGCTAGTTCAATTTTCAAATAAACTCTTCTTACAGTGCTTATTTTGAGTTTTCATTCAATGTTAATCTCTTTGCTTGGAAACTCCCAACTGCAAGCTTCGCTCGAATTTATGTTTCATCTATAAAACCAACATTTGATTTTCATGTGTTAGATTAAGGATGTGTTAATATGAGCGATTTCTGCCTTCAAAGCATTTGATTTATTGATATTTTTTGATTCTCGGTTTATTTTAATTATTTTTTTGGTGTTTGCTAAAATCTAAGCACTATACATGTATTTCAGCTACAAAAGGTTTTTCAATATCCAATCTAAGACCCCTTTAGTCAAGCTAGAGAGGATTTTTTTACTATATTAACTACTAGCTGTTGCTCACGATTTCGTACGCGTAGATAAAAAAAAGCTCGTTCCGTTAGTTTCTTGTATTTGTCATTCACAGGTCCCACTCCGAACCTGCACCCTTCTCTCTACCATCATCATATTGCCAGACCATGGTACGGGCAACAGTTATCTAGTTGGCATTGGCAATTGTCTTTATACTGGGTTTGGCTGGCACTGTCCGATTAAAACGTCACGCTCAGACAGGTGTCTATGGCAAGGGTAGCGGGTAGGTAAGCCGTTAACTCGGCCTCCAAGCTAAATCTAATAGGTAGCCAAGTCTAATATAGAGTAGATAGTTACAATTTGTGTAGTAAGTAGGTTATATACTTGTTGGTAATAGGTAGAAGTACTAGGAGTTACTCGTACTATGCCAAATATTTCAGTCTGAATGTTTAGTAGGAATTACCTACTACTCGGAACCAGCCAAGCCAAGTAGGTAGTATATAGATACTATGTATATGTAGTAATTAGGTAGATACTTGTAAGTAGTATCCTTCTTCTTCTACCTATAAGACTTGGCTGGCACCGACTTCAAATAGATGGGTAGCGCTTATAATAATTATATTAATTAATATTAGTGCTTATTTGTGGTTTTGAAGTCGCTTTAATTTTGTTACAATGATCACTTAAAACATCTTCTAACTTGACTTTTATTGAAAATCAGTTTACTAAAAAAATTAAGTAAACAAAATTAAGTCAAAGTGTAGTTTTTTATATCGTAAATTATGACACTTTTGTGCTAAGATCATTACACTCGAGGCGGTATTATAGCGCGAGCCGTATGCGAGCACACTAATGGAGCCAATAGTGTAAATTATTAACGCACACGCGTTTCATGTGACGTTTTTCATCACACATGCGAGGGGAAAAAACACAGACTTGCATTAGTCAATACATTTTTCTGAAAATGTATGCGCATTTTGCTGCTTTTCCACTTATCAAAATTTTACTAGGCATAATAATAAAGCGAGTACTTTGTTTAAATTATCATACCTAATTAATTGTCAATATTTTGATAAAAAAAATAATGTTTATTTACTGTTATTACGTAGTTATGATACTTTAAATCAAGAATTTAAGAAAAGTAAAAAAAAACTCTTGTTGATTTATTTTAAAAAAAGTCTAGTTTAGTTACTAGTGCGATAATGGTAAAGTAACAGCACACGTGCTTAATAGCTCGGATTATGAGCTAAAACGGATGTAATAAAGTCCTTTTTACGAGTGAGAGTGATGAAAAAGATATTAAACACAAACGCGTTTTTAACTTCGAGTAGGAACATAATTATCAGCAAAATCAGGCAAGAAACTATCGAGATAATAATGAGGTTGTAAGATCTAGGTCCACTATGTTTTCAATCATTTTAGTCATTTTTATACTACCTGCTGATTATGTAAAACAGATTAGTACTACCAACTCGTAGAATACATTTTTTAAGCGGGCCGTCGATTGAACAGCTCTGCTAGTCCTAGTAAATATGTTTTTTGTTATGAGATTTTTGAAATGTTGTAAGCATTGGTTTAGGATAGATTGAGTAATTTATCCCTGGTACCGGAGTTCTTAGGATGCCCATCAGGAGCCCTATTCTTACGAAATATATTTTCTGATCAATGTCTCTCTCGTTTTAAAAGTCATAGTGAGAGTGACCAAGAAACATCTCACGCGTCAAGAATAGCCCTCCAGGGCCATTCTTACGATATTATATTATTTCCCCTATTCCTACGCACGAGATATTTTTTGGTCAATGTCTCTCTCGTTTGAAAAATCATAAAAGTGAGAGGGACCAAGATAATATCTCACACTTCAGAGAGTCCGTGGTCTACGATTGTTTTTTTTAGATTTTACACGCACGACAAAAAGAAACAAAACCTTTAGATGCGGGATATTTGTGAGTACATACTTAATCTACCTATACTTATAAACAAACTACCGCGCTCATGCTGCTTATAAGGCTCAACTTTAAAACGCCGTTGGCTTCAAATAATTTAGTAAAAAAACATTACAATAAAGCATAACATCACAGAGGGCTTTCATTTTTAGGCAAAAATATTTTTTTCACGGTGTTTCGTCTGAATTTGTTTGTTTAGGCAAAAATATTTTTTTCACGGTGTTTCGTCTGAATTTGTTTGTCTTTGAGAAATGCTAGCTCAATGTTCAAAAGCTTCGAGCGTTGATCACTAGAGGCGCTAAAACCAGCTGAGCGCCGAATGCCAAATGTCATTGGCGCATCTTAACCCCTTAAGGTATTGAGTGCCAAAAATGTCACCAAGTATCTAGCCGGTGCGATCACTGATCTGGCCCCGTATTCTTGACGTGTGAGACGTTTCTTTGTCACTCTCGCTCTTATGACTCTTGACACAAAAGACACAATGACAAAATATCTCGACTTATTGGAATAGCTTAGATATTAGGATAGATACTGCAATCAGGAGTGCAAAAAGACATATATTTTAGCGCATTGTCAGTACAATAAATTTTTTTTTTTTTTTTACCTAGAATAGGTCGGCGTTTGACCACCAACTCGCCGTTGTTGAGTGACGTTGTGGTCCAAGATAAAGCACGACGACCTATAAGGTACTTATTCACTCTAGCCTTGAAGTTCTGTAGAGTGAAGAAGTACAAAGACGGCAGTTGAGTGAGGCGCTTCAAGTGCGCTACAGCTCAGAGTGCGTAGTGTGAGTTTTTCTTACTTTTCGATCGCGTAAAAGTAACTCCAATTTGTATGAAAATTAAAAAGCGCCACCTAGTGGGAGTAATGAGAAACCGCAATCGTAAATGCGAGTTTTTTGTTTACTGCCAACATTGACATGAAATATTTACTTTTTCACGGTGAATTTACGCGAATCGAGTGACAAGCTCGATTGGCACTCACACTTGCTCGTTTTCGATTGTCGATCCGTGTGACGTAAACTCGTTTACGCTGCAGTAAAGTTATTCGATTTACTTTGAGCAACTCACACTAAGCACTCTGACCCGTCTTCGGAACGGTTACGGTTATGGAATCGATACAATAATAGATGGGTTCATGATCCAAAAAGACAAGGTCTGGCATTCCAGGAGCAAACACGTAATGACGTCACTCGTCATCGACATCCGTCTCTTTCGAACTATGTAAATGACTTATTTCGGTCTTGCTTAGGCATCGACGTCATTACGTGTGGCCGGCCCACATGACCGGAATGCTAAACCTGGAGGACATGTATGGGTTTAAAGCATCTAACAGGTGGATCGACAATATACTAAAAAGAGATGTCAAAAATATTATGTTCACATTTAAAAATCTGTAATTGACTTGCCCAGTGTAACGTTTTGTTATAAGACCAATAAAGCACCCTATTACTCAATAAGAACAACTACTAAATACGAACTCCGAGAACGCGAAAAAAATTCAACCCCTTTCGGCTTACTATCCTCTTTTTTCTCATTCCATATAACCCTGAGTATTATGGCACCGCACTGTAATTTCACCAGGAAATGCAAATTCTAGGAAATTAGCTTAGCCATACATAAAATATAGTTACGTTCCTACCACCTATGATTGCTTCTAGGAAACGAATGCTAACCATGAAGAAATACAATACACCAACCCTTAGGTTATCAAATATATTCAAAATACAATACAATTTAAAAACTCTTTATTGACACCAAACACAAAATAAATCACTCAAAAATGTAGGCGCAATGAGCGGTCTTATCGCTTAAGAGCGATCTCTTCCAGACAATCTTTGGATGGAATAAAATCATTATGATTAAGCATGGAGGGTGATGTGTGATAAAGGAAAAAAAAAAGGTTAAAAAATTAACTAATGTACATACTCAAAAATTACTTGAGAATTATGATGAAGTTACATACTAATACCTACACCATTACTAAATATACAAATAAACTACCCAGTCAAAGACATACACAAGTACCTACATCAATAAATACTAATATGTATATACATTGAAACATGACAAATAGTAAAAAGGAAACGAGTCTACTTATAATGAGCCAGTTTGGAAAAGTAGAACACTTTGAGCTGCGCTTTTAAACTATGAAGTGATGTGCTCAATCTAATATTAACTGGGAGTGAATTTCATAGTCGCACGGCTTCAGTGGTGAAGGACGATGCTTAAAAGCCAGTATTAGAATCCTATCCTACATAATCTAGCAACACTGTTTCCCACAAACTTTATATGGTTTTTTTGGCGGAAACCGAAAAGATGGTGTCGTGATTTTGTATTATTTTCTAAAACTTGTGATTCTTCGAGTGTTAAAGTGTAATAATTGTGGATTATTAACCTTTGCAGGGGCCCTATTCGGAGATTTGAGATTTTCATCTCACCTTTTATCGTCCTTGTTGCTCTCATTTGAAACGTTATAGGTATGAGTGTGACCAAGATAAAATCTCATCTCATCTCAGGCGTAGGAATAGCCCTCCTGATTCGTTAACGTGCACGAGTGTGGGCAAATAATACAAACATTAGGAAATGCTACCTTTCGTGTTCGCTACAAAACTCGACTTAAAGTTTCAGTAAAGTAAATCTACGGCTCTACTGAAATTGGAAAAGGGGAGGGATTCATCTCAACTTTCACCACCCTCTCCTTTATCATCTCATCATCATCATTATCAGACATGACAATTACTAAGTTAGGCATTAAGGACTTTGTATCCAGTTGCCAATAAAAAAAAAAAAATTCTGTGGATAGCGTGCATCTCTAAACGACGGGTTTATTCTAGGATATCACTGTACTTATTATTATGACCAACTTTTACTTTGGGGCCAACTCTAACATTGCGAATAAAATCAGCTGTTCTAAAATCAGCTGTTCTATGCATGAAGGTCATTGATCGTCGACAATTGTAAGAGCAGCGGATTTTTTTCTAGAATTCGCTCTACAAGCTGTAGACCTCGCGGCTGATGTTTGTCGTCCTCTACTTACAGGTTGCATTCCTGAACCGATTCTCATGAATTTTTTTGCAGAGGTTCGATAATTCGATATTTACAAAATTTCAAGAGAATCGGTTAAGAAATGCGACCTGTAGATGAAGACAGAGATCCGGACAGTGATCTGGGGCACTATTCGGAGATTTTATTTTTTCATCTCACCTTTTTTCGTCCTTGTTGCTCTCGTTTGAAACGTCATAGGTGTTAGAGTGACCAAGATTAAAACCTCATCTTATCTCACGCGTAGGAATAACTCTCTTGAACAGAGATTACGGAGATCCGGACAGAAGTCGGACATCTGAAAGCATTTTTGTCGAAGCTAAAGCATAAACGCTTCAATCGCTATCGCTCTCCGTCGATAATGTAGTCTTCATAATAAGTACAATGATATCCTAGAAAATGTCTGTCCTAAGATACACTGTGCATACCTATTCAAACACAGGCAAACTAAGTACGTCATATAGTCTACACTGCACTTGAATCTATTTTCACTGATCGATGTCTAACCCAGTATACACAGCTTGCCTTCAGCCCCTGCCTTGACCGCTACCCCTGACCTGCCGCTATTTCTGTTCGCCTGGTCGCGTCGGCTTTTAATTAAATCTTCTGTAGCTTTTGTTGTTTGATCGGATCCATGTTTTGATTGATTGAAAGCGGCAGTCTACAGCTAGTGTGGGCAGAATTAACATGACACAGCAAATCGTCACGCCTTTTTGCTGAAAGGGCTGGCAGAGGTGTACAACACCCTCACTTTGCCGGACGACATTCAGTCCCAAATGTGACAGGGGGTAAGCCTGTCGCGACCGGGCTCCAGTTATGTAGCAGATGACATTCACATTATTGTAGGCAATATATTGAATGGTAATTGATTTTTTTTCTTTTTAACCCCCGACGCTAAAACGACGTGTTTTAAGTTTGACATGCTGTGTGTGTGTGTGTGTCTGTGGGATCGTAGCTCCCGAACGGATGAACTGATTTTGATTTTGTTTTAAGAGTGGTCATAGCTATGTTTGATGAAAATCGGTGTCCCGGGTTTTTTTTTTTAATTTAAACTTTTATTTTTTACTTTTGTGTCGTTTTCGTTGGGCTCTAAACATTTAATTTAGTTTATTAACATTCCCGCATGAGGCGCTTTATTGAAATCTTAGAAGAAGAAAAAAAAATATTTAAATGTATATAGCCAAACGAAATATAAAAGTTTACGGAAATATCAAAACTCATTACTTAACTAACTATATTTTCCATAAGTATATTTATAAAAGTATATTGGTGTTTCGTATTTACTTCACTTATTTTTGTAAATTTTCTGCCAAATAGAAAATTAGAGGTGTTTTTATTACAATGATTTTTGAGGGTTTTGATAAGGCATTGTCTTTTTTTTATTGTTCTTAGTTCCTATTAAATTCACAATGTTGATATCACTATTCAGCGCCATCTGTTGCAAGACCATTGAACAAACTTGAACCAAGAAAGTTCTCAGGTTGTAGAGCTTCCTGATGTTCATGTATTGTACAAGTTCTACTTATTTACACTAGATGGCGGTGAAAGTTTCATTTCATAGTTTCATAGAAATACGGTAGATAGTACGGTAGATAGATAGTAAGGTTTGCTGTGAAATTTTAATGAAAATAAACTCGTCAGTATCATTAATAAAATATGTGCTGTAGCTTTACAATTTATGAGCGGTTAGTACCTGCTTAGCTGTAAAGTGACGAAGGTTTTTTATGGTAGGTATAATAATGTACTCCGCCAGGTAGAGCATTCAGCATCACGTAGTGACGTCAATCGATGCTTAAGCAAGACCTAATAAGTCATTTACAACAAGTTGGAAAGAGACGGATGACGGTGTCGTCATTGCGTGTTTGCTGAATGCTGGACCGTGTTTTTTGGATCATTAGTTTCTTCTTATTTTTAATCCAGTTTATGGATTGTAGGTACCGAATTACGTAGTACCAAGGTACTGATATATTTTACGAAAATATTTTAAGTGCTTACAACAATCTCTGACTGACTGCCTCAGTGGCTCAGTCGGTAGTGAACCTGCACTCTGAGCGGGGGAGGGGGGGGGGGGGTGTGGGTTCGATTCCCACCTAGGGCAAACATTCATGTGATGAGCATTTGTGTTTGTTCTATGTCTGGGTGTTAATTATCTATTTAACAATGTATTTAAAAATATATATGGATGGATACCTATGAGTCTCTCGCTGCCATAGTACAAGCTTTGCTTAGTTTGGGGTCAGACGACCGTGTGTGCAAGTGTCCCGAAAATTATTTATTTAATCAAACAATCAAAAACGGTCTTTAAAAGTTTCATCAACGACATAGGTAATCGAGACCCTACCAATTTTGCGCGCCCTACACATTTCCTAACATAACATACACCGGAACACAACACTTTGGCTCCTGTCCAACCGGGTAGACAAACCTCGGGACCCTACCTAGTACTTATAGGGTGGAAAGCCGAAAATGGAGCAACAATGATTTACGCGAGCGACGCGATTTGCCAAAAAAACATCGAAACAACTTCTCTTTTTGGGCCGAGAGAAGTATGCACATAAGATTGAACCTATATATGAAGATTGTTTTGATTTCCCTGGCCCTTCGTTCAAATTAAATCTGGAGAGTAGGAAAGGATGTTTGAGAGCTTTGTGTTTGAGGATGAGCACTTTCGCACAGACTAGCTAGACTGATTGCAGAAATCTGTTCTACGAAACCACAAATTGAAGCAGATTGGTTACGCCACTCTGCGCGCTGCTAGTGGATACGAGTATCTAGGTGTACTCTCTAACTTACGGGATATTATAGGTCGAACGATGTAATCGATAGTACTTACGTTGGAACTGGAAGTGGCCTAGTTTTTCATAAATACAAATGTTTATATATTATATTTCGTAGTCGTGCCTATATCATAACCACATTCTGAATCAGCCAGGAAATAGTTCAATCTGGTAGCTGAAAAATTATTTGAACCAGAACATTGAAAATGAGGTTGAGTACTCCAAATAGAACACGTAGTCTCGTCCAGCTCATAGTATCAGCTATATTGCTAGTGATTCGTGATTGGCCCAGAAATAGCAAACACACACCCTCAATCACTCACAAACTTTTTCACAGACCTAACACACACTACACCAACGGGAAACGTCAATTCCCTTCATTTCGTGATCTATTCCTATTTTAAATGCATTAAAATGTATGCCATAAATTGGGTAGCCACACTTGAACGGTACGCCAATTCCCATTATCGTCAAACGGCAATGTTAATGCCGTTGTAAAATTAGCGCGACAAGTCGTTGCCACACTAATGTTCAACGTCCATCATCGCATCGCCATAATAATCGACGTTTCTCGTCAATGTGGCCGGGGCATAAGAAGATCCAAATCTGCCAGAACAGTTTTGGCTATAAAATCGTTTCCGCATCTGGGCGCTCATACGATAGTGCGTTCAACGATTCCACGGTACAGTGGTAAAGAGACAAAGATATCACATTGTTTCCCTCGCAGCCAGCTAGCCGTAAAGAGGTAAATGGCTATTTCACGCGGAGCTGAACAAAACCAGGCCGGGTGCAAAACGCGCGTTTTATTACCCTTATCTGGGTTACTATGCGTGGATTAATATATTATTTGCTAACACACAGCTGGCTTCGCTTATACATTTTCTCAACGCCCTTGGTCAGAGATGATATGGCTCACTGACGAAAAACGACGTTGACAATAAACTTATCTATGAGTATGAGATATGTGAGATGATGATAAACATATAATATGAGTTTGTGGATCGCATTTATGTCCATTTCTAATATTCCTATGTACATATTTGAATCTTTGAAAATAGATGTATTTCTGGTAGAAATCCAATGACATGGTACAATTGAACTAGTCTGACGACAGTGCTGAAAGATAACTATTATGTAACTCTTGAATGGATAGTTGGATACTTGTAAACTCATCGATGTCGGATCTATTCATTATTATTGTTAGAAGAAGTTTTATTTCTTTATTACCCGCCAGTTGTTACACTGTATAATAAGTTTTATTATAATTTTATCTTGTTGTTTTGTTATTTGTGGTGTGAACAATAAAGAGTTTATCTATCTATCTATCTATATACCTGACTGCGCAAAACGGAGGGTTATGTTTTTCCAGTGAATGTAGGTATGTATGTGGGTGTGTATGTATGAGGTTTTTTTTAGCACGCCCTACAGCCTAAACAGCTTGATGAATTTCGAACTGTGAGGTGTCATTGGAATCGTCTTGATAGTGGAAGTGACATATCGTACAACATTTTGCAGCCGAGTGTTTGTTTTCTTTTAATAATATAATTTGGTAACCCAAAGACAAATATAGGGCGTATTCTGTGAAAGCTACTTGTTTAATCTAATAATATTTCTCTGAAATACATTACACTTATTTATGTGCAAGTATGCTAGCTATAAAACTAAAATACTCGAACTTAATATTATTATAACATCTATTCACTCCACCAGTGGCCCTGTTCGGAGATTTAAGATTTTCATCTCACTTTTCTTCGTCTTTGTTGCTCTCGTTTAAAACGTCATAGGTGTGAGAGTGACCAAGATAAAATCTCATCTCATCTCACGCGCAGGAATAGCCCCCCTGGAAATACTTGTATAACTTGAAAGACAGTTTCAAGGCTGACTTTTTATTCGCTTTTTTACATCATATATCATTTAAAATGCTCTAAAACAAAATAAAACAAAAAATTCCATAATGATGAAATAGAATTTCGATCTGAAACCGGACTAACATCTTTTAGGAATGCAGGCAGAGGCTGGGCTTCTATAGTAGTATTTATCAAACATAACATTTATTTATTATTTTCTATTAATAGAGACAGTTACTACTGGCTAAAAATATATTACTAGCTGCAGCCCCCGGTTTCGCCCGCGCTCCTACAGGATATTTTAATTTATTCGTTATGAAAGCTATTGTCTATGTTCTTCTCTGTACCCCTGACAAAGTGTGCATTTCATTATGGTCGGCTGATTAGTTATGACGTGAAAGCGTAACAAGCAATTAAACAAATCAACAAACTCACTTTTGTATTTACAATATTTGATGAAGTTAGGATTAGGATGTACCTAGTTTTTTAGCAACATTTTTCGTAAGTATTATAATACTTACGAAAAATGTTGTATAACACCTTACGAAATATGTTTTTAGCTTGTCGCGGTATACATATGCTTAGAAAAATGCCAATTTCCGTCGCACAGTGAAATGGTTTAACGTTTATTGTTAGTGTTTGAGTGTCACCTGAAGGCCTCTCTTACGCCTGATTTTTTTGGGATGAATCAAATAGTTGAATTACCCATTTTAACAGGGCTCTCCGAGGGAAAATTCAAATCACATGTAAAAACTACATTAATGAAAAGAGGATATTATAAGGTTAAGAATTATTTAGAAGATAAAGATGTCTGGAGCCTTCCACTTCTGTCAAGTAGCCACTAGTATTTATAGATATTACCTAGTTGTAAGCCAAAATTTGTGAGAATGTAATTTATTTATTATTTGAAAAAATAATGCCCTCAGTTTCTTGCCTGTTCTTCTGAGTAGAGGCTTTTTGTCCGAACAAGGCGGTCGAGTCTATACAAATAACTTTGACGTTCATAAGTGTATCTTTGATGCCTAAATTGAATAAAAACATTTTGACTTTGACTTTGAGTTTGACCCGTGCAAATGTTGCTCTATACCTACTTATTAGTATGACAGCAAGTTATGATTTTAACTAGGTTCAAACTATTTTTTTTATCCTTAGTATTCTAAATATTTAAAATACAAAGTCCTGGCTGACTGGCTGATATATCAACACATAACCTAAACCGCTGATCCATATTTTTACCATGACATTTAGAGTGTGTGGGTTCTTTGTACAGTGTGAGTATCCACTAAGAAAAAGTTTTTCGAAATCCTACCCGGCAAAGTTTGTCCATGTAGGTACGCCTCGCGAGCGAAGCCGCAAAATTAAGTTTGTTTTTTACGCTTTCACGACTTTACTACTCAACCAATCAGCATGAAATTTGGCATACCTACCTACATGTTCTCAGGGGTACAGAAAAGGACTTATGGCACCTTTCATCCCTAAATTTAATTTTTTTATTACTTTGTTATCGCCACCACGTAGGACGCACTAATTTAAATTATGAAGGCCGATTACATAAATACAATGTTCAGCCTCTTAACTTACGCAGACAATATCTTGACCTAGTATACCTCTATAAGATTGTCAATTCCTTAGTAGAAGATATCCCCTGACCTGTTGTCCCATATTTCTTTTAATATTAAATTCAGTTCTCGTAGAGCCAAAGTTACCAAACTCTTTGCGCTTCAAGCTTATAAGAATAATACCTCTTACTTCAATCCTATAGTAAGAATGGCCCGTCAGTTTAATGATTTATTAAAAAATAATTACGAAGTAGATATTTTTGATCGCAAGTATTTCAGTTATGTTAAAACCATTAAAGGTATCCTCCATCTATAACTCATCTTATTCTATTAGTCTATTATGTAGTATATTGTACCAGTAGATATAGTTTTAGGAAATACATAATTAGTAATATTAAGAATTCCGTGCTTGAGTTTAGTCTCATGACACATTTGCCTATGTATAATTTTTGGTTTTTCTGTATACACTATTTTTGGATGACAATCCAGTTCAAAACTTAGATGTATATATTGTGTTGGTATATCGATTGTTATTTGTTTGTGTGTCTAATAAAATAAAATAAACAAATTTACGGTTTCTGTGAGACAGCGGGCGAAACCGTAGGGCGCAGCTAGTTACGAGTACAAACATTACAAGAGAACTTCGGATCTTCAAATTTAAAAACTTTGTAATCGAATCTCGACCTTCATTAAAAAGACGTTTAGGCTGAAGGTAGCTAAAGATTTCTTAAATTAGGAGCTCTGCTGATAGAAAAAGGCATCAAAGTTCTGAAAGGGCAATTCAGCTAACCAAAGCCGATGCCCATGAAAATTGCATTTCTATATCACTAATGTAATACAAACGTGCCAACTAGATTACTGGTGACACGTTTGTGAAATATTAGTGATACTGAGCCGTTCCTCTTCCGTTTTTAGGATTCTGTCTCCAAAGGGTAAAACCAGACCCTATTATATGCTAAGACTCCGCTATCCGTCTATTTGTCTGTTTGTCCCCAGGCAAACTGTTTCTCATCTGTTGTCTGTTTGTCTCATGAACTGTGATAGTTAGACAGTTGAAGTTATCACAGATGATGTATTTATGTTGCCGCTATTATATCAAATACTAAAAAAATATATTTATATAAATTTAAGCGGGATCCCATACAACAAATGTTTTTTTTATACAAACAATTTTTTATTGTTAATGGTACGAAACCCTTCGTACACTTATCCGGATTTTTAAGGTTAGCGAACGTCAAGGGTTCAATGAAGCATCGGCTATGGTGAGCTGAATTGCCCCGTATAATTCTAAGATTCTACCTACCTACTGTTTAGCCTCCACAGAGAGGCCAGTTCCGATGGAGGCCGCTCCCCGTCGTTTTACGATCTCAACCCAAACTTTTATAGCGCACCATTATGGAGTAACTCAATTTGTTTAATTTTATAGATTCGATAAGGCGAACCATGTTTGTGGATATATATTGGAAGACATATTTCATTTTCTTAACCTAAATACTAACATTCGGCAAGCATTTTGCATGGGTACTTACTATTGAAATAAAATGCCTCTTGGTCTAATTACTTTGTCAAAAAAGTGCGATCACACGCTGAAAAATCGGTTTGAAATTGGGCACAGAAATAAATTATACTAGCTACGCCCCGCGGTTGCACCCGTGGTCCCACAGGAACTGTTAATTTCGGGATAAAAAGTACCCTATGGCCTTTTCTGTACCCCAGAAAATGCATACAAAATATATGCAAAATTTCAAGACGATCGGTTGAGTAGTTGCGACGTGAAAGCGTTACAAATAAACAAACAAACAAACTCACTTTCGTATTTATAATATAGGTATTAATTAGGATTAGGATTATTCTGAAGACTGGTGGGCTGACCGCGGGGCGTAGAGTCTTTACTCTTTTCAGAATTCTATTGAAAACTTTTACCTACTTACTATTTTTAATAAGCAATAATACTTTTGCTGCCTTATCTTTTAATGTCATACTTATATTCAAACGAATTTGTTATTACCATAATCTAGCTGTAAGAAATGGCAAAAATAAGATTAGATTACTGATAAGATACGAGGTATGCTACAAATGCTAACGACTTCTCAAAATGAAATGATTTGCATTTTGTTGCGACTAGTTTATTTTGCATCTCATTGTAGGTAATAGTTGTAAAACTAGATTTTATAAAGATCAAAAATTTAGCTTTTTTATTAAAAAATTTGAATCATTTTTTTTTATTTAACCATTTTTTCCTGGCTCCCACCCGGTAAGACCTCAGCGATGGGATAGTTTGAAATCCCCTACTATAAATAAATACAGCAATACTCATGCCACACTTTTGATCAGTTTTTTTGTTTGATTACGCTAACGATCTATAATTAATCCATTTGGTTTAGTTTACTAAAATTACTAAAACAAAAGACAAAATACAATTTTATTATCATGCATGATTCTAATAACTACTAAGTGCTGTTACTAGTAGCTGTTGTATAGACAGATATTTGTAGAGAGATTTCCTTCCGCATAATTATACTAATGTGACCTAGTTGGTGTGGCACCATGTTATCCATATCTAAACTACTAACTGGCTAAAGATAGCGAACGAACCACTTGAAGTATAATAACCGACCCTGGCCATGGTATTAACCTAGAGCGTACAAAGTTAAGCTAGAAATAGACGGCATTGTACGTTACTCAGACCAAAAGAGTGTACATTTTTTTGCAGTACGAAGGACGTGTAAACGGTTCTATGTATAATGCATGTACCACCGGTTATTTTATAAGACGTGCATGAAACGTGCAGTCCAATGCTGTGTGAGCCCAGCCTAAGCCTACGCGGGGTAGACCACCCGCCGGTCGATACAGCTCGCCCGGGCTAGGCCCAGCCCAGACTACCTATAAGCTCTAGGCAGTATACAATCTAAACCGTACCTACATACAGAAGGACAACTTCAACTACAAAAAATACTTGGCGGTTTATGCTAGCTATCTGACCACAGCTTTGATTGCGTTTTACTTTGACACTTAGGTAATGTGAAGCTATTAATTGGTGACAGATAAAAAAAACAGACTTGATAATAATTTCAGTTAAGGTCTACTCTTTACAAAACTAACGTTACTTCTCCACATTATTAGTACAGAAAGATAGATGTTTGAGTAAACGTAACCATCACCATTAGAACCCTACATCATTTATTAACGTTTGGAAAAACAGTAACCAAAAAACTCCTGGCGGATATCTCTTTCGGTGTCGTTTAGATTTATTACGTTAGACATTCAGCCTGCCCTTCTCCGGAATAGTCTCTGTAGTTAATGATACCCTCATCATTAACAGTTTTATCCTGTACTCTATATTTTTGCTATATTTAAGCTAAAATGTACCTATCTTTGTTATAACGACAAGGACTTCAATACTTTTATCTTTGTACAGGGACCTGGCTAAACGTTTGGTGGAGGCGTCAGGTGCTTAGAATGCTGGTCTTCATTTCGGCCAGAAATTGATCATGCCATCCAGCGAGGCAATGCTGCTAGCATTCTTGCCAATTTGTCTGCTAACGGTCTATAAGATTAGGTTTTTTATTTTTTAAGTAGGTATTTGAATTAGTTTACTTATATGTTTAGTTTTGAAGTAGTTATTTTAAATGTTATCATGTTTTTTAAAACAACAAAATGTTTTTGCTAGGAAAATTTACAAAATATTCCTAGCTATTTAGCGATCTGACTAGGTGCTACAAATACGCACTCTTACACTTAATCACAAGCCTATAGACTGTTATAACACAGTATAACAAATACTATACTAACAGCCTCTATAAAACAATAAAATAAATGTACTTAATTTAGATGGTAGATAACAAAATATTTTGACATAGTTTTTGCGCAAGAATTTTATGCGTAGCTAAAAATAGGGCGGCGCGCGTTTTTGCCTTTTTTTAATTATTGGCGTTTATTTTTTGTAATTTAAAACGCTTAAACGTTTTTATCTGCTTTGAGCTTAATGTGGATATCAATCATATTTCGTAAACAGGCTCTTGACCTAAGAAAATATCTTCACGGATGAAGCTCTCGTCTCTGGTAGTTTATTTATTAAATCATGATATTAGTGTTGTAGGAACGTAAACATAAAGATAACCTTTCTCATTTTCTCTTGTCTATTTTGAAATGAACACAAAGGAGAAAGACTAAAATTTACGATGGTTGGACAGATTATCATAACGTTTTGTGTACCTACATTTTCTGTGAGTAAAACTAAACTTTTTTTTTTTCAAGTTTTTAAATACTTACTTGTAAATGTCCAGGTATTTTTGGGGTTAGACGAAAATCTTATTAAAATCACGAATACCTAGTAGAAATATTTAGAGTATCTCCAGTTACTGATATTTCATATTATAAAAGACCGTATCTTTGACAAAAGTAAGAGCTGCACAATTATAGTGCTACGTGATTGTTAGAGAGAAAAAAATATTACGTTCTCACTCTTGAGAAAAAATTTTTTTTTTTTTGCTTACGCCCTACTCAAGGAAAGTTATTGGCAAATAGAAAGAAACAGAGAACATAATGCTTGGTTTTCTGCCGTCATCAAATATGTAGGTATCAATATTGCTGAAACCAAACATAATTAGGGTGTACCAAAGGCACTAAAATCTTTAAAAGCGTAATAAATTGAAAACATAACATATCGTCACACCTTTCCCCCGAAGGGGCTGGTAGAGGTGTACAACACCCACAATTCGCTGAACGATATTCTGTCCAAAATATGCCAGGGGGTGAGCCTGTCGCCATATACCTACCGCGCTCCAGATATACCTATAGCAGATGTCAATAAGTACGCACATAATAATGTTCACACATGAAACGCAAACTGAGGACGATAGAGTGGTTTACAATACAATACATTTTTAACACTTGCACACACGGTCATCTGACCCCAAACTATGCAAATGAAATGAAATGAAATTGTTTATTTCCAGATTTTGCATCCATCAAATTATCAAAATATTTCATTAAGTACAAGTATTATAAGTACAAGTATTCATCACATGAATGTTTGCCCTGGGCGGGAATCGAACCCACGCCCCCAGGCTCAGAAAGCAGGTTCACTACCCACTGAGCCACCGAGGCAGTCATTATATAGGTATTATTATAGGCAGTTTATTGTACACCAAAAATACAAAGTAAAACAAACACAAAGAAGAAAACCTGTAAAGTAAAGTTTACCTGTAAAGTCAGTCTTACAGTTAGCTAACAGTTTACTTATAGCTAGGACGAAGCTTTCTACGCTTTTTATCTAAAACTAGCTGCGCCCTGCGGTTTCACCCGCAGCTAAAAAGTATCCTATTTGCTATTCTAGATTATAACCTATCTCTGTGCCAAATTTCATCCAGATCTGTGCAGCCGTTCTCGCGTGAAAGAGTAACAAACATCCATCTATAAGCGTTTTTTTCCAAGATCGTTTAGGCATTTTTAAGTGAACACGTGCAATAAGAAGACACAAATAACATAAATAAACAATTGATTTTAGTCTAACCTCAAAGCAAACACTCATTGACTTCGTGTTACTTAACACAAAAAATAGTATTATTATTCGCCAATAGATGTCAGGAAGAGTTATATTTTTCAGTTGAGACTACTTAAACGCCTCCTTTTTGTTATTTTTCTTCCAAGTCTATGTTTAAGTTGATTATCGATAAAACACGAATAAAATGACATTTTCTAAAAATGATTCCTAGCTAGATCGATTTATCGCCCCCGAAACCCCCTATATACTAAATTGTATGAAAATCGTTGGAGCCGATTCCGAGATTCCAATTATATATATATATATATATAATGACCGTATATACAATTCTTGTATATATATATATATATATACAAGAATTGCTCATTTAAAGATATAAGATATGTACATATACCTTTTTATATTATTTTCCAGCACAGATTCAAGAACAATGACATTTAAGTTGGCAATCTCCATCTTAGTTCCAAAATCGAGAAATTAGAATCCTTGTTTATTTTTAACCTTAACCTATTACCTGGAAACCTAAAAGCCAAGTTAACCTTATCCGAAATGTCACCCCCCTTCATTTCAGAGCAGCGAATACCCACGCTAACGTGATCTGATGACAAATCTTATAATAACAGGGGTCTAGCCTGCGTCAATCTCAATTATTTCTTGCTATAAATAGACACGGAACCCGGGATCGCCCGTTTTATGTTATTTAGATCGCAACTGACAGTTCAAAAAATATTGTTAGGTAGAGGTGATTTTTGTGATAACATTCAGAATAGGCTTCATTGTGTATGTGAAACTTAAAGCATAAAGTGTTACAATGTAGCCGAAATCATCATCATATTAATATAAAAAGCAATGCTTCAAACCGCCTTCCCGTCATCCATGTAAACAATTTTGAGACTTTTGTTGAGATTTTAAAAACTGATTGACCTATTTCGATTAAATTTATATCAGAAATCAGAAATATTTGTTGACCATAATAAACATTCAATGTCACTGGCAAGTCATTTTTACAAAAATATCTTAAAATTAGGTAAACAGTTAAAAATAAAAATTAATAAGTAACATACTCGTAATTGTTCGTGAAATAAAGAAAGTTAATAAACTATTATGTCAAAATTTGCTCCGTTTGCTCTCTCTAACTAATTTATTTTTAATCGGTTCACAATTGTCGAAAATATAGATGAACATACACAAAAAAAAAACACAGACAGACGAACATAGAACCTCTTCGTTTTTGGAAGTCGGTTAAAAATGAAACGGTTTTCGGTTATATTATTATGCAATAACACTGCTGGTCAACTTAGAGCTCTACCACACTGGCGATTTGCGAGCGACTTCAAAGCGAGGACAGTGCGCAACTAGCGTTTTCCCGTGTTACGGCTACACCAACGGGAAACGTCAATACTAGGTACAATATCAATTTTTATTTTCAATTGGCTGTAAATTCTCCAGTAAATAAATAAAATAAAATAAATTGCCCATCATCGCGTAAATCATTGCGTTAAAATTAATGTCATAAATTGGGTGGCCACACTTGAACAATGACTAAATAGAACAACGCCAATGGCCATTGACGTCAAACGGCGGCAAGTGGTGGCCAAACTGACGTTCAACGTCCATCATCGCCTTAATTATCAGCATATCCCGTTAATGTAGCCGCGACATCGCAGCGTCTTCGCAGCGTATTCGCCGCGCACTTGCTGCGAGTGCCAACTCGTGGGGCCAGCTGATTGCGCAAATGCGCATACTTACCTAACTTTGAACTTGCTCTTAAAATCGCCAGTGTGATAGAGTTCTTAATCTATTTCTGTACTTAGTGATTGGTTTTACGATAAATACTCGTATAATAAAACATTTACAAATGTGTAACTGAACTAACCTGAACTGTCTGACCTGATTCAATGCCCTCACTAATCCTATTCACCTCGAGCCGTTGAACAAGCATTACATAAACAATCAGTGGAAAATTTTCTGAACATAATGAATGAACATATGCTTAAGATAAACTTCCAGTTTTGCTATTTGATAATTGAAGCAAATACTGTCAACAATATGTAAATGCTGTGTAGCACTCATAATTCTCAGTGTGGAGACCTTATGAATTCTATTTTATATTTTCTAAATGAAAAATAAAATGAGGCAGTAGAAAATGTTTGGCCAATCCGACGTTAGTTTGTACCGTAAATATTTGTAAGCCTCATAAACAATTATTTAAACAACATTAATGCAAATAAATATTAATGATAGCCTAGTTCGAGAAAACCCGCGCTCAAGCCAGAGGGAGCGCGTTTAAACCCAGCCAACGGCACGCACCATATTGTTCATTGTGTGAACATTTATAGGTGTGTGCGTATTGTATGACATCTGATACATGACTGGAGCCCGGTGCATGGCAACAGGCTCGCACCTTGCCGCATTCGAATCTGAATATCTTCCGGCGAAGTGTGGGTATTGTATCACATCTCTGCCAGCCCCCTCGGAAAGGCGTGGCGAAAAGTATGTATGTATGTATACTATTAAACTATAGATAAACTTATTTTGTGAGTACAAAGATATTATAATTTCAAGCTGCAGTTTTCTTCTAAGTCTGCATGCTGCATCTTCGACCATGTCTTCGCCAAATTTGTGGACCCTATCCTATTCTTGTTATTCGTGGTGTCAGTTTTTTAGGACAATAAATTAAACAGTTTTGAGCAATACGCTTTCTAATCAAAACCAAATTTTGCCACAACGAAAGTGAAAATCTTCTCATCAACGGTTCCGTACCTACTTGCTGAAGTAAATATACTTTTTCGGTGTCAAAATACAAAAACAATAACTGATTTGTACGGAACATCAAGAGTTTTCACAAATATCTAAACCATGATTGTTGATAAGAATCATCTATAATATACTTCTGATATGCAAATGTTGAAATTTTTAAATCTTGATCTTATTTTAGCAACAAACAAAATTCCAAAGATCTACCTTTAGTTTTTGTTTTGTATAGGAAGCTTAAATTAGTATAAAAAATGGAAAATAAGCGTGAAAAAATGTTCAAAGTAATTATGTTATTTTTTAAATTATTTGTTTTATGAAAATAGCATAACATAAACATAGGTAACAAGTAACATTGTTAAAACAAAAACCCGGCTGCAAAATGTTGTACCCTATGTCACTTCCACTATCAAGACGATTCAAATGACACCTCACCTGTCGAAATCCATCAAGCTGTTTAGGCTGTAGGGCGTGCCAAAGAAACCTCAGACATACTCGTACATACCCACATACATATGTACATACACTCGAAAAACATAACCCTCCGTCTTGCGCATACGGTTTAAAATAATAATAATTAAACTTGTTACTTGGACAATATCTAGTGTAATTCCGCTTTAACGTCGCATTAAGTACATCAAGGAATATTAATTTTTTATTCTATTTTTAATTTTGATAAACTAATTTAATGAGTAAATTTAGAAACTATACAAATTGATGTTTGAATCTAATTTTAAACGTTTATACAATTTTATATTTCAACTTAACGAATTTAAACAAAGTTAACAATTTTGTTAAGTTGAAATATAAAATTGTATAACGCTTAAAATTAGATTCAAATATCAATTTGTATAGTTTCTAGTAAATTTCATTAAATTAGTTTATCAAATTTAAAAATAGAATAAAAAATTCATATTCCTTGATGTACTTAATGCGACGTTAAAGCGGAATTACATTAGATATTGTCCAAGTAACAAGTTTGAAGATGAACTGCCGCAAAGTAACGCCTGATTCAATCAACTAATAATAATTATTATTTAAGGCAAATTATCAATTTTGTATTTTGTATCAATAATTTGTTATACCTAAAAGTACTTATCTCCGTTGCAAAAATCCTTACTAAAAATATAATTAAAAATACTCACTTACTTACCTTACCTTACGTACCTTTACTTACCTTACGTACCTTGAACCTTACAACTTGAACCCTATTTGTAATCCTTCCCAAAAGTCTAACAAAAATTATTCGCAAGATTGATGTAACCTGAGGCTTTTAGAGCTTTTTTCTCCAAAGCGCCCAAACCAGGCTCAAGGGTTAATAATGATGGACCCTTGAGGTACCGCGTAATGCCATCTAACCCTGAAAAAGTGGGTGATATATTTCACCTGAACACAGAATATGAAAGACGAAAATACTTTTGTGGTTGAAAAGCGCTGTAAGTGAAGTGTTGACTCTAATGACAAAGGTATACGATAATCACTGTACGAGATTAAGAGGCGCAGAGGAAGGGCATTCAGGGAAAAATAATTATGCTTTTCCAAATAAGCATTTAGTATAGTAATTTTATTGTGGGCTTTGTTTTATTTATATTTATTGTAGAGCCACAGAGAAAGAGAGTTCATTGATCTTTAGACTAAAAGTCTGTTTGTGTGTAATAACAAGCGAATATAGAGATTTCATGTTAAGCTACTAGCGAAAAAGTTAAAATTAGAAAAAAATAAAGTATGGAGAGACAATATCAATCCCATTACCTTTTTTCTTATTGGCTAAATTAAAGTTTGATAAATTTCAATAACCATGCATCTAATGTTTTAAGTTACCTTGTAAAAGATGGTTTATGATTAGTCTCTGTTTTCCTTCATATTCTGTGGGTGCTACTCACTCACCACACTTTTGTGTTTTGTTAAACCACTTTGCGTGAATGCTTTCATGGAATGGAGTATTTTAGGTACGAAATTGTTTCCGACACGTAAAGAAACTTAACAACCAAAACCTTCAGGGATTAATATTTCTCGCTACATTACCCGATAACATCTGACTAATGAAATTATTCGAAGTCTACGATGTTCATATTGCAAGTAAAAGAACCGTAAAAAATAATACACTCAATAGGGGTTTCCCTGTAAAGTTTGATGTTCTGTTTAATTTATTTCCAAGCTAGAAAACATAAACTAGTAGAATACAAAGCCTGTCTACGCGGAGGTAAATTATTCGGAGAAAGTGCGCCAAGCCGAGATCACGAGCACCTCATCGGTTGCTCTGCAGTATTTCTCACGAAGATTTATGCATGAAAAGCTCTTTCTAGACGCTGGAAAGAGCTCAGTTACACCTTTTTTGGACTTCATACTACAGTATTGTTTTGTACATACATACATATAGTCACGCCTTTCCCCCGAGGGGGCTGGCAGAGGTGTAATACAACACGATATTCAGTCCCAAATGTGACAGGGGGCGAGCCTGTCGCCACACGCCGGGCTCCAGTCATGTAGCAGATGACATACAATACGCACATACTCGTATGTATACACAATGAACAAATTGGCGCGTGCCGTCGGCTAGGTTCGAACCCACTTGCTCTGGCTTGAGAGGAGGGCCTTCTCCCTTTTTTTAGTATTGTTTAAAACTTAATAATTTACAATGACAATAGTGTGACGGCATTCTTTAAATTAAAATTGTGGATTTTGCCAACATTGGAACACTACATCAAATAATTATCTACCTACAAAATTCCGGTCCATAATGTTTGAAATTTTAAAATAGTAAGGATATAAATAAAAAACAATTTGATTGGTTTTACTGAAAATATTTACTTATATTGCTATCTGCTTAAAATTATAGTTTTTATTGTTAATTGATTATTGTTACTAAATTAGTTATCACATTGCTGTTATTAAAATGTAACGAAGAAATAATATTTTTACAAATAATACGTAGGTACTAACACAGCATTTTTTACCAATTATACAATGTTAAATGCAAAGTTACAACAGCTGAGAAAAAAAAATGCAATTTAAGCATTTTATTTAAAAAAAAAAATCAATAAATAAAAATAACATAACATATCCTCACGCCTTTCCCCCGAGGGGGCTGGCAGAGGTGTAATACAACACCCTCATTTCGCCGGACGATATTCAGTCCCAAATGTGTCGCCATACATCGGCCTCCAGTCATGTAGCAGATGACATACAAAACGCACATATGTTCACACACTGAACAAATTGGTGCGTGCCGTCGGCTGGGTTCGAACCCGCTCCTTCTGGCTTGAGAGGCAGACTTTCTCGCAACTAGGCTGCCATCGCTTAGTAAAAATAATGTTCCTTATATACTAGATGCCCCATTTAGCAAGAAATCTTCTTTTACGATTGACAAAATTGAATTTTATCTGCGCATCTGTTCTATTCTTAAGTTGATGCACTAATTCTATTATACATCTACAAAAATTCAACTTTGATATTTTCAATGTGACAATCTCACACCTTTACATAAGACTAGTTACTACCATAAGTTTCATACTAAATTGCAACATGTAAGCCTTTGTTTTGAATACCTAAACAGTTTTCATGATACAGATTGTATTTGGCAGTATTGTATTGGCACGATTTTTAATCCTGAACTCCTACGCTAATTTCTTTGTTTAATTATTTTAAAGTTCTCCTGATTTATGCGCTAGTATTTATTTTGTAGAAGTACTCCACTGGCCAGGTTAATAAACAAGGCAGGCAACACGCGGTCAGCGCGTAAAAGGCAGGAACGTAGTCTTCGTACACGTCTTTCAGCAAACCTGAAACAGAAAAGTAACTGACTGGAAGACTGAAAAGGAAATTGAAGCTTTAAGGCTGAGGGCATACTGGCGTAATTATACAAGCGCAATTTCAGTCGCGTAATTTGCACTCTGCAGAAATTCGGTTCAGCGTACACGAGTGTAATTTTTCTGTCGCGTTTCGCGTGTTTCGTCGTTATTCCGCCGACTCACGCGTTTTAAATTCACCTGAATTGAACACGCGTGAGTCGGCGGACAACTCATTTTGCGCCGCCGTGTGGCACCAACAGGTTTTTGTATGAAACCGAGCGCAGCGAAAAATACGCCACACAAATTGCGCTCGTAAAATTACGTCCGTGTCGACTCAGCCTAATACTACTAAAAAACTCTTTTCATGCTTACGCGTATAATAACGCGCAGGTTTGTGCAGATCAAGTGTGTATCTTAACTGTATATCTAATTAACAGTAGTATAATATGGCCCACTTGTAGAACGGAGCTCAATTCTTAAACGCAGGGTTAACTAACTCACAGTTGAAATGTTATAAATGTCACTCCATTATTGTGTTAACTCAAGCCTATTATCTCTTGGTGGCGCAAGACGATTTAAAAAGTTAACCTCTGATGAGAAGTTAACTCCGAGTTAAAAAGATACCCCAAGCTTCTGCAAGTGACCCTTCATAGGAAGAGATGAGTTACTCTATAGTAATAAGTAGGTAGTACGCACTACACTTCACATCTTTGCATATTTATTTTAGTGGAGAGGCAGACAGTTTTAGCTTGGAGGATCTCTAAAAACATTGCTGGCAGGAATAAAATAGCCTGCTGTGCCTATCTATCATGTTTATTTATATTTGTATTGTTTTTGTTGTAAAGCGATGACAGCCTAGTTGGAGAAGGCCCGCCTCTCAAGCCAGGGGGAGCGGGTTCAAACCCAGCCGACGGCACGCACCAATTTGCTCATTGTGTGAGCATATGTGCGTATTGTATGTCATCTCCTACATGACTGGAGCCCGGTGTATGGCGACAGGCTCGCCCCCTGTCTCATTTGGGACTGAATATCGTCCGGCAAAGTGTGGGTGTTGTATTACACCTCTGCCAGCCCCCTCTGCTGAAAGGCGTGACGTTATGTTATGTTTTTGTTGTAAAATAGTGTTATTTTTTCTTTGTATGTATAGGATTTCTCTACCCTAATCCTAACTAATATTATTAAAGCGAAAGTGAGTTTGTATGTTTGTTACGCTTTCACCCTTTGTCTACTGAACCGATCACTGTTAAATTTTGCATATACATTGTCAGGGGTACATAAAATAATGTAGGTTATCTTTTAACTGCAGGTAACATCACAGAGCGCAGCTAGTACGTCCTACTTGTATAATATTATAAACGCGAAAGTTTGTAAGAATGGATGGATGGATGGATGGATGTTTGTTACTATTTCACGCCAGAACGGCTGAACAGATCTGAATGAAATTTGGCACAGAGATAGATTATAGACTAAATTAGCACATAGGATACTTATTCACCGCGGGTAAAACCTCGGGCGCAGCTAGTACTTTATAAAGAGAAAAATGATTTGACGTTTTCACTTTGTCTTTAAGAATTAAGGCTTATTTTCTACATATATTTACGGTAAACAAGAAACGTACATAGGTTGTGCTTAAGGAATAGCAGTCTAAAAGGGAAATACTCTTGGCACACCTGGTTGTGCCAAAGAGAAAAATATGCTGAAATGTGCTGGAAGTCACGAACGTACATTTCCGACATTCATGCTAAAATCGACGTTATTTAACTCCAAGTAACAAGGAAAACGCTAAACACAAACGACCTCGCGAAAAACTTGAGACCTTTGACAAAGGATGCCGAAATGCTTACGAAAGCTCGTACATCATATAGATCGTATCCTAGCTCAATAAAAACGGTTCTAATTTGTCATTGTGCGCTGTCGGTTCAGTTTCCCGTTTATCAGCAGCGGCGGAGTCACGTCAACTCGTGACGTCATGTATTGTTATAATAAAAGTATTGCGGGAGACATGTGACCGTGACAGCGAAGGTTTATGCTTTAGCTTGCTGGGAAGAAAAATTCTAGGTTGCTAGTCCAATTTGGTACCTATGCTGAGTATCTATAAATTAGTAACACACGGCACCTACTCGTTTTTACCCGACTGCCAGGAAGAGTTTTGTTTTTAGCGCGTATCTTGAATGTACGAGTAGTTTCGAGTAGGTGTTTTTGTAAGGAGATGATTGACATGCATCGAGGCTGGCCACCAGGTTTTCGTGGGTCGCAAACAAGGCCACACTGCCCAAGCGCGACCCTTAATCGCGTTTGGGCGTCTGCTATATAGCAAATTATTTACCTCCCAAAAAAAGGCATGTCTGTTAATTTCTTTATTACCTCGTATCTTCCTAACATAGCTGGATACTAAAGAGAAATAGAGGCATGGCTATGTTTTAGGCACAGCATTCAACTAATATATACGTAATGTTATCATTCGATCGGATCATCGCAACCTGGGGAATTGAGGCGAAATTGAATTTAAATTAATTTTAGAAATACCGATAACCCAATTTAAACCCTATTTCGTTACCGCAATGCTGAATTTATGTGTCAGCCTGCATCTATGGTTACATGCACATAGATTACTTATGTTATGATGATTTCAGATATTTCTCTGCGTCGACCCAATTTTCGTTGTTTTTCCTTTAATTTAGTAGAAAATAAAGTTTATCATCATCTTTACCAATTTTCCTACCAATTTTCCTCCCAATTTCGAAGATCTCTTTATCATGCCATATTTTGTTTGGTAAACATACAGTGTGTTTTAATAATTAAATAGACATATAAATAACAATTACTAGGCATTCACGATACATCCGCGTTTATAGGTATAGGTAAACTTTATACGATCTTAAGCCAGTCTCGTCAAAGCAAATTACTCACCAACAATCGGTGAGCAGGTAACGTTGACGACTCCAGCTGCTAGCATGAACACGGCATAGGCGCCTGGGAAGTCTGCATGAGTGACGTGATTGGAGATGACGAGAGGACTCGCAACATGGAGCCACGCTCGTAGCACGCCCAGCGTTCCGGTCACTATGGCCACAGAGACGAAGTCCCGGATTTGAAGAATAACTGCAAATCGAATACAGTTGCAAAAATAATAAGACATCTTAAGCGGTCTGAAATTTTCATACAAACACGCTTCTCAAATTTCTTGTAAACCGTTTGTCAGATTATGATGAAATTTAGCATGTATAATAAAATATCTCCGCCCCTATGTTCTTAGTTTTTTTTTAAAAAAAAACGTTCTCAAGCGAAAATAGAGCTATGAAAAATATCCGCATTTGTAAGGGGTCAATTTTGACTGATTTATTCAATAGATAGACAAAGCAAATCAAAAATCCCTTTACATAAAGGGGGTTGTTTACATCATTAGCTTTTAAATGAATCCGTAATGCAAGGGACATTCTTAGTTATTTAAGAATGATTAGAGAAGTGCAAAAGTCATAAAAAAAATTAAATTGCACTTTGTCACTCTGTAGGTAAATTTAAAGGCTTGTTAGTATCTTTACTTGCTCTCTTTGTTCATCATCGTCTTCTAGACGAAATGGCTATGGAAAACCTTAAGCCAATGCGAAGTTAGTCTAAAGTGGTCGCCGGACTCTTAAAGGCCTGATGATGATATTTTGTTTTATGAACAAAACCCCGTTCCAGACAATGTAAGCAAGTACTTTGTGTAAGTACCTAATACTACTGCGCATATCATTTTAATGTCTGAACATGCTACATATATGCAGCCTAACAAAAGAAAAAGAATATCAAGTAATGATCACATTACAGATATGTGTACTTAGGTATTTTAGAATGATATAAATATAATATGTATACAGTTCTAGAAACAACATACTGTATAAAGTGTACAGTAGGTTTATGTATAGTAACATAATGATTATGTACCTACATGAAATGAAGTGACAACTAAATGACAACCCACTCAATGACACGCCAATTTCTTAAAGTACTTGATAAGATAAAACTGATAACGCACCTATTCTGAAGACAAATGTCAACAATGTCGCAAAATAAAATAATACTCTAGTGTTGAAATCTGTAATACTGCTGATTATAGCGAGAGCACAACGACCCGCTACGTCGGCGCCCGCGCAGATCGATATGCACGTTGCGACTTCACTCTGTAAACAACGTATTTTAATCCAGCAGTGACCATAGAAACATGAATCAGTTCCAACTAAGCGTTTAAAAACCAATATGAATCGATAAAATGATAAAAAATATAATTCAAGATAAGTTTAGTGTACAATTTGATCCATTTATTGATAAAATTAGTAATCGAAATACGATACACGATGATAAATATTCGAAAAAGGGTACATACCGTATTGTATCCATATTGAAACAAAAGCATGGGCTGTAGTATGAAGAACGTGAGGTCGGAGAAGTTCACAAAACTTTGCCCGAGGCAAATGTTGCGAAACACAGGATCCTTTAAAACTCTCAGATTCAAAATTTCCAGCAACTTTTGCCTGCGATGGAAAAAGTTCGTTTAAATTTGGTAGGTACAACAAAAATAACAAGTGAAAAGTACGTTTACCAGAAGCCAAAGTAAAACTATTCGAAATTATGGTTTCGAGCATGCTTTGATAAGAATTTGTATGTTGTTAACTAACTTTAAATTTTCTGCTGCCGTGTTCGTCGCTATTGTCGTTTGAACTTTGTCATACGGTTTTTTGCACAGCAAATCCTCATTCTCAGGCTTGTTTTTATCACTCTCTACGTCATCTGCAACTATTCAAAACAATTTAGCTTCAAAAACTGCTACTTCAAACTAACTTTGAAAATCAAAAAGACCAAAAAAATACTTGCTGTTCGTACAGTTCGTACTGTCGTTAGTATCTTTGGATTCTCCGTTATCATGACGAGCATTCCAGGGAAGGTGTGGAACGATATTCCAGAAATAATTAGTAGTGTCCCTCTGAATCCGAAGTGGTGTATTATCTGTCTGATCAGTTGTGGATACCACATGAGAGCAAATCCTTGCACGGCTTTGATTGTACTCATCACAGTTGTTCGTTTCTTCACGAAGTAGTGGTTTATCGTCGAATAGCTCACAGGCACCATCATACCAAATCCTATTCCTTGTAATATGCCGAACGTCAAAGGCAACTGGTTTGTATTTGAAATGGCTATAGTGGATAGTGCTCCTAAAGAAAATGTTGCTGCTCCAATAAGGCCTCCTAGTCGCAATGATATTGACTTAGTCATCACATTGAGTATTATACCTGAAAATAAATATATATAGTTTATATTTTTGTTGCTCAGTTAAGATTCATAAAATATGAATAAATAAATAAATTAAATATCTTTAAATTAAATTATGAAATTGGATGAAATCGTAGTTTCCGTTGGTCGTTTCTATAATAGAGTTTTAATGGTTTTTAAATTTAATTCTAGCTTAACTTAACTATTGCAATTAAGAGCTACTTAACCGACTTTATAGGATAGGGTAACTTATCAAACATTTGTAAATAGCGAAATTTGACTCTTTGAGCGATTTGAGCTCTGTTAATTTCCAGACTATACTCTACCCCCTTAACAATAAACTTTGAATAGCTTTGGAATAGCTACACAATCTTTTGTTTTTTTTTTTTCTTTTATATTCTTGAACTCTGTCGAAAAAGACAAAAGACTGTGTAGCTACTCCAACGTTTATTGCAAAGGGGGTAGAGTATGGTCTGGTAATAATTATAAATGAGAAAGTTTGAATGGAAATGAGAAAGTTTGTCACTCAATCATGACAGAACGGTTAAACGGATCTGGATAAAATTTGGCACAGAGATAAATCATAGTCTGAAATACTCGTAGTAAATTCTAATTCTTCTTAACCACAGCCAGCAGGTAACACCACGGGATACAGCTAGTTTGTAATGTGTTATTTATGTTTACGTAGGTTGTGTGTTTATTAAAATTATTTTTAAATAAACCTTATTATAACTTTAGACATTTAAAAAGAAATTGAGACTAACAAACCTCCAATGGCTAACATTATAGCAAACACTCCATGAGCAGTCGTCAGAGACTTAGCAGTCGAATTAGTGTCTATCATGAAATCTTTGTATATGAGTCCAAACGAATTCACGTGGCCAATCCCTGCGATCTGAAATAGGTCCGTGTGAAAATAATTAGCCTAGTTACGTAATAACAACTTGCAAAATAAATAAGTATAGATAACCTACTAATAATTATAGTAATGCATGTTGTAACTAGGTAAATAAGTTTACAAAAATCCGATCTTTATATACATAAAATACATATACAAAATACAATACAATATATAAAATACATCAGTTTAGCTTCTGTGCGTAAATATTTAATTTAATCGCATATTTGAAATTCAGTATGTACCTACATAGTCTTTTTTTTTCTTTTTCCCCCATTCAAGGGGATTTGGCGTCACACGTCATGTGCATTTGCCAGTGTCAAGTTCTAATAATTCGTTTTTACATATAATGAGATGATGATGATGAGATTATGATGAAGACGATGAATCTCTCCCCTTTCCCCATTCCAGTAAAGTTATGGATACTTTACTGAAACTTTAAGTGAAGTTTTGTAGTGAACACAAAAAGTTGCGTTGCACAATGTTTGTATCATTTGTCCACACTCGTGTACGTTGACGAACCGGTAAAAGTTAATACTCCACAATTATACACTTTAACACTCGACGAATCACAAGTTTTAGAAAATAATACAAAATCACGACACCATCTTTTCGGTTCCCGCCAAAACTCCCCTACATGGATTTAATTTTACACATGTGTTTAGGTCCTACCTACCTGTCATAAACATTACCTACGTACAAAAATAAATTAAAATCAATGTCAAATAAATAAATATTTTGACGTTAATTAAGAAGTTAAATAATGCTAAGACATAAAAAATACTCGTATAAGGAACTTCTATCTTTCATAATATTGTACCATTCAAGTCGACGGAAATACTGTCTTTTTATTTGTAGGTATTTAAGTGAAAGTAAGATTTCGATTTTTCATATCAAATACTCTGACGTCTGGGCTTGCCACTTGGCCTTTTTTACATAACCTTTTAACGAACGTCAAAGTATTAGTTTTTCTTTTACATTGATGCTATAATTATGCATGGTGTGTTTAATGGTAAAGTTTAAAAACCACTTAGATTAATCTGACAGAGTCATTAATCACGAAGGTGTTTTATTGCCTAAAAAAGTAATGTATCCAATTCAAGTAAATCAACTTCTTCCGTGTCGTAACGCCCTGTACCTACTTTACTGTGGAATGTGGATAAGTAAATAAATTATTAAAATAATTTGTAACACACATTAATAAAGTAAGTAGTTATAAACGTTACATAGTAATAATAATTTTATCAGTTTTATAAAAGTAGAGTGCAATATGTATAAATGATTATTTACGGTTGCGATAACCAATATTTTACGAACCATTTTGTGACTTCTTTTGTATACCTATGTATTTTATGCATGCATAGCTATTTAAATAAATAAATGAATTCGGGACACTTTCACACACGGTCATCTGACCCCAAACTAAGCAAAGCTTGTACTATGACTGTCAGAGACTGATATACATACTTAGATATTTTTAAGTACATACTTAAATAGATATTAACACCCAGACATAGAACAAACACCAATGTTCATCACATGAATGTTTGCCCTAGGTGGGAATTGAACCCACGCCCCCACGCTTAGAAAGCATGTACACTACCAACTGAGCCACCGAGGCAGTCAATATTTATAAGATAGCAGTCTTTATTTGAGCTCTACATGAAAAAATTCTTCCAAAGGGACGAAACTTGATCAAAAATGACACACTCTAGCGAGATTACGGAACAGCTGTTTTCGATTTCATGGTTGACCCCATAATAAAAGTTGTTCATAATGAGCTCCTTTCCGCTTAGTATCACCGTTTCGTGTATCCCTGAATAGCCTAAATGCCTAAAATAACATTAATTAAATAAAAAACAGAATATTCGTGGATTTTACAGAAGATCTTATCTTCTAACGTTCCAAGTATCGTTTACCAATTTGAATAGATAATATCGGAAATGTAAAGCATTATTGACTAAAACTAACCAAACGCGTATATAAATAAACCGTATAACTCTATGAATAGTTTAAATTTATGAGTGGGTACAAGGTTAGCTGTCAAATATAATTGAAAACCAAGACACCAAGGTTTTAATCAGTCAAATGAGGTTTTAATACTCACAAAGGTGATGACTGTTCCAAAACACACCACATAACCCCAGATGGAACTGTTTTTCTTTTCTCTGACGTCATCTTCTTGTTTTATTTTGATTTTGACTCGGTCGTTCATTTTGACACGCACTCGCCGAGTGGTATCTCAGCCAGGACTGCTGCGGATGTTCCCGATAAAGCAATAAACGAATGCGTGTGCGCATCGGTGTGTAGATAAACGTTCTTTGTGTCCGTTTATTTATTTACGACAATGAGGACGGTGCTATTGTGAGGCGATATAAGTATTGCAAATGTGTCTGCGATTGCGAACACGCTATCAGAAAACTCGGGTTTGTTTTTGTTGTGGCGTTCGCTTGCCTAAATTTAGGACGGCGCCCGACCTAAATTAGACTTGCCACGGTCCGTGATGTTGACGTTCTAGGAATACAATTAATAGGTATATTCTAATTTCAAAATTTTACTTTTAATCTACTTCAACACAGTTTTTTTTTAATTTGTGGCTAACCCCAGTTTGTTATCAAGATGCATTTTTACTCGTATGCAATCTTTTTACAAAGCAAAAGATATTTTGCTTTGAAAAAAGATTGCAAAACGACTCACGTAGGGACTTTCAGATTTATACGCATAATATTAGTATCACTGTCACCAATAGTGCAATGAAGGTAAACACTACACAGAGTTATGGCGGGAACCGAAAAGATGGTGTCGTGATTTTGTATTATTTTCTGAAACTTGTGATTCTTCGAGTGTTAAAGTGTCATAATAATTGTATTGTTAACGTTTACCGGTTCGTCAACGTTCACGAGTGTGGGCAAATGATACAAACATTGCAAAACGCGTCTTTTTGTGTTCTTTGCAAAACTTCACTTAAAGTTTCAGTAAAGTTCTGAGGGGTGACCTTGGTGAGCAAGGTTACCCCTCTACAGGCGCAGAGACCCTGGGGACGACCGCCGGAGTGAGATAGTGAATGCTAGCGTGACCCCATCTCGCCCCATCTTGGTAATGGACTGCTCACGGGGGAGGATTTTAGTAGGTTCGATTGCCACCATACCCCTTCCTTCACCCCTGCGGCGGAAGGGAAATGCGCGGGCATTTAACACCTCTTTAGAAAAAAGGGAGTTTCATACAAAGAATACTGCACCGTGCATGGCTCGAGTTGATGCGGTGACGAGCCCTTTACGAGTTTATATGTGTGCTACGATGTTAAAGGAGATTGGGTAAGAGTCAGCGCAAATCGTCGGACAGTGGGTGACGACAGCATTTCATCCATTTTAGAAGTAAGGTATATTTGTTCAAAGACCAACCAATATCAAAAAACCCCTCTTGACGCTACCGATAGTCTGATGATAATTTATTAAGGCATTTTAACACAATTACTTAAATAATATATGTATTAATAAAAAAACAGTACACGTTCGACTTTCATTCTTATACATATACAGTATCTATACACCCAAATACAAGGCTATTATTATTATACTTATTTACTAGCAATATTTTAAAGGCTGATCCTCTACATCATCTTTTACTATGGACCAACCCTAAAATCGCAAAACAAATATTAGCTGTTGCGTATTTTGAACAGCTGATTTTTTTATTTTATTTTAGGGTTGGCCCCATGGTAAAAGTTTGCTTGTAATAATGTAGAGAATCAGACTTTACCATTTTGCTAGTTTATTATTAAAAATAGCGGTGTATATTTATTATGACCTTATGTGTAACAAATATTTTAATTAATGCATTTATGCAAATCCAAGGCCGAGATGAGATAGCATTGAATGTAATCTGGAGTATCAACATGTTTACTGTTTGGCTTAGCTTGCGACTATTTTAATCTCAATTCTGATTTTTCTATTTATAAAGTTCAATGTCGTTTAGCAATCATGGAGTTTTCCTGTTGTTTAGGTGGATGTTGAATTCAAACAGAACTTGTTGTACAATATGGAAGGTTAAGTTTGAATGTGAATGCTAAAAGTTGTTCTGCAAATATTTCGTTTGCTTTCTTCAACTTTCTAACTTCAAAAGGAGGTGCAACAAGCAAAAAGGTGTTTTTAATATTGAGTTCTGTTACTTTACTACGTATAGAAAAGACTCAGTACTTCTGTGTTCTATTTAAGTGCAGCTATCCGGCCATACTTCACTTAGTAGCTTGGTAGCTCTCGAACGCCCAAGACATAATAGTGTCTCCGAAAAAACGTTCAAATTAAAATAATTCTCTTGTGTGTGCTACGATTTCGCACGAATAATTCAAGTTATTATTGTTTCAGCGCTGCAGGATACTTTAGTCATGGTATAATAAAATACCTCAACCTGCTCTACCTGTATACTGCTCCAGCATTCCGCTTACGTGGGCAACACGTAGTGACGTCAATCCATGCTTATGCAGAATCGAAATAAGTCATTTACAAATAGTTCGAAAGAGATGGATAACGATGACAAGTGACGTCATTACGTGTTTGCTCCCGGATTGCCAGACTTTGTTTTTTTGGGTCATGACTTTAGTTTAAACTCCTGACAAAATTAAGCATGACATTAAAATGTATGATAGCTTCTTTATACATACCTACATACACTACATAGTAATAGAACTCAGTGCTATTTAACCCTTTTTAACAACTACCTATTCGAATGTATGTTTGTGACAACAATAAACAATATCGTCACTGTCTGCACCATCATCAATCAGGTTGTAGACAAGCCATTAGGACATAACTATGTAGGTAAACCTATAACCGGTATAGCATTCAAAAACACGTAGTGACGTCAATCGATGCCTAAGCAAGACCGAAATAAATAAGTCAATTACAACAAGTTCGAAAGAGACGGATCACGATGACGTCATTATGTGTTTGCTGAATGCTAGACATTGTTTTTTTTATCATGTTATAAACTACATATATATCTTGAAGCATACTTTATACTAGCTGCGTCCCGCAGTTTCGCCCGCTGTCCCACAGAAACCGTAAACTTTTTTCGTGTTGAAAGTTACCCTATGTCCTTTTCTGTACCCGTGAAACGCGTATTTACGCAAAATATCATGATGATCGGTTGAGGTGTAATGGTACGACTACATTATTACGGCGCGCGATAATTAGTGTCGCGTTATCGCGCTGTAATGACCGTTATCGGTTATCGACGGTGTTCTTGTCTACATTAACGGCCAACTCGTCGTCTTTCTACGGAGTTGACGTGGACAACAATTCGCCCGATACATCGCTGAGCGGCAACACTTGTCGCGACTGCCCGAATTACGCCGAAGGCCGCTAATGTAACCGTAACATTAAAGCATAACAAACAAACAAATGAATAAACAAACTCACTTTCGTATTTGCAATTTTAGGGTGCGGACAGGGTTAGTACATCGGTGTATAAAAAAAAAAACAAATGAGAGAACGTTTCGTAACATAGTTTTATTTCCTTTAACGCAACTTTATAAATCTTAGACAAAACGAAAACTAGTTCAAAATGAATACAAGCTTACTGTCTACATTAAGGCTTTATTTCAAGTAGGAAGGTAGGAATATCCGCTGATAGAAACAACTGGAGCTCTGCCAAGAAAACTGTTGAAACTTACACATTTCTGCTCTCCTTATTTTCTCGAGTCTCAAGCCTCAAACGAGGTTAAAAATTGTTACGTTAATTGTTAAGAATTCTTAATAGAATGTTCTATTCAAACAAAAAACACTATTGCAAGAAAATACCTATAGTTATACTAATAAGTATCTTTAAAAAATTTAAGTTTGTTGCGAGTGTTACAAATTAATTAAGTAAATGATAATAGAAACAAACGTTAACATGAAGTGTATTTTATAATAAACAACAACATCTTGTTACATGAATTAATCAATTTAATAGTATCGTATTTAGTTTAAAACATAGTTAACATTATTTTTCAATACCCTTATCTAACTTATTTAACACAATACAAAAGTAAGTCATATAGTTATGTTACACTTAGAATAATTATGTAATAGTACACGCCTTAGGCGATTATCACTCTGCTTCACGCCACGCGACTGCGTGGGATTGCATTTTTAACCCCCATGAAAAAACGATGGGGTGTTGTAAGTTTGACGTGTCTCTGTGTGTGTGTGTGTGTGTGTGTGTGTGTGTGTGTGTGTGTGTGTCTGGGGCGTCGTATCTCCCGAACGGATGAACTGAAGGCTTGTAGGGGGTTTTTTGAATGTTTAATTTATCTTGTTTAATGTTGTATCAAATTATTGCGGTTCGTGCAGGAATCACGCACTGACAACGCCTTTCTGTGCGGTAGATTTGACTCTTCACCATCGCGTGGTGTTCAACAGTGAAAGAATCATCGTACAGCTCTCGTACTATAATATCAAAATAGTTACATGTACTTAAGAAGAATCTTTGTGTAAAAAACAGCTTTTACAATAAACTTTTAATATCACAGATTAAGGCAGCTCTAAAATTGTTACAGAGTAACCACATAGCTTATTAAATCATTGACTACGTCATATTGTGTAATCTTGCATCATGTCTGAAAACTCTTGTTTCTTTTCTTCATGTGCTTGATGATGGCTTCTATAGTCCAGGGTATGACGCAGACCATGTTGCATACAGCCAGCATGGTGAATGCTATGCCGTAGCTCCCGGTGATGTCTCGAACAAACCCTGTGAACAAATTAAGAAAATAAGCTACAAATAAAATATTTATTTATTTATCATGAAAATTAACAGCTGCAGTTTTGTTTTCAAAGATTCCTGTACTAGAGAGAAACTTTTCTGCTAATAGCCTTAACTCAAAGCAGGGGAAGGAGAAGATACACAAATAAAAGAAGAATGAATGGAAAAAAAAACTAGTTGTAAATGTATGCCTTTGATAATCTGGATATAAAGAAAAATAATCAAACTATACTTTGCAGTCTAGAATCATTCAAGCCATTTAGGCATCAGTCAAGACCTTCTACAAACATTCATACTCAAGTACCTACATATCTCCAAAAATAGTAACCCTCTTTCTAGCTAAATAAAAATTAAAAAAAAAACGCCTACGATTCTTTCGTGGCAATTCAAATAGATGCAGCGTACTAAAAATACTCTACAATTATTTTAAACTGCAAAAACCAAACTAAGGTCACTTTAATTCGTTCACAGAAATTGAAAATTATTCTTAAGTGTAACGTACTAAAAGATGAAGAAGAAGAGAGATGCTTACAGTTTTAGTAATGTCAGCAGTGCAAGTACTGCTGATTGAGTGACAACTTTGTCAATCAATAAACTGACGCCAACTCAGCAAAATCGTGGATTTACAGTTTGCAAATCGTCTAAAACCAAAAGGCACCGAAGCGAGACAAGGAGATTAATTTTTTGCTATCTGTTTTTGACAGCTATTCAATAAGTTACATGCCAACAATGGACGGTTTAAGCAAAATAATCGCCATGTTAAATTTTGGCGAACATACATAGATCTAAGAATCGTACTTCTACTGCAGGTTAGTTTACTGCAAAGTGTGACAATAGTATCGACATCAATTTTAATTTTACAAAGTTAGCAAATATAATAACTTCAATTTAAAAGATAAACAATTTGACACCACTGACATTGAAACGGTTGCATTCATAAATATTTACTCAAATCGATGAATGGTTTGACGTCATTAATGAACTACCAGAATAGCTTAAACTGAATACGTATCGTGTTGCAGTGTGATTTAAATTAATTGAGATAAATTAGATAAATATTGAATTTTAAATAGTTTTTTTTTAATAAATAAAAAAAAACTTTTTTGTTTGTCAGCAAACAAAAATTTGTTTGTATTATTGTATTCATTTGGTATTCTGTACCTAATAAAAAGAACGGTATGTATCTATATTATTTTTAGATAAATTGTTAACGTGTTGCTTTGTTTTAATAAACATAATATTTGTTTGGTGTTTTTACAGAATATATCATATTTTAACGATAATAAAAAATAGAATTTTATTAAGTAGGTATCAAAAATAATATCATAAAAAAGCAAATTCAAATAAATAATACTAAATAATGGACACCTACAACATTCGTTTAGACTAAATTATTAAAATTAAAAATATAAAATTCACCACGAATTATTATTTTTATTTAAATTCTATATTTGAAAAAAATAGAAAACAAATCAATTCCGATTTAAGCATATACGGATATCTTAAATCAGAATAAATTTGAATTGCTTTTTTATCTAGATTTTAATAAGTAGAACATAAACTACAATAGATCTCGTTTACCAACTATTATTGAGTAAGTATTTTTATTAAATACCAAATTCTATCAATTTGGCATATAAAATTATTACCAGAAGCTTTTCATAATTTTATTCCGATTAAAAAAAAATGTTAACAAAACTTCATTATTATTAATAAAAAAAACAATTTACTTGAAACGATTGTAAATAATGTGTAGTAAAGTATTTAAAATTAGATAAGGTGTAAAAATACACTCAATAAATCAGTCCGACGATTAAAAAATAATGATTGAATAAATTAGCTAGCAGAGATTAATGAACACGCTAATGGTTAGATTAAAATAAGTATTTTTTCTATTATTTTTATAAAAATCAACAGCCTTGTCCTTCGTAGAGCGTAAATGTAGAGATCACGTGTGGATTCACGCGTTGTCGCTGCTTATGGGTCAACTACCTATGAATTTGTTCAAGGCCTATTTTTTGCATTGCATCAAAGAGTTCATTGACTTTTACTCGTATATTTGGGTTAGTTAACTGAGACTGACAGATTACTGTCGTTTTATCAATCTATTCATCAATCTTTAGTTTTTAGGGTTGCGTAATCACCCGTTCTGCCCGTCTATTCATCCTGCCTTTAGTAAAAAGTATTTTAGAACTTACAATACTTCTTCGACTAACATTTCCGTAGTTTTTAAAAAAAAAAAAACGAAGCAACTTTTACAAACTCACGTGCGAATTCACGTGGAATTAATTTAAAAGCTCACATTTGATAGCAAAGCGTGAACGATAAAATAAACGTGCGCTGTGTCTAGCGTGCTCGCACACAGCAAAAGGATGGCACCACAGAAACGCACGTGACGTTATATGCCATCAGTAAAAAAAGGTTAATCGTCAAGCTTTCTACTGTCAGTGACAACCTTAATAGAAGATCTACGCGCAATCTAAGATTTGAGACATAATTAATCACAGATAAGCATCAATAATAATGTACTACGTACTAAATTTCATCATCCGAACTTTGAGTTTCTTCCACAGCACTGTACTGTAGTCCATACACCATACATTGGTGTGGCTTCGACACGCACGCCGGTAATTGTGTAAGGAGCGAGAAAACTGCAATCTAGCGCTGCATGTTTTAATAGTTTGGTTGGACGACATAAGGAATATTTTAGCGCTACAGCAACCGTAGTGAGTCCACGCGGGCATGCCTCGCTGTCTTCAAATTGCGTGACATTTTTTTGTTCAGCTTCTCTAGTACGCAGTACATATATTTCAATGCAGATAAGACAACAATTTATACATACCTATCAATGTAACGATGTACCTAATGTTATTAGCCGAGTATTTATTCGAATTAAGTAATTCCACGTGGTTTTAATTTGAGGAAAAATAAAGTAAGAATGTTGCTTTGATGCTCAATTATCTTTAACAAAGCGTTGCACAATGTATAATTAACTTACGTGAATCGATTTATCTTTATTTACCTACAAGAATTATTTTGTATCAAATCTGTACCTGCCTGAAGAGAACCCACACCAAAACCTACATTTAAACTTTAAAAAAGATTTTAAATTCTAAGAACTCAAACTTAAAATATTTTAAATGAATTCGAATTGGCTTGTATCCGAGTGCCAATTAAATGGTGTGGTTCTATTTTTTTTCTTCAATTTTTTAATAAGTCTACATAATGTCAATCTAAAAATAGTCCTCCGACATTTATTCGTTATTAAATATTATAAATAAAACCAGCATATCCAGTAATTCCCTTAATAAATAAACGGAACGGATAAATTTGCATCATAATACTAAATAAAATATTTTAATAGACCGTGATAAAATGAGAATAAAATGTTAAGTAAAGTTTTTTAGAACACTATGTATAATCAGAGTTATAATTTAAAAGGTAGACCTGTAAATGTTGAACATTTAACGAGTAATTTAATGATAGAAAAAAAAACAAGGATTTATTTAATTTAGCAAGTAAAATGGCTTGAAAGAATGGCAAATCGTTGAGGATCGTACCTAAAACTTAAAAAAACTTTTTTTTTTGTTTCCAATAATTTACGACGTACCACTACAAAAACTAAAACATCCTTGAAAATAAGAGCTAATACGCCTCTAATTCTGCTTTACCAAAAACTATACTTATCAAACAAGAATATGATTAGATTATTAAATTTTGCAAATCTATTGATAGGTAGTAGATTAAGCTTTAAAAGTTAGCAATACCGTACCGACAGGCTTAATAGCTTAGCATTACCGAGCCAAAAAAGCATATTAAGACAAGTATAAGTTTAAACTTTAAAAAAAAACCAACACCGATTTTCATCAAACATATCTAAGAACATTCCCGACTAACTCAACTATGGGGGCTGAGCTACCCACGTCCGTAGGAGTGTACTCTATTCTGATTCCCTACACGTGGTCCCCGGGTAGTGCTAACCGGGTAGCAAACTCTGGTGGGAGGCTTCGGCCGTGTCTAGTTACCACCCACCGGACCAAGCCATGCCGTGAAATGACCTAGTCGTGTTTCGGGATGTAGTCCGGTGTAACCGTTCCGAAGACGGGTCTGAGCAGTAGCGCACTTGTAGCGCCTCGCTCAACTGCCGTCTTTGTACTTCTTCACTCTAGTAAACTTCAAGGCTAGAGTGAATGAGTGCCTTATCGGTCGTCGTGCTTCATCTTGGACCACAACGTCGCTTAACATCAGGCGAGTTGGTGGTCAAACGCCGACCTATTCTACCTATAATAAATAATAAAAACTTTCAAAAAAAAAATTGGTTCACGTTCGGGAGTTACGATGCCACAGACAGACAGACACACACACACACACACACAGACACGTCAAACTTATAACACCCCATCGTTTTTGCGTCGGGGTTGAAAAAAAAACTCACCAATCACAGGTCCTACGCCAATACTGATACCACCAGCTAGAAGCATGTAGAGTCCATAGGCGGGTGGGTATCGCTCTATGGGTACATGGTCGGCCATCACTATTGGCTGGGAAATGTGCACCAGGGATCTAAGAGCTCCCAGGACCCCTGTCAAGATCAGCAGTGGCAGGTAGGTCGAGAACTGAATGAATACTGAAAATGGAAAAATAAAATTGATAAAATGCAGTGATACGACGAACTCCAAAAGTTTAAAAAGGCTAGACGGCTAGGCTAGACTAGGATGGAAATAAAAAAGAAATGGGCAAATCCTATCGTCAGTAGTTCAACAGTCAGAATTAATTAACAATTATTAAGGTAGTTTTTATATTTGTTTTAGGTAAATTATCAACCACGAAAATGTATTTAAACTATCTCATAAGCTTGTCAGAAGCAAAATAAAGAAACCTTGATTTTTATTTGAGGGATTCTCTACTAACGTAATTTTATGTCATAATCATTTTTTCGTCACAAAAAAAAAATCTAAAAACAAAAAACTACATTTTTTACTGAACAATCTAATAACAACCATACCGGAATGTTATATAAATAATAAACAAAAACATGTTTTAAGGCTTTACATAATTTGTTCGACCAAAAAATTCCACTATGTTACTAGCCAGTTAATTACCATGTCAGTTGGACTGGATAATTATATCTAGCCTAAGTAGGTAAGTACGTATAGTTACTTAATACTACATTACACTTCTACTATCTCATCATTACATAATTAACAAACGGCTAAGTAAATTTTAAATTGTACAACATGTAGGCACTGGTTTTGTGAGACAGGATGTAAGTTGTTAGTTTTTTTTAATCTTGCAATTATTGCGTACCTAAATTTGGTGTTTGGTATTTCGAACAAAAAAAGTTGTAACACTAGCTTTTAAATAGATACTAGCTGTTCCCGCGACGTGGTTCGTGTTTATTCAGAAAATAGTATCCAAAAACCTTCCTCTTGAAATACTGTAGCTAATTATCAAATTTCATTAAGATCCGTTCAGCCGTTTAGCAGTGAAAAGCCTACAAACAGATAGACAGAGTTCGATCGATTTTATAATATTAGCAAGGATAATATACCTACTGCTGTTATGAGTTGTGTTTCAGCTGTTTTTTGTATAAGTACACTGACTATATTAAATTGTTTCAATAAATGTTATGTAGTCACTAAGGAAATAGTTTTTTTAACATAACATTAAGTCCATTAAGCTATATCTTTATTTATTTATTTTTAATGCTTTAGTATTGTTTAAAATAGCGAAACTTGTGTTTTGTACATGTATTGAATAGAATTAACAAATACAAAAAATACTGAAACACACGTAATAATAAAAATAACTTAATTGTCGCGCTTGACAATAACTGCTTGTAGCTTGTTAATATAACTGTTTTAAAAAGGTATATAATTCTGTAGATACGAGTACAAACAACATTTTAATGGGTGCCCCCCTCATTGGTTAATAGACTAATAAATAGCTAATCTAAAAAGCTTATTGTAATTCCTCGGCTTATTGTAGTTTTGTGTGTTTTGAGCAACTAAATCTTAAGTCAAATGTCAATTTTAATAATAAAAATATTAAGTAGATTTAATGTACTTAAGTAAATATTATACTTCCAACTTATGTGCTTAACTATTTCGAGACTATTCGAAGACTCTATATTCCTTAAACATAAGTCCTTCACATTTTGATTGTGACTAAAACTTAAAAAAAAAAAAGTTTTTTTTGCATACTTACAAACGGATGATTTAATTACTTATTTTTTGTTAAAAATGAAGTTAAAAATTGACATTTCACCAAAATTTAGTTAACCCATTTGATTTAATATACCTACTTATCAGGTTTATCAAAACGTAATCGACCGAGTGAAGAGAGTGAAGAGAGCGAAGCGTCTAGTTTCGACAATAATGTTTTTGTTTGTCCGAATTCTGTCCGGATCTCTGTTTTCCTCTACAAGTCTAATTGAGGAGATAATCAAATCTCTGCCATTTTGAAAAAAAATTATGTTTGTCCGAATTCTGTCCGTATCTCTGTCTTCCTTTACAAGTCTAATTGAGGAGATAATCATATCTCTGCCATTAAAAAAAAAAACACAATCGACAAAAAAAATCTCAATACTTATTGATAATTATCGAACCAGCTCACAAAACTTCACGAGAATCGGGTGAGAAATTTGGTCTGTAGAAGAATCCAGACGTCGGCCGCGAGGTGTACAGCTCACACAGTCACTAATAATAGTTTCCGAAACAATAGACTAGTGAGTTTGTATGAAATATCCGACTGTGGTACTTGACCAATGATGGTGTTAACTCACCCATTCTAAAGATGGCTGCAAACAAGGCGCCACTATAGAACATATAGCGGCTATTCATTCTGAAGAACTGGCCGGCCACTCCGAGGAACAGCCGAGCAGACATATCGGTAGCACCGCCTATCGCTATTATGTTAGCAATTTCAGCCTGCAAGCAAATTAATAATCTAAAATACTGATAAAAAAAAACTCTTTACATGCAGCAAACGCGGCGCTGTAATTGCTTGGTTCGTATTCTTGTGGCGTTTCACAAACGGATAACTGGTAGTTCCAGCTGGTGTATTTGTGAGATATTTAGTGATACTGAGCCGTTCTCTGTCCGTTTTTTTATGACAAATACAACTCATTTAAGCAACAGCTTTGGTTAGCTGAATTGCCGTCCAGTATTATAAGTTTCTCTATTTCCGAACATTTCGCAAAACTATTGAATAATTGTCGACTATTAGTTAAGGTTCAATTTCGAATAAATCTCGCTTTAATCGAAGTAATATGTCTAGTATTACTAAATTAAATTGAAGCCATATAAGACGTCTTCATTCCAATTCAGTCTAGACTTTTTGCCAAACTCCAAAAAGTTCTTTAAGTTGCTTTAACGGATCGTCTGCAGACACGAACTTGTTAAAACTATGACTTCAAATTACAGAAGTTCGAAAATAAAATTATCTTTTGAAACTTATAGCTTTTCGCGTTAGCGTTTTTATTATTCACTTAATTCTGTGCCTGATTCATTATTTCGTCTCTTCTTTTCATTCACGTTAAATTAAGAAGAAAAAAAAAATATTTATAACCAAAATTCCAAATTTAAAATTATAACAGCATAACTGAGATTATAATGTAATCAACAATAAAAAAATAATGAATAATGCATAAAAATATTATATCATAAAATTTTAGTATATGTACCAAATCATAGATTTTATATTCACTATAACGAACTTGTTCTAGAAAGCTGCCACGTAAATTAAATCGTTTTATAATTCTTATTTTATATCACCTTCGTAGTTAAAACAAATTGAGTTATTTCAAAATTATGTAAATTAATGTGCTGATAACTATTTTTAGCTTGCTCAACTTTTATTAGTATTTGGAACGTCAAGAACTATTTTAATGAATTGGCATGACTTGTCTCGAATACTTATAAAAAATGCTAATTCATTGCATGTCTAAATATAATGGAGTAGCAGCTGCGCACGAGATAGTTAAAACAAATACATTGAGAAGAGTCTGTCAAGTTAACGCGTGAAATATAAGAATTATTCCAATAAAAATTATATGATTATTTTATAAAGATGGCATTTATGCAAAAGCGTTTTACCTTACATTGGCATTTTACGTTTTATGCATTATGGTCGAATTGGACACGATGACGCATCGGTGAAAGAATGTGCTTATAAACCAGTTCTTCCACCTAATTTTCGTATTTAGGTAGGACTCATGTGTATCTAAGATTTGTAAGATATCTTTACTATTATCTAAATACTTTTGAGATGGTTTTAATTTTATGAATGAAATTTAAATTAGGATAAGAAGATATATTTACCCGACTGAGGTGCTTTTTGTCAAGAAATAATGGTTCCAGTGTGAAAAATGTCAAGTCAGCGAAAAAGACAATGGCCATCCCAACGATGATGTTGTCGTACACCAAATCTTTTAGAAGGGTGAGGTCTAGAAACTCTGCTACCGTTTGCCTGAAAATATTAACAAAAATAAGAATATGTAGGTACATACGTAGTTAATTACGTTTAAAATTAATTTGCTCTAATTAACTTTAAACTGAACATGCAAAGCTAATTTATCAAAATATTCATTTTAGTACTCATTGGAGAAAATTGTGGTATCTAATTTTTGAGATCCTTTAAATATATTTTTAGCAGTACGATTTACATTTGAAAAATGCTCATGCTTTAGAATCTTAATCAGCTAAGGAATCGAGGCGACGTTCGCTCGCGACGCCTGCCTCAATCTGCCTTTTCCACTTCTTTACGTATTCCAATGACGATTTGCAAGTTCTGATTACAAAAAACGTTTGACTTCTAAATTCTAACATTTCCATAATAATACTTTACCATTTTCCCTCTTTGTTCTTTATAATCGGCATGGGTTCAGCGGCAATGCCCCCAAAGTTTCCCAAACTGTTCACAGACGCTGCTTTATATAAGTTTTCTAGATAAACATTGTCCCTTGAGTTAAATTTGCTGTCATTTGAGTCGCTTGGTATTAGGACGACTGGGATGCTCAGTCGTCGTGAATCGTCTAACTTTGGAACAAAAAGTAAGTCCGATCTAGGTGTCTTGGCAATTTGATACAGATTCTCAACAGATTTTGCGCTGTTGTTTGTCAACTTTAACCCATTTGAGAGCTTTGTGAAATTGAATTCTTTCCCTTGGTCCACAGCAGGTGTTGGTGGAATCACTAAAATTAAAAAACAAAAATAAATACATGGAAACAAAATGTTTACCTGAGCAAACTTAAGTCAAATAATAATGTCAGTTTTAGTGTGAACCAAAAAGCGTTTTAAAACATTCAACATCATTTACTCACGAACAATTCTCTCGCAGGTCTTAGGTTTCTTCACCATATGCCATTGTACTGGATGCAGGACAAGCGCTCCAAATATACTGTGCATAGATATCGCACAGAGAATCGCTAAGGTTCCTCTGAACCCGTACTCTGTTATCGTAAACTTTATGAACAACGGGTACAGCATTGTTATCAGCCCAATAGACGCCTTACAGAGACTCAAATAGAGTATTTTTTTCTTTGTAAAATATGCGTTAAAGCTCGTGTAGGAAACTGGGATGAGTAACCCCATTCCCAACCCTTGTAACAAGCCATTTGTTACAATCAGTTGTGTAGTTGAAACAACGAATATTCCTAGGAACGACGCTAATGTGTATATAAACGCTCCAATCAGACCTACTTGTCTGAGTGATAGCCTCTTTAACGCGATATTTGCTGAAAACCCTGAAAAGAAAAAAAAACGACCTTAAAACAAAATTGCTTAAATACTATAACCTTATTGCTATTGCTAATGTTATACTAATGAACCGTTTAAAATCATCTAATCAATTTAAGTACATGTAAACATTATAAGTAATTTTGTAATTTGTCTCGCGAAAGATTCTCTTACTGATTCGTGCAAACTTTACCTTATTTTATTTACCAATAGTCACACCATCTAGTTTAAAAAAAACTGAACACTACGACATGATCGGTTGAGAAAAAGAAAATAAACTTTATACACTTTAAATAAATGCCTAAATAACGTACCGTACGCAACCGTACGTACACCTAACTATGACGTACGAGGCGAGTTTTTCCTTTCAATTTTGGCTTAACCTTTTCATAATTAAGTAATTTTACTCGCCTTGAGGCGAGTTTTTCCTTTCAATTTTGGCTTAACCTTTTCATAATTAAGTAATTTTACGTACGTCATAGTTAGGTGTACGTACGGTTGCGTACGGTACGTTATTTAGGCATTTATTTAAAGTGTATAAAGTTTATTTTCTTTTTCTCAACCGATCATGTCGTAGTGGTCAGTTTTTTTTAAACTAGATGGTGTGACTATTGGTAAATAAAATAAGGTAAAGTTTGCACGAATCAGTAAGATTTAATCTATCAAATTTGACAGGTATTGCGTGAGTACAGATAGTCACGTCACCCAACTTCGATGAAAGAAACTGTCGTAAGGTAATGTGCTATGAAAAGAAAACGGCTAATTACTTTTAAACCTCGACAAAACATAAGGGTATTAGTGCGTTTAACGTGTGACTCTTTGTGACTGTGGCATATTCGATCTGATTTACATGTTGCATCGTAACTACAAACGTATTAAACCGATTTTGATTAAGTTCTCTTTCATTCAAAGTAGTGACTTAATTCTTTGGGTACTCTACCCGCGGACACTGGCTTAAGCTCTATTTTATTATTTGTATTATGTTAGAATAAAATACGTTACATTGTTAAATAGTGAATTAATCGATGTTGGTTTTTTGGGTTGTTTCTTGTTTATTATGATAATGTAATTCATACTTATTACATAAGTTTAATACCTCAGATCAACCTAGAGAATAAGATGGCGCACGGCGTATGATCTAAGTAAAGCCAAAAACCATCCAAAAACTACGCTACTGTCGTATAGGTACACAACACTCACACATTGACGCAAAAAATTACGCTACTCGCTTGGTCATTCTTACCTCGACATTACACACATTGGTTTAATTAAGGTATAATTTCGTGTACTTAAATATACATAGAGCATTATAAAAGTGTGGTCAGGACTACATTTTGAGGTTCTTTTTAAAAACTGTGCAGTTTTTTTACAAGTCAATTTTGAAAAAGCCGTAACATTAAACTCTTACAAATAATATGTGCAGTTTTAAAATATCAAATCTCCTAAGTATGTATATTGGAACGGAAATGGCTAACGTAGAGTTTGGGAATTGATATTAGTTTTCGTGCAATTGTAAATATTTTTCATGGCAACATTACCACGCACATACATTGAAAAAGAAGTGGCTTCAGTGAGATATAAGCCAGTGTTCCATCTTTTCCTCTATATTTATCTGAGATAAATACATTCTCTACATCTATACTACTACTAGTACTATTATAACATCGTAAGTACGAGTAAATCTGTCTGTCTCTCTATTTATAGGTTTTTCACGGCTAAACGACTGAACAGATCTTGATGAAATTTGATTAGATGATACGTTACAGTGTATTACGAGGAAGTACGAGTTTTTGGACACTTTTTCTGAATAAACGCGAGAGAAGTCGCGGGTGACTGCTAGTCTTTAGTATATAGTATAAATAGTATAAAACTATGTTGCTTTTCACGTCTTTCTGTCTGTATATCCGTTAAAACGGAAAACGTGAAAACACACGTCAAAAGCAACATAGTTTTATACTATTTATACTATATACTAAAGACTAGCAGTTACCCGCGACTTCTCTCGCGTTTATTCAGAAAAAGTGTCCAAAAACTCGTACTTCCTCGTAATACACTGTAACGTATCATCTAATCAAATTTCATCAAGATCTGTTCAGTCGTTTAGACTCCTCCTCCTCCTCCTAAACCACGTCACGGATTTTGATGCGGTTTTCACTATCTACCAGATAATTTCTTTCGGACAGTTTACATTGGAACTATTCCAAGCAAAGCTAGAGCAAAGCTGTAAAAGTTACATAAAACAATTATTTTAAACTAGCTTTTCTATGGTTAGTGTGCAAACTTCGTTGGTGTGAATGTGAATATAGCTTTATTTTTGCAAGGTGCTGGTTTTGGGTGTAATAATCCTACTAATATTATAAACGCGAAAGAATGGATCGATAGATGGATGGATGGATGTTTGTTCCTCTTTCACGCCAGAACGGCTGAACAGATCTGGATGAAATTTGTAACAAAGATAGATTATAGTCTAGAATAGCACATAGGATACTTTTTAACCGCGGGGCGCAGCTAGTACTTAATAAGTGTATTCTACCTATCAAAGTGAACAACTAAACTAAAATGAAATTTTGCAAACCTATGTTCGTAAAGTATACCTACTGCACCCAAAACAGCACCTTGTATAATGTAATTAAATATAATTTAAATTGAGATGCTGCCATTTTTTGCATTAAAACAACCTAGGGATGAAAAAAAAAAGGCAATAATGGCAATATCCTTGTAATTCTAGCAAAATTTTAGATAATTACAGTTGAATCTGTATTGATCAAAAACTTCTTAATTATATTTTGATTTACGATGATTTAAATAGATAAAAATCTAAAAATATATTCCTAAATATTCCGAACTGCTGGTCAAAAAGTAGGTAGGAATATAAATATGATACCCATCAAGCAAAAGATAAATATCAGATCAGACGCTAGTTTTTTTATTCGTGGTTTCTGTATAATTAATGTCATGTAAATTATTTATTAACATGAAACTTTATCACGCTTTTATTACTTACTTTTTTTAACTTGGTTATGAATAAATAATAATTAATAACTATTTGACAAGCGGAAAAACGATGCCACTTACTGATACACACAGACACACGTTAAACTTATGTATAACACCAGTTGACGTAGCGAATGAGTTTTGATAGTTCATGTAAAATTTTTCGTTTTCGTTTGGCTTCATACATTTAACTTAAGTTTCTGCCAGGGGTGCTTTATTGAAATGTGTGGAGCCAAACGAAAATGAAAAAAGTTTACGTCACTATTAAAACTCAAAATCAAATTTAAAATGTTTTAATGCAGAAACAAGGGTTGTATAGATTATATTTTAACAATGTTTACTTAGTCTCACCATGCTCTAGCACCAGGGCATGCACTCATACAGAGGGGTGTTAAATAAGTTTAACGTTAAACACATTAAACTTATTAATCGCTTTAATGCTGTCTCAGCGTGTTTTGTGTTTGAGATAAAAAAAAATCTTACCAGCAATAGCGACTGTGACTTGAAATACTCCGTAAACCACGGTGACTGCGCCGCAGCCGACTCCTAGCTCGTCTAGGAAGTCATTGTATATGAACCCGAATACTGGCTGATGTGCAGTGCCAGCTATCTAGAACAAAAGAAAGCTGTTTTGAATAACCAACATTAGAACTTTCAAAAAAAAGATACAACAAATACATACATTTCATAATTCATCTAAAATAATTTACACAAAACTAAAATATTTTTAATATTAAAAAAAATTGATACAGACGCACATTTAACTTCTTCCTTTTGGAAGTTGGTTTAAAGCAAATTTACATATCGTCACGCCTTTACCCCGAGAGTGCTGACAGAGGTGTAATACAACACCCACACTTCGCCGGACAATATTCAGTCCTAAATGTGACAGGGTGCGAGCTTGTCGCCATACACCGGGCTCCAGTCATTTAGTAGATGATAAACAATACGCACATATTTATTTATTTATTTATTCTAAATTGCATACAGCACCCTAACAGTCCAAATGTTTCTGGCTGGGATTGAACCCGCAACCTCTGGCTTGAGAGGCGGGGCTTCTCCAACTAGGCTATCATCGCTAAAAAGCAAATTTAACAATACACTAACTTAACTATTTAACTATTAATGCACTTAACTATTTGAGTCTATCAAAGGGAAAAGGTGCTATGACTTTTTAGGTTAGCTAAGCTGAGTTTACAAAGCAAAACTAGGTTATCTATCATCCTTCAGAACCGTACTAGGCAAGGCCAAATCAAGTAAATCTGTCAGCCTGGCCAAATATGGGTAAATAAAACGAGACAGTCATATTGCTTCAATTAGATTAGCACTCCATTAATATAAACTAATTAATTAGCTAGATGCGCTCTGCGGTTTCAATCGATATGGAACATAGGCTAGAATTAAGGCACTTGTCTGACCTGACCACAGACTGTCGGCAAGAGATTTTAATTTGGAACTCAATACAAGCAAACAGATAGTTTAACAAATTACAGTAAGTAGCTTGATTAATCCAGTATTTTGTCCAATTATAATTAGGAAGCGATGATAGCCTAGTTGGAGAAGGCCCGCGTCTCAAGCCAGAGGGAGCAGGTTCAAACCCAGCCGACGGCACTCACCAATTTGTTCATTGTGTGAACATATTATGTGCGTATTGTATGTCATCTGCTACATGACTGGAGCCCGGTGTATGGCGAAGGGCTCGCCCTCTGTCACATTTGGGACTGAATATCGTCCGGTGAAGTGTGGGTGTTGTAATACACCTCTGCCAGCCCCCTCGGGGAAAGGCGTGACGATAAATTTTAAGATGTTGTCTGATGTTGTACGGAATGGGTCCCCGTGAATCATTGAGAGATTTATTTAAAGAAATAAATAATAATATAATTATATTAACTTTACATTCTTTGTATATCTTTGAAAATATTTTGCACGTTCGCAAAAATCTACATAAATTTAAATTGAACTGTGACTATCACAATTATAACACTAGAAATAAGGATAGGATAGCTGTACCGAGATTTAGACTGACTAAGTCAAAAAATTCATTTTTAGGCAACTGCACTCGTTTTTACAATAAAATCCCGAGAAATATAACAGGGCTCACTGAGGGAAAATTCAAATCGCATGTAAAAACTACATTAAGAATTATATAGAAGATAAAGATATCTGGAGCCTTCCACTTCCGTCAAGTAGCCACTAGTATTTATAGATATTACCTAGTTGTAAGCCAAAATTTGTGAGACTGTAATTTATTTATAATTTGAAAAATATAATTTTTATTAAATAGGCTTTTTGTCCGAACAAGGCGGTCGAGTCTATTTAAATAACTTTGACGTTCATAAGTGTATCTTTGATACCTAAATTGAATAAAAACATTTTGACTTTGAATATGACTTTGTTGGGCGGTTTTTCAGGACACAAAAAAAGGCCTACTTAACACTTATAAATCTAAATTTCAAATTTAAATTATGGCAAATTGCAATTGATTAATTATTGGAATATCGCTGCTCAAAATTCTTGAATAGATATTCAGATTTGATTCAATCTAAATTTATTGTCAAACGAAATACAATTGTCAAGAGTAATTCAGAGAACATAAATACGAAGAGTGAGTAACATAAATACGAGAGGTCACGTAGACATCATGTTCACAGAAAGATGTTATAAAGCTCTCTGTTTCAATCTGTCTCAATATGGTTTTTATCGGCAGCTCTTAAGGCCCGGTATTGCACGAAATCACCGAAAACAAGCTTTTTTTTTTGCACCTAGTTTTACATGAAAAATTATAATGATTAGGTGCAAAAAAATACAGCTAGTAGAAGAAACAACCAACTAAAGTTTGACCAAAGAATAATTTTAAAAATCATTCTCATTTTGAATCATCATTTGAAAATGAATTTAAAAAGAAAAAAAAACTCATTGAGCGTGGCTCTCTAAATTTTCAGCTATTACATCACATTTTTTGGTTATTACATAGCCAGATTAGTACTCTATAATGTTACCGAGCAACTTATCGTTATTTGTGTCCTTGTTACGATTAATACCAATACAAACGGCAAAAAAATGTGATTCTAGGCGCCGATCTCATTTAACCATGAAATATGATATACGATTTTCAACTTTAAATGAAGCAGCTTAAGCAAACGTGTGGGTGAAAAATCGTGCTATGACCGCATCTTAAGCTAATTATCGAAATTTGAAATCACACCCAGCGGCGATGGCATGTCAAAAGCACTAACAACCGAGCTATCAACGCTTCACCGATCTGAATTTAAATGAACGATGATTGATGATCAAGTATAGTGTACAGTGTAACTATAGATATACCTAGTGGTATAGATATAGTGTAAAATATAAGTGCCTCAGTATCACACTATTTCTGGTCACACTAATTTTATAGATGAGTAAGTATGTGTGTAATTTTATGTTACTTGTTCATGTTAAAAGGGGAACCGACAAAAAAACTGAACCAAGTTGGTCACTGGATTTATTGACTGATAAATTGGCAATGCACGCAGAAAGTAAAAGAATTCTTCGTAAAATATAAACTATAAACATAATTAGTAGTAATTATGTAAGTAAAGTATAGTGTAGTTTAGTAATTGTTCGGTTTAGATTTGTTAGCTTAGTCTTATTTAAGTTTTATTATAGTTATTTTATTTTATTTAAAATTACACTCCGGGGACTCCGGGGACCGTGATCTTTGTTAACATAAGTCTTAATTATATTTTAAGGGGAATACAGGTAGAGGGGGGTAAGTTATTAAATTTTAATTAATTGTAATTATTTTAAACATAAAATAAACATAATTAATAACATTTCTTAACCCTTGTGTCTTTACTTGAAATAGAAGAAGAAGAAAGAGAGCAAAAATAAAGTAAGAAACTTGTTTTTTCACTTTTCTTCTATCTTATAATATGTTGAAAGCATTCAGCCAATAGGTTCTTGAGCAAAGATTTGCTTTAATATTTTAAAGAACATTAACAACTCATGAAATCACCATTCTCATTTACAGCCGTAATATTTATTTATTAACTAGTTTGTATTAATCGACCGAGCGAGCGATATCGAACGAAGCGTCTTATCCTTCATTTTCGACAAAAATGCTTTTGTATGTCCGATTTCTGTCCAGAGCTTCGTCCGGATTTCTATTCAGATCTCTGTCCGGATCTTTGTCTTCCTCTACAGGTACCATTCCTTAACCGATTCACTTGAAATTTTGTGAGTAGGTTCGATTATTATAATTTTTTTTTATTTAGAGGTAGTTTTTGGATTTTTTTCAAAATGGCTTAGATATGTTTTTTTAACCTGCTCACAAAATTTCATGAAAACCGGTTCAGGGATGCGATATGTAGAGGAAGACAAACGTCAGCCTCGAGGTCTACAGCTCAGTGAGCCACTAGGCGATGCTATTCTTGTTTAACAAGCAGCTTGTGTTTATTTCCAGACTACAATCTATCTCTGCATTTCATCTAGATCTGTCCAGCCATTCTTCAGTGAAGAGTAACAACGATTCGTTTATCCATCCCTCCAAATTTTTGCATTTATAAACCTACTAGCTGCGCCCCGCGGTTTCACCTGCGATCCCACAGGAACAGTTGTTTTTATTTTCGGGATAAAAAGTAACAAACAAACAAACATACAAACAAACAAATGAACGAACGAACAAACAAACTAACGAACAAATTCATTCCCGCATTTATAATATTAAGTTAGGATTAGGATTAGGACTAGCTGCGCCCCACGGTATTACCCGCGGTCAAAACTAGCCTGTGTGTTAACTCAGGATATAAGCTACTTCCATACCGATTTTCATCCAAATCCGTCCAGCCGTTTGATTGCGAAAAACAAATTCACAAACTTTCGCCTTTATAATATAAGTAGTGTGATAGTATGATGAAATAAAGATTTAAAAACTATAAAGTAGATTATTAATGGGTTCTGTAGAATTAAAACGGGCAGCAGGTTTTCATCAGGTTTGCTAATCAGAAGAATCTCAACCATACTATAATCTTTTATTACTTTTATGTATTATCAAATAGTTTCTGCATAATTTCTACAATAGATGATTGTAAATTTTATAGAATAAAGTTGTATTCTAGAAGTTTTCTTTCTACATTAATATAAATTAGATAAATTAAATCAGAATTAGATAAATTTATAAATAAATCAGATAACTTACCTATATTAATATCAGCTATTTATTTTTATTTTGCTAGGCGTTATTATTTTATGTTTGTAATCTTAAAAGAAGTAATCGTGGCTTTAAGATTAATTTAGCCTTTTAAGTTTTAGAATTGTGGAATTTTTAGAATATCATTAGTAAATCTATCAGCAAAATTAAATAATCTGAGCAATTTTAGTATTTAGGCCATTTAAAATTTCGTTATTTTACGTATAAATTATGCGAATACAAGTTTTAACTCTACTTATCTATAAAATTATATTATGTCTATATCAGTCCAATTAATAGAACGACTCCTAGATTGAGAGACTATAAAAAGCTTCAATATGGAAATGGAAGTATCTTGATATTTTTATTAAAGGCAGCAACAATATTTATTTTGAGAAATATCGTGGCATAGCAACTAAGTACTATTTTTAAACTCTGATTTTAAAATGACTGCTGATAATGATGGTTTAGGAAAATCATTATAACATTTTTATATAAAATAAGGGACCTTTCCTTCCACTAATGATCTTATAGTTTAATTTTTTCGGTTCTATTTACATAGTTATTTTAAGTTCTAGTTTTTAGTTAATAGTTTATGTTTAGATGTCTTTAATTTTCTGTTTATTTTTAAGTTGTGTACAAATAAATACTTTTCCAAATAAGTAGGTAATATAGTTATTTTTATTTCGCATGTACACAATACAATCGCTATTTCATTAATTTTTTATTAATTATTTCCTTTTTTCTTGCAAAAATGTTTGTGTTTAAACACTAACAATATTTTCTTATTTACCTATTTAATTCATTTCTTTAGAGCAATAAGTTTTATTTTTATTTGAAATAATACTTACAAATATGACCGACAGTCCGACGCACACCAGATAACCCCAGCCTCCTTCTGGCGGCACCATTTCATATTGATCACTGCAAACACTTCCTTTCTCTTTATCACTCATTTTCACTTCAACTTCTCAACCCTATTGAACGCCGTCAATAGAGCGTCTTTATATATATAAACTCACTTGGTGGTCCACAGATCCCTTGTTATCGTCTACTGCACAGATGTTGTTTATTTTAAGGCTTAAATTATAACACTTTAATTGAGGATACAGTAATAATTAAACGGTAAATATACAACCCTCGGATTTCCCGAGAACAACAAGATAGAGTAAGTACGCGATAGAACCGCGAAAATATTTTTGCGGAACGAGATCGTGTTCAATGAACGTGATCGCATTAGTTGGTGCGTCTGATTTTTCTATCGGCACGTCATCTTAGATAGAGGTTTCAAGCGAGGATGACCCAATAATCTGTGTGTTGCTGCCGAGTGGCCCGATCGAAATTTGTGCCCAGCTGACTGACTGATTGACACGTACTTGTCGATACTTCCGCATACATTCCACCTGATCGGACTATTTTAGCATGCTTTTCACATCCATGCTATTTTATGTCATATTTTATATATATTTAGGCTCTATCGACTAGCATGCGCAAGCGCAAGTGAATGCTCTTTGAGATAATGTTATTTTATGACAATCGTATTTCTGCATTGTCGCTAAGTCGGGCGTTTGTTTAATTTAACGAGAAATTACGTATGATGGAATGATAGAATTGTAATGGTTTGTGAGAATTTTGCTGACTTTTAGACATTCGTCGAAAAGATTTTCCAAGTTTTTATTTCTAAATAAGCACTTTTATGAAAATGCTTTTATGAAATTGTACTACTTATATCTAATCTAACTGTAATACTCAAATTCTAAAAAAGCCTCGTAAAATTAGTGTATGATGGTTGTTTGGTTAAAATTTTGTCATCAGCATTATTCTTCGTTTACATTAGTATGTATAATATATACTTATTTTGTAATAGATTACTGTGTTGTCAGCATAAATATAAACGAATGCGTCATTCTGATTGGTTTCTGTAAGTGTTAATTACCTTTGTTTACTTTAGATTTTGCCTTATTGAAAAATCTACAGCTACAATTGGCGGTATTTACCCGACTGCACCAGAAGGAGACTTATGTTTTTCGAGTGTATGTAAGTGTGTATGTATGTATGAGGTTTCTTTGACACGGTCTACAGCCTAAACAGCTTGATGGGTTTCGACATGTGAGGTGTCATTTGAATCGGAAGTGACAAAGGGTACAGCATTTTGCAGCCGGGTTTTTGTTCCTCTTTTAATAATGTTACTTATTAGTATCTTTTTTTAACAGAAAAACTCTATTACTCTTTACTTACTAGTGATTATCTGCGAATACATCGCGGTCGGCGCCTGTCCGGCTGTCTGTCTACAGGTCGCATTTCTCAACAGATTCTCGTGAAATTTTGTGAACAAGTTCGTTAATTACACCAATACTATTTTCCAGAAGCAGACGAAAGCGTTTCTTTTGAAGCTAAAACATAGACGTTTCACTCGCTAGCGCTCGCTCGGTGAATTACAATTTAGATGAGAAATGAAGAAAAGACCTTAAGAGCTATTTATAGAAAGAAAGAAAGAAATAAATTTATTTTGAAACCATACATACAATTAACAATATAAACGACAAATAAAAGCAATAAAACAAAGTAGATACTAATATAAACTATTAAACAATAATTACAATTATGTATGTGTTTCAAAAAAGGCTCCACCTCAGCATAAGCTGATCTTCCGGAGGAGCCTTCAGTTGAATCACGGACGCACCTGATGGCGTCGGTACGCAACCTATTAAAATAATACATTTTTTTTTCTAATTTAAAATGTGGTAAAACTATATAGCATTTATTATATTATACTAGCTGCGCCCTGCGGTTTCACCCGTGGTTAAAAAGTAATAAAATAAAGTAGTAATAAATAATCCTATGTGCTATTCTAGACTAAAATCTATCTCTGTGCCAAATTTCATCCAGATCTGTTTAGCCGTTCTGGCATGAAAGAGTAACAAACATCCATCCATCCATTCATCCATTCTTACAAACTTTCGCGTTTATAATATTAGTAGGATAGATAGATGTTCAGTCTTTTGAGATTCAACCTCGAGTTGCTGGTCCAGAATGGATGAGAATTGCATAATACGGATAAAAGTGGAAGTGGAAGTCTTTGCAGGAGGCCTTTGTCGAAAGACAAGCTGTTGATGGAAAACTGATCATTAGTGATAAATACTTTGTGAATTTGTAAATTGTAACTTTGTAAACAGCAATAAAGGCTTATATTATTATTATTATTATAGATGTTCAGTAGTTTCGATACAGGTCTCAACACAGGCTATTGAGTATTTTGCTTGATTGTCTAATTGCGGGTGCTTTAGATGCCCAAAAAAAAATCCGATTTTAAAAACTTGTTCAAGAAGATTTCGCGCTTTTGCTGCAAATGTGTTGTGCGCAGATACTACGTTTGTTTTAGAAAACAGTAAAGAGCCACAGAGTTTTTGTTTTGCTCCGAATGGCTCTTAATGGAAGTAACAATTTTTTGGTTGTTAAAGGCCAAGTAAATATGTTGTCTTAATATAAAAAAATAATGAAATTGGAATCTAAACCTTTATGGAATTTAGTAGTTATCTGAGAATTCAATAGCCATAGACGTACGCATGATCCAAAAACTAATGTCTAGCATTCCGGGAGCAAACACGTGTGACGTCACACGTCATCGTCTTCCGTGTCTTTCGATCTGTTTGTAAATTACTTATTTCGGTCCTGCTTAAGCATCGATTGACGTCACTACGTGTTGCCCACGTGACCGGAATTAATACCTCGCGGAGTATATTATTATACCTTAAGCGTACGTAGTTAATAAGTAAGTACGTATGCGTATGCGTGCGCAGCAAAATGTATTTAATAACGCTAGAATATGGGCCCCAAGAGACAAGCCTAGCCGAATTTGGGGCTCGCTACACAAATGCTCAAGCATAAGTATTACATCTAAGCTTCTATTTGTTATTTTAATCTGATTTATCAACTTAATCTAATGTTTAACAATTTTTACCATACTTTACTTTAAGTACTTTATCTACATAATTTTCCCACTGAACTGCATAAATAATGAAAAGGTATCAAAGTCCAACAATCAGCTGACTGATAACTAACAGATTGAATAACTTATCTACGTTTATAATATATCTTGCTAATACCATCTTAGAAAAACGTGGTTTCTTATGACAAACATCACGTAGTTGTTTGCGCCCGCCACTGGGGGGCGTAGGAGTCATAACGGTTAATCCCATTATATTTATTTGCTGTTAAGATAGCACGTTACCTGAGGAAAAATACGCTGTTATAATTACTGATCACGCCACGAGTTTTATTGTGGGATATGTTTTAGGGATCCGTGACTAGGTACTACGTATAAATTTAGCGCTAGTTCAGACACGGAAACCGCGCTGTAGTAGCATTGTTGTCCTTGTTATTACTGTGCATTAGACAAGGACAGCAATGCTACTACCACGCGGATTCCGCTGTGTCTGAACTAGCGCTTAGAATAATGATTATTTCTCGTCAATCATCAGCACATTAGCAACGCTCTACGATGTTGGCTGTTATAGGAACTGTGGGTATTACGTATAATATTATGTTTTACGCCACGGCACGTGCTAATAATAATAATAATAATAATAAATTCGGGACTATTCCACACACGGTCGCCTGACCCCAAACTAAGCAAAGCTTGTACTATGGCGGCCAGAGACTGATATACGTACATGTATATTTTTTAAATACATACTTAAATAGATATTTAACACCCAGACATAGAACAAACACAAATGGTCACCACATAAATGTTTGCACTAGGTGGGAATCGAACCCACGCCCCCAAGCTCAGAAGGCAGGTCCACTACCAACTGAGCCACCTAGGCACCTAGAAGAGCAGGAGCGTGGCAGAACATCGGGCTCAGATCCTTGAATCCCCATGGTCGCTCCCGGAGGCTTGCGGTAGCCTGAAAAGGCTGCTAACCTTCTGGGAGCACCTGGGTTGGTTGGAGTGAGATGAAGGGTAGAGAAGTAGACTTCGTGCACAATGGAACAATCAATTGGCTAAGTGCAAAAAACCTCCTCGCTAAACAAACAAACAAACGTGTTTCTATGGTAACTGGTAGTTTGCCTCGAACAGGGAGCTCGCATATCTTCACAACCCCTATAGTCCCATTTAGCCTATCGGTGTCCGATCAACCGATGTTAAGCAACGGCTGACACGGTCAACGTTCAGATGGGTGACCGTAAGTGCCATTTACAACTGTACGCTACCGTTGATCGGACGATAAATTGTAGGGCCCCGGTAGTTTATTCTAAAACAACAATCGTCAAGACATGTCGGAAGCCTTTAGGCGGCCTAGAAACACTGATATTAGGGTAGCCATTCGGCCTATATGAACTTACTTGTTTGCTATTTAGCTCATATGTGAACTTAAAAATTCTATTGAGAAAGACTACCAGATGTCTGCAAAATATAATGGAGATCGGATCAACTATATTCAAGTGCGGACAAACAAATGCTGAGTTGTACTAGTAGACTCTAAGATCTCGCTTTAGGTCGGTCGAAGAGCTAATAATTATTCTAACCATACACACAAACATATACATACATATAGGTACAGACGTAAATTACCTCCAATGCGAATTTTATCCAAATCCGGTAGAGGACTTATGTGAAAATAACTGCACACATCACACTACACACATCACACTAAACTTTCGAATTTATAATATTAATGTGATTATCAGGGGTCGGGTATCCCGGGATTTCAGAGAGGGTATTATCCACTCAATGTTACTCCCTTGCTCGAGGTTTGGGAGAATATACTCTACCTATTTCGATCTTAGGTGATTATCTTTATCCATACAACTATTAAGTAAAGGCATATCTATTGAGACTAATCACCAAAATCATATTGAAACAGGTTGGAGGTGAGAGGATTAATGATTTCTTAATCATCTTAGTGCGAGTTCCATTTTAATGGCTATAATAAAAATTTAATTACTATTTAAAAATCTAAGAATTATAAGCGTACCATGAATAGTATTATTTCAATTATTACCAATGACCTTTTACCTCGTAGTAAAGTTTATTTAATTTAATTATGACACGTGCTCTTACTATAATATGGTCGACATACCTACAACACGCACGAAACGCTTCGGTTCCTCGTTTCTCATACGGACCGCTAGAGTGTGGAATACTCTGCCAGAGTGTGTGTTCCCTGACACTTATAATCTGGGTGTCTTCAAGTCTCGAGTGAACCGGTTTCTTTTAGGCCGCATCACTGCTTCTCATCAGGCACGTTGGCGGCCAAACGCAAGCCTGTTAAGTAATAAAAAAAAAAACCTCGCGAGGAAACCGATATGTCCGAGAATTAATAATTTTAAAGACTTGTGTCATCCACCAATCCGCACTGAGCCAGCGTGGCGGTTATCGGCTCACCCTCGATGTAGGGTAGGTCGGTGTCCCTGCAGTGGGACAAAAAGGCTGTAAATAATTAAATGATTGATATAGAAAAACACATTTTTTTGCACTCAAATGAAAAAAGTATACGGAACCTTAATAAATTTTCGTAATCTTTTTACCAAAATAAAGTGATAACGTAATATTTTTACCAAAATAAAATAATTAGATAATTTTGTTCCAAGTTATAAATAGAATGGTACTCACTAAATACATTTTAGCAATGTACCAATTTATAATTTTAATTACGTGGATAAGTACGAGTAGATTGTAATGTACGTTGGCAGGTGAGGCCAGGCTAAAAATAATTTGGTAATTTGAATATCCATTTGAACCGTTGCGTTTTCGACTGTCTGTCATAACATATTGACGCGTTTCCAAGCCAGTCACCCAAGACAGATATGTAGTACAGGTAGATGCTATGTCTACATATATCTAAATGCTTGAACTTTTATTACAGCGCAATGCGTCACAAGTGTGGAGCAAAGCATTTTTGTAAGCAAGTACAACATTTTGTAGGAAATTGCCTCTAAGCATTACGTTGTGCTTATTGCAAATTCTGTCACTATAAGGCCACCTGCACCACTAAAAATAGGAGTTGCCTAAGTCCTTTCGTAACTAGTTTAAACTACTCCTAGCCAGCTCGTCCCTATATTTTTTACACGATCTTTAAGCCATTCAAAGTCAAAGTCAAAATGTTTTTATTCTATTTGGGTATCAAAGATACACTTATGAAAGTCAAAGTTTTTTTAAATAGACTCGATCGCCTTGTTCGGATAAAAAGCCTCTACTCAGGAGAACAGGCAAGAAACTGAGGGGCTTTATTTTTTCAAAGAATAAGAAAATTACTAATGCTACTAACTTGAGCTAGGAATGTCTGGGAGCTTATCATGAGTTATGAAAGTTACGAAATCTTTTTTTCGTCGTTTGGCTCTCTAAATTTAAATAAAGCGCCCCTGGCGGAAACGTCAAAGAACTAGGCTTATTGTATGGAGCCAAAAGGAAACGAAAAAAGTTTTCGTTGACTAACAAAAGTTGTTTTAAGCCCGCTGGATCATCATTTCTTGGTTGTGTGAACATAAGTGCGTATTGTATGTCATCTGCAACATGACTGGAGTCCAGTGTATGGCGACAGCTTCGCCCCCTGTCACATTTGGAACTGAATATCGTCTAGCGAAGTGTGGGCGTTATACACCTACGCCAGCCCCTTAGGGGGAAAGGCGCGACGATTCTTAAACGTACGTTACGTAAAAGTACTTATTTTGGACGGGTACAGTACCTATCAGAAAAGGTGGCGCACTAATGAGGACACCTATACTTCACTCACTACATTCAGTGAGGTAGAAAATCATTGATGATGAAGGTAGAACATACTAAGTCTAAAGATATACCTAGTTAAATTAACTAAACGCTGCTTTTTCAGTTTAAACGTTACGTAATACTAACATAACACGAATATGAAATAGATAGTTTAACTCAATAAACTAATGTGAAATTAATTACTTACTTAAATTAAAACTGTTTTAGATGCGTTTCCTAAACTCTTTTGCGCAATGTAACTTTTTATTGTGTAAAATTGAGAAATAACAACCGATATTAATAGTAAGTCTCATAAGTTATCAGCATCCATAGTTGTAGAGTGAGTTTTACGAAATCGTCTATTCATATCATACGCGCTTAACTACTCATAGGCCTACCATAGAACATTACTTATTGAACCAGTCCTACTTACGTCAATAGGTCCATTTGAATACCGCGGTTATTAATTAGCATCAGTCAAGATTATTCATCAAATGCTCGCGTGGGTAAACGGGATATGTAGTTGCTTCAGAAGATGTGTGGGGATTAGGCGTTTTTCCACTGGCCGGCACGGCCCGGCCCGGCACCGCACGGCACAGCAGCCACGGGGACAACAAAAAAAAAAATTCAAAATAATGAATGAAAATAAAATTAAATAAAAATATTTGGCACGCTTTTCCACTTACCGGTGACGGCGCCGGCACAGTGCCCTTGATCCTACCAGGATGCCGTGCCGTGCCGTGCCTTGCCGTGCCGTCAAGTGGAAAACGGCAACCAGATTGTTACTTACCTTATCCAAATATGTTATCTTTGATCGCTTGGCATCTCGTCCGTCTGGTCATCGGCCGGCGAGAACTAGTTCTGGCAGTTTAAAACAGTAACTTTTTTGCGAATACTTACTGTACGTTGAGATATTAATAGAGTCTGTTCAAATTATTTTGTTTCCAGACAGGTCACTTATCAACTAAGTTTAGACCTACTAGCTAATCACACCTCTATATTATGTGAATAGTCCTCCTTCTTGTGTCGTTTAAAAATAAAGATATTTTGAACTCAATTGAACAGAGATACTAAGAAGCAACTAGTGGCTCTGTGGGCTGGATTCTCGTGAAATTTTGGGGGTAGGCTCGATAATTTCTTTTTTTTTTTTTTGTCGCGTCAGTTTTTGGAAATTTTCAAAAAGCAGAGATATGTTTTTTTTCCTTAAAATCATGTCTCCGCCGTTATTTAGGTCATTTAAAAAAATGCGCTCTGTAGAGGAAGATAGAGATCCTGACAGAATCCAGAAAGCATTTTTGTCGAAGCTGAAGCGTAGACGCTTCGCTCGCAAACGCTCGCTCGGTCGATTAGCTGCTTTTGTTTTGAGCTTGTTTTTCGTTAATAATAATATGGGCCGTATTGTTACTAATAGTTCCGATCTGTCTCCAAATTCCTGTCCTCAGATATCCATCAACATCGATTCAGCTGTTTAATCGTAAAAAAGTAACAAACCTACAGAAATTATGATTTATGACACGGGAATTACTCAAGTAAAATTAAGTCGATTATTGTATATTATTATTATATAGTCGATTATTCCAGCATAGCACATGCGAGACTCAGCCGCATATGCTGGAATAATCGACTCAATCGTACGTGAGTAATTCTCGTGTCATAAATCATAATGTATGAAAACTACGTCAGTTTCCATAATAAAACCTACATAAAAATTAAGGATTAAGTAAAAAGATAACGAGTAGGTAAACATTTTAATAACTACCTTCACTAAATCAACAGTGACATCGGTATTTGAAATAGATAATTTGCTAGTTCCGAGACATTTCGTGGAACTAAGTTCGAAGTCAAAGTTGTGGAACTAAATTTCGTGATTCTTCTCAAGCCTGTTCTTGTTTTGGGTTCCGTGACCCGTCTATACGTGGCCATGATTCGATGAAGGTTATGGTTTAACGTTTTAAATATTGCGCAACAATTCTTATAAAATAATAATACACAACTTATATGGGTACGTACAGCGTTGAGACTACCGCATTTTTTACAGTAGGTAATAACGTGTAATAAATTGACGACCTTTTTGTTTTAAGCCATATCACGCAATGGCAAAAGCAGAAGCAAACGCTCTATCCTCAATTTTATTTCGAACGAAGTTTTCACGCCTCTCCCCGGAAGGGGATATCGCCGGACGATATTCAGTCCCAAATGTGACAGGGGGCGAGCCTGTCGCCATACACCGGGCCCCAGTCATGTAACAGATGATCACATACAATACGCAGATATGTTCACAGAAGGAACAAATTGATGCATACCGGCTGGGTTTAAACCCGCTCCCTCTGGCTTGTGAGGCGGGCCTTCTCCAATTAGGCTATCGCTTAGGTATACGAAGTGTAGAAGACTTCTAAATTGGTGGTAGCATCTAAGCACTAGCGGGTCCACAGAGGGGGCTAAAGCACCCACCTCTCCCCAAAGTATCTAATTCACAGTCAAATATGTATATTTTTAGTGTTTTTGTGTTTGCCTTATTGATAAAGGTCTAAGCTATAGCGCTTATTACACTTGGGCGAATTACATAACATAACATATCGTCACGCTTTTTCGCCGAAGGGGATGGCAGAGGTGGCAACATCCACATTTCGCCGGATGATATTCGTGCCCAAATGTGACAGGGGGTGAGTTTTTCGCCATACACCGGGCTCCAGTTAAATAGCGGATGACATTGGATTGGCTGAATTTATTCATCTTAATCTCGACACGCGGCAGTGTATCAAGCCAAGTTCAAGCAAAGGAACTGGCTAACCAGCGCCGAGTGTAATACACGAACCACTTGGTGCCACTTTTAACTCTTCTATAACTCAAAACCTCTTTAACTTAAACACAAAACTACGTGTGTTTAATTCATTTGTTACTGAATAATCGCATTTCGAAAGCTAGCATCCCAAATTCAGAAGCAAGGATGGCCTAAGACTGACTGAATCATTAGGAAGCTTCTGAATTTAGATGTCTAAATTGAGCCAAGTGTAATAACGCTTCAAGCCCGCCTAAACCAAAATTGTACCTGCTTTGTTAGAGCTTACTTTTAATCTCACTCAAGGCGCCCAAACCAAATTCCTTGATCCGTCACTGCATGTAAGCGTTACTAATGAATGCATTTCTAGTCAAACAACTTACACAGCCACTCGGAATGCCATCTATTAGATTGATAAGTTTGTAAATGCATAAAAGTTTCCCACTGTCTGTCAAATTTCAAAACTATAAATCTTACACAAGCACTTGTTTATTTGGTACAAATTAATTAACATTTTATAAGTTGTTTATCAGACTCTTGCATCCAATAAAATTTATTGAATTCAAAAGATTCCGATAGCCTTCCGAGTTTCTAGTTCAAAGCCGGTGGAAATTTTGCGTGGTCTCCATTGTAAACGACAACAGATTTATATGTTTATCGCATAATATTTGCATAGCCTTATCTATCATGCAAGGTGAAATAATACTTTCACTATCTGGTTTACATCAGGCACTCTACTTGCAATTCATTAACTTAAGAGTCCGGCGACCTAACTAATTTCGACCTAGGCGACCTAGGCTAACTTCGCATTGGCTTAAGGTATTCTAACAAGACGAGTGAAGAGAGCGAGTAACGATACTGACGAGCCTCTAAAGTTACCTACAGAGTGACAAAGTGCAATTTAATTTTTTTTTATGACTTTTGCACTACTAGAATCATTCTTAAGTAACTAAGAATTTCCCTTGTATTATTGATTCATTTAACAGCTAATGATGTAGACAACCTCCCTATGTAATGGAATTGTTGATTTGCTTTGTCTACCTATTCAATAAATCAGTCAAAAGTGACCCCTTAAAATTGCGGATATTTTTCATAGCTCTATTTTCGCTTGAGAACGTTTTTAAAAAAAAACCAAGAACATAGGGGCGAAGATATTGTTAATTTAATTGTACATGCTAAATTTCATCATAATCTGACAAACGGTTTTCAAGAAATTTTAGTAGCGCGTTTGTGTGGAAATTTCAGAACGTCGCGGCCCTCTTAAATATGTATGCGCCGTTTTAGTTGATAGCTTCTAGGCGAGAACAGATACAAGGAGCCTACCATACGTTTTGCTTTCGAAGCTGCGCTCATGGACCTTATTGCACGGTGATACGATTAGCTGTCGCGCAGCGTCGACAAGAAAACGTAACCATCACGGCAATAGGATGTCGTGGTAGGCCCCTGGTCAGATTTAAGGTGAAGATGCGGGCAAGGTTCAGGTGCGGTGCATTTTAAACACTATTAATATATTAAAGGCGATGGCAGCCTAGTTGGGAGAAGGTCCGCCTCTCAAGCCAGAGGGAGCGGGTTCGCACCCAGCCGACGGCACGTACCTATTTATTCATTGTGTGAACATATATTATATGTGCGTATTGTATGTCAACTGCTACATGAATGGAGCCCGGTGTATGGCGACAGGCTCGCCCCCTGTCAAATTTGGGACTTAATTTCGCCCGGTGAAGTGTGGGTGTTGTATTACACCTCCTTAATTTTATAATATGCTGCATCCTTACCATGACTTCTGATAGTTACGAAAAACTATTTTGTTTTCTTTTGGCTTCATACATTTCAATAAAGCGCCCCTGGCGGAAACGTTAAGCAACAAGATTAAATGTATGGAGCCAAACGAAAACGAAAAAAGTTTATGTTCACTATCAAAACTCGTGGCTTTTTTTTTAATGTAGAATAGGTTGACGTTTGACCACCAACTCGCCTGATGTTAAGCGACGTTGTGGTCTAAGATGAAGCACTACGACCTAGAAGGTACTTTTTCACGCTAGCCTTGAAGATACCTAGGCTTGACGATAGATAGGGTTGTGGTAAGCCCCATAAAAGCCACTTGTTTTAAATTATACACGAGCGACGTGGCGTAGGCACGCCGCTTCACAATGTTCACGTCTGTTCCGTGTCCACGTCGCATCTTCGCCTTACGGCCGGCCGGTATATTTCGCGCTCTAGAGTCTTCTAACCAAAGTCGCCTTTTGTTATTTTACATGATGCTTTGATGTGGGTCAGCGCGCATCGTCAGACGGGAGACGAAGATCGCCCTCAGAGTAAATAATCCGCAATGATGCTCTAGCCCGGAACTCAAGCATTAATAAATATGCCTTGCTATGATTAAACAAGATAACATATTCATTGACTAATCTAAAGTCTTGTCCTTCGCTGTCCGCCGGAATGCGTTGACGTCGAGTCATAAAGTCAAAAAATATCATTTGCTGTCAGCTTTTTTTGCTTAGATGCTTTTGTTCTAAACTATTTATAAAGAAGTTTCTAAAGAACTTATTTCTCAATCTACAATTTTTTAGTTACTTAATTACACTAATTTTATTCTAGCTATTGGCAGGAACGAAACAAACTGCACAAAGGGAGAAAATTTCAGCAATTTTCTATACAAAATGAGAATGGGAGCATTTTAATTAAGAATCTGATGGCGCGTTGACCCGCGCCCGCACCCGGCGACCCACGCCTCTTTTGTTTCACAAATTATAAACATTAGGGCTTCATCGAAATCAAAGTAACACCGGTCTCAGCTTACGAAATAAAAACAATTAAATACCTTTCATTTCCCTTTATTTAACCGACTAGATTTTATTTTCTCTAAGTTTTCTCTTTGTATTTTTCTCTTTTCTTTGTTCTTTTTGTAGCAGAGCTCTATTGACCAGAACAAAGCCACAATGGCAAAGCAAGAAGTCAGGAGGTAGAACGCCGTGTTGTAGCTGTTTGTGAGGTCCCTTATGGCGCCTGAAAATAAACTCATAGTTAATCACAGAACCTTAATGATATTTAATTCTTTATGTTCTAATTTTAAAATAAATGAGTTAAAAGTAGGTAAGTAAGATTATTAACCCAATTGATTCCGTGTAGCCTTGTATAATATCCACGGAGCGGTGGTGCTAAGCCAAAAATAGCTTAATGTATACTCTATACTTACAACAACTTTTACTAATGGAAAAGCCTTAAGCATATACACAAAGTGAAATCTGCCACACCGAAAAGAAATGAGGGTGGTAAGACGCCTACCAAATTTCTACAGCGTATGGGTGGAAACCTAAGGTGGTAAAGTGGAAGAACCCAGAGACACTGTGCATTCAAAAAAAAATCAGATTATCTTTTCATACTCGATCATCGATACGAGGATGTCGTATCTCATTAAATCAGGCCTTCATAGTGGAACTGCATCGACTTATATTTGTGTATGTATGTTCACCAACGTTCTATTAAAAATAGTCAAATAGTTACATATCTTAATATCAATCTAAGCTTTATCTATCCGCAATAACGTTGATGACAATTGCTAAAGTGTTTTAGCACATTTAGGCGTCGTGTTCTACGCGATCACACAGCGACTGACAGCGAAACAAGGCTTACACTGAGCTAAGCCTTGTTTTTAAGGTGTCATTTTGCATACTGAGACTTTACATTTATGCATAACTGATAGACGCCTACATACTCCAGAATATAACAAAAATCTAAAAAATGTTTGAAAGGTACAAAGAAAACAAACAGTAAGACCTCAGCGTAAAAATAAGTGATATCACTTAGTTTTACGGCACGTCATAAAAGTAAGTAATAAATATGAAAGCCTAAGCAGACTTTATACTTGTTATCTATACATACCTACTTTTATGTAGGTGTATACTATGTTTATACGACGACACACGAGTCAAGGAGACTGAACATATTTTTGTAACTTCCCTTAACTTGTAGAATACAATCATTTATTTAAAACTACAATATCTCATCAATAACTATTTAAATAAGTAGTTATCTTTATATTAGCAAAAAATAAAAAAATATTTTTATTCAAATAGGACCAGTAATTCCGAAGATTAAATTATATCTTCTAGTAAGTTGACCTTCTCTTAATATTACAGTCACTAAATATTACCTCTTAATATTACAATACGAGTAACGAGTACGTTCCGAAGACGGGTCTGAGCAGTGGCGCACTACTTGTAGCGCCTCACTCAACTGCCGTCTTTGTACTTCTTCACTCTACAAAACTTCAAGGCTAGAGTGAATAAGTACCTTATAGGTCGTCGTGCTCCATCTTAGACCACAACGTCGCTTAACATCAGGCGAGTTGGTGGTCAAACGCCGACTTATTGTCCAAAAAAAAAAACTATAGCACCTGCACCCGTCACCTGCTATTAAAAAATTTGCTTATATGCTATTCCCTAATCCATTTCTGTGCCGAATTTCATCCAGATGCGTTGAACCGTTCTGGCGTGATTGAGTAACAAGCATCATTCATCCATCCATCCACTCTTTAAAAAAAAATGTGATCAGTGTGATCAGTCTTACCAATAGCCGGTCCCAGAAGGATCATAGCGAGACCACTCAGCAACATGCACAGGCCCATTGCCTCCGTGAAATGCTTAGCGGGCACCACCTCAGACAGCACCATCGTGATGAGCGTCATGATGCAGCATCGGCCGACACCCATTACAGCAATATAGAAGAATATTGCTATCTCGTTCTCGGACCAGAGCATGCCTGGAAGTTATTAGAAATCAGACGATTACAATCTACGCCATTTCTTTGCAATTCGACTCCCCTACCTCGGTGACAGCCCAAGCCAAGGCCGTACCGTAAAGGTGTCCTTGAGCTAGTCGCCCATAGACGCTTGCCTAATGCCCGGTACGCTGTAAAGGCCTCAGTGGCCAATGGTAATAGTCTTACATTAAAAAAAAACTACGCCATTTCTGAATTACGAAAAAGGTAAGCGTATACACACAGTTTGCTAGTTAGAGAAGGCCTACCTGTCAAAACAGAGGGAGCGGGTTAAAACCCAGCCGACGACGGCACACACCAATTTGTTTATTGTATGAACAGATTATTGTAGCAGATGATATACAATACGCACATAGTATTGTATATCATCTGCTACATGACTGGAGCTCGGTGTATGGCCACAGGCTCGCCCCCTATCACATTTGGGACTGAATATCGTCCGTCAAAGTGTGGGTGGTGTTGTAATACACCTCGACCAGCCCCTTCGGGGGAAAGGCGTGACGATTTTATAATAAAATCGAAAGTAACTGCCTGTCTTTCTGTGTACTTGTAAGCTTTTAACGGCTAAATAGCTGAACGGATCATGATGATATTTGATAATTAGGTAAATTATAGATAGGTTTTTAGATGCTATTTACTGAATATACGCGAATGAAGTCGCGGGTAACATCCAGTAAACAATAAGAACGTTTCACTCTCATAGCTCCTCACTAGGTTTTTTTTATCTCGGTGATGTCATGGAATACACACAAAGACCCCAGACTCTTCCCAGGCAGAGATTTCTTTTGTAAATGTAAATTTGGATATAAAAGAATGGTTATCCTAAAACTACGATTATCCAAATAACAACGGCATAAAGTATTCCGGGAGCAAACACGTAATGACGTCACTCGTCATCCGTCTCTTTCGAACTATTTATAAATGACTTATTTCGGTCTTGCTTAGGCGTCGATTGACGTCACTACGCTGTGATGACCACTTGACCGGAATGCTATACCAGGTGGAGTATATTATTATACCGTGATAAGTACCGCCTATATCCTCCCAACTAGACGTGAAATTAAGACAACCATTTGGAAGTGTTAGTTAAATCATAAAACGTGACGTTATCAAGTGTTTGAAATATCCTTTGGTTCGAATAAATAAATTGAAATTGAAAAAAAAATAGATATATGTATATCGGAGAAATGTAGGAATAGGGAGCCGACCCTTCACATCTCATCCCACTTCTGATATCGGGGAAATGTAGGAAAGAGGAGCCATGCCGTCGCCTCTGATCCCACTGATGTCGGAGAAACATAGGAAAGGCCGCCGCGCTGTGACCTTCCACTTTTGATGACGGGGAAAATCTAGTAGGCCGCGGTGTCGTGTCTAATTTCTGAGCCATGAACTTGTCATCACGGGTATCTATGGTGGGCGTCAAACTTCAGGAACGTTGAAATAAGGGGACAGCATTGTAGACTTTTCACTATTTTAATTATACAGTCACTTAGACTACTTAGTTAATGAATGATCACAAAGATAATTGGCGATTTAGAGTAATGGGTTTACGAATGACCATTGCGTGCGACCGCTTTCAGCCCAGTCCTGTCAACCACTGACTGACAGACATGACGTTCGCCCGAAATCCCAAACGCAACTCCATTCGGTGTTAACCGCTCTAAATGACCATAAACAAATCGATTAATCGTCAAAAAACACAGATTAAAACTATCGATCAACAACTCTCAAAATAAACTGATTTTCTTTATCCAATTATATCTCGCGCCGTCATGTATATTCGGGACATTTTCACACATAGTTGCCTGACCCCAAACAAAGGGTTCCCGTACGTAGTTTCGAATGACGTTGTAGCGACAGGTCGTTGTGGCGTAAAACTTTTAGCGTGGTACGCTGGAGCGAAAAGTCTTTGAAGCGAATTCCACCAGGGCGAATGACACTGCATCGACAAACATTGTGGCGAAAAATATTTGAAATTAACAAAGCAATGCTTGTACTATGGCTGCCATTTAATTATATTAAATACATACTTAAACAAATATTAACACCCAGACAAATAGAAATGTTCATCACATAAATATTTTCCCCAGGTGGGAATCAAACCCACGCCTCCAAGCTCAGAAGCCAGGTTCACTACTAACTGAGCCACTGAGGCAGTCGAAATATATTATCTTTGCAATAAAATATTTCAATCTTAATCAAAAAATTGTTGGCTTCAAATATTTCCGTGGCACGCAGGAATAACTGAACATCGCAAAAACATCAATTTTTCAGGGCAGCCATTTTAAAGTTTGACATTTTATGTTTAGTCGGTAAGTTAGTTAAACGATGATGTCAAAGTTATTTTGAGGGTTACTTGAGGCCCTCTTTCGTATGGTTTCAAGAATTTAACGAAACAACTTATAGTTTACATAATAATAGACTTGTCAAACAGCTGAAATGCCTTGAATAAGTTGATAACTCGACTTGTAGACCAAGTTTTGGCTTCTAAGGACATTTATCCAGTTATTCACCATCTGAGTACGGATCATTTTTATCGGTTACCTTAGTTATTTCAATGGAAAAAGCATTATTTCTCATTAGTAAACCAATGACAACTTCAAACAGATATAGTTTGTCAAGTAATTATTACTACTTTACAAGATATATCTTACTTTTCAGCATATAATGCAAAATGTAAAAAAAGTCTTAGTATTTAAAATATATTTTTTTTAGAATTATACGCTCATTTACATAATCTAAAAACTATTTTCACTAACTTATTAAAATTATTTTTTAAACATATGGGAAAAACACAATGAAAACGCATTTGTATCTAATTAAAATGAATTATTTAGAGTATACACTAAATTAACACATAGGCTAGACTTATTATCCCGAGAAATCAACAGTTGGCAATCGTTGAGTTCTACAAATAAGAAAATATTAATCAAACACACTACAAGACATAAATACCTACTTATAAAGGTCTTATTTAAAAAGCTTTTCTAATTATTATTTTAAACGACTTCAAAAAAACTTTTTAAAAAATCTTTGAAAATTTTCGTAATCTTAAGTGGCTGTAAAAAATCTGTAAAAATGTCTGATGACACACATGCTTAATACATGTTTTGTTAGATTGCTTACACATTACTTCGATCAATAATAATACTAATAAATAATAATAAAACCCTTTATTCAGACCAACTTAGTATCTATTTACAAAGTATGAAGAACTAAAAACTATGAGTGTGGATTTACAAGTATATTTTGGTAGTTAAACTAATCTTAATCTATTCTAATACTTAATAATTTTTTGTAGGTCTGTTTGCCAATCGGCAAAGATCTCCTCCAACCTTTTTCATTCCTGTCTATCTTGGGCCACTCTATTCCAAGTTACTCCTGCTACCTGTCTAATGTCATCATCCCACCTTTTCTGTGGTCTGCCCCTTTTCCTTTTCCTAGGGCACCATCGTGTCACAATTTTGCTTCATTTCTCTTGGCCTCTTATCATATGCCCTGCCCATTGCCATTTGAGTCTTCTGATTTTACATTAAAACAGGTATTACGCAGGTGTTGAAAAGTTTTTTCTTTACTATAATGTGAAGAGTTTTATCTTCCATGGCTTCTCTCAGACTCCAGTATCTCTTTCAGCCATTTGTTATTCTTCTGTCAATTTCTTTGTGTATAGGGACCTCTTGTGTTATTAGCTGTCTCAGGTAGATATATTCATCAGTGTAATCAATTTGGTTATTTCCTAGATGTATGGTGGTTTTCTTCCCATTTGTCCTTACCTTTGTTTTCTTTGGGTTCAACTTTAAACCTTTCTTCTCACTTTCATCCGCTAGTTCAAGTATCATTTGCTATATGTTTTTAGGTGTTTCAGCAAATAACATTATATAAATATCATCTGCGAACCTCGATTGTGGTAGGGAGACTCGGTCGACAGTGATTCCGAGGTTTTCCCAGTTAAGTCTCCTAAAGATTGTTTCGACAACCGCTGAGAATAGTTTTGGAGGTAGAGGGTCTCCATGTCTGACACCCTTTCCTACTCTAAATGGTTTACCTTTCTTTTCTAGTTGGATTCTCGCGGTGCTATGACTATTATTTTAATTAAATAAAGTGAAAAAAAAAGGAACTTCTTATTCTGATTGGCCATCATTGGTGTTTTTCCCCAAAAACCTTAAAACACAGATTTAAAAAATTGTCAGACTTCGTCTTAGACAACCATGGCTCTAAAGGGTCTAAATGATCTATGCTAGCGTCTCTTTACGGCTTTGCACCCCGCTATCAATCAACCCTGTATTGATTTGAATCTTTTGTGTAAGTATGCATGTAGGTAGGTACATAGTACACCAATGATAGTAATAGTCACCAATAATATACAGCATTATAATATACTTTTTTATATTTACTTCACGTTGTTGCATGGCATGTTTGTTGGCGTTTAGGCTCCAGTAGGTACATAAAAAATATCCAGCTCGGGTAGATAACAACTTGATATCTTGCTATTGCAGATGAAAACTAAATCACCACGGCAAAGGTAAAAGTGAACATGTGATAATGTCACTTTTTAATCAAACATATTTGGCTTGCCATAACTTGACATCTCGATTTGTCAATGGAGGCAGAAACAGGCTATGTGTATAAGTCGAGATATCCAGTATTTTGGATGTGAGTGTAAGTTGATAAATCAAGATGACAATTATTCATACACAAACTTATGCTTGACATCTCAATTTGTCAAGTTAAAATTAATTTTTGCAGAAAAGGCTTAGGTGTATAAGTCGAGATCTTCAATATTTTGAACATGTGTTGATGTTGATAATTCAAGATGTCAATATTAGTAAGCAAACACACACTTGATAAGTCGTTTTATCAAGTAAAACACCATAAAATGCAAGGGTGTCGAGATGTACAAAACGCGATTGCTCTAAAACTATTGTATATTTCGGGCTGATTTTTTTATACATAGTAAAGCGCATACGAAGGAAGCGTTTAAGCCAATAAAAAAAAAATCATGCAAGTCGAGTTGTTCAGTTATTCCTACGTGCCACGGATTTATGTTCGAAAAGTAAAACGATTCGAAATACGGAGAGCGACTGGCACTGCTGGTAATTAAGTTATTCGAAACGCGACGTTTCGTTTAATAATAAATTCCCTTCAAAAAAATCTGATTTGCCAGTCAGTCCAGGAATTTCTATACTTAACCATTTTTAATATTTTTTATGAATTTCTGAGATGAGGTTATCTCTAAAGATTTGAATTGAGTTAAATAAATTATTCTATGTCCAAACGTAGTTCTCGTGCATAGTGAGCTGGACGGAATACATGGAAACTGAACAGCGGTCAGGGTTTTTTTTTTTTGTGAAGGACTGATGCTGTTGGCCTCTGAGACCTCTACAGCGTACCGGGTGTAAGGCAAGCGCGGAGGGCGCAGGGCTTTTAAAGAAGTAAGTTTGTAAGGTACGGACCTCGGTTAGCGCGGTCAGCTGATGTTCAGCTCGGTATTAATTGTGTATTAATATTTATGACTCAAAAGCTGCGCTCCGCAATAAAAAAGGTATTCTATGTACATTTCTTAATTCAGTGTAAAAGTTATCTCCATAGCAAATTTTGTCCATCCGTTTGAGCGTGAAGAATTAAGAAAACACACACACACACACACAAACTTTTGCATTTATTAGAAAAGTCGGATATGGCTTGGTGGTGCTTTGATGATATTATGAAGGTGATATGAAGGCAGTGGATAAGACTACCATAAAACCGCAGAAGATTGTAACAAACTAACTCAAAAACTACTGGTCCGATTTCAAAAATTCTTACACCAGTAGAAAGCTACATTACTCCTGATTTACATCGGTTATAAAACTTGAGAGAAGCTGTGGGAAAAGCAGCTAGTACTCAATATTGGGTAGAAAATAGTTGAAAAAGTTGACGATATTGAAAATCATAATGAAACTGAATATTACTTACACAGTCTCGAAATGCAGGCCAAGATAATCCCGATTATGTAAAACTCTTGAGTGCCGATCTTTAGAACCCACTTTCCAGTGAAGATGAACGCGGTTCTCATCGCCAAATCACCGAATCCATACGTTGATATGGCTAAAGCTACTTTATCCTGTAATTAAACGACAATTCCTTTAATAGAAAATTAAATAGTTGAAATGAAAAATATAAGTTGGTAAACTTTTCAATAGTTCTTCTTTTATCCATAGATTTATTGGGGGCTGAGCTACCCACGTCCGTAGGAGTGTACTCTATTCTGATTCCCTACATGTGGTCCCCGGGTAGTGTTAACCGGATAGCAAACTCTGGTGGGGTGTCTTCGGCCGTGGCTAGTTACCACCCACCGGATCACGCCATGCCGTGAAATGACCTAGTCGTGTTTCGGGATGTAGTCCGGTGTAACCGTTCCGAAGACGGGTCTGAGCAGTAGCGCACTTGTAGCGCCTCACTCAACTGCCGTCTTTGTACTTGTTCACTCTACAAAACTTCAAGGCTAGAGTGAATAAGTACCTTATAGGTCGTCGTGCTCCATCTTAGACCACAACGTCGCTTAACATCAGGCGAGTTGGTGGTCAAATGCCGACCAATTCTACATAAAAAATAATAATAATAATAGAAAAACAGATAATCCCAGAAGAAAGAGAAGTCCCAGATATCTTCCTTTGCCGCAGAAAAAAGTAGACTCTTAAATCACAACAGGGGACCTACCATGACATTTTTTTTTAAAGAATAGGTCAACATTTGACCACCAACTCGCCTGATGTGAAGCGACATTGTGGCCTAAGATGAAGCACGAAGACCTAGTAGGTACTTATTCACTCTGGCTTTGAAGATACCTAGGTTGTAGTTAGTCGGAAAAACAGATGGTGGCAAACGATTCCAGTCCCTAGCCGTTCGTATTAAGAAGGTTAAGGCGAACCGCTTAGTACGAGTAGGTATCGACTAAGTAGGGATGATACTCATGCGTTTTCCGACTTGTTCTGCTATAAAAGGGGGAAGAGGGGATTAGGTCGTGCAATTCAAGCGCACACTCGCCTGTAAAAGATTGTCAAACATGCTACTTTACGCTGGTGCTCAAGGCTCAGCAGTCTCGAGGCAACTAGTTTTTCGTCGCCTATTAGCCTCGGGTAAAAACTGATGCTTAAGTTTTATATTCGACGCTGTGAGAAACATAGACCGTATTGCGCGAGAATACGATTCAAGGTCGCGCAGCGTCGGAAACAAAACGTAACCATCATGGCAATGAAATGTCCCCTGTATCTAAAATACCAATAACTAGATATTTACCTGGAGGGCTATTCCTACGCGTGAGATGAGATGAGATTTTATCTCGGTCACTCTCACACCTATGACGTTTCAAACTAGAGCAACAAGAACGAAAAAAGGTGAGATGAAAATCTCAGATCTCCGAATAGGGCCACTGAATACTGACGTGGAACATGAAACTATAGTCGTAATAATCGACTAAATCGTACGTGGGTAATTCCCGTTTCATAAATCATAATATTTACCTGATTCCATTTCAATGCAAACAAAGCTTGAGGCATGATGAGAGTAAATGTGCTGTCAGCAAAACAAGAAACCGCAGGTCCAATACAAGTGCAAGTTAGGATGTACTTCTTTGCAAAAGGTATATCTATGAAAGCCTCGAGAACCCTCCTGAAAAATAATATTAAAAACAAAGCTAAAAACCGACTTCCCGTCATCGACGTCAACAATTTTTTGACTTATGTTGATATTTTATTATCTGATTGACTGATTTCCATAAAAAAAGGAACATTATTCAAAGAAAAACAAAAAACCCGGCTGCAAAATGTTGTACCCTAACTCAATTGACACCTCAATGTCGAAATCCATCAAGCTGTTGAGGCGTGCCAAAGAAATCTCAAACACACATACATACATACATACATACATACATACATACATACATACATACATACATACATACATACATACATATGTACATACATACATACATACCCACAAACATACTCACATTTAAATAAACCCGAAAAACATAGCCCTCCTTCTTGCGCAGTCGGGTTAAAATATTTGGGACCATCTCTAATGTATGAACTACCAAACAAAAAAAATATCATTAAAATCGATTCAAAATTGCTGGACTAATCGCGTAACATACATACAAAACAAAACTTACAGACGAATCATGACAAGGATCAAATTTTGGTAGTATAATCTCCTTAATTAATGGGGGAAGCTATTAGAAATATACAAGGTATTGGTTTTGTGTGGTTACTTAAGGGCATTGTTCTACCCGTCAATGTGAACAACTTATAGAAAGTCAGTTTGCAAAATTAGGAAAAAAATAACGGAGTCTCTATACAAAATAACTAGTCACTATTACGTGATCAATTTTTAATTAGTACATCCAAAACCAGCACCTTGTATAGGTATTCTAGGCTCTTAAAGTGTTATAGTGCCAAATGGCTTTATTGAGGACGATTATACGAACTTTATGTATTTAAATGTAAATAGGTAAAAATGAATTATGAAACTATAATTTATTATCCAATATGTGGCAGTTAAAACTTAAATATCGTAGATGCTCATTATGCCTAAATGTAGTCCAATTTTTTTTTTTAAATAAGTTAGTTAAGTACTTATAAATAAATGAACATTATTATTTATAACGCTTACCTGATTACGGACTTTTTCCCATCGTCTATAATTATTGTATTGACTTTTCCTTCCAGTTTTTTAGTTCCCATTTCTTCGTCAGTCAATTTGACTGTTGGTACAGGTGTTTTTTCGTCGACTAGCAGCGGCTGCATCTCTGTGAAAATATATTTCAGAATTAGTCTATTAACCACTAGCTGAGCCCACTGGTTTTACCCGCGGTTAACAATTACCCTGTGTGTTAATCCAAGGTTTATACCCTGGAATAATTAAGCTTATGCTTCAGTCCATCAAAATCCGACCATCCGTTTGAGCGTACGGTGAATAAGTTACAAATAAATATAAATAAAAATAAATAAATTCGGGACACTTCCACACACGGTCGCCTGACCCCAAACTAAGCAAAGCTTGTACTATGGCTGCCAGAGACTGATATACATACTTAGATATTTTTAAATACATACTTAAATACATATTAACACCCAGACATTATTACAAAACAAATGTTCATCACATAAATGTTTGCCCTGGGTGGGAATCGAACCCACGCCCCCAAGGTCAGGAGGCAGGTTCACTACCAACTGAGCCACCGAGGCAGTCGATACACAAATAAACACACACTTATACACAACGCCTTTATAATAGTAGTGGTTCTGTGAGATGTAGACCTCGCGGCCGACATCTGTCTCCTCAACAGGTCGCATTTCTCAACCGATTTTCGTGAAATTTTATTAGCAGGTTCGAAAATTATACAGTTTATTTACCGTTTTTTACAAATCTTTCAAAATGGCGGAGATTTCCAGCAGAGTACCATTTTGAAAAAAATCCAAAAACTGCCTCGACAAAAAATTCTATGCAATTATTGAAACTCACAAGGTTTCAAGAGAATCGGTTAAGAAATGCGACCTTTACTTTGTTTTCTTCTTCGTTCTTCTTTGTTTTTTCCTTCTTTTTTTCTTGTTCTTATTCTACTTCGCAAAAATAAAATTACCTGCAATCGGTGGAAGTTCAACTCGTTTCAAGTGCATCTCCGGGGGTTGCATTAGAATGACTCCAAAGATGTTGTGCAGCATTATGCCCGCTACCAGCAGGAGCGTCCCTCGGTACCCGAACTCTTGAAGGGACCACTTCACGAATATTGGAGCCACCATCGCAAATACAGCTGAAAGTTATAGTCATAGCTTTGTTTTAACCCCCAACGCAACAAACGACTGGGTGTTATAAGTTTGTTTGTGTTGTTAGGTATGTCATCTGCTACATGACTGGAGCCCGGTGTATGGCGATAGGTTCGCCCCCTGTCACATTTGGGACTGAATATCGTCCGGCGAAGTGTGGGTGTTGTATTACACTGCCAGCCCCCTCGGGGGAAAGGCGTTACGATATGTATGTTGTTTGACTTGTCTGTGCGCGCGCGCGCGCGTGTGTGTGTGTGTGTGTGTGTGTGTGTGTGTGTGTGTGTGAGTGTGTGTGTCTGTGGTATCGTAGCTCCCGAATGGATGAACCGATTTCAATTTTTTTTTTTTTGTTTGAAAGGTGAATTAGTCAGAAGTGTTCTTAGCTATTATTTTTGATGAAAATCGGTGCCGGTTTTTTTTTTAATTTAATTTCTTCAATATCGTGACTTTGAAAATTCCATCTAAAGATTAGATGGAATTTTCAATAAGAATACCTAAATAACGTTATATTCCGTGTTTATATATATGTTTATATTTACAAGGTGCTGGTTTTGAGTGTAGTAATAGAACAACACCCTAAGAGTCCGGCGACCACTTTAGACTAACTTCGCATTGGCTTAAGGTATTCTATAGCCATTTCGTCTAGAAGAAGACGAGCGAAGAGAGCGAGTAATGATACTGACTAGCCTCTAAAGTTACCTGCAGAGTGACAAAGTGCAATTTCAATTTTTTTTATGACTTTTGCACTTCTGTAATCATTCTTAAATAACTAAGAATTTCCCTTGTATTATGGACTTATTTAACAGCTAATGATGTAGACAACCTCCCTATGTAATGGAATTTTTGATTTGCTTTGTCTACCTATTGAATAAATCGGTAAAAATGCGGATATTTTTCATAGCTCTATTTTCGCTTGAGAACGTTTTTAAAAAAAAACCAAGAACATAGGGGCGGAGATATGGTTAATTTAATTGTACATGCTAAATTTCACCATAATCTGACAAATAGTTTTCAAGAAATTTGAGTAGCGCGTTTGTATGGAAATTTCAGAGCGTCGCGGCCCTCACTAAACCCAACACCAGCACCTTGTAAAAAAACTTATAATAATAGCTTATTGACAGCACAACTTGGTTTCACTTTGAAAAAATGGCACTAGAATGAATGAGACAGAGAAAACAAAAAAAAATTGGTTAAAAATATTTACCCACGAAAAACTGTACCAAACTGTAGGCAAACATTCTCCTCTTAACAAAATAGTCGTTGATAATAGAGCAGGACAAGTTGAATGTTATTCCTATACCGGGTCCCTGGAAAACGTTAAAATAATGCTTAATTATAGATATTAATTAGAAGCACGACTTGTGTTTCTAAACAAAAAACAAAACAAATACATTTCAGCGTTAAGAGAAAATAGAGCTATGAAAATATCTACTCACTTTACTTTTGACTGATTTATTGAATAGATAGACAAAGCAAATCAAAAATCACTTTACGTAGAGAGGTTGTCTAAATTTAAAGCTTTTAAATAAATGCATACGACAAGGGAAATTTTCAGTTATTTAAAAAATGATTAAAGTGCAAAATACACAAAAAGTTATTAAAATTGCACTTTGTCACTCTATAGGTAACTTTAGAGGCTTATCAGTAGGTATCTTTACTTGCTCTTTTCGCTCGTCGTCTTTTTTAGACGAAATGGCAATAGAAAACCTTGAGCCAATGCGAAGTTAGTCTAAAGTGGTCGCCGGACCTACTACCTTGTTGATACTCACTACTCACCATTAATACGCCTTGACAGAGGAAAAACACAGGAATAGATGTGGTAAACACCATGCCGATAGCACCCGCATTGTGCACGAGTACTGCCAGCAAGCAAAGCTTACGACGACTCATCAGCTTAAGAAGAGAGCTTGTGAGGAACCCTGAAACCATTGATATTTGTATTTTCTATGGAGGAATCAAGTAGTTTCTTTTTTTGAAGTAAAACTTGTAATGCGACTTCCAGCAAGGTTGCGTAAAACGTTTAACGTTACCATAGAGAGGGTATGAAACGATTGTTGCGATAAGTGTTCAACGCTCCTGGGGAGGGGGAATAGAAAGAGACAGAGCGAGAATTAATAATATCAATATGATCTAACTAAAATTCAATTTCGACCCTTTCCTATTTTCATTTCCATATTACGAAGTTTCACTTCTTCCGCGCGGAGGGACTCTACGCACTATTTTTTTTTCTCGATGGGTAGTCCTTAACATTAAACATTAAAATATAAGTGACTAGCTACGCCCCGTGGTTTCATCCGGTTAAAAAGTGCTATTCAAGACTATAATCTATCTCTGTGCTAAATTTTATCCAGTTCTGGCGTGAAAAGTGACAAATATCCATCCATCCATTCTTACAAAGTTTTGCGTTTTTAATATTAGTAAGATAAATACAATCCCCTTTCCTAATAAACGTTGTATAGCTTCGCAATAGTTATACAATACAGTGTTTGTTTTATTTCTGTCTTTTAAATTTTTGTCGCGATCGAAAGAAACAAAACACTGTTTAACTATTTCGAGGCTTTACAACGTTTATTAGAAAAAGAGAATAAGTAGTAGTATAGAGTAGTCGGCTCATTATCAATTCGTATTAATTGTTTTCCAGATGATCAAGAAATATTGTTTAACGTAGGTCGAACCTAAACGAGATATTTGCAGAACCGCGGAATGAAATGCCGTACAAAAAGATAGATATCTAATTTAGTCATCAGTTATTACGAGGTAATAACGTTCCTGTAGCTGTTTGGTTTAAAGTCATACTTACCAGCTGTAGCGAAACACATTGCGTTCAACCCAGTGAGAAGAGTAACACTGGTTGAGTTCATCCCTATTTCCGCCATGAAGTCGTTGTACAACATTCCGAAACACCCCATAAACATTGTGGTAGTTGACTGGAATAAAAAAAAAATACTACATAGTAGGTAGAGGTGTAATTATGTATAAAGGATATTGGATAATATAGGAAAACTGCAGTTGCAATTGGCCATTTTTGTCAAAGAGCTGACAATTGTTTAGATAGATTTCAAATACGTTTTTTGTAAATAAATGTTTATACTACATTCGTATTTGTATTTATATGTGCATATAATAACTTTATGTTTGACCACCAAGCCTAAGCTTATTTGTATTCCATAGATTAGTTCATACATTACATTACATTCCATACATTAGTAGTCCATTTGGAAATCTGTTAGCCAAAAATGAACTTATTATTTTGTAGGATTTAAATCTACTTTGGATTAATTAATTAAAAAAATCCAGCAAATTTACGTCATCCATTGAAATTCAAAATTACTATAATGCACAATTGCTCATTCATTTATTTTATCATCCCAATCCGTTTATCTAAAACCTATATCGACCGATGTATGTGTGTATAAAGCTTCATCCTGACCAAGCAAACTTTGAGCAGCTGACTGTCCGCTGGTTGAATCTAAGTCGCGTATTAAGCAAACTGATTGAGCAAGCGGTGACCTGTAGCAAACAAAATGCTCAAGCACTCGTCAGCAAGCAATACGCGACTGCAAACTGAGTACGCACTTCTGGGACACTCCATTGGAGAACAGGGGGCCTACCTTCAGATCAACCTAGAGAATGAGATGTTCACGGCGGATGATTTAGGTGAAGCCAAAAACCATCCAAAAACTACGCTACTGTTGTATATGTACACAACACACACACATTGACGCAAAAAACTACGCTACTCGCTTGGTCATTCTTATCTCGACATTATCTGCATTGGTTAATGGTATAATTTCGTGTACTTTAATACACATAGTGCATTATACAAGTGTGGCCAGGACTACATTTTGAGGTTATTTTTAAAAACTGTGCAGTTTTTTACAAGTCAGCTTTTAAAAAGCCGTAACATCTTACAAATATGTGCAGTTTTAGAATATTAAATCTACTAAGGTTGTAAATTGGAACGGAAATGGCTAACGTAGAGTTTGGGAATTAATATTAGTTTTCGTGCAATTGTAAATGTTTTTCATGGCAACATTACCACGCGCACACGTTTAAAAAGAAGTGGCTTCAGCGAGATATAACGCAGTGTTCCATCTTTTCCTCTAGGTTGATCTGAAGGGCCTACCATGGCATCTTATTGGCATGATGGTTACGTTTTGTTTCCTACGCAGTACGAACATGAACCTTATTGCACGAAGATACGATTCGCGGTCGTCACCGTCACCGTCATGAAAATAAGACGACGCGGCACGGGCCCTGGAGGGCTATTCCTACGCGTGAGATGAGATGAGATTTTATCTTGGTCACTCTCACATCTATGACGTTTCAAACGAGAGCAACAAGGACGAAAAAAGGTGAGATGAAAATCTCAAATCTCCGAATAGGGCCACTGGAGGCAAATAGTCAGCCGCTCACAGTTTGTTTAGATAATTCGTTGTTGTTGACGAAGCGTAATGGTCATTTTTTGTTCATTTTGATGTCACAATAACACGTTTAGAGATTGCCTTATAACTTCATAAGTAACTTTTAAATCTCGCTAACTACACTTACACAGTTGAGAATGAAAGCTAAACATAAATCTCGCTAACTACACTTACACAGTTGAGAATGAAAGCTAAACATAAATCTCGCTAACTACACTTACACAGTTGAGAATGAAAGCTGAACATAAATCTCGCTAACTACACTTACACAGTTGAGAATGAAAGCTAAACATATTGCGTATCCCCACCCCCCATCAGGGGCTACAAGCTCGTATCTCTTTTTTTTCTCACTGACTTGATCACTCATCTCGAATCGACTTCTATCACTCTTTGATCTTAACTGAAGTGTTCATTCAACTGTATATCTGTGTTGCATTTATCATTAATTAAATAGGAGAATTAGCGTCGTTTTATTTGTCAAGCCTAAGATTCAGATAAAGGTTAAGCCTACTACTGCCGCATGCCGTTACTTTTGAAATGCGGTAGACTTGGAAGTGTGTTTTGAGTTCTGTGGTGTAGGTTTATGTCTTTAATTAAACTTGGCATATTTATTAAAAAGGCAAACCAAACAGAAAAAAGTCGGTTTACGGACGATAGTTTAACGTGACAACAATATAACAAAACATTGATGAAATCTTCTCCTCGGATGCATAGGCCAATCGAGTGGAAGAGAGATAGATGCGGCGCAAGCCGCATCGGCGCAGAACGCCATCGTGCAGAACGCTCATCAGAGCCGATTGTGCCTTTCGCTCGATCGTGTAGCGCTCTGACTCCGATCGACCGAGCGTAACGGGACAATGAGTCATACTTTTTCGTGCGTGCAGCCGGCGTTCATCGATTTATTAAACGTTGTCACGTCAATAGAAACAATAATCTTAGTATGCACTTCATCAACCTCAAATTATCTATGATATTTTCCCCAAACACAAAGCTATCAAGAGTGAAGCTGAAAAGCAACAACTATGTTCAATTTAATTAGCCATTCCGTCCTGCCGCGGCCTCTCATTGGTTTAACTTTGGCTCCAAGCTTGGCTTTCAATTTGAAATGTCTAATATTGAACCTTGTTACAGCGTGCTACATTGACTTCAATATCAACTTCAACTTAGTGTCCAAATATTGAAATGTACAAGACCTAGATTATTATTTTTTTAATTAATAACTAACCCCCTCTACCTGTATTCCCCATAAAAAATAATTAAAGATTTATGTTAACAAAAGTCACGGTACGCGGAGTCCGTGGAGTGTAATTTTAAATAAAAAAATTTAAAAAGACCTACATTGGTGCAAATATGACCAATGTGTGGCCGCAGCGCCAGATAATATGCAATAAAGATTCAGTGGCAGCGTCAGATATAAAGCACGTTATTGACGGTCTATCTTTCAGTATAGGTACTCTGCGAAAGCCACGCATAATGCACGATGAAGAATCAAAAGTAAAAATGTTTTTATTCAATTTAGGTATCAGAGATACACTTATGAACGTCAAAGTTATTTAAATTGACTCGACCGCCTTGTTCGGATAAAGAGCATCTACTCAGAAGAACAGGCAAGAAACTGAGGGAGAATAATGCTACTTATATTTTAAAAACGAAAGTTTGTGAGTACGTGCGTTAGTTTGTCACTTCATCACGCAGTAACGGATGGATGGGTTTGATGAAATTTTGTATAATCATAGCTTATACCCTGGATAATATATAACCTTCATAGGCTAACTTTTTAACGTCGCGGGGCTCTCACATTGCACCTTACAGAAAGCGGTGGAAAAAATATGTTGAGGAAAATCTGAGAAGTATGGAGAAGTTCACATCATAGCAATGGGAGGCCAGTGACAGAGCAAAGCGGAAAAAATTGTCGAGAGGACCAAGACCTACAAAGTGTTGCGGCACTTCAGGAAGTAAATAAGAAGTTATAAGAATTAACTCCAAGAGACACAGCTAGTAAATACATAAAGAAATATAAGCTAGAAGTAATTATAACAATGATTACACGTTACACCACACGTGCACTTAGCAAACTGACGCGCTGACAAACATTAGCAGACGGCAGTCCTTAGCGATCTTCATTTATGGGATTGTAATATCATTACATAACATAGCATAACATATCGTCACGTCTTTCCCCCGAGGGGGCTGGCAGAGGTGTAATACAACACCCACACTTCGCCGGACGATATTCAGTCAACATTTTAACAGGGTCGAGCCTGTCGCTTTACAGTACCTACGGGCTCCAGTCATGTAGCAGATGATATAAGCACATATGTTCACACAATGAACAAATTGGTGCTGGGTTTGAACCCTCTCCCTCTGGCTTGAGAGACGGGCCTCCTCGAACTAGGTAACTATCATCGCTTAATAATATCATTACAATGGTATGTTAAACAAAATTACATTCAATATTTCAACCATATCAACGGTAATGGCGCATAAACAGTCGATGTTAATTTAACATAGAGTTCTTTACCTTATTTACGGTTTTGTGTCCCTGTAGTGGGACGCAATGCAGTGACGCAAAAGACTGGAATGATGACGGTTTCGTTATGTTCGTAGTTAAAATTTGGGCTTCCCAATTTTTTTAAAGACTTTTTTTAAATTCTTTACATTTTTTTTTACAACAGACTAGGCATGCGTTTGACGTGATCAAAGGTGTAACACGCTTGCCTAGGAGATACCTATTCACTTTACTCTTAAACACCCCCGGATTGTATTTAGGTGGAAAGACAAACGCAGGCAACGAGTTTCACACCTCTGCAGTTCTTACAAGAAAAGTTGACTTGAAACGCTTAGTGCGTTTTGGCGGAATTTCCACCATAAGAGGGTGCTCTTACTGGTGCGCCTGGTACAGTTATAAAAGAAAGGTGATGGCTGGATCAGATCGTGCAGTTCTTGTGCACACTCTAATTAAACTCTAACAACAAAATCTCTAGTAAACTCTAAATAACATGTCAGTCACTCTCAATAATCTAAGAATAATATTCTCTGTCGCTCTCAAAACCGGTCAAAACAAGAGGATCATTCTGACATCATTGTCAAATTTTACGCAATCTAAGCGATAAGGTACTATATGAACACAATCCCTGTTTATTACAAGAGCATAAAAGTCAAGATAAGGCAGTCTATAACTCAAGGTGGGACAGAAGGTAATCTCCAGCCTTAGAGCGCTATATAAGAGCATAGCAGTTGTAAAACTCTAGAAATACAGTGAATTTCCATAACACCGTTTCAATTCAAATTCAAATTTATCCAAAAAAATTCAAAATTTTATCCATCAACATTGTAATCCTTATAAACGCGAACTAATATTATAAACGCGAAAGTTTGTAAGAATGGATGAATGATGATGTTTTTTCACGCCAGAACGGCTGAACAGATCTGGATGAAATTTGGCACAGAGGTAGATTATAGTCTAGATTATCACATAGGATACTTTTTAACTGCGGGGCGCAGCTAGAATAGAAAAAAAATAAATAAAAAATAATTAAAATTAAAATATGGTTTATACTTTCAAATTGAAATACTACTATAAATACTAGATAACCCTGGGGGTGCATGGCGAAAGAAAAACACACGGGGTTTCTAGTGGATCTGTCAGATCCAAAACAAAATATTTGTATTAAGTGATTTAATGTGAGGAGATGCCAAATAACCGGAATTTGTTTATTTTAAAGAACGTTTAGGGCATTAGAGGCATTAGAGGCATTAGAGGCGATGTCAGCCTAATTAGGAGAAGGCCCGGCTCTCAAGCCAGAGGGAGCAGGTTCAAACCCAGCCGACTGCACGCTCCAATTTGTTCATTGTGTGAGCATATGTATGTGCGTATTGTATGTCATCTGCTACATGACTGGAGCCTGGTGTATGGCGACAGGCTCGCCCCGTGTCATATTTGGGACTGAATAGCGTCCGGCGAAGTGTAGGTGTTGTATTACAACTCTGCCAACCCCCTCGGGGCAAAGGCGTGACGATATGTATGTATGTATGTAAATAATGTTTACACGATTAAATAGACACATATAAAATAAGTCTTTTACAAAGTTTTCAAATTACTACATTAAAACACCTCTTACTTTAGGTTACAAATATCTATGATTTATGCTTATAATCAACTTATATTAATTTTAACATATTCACATGTCAGGTTATCTGACAAATAGGCAGAACTAAATTATATATTGAAGAACTTTATGTACTTACCCTATTTAAGTGAATAAATATTTTGACTTTGACTTTGACTTTTTAACAGTATGCAACTTTCTTTACCCGTGCACAAAAAACACGTGTTTCTTCATCGCCTGCGCGTTGAGGAAGTGACGGCAACATTAGCGCTAGTCTATTTCGCAGGATCGTAGGAGGCTTGGTTACGAATTCGAAGAAATATTGTAGTTATTTTAAAGTAGTTACCGGGTCTATCAGGCCTACCAGGCGCCCTAAGGGTTAAATTGGTATGTTGCATTTATTATTTCAAAACATTTCTTCCTAGGCGTACAAAGAAAGAAAATCTTCTGAAACCCAAGGGATTTGTTTTGAGTATGCTATGCCATACTCATTTGTCGTATCCTCTCCATCCTAAGGTTGCCTGGAAGAGATCGCTTTTAGTGATAAGGCCGCCAGTTGTTACACTATTTAATAAGTTTTATCATTATTTTTCTCTTGTTGTTTTGTTATCTGTGGTGTGAACAATATAGAGTTTATCTATCTATCTATCTATTTTGTGTAGTTTTTGTGCACAAGTTAAACATTTCACTTTCAGATACCTGACCTTCGGTATCGAGAAATGCAATTATATCAGTACAATGCTATGCTCAAAGTCTTTTAAAGCTACACAAGACTATCGTACAAGATTTGGTCTTAAAGTTTGCCACAGACGCGAAACTTCCCAAACTCATGCCATAAGCTTGCGACCTTCAAAGTATTAGGGTCAACTGGGGCAAATGCGTCTGTGGGGTAACTGCGTCTTTCGAGAAATACTGACAAACCCTTTACAAATTAGGCAACTAACCCATCTTATACCAATTACTGCAAAAATATTTTTTTTTTTTTAATTATGTTGCGCCTAATTTGTGAAGGGTTTGTCAGTAATTCTCGTAAGACGCACAGACGCATTTGCCCGAGTTGACCCTACATGCAGCAAAAAATATTACGTTACGTTACGTAAATCGATACTGGGGTTTTCAGTACGTTGAACTCGCTCGTTACAATGTTACAACCTACATCACTTAGGCATTGTACACGACAGTGTTCTAACGTCAATAAATAACAAAAGCACCTTTGCAGGGTAAAATTCTGTACACTGCTACAAGGATCTTTTGGTATTGGAGTGAGGGCGCCTCTGTCGCTTTGTAGGATAATTTCCTCAGCTAAAGAGGGTACCTAACTGAAATGTATATTATAGGATTTAAAGGTAGATTTATACGATGGCAGCCTAGTTGGGAAAAAGTCCGCCTCTCAAGCCTCGAACAGGTTCGATCCCAGCCGACGGCACGCACCAATTTGTTCATTGTGTGATCACATGTGCGTATTGTAGGTCATCTGCTACATGACTGGAGCCCGGTGTAAGGCGACAGGCTCGCCCCCTGTCACATTTGAGACTGAATATCGTCCGGTGAAGTGTGGGTGTTGTATTACACCTCTGCCAGCCCCCTCGCGGGGAAAGGCGTGACAATATGTATGTAAGACGATATGTATGCGATACGTGCCCAAAAAAGATCTTTGGACACGTATCGCGACGCGGCGACGACTCCATAGAGTGCCTTATAGTGCAGGGTAAAATTTATTGGACGAGACCACGCGGCAGATCACCATTACGGTGGACCGACCAAATAAGGACTGCACTTAACGGCTCCATCAACATGTACACAAGAAAGGCTGCCATACGTGACGAATGGCGACTAATTGTGAAGCGAACCACCACCCTGACCGATGACCACGACCACTCTATTTTTTTTTAACTTTGCTAAGTAGTTTTACCTTAGAGCAAGATGATGATTCTTTCGAACTATTTGTAAATTAGTTAATTCGGTCTTGCTTAAGCATTGATTGACGTCACTACGTGTTGCTGAGTGATATTCCTTACGCAATATATTATTATACTTACAATGTTACTATCCAGTCAATGTTTTCTACTCCATCAGTCCCGGCTATTTTTATTGCCAGAAAAAATGACACAAAAGGATTGTTTAAAATTTTGAACGCGCTCCACGAGCGCTGAAAAACTGGATGCCAAAAAATTCAAAAGTCTGGAAATAATGGTTTCACGCGTGAATCGTTTTTTGCGTCCCAAAGGATTTTAACACAATTCAGTTTCATATTTTCATCGAGGCATTTTTAATGTTACCTGTATGAAACAGGGTAGGTAGAGATACGTTAAAATTAAATTAAAGTGCACAAGTATACAATTTACAACCTTTATCGTCAGACGTTTTTCATCCACTGCAGAGTGTTTTTTTTTTTGTATTTAGAATAGGTTGGCGTTTGACCACCAACTCGCCTGATGTTAAGTGACGTTATGGTCTAAGATGGCGCACGACGACCTATAAGGTACTTATTCACTCTAACCTTGAAGTTTTGTAGAGTGAAGAAGTACAAAAACGGCAGTTGAGTGACGCGCTATAAGTGCGCTACTGCTCAGACCCGTCTTCGGAACGGTTACACCGGACTACATCGCGAAACACGACTATATACGTCATTTCACGGCATGGCTTGGTCCGGTGGGTGGTAACTAGCCACGGCCGAAGCCTCCCACCAGAGATTGCTACCCGGTTAGCACTACCCGGGGACCACGTGTAGGGAATCAGAATGGAGTACACTCCTACGGACGTGGGTAGCTCAGCCCCCAAAAAAGTGTACGTGTATAGGTAGTTGTTCTCATTAAGCAATTAACATTAACATTTGTTACCACCAAAAAACTCAGAAAAACGTTGAGTTAGGCTTTAAATATATATATGTATACTTTTGTCAACAATGGAAAACAACAATACATTTATAAGATATGAGACTAGCTACACCCCGCGGTTTCACTCAGGATACCTACTACAGATACCGTAAATATACATAATTTATTTCTGAGTGAAAGGTAGCCTAAATCCTTTTCTGTACCCTGACACCGTGTATGCAAAATATCAAGATGATCAGTTAAGTAGTTAGTTAAGACGTGAAAGCGTAACAAACAAATAAACAATCAGACGAACAAACTCACTTTCGCATCAAATTGGTTGGGAAGTTAGGATCAGGATTGAATTAGGATACCAGAACGTACCTTTACACCTATACGGATCTATTTAAAGTATGTAGCATGTTTTTTACCCGACTGCGTAAGAAGGAGGGTTATGTTTTATGAGTGTATGAATATAAGTAAGTATGTATGTATGTATGTATGTACGTATATATGAGGTCTCTTTGGCACGCCCAACAGCCTAAACAGCTTGATGGATTTCGACATGTGAGGTGTCATTTGAATCGTCTTGATAGTGGAAGTGACATAGGACAACATGTAGCAGCCAGGTTCTTTGTTTTTCTTTTAATAGTGTTACTTCTTTGTCTTGTCGATGCCTAACACCATATTCCGAGAGTACGTTAACCAATTCTTACTATTAATAATTTCATACGTCCAATCCATTACTAGTGAAAATACCTTTACGAGCAATACTGATATAATGTTTATTTCCGGGGGGAAAACTACAAAGGTGCGGTTCAGTCGTTCAGCTCTACAGAACTACACAGGCGCGGTTGCAATATTAGCGATATGAAAAACACATGATATGGCATTGCAATAAATACCTAATCCATTTAGAAAAGTCTATTTTTTATGGTTAACAGGCTAGGCGTTTGATCACAATTAAGTAACTCATTAATGTTGTGGTGTGGTCATAGATACTAATACCTGCAAATATACAATAAAAAATGGAGTGAGTACTATCAATGTGACTGCCTCAGTGGCTCAGTTGGTAGTGAACCTGCCTCTGAGCTTGGGGGCGTGGGTTCGATTCCCACCTAGGGCAAACATTCATGTGATAAACATTTGTGTTTGTTCTATGTCTGGATGTTAATATCTATTTAAGTATGTATATCAGTCCCTGGCAGCCATAGTACAAGCTTTGCTTAGTTTGGGGTCAGGCGACTGTGTGTGGAAGTGTCTCGAATTTATTATTATTATTAATGTCTATGTTTGCTTATTGAAGCGATGATAACCTAGTTGGGAGAAGGACCGCCTCTCAAGCCAGAGGGAGCGGTTTCGAACCCAGCCGACGCGGACGGCACGCACCAATTTGTTTATTGTGTGAACAACTGTGCGTATTGTATGTCATCTGCTACATGACTGTTGCCTGGTGTATGGCGACAGGCCCGCCTCCTATTACATTTGGGACTGAATATCGTCCGGCGAAGTGTGGGTGTTGTATTACACCTCCAGCAGCCCCCTCGGGGGAAAGGCGTGACGATATGTTATGTTATGTTGTTTATTACGTCATGCCGAGTTTGAATGAAATTTATTACAAACGTAGGTACGAGTAGCTTATACTCTGGATAATCTCGTATAAATTAACGGATTCCTTAATCAAAACGAGTGAAACCCCAAACCGCATCTAGTTAAACAACGTCATTTAATGCAGATTTGGCTATTTAACTCTCTGACTCAACTGTATTAACCTCGAAAATTACGTTAATCCGTTACCTTATTGTTCCAACAATCTATGATACCGGACACTTGGGTATCTCTCTACTACTTATCAAGTTGGACAATAATATAGCTATGATAGTTACAGGTAATATTTTAGTTTACTATGCAAAGCCACAGAGGCGTGGTTCCGGGCCGTGGCGATCGATAGAGGCACGGTGCAATCGCTGGGCTGGGCGCGCCGGGTTTACGGACCTGGAAATACCGTAGCATTGCCATCGTAAGCACATGTAAATATCATGTTACACGTTTCTGCTCTATTTTTGATGGAAGCAGAGAGGTCTACAGGAACTAGTCAGTATTTGTTTGAATGGTTCTTTTAACGATAATTGAGTAACATTGATCTTATTTTCATAAACAATTTCAGCAGGCAAAGTTCTTTGTAAAATTTTTTTTAGTTTTCAACTGAAGACGCAAAAACGACCGGGTGTCATGAGTTTCACTTCTCTCTCTCTCTCTTTCTCTGTTTGTGTGTGTGTGTGTGTGTGTGTGTATGTGTGTCTGTGGCATCGTAGCTCCCGAACGAATGTACCGATTTTGATCTTGTTTTTTTTTTTAAAGTGAATTAGGCGGGAGTGTTCTTAGCTATATTTGACGAAAATTTCGGTGTTAGAGATTTTAAAATTTTTAATTATATGCAAAAACGATTAAGGCGTTGTGGAGTTCATGAGAGTTGCGAGGTCTCAGTTTGCTAATCACTTGTAATATCTTTTTTTAGCAGTTATTAGTAGTACTGATACCTATACAAATATTAATTATTCCACCCTTCATCCTAAAGGGTGGATCCTTCAGTTAGATAATTCACAAACTATCGTAACGTTTCAAGTATTTCAGTCCCGGGCGGTTTCATCTGTCTTCGCTTCGCTCGGCGTCAATTTACAACTTCAACTTGTGGCAAATAATTCACGATTTTAGTCACCGGGTGCTTCGAGTAATGGAACATTAATGTATTCCAGCTTGAAAGCCAGGATTTCGGCATACACTGATATCTCAGTAGTGTATTGATTTCTCAGTCGGTAGAGTACGTTTTACGTAGTGCGTTGTACTGTAAGTAGAATCTTGAGGGAGAATCGAGTGTTTCTTGCCACTGTAACCATACATACATCGTCACGCCTTTCCCCCGAGGGGGTTGGCAGAGGTATAATAAAACACCCACACTTCGCCGGACGATATTCAGTCCCAAATGTGAGAGGGGGCTAGCCTGTCGCCATACACCGGGCTCCAGTCATGTAACAGGCGACATACAAAACGCACATAATTATGTTCACACAATGAACAAATTGGTGCGTGCGGTCGGCTGGATTTGAACTCGCTCCCTCTGGCTTGAGAGGCGGGCCTTCTCCAACTAGGCTATCATCGCTTCCCGACTGTAACCAATACGTAAACCTGATAAATAAACGTGTACGCAAAATTGTATGATGATCGATTGAGTAGTAGAGTAGAGTAGAGCGTGAAACTGTAACAAACAAACGAACAAACTCACTTTCGCATTGATAAAATTAGCTAGCATTTACGCTTATAAAATATTTGTTTAATTAATTCGAGTATGTTAAATATATTTGATCAGCTGACAGCAAACAATATAACAGCAGGTATGAAGTATCAATCAAAATCAATAACTGAATTTTAATAAATACCCAAAGAAACCGTTACTGGCAATTTCAGATTTTTATTTTCCGAAATTGTTTACGAGTTTACATAACGCGGGTTATATCCGAAACTCGCATCACACCACTTAAAATGCGCCATTACAATATTTATAGTATCGATAAAACGTAAAACTCTGTTGGTAATGCAAAAACACATTACTAGGTCACGAATTTCGTGAAGAGGCCCTCACTAAACAGATTATCGCGTGCGCGCTTGGGCGGCCTCCGCCCTCCCGCCCTATATCGTAAGATTATTTTTTAGATTACCGAGATACCTACTTAAACTCGTGTAAATTAGGTTATGTCACAGGATTTGGGGGATCTTGATACCATCCCGTAATTAATTAGAAATTTCATACAATTTGTCTATTTATATTTTTACTTGGGTTCTCAGGATTCTTTATTACGTTGTATTTTTATTTTCAACTGGAAACCGAGTAACTATGAGTGTGCAACGACATTTGTTTTTTTTTAGTGTTATTTCGAAACAAATAAATCGATCTAAAAATGATTTAGGCTTCGTCCTAACTTAGCAAAGTGTTAGCGACTGACTAATTGTCTCTAGTTAGCTATCTTATATATTTTCAATATATATCTTATAATACACACCCTCTTACACTTATTCATGCGCATAAATACATACACATTCAAAAACACACACATGTAGACATCACCGCGAACCCAGCCTGTTGGACAGAAACGGATATAATGCTACGATGCCACGCACACATACACACGCTAAACACATCTTACACAAACATTTTATACACAAAGAAGAACTTTATACTCACCTGTTAAATTAGTAGATTTTTTAAAAGTCAATTTCCTTTTGTTAAGTTTTTCAAATGTATATAACTGTACAGGCTAATGGTGACCACAATCCCAGTGGGGAGGGCGCTGTACGCCGAAACACAGGCGTAAAGCCTAGTTCGGCAACATTAAACTTAAACGTAAACTAATTAAGCTAGCCTTAATATTATACTACCACTAAGTTGCCAAATTGTTTGATAGATAGATTAGCAAAATTGTAACTTACTTTTTGTTTAAGAACTTTATGATTTGTTTCTTTTCGTCCGGCAGCGGGGCGTATTGCTATTCCAAAACACAGGTTAATTCCTAGTTTGGATAGTAATGCTTCTCAACACTGATTTAAACATTTAAGGAATAAGCTTCATTTGTTCATTTAATGATATGTGACGTTTGTTGCCACCAATAAAATTTCATTTTCATTTTATACAAGATTAGTTCTACAGTTTTTATGAAATAAATTGTATTATTTTATTATTATATATTTTAAATGGAGTGACCGAACAGCGCGTACAATACGCAGTTTGCGGCTTATCGCTTGCTGATACGAGTATAATATATTGAGTGAGTGATTCGTTTGCATTTTGCTTGCTACAGTTTTCCGCTCACTCAACTCAGAGTCAGACAGCAGACAGTTAGCCCCTCACAGTTTGCTTAGTCAAAACGAAGCGTCAAACTTAAAAAAAACCGTATAATTTGTAATCTTGGCTGGGTAGAGTGTTGCTTAAATTTGCTCCGTAGGACTGTTATTTCTCGGAACGCAAATATGAAAGAGACGTTGCTATGTAAATTCGAAATTTCTACTTTCACCATATTTTAAGTAGGTTCTTAAGAATTTGCAAGTCTAATGTTATGTAATTCATTTGTTTCAGGTAAGCCGCTGTCTGCGTGTTTATATTTCTCTTGAGCTCTGTAAGTTATCAAACAATATTTGCTAACTCATTCACTAGACTCGTCTTACGTAGTGTAAACAAGAAACTCTTGAATCACGATGAAAACAGTTCTTCATCGGCAATTGTTTAGTACAGTTCCAAGTTATCAGACGAGTATAAAAGCTGTTTGTTTAGTTTTGAGATAAAAAAAATACTAAAACAAAAGAAAATTCTAAAGCGTAACATTCTACCTACCTACCCATTGTATAACATTGTATAGCAACGGAATAGTTATACAGTGTTTTGTCTTTATCAATCAAGTTCTAAAATTTAAATGTAAGAAAAAGACATAAGAAGAAGGAAGTTAGTGCTTACCTACGTAAATGATTAAAAAATATTTCTTATATTCATTAAGACATTATCATTAGAAATAAGGAACCTATTGTGACAAATCAAAACTCGCTAAAACCACAGAAACTCTGTTTTTCTCAAACCTGAATACCAAACTCACATTTTATTTATACACAGTGCTACGCCGTAGCGCCGTAGAAGCGTAGCTGCATTAAATATTCATTCGATACTCGTAGGCCTGCTTTCAAGGACATAGGCAGCCGAGCGAGGTCATGGCTGTGACGACCCTGAGTGAAGACATTGGATAATAATAAACAGGTACATTATACTCATACATATGTATAGTGAATCCTTACTTATTATAAAATCGAAAGAAACTCTGTCTGTCTGTCTGTTTGTAGGCTTTTCACGGCTAAACGACTTAACGTATCTTGATATATTTTGATAAATAGTTGCAGTATGTCACAAAGAAATCTTTTTGTCATGAAATTCTGTAAATTAATAAAAAATAACGCGCCGCTTACCAAATGCATCAGACAACATCACAGAATAGTACGTAGTTGATCCTAATATTTAAACTCCATTCAAAACCAGCCAGTATTTTTTTTTGTGTTGGACTCTGATCTTTTTGGTAACAGGTTTTTATTTATAATTTGAATAATTAGTTACAGTAAATCACGAGAAGGGTTAATGCACACTATTTTCTGAATAAACGTGAACGAAGTTGCGGGCAACCGCTAGTACGTAGTACAATCATTATGTTAGCCGGAAGTTATGGTATACGGAAGCGAAGTGCATTAGTGGGATTTCCTTCCAAATCGCCGGAAAGCATGTTGTTATCGAGCTATGAGTGTTTTTGTGAATGCTTGATTATGCTTGATTAGTCGTAAGGGTGGAAAATTGCTGTGTGGAATATTATACTGTGTGACGGGACCAGATGAAACAAAGTCGTCTGGAATAGGAACTAAATGTGTGCAAGGATGTGCAAGCAATATGTTGTTTAATAAATAGTAGAACAACTATATACTATTCCATATATGTCTTGGAATAGTTATGCAGCGTGTTGTCTTTTTCCATCGCGTTAAAAATTTTGAAAAAGGAAAAGACTAAACACAGTACAACTATACCGAGACTATACGACATTTATTTTATTGGAAAAAAGGTTAAAGTTAGTACTGTATAGAACATAACTAATAGATAAGTATAAGAAGTTTATGAGAACTGACTCAGTGAAAGAGATCATAAAAACTTTAAAAAGAGTACTAAAAATCGAATGATGTCACGTTTCTTTCTAAATATCTTAACGGAAATAAAAGGAGCAGAAAATTACTCTACCCCGAAAATTGTCGACGCAAGCTAAATAATTCAAGTAGTCCCATAATAAATAACACTCAGACAGTTTAATAGGAAGGTGATAATATTAACGGTATTCGTAAAATATTCGACCTAATTTATGCTTCGCCGCCGTCAAATTCGCTTGTGTAGCCGCGGCATTAATGGTGTTACAAACCCTTGGAACACGGCTCGATTTAACGCCCTGTATACACGGGTCAAGTTTTAAGACTTGCTTTAACATGGCCTCGGAGTGGCTCTTAAAATTTGACCCGAGAAGTAATTTCAGCGAGTACTTTTGGGCAACAGTTAAAGTTAAACAGTTCTCTTGTGTAAATTGTAACAGGCAAACGAGGTAAAATGAATTTAGTAAGTAATTGTTTCAAAGTTTACGGTACCATTTTTAAGTCATTTGGGTTAGAGGAAATCACTGATGTCGTATTTTGTAATAGTATTTTATCCTGCCTACAGTCTGATAAAGCAAACATTTTGTACAAACTCGTAGATTTAGATTTAAAAAGTAAGATTTTTAGGTTAATTAGTTCGCAATAAGTTATAGGTAGTTTTATTTTTGTTTCTGTTTTGACTTACAGGGCGATGTGGTCACTAAGCTTTAATTAGTAAAAAAAAGCCATTTTAGTTACTGTACTAAAGTTCCTGTCATATTTCAATAGCAATGTTAATCATTAGTCAACAAACGCCAGATGATATCACCTATCATTGTTAACAAAGCAACTCGCTAAACAGTAAGAAAATGACTGTCTGTCAAAGTTACTTGTAGCATGCAAACTCACCATAATGGTAAACACGGTCCCATTCCCCATGGTGGTACAGTCCATGGGGTGGTGGCAGTGGCGTCCTACCACCACGCTTGAGCTAACGTGCCGTGGGTTCGAGCTGCGTCGTATCGGGCCAATAGTACTAGTGACGTCACCTATAGAAGAATGGATTTCGTGAAAGTGTTCTACAAAATTTTCCAACCAGCTTAGTGCAGTGAAATAAATACTAATAACATTTCAATGCAAAAAAATCAAAAAACTTAAATCGACTTGAATAAAACAGACCGTTGACTTGGTACTTACCGTGATGAATTTTCAGTAATAAATAAATTAGAGCGGGTTTTAAACAAAGTACTCCACTTAATAAAAATCCTATAATATCTTAAAACCATCATCTCTTGTTTGGACTGGCGTCAACTTGATAATTTCTTTGAGAGTATCCGAAATTACTTTGCGTCAAAAAAATAAAGTCTCTTTCCTCTTTATTTGGTGACATCAGAGGGTTGTAAAAACTTTTGATAAATTGTTTTGACGTCGTATTTCTTGTTCGGCCTCTGTCGTGCACGCCCTGATGAGTCTGGCTGAGTTTTAATGCTAAAGAAAGCAACATAGTAAAATAAACTCTACGTCATCATCCAAAGTTATTTTATCACAAGACTAAACTCACAATACTTTAGGTATATTAATATAATTCGCCAAGTGTAGCGTTCCGAGAAAAAATAACCACCTAGGTGACACGCAGCGACTTTGATGTAACCGAAACATGTCATTTACAACAAGTTCAAGAGAGACGATGCGATGACGATGACGAGTGACAACCTTGTTTTTTGGATCACGGATTGGTTCACCGACCAATCAAATTTATAAAAGTCAATAGGTTCGTTAACGAACATTTTCAGCAAACTTTAATAGTATAACTTCAAACCGATAAACGATTGAAATTTTGCTGGGAAAATTCTACCACTAAAAATGGAAACGTACTACAATAATACGTAGTACCATAGTTTGTTGATCGATTTAGAATTCACAAAGCTGAACGAAAAATAACATTGAAACTCGTAGCGACATCAGCTGGGCTTGTAGGCTGTCAGAATTGATATTTGCGTTGATTTACGAGTGGAGCTGCCTCCCACGGTGGGGGTGGGATGGAATTACGGGTCGAACTCTGAGGGCAAACAGCGCCTAGCAGATGAACTTATAAACTCAGTTTATCTAACTAAACCCTTCGGCTTAGATTGAATATTTAAAATTAGTTTGTTAATCTAGTTGGTGAAACGACTGTCAGGTTGATTAGGAGGTGGAGAGATCCACGCTTAGATGGATTGGCCCACATTAGAATAAATTCATAGACACAAAAATAACTCTCTTTTTTGCTTTGCATTTGTCGGTTAAAAAAGAGAAACTTTAATTTAATAGGTTAAAAAACAAAACAGAATCATAAAACTCTCTATCTACTTATACACAAAACCTGCAAATACCTTCAACTCACAGCTATTTGCGTATACACGATACTTGCGTCTTTAAATAACTAATAGTGAAATATGAAGCCTGCGTGAAATGTTAGCAGTGTAGTGAAGTTTTCATCTAGTAGCATGAAATAATGATCTAAAGTTTGTGCCAGTGTGAGTGAATAATGATAGTTTAATGAAGTACCCTATAACCATGTACAGCAGCGGTGATACGCCTTTGATGACCCCGGACGGTTACAGCCACATATCGCAAGGTTAGTGTCACACCCTTACATAACGGCCAACACAAACATTTGTATTAACGTCAACTGTGTAAACGTAAATCTATGTTGTGTTACATTTATGTTTTTTTTTAATATGTATGTATTCTCCCGCAGTTTTGGTTATTAAATTTTTTTATATACTCGTAGTTGTCTGGTTCGGCGTCTTTCAACTTGTTATTACCCTGAGACCTTATTATGACGCGTTAGATATTACATCGGATCTTCCCAATCTTATCTTATACTTATATAATACTTGTCTCTTCTTTCACAAGAGACAGTGGATAAAGAATATAATATTTTTATTGCTAAAAGTGTGAGCAGAAAAGGTTTTCTTAATTTAGTGGTCGGCAATGGCAAAATGGCACGCCCGCGATGGGCAAACTGTTGTTTGATATAAAGTTCTTAAAAACTAAGTTGAAATTATTTTTTTACATTGACCTTCCATTACATTAAGATTTTAAGTCCTAATTAAATTAAAACAATTTAACTGTTGTAAGTACATTATTAATAAAATTTCCACATCTACATTTTACATACCTACCTTTAAATGCATAGTATTTCGCGCACCACAGAAATAAGGAGCTCGTGTTTTGTGATACAATTATCAAAAGTTATTTAAATAGCAACTCTTGTGCTTTGTCTATCTAACTAAATAACCTGTATCCACCCACTACTGGGTACTAAACCTCCTCTCTTCACGCCACCTTACCCAATTAAGCTCTCTGCAAGCCTCATCAAGAGGCGCTGTATCTGTGAGACATTAATTAGAAACATGGGAATTCTACTCAATCAGTGATTGAAGAAAGATTGAAAATGTGCACGCTACCATCTACGCCACTGGAGCAATTATTAGCTGAGCCTCACTCCGGTATTTCAAGGAGTTGGGTTGGCTCGGGAAGGTGGTGGTAGGGAGAAATGCACAATCCACCCCAAACGGGACGTCAGTGCAGGACTTATCGCCCTTACTTCGAATAAGAATTAGATATGTAGAATAAAATTGAAAATACTCCAAATTTATAAAAGACAATGGACAAATTGGTCCAAAAAAGTATAAAAATATACATAAGTTTGCCCGCAGGGTTGGCACATGACGCATTCGTTAGATTATTTTTATGCATTAAAAAAAAGTACCACACTGGTAAAATTCAACCTACAGAAACCGATATATTTTATTTTAAGAATAGTTATATATTACTTTTTTATCAGAAATGTTAAACAAAACTACCATGGCGACGTCACCATGACGTGACTTGCATGATGGGAAACTCTTTACGAGACAAGCACCGAGTAGAGCACGCCATATTCTTTTGTTGTGTGGTTGAGCGTGTCTAACTTTGTAGGATTAAAATACAATACGAAAAATATCTCCAAAACTGTGGGTTCGATTTCAGCGAGATTAGTTATGTGAAAACCTATAAACCTTATCTACAAATTGACTATAGTGTCAATCCTGCGGGCGTTTAGACCAACGTCTATATAATTTTGCCCAAAGTGTTTAGCTGGATTTGTTATACAAAATAATCTCAAAGTCTAGAATACCGATTAAATTTCCGGCATTTTACATTTTACCGCGAATTTTTAATATTGCCAGGAAGCTAGAGTTTCCGAGATTTAATCAAGTTCATTTACATACCAGACATTCAAAGTTAATTAAAAATAGCGCTGCGAAGAAAAAACATTAATAAAACCTTCTCTTATTATCCGCTAGGGAGATATCCGGTTCCATTCTAGTTGAGCTTACTTTGCAAATTAATTATTGTTGGAGGAAATACTTTGAAATGTAGGATTCGACTTTGAATGTGGAACAAGATTGATTGCAACTTCTCTTTATATTATTGACTTTAATAGTTACGAGTTAAGTAGTTTATTTTAGCCACTTAACTCAACGTTTCGCAGTTTTGATTGCGTTTTATACCTTATAGGACGCAGTGATTGTACAGCTTTCTAATAGTGATAAATTTTAAGAATACCCCCAACATTTACAAACTTAAATATTAATAAGTAGTATAAGTACACACCTTAACATTAATTTTATTTAAATCAGTCTCTGGCAGCCCTAGTCCAAGCTTTGTTTAGTTTGAGGTCAGACGACCGTGTGTGCAAGTGTGCTGATATTTATTTATTATTTAATCCATTCATAGATTATCATTTCTCATTGCTAAACGATTTAATTTATTATAATATCAAATATAAGCTACACACGTAAACCGTGCACCATAAGTATTTCTTAGATTTACTTGAAATCCGTATACTATCTACGTATTAACTTTATTACAATTGTGATTTACGCAATCGTTCTTGGCGTCATAAAGTAATCAAGCGATTATTATAGTGATGAATTTAGTGTTTTCAGTAACTTGAAAAGCTAGCGATAGATGGAGCTACGAGTATAAGTCAAAGTCAAAGTCAAAATGTTTTTATTTAATTTAGGTATCAAAGATACACTTATGAACGTCAAAGTTATTTAAATAGACTCGACCGCCTTGTTCGGATAAAGAGCCTTTACTCAGAAGAACAGGCAAGAAACTGAGGGGCATTATTTTTTCAAATAAGAAATAAATTACAGTCTCACATATTTTGGCTTACAACTAGGTAATATCTATAAATACTAGTGGCTACTTGGCGGAAGTGGTATAGGTATGCTTTTCTTTATAATTTACTAGCTGCATCCCGCGGTGTTACCCGCGGTCCCGCAAGAGTCTTTTAAATAGCTAGCTGACCCTGCGAACTTCGTACCGCCTAACAGTCGATTCTTTATATTTTTTAAGGATTTTTTTTCTGCGTAAGAACCATCCTCGTACTTCAAGGAATATTCTAAAAAAGAATTAGCGAAATTGGTTCAGCTGTTCTCGAGATTTGCGCTTAGCAACACATTCAGCGATTCATTTTTATATTGTAAAAGAGGACGGCAAAATAATATTATTGTTCGAAGCAATGAAAAAAAAAAACACTTTTTAAACTAGCTTCAGTCGTAGAGCATCTTTATTTCTTTTGATAGCATTTTCACCTTTCTATTGTTCATAATATTGCCGCCACTTCTATTTTATTGTTCCAATAACAACATGGTGTATGGTCGTTCCCAATGCACCAAATAGGTTTTAGTTCCAAAATTAAATACGCAAACCGATACTTGAACGCTCTACCGGAGTCTGTGTCCCCGAAAATTACTTTAATGTTCTATCCTTGGCTATAACCTGATATATCCTATTTATATAGGCTATAATTTCCTCTATTTAGTTCTTTAATGGTTTTTTAGATTCTTATCTCACTCTTTTCTTTTATAAAATGGTTAGTGTTCTTTATAAAATTACTATGGCTGCGTTCACTGTTTTTCCCGCTATTAGAAGTTTTTATGTTAGTAGGTAGGTAGAAGTAGCTTATATATTAATACAAGATCTATTATTTCAATATAATTTTCAATTTCATTATAATTTGTACATTCGTTTCAGCGTGAAGAAGTAACAAATACACAAATACATACACAAACTTTTGCTTTTATAATGTATTTAAGTAGGTTTAAGTAGGAGCAAGCATTTTACCTTTTCCCTCCTATCCCGGATACCTAAAACTAGGCCTCAGAAACAACAGGGTCAGTTTGTCATGCCTTCTGTGGTCGAAACCGCGCAGTAAAAACTTCTGTATTCACAAAAACTACGAGTGGAACTAACGAGCGAGCACGCTTTTATTAGAGCGGCCAGCTGACGCGCTGGGAAACGGGAAACCGCAAAGGAAACTTGTGTTTAGTACTTACTAGCGACCCGCTCCGGCTTCCCGCGGTAGCTGTAACCTTCCATGAAAAACTTATCTAACTGATGGTGATAACCGCATTAAACCCGTTACGTAGCTTAGGAATTTGCGGATATAAGGTCAACTGGGACAAATGTGTCTGAGAGGCAATTGCGTCTTTCGAGAATTGAATTACTGATATACCCTTCACAAATTAGGCGCCATCTACATCTTTTTTTATCTTTAGTTGCAATAATCTGTACAAGATGGTGTTAATTGACTAATTTGTGAAGGGTTTGTCAGTAATTCAGAAACGTGGAAAATAACTTTGTTTTAAGCCATTTAGAAAAGAAGAGATATAAATTTTGTTCTATCCTCTGTATTACTCTCTTTTGAAGATCTATTATCAATTTCTTGATTAATAAGAAGATGTATGTAGATCAGGTATGGATAGTTTGTGGATAGTTTTGCAGATCAGCTTACGTCAGGAAATGAAAATCTTTACTGACCGTACTGTTCAGAAATAGCAATGTTTTTTTTTTATGTAGAATAGATCGGCGTTTGACCACCAACTCGCCTGATGTTAAGCGACGTTGTGGTCTAAGATGGAGCACAATGACCTATAAGTCATTTATTCACTCTGGCTTTGAAGTTTTACAGAGTGAAAAAGTGCAAAGACGGCAGTTGAGTGAGGCGCTACAAGTGCGCTACTGCTCAGACCCGTCTTCGGAACGTGTGACGTGTAAATATTTTTCGGGTAAAAATGCATGATATTTCAAAATTTAACTGTGACTTCAACCGCGCTATTAGTAAAAAAATAAATGAGTTTCTATGAAGCAAATGAATACTCAGTTTAAAAAAAAAAACCAAAGTCCATCATTTTTATGGCACCTGCAGGAAGATAAAATTGATACTTAGTGATTAGTTATCAGTGGTTTTTAATTTTACGGTATTTAGTGGTAATCGGTCTCAGTATCTACTTAGGTGGGCATTACGTACCACTAGATTACAATTATCCATTGATTAACTTTATCAAATCTGACCACATTTAAAGAAATACGTGGTGTTAATTAAAAAACTCTGTAACACTTTACTAATAAACGTTGTAATTACAGTCTTTAAATAGGTAAACAGTGTTTTGTCTATTTCAATCAAGTTAAAAATGTTAGAGAAAGAAAAAGCCAAATCACTCTATAACTATTTCGAGGCTTTTCAACTTCAATATTAAAGGGGCTAGTCAGTAGAGCTAATTTTTTAAATGATGCTTATTACCGTAAAGCCCGAAGGAAAAAACGAGCTATTCAAAAGCCCAAAACTCTTTATTTGCTCATACGAGTAGTACGACACTTGTTTTTGGAGCGCTAATCCCAAAACTAGGTAAAATAAAGGTTTTTATAATTTGGGGACTAGGTTTTCTTTTGCTTGGCTTTTAATAATGTTATGTCTCATATCAATTGACCCCAGACCCGCTCTCCAATAATGCTAAAAATCAGCAACATGGACTACCTCGGTGGCTAGGTTGTAGTGAACCTGTCTTCTGAACTTGGTGATGTGGTTTCTATTCCCACCTAGAGCAAACATTAATGTGAAGAACATTTGTTTTTATTCTAATGCTGGGTGGTAATCTATTTAAGCATGTACTCGTATTTAAAAATAAATATGACGGCGCGTAACATCATTAAATAATGAAAATCAGTTTGAGAGTTGTTAATCGATAGTATTATTCTATTGTTTTTGTTAATCGATTTGTTTATCGTAATTTAGAGCGGTTAACTCCGAATGGAGTTGCGTTTAGGACAGTGGGCGAACGTCATGTCTATCAGTCATTCACTCACTTGATTTGGTTGAGGGCGGTCACACGAAATGGTAATTCACAAACCCATTACGCTAAATCGCCAATTACCATTTTAATCCTTCACTAATTAGGTAATCTAAGTGACTGTATAATTAAAACAATGAAAAGTTTACACAGCAGTCCACTTATTTCAACTTTTCTGAAGTCTAACGCCCACAATAGAAACCCGTGATGACGAGTTCCCGGAACAGAAACCAGACACGACACCTCGGCGTACCCGACTTTCCCCATCATATATTATGTACCTATATCAGTCTCTGGCAGCCTTAGTACAAGCTTTGCTTAGTTTGGGGTCAGGCGACCGTTAACTAAAGCTTAAAAAACTCTTGAATTTATTTTATTTGTTAGGTAAGTATATCTACTCTAACAATGGAGTCTCTTCTCTTACAACTACTGAAAATTGCACGCAAAATGTAGGAGAAACTACAGAGAAACTTCAAGATGAAGTTTTTGACAAATATACTTGCACTTACTTAACCTTCTTCCTCTGAAAGTTCAATTACTTTCCCGCTTTCACGTCGTTGATATTCGTAGTTAGTTATGAAAATATTATTCTGGCTTAAACTTTGCAAAGACGAAGTGATTTCAAATAAAAAAAGGGTCTGATTTGGAAATCTTTTTGTTCGTGTCTTGTTCAGTTTATTGGGGTCCAAAACTATGTATAAACAGCTAGGTACGTTTTTGTTTCATCATACATGAAATCGTATATGAAATGTTCCAATGAAAATAAAATATTACCTTTTTTTTTTTTTTTTTTGTTTAGGGGGAGGTAAATGCCCTCGCACTTCCCTTCCGCTGCAGGGCTGGCGGAAGGGGGTATGTGGGAATCGAACCCACTAAAATCCTCCCCCGTGAGCAGTCCCTCGCCAAGGTGGGGCGAGATAGGGTCGCGCTAGCAGTCACTATCTCGCCACGGCGGTAGGCCCAGGTAGGCCTCTGCGCATGTGTAGGGGCAACCTTGCTCATCCCCTAGACGTGTGCGGCCGTGCAAGTCAGTGGAGAGTCCCTGACTCTCCACCAGTGACCACACTATGGAGGGAGCAGGGCAGCGAACCGCCTTCTTCTCCCTCCTGTACGTCTACGCCGGATCGGGTCAGAGCGAATATCGTCCTCCCTGACTCGCTCCGCAGCCTCCTTCTGCGCCATCACATCCTCACAAAAGGAGACCATCGCGTCCCATGACCTTTCACTGTCGAGCATGGCGTTAACCACGCTCGGTAGGGAGAGGTTTCGCCCTATTACCGCTGAAAGCGTGCGCCGCTGCGAGTTCCATGCAGCACACGCCTCCAGCGTGTGGAACGCCGTATCCTCCGGCACTCCGCATTGGTGGCAGACCGGGGTCGGCTCCCGTCTTGCGATATTGTGCAGGTACTTACCAAAACAACCGTGTCCGGAAAGCACCTGCACCAATCGGAAGGTTAACGTCCCGAAACGCCGCTTCATCCACTTCCGAAGGACTGGGCGGATGGCCTCCACCGTCCACTGCCCAGGGACCGGTGGAGCCAGGTCCTCCATCCACCGTCGCAACAAGGCAGTTCGTGCCTGCCGCCGCATGCGTGTGACCTCCTCCCATGCTGGGGGGTCTCCACTGAATCTCCTTGCCGCCACGAAGTGATACACTTCGGCAAGGATCTCCGCTTGGAGCTCCCAGGGGGGATCACCGGCCAACAAGCAACTTGCCGTCCAGGAAACCGTTCGGTACCCGCGTATTGCCCTCGTCGCGATGACCCGCTGCGGGCGTCGCAGTAGGGTCTTGTTGTGGCGAGTGAGGGCGTCCACCCAAACTGGTGCCCCGTATAGAGTCATACTCCGGACTACTCCAGAGTATAACCGGCGGCAGATGGCACTCGGGCCACCCACGTTCGGCAGCAGCTTCCCTAAGGCGGCCGCAGCTCCCATGACTCTAGGAGCCAGCTGGACAAAGTGGGCCCCAAAAGTCCACCTTCCGTCAAGGATGAGACCCAGATACTTCATCTGGGTCCTGATCGGGATGGAGACTCCGTCCAGTAACACCCGAGTTCCTGGTCGGGGTCCTCCCCGAGGCCCATGGAACAGTAGGGCCTCGGTTTTGTGGAGAGCCACCTCTAAGCCTAGAGCGCGTATGCGATCCACCACGAGAGTTGTTCCAACCGTGGCTAACCGCACCGCTTCCCCAAAGTCCCGTCCCCTGACCACGACTAGGGTATCATCTGCGTAACATGCTACCCGCATACATGCGGGCAGCGTGCCGCGAAGGACCCAGTCGTAGCCTATGTTCCACAGGAGCGGTCCAAGCACCGACCCCTGTGGGACCCCGCAGGAGACACGACGGTGCCTCAAGCCGTCGCGTCCTTCCACAAAGACCTGGCGATCCTGGAGGTAGTCAACCAACAGCCTCCGAAGGTACAAGGGCACTCCGTGATAACGAAGCGCCTCTTGTATTGTGCTATGTGGAAGGCTGTTGAATGCATTGGCTATGTCAAGCGAGACTGCCAACGCCTTTTCCCCGTCACTGACTGCACCTTGTGTCCAATCCTTGAGCCAGATCAGAGCGTCTATTGTGGACCGCCCCGCTCTGAATCCATACTGGGCTTCCGAAAGCCCAGGCCCGGTCCCCTCCAAGTGTCGGACGACACGGGAAGCTACTACTCTCTCTAACAGCTTACCCGTATCGTCCAACAGTACAATTGGCCTATATCCAGAAGGAGAGTCAACGGCTCTACCCTCCTTCCGCAGTAGGCACAATCGGCCGTCCTTCCATAACTTCGGGAACTGCCCTGACGTGAAACACGCGTCGAACAGTTCTCTTAGCCGATCCTCCATTTCCCTTAGGGCGATCCCAAGAACCTGCCCTGGGATACCATCTGGACCCGGTGCAGTCCTTTTTCTACGAAGGCAACCGATTGCGAACTTCATTTCTACCTCTGAAACAGGCGGGATGGTGTCCGGGTTCAACAGCTCATGGTGGAACGGTGCCATCGTTGGAGGGGCAAATTCAGGGCTGCTGTCGGGGAAAAGCCCCGACATCACCCTGTCCAGCAGTTTAGGCTCCAAGGATTCCGCGATCGGGGGCGTCCGGCCCCGGAATTTTTTCCGAGCTGCTTTGTACGGGCGCCCCCAAGGGTCTCTGTCGAGGCCCTTCAGAGCCTCGTCCCAGGCCTGAGATTTAGCCCGACCAATAGCCAGCTGTAGTTCCCGCTTCGCATCGCGGTAGACGCTGTACAGCCGGCACTCGACTGCCAACTCCTCAACCGACAGCTGGCCATCGGTCCGACCGTTGCGTCTCCGCCTACAGCGAGTGTAGGGCCGTCGTGCTTTGGAGCAAGTAGCTCGGAGATTAGCAATTTCCGAGCTCCACCAGTAGACTTCGCGGCGGTCGGGGCGGTGTCGGGACCTCGGCATGGCTGCGTCGCAGATGGCCGTGACCGATTCACGAAAGTGGCCAGCTGCAACGTTAACATCTGGATGTGTGGGGGCGGCAAACCACGACTGGACGATCGCCGCCTCTTCGGCCAGTTCGACATCGAGTCGGCTAATCGTCCAGCGCGGGAAATCCGCTCGTACCACGCGATTTGTTTTTCCTTGGTTATGAGAGGTGGAGACCTCGAACCTTATATACTTGTGGTCCGAGAGGGTCTCCACTTCTGACATCACCCTCCAGGCCCGGGTACGTGCTGCGATAGACGGGGTGGCAAACGATATGTCCACCACGGACCCCCCGTTATGACGCACACAAGTGTGGACCGAACCTCTGTTTAAGAGAGTAAGTCCCGTGGCAACCGCCCACTCTATGACGATCTCACCGCGAGAGTCAGTGTAGGGGTTGCCCCAATCCCGGGCTTTGGCGTTTAGGTCTCCGAGTAGGAAGACCTGTCTCGGCGCTTGCCTTCTGACAACCGCGGCAAGGAGGTCCACAAAGAGCTCTAGTTCTGCAGCAGTTTTGTTGGGGGAGAAGTAAGTGCCAATGACAACGTACTCTCCCCACTCGGCCACCACGTATCCTGAGCCCCTCTCTATAGCTGAGAACGGAGGGCCGCCATTCGACTGTCCCACAATGGCCACGGAGCCGTCCAGATCCCCAGCCCAGCAAGGATGGGAGGGAACATAGTATGGCTCCGCAGCTATCGCCACATCTATTTGCCACTGCACCAGGGACTGCATAAGCAAGTCTTGGGCCCGGGCACAGTGGTTGAGGTTCGTCTGAAGAAAATTGTGATGTCGGATTTGACTAATCATTCAGACATCACAGCTTCCTCGTCTGCCACTTGGCTTCCGGCTTCGGGAGCGGTATGATTCGCGACCGTAGGGACGGCTTGGGTCCTGGTTGCCACGCCCTTCGTCTTTGGGGGGACGCAGTTGCGACCTGCCATTATGTGCCCAGAGGGCCTACCCGACTCCGCGCATATTACACATCGTGGTTCTTTTTTCCCACATGTAGCCGCTCGATGGCCTGTGCCTCCACACCGGAAACACAGGTCCCCCCTCTCGACTGACGCGGGACACTGAGGACGCATGTGACCCAGGCCCATACATTTGAAGCAGCGCATTGGACGCGCCTCCAGTGCCACCACTCGTACAGAGCTCCAGCCCACCAAAAGCCTGCCTTTGTTCAGCAGGACTTTTGCTGCTGTGATTGGACAAGAAACGAGACTTGAACCAGCACCATTCCAGCCGCGGCGAATCTCCCCAGCTTTGACAAACTGGACCTCGCACTCACCTGCCGATGCAACTGCCGCCGCCACTCTCTCTCTCGTGGCCGCGTCGTCCAGACCCGTGATCTTAAGACCAGCTGATTTAACGGGCCTGGTGACGTCGGCCACCTCAGAAAGGATACCACGGAGCTTCTCCGCGAGTTTATCCGCCTTACCCGAGTTTTGCGACCCAGATATTTCTAGCATCCTGGCTCCTGTGGCCGTCTGCCGGAAGCGGAGCTGGTCAATCTCCAGCTCCTGGAAATTGACAGTCTCCTGGGCCTTTTGGAGGATGGCGCTATACGTTATTCCTTTATCCACGGCTTCGGGCCGCAACGACAGCACAACAGCCGCGGATTTCGGAGATTTGAGCGCCACCGCTTTAGGTTTGGAGGCAGCGGAGACCACCGGCTTTGTCTTAGCGGCGGTGGGAGCACGAGCCACAAGAGCAGTCGCAGGGGCAGCAGAAGAGAGGGAAGACTTTTCCTTCACTTTGTTTTTCCCCTTCCTCTTCTTCACAACAGTTGTCCATGTTCCGGCCTGAGGGACAGTGGGGAGCGCAGCCTGACCCATGCGTTGACCAGTGGAGGAGCCCGCAACCGATGTCATGGGTTTGTGAGCTGGCTCAGGCGTTGGCTTGGGTGGCGCCACCTTCTTGGTGTTTGCCCTCAAAGGCGGGCGAACCGTCGGGGCAGGCAGAAGCCGGTCTTCTATCACCGCAAGTCGAGCATTTAGCATCTGCCCAAATGTGGTGGTCAACGAGCGTTTCAGCTCTTCCACCAATTCTGCAGCCTCTAGCAGATTAGTGGGAGATGCTTGTGTCTCTGTAGTGGCAGCAGCTGCGGCAGTAGTGGCAGCGGCAGCCTGCGTCTTGGCTTCGGTGAAGCCGCGACGCAGCGCTTTTACCTCCACTTTAAACGCCTCGACTTCGAGGCGAAGGCAAGAGTTTTCTGCTCTAAGGCGCCGCGTTTCTTCAGCCTCGCTCCTTCCCGCTAGGACATCTACTACGTCCCGCAAAACCGATGCAGACCTCTTCAATCGGGCCACAAACTCACCTTTGAGGTTGCCTGACTTCTTGGCAACCTCTAAAATACAGGCGAGTTTTTCGCCAGCCTGCGCCCTTAATTCCTGGGCGTTTAACGTTTCAGGTTCACCGAAACTAAGAACTGTTTCGGGATCCGACTCTGAAACTGGAAAGTCAGTGTCAGCAGCAGCAACTGCTACACCCTTCTTATAACGCCTACCTCGAAGAACCTCCTCTAGCTCTCCATCCGCCGGCACCGGGGATGGTTTCAGGAAACCCTCCTTATTCCTTGCTGCAGTAGCTCTAGTGGCTTTTCCCCTTCCTCTCCTTGACGAGTTCACTTTCGCGGCCGCCGTTCCTTCGGCCTCCGTTTCTGAGCCTAGATGACTCGACACGGAGAACGAAGAAGACGGCCGCTTTCTACGACTCTTATTCCCGTCCGTGGTCTCCGCACTGCTGGAAAGCTCCATCTGCAGTATCTCTCTCTCCTCCTCCTTTTCACTCCTCTTCTCCTCCACGTCATTCTCATGAGAGCCTAGGCCCTCACGGCGGTTGTTGCCCACCCCGTAGTACGAAGGGCAGCCTTCCGAAGAAGGGCGGGATTTCCCGGCCGAAGCCGAAGTACCCGACCGGGGACTCATTTTACAATTCGCCATTATGTCATTAGTTTTTTTTTTTTTTTCCTTTTTTAAAAAGGGGTGTGGTCCCCTTGGTGGTCTAACGGCCCGAATGACCATGCTGGCGTTGTGACCTCGGAGCTGTACCGTGAGTACAGTACAGCTCCGAGTTCACAGTCCAACACTTCCCCTCAGCAACCACCGAACCTTGAGAATGCTCCCAACTCGTCATGCCTGCTACCACAGCCCACCCAGACCGCGCCCTCCCTTTACGTAAGCAAATGAAGGACACGAACGAAACAGACTGTCGCAGCAAGCACATGCACACATACACAGACACGCACACACACGAATTATCAGTCTAGGCAGAGGCGCCTAAACCCCATCTTCGTCAAGTGGGAACTCCCTCAAGGAAAGCCCTTGATGATGCTACCACTCAAACGTCTTGGCCAAGCATGAATCTCTCTCGTTCTTCCAGACCATTCTGCTCAGCAGAGCCGAGCCCCTCAGCCACCTTCTGCGTACCCTCCTCTGAAATGAAGAGGGGAGTGCGGAGAAGGCACCACCTCCAGTTCCTCTTAGTTTTCACCGTGGCTGGCTTGCCACGGCTACTAAGCCGCCACGACCTCTCCGACGACCCTGGGCGACAGTGTTAGTACCACCCAGGCCATCCTTCCTAGCTAATACTCCGTCCACTGCGCCATCTGCTAAGTCAGAGGGTCGCGCGGAGGAGCTCTCCACCCCAGGAGTGTATCCCGCACACTCTTCCCCCAACCACCTTCTACGCACCCTCCTCTAAAAAAAGAAGAGGGGAATGCGGAGAAGGCCCACCCCGAGTTTCTCTTAGTTTCACCGTGACTGGCTTGCCACGGCTACTTAGCCCCCCCGCCACGACAAGGCGGAAACCCCTCGGGGGGGAAATAAAATATTACCTTATATTAACTTAACATAACATACCGTCACGCCTTTCCACCGAGGAGGCTGACAGAGGTGTAATACAACCCACTCTTCGCCGGACGATATTCAGTCCCAAATGTGACAGGGGACGAGCCTATCGCCATACACCGGGCTCCAGTCATGTAGCAGATGACGTACATTGCGCACAAATGTTCACAAAATGAACAAATTGGTGCGTGCCGTCGGCTGGGTTTGATCCCGCTCCCTGTATAACACCCACACTTCGCCGGACGGCATTCAGTAACAAATGTGACAGGGGGCAAGCCTGTCGCAAACACCAAATTAAATAATAATTAAAAAATTAAAAAACCGTTTTAAATTAAAAAAGGTTTTTTAATTTTTTTAATTAAGAACACTCTTCTGTGTTCGGGAGTGTTCTAAGAACACTCCCGATTATTTACCTTTCAAACAAAAAAAAAACAAAATCGATTTATCTGTTCCGGAGCTACGATGCCACACACACACACACACACACACTCACACAGACACAAACGCACGCACGCACACGCACATATGTCGTTCGTAGCTTTTGCGTGGAGGGCTAAAACTATAAGAATGAAAAATATTCCACAGCGTTTCTAAATACAATATTAATATCAGTATCTTCTGAGTTAAGATAGGTTAAACTCTGTTAAAGTGATAAAGCTCTTAACCTATAAAGCCTTAGAAGCCTTCGCTTGCAACTTTCCTCAATCTTGGGAACTATCGGAGCCACGACGTAAACTGGAAACTTGAAGCTTAACTTGCAGCAAACAAAGGAAAATAAAGATTAGTTTAACGAACGATCCTAAGTTTTTTCTTGAAAAAATTAATACTCTTACCTAGGTACACTTTTTCCTGATAACCCTTTCAGAAAAGGGTGTACTTAACGACTAAGTAACATTATTAAAAGAAAAACAAAAACTCGGCTGCAATATGTTGTACCCTGTCACTTCCACTATCAAGACGATTCAAACGACATCTCACCATGTCGAGCTCCATCAAGCTGCGTGTAGACTGTACGGCGTGCCAAAGAAACCTCATACATACATACATAAATCCACTCGAAAAACATTACCCTCCTTCTTATGCAGTCGGGTAAAAAGGGTTTTTTTTACATTGTACTCGTCATACTGAACAATTTCTACTATATGAGGATTCTGATAGCGAGATAAAAGAGCTGTTCCTTTCGTTTTGTCGACGATCAGTGACCTTTTTACATACATACACACATAAAATAAAAATCCCTGAAAATAACAAGACAATTCCCAGATATACCTGCGGTCCCCCACTAGGCTCGAGGCCCGTAACGTGGAAACCAAGAGGTCGTTTGACTAAATTAAATAGGTGTCCTAGCGAATATCATTTGCAATACATGTTTTTTTTTTAAAGTGTGAATATCAATTTGAATAGGTATTAGAAAACCGTGCAGTAACTAACTTTCGATCAATCGAATAAAAATGTAAATAGGCAGGTAAGAGACGGTTACTAAATCAGTTTTATTAACCGACTTCCAAAAAGCAGGAGGTTCTCAATTCGACTGTGTGTTTTTTTGTATGTGTTACGCGATTACTCTGCCAATTGTGAATCGATGTTTTTTTTTTTGGTAGATCATACTTTATAGGTTGGCCCAGTTGGCAGTGGCAGTTTTTGGATGACGAATTACAGGATGGTAAGTCGGTTTTTATAAGAGTCCGGAGAACACTTTAGACTATAGTCCTTTCGTCTAGCAAGAAGACTACGAGCAAAAAGAGCAAGTACTACTGACTGATACTGACGAGTCACTAAAGTTACTTATAGAGTGAAAAAGTGCAATTTCATTTTTTTTTATGAGTTTTGCACTCCTGTAATCATTCTTAAATAACTAAGAATTTCCCTTGTATTATGGACTCATTTAAAAGCTAATGATGAAGCCAACCTCCCTATGTAAAGGGATTTTTGATTTGCTTTGTCTATCTATTGAATAAATCAGTCAAAAGTGACCCCTTACAAATGCGGATATTATTTTTTCATAGCTCTATTTTCTCTTGAAGACTTTAAAAAAAAGACCAAGAACATAGGGGCGGAGATATAGGTATTTTAACTGTACATGCTAAATTTCATCATAATCTGACAAATGGTTTCCAAGAAATTGGACAAGCGCGTTCGAATGGAAATTTCAGAGCGTCGCTTTGCTTTTTATATTATTTCTTTTATTTTCTTAACAAGTTAGGTCCTAGGTAAAATTAGGTTAGGTAAAGTTAGGTCTTTATTTTACCTACCTAGTATTTACTTAGCATCTGACTCAATTCAGGACAAAAGTAAGTATTAAAATAGGGTTTTCACTTGTTTTGTCAAACAAGTAAATGTGTCATGATAACAATTAATACTTATCGATTTATTATTAGGATTATCGAGATAGTTCACAGTAGCTTATCATTGGGAAAACCCCAAATTTTTATGACTGCAAATGGATTTTCCTTACAAATCGTAATGCTCAGAAATCCAGGATTACAGGTTTCAAAAATATTATAATTTTATCTAAATTGTATGTATTAAATTACTGCCACCGATTGTAATAAAAATTAAGCAAACAACATACATACGTGACGTTAATAAGGATATGGTAACACGTCATAACCTGTCAAAATTGACAGGTATCAAGAAGCAATTGAGAAGGTATAGCTGGTCCGACCAATTCAATTAATTAATATAGCATTATGTTCAAACAAACACAGCAAAGTTATAAATATACCGAAATACTCATATTTGAGTAAGCCGGTACTTGGCTTTAGATAAATTGAAACCAAGTAAGAGCATCATACTTCTCTTCTCTTTCTTCTTCTCTTATTTCTTAGTTTTTTTTTAACATTAATAGTGGCAAACAAGCAAACAGCCCGCCTGATGTAAACGGTATTCGCTGTTTTTTTTTTTTGTTTTTTATAACAGACATTAGAACAGACAAGTCATTCGTTTGACCACTGACTCGCCTGATGGGAAGCGTCGTCGTGATCGAATGTGTAACACGCTTGTCTAGGAGATACCTATTCACTTTACTCTTAAGTACCCCTGGATTGTATTTAGGTGGAAAGACAGATGCATGCAACGAGTTCCACACCTCTGCAATTGTTACAAAAAAAAGTTAAGAGGAAACACAAGGGCCGTTTTTCCATACAAACATAGTCCCCTGTTTTCTCACTGGATAATACCGGTAGAGTCATGTATTTCTTTCTGAGTATCTATGGTTACTATAAGCATGTTCCTATGATTTCTTTTTTTTTCATATTAATTATTGAAAAAGATACAAACGTTCAAAAACTTCAAAAAATGGCAGGTTTTTCCGCTGAATTCAAACACCCAGAAAACAAATTTGACTAGACTAAATCAAAAAATTAAAACATAGGGACACAGTTCAAGCCCTATTTTAATTTTTAATTTAAAAAAGTAATTAAATCGATTAAGTTTTGGAGAAGGAATCAGGGGACTACGAATTAATGATTTTTTGGAATTTTAATAGAGTATTTTCAGTCCAAGCTGCAGTTGGCTCTATCGCACTTGTTCGGGCACTGCGCGACAGCAATAGATTTTAGAAATATCAATTTTTCATTTCTCTACGTCTCGATGTTTCCTCTTAACTTGAATCGCTTAGCGCGTTTTAGTGGTAACGGTATACCTGCAACACTAGCGTTGCCGTTTATGCGTTGCCAATCTTGCCGAGTAGTCAAGTATCTCCGATCTCCGAGTCAAGTATCTCGGATCTCCGATCTTGTCAAGTACCTCAACGAAAAGACTTTAAGGGAAGATCACACCTCACCACACTCTGCAAGAACAGCTTACCGACGAACGATGGCATTAACGAATTAACAAATGAACGGCTAAAGTGGAAAGTATGGGAAGTCCAAGCTTGCAGGATGTGGGAATGAACTCTGAGACGGTGACGGGAAGTGCAGTATCGGAAATTTGCTGCAGGAATGAGGTCAAAGAGCTCATTAGAACATGCCCCAAAAAACAACCGGTAGAAGATACAGAGGGAGCCTATATCTCTCCACAGGCTAAGATAATTTAGTTTGTTGGACAACAACTTGGGATCGTCAGTGATCCTGGCAGCTTGTCTCTGTAGGAAGTCCAGAGGCTGAAGCTGGTATTTAGGCGATCCGCACTTAGGCCACTCTTGCGCTTTGTAAAGCAAAAGCCACTGACCCGGTGTCAGGTATTGCTTTGCTTAGCTCAGCTCACCGAGCTTCTTAGAAGCAAGTTTCACTTTAACCTCTTGATAACCCCGAAACTGGACCTCGCCAAAGTTGTCAACACCAAGTAAATCTTTAGAATTAAATTTAAAAGTTTTAGAATTTTTCAGTTATTTTTATTTTATTTTTTATTTAACGTCCTGAAATAGTTTCAATAAACCTACTTGATCTTAGATTGCTCTATACGAGTTCTTTGAAATGGTTGTTGGAAATCAGTACCAAGTTTGCTTTGCAACCTCATTTTTCTTAGAATACCTTTGTAGGTTAAATTTCTTTTACTTAATTTATTTTGACTTGCGAAGTGTGCTATCGCGAGAGAAGCAAGAATTTTTTTAAACGAAGCGTTATAGGTTGTGTTTTTTACTTCTTGTAACATTTTAATTCTCCAAAACATTGCCTTATTTGAAATCAAATCAAATAAAATCATACTTAGTTTACTTCTAGATCTTGGATGCAACCAGCAAGCGAAAACTCTAGTGATCTCTTCTTAAGCTACCCCACAGCTAAAGAGTAAATATACATTTTAGGTAAATTACATAAAATATATTATTGGCCGTTAGTTTAGTTTATAGCTATTGTTTATTATGGGCTGTGGATGTGGTGTATAGTAACAACTTTATTTTTTTTATTGACATCGATGCGTGTTTTGCGTCTTGCGTTTTAAAATATTAATGAAGTTTTTTAGCGCTTTGTGTCAAAACGTCCAAGATAAAAACTAAGCTGGTATGATTGATGGTCGTGTCTATCGGAACTAAGTCGTTGACGCAAAAATACGAGAAAGCAATGGCCGCTGACACGTCATCGCACTTGATAGTTTAGATAGATATCACAAACCAGAACTTACAACACACCAGAAGTAGCACACATCAGAAATCTCAAAACATACAATAATGTGCTTAAAACTATAGTGTACAACTGGCTGCCGTTATGCCGTATCACTGCTATCTGTTTCAGTTTACTGAAAGTAACTCGTAGCCCATGTGCCAGGTATTCTCCGATACCTGTGGTACCCATGTACCAGTAGGTTTCTTTAAAAAAATCACCACACCAAACAGTCTTCTCTACACACCCTTTTGGTTGCATTTCTATCAGAACTGTGCGACGACGCGTTACGACAGAGATGTAGATTAAGAATCAATATAATCCCTTCATTTATGTAACCTCGCTCAGCGCAGCTTCTGTGGAAACGGCTTAGCAGAGTAAGGTTTTTATTCGTACAAATCAAACGAGGAATGTGTGAGAGGAATGTGTGCTAGAGTTGACTGCGAGCTAGAAACTGCTAGCAGTTACTAGACGGAGTTTGTTAGAGGTAGGTGTGTGAATGAGCCCGCTACACATCTTTGCACTGCTCAGTGGCCTTTCACACTTCTGGTGGAAACACTCACATTGTTTCACAGCTTCGTTACGCGTTCTCGCGTCGCTTAGCTACCTTGCGCATTTGTGGTAGAAACAAAGCCTTAAGAGTCCGGTGACCACTTTAGACTAACTTCGCATTGGCTTAAGGTATTCTATTGCCATTTCGTCTAGAAGAAGAAAACGAGCGAAGAGAGCGAGTAATGATGTGCTGATGCAAAGTGTGAGATGTGAATGATGCAGAGTGACAAAGTGCAATTTCAATTTTTTTTTTTAATGACTTTTGCACTTCTGTAATCATTCTTAAATAACTAAGAATTTCCCTTGTATTATGGATTCATTTAACAGCTAATGATGTAGAAAACCTCCCTGTAATGGAATTTTTGATTTGCTTTGTCTACCTATTAAATAAATCAGTCAAAAGTGACCCCTTAAAAATGCGGATACTTTTCATAGCTCTATTTTCGCTTGAGAACGTTTTTAAAAAAATTCAAGAACATAGGAGATATTGTTAATTTAATTGTACATTCTAAATTTCATCATAATCTGACAAATGGTTTTCAAGAAATTTGAGTAGCGCGTTTGTATGGAAATTTCAGAGCGTCGCGGCCCTCTTAACCTCAAACGTTTTCTCGTTCTTCTTTCGTTCGACGTAGGCAAATAAGTGAACAATTAAGAGTTATCCATCAATCCATCTAAACGCTCGAACTATCTAAGATCGTTCATAGCGATAAGGCCGTCAGTTGTTGCACTAGTTTTTAAACATTATTATCTTTTGTTTGTAATTTCGTTGAACAATAAAGTGGGTTTATCTATGTATCTGGCTGACAATCGAATCACAATAACAAAAGTCCTTTACAGAAAAATGATAGTAGGTACTGACTTCAATCTTATACCCATTAATATAGTAATTGTTTTATATACATAGTATATATTATAGCCTCAGTTGGTGTTTCACGATACCTACTTATAATATAGGCGACTTCAAGTCTCGTCTTTCAAGTCTTCAAGGTTCTTCATACATACTTAGGTTTCCTCTAGGCAAGCACGTTCTGCCGTAGGCCGCATCTTTGAATAATATCAGACGAGATGGTGACCATACGCAATGCTTGCTAAACATTATTATTTTAAATAAAAAATAAGGAAAACTATTTTTTCTTACCCAATTATTTGGCGTAATTAATTATTATATAATTACAAGTCATACGTGTCGCATATAAAAATCAAGTAGGTATCATTTAAGACTGAATATCGTCCGGCAAAGTGTGGTTGTTGTAATACATCTCTGTCAGCCCCTACGAGGATAAACGTGACGAAAATGTTGGTTATGTTATTTTTTGATAACGCATTTTAAACCCAAAAAACGTTTTATGTCGATGGCCATTTTAGGTAATATTTTATACTCTTTTTATAATCCATGATTGGATTATAGTTCGACACAGATATGAGTCATGCAGACTTCTGGGGAGTCAGTATAAAGTAAGCTAAGTAAATGATTATGTTCGGTTTGAGTCATCGGTACAAACATTATTTAAGGAAACTTAAAATAAATTGATAACAATAGCCAATTTTGTGAATTGAAATCAATTGTTATCGAGTTAATTGAAAGGGCGTTATCAATATTATCGAGTTTTTTTTAAATACTAGGTATGTACAACAAAGTATATTATAGGTAGTACTACAAAGTCATGGTGAACAATGGTGGGAATATTAAAACTAATATACTTATATACATAGGTTCGTTTATAAAATGTGGTTGGTAATGCTAATTAGAAGATATTAGTAAATAATTAGCCATTAGTTATATTTTGATTAGCACTCTGATATACTGGTACTTTAACTCTAATTTAAAACAGAATAACTGTTTACTTAACCTATAGTCAAAGGGCCACACAACCCAAGTACAAGACTGTTTCTTTAGCAAATCTATATTGTATTTCCGCTCTAACGTCTACAAATACACACACTAGAGTCAAACACACTACACCAAAGGCATGTCAAAGAAACAGTTTTACAGAACAGTTTTAAAGAAACTTCAAATTTCCGTACAGTAACGCTTGATTCAACCAACTATTCCTAGTACAATAATCACACGGAAACAATAACCACATCATACCATCAAAGGGAACCTTATCAAAGGCCGTAAGTACAGAAATAGAAAGCCTTCACTGCGTCCTTGTTGCAGCTATTACCTTTATGACCAGTTTGTCATTGGACACACATTCGTTCATGAAAGTACTACAAGTTCAAGAATAAAATCGATAGAGGTGGTCGGGCACTCTCGCCAGCCTTCGTTAGTTCTCGTCACTGACATTGGCATTCGAGGGAACAGCTGGCAGCTCACAGACTTAATAATTCATGGACTCTGTATTGCTGGCTGAGTGATAAGTTTCAAGGATTAACTGGAGCGATAGTCTTTGAAGCTAAAGTTTCTGTTGGATCGGAGTGCTTTCGAATTATTGTTTTACTAGCTGCGCCCCACCATTTCACGCTATATTCTTCAGGACAAAATACTACATTTTGTCCTGAAGAATGTTAATGTTGTGTTAATCCTGTGTTAAACAATAATATAAAGCAGAAATTCTTTGGGCATATCTCCAGAAGCGTGAACACGATTGAAAGGCTGGTAGTTCAGGGCCCAGTAAAAGGCAAGCGAAGCCCTGGTCGGTCACCAACTCGTTGGACCGACTTCATTAAAAAGGCCATGGCCATGGTGCAGTGAGCTCGCAAAGCAGCCAACCGCCGGATATGGAAAGGCATTGCGGGAAGAGCGGCAGCCCTGGGGAGGGACGAAGACAGCTAGGAGCCTTGTACCATTTACTACTCACCACTCGCTCACCACTTACTACTCACGACCACTCTGTCAAGAGTGCACGACTAAGAAGATACCAGTAGTAAGTATCCTAGGACCGGAAAGGATGGCGAGCTGAAGATGTGACATACAACACTACTGTAATAATCCACAGTAATGTGTATATGTAAATGTAAATGTACATTCATGAAATTTTAACAAATTAAATCAAGCCGGTTGTGTTAATTTCTTACCGCGATACGGCCCCATCCTGTGGCCCAGACGATTTGGTTGTCAGCAAGGTTATAGTTGGCTCCAGCAATCGTGCCAGGCTGGACGGCATTGTTTATAAAGCCAATGTTTGAGGCGGAGCGCATAATGGCGATATCATTGTTGTAGCGAGCACCAACGTTGTATTGTGGGTGGAGAATGTAGGTCTGTAGAGTGTGGACGGTACCGCCGCTGTTGGCGAAAGTAGATCCAACACGCAGACGCCATACGTTCACTGCATCGCCACTGCAGGAAAGAGTACAATTTCTTATTTAATAAACAAACATAGATTTAATGTAAAATGACAATTTGAATTTGCTTTTAAGGATTAAGTTAAAAACTTCAAATTTTCCAACATGCTCCTTAGTTAAGTCGTTACACTTACATGGGGCAGTGAGCGGCAGTCAGCACTGCTCTATTGTTGATGAGGGTGCCACCGCAGGATTGCCACCAGGTACTCCAGTTGTTAGTGGCCAGTAGAGCAACCATACTCGGATACTGACTGATGGTGGTAGTGGACCCCCCCACAATCCTTTGCTGGTTGCTGGGAACAGCTGAAATTATTTGAAAACGTTACGGTTGTATTCTTTTATTTATGCAAAATGATGAGACATTGTGTAAAAGGTATAAGACTATTCGTACCAGCCACAGCCGCGAAGCCCAAGAACAGAATCACTAGAGTACGCATCTTTACTGCTACACTGAAGTCAATGTTATGATTGTAACTGATCATTTGAGACCCATTGAGACCCACTAGACTGTGCGCTAGACTTATTGCTTTCCACAACAGTGCTGTCATCTGCATACCCAAAGATACCGGGCTTAAGCAGATCATTAATGTGCACCAGGAAGAGTGTCGCAGAGAGCACGGATCCCTGAGGAACCCCGGCATTTATATTCATTCGATCAGACGAGCAACCGTCAACGACAACTCGAATGGATCGGCCCCTCAGAAAATCCGAAATCCACGCAACAAACCTAGCGGTCAAGCCAAACGAAGTGAGCTTGCTGATAAGACTGTCATGCCAAACCCTGTCAAAAGCTTTGGAGATGATTTTAATTAAACTTTACAATAATATAGCTTATACATCAGAATAACATATAGGCTACAATTTATAAAGATATTGTGTGAATTGTCCAAAACATGACGATTAGAGTCAAGTAAGTAGGAAAAAATCTACCATCAGCGAGCTATTCTGGCGTGCGCTGGAAAAACCGCTAGAGTTACGAGTACACATGTGTAATGTATGATGGAAATATTCATCTTAAATAGGCCTACAAAAAAGTCCGCCGCGGTATAAATCTATATCTTATGCGTAAGCCATTACAGCCAAAATAGTGATCACACTAATATTAAAAAGGAGAAAGTTTGTGATCGTTCATCTTCGCGCTCAAACTGCTGGACCAATTTTGACAAAATTCAGTATAGAAGTAGCTGACACCCTTGATTAGAACATAGGCTACTATTTATCCCGGAAAATTTAACTGTTCGCGTGGGCTAAAAAATGCGTCTAAAACGTATAAACCACTATAGATTTACACGTTTTGGACGCATTTTTGTTTTTTATACACATTTTTTGATCCCTCAAAAATATAGTGTTCCCGTGGGATGAACAAGGAATTTAAAAAAAGTGTTACTCATTTACGCTTTTTTAAAGTAGATTTAATTTGACGTTTTGAACGCACTTTTTCATAAATAGGTACCTACAATTTCTTATTATTTCCTAAAAATATAGTGTTCCCGCGGGATGAGCAAGGAAACACGTATATTAATTAATTACTATAAAGTACAATAGTATTAATTACTATAAAGGCGAAAGTTTGTGAGTGTGTGTGTTTGTTACTTCTTCACGGCTGGATCAATTTTAATGAAACTTAGTGTGGAAATAGCTGACATCCTGGATTAGTACATAGGCTACTTTTTATCCCGTAAAAATATAGTGTTCCCGTGGCATCCCACGGGATCAATAGCTCTTCAGCAAGAAATCTAAATATTATATTAATTTGTTACTCTTTTAAACCCGAAATAATATTATAAATGCGAAAGTTTGGATGGATATTTGTTACTCAATCACGCCAGAATGGCTGAACGGATCTGGATAAAATTTGGCACAGATATAGCTTACGTCCTGGACATAGGCTATAATTCACACTCAACAATAGTCAAAATTTCCGTTTTAAATGGTAATGTTTTTGTTTACCTAGCCTGATACCTTCTATTACCTTCAGCTTCGTCTAGCCCGGCAAACCAAAAGCATCCGTGAAGTAAATGCAAGCTGCGGTGTCGTTTGAGCTGTGTAAAACCGCACGCGAATTGAACGTGGTGATCTGTCACGCAAGTTTTTCTAGGGAATACCTTTTACCTACTGACCCCGGGGGCAGGCTGGGTAGATATGTAGGAAGCTCGCCAGAGGCAGCATACCCGCTAAAACCCCTAAAAACCTTAAAAACCCTAGGGTATTCCACCTCGGCGCAAAATGTCGGAGCTACGGGAACGCTCTCATAGACGACCACGGCCCCCGCAGCGCTAGCCCCTTTGGGCACCTCCCCGAGCTCTTCCTCGCCTGTGTCGAACACCAGACACATCGTCATCATCATCTACCTTGCTCGACCGGTGAGCGCTTGACATCCTAACTAATATTATAATGCGAAAGTGAGTTTATTCGTGAGTTTATGTTTGTAACGCTTTCACGTCTCAACTACTCAATCGTCTTGAAATTTTGCATTCATGTTGTCTGGGGTACAGAAAAGGACATAGGGACATACTTTTATTCCCGAAAAAATAAACAGTTCCTGTGGGACCGCGGGTGAAACCGCGGGGCGCAGCTAGTCTATTTATAAATAGCCTGGCTGATACATGTCAGGTTATACAAATGAATAAAACACTGATGCAGTAAAACAAATTTCTTTGTAATAAAGCATATACAAGGCAATATAAAATTTAAGCCAAATCAGAATTTAAGCCGATAGGAGAAGATGCAAACGATGTCGGACCGTAAATGCAAATCTTTGCGGGAAGAGCGGCAGCCCTGGGGAGGGACGAAGACAGCTAGGAGCCTTGTACCATTTACTACTCACCACTCGCTCACCACTTACTACTCACGACCACTCTGTCAAGAGTGCACGACTAAGAAGATACCAGTAGTAAGTATCCGAGGACCGGAAAGGATGGCGAGCTGAAGATGTTACATACAACACTACTGTAATAATCCACAGTAATGTGTATATGTAAATGTAAATGTACTGTGATAATCACAAGTAATGTTGATGATGATAAATAAATTTTGATTTTAATTAGTTACAGTAAATAAATAGTAAGATCCGCATGTACCTGATTCCGTCGTTTCTGCATCTGTTATGAAACCATGCCTATCAAAATCCCTACGGATTTCTGATGCCTGCACCTCGAAGACTGAGAATGAAACCTTTCTTAGAGTTAGCTTAGAGTTAACTAGAGACACTTCGGTTAGTTTGTAAATCAATTATAGATTCCATAGTATAGATGACAACTCAAGGCTACATACACATAATTGTTGAAATATCTTAACTTTAACTTTCCTACTTAATAGTTAAGGGTCCAGGTTAATGTAACAACAAGATAAGTTAAACTTGTAAAAATAATTTATTCATTAGCCAAATCACGAAAATAACGCTTACGCGTTAGCCTGAATCCAAGCTGTGTAACGAGAAACGCGAGCATTGACTCCAGGGTAGCGAGCGAGAGCGCACGATTCGCCCCAGGAGCAGACACCGACGACAATGCCGTTATGGTAGAGAGGGCCACCGGAGTCACCCTGGCACTGGTCGCGACCACCAACGTTGAGCCAACCGGAGCACAGCATGTTGTCGGTGACGGTCCATCCGATTGAAGCATAGTTGTTTCTGCAGGTGGCTTGGTTGACAGTCCAGATTTGAACGTGGCGAAGAGTCTCAGAGCTAGCGCCGCCAGGCTGAAATAAGAAAAAAGTTTAAAAGCACATTCATGAAATTTTAACAAATTAAATCAAGCCGGTTGTGTTAATTTCTTACCGCGATACGGCCCCATCCAGTGGCCCAGACGATTTGGTTGTCAGCAAGGTTATAGTTGGCTCCAGCAATCGTGCCAGGCTGGACGGCATTGTTTATAAAGCCAATGTTTGAGGCGGAGCGCATAATGGCGATATCATTGTTGTAGCGAGCACCAACGTTGTATTGTGGGTGGAGAATGTAGGTCTGTAGAGTGTGGACGGTACCGCCGCTGTTGGCGAAAGTAGATCCAACACGCAGACGCCATACGTTCACTGCATCGCCACTGCAGGAAAGAGTACAATTTCTTATTTAATAAACAAACATAGATTTAATGTAAAATGACAATTTGAATTTGCTTTTAAGGATTAAGTTAAAAACTTCAAATTTTCCAACATGCTCCTTAGTTAAGTCGTTACACTTACATGGGGCAGTGAGCGGCAGTCAGCACTGCTCTATTGTTGATGAGGGTGCCACCGCAGGATTGCCACCAGGTACTCCAGTTGTTAGTGGCCAGTAGAGCAACCATACTCGGATACTGACTGATGGTGGTAGTGGACCCCCCCACAATCCTTTGCTGGTTGCTGGGAACAGCTGAAATTATTTGAAAACGTTACGGTTGTATTCTTTTATTTATGCAAAATGATGAGACATTGTGTAAAAGGTATAAGACTATTCGTACCAGCCACAGCCGCGAAGCCCAAGAACAGAATCACTAGAGTACGCATCTTTACTGCTACACTGAAGTCAATGTTATGATTGTAACTGATCATTCTTCACTATTTATACTAAACAATGCTTAATACTCAAACTTTATCAATGCATGATACAATCAGATAGAAGAATTAGCTGTTTTGAGAATTTTATCTATTTGGGTTTCCCAAATTACCAATAGTACTTTTATTACGTATAGATTACTGCATTTAGATTTCTACCGTTAAAACACATTGTTGTTTTCCGAAATAAGAAGACTGAGTGTTCAAAAATATATTTTAGCAACATTAAATTTTACACTAACCAACTAACCATAAAACTAAAAACTTAGAAGATACAAGTTAAAGTACGAGTGAGATCAAAAAAAAATAAGTTAAAAAAAATTGTGTAATTAAAAGTGTCACAATGGTGTGATTTTCTCCAACATTGTTGAATATTCTATTAACTGCTACCAGAGACTATCATCGCTACCAAACTTACATAATAAGACCTGCAAGCTTACCATGAGTTTTTAAAGTTAAGAAACCGTTTTTCGTTTTCGTATGGCTTCATACATTTTAATAAAGCGCACCTGGCGACCTAACTAATTTCGACCTAGGCGACCTAGACTAACTTCGCATTGGCTTAAGGTATTCTATCGCCATTTCGTCTAGAAGAAGAAGACGAGTGAAGAGAGCGTATAATGATACTGACGAGCCTCTAAACTTACCTGCAGAGTGACAAAGTGCAATTTCAATTTTTTTTACGACTTTTGCACTACTGTAATCATTCTTAAGTAACTAAGAATTTCCCTTGTATTATTGATTCATTTAACAGCTAATGATGTAGACAACCTCCTTATGTAATGGAATTTTTGATTTGCTTTGTCTACCTAGTGAATAAATTAGTGAAAAGTGACCCCTTCAAAATGCGGATATTTTTCATAGCTCTATTTTCACTTGAGAACGTTTTTTTTTTTAAAACCAAGAACATAGGGGCGAAGATATTGTTAATTTAATTGTACATGCTAAATTTCATCATAATCTGACAAACGGTTTTCAAGAAATTTGAGTAGCGCGCTTGTATGGAAATTTCAGAACGTCGCGGCCCTCCTAACGTTTCCGGTTCTAGTTACTTTGAACTAGGTTTAGTGTATTCAGCTAAACGAAGACAAAAAAAGTTTTCGTTAAATATTATCAAAACTCGTGATAAGCCACCTAGAGCAAGATTTTAGGCTTGACACCGCAGGTTAGACAACTTAAAAAAAAACTAGTTTCCTGTTAGCCTTTCATGTTACCATGGCCCATCGTGGTGGAGGCACAATTATAATTCACAAGAGGTGGCCCTCACCCTACGGTTTACGTTCGATTTTGGGCTTTCTCCACGGCTGTTGTAGAGTTGGACGTTTCCATGGTAAAAGGTCTAGCCGAAAACAAATTATTGCTATGAACGCTCGCTTAAGCACCGATATGCCATTCCTATTGGTTAAAAAGCTGATATCAACTAATTGGAACACTTTCGCGAGCGTTTGTGGGAATAGTCTGATTTGACTTAAAGAGACGCCTTTAGTTCCTAGATGCCTAGAATCATCGACCGATGTGAAGCAAAGCGCTAATAATATTTTGTAATAAATAATAAATACTTTGAAATAAATAAAATAAAATAAAATATTTTATTTTATTTATTTTTTTCGAGTCGAGTTGAGAATATTCCTCAACCAGATTAACAAAGCTGTCAGCTTTTTTACTGATTTCTAAAAAGGAGGAGGGTCTCAACTTGACTGCCTGTTTTTAAAGATATAATTTTTTTTTGTTTTATGCATTTTTCGATCGGCTTAGCCAAGCCCAAGATTTGTTGTGTATTCTGAAAAATTAAAGGATTTTTTGAAGTAGTAGATTAAAAATATTTGCCTTTCAAATTTTTGTAAAGTGTTGTTTTTATTAACAAAAATAATACTAATAAAATTAAAATTATGTTGAAATCCAAATTCTGAAATATTTTTTTTCTTTTTTTGTAGGGTATGTATATGTTAGTCTATAAAGTATTTAATAATTAGTTGCTTGAAATAATGTTTTATTAAGTATATTGTGTATGCCAGGTCAGCCTGTTAAAATTATCCCAGCTATAAAAAAATGATATTCCAAACTTTATTGTTTAAATGACCTACATGTGCGTAAAGTTTAAAAGTTAATCCTAAGTTATTCGTTAAAAATAGTGCTTCTCTAAAATTTATCATAAAATATATTTCAGATAAACCAAGAAAGAGTTATATTATACACTAGCTTCTGCCCGCGGCTTCGCCCGCGTGGCTTACAGGAAATTAATGACGTTTTTATCTTCAGAAATAAATATTATAAGCGGTCACACTCGCTCTCAATTGAATACACAAACTGACAATATCCCAAACAGAGCAATAAGAACGAAGTTCTTTAGTTCACCAAACTATCTATTGAATGAGAGTAGTAGTAGTAGTATGGTATCAACAGAGCTTAAAGCGTGTGTGAAAAGATTAAATTAGGAGACAACCAAAAGTAGATAATTGATAATTAATATTGTTTACAACGAAAACCTACCTCAGTATTTCTTTGTAAACCATATTCTTTCTTTTTAGGAACACCAGGCCGCTCCATGAGCTTACTCTGGAGCAGGCCACGTATAACTAACCGTGTGAAAAGCAATTTAGTAAATTTTGAGTTTGGCTTGAGATTTATTTATGGTCATTGCAAAGCAGACTTTAAGGGGAAACTGCACTCTTTTTAGCTCGAAGGTGTAGTTCGATGGTGTTAGAGATATTAGACGAATCCTCAGCTGAGGATACACAGACTCATTCGGAAACCACACCAGTCAGTATGGTGGCAGACCTTAAGTTAAGACCTTCGAAGCTACCCACGTCCGTAGGAGTGTACTCTATTCTGATTCCCTACACGTGGTCCCCGGGTAGTGCTAACTCTGGTGGGAGGCTTCGGCCGTGGCTAGTTACCACCCACAGGACCAAGCCATGCCGTGAAATGACCTAGTCGTGTTTCAGAATGTAGTCCGGTGTAACCGTTCCGAAGACGGGTCTGAGCAGTAGAGCACTTGTAGCGCCTCACTCAACTGCCGTCTTTGTACTTCTTCACTCTACAAAACTCCAAGGCTAGAGTGAATAAGTACCTTATAGGTCGTCGTGCTCCATCTTAGACCACAACGTCGCTTAACATCAGGCGAGTTGGTGGTCAAACGCCGACCTATTTTACATAAAAAAAAAAGGCAACCCGTATTGTAGGTTTTGGTCTTCCTAATACTAAAGCAGCTTCTTCTATTGACTTTGTTTATTTTTACTAAATACTTCTTCTAAGATCAGACAGACACTAATAATACATTTCATCTCCTAGCTCATCTACTTGATCTCTATTGACAGATATCTCTCCACTTGCCGTTTGTAATCTTCTGACAGGCTTGGACTTAATTCTTGTATTTTTCCCTTACTGATTAAGTAGGTTTGAAATTTGATAGAATGTCAGCAATATAGTTCACATATTTTACACGGAGATTCATATGAAAATTCCATGATAGCTTCGTATTTAATGTCATCTGCTACATGACTGGAGCCCGGTGTACGTATGGCGATAGGCTGACTACTTATTACATTTTGGACTGAATATCGTCCGGCGAAGTGAGGGTGTTGTAATGCACCTCTTAGGGTAAAGGCGTGACGTTTTACCTACTATACGTAGCTACTACCGTTATCTAGATCTGTACCAAATTCCAAGTTGCTGGCTATTACAGTTTCCAAGATAATCAGCTCACAGACATACAGACAGACAGACATCGGTGTTTCATGATAAGGTTTCTTTCACCATTTTAGTACGGAACCCTAAGAATGATAACAGCGTCTTTTGTAGTGGGTTAACAACTTTCTCAACAAAGTTTTCGGAGTAAAAAGAAGCCCTATTAGACTCTGTCGGTGGATGATGATGATGATGATTTTGGAAAAACTGTGATACACGTGTCTCATAATTTTAATTGAAGAATATTTGTACCAATTTTTAAGTCAATCGGCCCAGAGAATAAAAAGTTTCATAGAAATTTGAACCCCCCATTTCCCCCCCTTAGGGGTAGTATTTCGAAAAACCCTTTCTTAGTGGATGCCTACACTGTACAAAGAACATATCCTCCAAATTTCATGTTTCTAGGACCAGCGGTTTAGGCTGTGCGTTGATATATCAGTCAGTCAGTCAGTCAGGACTTTGAATTTTATATATATAGATAGATAATAATATAGCAGTGAAAAAGTTTCTAGTTGTGTGCCAAAAAAATATTTTATCGTTCTTGACTTTACTTTATTATTTTTCTGTTATTAAAACATTATTAAATATGTACTTAATATCAGTTTTTAAGACGACGGGGACCCGTGCTGATTCGACTTCAAAGTTTATTTAGTTTATATTTTGAATGGGAAAAAAGGTAAATTTTGAATGATTATTTCAATGAGTGAGTAAAAATAATAATAAGGATCACGGTCCCATCTACGCACTCATGGACTTCTCATTACGCTCCCACAGCGTGGTACTATTAAATGTTTAAGCTAAGTTTAAATTTTTAAAAATTAAGCTCTCATTCTGGGGCTCGAATCGACTAAACAATTTTTTTTAATTGTTAATGAATTGTTTGTTTTTGACACTTATGACGTACAAAAACTGCCAATTTGAGGCAATTCGTTAACTGTTTTTAAACAATTAGTAGAATTGGGGGCCTGCACAACTCCTTCGGTGCTTGACAACCAGACATTGAAATGTTTGACATACATTTTATTTGTTTGTGAATGTTTGCATTTAATTTATTTTCAATCTTATTTCTTTTACTAACTTACTTACTATTTTATCATAACATTTAATGTGGTTACTTTTGACTTAATTTGATTTCAATCTAATCTGACATTGTGAGTTTAATCTATTTTGACCATCATCATTGTTATAATAATAAATTCCGGACACTTCCACACACGGTCACCTGACCCCAAACTAAGCTAAGCTTGTACTATGGCTGCCAGGGACTGATATACATACTTAGATATTTTTAAATACATACTTAAATACATTTTTACACCCAGACATAGAACAAACACAAATGTTCATCACATAAATGTTTGGCCTAGGTGGGAATCGAACCCACGCCCCCAAGCTCAGAAGGCAGGTTCACTACCAACTGAGCCACCGAGGCAGTCAAAGTAAGTATTACTTACTATTTGTACTTACGGAAATTCATTTGTTTTTTTTTTTCTTTTACAATACTTTTCAAAGATAGATAAAAGCCAGCTTTATGACTAATCATTTGTTTATGATCTTTCGTTTCTTAAAGTAGAAGGTACTCGTAAACCTACTATTTATTATGAAAACTGTAATGTTTGGAAATACCCAGGTGATTGATTGATAAAAATAAAACAAGTATTATGACTGTGTACTTGTATTATTCCTACCACATTACTACGTACATAACTTGTACATAGGCTCCTATGAATCTATACTCTGTGCCTATACTTACTAGGTATAGGACAGTTACGTATTTAGTTACCTACATACTAGGTCATAGTTTCATCTATACCTTTAGTTATAATAGCCCTGAATTAGTAGTTATTTTTTATTACTCTTGATGTACCTTTTTAATTTTAGTTAGAATATAAGAAACACTACAATTTCGTTACTCTCCGAATTGGTCTCATGCCATCGGATTCGGAAATTAGGACATTAAATTAAGAGGAGCTAAATAAAACCCTAACTCCATATCTATTTATAAATAGCCTGGCTGATACATTTCAGGTCATACAAATGAATAAAACACTGAGGTACAACTATTTTCTTTGTAATAAAGCATTTACAAGGCAATATAAAATTTAAGCCAAATCAGAATTTAAGCCGATAGGAGAAGCCGATAGAAGAGACGTAAATACAGATCGGCAGCTCCTAACGTATGATACGATCATCGAAGCTTTTTTGTAGGCAAAGTAAGATAAATATGGCGGTTCTTGGATTTAGAAAAACTCACACTTCCATAAGTCAAAGTCAAAATGTTTTTATTCAATTTAGGTCTCAAAGATACACTTATGAACGTCAAAGTTATTTAAATAGACTCGACCGCCTTGTTCGGACAAAGAGCCTCTACTCAGAAAAACAGGCAAGAAACTGAGGGGCATTATTTTTTCAAATAATAAATAAATTTTGTCTCACAAATTTTGGCTTACAACTAGGTAATATCTATAAATACTAGTGGCTACTTGGCGGAAGTGGAAGGCTCCAGACATCTTTATCTTCTAAATAATTCTTAACCTTATAATACCCTCTTTTCATTAATGTAGTTTTTACAAATGATTTGAATTTTCCCTCAGTGAGCCCTGTTATATTTTTCGGGATTTTATTGTAAAAACGAACGAACATATATATTGAATAAACACCACTATGGAACAAGCTGGAAATCGTTGGGAAATCTTTCACCAATTTTAAAGAATTTCAGGAAAGCTACCCCTATAGGCTTGATGTGTAATGGCTTAATTGTAAAAATTATATTTACTTAGTTTGTGTTTGGAGCGAAAAAACTATCCTCTTCATGCCATTTAACGCTGAAACTTTTAGTTGTTTGGTTAGACGACATAACGAATGTTGCAGACCCCGCTGTCATCAAGTTGCGTGCCGATTTTTGTTTGGAACAGATTCTCTAGGAAATAGTATGTATATTAGATGTGAAAAAGTAACAAATATCCTACACACACACTTACTCCAAATCTTTCCCATTTGTAAGCATCAAATAATGTTTACTAATATATCTCACAACAAGTAGACTGATTCGATATCAGGTGAGTTAGGTACAACTACTGTGCCAGATAAATTAAATAGGTAGCACAGTTGCGAAGTAGTCGGATACTGGTCTCCGGCAGCAGAACGCTATCTATTTAAACTGCCAGTGATAGCTACACCGCTTGTTATTACTGCATCCTAGGGCTTCATGCAAGCGTAAGTTGTTAGAAAGTTTTGCACCCACATACCAGTAGTAAGTATCCTAAGACCGAAAAGGATAGCGAGCTGAAGAGGAGACATATAACACGACTGTGGATTAGATACAACTAGCTGCGCCCCGCGGTGCTACCCGCGGTTAAAAAGTATACATTACAGGTGTATATTTACATTTTAAGAAATAAAAAGTAGCCTATGTGTTAATCCAAGGCTACTTCCATACCAAATTTCATTTAAATCGGTCCAACCGTTTGAGCGTGAAGAACTAACAAACATACACACTTACACACTAACACACGCACTCACAAACTTTCGCCTTTATGATATTAGTGTGATGGTGATGATTATAAATATATTTTGATTATAATTAGTTACAGTAAATAAATAGTAACATCCGCATGTACCTGATTCAATAATTTCTGCATCTGAAACCATGCCTATCAAAATCCTTATTGAATTATGTTGCCTGCACCTCGAATACTGAGGATAAACCATTGCTCACAGTAAGCTTAGCTTAGAGTTAACAAGAGAGACATATTGGTCAGTTTGTAAATCAATTATAGATTCCATAGTATAGATGACAACTCAAGGCTACATACACATAATTGTTGAAATATCTTAACTTTAACTTTCTTACTTAAAAGTTAAGGGTCCAGGTTAATGTAACAACAAGATAAGTTAAACTTGTAAAAATAATTTATTCATTAGCCAAATCACGAAAATAACGCTTACGCGTTAGCCTGAATCCAAGCTGTGTAACGAGAAACGCGAGCATTGACTCCAGGATAGCGAGCGAGAGCGCACGATTCGCCCCAGGAGCAGACACCGACGACAATGCCGTTATGGTAGAGAGGGCCACCGGAGTCACCCTGGCACTGATCGCGACCACCAACGTTGAGCCAACCGGAGCACAGCATGTTGTCGGTGACGGTCCATCCGATTGAAGCATAGTTGTTTCTGCAGGTGGCTTGGTTGACAGTCCAGATTTGAACGTGGCGAAGAGTCTCAGAGCTAGCACCGCCAGGCTGAAATAAGAAAAAAGTTTAAAAGCACATTCATGAAATTTGAACAAATTAAATCAAGCCGGTTGTGTTAATTTCTTACCGCGATACGGCCCCATCCAGTGGCCCAGACGATTTGGTTGTCAGCAAGGTTATAGTTGGCTCCAGCAATCGTGCCAGGCTGGACGGCATTGTTTATAAAGCCAATGTTTGAGGCGGAGCGCATAATGGCGATATCATTGTTGTAGCGAGCACCAACGTTGTATTGTGGGTGGAGAATGTAGGTCTGTAGAGTGTGGACGGTACCGCCGCTGTTGGCGAAAGTAGATCCAACACGCAGACGCCATACGTTCACTGCATCTCCACTGCAGGAAAGAGTACAATTTCTTATTTAATAAACAAACATAGATTTAATGTAAAATGACAATTTGAATTTGATTTTAAGGATTTCGTTGATAACTTCAAATTGTCCAACGTGCTCTTTAGTTAAGTCGTTACACTTACATTGGGCAGTGAGCGGCAGTCAGCACTGCTCTATTGTTGATGAGGGTGCCACCGCAGGATTGCCACCAGGTACTCCAGTTGTTAGTGGCCAGTAGAGCAACCATACTCGGATACTGACTGATGGTGGTAGTGGACCCCCCCACAATCCTTTGCTGGTTGCTGGGAACAGCTGAAATTATTTGAAAACGTTATGATTGTATCCTTCGATTGACGCACAATTATGTGAATTTTTGTAAAAGGTATAAGACTAATCGTACCAGCCACAGCCGCGAAGCCCAAGAACAGAATCACTAGAGTACGCATCTTCACTGCTACACTGAAGTCAATGTTATGATTCTAACTGATCATTCTTCACTATTTATACTAAACAATGCTTAATACTCAAACTTTATCAGTGCATGATACAATCAGATTAATTTAAGCATTAGCAGTTTTGAGAATTTATCTATTTGGTTTTCCCAAATTACCAATAGTACTTTTAATACGTATAGATTACTGCATTTAGATTTCTACCGTCAAAACACATTGTTGTTTTCCGAAACAAGAAGACTGAGTGTTCAAAAATAAATTTTAGCAATATTAAATTTTACACTAACTATAAAACTGAAAACTTAGAAGATACAAGTTAAAGTACGAGTGAGAACAATAAAAAAATTTGAAGTTAAAAAATTGTAAAATGAAAAGTGTCACAATGGTGTGATTTTCTCCAACATTGATGAATATTAATCTATTAACTGCTTCCAGAGACTATCATCGCCACCATGCTTATATAATAAGACCTCGCTCACATGTGTTTTTAAAGTTAAGAAACTGGTTTTTGTTTGGATCCATACAATTCAATAAAGTGCACCTGACTGTCTTAACGTTTCCGGTTCTAGTTCCTTCGAACTAGGTTAAGTGTATTGAGCTAAACTATCAAAACTTGTGATAAGCCACGTGAAGCGATGCCCTAAATCTGCGACGCTAAATTGTAGATTTTAGGCTTGACACCGCAGGTTAGACAATTTACAAAAAAAAAATATATAGTTATCTGGATATAAATGAACTCTCACGTATTTGTAAGCCTTTCATGTTACCATGGCTCATCGAGGTGTAGGCATAATTATAAGCCACAAGAGGTGGTGACAGCCACCTCACAGCCCTGACAGCCCATAATTTGATTCCGGCTAGACCTTTTCGGGAACGTTTGAACGTTGAACGTTCCCGAAAAGGTCTAGCAGGAATCAAATTATTGCCTTGAACGCCCGCTAAAGCACCGATACGCCGTTCCGATTGGTTAAAAAGCTGAAAACAACCAATAGGAACACTTTCGCGAGCGTTTGTGGGAATAGTCTGATTTTGACTTTAAGAGATGCCTTTAGTTCTCTAGAATCATCGACCGATGTAAAGCGAAGCGTCTATGCTTTAGCTTCGACAAAAATGCTTTCGTATGCACGAATTCTGTCCGGATTTCCGTCCTCTGTCTTTCTCAACATGTTGCATTTCTCAACCGGTTTTCATGAAATTTTGTGGCATGGTACTTGTACTTTGTACTTTATACTTGTACTTTGTACTTGTAATTATAAGGCTATTTATCCATATCTCTCCTTCAAAAGTTGAGAGCAACGGTTGTGGCCAAAAACCTTAAGCCCCAAAAAAAACCCTTCTGCCATAGAACGGTAAGATCTCAAGCTTTTAATTTAAGCTATTAATATTGTTGTGACTCTGATCTCTTCTTTTCTGGTGTTGATAATGTACTGTATCTAAATATTAATTATTTTTTTACTGTAAATAAATAAGTTACTACATTTATGTCTCGCAATATTTCGCAACCAGACTTCAGTTTTTTAGCTGATTTCCAAAAAAGAAGAGGGTCTCAATTTGACTGCCTGTTTTTTCAACAATTTTAGCGCCAAGGTTTTTTTTTGTGATTATGACAAAGTTAAAGGATTTTTTGTAAGTTTATTAGAATAAAATATTTATACTAAGTATCAGATTTTTTTATTGTGTTGCCACACAAAAATAATATTAAATAAATTGATTACGTTGAAACAAAGCATTATCATAATTAAATATGACATGTATCAGTTTTTACGATGATGGGAGCCCGTGCCGATTCGACTTCGAAGTTTTAGTGTGTATATAGTTTGTGTGGGAAAACAGATAAATTGTGAATAAAAATTTCAATAAGTAGGAAAGAAAAATAATAATAAAGATCGAGGGTCATCGAGGGGATGCGCTCACACAATTCTACGCCCCAGCTCAAGCTATCATTCTGGGGCTCGATTATACTAAGCAATTATTTTTAAATTTTGAATAAATTGTTCATTTTTGACGCTTCTAGCTTGCAAAACTGTCAATTTGAGGCAATTCATTAACAATTTTGAGCAATTGGGAAGTAGAATTGGGGGGCTGCTCAACTCCTTGGTTGCTTAACAAACAGACATTGAAATATTTGACATAAAATTTTATTTGTTTGTGTACGTGTGTATTTAATTTGTTTCCAATCTTATTTCTAACTTACTATTTTCTCTTCACATTATTTTTTAAAGTATTTAATGTGTTTACTTTGGACTTAATTTGAATTCAATCTATGTATTTATGAGTTGAATCTATTTTGACATCATTATTATTTACTTATTATTTGTACACGGCAATTGATTTGGATAAATATAATTATATATTTTTTGATAATGTTGACAACATTACCAAAAAATATATAATTACTAGCTGTCACCCCGCGACTTCGTTCGCGTTTATTATTTATATATATATGTGAGCTATCCTATCTGTTAAGTTAGATCGAACTGCACACGGTGTGCAAATTTGATTGAAATCGGTTAAGTAGTTCAGGAGTCTATAGCGGACAAACAACGTGACACGTAATTTATATATATTAAGATAGCGTTGCTGTTAGTGTAGTAAGTTTTTGTGAATAGGTAATAAATATTCGGGACATTTCTGCACACATGGTCGTGACTGTGGTTAGCTGAATTGCCCTCCTGATTGCTCTACATTTTCTTTGAATTGAAGCAGCGTCACTGTTGCTAGCGGCACTAAAGCCAATAACAATGGCAAATGAAATTAGGATACATAATTAAACGTAGGGGTTCTATGAGTTGACTAATATATTTTTTCATCGACGAATCTCGCGTTTCGAAATCAATGGAATTGACGTTCTTAATTGTATCTTTGATACCCAAATTGAATAAAAACATTTTGACTTTGAAATTAATTTAGTATTTCGTTTAAGTAAGTTTAGAATTTAGTATGGTATATGTTTGAAAATCTGACTTATTGAGCGGCTAAAAAAACTTGTAAATTAGAAGTCGCTTCCGTACTTTCTTAGCTTTTAGCAGGAAAAAGTGAACGTTCGTTAAAAAATGTGTATTTGAATATCCGATTTCCAATTATGGACTATATTTTGCAGGTGAATTTTTGTTTTTCTATAAATACACAATACATTTATTGCAACCATTTTGGATTTACATGCAGATCTTAATCATTATTTTCATCTACGTTTTATAAGCTTTAGCTTTAGATAATTGATTGAGACATGTGTACTAATATTTTAATCGTAATGGCTTTTAGATTGGTGTCGGAACTATGCATTTTTAGTGTAGAGTTTGGCAAAACTAATTTATGTTCAAAGTACCTTTTATTTTGGTATTATAATACATGAGTCGTTATTCAACTTGGCCGCGTGGTCGGGACGTCACCTTTCATTTTTAGGGTTCCGCACTCAAAGGGTAAAACGAGACCCTATTATTAAGACTCCGCTGTCTGTCCGTCTGTCGCCAGGCTGTATCTCATGAACCGTGATGGTTAGACAGTTGAAATTTTTGTAGATGACGTATTTCTGTTGCCGCCATAAGAACAGATTCTAAAAAATAGAATAAAATAAATATTTGACGAGGCTTCCATAAAATAAACGTAAATTATTTGCCGCTTATCTAGAAAATGGTACGGAACCCTTCGTGCGCGAGCCCGACTCAAACTTGGCCGGTTAATTAACTGTATAGCTGGTGTTAACTCGTCCGCCCATACATAGTAAAGTTGGAGGTAAAAGTGGTAAAAAGCCAATTTTAACTGCAATACTTATCAAAGATAGATAAAAGTTAGCTTTATAACAAATCATTTCTTTATAATCTTTCCTTTCATAAATTAGAAGGTAAACCTACTACTTATTATGAAGACTGTAGTTTTGGATATACCCTGGTGATTGATTGATAAAATTAAAATAAGTATTTTGACTGTGTACTTGTATTATTTCTACCACCTTACTACCTACATAACTTGTACATAGGCTCCTATGAATCCATACTCTGTGCCTATACCCACTAGGTATAGGACAATTACGAATTTAGTTACCTGTATACTATGTTATAGTTGCATCTATCCGTATAATAAATAGCCCCGAATGAGTAGTTCGATTTTATTACTCTTGAAGTAATTTTTTTTTTAGTTAGACTTTACGAATCACTATATTTTTGCCGAATTTGTATATTTTTTACCGAATTGGTCTCATGCCATCAGATTCGAAGGTTAGGACACTAAATTAAGAGGAGCTAAAGAAAACCCTAACTCCATATCCTAATGGCAGATACATGCCAGGTTATGTATGTGTAAATAAAAAAGGTTTTACATGTATAGCATTTTTCTTTGTAATAAAGCATTTACAAGGCAATTTAACATTTAAGCCAAATCAGAATTTAAGCCGATGGAATAAGATGCAAACGATGTCGAACCGTAAATGCAAATCTGCAGCTCTTAACGTATGATACGTTCATAGAAGCACTTTTATAGGCAAAATAAGAAAAATATGGCGGTTCTTGTATGTATAAAGACTCACACTTCTAAATAGTATTGAATAAACACCACTTTAGAACATTTATCGTTGGAATCATGGAATCGTTGGGTAATCTCCTACTAATTTTAAAGAATTGCAGGAAAGCTACCCCTAGAGGCTTGATGTGTGATGGCTTATTTGTAAATATTATATTTACTTCGAGCCCTGGCATATTTACTTTTTGGCACTTTTTACTTCGAGCCCAAGCAGGCAGTTACAGACACAGTGTTCGTAAATAGAAACCTTTTGATCCCCCATCAGAGCTTTGCAACTGTCGTATCTTTAGTTTGTAGAATCACCCTATTTACTACTTCAACTCACATTCACTGACAGTTGCAGCTACGCTGTTTTCAGTACCCATTTTACACTGTACATATTATTTTGGAAACTTTATTTTTATCTTTCTTAATTTTATTTAGTTTGTTTCTAGGAATGGAACGCTTTTATTTATTTATTTTTACTGTGAAGTTCTGTATCAAGCAAGTGTAACCCCTTGCTTGATACAGAACCTACGCCACATACTGTTGCAGACTCTGTGACCACATGAGATGTGAAAATTAAACTACTGACACACAAAGAAACGGCGTCACAGTTTCAGGATCTTTAGTTACAATTACCACAAGGTTCTGTCTTAGGCCCGTTCTTATTTTAAGCGTATAAAAATAATTTGCCTTAAATAGTTAAGGACCTCACAGACAGTTCTATGTGCTAATGATACATCTCTTATTTTTAGGACAGATAGGAAAGATAATTTTCTACGCCCAATGATGAGAGATATATAGAGCCAAACGTAATACTTGAGAACGATAAACTTAACTTAGACAAGGCGACGGTGTTTCTGGATATAATATAGATATAGAAATAGACTGCAATAGGGTCCTCATATTAGTGTTTTATCTGGGAGACATAGTTTTACTGTTTATGCGGTTTGTAAGATTAGGGAACTGACGGATAAAGCTACAGCTCGGATGGTTTACTTTGCTTACTTCCACAGCATAGTCAAATGGCATTTTGCTGTGAGGTTAAGCTGCTGCTGCAGAGTCTATTTTTATTTTGCAAAAGCGAGCGGTCTGTGCTAGCTACGAGATGGGTCCCCGCGAATCTTTGATAGATTTATTTAAAATGAATAAATATAACTTTCTTTGTTTATCTTTAAAAGTTCATTCGTAAAAAACTGCACAAATTTTAAAATGAACTGTGACCAACAATAACACTAGTAATAAGGGTAGGATTGGTTTACTTCGATTTACACTGACTAAGTCAAATATGTCGTTTTTAGGCAATTGCGTTCGTTTTTATAATAAAATCTTTAAAAATATAACAGGGCTCATTAAAGGGAAAGTCAAATTACATGTAAAATCTACATGAATGAAAAGAGGATATTTTGAGGTTAACAATTATTTAAAAAGACTTCTGGAGCCCTTCACTTCTGCCAAGTAGCCACTAGCACATAGGTAAAATAATTATGATGCTACCTAGTTGTAAGCCAAAACTTGTGAGACATTTTTTTTAAATGCCTCTCAATTTGTTGCCTGTCCTTCTGAGTAGTGGCTCTTCTTCCGAACAAGGCCGCTGAGTCTATTAGAAAACTTTAACGTTCATAAGTGTATTTTCGATACCTAAGTTGAATTAAATTATACCCAATTGAATTAAAACATTTTGACTATGACTTTGAATGTGTAACGTAAATGACCTATTTTAAGGACTGGTGTTTTCATTAGTAAAAATATGTGTGCACTAAATAATATATTTATTGAATTTTAACAATTTCATTAAGCATTCGTTCGAATCCAATTTGCGTACATAGAAATGCGGGTGTTAACACGAGGGTAGCGGGGCAGGCCACACTGTTCGCCCCAGGAGGTGATACCGACGACGACGCCGTTGTGGTAGAGAGGGCCGCCCAAGTCGCCCTGACACTGGTCGCGACCGCCGACGTCGAGCCAGCCGGAGCAAATCATGTTCTGATTGACAGTGGCACCGATTTCACGGTAGCGGTTCATGCAGGTGCCTTGGTTGATAGCCCAAACTTGGACGTGTTGCAGAGTCTCGGAGTTGGGACCGTTGACCTGAAACATACATTTAAATATTAACTAAGATAAAACCAATAATATACACTGAATGGTCACATTGACTCTGATCTTAAACATAATGGTATATGTGAAAGCTGATTGAAAGATTGTGATAGTGTGTTACTTCTTCGCGCTGAAACGGGTCGAGGGATTTAACTTGATGGGATACATGGCAATCAAGCTTATTTCTGGAGATGGTTTAAATATACATTAGGCTATCACAAACGAATCTTTTTGTGTCGGAAAAAATAACAGTTTCTGTAGGATACCAGGTGAAATCGCGGTACACTGCTGGGTTCCAATTATTTTGTATAGTTATAAACTTATCTTACCGTGGTAGCCCCCCATCCAGCGGCCCAGACAGCTTGGTTGTCAGCTACCCAGTAGCCTTGCCCAGCGATCGACGCCGGCTGAACGGCGTTATTCACATATGCGATGTTCGTAGCCGTGCGCAAGATGGAGATGTCGTTGTTCCAACGGATACCGACATTGTATTGAGGATGCAGAACATAGCTCTGCACGCTATGGACGACACCACCGCTGTTAGCATAAGTAGATCCAACACGAACACGCCATCTATTGGCGGCGTCTCCGCTGTAATAAAGGTTAAAACGATTTATATTTTATGCATCTACCTAGATTTAAAAAATAAAAACGCCATCGACCGACGTCGATTCACTAAGTTATTTGGGTTCGATACTAGAAAAAGAGCTAGGTTGACCCCTCCACCACCTGGAATAGAAAAAGTCGGAAGAACGAGAAAGATAGAATAGACTATTCTACTACAGAAAGACTAGATTTTCTACTGTTAAGAAAAACACTTACGCCAGGCACTGGGCAGCGGTTAGCACCGATCTCTGGTTGATGATGGTACCACCACAAGACTGCCACCAGGTGAGCCAATCGTTTGTGGCTAGAAGAGCGGCAATGGTCGGGTACTGGGCGATAGTGGTCGTAGACCCTCCCACAATCCTTTGGGAGTTATTGGGAAGAGCTGCAATTATTAGAAAACTTTAGTATATTTTGCGTACTACCTGATCCATTACAAGCCTACCTCGCCCGGCTGTACTTTCGTTAAAGGACTGTTTGTTTTAACCGTAACTGGTAGCCAATTGATTTCTTTCAGATTACCCAAGTGTTTACTCTACCGTATCAATCAAATGCGGCAAAATGAAAAATCATAGTGTAAACTCTTTGAGTTGTCATGTAGTTTATTTATCCGAGCGTAAACTCTAAATGAAACAACAAAGTGGGTTCAAAATAGCAAGTCAAGTTTGACTTTAACTAGCGCCCGGTATCGGCTATGATAAACTGAATTGCACCATTGGAGACAAATCAGCTTATCATAGCCGATGCTTAGCTGAACCGTTAACGTTAAGTAAGCTTTAAAAAAGACCAACGAGGAACGGCTCACATAATGTCTTACAAACGTCTCACTGATAGTAGTCCAGTTGGCACGTTTGGTAAACATTAGTGGTACTGAGCGGTTCTCTTCCGTTTTAAAGGCTAACGCAACGTCAACGGTTCAGTTCGCAACCATTCGGAAACGCTTTCGTTCGGATTCCAAAAATTTAAACCTACATTATTCGAATCCCAGTCCAAATTCATAAGTTTTTAAACGTGATTAATTCTTCCAATCAGATTTATACTTAAAGAAATCTGATTATGGCTTTCGGGCTGATTGCAGATAGATAAAAATATATTAAAAAAAAAAAAAAAAAAAAATTATACTTGATTCCCTATTCCAAAATGTTAAAAGTGGACTGAGCTTCGAACAATTTGAGTGTGAAATTTCTGGGATCCGATTGGAAACGTTTCCGTATGATTGTGAATAGCACCGCTGATCCCTGCATCTGGTTAACCAGGATTACCCTCCAGCTCACACTTAAATTATATGGTATGGCCCAAGTAAATAAAAAACACAATTTACAAATCTATTATCTATATAAAAAAATATCTTACCGGCTACAGCAGCCAAGCCCACAATTAAGGCCAGCAAGGTATGCATGTTTAGTTCTTGACTAGTCCACTCAAGATGTCGGTATACTGTTAGTCCTGTTTGGTCCACTATTTTATACCACTATAATGTTGATTACTAAGAAATTTTAATCGTTATAAGATAAATTATGAGAATTAGGAACTTATCGATTGAGATTTCTCACTTTTGCAGCGTCACTTTGAAATCAGGCGAGCGCTTGTAGATTAGTTCGCGTAGATTTTTGTCGTTTCTGCAAATTTGAACAATCATGCTGTTTCAAAAAAAGGTAATTTAAGATCAGTGGATTTAAAGGTGTTACAGAAACTTGTGGTGTGATTGTGCTACAAGTATTTTTCAAATATGTATGTACTTACTTAATTTTTTTTTAAATTAATTTTTACGTATGTAACGAAACTAGTTAATACGTAAAAGATCGAGTCAAAAAACTTACCTAAAATAAATTAAACATAAATAAATTTATGTAAGCTAAATTAACTAAAAATCTAATTGATTTTAGTCTTTACTTCACTTAGTTATTTTTATAACTTTTGGTAGGTATCAATAAAAAAATTTAAAACTATTTTTTTTACTGTAAACTGACATCCGTCACTTAAGAAGTTGTCATTAGAAAAGGAAAATTGCTTGTTTTTACCTGACTTCCTAAGAAGGAGGGTTATATTTTTCGAGTATTTGTATGTTTGTATGTATGAAGTTTATTTGGCACGCCCAAACAGCTAAACAGCTAGATGGATTTCGATATGTAGGATGTCATTTGAATCGTCTTGATAGTGAAAGTGACATAGGGTACAACATTTTGCAGTTTTAAAAAAACATTTAAAAAAAGTATTAGTATAGAACTTTTTTTTAAAGATTCAATAGATTTCCAGTTTAGGTAAGAAATTGCTCCTATACTACCCTATATACAAATATGTATAAGCTATTTGTATTATCTTTAAGAAAAACTTGCAATCTTTGGTTCGTTCCCTTTAAGTTTTTGTAGCCAAATAGTTTATTGAACGAGTATAAATAAAATAAAAAAATCCCCGACACCGATTTTCATCAAATATAGCTAACAACACTCCCGACTAATACTACTTTCAAACAATATTAACAAAATTAATATCGATTTATCCGTTCGGGAGCTACATGCCACAGACGTACACACACACACACATACAGACACACACACACATTCAGAACCAGAGGGTTAGAAAATACTTATTAAAGAACTTATTCCGAAGACGGGTCTGAGCAGTAGCGCACTTGTAGCGCCTCACTCAACTGCCGTCTTTGTACTTCTTCACTCTACAAAACTTCAAGGCTAGAGTGAATAAGTACCTTATAGGTCGTCGTGCTCCATCACATCAGGCGAGTTGGTGGTCAAACGTCGACCTATATTCTACATTTAAAAAAAAAAAAAATATTTTGGAAAAAGATCAAAATGAGACAATGGCCGTTTTTCGGGATAAATTAAACATACATGCATATGTACATACATACATACACTCGAAAAACATAACCCTCCTCCTTGCGTAGTCGGATAAAAATAGAAGACTTGTTGAAATTACTGGTAAACAACTCTACCTATTTCGACAACAAATTGCAATATATTTTACTTTTTCATAAGAAAATACGTAAAAATAGGTAAACAAAACAAATACTTTAGAAGATTATTATCACAACAAATTACACAATGATGAACGATACTTTTAATTCATGTCATCTCAATTTATTATAATTTTGCGCGATATTTTTTAATTTAACAAACTTAGTTTTAACATAACATTAACATTAAATTCACTATTCCCCCCGAAGGTGTTGGCAGAGATGTATTACAATACCCACGTTTCGCCAGAAGATATTCAGTCCCAAATATGACACAGAGCCAGCCTGTCACCTAGTGCAAGTTATATATACCAGATGACATTAAATACGTGTGCATATGCTGTTCACAAATGAACAAGTAGGTGCATACCTTCGACAGGGATTGAACTCGCAGTCTCTTGCTTGAGAAGTGAGTCTTTTGCCAATTGGGCTATTATCGATTACTTTTACAATTAACTCTAAAATGAAAAGGGTTCAGCTGCACGAAAACTTTTGTTTATTGAGCTCAAAATATTTATTAAGCATTAGCCTGAATCCAAGTAGTGAAGCTTGAGACCCGAGCGTTGACGCCAGGGTAAGAAGCGAGGGCACACTCTTCTCCCCAGGAACAGACCCCGACGACGATTCCATTGTGGTAGAGAGGGCTTCCGGAGTCTCCATGGCACTGGTCACGACCGCCAACATCGAGCCAACCAGCACACAGCATGTTGTCAGTGACCGTGTCTCCGATGGTGCGGTAACGAGCAACGCAAGTGGCCTGGTTAACGGTCCAAATCTGCACGTGACGCAGCATTTCAGAAGGCCAGCCGTTGTACTATAAAAAAGACAAAACGACGTTATAAATCCCTCTATTTTCAAACCCCAATAAGGAATACATTTTCGATTTCACAAAAAAATAAAAAGATCTGCTGAGTTTTGTATCATAAACATAAACAGTATCAGTTAAAAAATGCCATTTTTTAAGTGATACTATATGTCATCTGCTACATGACTGGAGCCCGGTGTATGGTGACAGGCTCGTCCCCTGTCACATTTGGGACTGAATATCGTCCGCCGAAGTGTGGGTGTTATACACTTCTGCCAGCCATATAACATCCCCCCTCGGGGGAAAGGCGTGACGATATGTTTTGAGTACTACAACCTTAAAACCAATAATCCACAGGATAAACATATTTTCTAATGCCGGATATTATATACTCAATGTGGTTAAATTATGTGTTTCATATTTTAGATATTATGCATTTAAAAAGTAAGACGATTTTAGCCCGCTTAAAATGTACAATCACTCACCGATGTGTCACCCCATCCAGCGGCCCAAACAACTTGGTTGTCAGCGAGGTTGTAGTTGGCTCCCGCAATAGTACCGGGCTGAACAGCATTGTTTACGTAGCCAATATTTGAGGCGGTGCGCAGTATGGCGATGTCATTGTTCAACACGGCTCCGATATTATAGTTCGGGTGGATGATGTAGTTCATCAGGGTGTGCACAGTTCCGCCACTGTTTGCGTATGTGGATCCAACACGTATGCGCCACCTGCTTGCTGCATCTCCCCTAATATTAAAAAAGAAACATTTTAAATTGCTTTAAAAAAATTGATCGTAAAACATTTCTAAGAGTTCCAAATCCACCAATGCCACATTTTCTTTCTGTTTCAATGCAAATTGCACACTTTGTTTATAATCAATAAACCTAGGTACCTATACATAATCTAAAAAAATTAGAAGCACATGCATTAATCACGAGTTCCAAACATGAGGTCGAAACAACTCTTACATTGATTCCTAGATTAGGTAGGTACTGATAGTAAATCCAATCAAACCATGAAAACAGCTAGATTTTTTTGTTTTTCATTTTTATTGTGGTCTTCTTTTCCCCAAATACAGTTCAGGATTAAATTACCTTCACCTAGTTAGGTTACAGGCTAGGTTAGGTGACCAACTGGATTAGGCCAAGTTACCCGATACAGAAATTAATAAGACTTACACAGGGCAGTGGGCAGCAGTAAGAATAGATCTGGTGTTGAGGATGGTACCTCCGCAGGCCTGCCAGTACGTGCTCAGGTTCCAGGTGTAAAGCAGAGCGGCTATGTTAGGATACTGGGCAATGGTTGTCGTAGAGCCGCCAACAATCCTTTGTGGATTGCGGGGGACAGCTGTAACAAATAAATATTGCAAAGTTAATTGTTTGAATAACAATTTGTGTTTGTTGTAAGTAATAATTGTATTGCGTTATGAATATACGTATTTCTTTGTTTCTAAATTATAATCTTGTTTATAATTTCATGGAAAACCTGGAAACTGGTATTAATAACTCTTGTTTTTATCAAATACTACTCAAATAATAATTACCTTTGATACTGACGATAAGAATCAAATTCGGTCTAATCGTAAACAATTTATTGATTCATCATCGGTCACCACCATTACCAAGCAATTATATTTGTTTTTAACCAACTTCAAAAAAGAAGGAGGTTTTCAACTTTTTTTTATGTAGAATAGTACGGCGTTTTTAAACATTTTTGTAACCGCGCGGTTCAATGGGACAATTTCACGATATCCGACAGGAAATGATCAGGATTGCGATATCGCACGAGACTTCGGTCGACTAGCAAGAACAGTTTCTAGTGACAAGCTAAGTAAAAAATAAAAAAATGCAGTAATCTTTATTTTTTTTATTTGCGATCGAGCCGAGCCACAAAACCGCGAAATTAGTCATGTGTCCATCACTCACATTGGCCATTCCGACTAAGCCTACTCATCACAATTAGGTTAAATTCCATACTAAAACAACTCATAGTCACTACAAGACTCTACCATCTGTCTTCAACGCGTTCTTGAGTATTTCGGCCAATTAGCAGAAGTCAACTAGAAGAAGACCACATGGAAAAGTTGATGGTAACAAGAAAAGTCGATGGCAAGAGGTCACAAAGCCGAAGTCCGATACGTTGCTACGATCAGATTCGCACCACTCTCAACAACTACGTGATCGAAGCGTTTCATTTTGCTGAAGAAAAATCGTTGAAATAGGATCTTTTTTTTTTTTTTGATTGAATGGGCCCACATTTGACCACAACACACCTGATGGAAAGTGACGATGCGGTCTAAGATGGAGCACGCTTGCCCATGAGGTGACTATTCACTCTTGTCTTGAAGAGACCCAGGTTGGATCTTTTGCTGGGGAACACCGAGGCAGGAAGTGCATTCCACTCCTTGGCAGTTCTGATTAGGAAGGAGTTTTGAAAACGCTTCGTGCGGGCTTTATTTAAAGCTGACGACATATTGATGGAAAGTCTGCCTCGATGACCTATGGCGGAAGTCAGATGACGGAATCAGCTCTATGCTGTATAGTTCCTGTGCACATTCTCCAAAATGGAGGCGGTAAAAAAATTACAAACTAGCTACACGCCGCCTGTGCTGGATACTGTGCGCCATCTTCCTCTTTACCAGCGCCTGGTCATTGATTAATTCAATGGCGCGTCGCTCAATGGAGTCTAATACTTGCAGCTGGTATTTTGCAGAGCCGTCCCACAAGTGGCTGCAGTATTCCAAGCAGGACCGCACCTGCGCTTCATCAAGGAGAAAGTGGTAGCGGCAGCGAGTAAAACCCTTAATACTACTTAAGGCAGAGAAAGATGTAAATTGCCTATTCAGATCAAAATATTAGCAACACACTTTCACAAAACATAAACACCGTAACTATCAGAAATGACGATCACTTACCAGCCACAGCAGCAAGCCCCACAGCCAACAGAAGCACGATAGTTTGCATGTTTGTCCAGTTTTTCACAATGCCAATTAATTTTCAAATGCCAGTATTTATATGAATACTATTACAGTACAAGGTAAGCATTTAATCCAGATCCAATATCCATTGATTATATTATTGGTTTTTCCTATAGATTTCTCGATGCACAACGGTGGACTACAAACACAACGCTATACATTTTATTGGGTCTAATAAAGTTTAAAATTATGAAGAATCAAAACATGAAAGTACAAAGATTCAAAAGCAGTGTTTACATTATTTAAAATTTTAGCAAGTTTTACTAAAAATATGGTATCGTAAGTTATTGAAAACATTCTAACATCATAATTGGGATATTAATTATTTAGGTACTTACGTAATTTAATAAATTTCTAATTTGATATAAAGAATTAAAACCATATAATATTATTCATTAAAAATTATCATCCTACTAATATTATAAACGCGAAAGTTTGTAAGAATAGATGGATGGATGGATGTTTGTTACTCTTTTACGCTAGAACGGCTGAACAGATCTGGATGAAATTCGGCACAGAGATAGATTATAGTCTAGAATAGCACATAGGATACTTTTTAACCGCGGGTGAAACCGCAGGGCGCAGCTAGTTTTAAATATTTGTGATAGATAACTGAACTTTAGTTACAGAGCACATATAATAAACTAAAGTTTTTTCTCGAATAACTTTAATCTTTTTTTTTTAACAACAAACTAGGCATGCGTTTGACCACTGACTCGCCTGATGGGAAGCGTCGACGTGATCGAAGGTGTAACACGCTTGCCTAGGAGATACCTATCTTTAAGGCATTTTCCAGACAGACGCGGCCTGCGATGCTGATCAATAGACTTTTGCATTGGCTGCCACTGGCAGCCCATTCGCCGCTACCGCAGACCACGTCTGTCTAGGAGAAGCCTTAAATTTTTTTTTATTGATTTTCAAAAGAAGCCTTCAACTCGTAAAATAGTACTCACCTTCACATCTCACAAAATCTTTAAAAAAGTATTTAAATATACATGCCTCTAAAAAAGTTATAATTCTGAATAACTAGTTAGTTAGTTAGTTGTTAGAATACTGAGAAAACTGGCTTTTATTTTCAAAAAATATACAATAACTACAATAAAACTTAAATAAGACTAAACTAAAAAAAAATGAAGTCTAAACTAGCAATTACGATACTGATCCTTTGGGCAAAGTACCGGCCAGCATTTTCGTCACGAGTTGAGAGTAAGTAGCTTTTTTAAGCAATTTAGAAATATAACTTTTCAAGATTTAAATATCTAGATCAAACCTGAACGGCTTACTTCAGGCGCAGAAGAGATCTTGAGATTTCTACAGACTTATATAAGCTGCGCTACGCTGTTTCACCCACGGTCTTACAGAACGTTTTTTATAATGGAAAGGGATGTCCTTTTCAATAGTACCTCTCAACTTGTATACAAATTTACACGTTAGTCGGTTGAGCAATTAAAGCGTATCACACAAACAAATGAATAAACTTTTGCATTTATAATATTAGTTAGGACTACAATTAAAATAGTTTAGTACTTACTCCTGTCTACTTTCTGTTTCTTTTTTAAATTCTTCTACGTTACTATTCTGTAATTAACTTCTAGAAACAGTAGTAAATGCATAAAAATAATAATTTTAGCTTTGTGAGCTCGGCATACATATCTATAAATTACGGAAAATTCTTACTTGTCTAAACTCCACTTTAGTTTCTTACTAGTTCAATCGCATTCTATAGATTTCCCTAGTTTCAATTAATTGCGGGAAACCCACCTAGTCCAAATACATTATCAAAATTTATTGTACTGCAACTATTTACGACATTTATTTTAATACTTTTAAGCAATTTTATTAATAAAAATATTTAAAAGTGGTTCCGCACAAATGTATACTATTATTAAATTTATTCCGTGCAAAATGAACCTATTAAGAGGGCCGCGACGCTCTGAAATTTCCATACAAACGCGCTTCTCAAATTTCTTGGAAACTGTTAGATCATGATGAAATTTAGCATGTACAATTAAATTAACAATATCTCCGCCTCTATGTTCTTGGTTTTGTTTAAAAACGTTCTCAAGCTAAAATAGATCTAGGTATGAACAATACCAGCATTTTTTTATTTATTCAATAGGTAGACAAAGCAAATCAAAAATTCCTTTACATAAGGAGCCTGTCTACATCATTAGCTTTTAAATGAATCCATAATACAGGGGAAATTCTTAGTTATTTAAGAATGATTACAGAAGTGCAAAAGTCATAAAAAAAACTGTAATTGTACTTTGTCACTCTGTAGGTAACTTCAGAGGCTCGTCAGTATCATTACTTGCTCTCTTCGCTCGTAGTCTTCTTCCAGACGAAATGGCTATAGAATACCTTAAGCCAATGCGAAGTTAGTCTAAAGTGGTCGCCGGACTCTTAAGTAAACAGCATTGGTAGACAACTGACACTCAATCAGATATTTCTTGATGTTCTAGTTTGTTTTTTGGCACACTGTTATGAAATCATCAAACTATTATTTGTGTGATCATTCACACTATGACTATTGTGAGTACAAAAGTTTTTTAATGAATGAGTGTGTGTATATATAGGTAGACGTAATTAAATAAATGTTATTTCTTTACGTTACGAGCGTTTAAGGGGCGTCATTGCTTTCTCTCTAACACAATTAACAGATGATGTATTACTGTTGCCACTTTTATTAACAACAAAATACTAAAAATCAGAATAAAAGAAATATCTAAGACCTCCCCTTCCCTCTTGCCAGAATAGTTTTTTTTTTTTTAGTTTTAGACTGTAAATATCTGGAACCCAAATATGAAGTCGTGTAATACTACCGATATAATTAATTCTTTTTGCTACGTAATCCACCGATAAACTGTGCAGATTTATTCTTTATCCGATACATAAAATGTTATCATTTATTTTATGGAACTGAAAACTCCAACCTAGTGTTTTTGGTTAGGAACACAGACAATATAGCCAGCTCATAATCAATTTTGCTTGGAAAATAAATAGAAAACTTGTTTCCATTGTATGATACAATAGGTAGATTTCGGTAAACGAAATCTAATTATTGTAATCGAAACGAAATTATTGTATGATACAATAGGTAGATTTCGGTAAAAAAAATCTACCTATTGTATCATATTATTGTATAGATTTCGTTCACCGAAATCTACCTATTGTCTCATACAATAGTTGAATTGGCAGAGGTGTATTACAACACCTACGCTTCTCCGGACATTATTCAGCCCCAAATGTGACAGTGCAAGCTTGTCACCGCAATACGTCGGGCAAAGGTTAAACCTATAGCAGGTGATATTAAATTAGTTCACAGTACTTGTTCACAAACTGGGATCGAACCTATAGAAGGTGATATTAAATTAGTTCACAGTACTTGTTCACAAACTGGGATCGAACCTGCACCATCAAGCTTGAGAGACGAGCTTTCTTTCAACTCGTCTATCATTGCTTATATTTACGATTAACTTAAAATTAAAAATGGAAATAATTTAGTTGTATGAAAGGTTTTCTTTATTGGGCTCAAAATAATATTTATTAAGCATTAGCCTGAATCCAAGTACTGAAACTTGAGACCCGAGCGTTGACGCCAGGGAAAGCAGCGCGGGCACACTCTTCGCCCCAGGAACAGACACCAACGACAATTCCGTTGTGGTAGAGAGGACCGCCAGAGTCGCCCTGGCACTGGTCGCGACCGCCGACGTCGAGCCAACCGGCGCACAGCATGTTGTTGGTGACCGTGTCTCCGATGCTGCGGTAACGAGCAACGCAAGTGGCCTGGTTGACAGTCCAAATCTGCACGTGACGCAGCGTTTCTGAAGGCCAGCCGTTGTACTATAAAAAAGACAAAACTACATATTTAAAACTCCTTAGTTCAAACCCCAGTATGGAATAAATTTACGAATCCACACAAAAAATAAAATAAATATATTCAGCTGAGTTTTGTATCATAATCGATAGCAACAAAATTTTACTGCTAAAAAAATGTCTGCTATTTATTGAATATGCTATCTATTTTTTTTAAATTGAAGTGGGCTTGTAGCCCACTTCAATTTTTATTATAAAATATTACGAAAAATAAAAACCAAAATTCGGCAGGATGTAATAATAAAACATGTATCTCATTCCGGAAAATTATAAATATGGTGAATTTTTTAATTGAATTGGAAATGTAATACATATACCTATGTAAAAAAAGTTGGAAGACTTTGGCCCGCTAAAAGTTCACAATCACTCACCGATGTGTCACCCCATCCAGCGGCCCAAACAACTTGGTTGTCGGCGAGGTTGTAGTTGGCTCCCGCAATAGTACCGGGCTGAACAGCATTGTTTACGTAGCCAATATTTGAGGCGGTACGCATTATGGCGATGTCATTGTTCAACACGGCTCCGACATTATAGTTCGGGTGGATGATGTAGTTCAGCAGGGTGTGCACAGTTCCGCCACTGTTAGCGAATGTGGATCCAACACGTATACGCCACCTGCTTGCTGCATCTCCCCTAGTAAATAAAAATTAACATTTTATATTATTTTACAAACGCGATACCTACTCATCCATTTAAAAAAAATAGATCGTACTTCTAAGAGTCACAAAACATTATTGTCACGCACCTATATCAGGTCATTGGTAGTTTTTGTCTGTCTAGATTAGAAATACATGCATCAATCATGAGGTTCAATGGCATCAAAGTCAGAAACAGCACTTTACCGGTTTATCGGGAAAGGGTGAACTAAGCCGAAAGGGATTATGAACAGCCTATAATATAAGGCCTACCAGAAGTCGAGAAAAATTAAAAAGGTGACCTATGCGTTTCGTCGACGATCGACTTACTTTTTAATTGGAATAGCTGTTATTTATCTCGCGATTTTAGGTTTACTCCTTATTGGTTCATAATGATGATTTCAATGACCCCTTTTTGGCTTAGTACAACCTATGCATACAAATAACCTTGTATTGATTCCTATATTACTTATAGTGAATCCAACAAAACCATAAAACCACGTAGATTTGGCTAAGTTATTATAACTATAGATAGATTATAAAACTTACGCAGGGCAGTGGGCAGCAGTTAGAATAGATCTGGTGTTAAGGATGGTACCTCCGCATGCCTGCCAGTACGTGCTCAAGTTCCAGGTGAAAAGCAAAGCGGCTATATTAGGATACTGAGCAATGGTTGTCGTAGAGCCGCCTACAATCCGTTGAGGACTGCGGGGGACAGCTGCAACAATAATGTATTGCAAAGTTAATTGTTTGAACAACATTTTTTTTGTAAGTAATAATTGTATTGTCAAAGTCAAAGTCAAAATGTTTTTATTCAATTTAGATATCAAAGATTAACTTATGAACGTCAAAGTTATTTAAATAGACTCGACCGTCTTGTTCGGATAAAAAGCCTCTACTCAGAAGAACAGGCAAGAAACTGAGGGGCATTATTTATTCAAAGAATAAATATTGTCTCACAAATTTTGGCTTATAATTAGGTAATATCTATAAATTCTAGTAGCTACCTGGCGGCTTGACTATTATTTCGAGATGATTCGCTGCGAACAATTTGTTACTAAATGCAAAAAAAAACCTAAGTATTTAAAGTTTTCCATGCCTAATGTTAGATAATTATATAAAACCAAACGTAATGCTTGAGGGCGATAAACTTAACATAGACAAGGCGACGGTGTTCCTGGGTATAAGCATTGATTCCAAACTGCAATGGGGTCCACATATTAGTGCTCTGTCTGGGAGACTTAGTTCTGCTGCTTATGCGGTTCGCAAGATTAGGCAACTGACGGATATAGCTACAGCTCGGATGGTTTACTTTGCTTACTTCCACAGCATAATGTCATATGGCATTTTGCTGTGGGGATCAGCTGCTGAAATAGAGGCCATTTTTATTTTGCAAAAGCGAGCAGTCCGCGCTATCTACGGGATGGGTCCCCGCGAATCATTGAGAGATTTATTTAAAGAAATAAATATATTAACTTGACCTTCTTTGTATATCTTTGAAAATATTATGGACGTTCGCAAAAATCTACATAAATTTAAATTGAATTGTGACTATCACAATAATAACACAAGAAATAAGGATAGCATAGCAGTACCGAGATTTAGACTGATTAAGTCAAATAAGTCATTTTTGACAGTTGTCCAAAATTACTATTATTGTAAAAATTACTATTATTGTAAAAATTACTATTATTACTTATTTGACCTACGTTCGTTTTACAATAAAATCCCGAAAAATATAACAGGGCTCACTGAGGGAAAATTCAAATCACATGTAAAACCACATTAATGAAAGCCTTCCACTTCCGCCAAGATTGCTATAAAAAAACGTATTTACTTCCTTTCTAAATTTTAATTTCGTTTAGCAAATCCTAGAAAACCTGGAAACAACCGACTTCAAAAAGGGAGGACGTTTTCAATTTTTTTTGGAAACGAGCGATCAATTTCGTGACGTACGAGCGAGCGTACGTACGAGAGTACGTACGAGTCGGAGTTGTTCGATTTTTCAAACCAAGTTATTTGGACCAATCAAGGGTTTTGTTTGTGTATCGATCACTCACATTGGCGATTCTGACCTTGCCATTCATTTCAGTTACAGTTCACATTTATGTGAAAATTTTCCTATATAGGTCAATGCAAGTAGGTATATTAACAACTCAGTTTCTCAAAACTAAAACCACCTTTCCCCCTTAGCAATAAACGTATAGCCTCGGAATAGTTATATAGTGTTTGGTCTTTTTTGAACCAGTTCTAAAATTTTAAAAGAAAAAATAGACAAAACACAATATAGTGTAGCCTGCCTAGCATCCTGCACGTCATACAAGATGGTGAATGTTGTCGCATTCTGCATCGCGTCCGGCAACGACGCATCCAACCTGCCTATCATCCTGCACGTACATGCATGCAAGATTCTAGGCAGGATGGTGTGTGAGCTACGCCCTGCTTAGCAGTACTGCAAGGCAGGATGGTGAATGATTCCTTTAACTGTTCCGAGGCTAGACAACGTGTATTGCTAACGTCAGCTTCAAATGTTATTTAAAAATCACGATCACTTACCAGCCACAGCAGCGAGCCCCACAGCCAACAGAAGCACGATAGTTTGCATGTTTGCCCAGTTTTTCACAATGCAAATTAATTTCGAAATGCCAGTATTTATATGAATACTATTACAGTGCAAGGTAAGTATTTAATCCAGTTCCTAAATCCATTGATTATATTCTTGGTTTTTCCAATAGATGTCTCGTTACACAACGACGCTAAACATTTTATTGGGTTTAATAAAATTTAAAATGATGAAGATTCAAAACACAAATTAATCTTGTTACAAACACAGAAACAAAAATTAATATTGTTAAGAAGTAGCCGTACTCGTGTTATTACCTAGACTAAGCTAATTAGTAATTACTAATAGTGCTAATTAGGCCTTTTTTTTTTAAAGGATTTTTTTTGTCAAACTTGAGATACGTTTGTAAGGTTATTTAAAATATACTCGTACATTTAAAAATGTATTAGGTACTATCTATTGATTTATTTTCTTCCTTATATTATATATTCCATTCCTGAGCAAAGACCGCCCTTCTCACTTTTCAGACTAAGGTGGTGTTCAAGAGTAAGGTATTCAAGGTTCAAGAGTAAGTGAATAGGTATTTCCTAGGCAAGGGAGCTACATCTCTTCGATTACGTCAACGCTCCCCAAAGCTAGTCAGTGGTCAAACCTATTCCGTTGATGAAAAATAACTGTGTTTTTTTTTTCAGTTTTTATTACAATCTAAACGTCAGAAACCCAAATTTCAAGTCGTGTAAGATTACCGATATAATTAACTCTATTTGTTACGTAAACCACCGATAAACTATGCAGATTTGTTCTTTATCGGATAAATAAAATGTACATAATCGTTTTATTTATGGACCTGGAAACTCCAACCTAATGTTTTTGGTTCACCGATCACCGATGTGTCACCTCATCTATCGGTTGTTGGCGAGGTTGTAGTTGGTTCCCGCAATCATAGCAAGCTGGACGGCATTGGAGATACGTTGGAGATACTTGAGGCGGTGCGTATTATGACAATATCATTGTTCCACTGGGCTCCTACATTGTAGTTAGGGAGGATGATTTAGGACTGAAGGGTGTGTACAGTACCACCACTGTTAGCGAATGTGGATCCAACACGTATACGCCACCTGCTGACTATATATATCTCCTCTGATGAACAGAAATGAAATATTTCTAAATTAGTATTGTAAGTACCTACAAATACTACACCATAATAAATTAAATCCTAAGACATTTCTTTGAGATAGAAAACATTATGATCACCGTCTTTAACCCCCCATATTTTCTTTCAAATTCAATGCATAGCGTATTTTGTTTGTTATCTATAAATCTACATATATAGGACAGCTCCAGGGCAATTCAGCTAACCGTATCCGATGCTTAACTGTATCGTTGATGTTGCGTTTGTCATCAGAAAACAAACAAGCAGCGGGTCGGTGTTTATTGCGGGGTAATGTTTTACAAACGTGTCACCGGTAGTCCAACTAACACGTTTGTGTAGAATATAAGCCAATGAGATTCAGCCCCGTTCAGATTTATGAAATTAAATGGAATCAAATTTATTCACTAAAAATAGGGTATTACAATGGTCTTAGTTATTTAAAATATGTTCTCCTATTTTGCCGTTATTCGGCATGTGAATTTGGTCACATCTAAAAATAAAATAAAATTATAGCTTACAAAATCATGAAAAGTTATAAAAATAAAATAGGTACAATTATATATTAATGTGTTGTCAAAATTAATCAATAATAATATAGAGTCAAAGGTTGTGTCAAGGATGTCAAAATAAATAAATAATTAACTCTAAAAAATAATAGTAATAATATTTGCGGCTCGGCTATGTCAAAGTATTCAATTAAATTAAAATCTTTATGTCAAATGCATGATTACAATGTCAACACGTTAAATTGAAAATATGAATTTGTAAGATATTTACATTTGCGTTAGAGGGTAACTTAAAAATTCTTTTAAACAATAGAAACGTTTTTCGATTAACCATGCCTTAAGTTTTTTCCGGAACATACCATATGGAAGGTCTGTTATCGATGTCGGGAGTTTATTATAGACAGTGATACACATGGCATAGCAATTTTTACGAAACAGTGCCAATCTCGGATGATATTCGAGTACAAGTCTGTGTTCGTTTCTTGTATTACGTGGAAATACATCTTTAGCCGTGGTGAACAACTTAAAATTATTACGAACAAATACTGCTATTTCGAAAATATACATGCACGTCAGCGTCAAGAGTCCAAGATCTCTAAAGAAAGGTTTGCAGGACTCGTATGGTCGTATACCTACTATCGCGCGTATACACTTTTTTTGCAGTAAGAAAGCTTTATCTATGTCTGTCGAGTTACCCCAGAGAAGGAGGCCATACCGTAGCACGGAGCTTACATGGCCATGGTATGCCAATAACACGGTCTTTCGTGATGCAGTATTTCGAAGCTTATTAAGAACAAATACAAATCTATTAACCCTAGTACAAAACGTTTTTTATATGGTCTTTCCAGTTTACACATTGATCTACAGTGATACGTAAAAACTTAACGGTATTCGTCTCGTTCAAACTTGTATGATCATACATAATTTGTAAGTGGATTTAGTTCCATGAGTCAAAAAAATTACATAATTGGTTTTCGTCAAATTAACTTTAAGATTATTATCATCTAGCCATTTAATTATTGATTTGATCGTCTGATTAATTTCAATGTCAAAAATTGTATCCTTTTTGTTATTTGTTAATATAATAGAAATGTCGTCTGCAAAATAATGTACATTTAAGCATCGGCTCAGCTTATCTAAATTGCCGCCTGACCATTTATTTATTTATGATTAGATGCACATGCATCAAATTATTACAGTTGTACCTAATGCAGGCAGTAACGTTTTAGAGAGTCATCTCATATTTGATACCTTGATGCTTACCTCTATCTTTAACGAATCTAGTGAAAACCAAAATATTTAGAAAATCAGCCGAGTTTCTGGATATTTATAATAACACACAACAGCAGTGAGAACGGATCTGATGTTGATGGTGGTACCTCCGTAGGCCTGCCAGCATGTGCTAAAGTTCCAGGAGGAAAGCAGAGCGACAATGCTAGGACACTGGGCAATGGTTGTTGTGGAGCCATGTACAATCCGTTGCGAATTATACTAGGGACAGCAGCTGTAGCAATTAATCATGTGAATTTCAATATCTTTTAATTGAAGTCTCATGTAGCTTTGGCGTTTCTCAGAAAACGCGGAAACAATTATTGCTGATAACTGTTCATATCAAAAGTTTATTGCGTTTCGTAAATGAGGATAAGGATCAATTTCATTCTTATCTAAAAAAAATTGCTCTATCATCGGTCACCACCATTACCAAGCAGTTGTTTGTTTTAAAACCGACTTCAAAAATGGAAGAGATTTTTATTCAATTGTGTTTTTCCTTTTGTTAACTTAAATCGTAACTACATCATTTACGAGTATAAACCGATTTCGATTATTTTTTGAGTAGAAAGGATACGAGTAAACTTGCAGTTTGCGACCGTTTTTCTTTTTTATTATGTTATATCCCAAACTTAGTGTTAGTTGGTGGTTTGTGGATTAACTGATGTTATTTATTTTTTTAAACCAATAAATAACACCACCTAATCAAAACTTAGTATCGCATGATTAAATACTGGAATTACACTTCTTAGTAATATTTTTTCAACAAGTAGGTATAAATTGTAGAATTTAAAAATACTCTACAATTATATTTAGCTGCGTCCCGCGATATCCTATGCGCTATTCTAGACTATAATCTATCTCTGTGCCAAATTTCATCCAGATCTGTCCAGCCATTCTGGCGTGAAAGAGTAACTAACATCCATCCATCCATCCATTCTTACAAACTTTCGCGTTTATAATATTAGTAGGATCACACTATCTATAAACTCACCCACCAGAAAAAAAAATTAAGATGAAACAAAAAGATACACAGATACAAACACAAGAGATACACACGTTAAATGTATCGTATGTTACCCGCGACATAGTTTTTTTAACTACTGCGGTTAGCATCGATACATTTTTTATTACTTAATGTATCTTTATTATTAAATGAAGAAGTTTTGTTTTTGTATAGCATCCGTTTATTTTGCGTCAGGGGTTCAAAATAACGATCACTAACCAGCCACAGAAGTGAATTATTTTTTTATTCACGCTGTATTTAGGCTAGATTATAATTATTATTTGTCTACGATTATTACAGAGTAAAAAAATATACATTTATAAGTGACTTCCTGTGACCGCATTTTACCTGTTTTGTTTTTTACTTAATAGATGAAAGAAGCAATTCGAGGAAAAACTTTAATCGGGCAAAATGGGGCTTATTGATTACCTTTTTCTAGATAAGTTACTAAATCCGATTGTTATTAGGTACTAATAAGATTATTAATCAGCAATCGATCACATTTTTTTCAAATCAGTGTTAGGAATTTAGGTTTTAGATTTTTATAGACTCACTCGCGCTAATTGGTAGGTAGGTGGATGTCGTATACCGCTAAACTGTAAAACTCAGCCACTCTCGCGCAAGAAAGCAGCTGCACATGTACCTACGCATTTATTTAACTAGTATTAATGACTGACAGTAGCGCTTATAGCGTTCTTATAGCTTGGCTGCATTTACGTAACCGCACAGTTACCATGATTTTTAATCGTTACAAAACTTTTTTCGTTTTCGTATGGCTCCATACTTAGTTGCTTAACTTAACCACCCGCTTTAGCCAAATAAAAACGAAAAAACTTTTCGTTAACTCGCGGTAAGCCCTCCGATGACCGATGCCTAAGCAACGAACGACTTAGTCAGTCGTCAGCTGGTTGACCGCGGGGTTAGCGGGTGACATATAAAACTGAGCGCTACAGTGCTCGGATGACATGTAAACTTGTAGAATCCAGCTGTTTATCTACTATATAAAAATAAGTCGGGTTTTCCTTCCTGACGCTTTAACTCCAGAACGCACGAACCGATTTCCACGGTTTTGCATTCGTTGGAAAGGTCTCGGGCTCCGTGAGGTTTATAGCAAAGAAAATTATTAAAAAAATAATATTACGGTTCCTATGGGACCGCGGGTGAAATCGCGGGGCGCAGCTAGTTCTATATATAACAACAATCGTCAAGCCATGTCAGAGTCCCTCGACCGGCCTAGAAACTTGCTTGCTTCCTTATTTACTTACATACTTCTTTCTGTAACAACTCAGTAAATAATCAAAATAGTTATACCACCCTAACAAACCGAGCAAGTATTTTGTGCAAGCTGATCTTATATAGTGATGAATCATGTATACAGCACTTAACTGCTCTAGCTCTATTATAAATGTTCAGAAATGTATTTTGAAAATGCAAACGGGATAGCGTGTGGTCATTCTCGGAAATCTGATCACATCAACTTTACATTATTAACTTTATAGCCTTGCAGCTTTTCCCGTGCATAGTTTAGAAGCAGCAACTGTATTAGATGGTTTATCAAATTATAAGGGACCTATCCAAAAACATGAAACTATCTATCCAAAAACATCGCATCCCAAAAATGTTTACTTACAAAATTAGATCATGAAAATCGTGACCCCCAAATGAAATAAAATGATATTATCGAAATCTATTTTCCACGAATTACTATAATAGCAACTCCTGGAAATATTGTGTATCAATAGTCTTGTTGCTGTAAAAAAATGTTCAGGCTTTAAATTAAAATATACACCTACTCTACCGCGGACGACTTTTATCGCAAATCAGATTACCTACATCACATCGTTTATATTTATAATTTTGACTCTAAAACCTCACGAAACAGAATCCTTGAGTTAGAGCGCTGTTTCAATCATTATTTCATAAATGCATCTATTGAAAACTCGAATCGTTTTTTTCTTTTTAACCCACGACGCAAAAGCGACAGGGTGTTATAAGTTTGACGTGTCTGTGTGTGTGTGTCTGTCTGTTGCATCGTAGCTCCCGAATGGATGGACCGATTTTGATTTTGTTTCTTTTTGTTTGAAAGGTGAATCAGTCGAGAGGGTTCTTAGCTACGAGTAGGTATGTTTGATAAAAATATTTTTTTTTAATGAAAACTAAATATTATGATAGTTCCTAGTTCATCTTTATTTGTAAAAGCCCTATAACATTTTTTTTACATTCTATTATTTTACGTCATTCCTCAGACCCTGCCGACAGGGACAGGGTAGTGTAATAAGGAACAGGGAGTCAGGATCCCCGAATCGGACGACGAAGTAGAACGACTGATTCAAACAAGGGCACGATAGACGGCCCGAGCAATCGTGTAAGGTAATAGGCACATTGATTTATGCTAGAAACGTGGCATGACGCAGCTTCAGACTTTTAAGGTCTCTTGCCCACTACACAGTATCATACTATGACCGTGCTATGAACGTGTCAGACAAAAAAATATTATCTGTATTAAAAAGTATGAGACCATGCCCGTTCCGTTACCGACCAGCACCCTAGCGTGCCATGCACGGAGCGGCAAGTATTGTCGGCGAGAATATTTTGCCGGTGGCGATACGCTCTGTGCATGACATTAAAGTTAAGCTCCGGTCATTAAAGCCGATACATTAGACTTTGATACGTTATTGATACGCTCTAGTGGGCATAGTAGAGCGTATCGGGTTGCTTGTCGTGTCTGATACGTTCATAGCACGGTCATGGTATGATACGTTGTAGTGGGTAGAGTCCTTTAGGGATAAAAATTAGGATCAACTCTAGACCTTCCTCGGTCTGTAGGTTATCATATTGCTTTTATCAGATTAGATATTTAGATGTTTTACTTATTATGCTATTTGTCTTTGAAATTCTTGCCATAAAATACAACTTACTACTTGTTTTTTTATTGATATGTTAGGCAAAGTTTAGGTGGATGGAATTGGTATGTTATCTTTATCAATTTTATATGATGTTATAAAATTGATCCATTTTGTTTATCTTTATACTTACCTATACCATCCAAATTGCTGGGTGAATGTGTTAAAAATATAACATTTAATCAAACAAAACCTAGACCTAAATAGATAGGATAGATATTGAAGCTGATTTTTAACCAATATTTGGATGTGTAAATTATTGCTGATAAATCTATGGAATAAATTAATGTTTTGATATGAACTATCTACCTAACATGTTTGGCTTAGAGAGTTTACACGCTAAATTTACCGACAGCCGCCGATATTTTGTTACGTTACACGTGAGTTATTCTCGACTTCCCTACTATCCCTTAACTTACATTCGGTGTAATAGAGTTTTGGTAGGTATCTAAAAATAGCTAAATAGACGCCCCAGATAGCAAAAGCGAACGTTTTGCATTTAGCAACTAAAGTAGGTATTTCACCCTTGATAATAAATGTTTCATAGATAAAATCAACTCATTCGAAAAATACAAAACTGTATAGGTAACTATTCCGATGCTATACAACGTTTATTACTAGGTGAAAATAAATAAATCAAATAAGTAAATAAATATTCGGGACACTTGAACACACGGTCGTCTGACTCCAAACTAAGCAAAGCTGATAGCGGCCAGAGACTGATATACATACATAAATACTTTTAAATACATACTTAAATAGATAGTAGTTAGTTAATAGTATTAGATTAATAATTTACTTACTAAATGATAGACGTTCTCTTTTGTCATCTAGGTCGTCAACTTAGCTAGTAACGCTAATCATACCTTTCAAAACTTATGGTTTCCTTACTAATACTTAACCAATGTGTTGGTGGGCGTTAGAAGACTTGATTCGTGAAATAACAAACAAGTTTGAGGCTAAAAATTGAATTTTTATTTATTAATAAATTCAAGCATTGTCTTGAATCCAAGGTGTGAAACTGGAAATGCGTGTGTTAACTCCGGGATAGCCGAGCTGGCCGCATCCATAACCCCAGGAAAAGATGCCAACGATGACGCCACCGTGGTAGGTAGGGCTGCCGTAGTCGCCATCGCACTGGCCGCGATCATTGCCCTCGAGATAGCCCGAGCACAGCATGTTATCAGTGACAGGCCAGCTCAGAGGTGTATAGCGCGATCTGCAGGTAGCCTGGTTTATGGTCCAAATTTGGACATGACGAAGCTGCTCGGAAGAGGCACCTTCGTGCTGAAATAGAAAAAGACTTTTATAATAGTAGAGGACATACCAAGTCAAAATGTTGAGCATGTATAAAAAAGATGGGGACAAAAGATGTTTTTGTTTTTATTAGTTGATTGTTTTGGAACAACATTCATTGGGTCATTTCACGTAAGAGTTTCCTGGGCGACTCTGAGGTTGTTTTAGTCACAGAGTTCTCAAACCCTGTAACTTACTAAGCTAGCTTCTCGGCATACTACAGTCGAGCTAGTGATAAGAATATACCCACGTTTAAACATCGGCTACTTACATAAGTGGCTCCTCACCCAGCAGCCCAGACTACTTCATTATCAGCAGGGATGTAGTTAGATCCAGCAATAAGAGCCGCCTGGACGTCATTGTTGTAGGCGATGTAGGTAGAGGTGCGAAGAATGGCAATATCGCTATCATGAGTCCAGGAGTCATAGTTAGGGTGGTCGATGGAGTAAGCAACGCCATAGACGGCACCGCCGCTGCTAGCGTAATTAGATCCCACTCGTATACGCCGTCTAGCATTATCACCACTGAAAGTATGACCATACTTATTACCATATCAAAAATGATGACGTACAACATTACTATGTTTCAGAAATGATATCAGAGTTCATTGCGATTTCGCAGTGACTTATATGCCACATATCACTCGATAAAACAAAAAAATGGTGTCTAGAGTACACCATCAAACTATCATTAAGTCCATATTACAACACCCACACCTCGCCGGACGGTATTCAGTCCCAAATGTGACATCCCTGTCACAAAGGCATGCGGGAGCAAGCCTGTGGCCTATACACCGGGCTCCAGCTACTGTCATATTTATGTAGAAAATACGACAGCATACATGTCTTACACAGCAAGTGACAGATTAAATATGAGTGAGATATCCCAATTAATATGGAACGTCATGGTGAAGTGTAGCACCATCTCCAGTAATTAGTCTAGCAACTGAATGATGAATAAATTACTTTCTATTGAATACTTTTACTTTACTTACTATGCGCATGAAGCTAAAGTGAGAACACTCCTGATATTGAGGATCGAGCCTGTGCAGTCTTGGAAGTAGTTGCTCAAATCAGTTGTGTAAAGCACAGCAGCGATTGACGGGTACTGGTTGACGTTTGCCAGAGAGCCACCGACAATTTTTTGGGAAACCCTGCCAGGGACAGCTGAAAATTATTAAATTTGAACATTGTTACAAGCAAAAAATTACCTTGTATCCTGGACATTAGGATTCAAAAGAAAAATTATGTTCAGATATTCTACAGAGCTCCAGCAATGACACAGTTAAACTTACCTGCCACATAGACAAGACACAGGCACAAGGCCACCAATGCTACGTTAAAACGCATGACGAGGTTCCAATTCTATCGGCAACTGAAATAGTTTACGAAACCTTACTATTTATATTAATTACATGATTATAAAAGGTTATTGCCTTGGATTTCTAAAATTTATTACTTGTACTCTGTTTCCAACCATATAATACATTTGTTATTACTTTATTGTTTTAAGTCAATAAATTTTAGTGGCTTGTAAAATAGATTAACTATCTTTTTTGGTGGCATATTAATAGAAATCATAGTCACCGTGGGGGTCTTTATCCATTACTGAAACGAATCTAAAAAAGCAGAGCTTTTCATGTCATCTCGTTCGCACAATCACACAATATTACTAATACGATAGAGAGAACATGATAACCGCTATTTCGTTTCGATACGTTTCTTCAGTAGCGCATCTAATATCTAAATAGCTACTTAGTCAGTTTGTGGGAAATAAACACCCATATTTATCTCATCTTCCTTTGAGGGAATAGCCGGTTTTATTAAATGGTAACTTAGATTTCAACTTGAAAGCCAAAAGAAAAAAAAACATCAAACGTTTGTCTTGACAATAACGCTCGTGTTTGGGTTTCCGTATCTAGTAGTTCGTAAAAGGAATGACTTTTCTAATCATTAATACATTAAGGCTCGCGTGCTAAAAAGACACCTAGTCTTAGTCCTAGTCCTAGTCTTAAATCTCGATTTAAAACTGGTTTCACCATACCTAAAACAGCTTTAAATCGAAATTCATGACTGAGCGTCGTTTTAGCACTTTACAAATGAAAACTATAAAGGATTTTTAGTTTGCGACGCAACCCTAAAACACTATGTTAACTATCAGTAATTTTATCAGAATACCTATCGTGATACCTATATAATTATTCCATGAAATTTCATGAATAACAAAACTGAAATACTGAATCACGGATTAATAGATTATAAAATTGTTTTTAAAAATATTCTCTGTTTTCCTTGTGACACCAAAATACTTTTTATTAATTTATAATCAGCTAATCTATGATTTTAGGAAGATTTTTCTTTGTATTTCTGCGTAATTCTAAGAACTGATTCAATTTTAAATCGTTATCTTATTTTTGTGTTAATTTACAAACAATATTTACCTAATTTTATAGGTTGTCACAACAAAACGGTAAAACCAGTAAAACCATGTGTGTATACGATATATGTTTATTTAGTAACTAGCTGCGTAGCTTATATCCTAATCCAGGGTATATAAACTACATGAGTATATATATATATATATACTACCTCCAAACCAAATTTCATCAAAATCCGTCCATCCGTTTGAGCGTGAAGATGTAACAAATATACAGACTTATACACTCAAAAACTTTTGAATTTATAATGTTAGCGTGTAGCGTATGCAATGTAATAAAAAATAAGTAAAAAACAAGTAAATTCCAGCAGGTGGTGATGACAACTTTGGACCGGACTCGATGGAGGCAGATTGTCCGCTTAAAGGGGTTCAGTGACCACGATCCTCAGTAATAAAAATAATAATAATAATAATAAAGTCATTTATTTCAGGTATAAACCCATAGGCAAACAATTGAATTAGCTTAAAACTAGATTAAATTTAAGTGTAAAAGAGAAGAAAAAAAAACCCTTAAAATAGTTACACCTGTAAAAGGGGTGCAACCACGTCCATCAGTAATGAGGGAACGATTAAAGAAGAGAGAATAAACAAGTAGCAAATATTAAACCCTCAACAAGCTAAAAATCATTTGCATTTTCGCTAGTTTCTCCAAATGAATTTTGGAGATATAATATAAAAAAAAATTAAGATGCCAAAAACTACATTGTAACCAGATAACAGTATCCAGGTTACTTAGACTCTCACGAGTAACGGCTAGAAGCTACTCCTTGACTTAAATTTCGACGAAAATAGACGAACAAATCTTTTTCTTCTTCCTACTTTTATCCCATACAATGGGGTTAGTACAGTACGTACGTTATCAGTGTCTTAATTTTTAAATTAAGTCCACTCACTGGCATCATACTTACTGTGAAAGATTTGGCTTAGGTTTTACGGCCGGCCGCCTGCCTGACACCAACCCTTTTGTTTATGAACTAGTAATTTATATAATTTATTTTCAGTAGCTTTATCAGCTAATCGTCATGAGTTATACAGTAAGGTATCATACCGGATAAGCTAGCTATAATCTTCTGATAACTGTTTTTGGGAGCTTAAGCACGTATCTACGTATAATGCCTGATTATATTATTTGGTATTATTATTTTAAACACATTATCATCATCATCATCGTGAATGATCTTCACACTAAAGTTTGGTCATCAATGTCAGCTTCCTAAAATGCTTACGATCCCGCAAAGACTTTACTGTACTCAAGACTCTTCTACATTTATTAAAAACATAAATTGTACTGTGTTCAATAAACGAAAATACAATTTAAACGTTGTTATTTTGTCAAACTAAAACAATTATTCAGGGGTTCAAACTTGTATAATAAATTTGCTTAAAGTAACAATTGCAATGCCTTGCTACAAAGAGAAGCAATTCCTTAATTTGATAACTTTGGAACCACAACCAACTGTATCTACATCTTTAACAGTAAAATAGTAATAAGTATCACACAATAACTATTTTTTTTAGAAATTTATTTAAATAATGACGCTTACAAGTACTTAAAGAGCAATAAAAATAGTCATCATTAATTAATAGTGCCAAAGATCTAAATATATCAGGCGGATGCTTGAATCCAAGAAGTGAAACGAGAAACTCTAACGTTTACTCCTGGGTAGAATGGATGTGCGCACTGCCAGCCCCACGAGCATATTCCGACAAGAACCTTGTTGTTGTGGTAGAGAGGGCCACCGGAGTCACCCTGGCACTGGTCACGACCACCCACGTCGAGCCAGCCGGAGCACAGCATGTTAGCAGATATACCTAAACCCATAGTAGAGTATCGGTTGTTGCAAACTTCCTGGTTGACGGTCCAAATTTGAACATGTCGCAATTGTTCCGAAGGTTGACCCCCCAACTGCAGAACAAAGAATTAAATCAAAACAAAATGTACTTAATAAAACAAGCTTAAAAAGAGGCGTACATCTAACTAATGATGATGAAGTTAGTAGCAGAACCGTGAGCAGATCCAAATGAACCCAAACAAATTAAATTGCATAGTTAGTGTCACTGGAGACACGCAAGCATCCTAAATTCGAGTTCAATCAATCGTCTGGAAGTGATTTTTATTTAGCTTTCAACATTTGACCCACACAAACATGCATGCCTATATACTAACTAACACGGCAAGTTAATTGAAAGCTTGTAAAAAATAAGAAATACAATGTACGACTATTTGAAAATATACTTACTGAAGTAGACCCCCATCCAGCAGCCCATACGGGCTGGTCGTCTCCCAAGTTGTAGTTACTGCCAGCTATCAGAGCGGGCTGAACCGCGTTGTTCACATAAACGATGTTATGGACCGTGCGAAGTACAGCAATGTCACTATCGAGGTTCCTAGTGTTGTAGTTGGGATGTATGATGATGGTCTCCAGCGAGTGGACAACCCCGCCGCTGTTGGCGTACGTGGATCCCACGCGGGCACGCCAATTGTTAACTGCATCGCCACTAGGACAAAGTTCAAATAAAAATGATACCTAATTAACATTGACTATTCAAATTCAAATTTCAAAATTATTTATTTATGAAAAGTACATTATATTATTGTTGGCACTAACAACCAAACTGGGTGTAAGAAACCCGTGTTTTGGGAGTTAGTCCTTCCATAGAGTAAATGCTAAAAGGTATGTACATTTTTGTTTGTCTTAGAAGTGTAAAATTGTATATTTGGGTAAATTGATCCAAAAAATTAAAATAATTATAGTATAAGTAAAATTAAAATTGTTAGTTCATTTATAGTTATACATGTCAAAAACAGTTGAACTAGAACCTACTTAGAACTACCAGTGCCTCTGTGAGATGCCGATTTCGCAAAAATACTTTTGTACGCCCGTCCGGACGGCGTCTGTACAGGTCGCATTTCTCAACCGATTCTGGTGACATTTTTTTTGAGTAGGTTGGATAATAAAGGTAACTTTTGTAGCTTTATGCGTTGTAACTGAATAAAAAACTAACAATTTCTCGACAACCATGTTTATAATGAATGGCAATCATTGATCGACGACGGCAATGCACATATTTTAATTGACAAAAAACAAAATTGCAATAGAAATCATTCTTTAGTTTTGGTTTTGTTATCAGCTACTCAGCTACTTACGATGGACAGTGAGCGGCAGTTAGGATAGCTTTCACGTTTATGACAATTCCTCCACAGGATTGCCAGTACGTACTCAAGTTCCACGAGAAAAGCAAAGAAGCGATGTTGGGGTATTCACTGATGGTTGTCAAAGCACCACCAACGATTCTCTGTGGATCGTTGGGAGCAGCTGCAAACAAAATTTAGTCAAATTAACCAATGTAAATTAGCTCACATACTCATATCAATCAGCTTAATGGTTTTTGCATTATTTTTAGACATATCAGCTTATTGTTATCTGCGTCGATAATCGTTTGTGGAATTTACATGTGACTTGATTAGTCTTTAGATGTCTATTGTAAAATAGTCGTCGGTAGAGCAGTTGTCCAGTATTTTACAAAAAGAAAAAAACTAAAATACATAAATTTATGCCTAATTTACTATTTTGAAGAACAACCACTACCTTTGAATTGACACGTTTTATTCTTCAGCAGATAAGATAACACAAAGCTTTTTTTTAATTTGACACTGACAGGCAACTCTTTTACTCATATATACGCATTTTTTATGGGAATAAGATGGCACATCAGAATTGCTTTACGCACATCAAAATGGCTCCTATTATGTTGTCATTAGGATAAGTTTCAAAGTAAATTAGAATAAAGTAAAAAAATAGTCGTTAAATATTAGTGACGTGTCATGATTACATAATAATACAATAAGACATACCCGCAGCGGCTGATAAGCACAAAGCTATGAGCAATGCAGCTTGCATTTTTATTTTCTTACTCCGAAAACAGCAAAATGTAGACCACGCTATTGATAATTGTATTTTCAACTGATTACATGAGTAAATCTTATCACATTTCGTTTATTGAATAAGAGGTGTAAATGATATTGATAACGCATAAAATAAACAAAAGCAAGATGTGCGACTACTGTTATCTTTATTATACATCTTTCTACTATCGATTTGATTATTGTTTTTTACTCGCTTTCTATTAACTTTTCTTTTGTATGTTTGTTTGTGAGGTATTAAAAATTGTCATCTAGTACATAACTGGAGCCCTGTGTATGGTGACAGGCTCGCCCTGTCACATTTATTTGGGACTAAACATAGTTCGGCGAAGTGTGGGTATTGTACACCTCTGCCAGCCTCTTTGGGAGAAAACTTGACGATGAATTTTGATAAATGTGACCAGCATGTTACAAAAAAATATAAACTATGAATTTAGAAAAAATAGAGAAACTGTGCTACCACCAGGTCCTGGCTTCATCATCAGACCTTTACCGCACCACCTGTTAGCAATGTGCTGATCGAGAAAAATGAAACGTTCCCAAACTCAGCGGGGCTAACTTGCATCGTGTTCCTATGGCCCCTTTCGACTTCATCATCAGAAACCCCTCCCTTCCCCTCCCTCTCCCCTTCCGTCCCTCCGTCCAATTCTACTGAGCAATTGTTTTTAAATTACCAATTAATTGTCTACTTTTGACATTTCTGGCAAAGAAAAGGTATCAAATTGAGGCAATAAACTAACAATTTTAAAATGATTGCTTTAGAACCATCCATGCTACCATGTAATTTGAAGTAGATATGTAATGTATGTAAATCTGAGTCCAAACAAATGTCAGGTAGTGATTCTAGTTTAGCTTCCAAGATTTGACACACACCTACTTAATAACAAACCATCTAACTAACCGGCAAGTTAATTATAAGCTTTTAACCATTTTAGATTTCTAAAAATCTTCAGCCCCGTTATCCTTCCGTTCAATACCTATGACAATAACATAATTAGGAAACTAAAATTTAAGTTCAAATTGTTTAAGTAAATTGTTTGTTATTTTAGTTGAAATTGTTAAAGGTATAAACGATGACAGCCTAGCTCGAAGGCCAGTCTTTCAAGCCAGAGGGAGCGGGTTCAAACCCAGGCGACGGCACGCATCAACTTGTTCATTATGTAAAGAAAATTATGTGCGTATTGTATGTCATATGCTACATGCATGGAGCCTGGTGTATTAAAGCAGGCTGGCGTGTATATTTAGTCCCAAATGTGACAGGGGTCACATTTGGGACTAAATATTGTCCGGCGAAGCGTGAGTGTTGTACTACACCTCAGCCAGCCCCCTAGGGGGACAAGCGTGACGATATGTTTTGATATAAAGTAAATGTTAAACTGATTTATGAAAACGGGAATTACCCACGTACGATTTGGTCGATTATTCCGACTATAGTTTCAACCGCATTCGGCGCTCTTTTATTAAGGTGAGTTGTCTACATCATTAGCTTTTAAATCAATCCATAATACAAGGGAAAATTTTAGTTAGTTAGTTACAAAAGTCATAAAAAACTTTTCACATTGACAAACTTACACTTTGACACTCTGTAAATAACTTTAGAGGCTCGTCAGTATCTTAACTTGCTCTCTTCGCTCGTCGTTTTCTTCTACGAAATGGCAATAGAAAACCTTTAGCCAATTCGAATTTAGTCTTAAGTAGTCGCCGGACCCTTAATCAAGGTTTAAGCCACGTCCACACTAAATTCATCAGAATCCGTCCATCCGTTAGAGCGTGTACAAGTAACAAACAAACACACACACAAACAAACTTTTGACTTCACAAGAAGGATAAATAATCTCTTTATAGTATTTTTTTTCTTTTCTCTTCGCAACTCTCGGGATTAAAAATAAAACCCTCGGCGTTAAAATATTATTTTACTTCCTTGCAATACAAACCTCTATAGAAAACAAGCATCACATAAAAAACTTTTAACATAAACGGTTTTAGTCTTCAAAACTGTTACTTGAACCAATCTCTAGTGTATTTCCGCTCTAACGTCGCAATAAGTACGTCAAGGAATTTGTATTTTTAATTATATTTTGACTTTGGAATATTTTGGTTATAATCTTATAAAACAAGCAAGCAAGTTCGTATAGGCCAAGTCTCTAGCCCTGATGTTAGTGTTTCTAGGACGCCCGATGGCCTGACATGTAAAAAACATCTTATAAATGTTGTATTGTCGTGAGAACTGTACCTGTGTGCAAAATTTCTAAGAGAATCGGTCTGTAGGCTTAGTTAATAAAAAAATTACGACATTTTAAAAAAACAAGAAATAAACTCCGAAATACACGAGTAAAGCTAACAAAACGTTTAATTAAACCATATGTAAAGTACACAAAACATAATAGAAAAACGTCTTACTTACTCAAGTGTCGAAGTATTGTGAAATGACCAAAACCATCGTCCGTTTTGATAAAAAAAATATATAGATTGATCTATTTTTGATAGTACTACGTACTTGGCTACTATCATAAATTATTGTTTTAGCTGAGTAGATAGTTGATAGTAATTCAAGGGTATAAATATGAAAGGCTTCTGTGTAACATCAGTTGGTGTTCAGTATCCGGGACTAAACAATGCGTATCCTAACCATTCTTGCCGTGTGCCTCGCTGCTGTGGCTGGTAATATGTTTTTTTAATTTAATTTGCGAAATCATATTAGATATCCTATTAAATAAATCATTATCAAATATAAATGTGTAATTAGAAGCTATGATTTGAATTGAATTCTTGTAATTTTTTTTAAATACAAATTGTTCGTTATAGGCTCTTGTTATATGTTTAAACAAATAGCTAAATTGTGACTTCCAAAGAAAACGCGTATGTAAATCGTCGTATTTGAAATTAAAAGAAAGTGCAACACGTTGTATGTGAACAATCAATGATTAAAATTATTTTGCGCAGCTGTCCCCAGCAACCCACAAAGGATTGTGGGTGGGTCGGTGACCAACATCGGTCAGTACCCCTCCATAGCAGCTCTACTGTTCTCATCGAACCTAAGCGCCTGGTGGCAGGCTTGCGGTGGCACCATTATCAACAACAGGTCTATCCTTACTGCTGCGCATTGCACAATGTAAGTACCGTTTTTCTTTCTTTTCTGATTAAGTATGTATTTTTTTAATTTACTGATGACATCTAATTTATGTAGTTTGATTACTAACATGAAGATTTTTTTACCTCTTGTAGCGGTGACGCAGCTAACAGATGGCGTGTCCGTGTCGGCTCTACGAATGCCAACAGCGGCGGTGTTGTCCACACCTCCGCTCAAATCATTAACCACCCCAGCTACAACTCCCGCACTCTTGACAACGACGTTTCTATCATCCGCACTTCCGGTAACATTGTCCAAAACAACAATGTTCGTCCCGGTTCGATTGCTGGAGCTAACTACAACCTCGGTGACAACCAAGTTGTCTGGGCTGCTGGATGGGGAACCACCTCTGTGAGTTTGACTAATGCACCACATAGTCATATTATCATCATACACACACAACAAGATCTACTAGATCGTTTACCATAATAATATTTATGCTAATATTTCAGCAAGGAGGACCTTCTTCGGAACAGCTGCGCCATGTTCAGATCTGGACCATAAACCAGAACACTTGCGCTCAACGCTACGCCGCTGTTGGTAGTACCATCACCGCTAACATGCTGTGCTCCGGCTGGCTCGACGTCGGCGGTCGCGACCAGTGCCAGGGTGACTCCGGCGGCCCTCTCTACCACAACGGCATCGTCGTCGGTGTCTGCTCCTTCGGTCAGGGTTGCGCTCAGGCTCGCTTCCCTGGTGTCAACGCTCGCGTGTCTCGCTACACCGCATGGATTCAGAATAACGCTTAAGTTTTAATCATGTTTACACATTTATAAATAAAATGTACCAAATCAACAACTATTCCTGTATTAATTTTAATTATTTGTCCTGGTTATTCAAAGTCGATCAAACAGGTAGGTATACACACAAGTAGGTTAAACACGTGAAATACATTATACTTCAAGGAACTAACCAAATGATGACTTTGTTGTTGGGTTGCCGACACAATCGAAGAAACGCTGAAAGAAACCACCGTCATGCTTAACTTTAGGGACATAGCTAGTTCACCTACAGCATCACAGTCAGGTGTATCTACTAATTATTAGTGGTATATTTACCAAACATTATTAAATGTTTTACAAGAGTAACTAAGCAACCAGTAACAAAAATAACGTACCTACTTATTTATTTAGTTTGTATTCTAACTGTACCAATTGTTTTGAGTACTTCAATAAATAACATAAAACACTACTAGAGATTGCAGCCCGGTATGTTTCTCAACCTGGCCGGGTCCGCCAGGCCCACCCTTGTTGTGTGTTAGCGATGAAACCCTTAAAGTATTTTATGAACATTTTATGTATCTGACTGCAAAAACAACAACAACAACAACAACAACTCTTTATTAAAAACATAAAATATTATAATAGTACTTAAATAAGGCTTAACTAAGTTTTTAATGGGCGGCCTTATCGCTCAAAGCGATCTCTTCCAGGCAACCTGAATGAACAGGAACATTTATATGAGTTGAGGCCTTGAAAATTCTAATGCTAATACAATAGTAATAATCTAATACATAATTTTACAAGACGTAAAAAATAATAAGATAAAAATAATAAAAATACACAAAATAAATACTAATAAGTAGACGAAATAAATATAATATAAATACTTTAAAAATGTTTAAAAATAAATGTCACTAATATATAAATAAATACATAGTGCGACTTTTGTGACATACATACGAGTATCTTACTATCTTTCAAAACGGCTATTGCTAAAAATAAAAAGACAATGATTCAAGGTTAATAATTGTTCATAATAATCAGTGTCACTCAAGTCTCAAAATCACACTTAAAACAGAATTGATTACTTTTACTTATGAACGGAAAAGTAACATTCGTATTAATAATTATTAATTTTTTTAAGTGTAAAAAAAAACAAGCAAATATTATTCTTTACTCCTTAAGGTGTCTATTGGAAAACTTAGTATTAAATTAAGGAACTAATAACGCAGCTTAAGGGTTACTCGCGGAACCCTCTGAATTTTCAATGCAATATGTAAAATTTCTTGAAATCCATTTTCAGATTAAGATAAATTTTGGCATGTACAATTAAATGAGTTATATCTCCGCCCCTATGTTCTTGGTCCTCAAAAGAAAACAGAGCCATGAAAAATCAACAACCTCAACAACCTCCTCTCGGAGGTTGTCTACATCTTGTGCTTTTCAGTTAATCCAAAATACAAGGGTTTTTTTTAATTATTTAAGAATTATTAGAAAAGTGTAAAAGTCAAAATTTTTGAAATGACATTTTGTCACTCTGCAGACAACTTTAGAGGCTTGTCAGTATCTTTACTTGCTCTCGTCCGTCGTCTTCTTCTAGACGAAATGGTAATAGAAAACCTTCAGCCAATGCGAAGTTAGTCTAAAGTGGTCGCTGGACTCTTAAAGTACCTAATAAAAGCGTCTTCGGTTAAATAGAGAGATAGATAAACTTTGGTAGGTTTGGCATAAACAAAATGAATTCTTATTTGCTAATAGTAAAGTAATATGTTTTTTCTTTGGCAATCAAGACTAGTGAGAGTGAGTGTTACTGTTACTAACTAAGCATATAGCGAAATCTTATATGTAGGCTAGGCTGTACTGTAACTGTAAATAACCCCGCGGTTTACCAGTAACCCCAGTAACCGGCCTTTTTAAGCACCCACCGGTCCGGCCCGGCCACCAGGCCCGGTTTGCAATCTCAACACTACATCATGGAATTATCGATATCAAATGTCTATTTTTGTCTTTACTATTTGATATCCGCGACTTCGTTCGTACGCGTCATCAATAAGCAGACAATTAAGCTTATAGATAAGTATCTAATGCTGATTGATCAGCAACGTCGTCGGCGTGTGCGCGGACAATCGTCCGTACTCGGACCTAAGTTCCAATTGATAACAGAAAAAGAGAGATAGTGTTCCCGTTACTTAGACTTCAAATTTTTATTTAGTTTCACCGGTACCGGTGTCTGTAATCAAATCTTGCACATAAATGACCCACATACGGGCCACGTCCCGTTTTTCAATAGAGCTAAATTTTGCATAGGTACCTATGTAAATTGAGGAACAAAATATGACAATGCAACAATCTAGTACCTCTGAGCTGATCTGATTATGGAGCCTGGAGGGTGATAGTGGAACTCCCCATCGGCAAACAAGACAGACACGATGTACTTATTTGCATTTAATTGCGATAGCCAGTTATAACCACCACTATGAAATGGCTGCTACACAAATAGTATTGTTAACTTTTTAGTTATTTTTAAGCCCTGACGCAAAAAGAGGGGTGTCATAAGTTTAACCTATGTATCTGTGTATTTATCTCTATGTGTGTTACACATACCTATTCGGAATTCCGAATAGGCAGAACTAAATTAAATATTGAAGAACAGTAGGTATGTACTTACCCTATTTAGGTGAATAAATATTTTAACTTTGACTTTTGACTTTAGAAACGAAATAGCCGATTTTGATGCGGTTTTTTCCTGTTTGAAAGCTGATGTGAAGATGATTTTAAAAAGTTCATGTGATTCAAGACTGTCATAGTCATAGTAATTTATTGACAATAATTTTGTACATGTCGTTCAGTAACCATTAATTAGTAACACAAATCCAATTATAATAATACTTAATTTTATAAATCAAAATAAGACTTAAGAAAAATAAATAACAATAAATTAGGACAACACAATATTAAATAACCTTAATTTAAGTCATATCTATTGCCGAAGTTATAAAATGCCTGCTCGATAAACGAATTCTTTACTTCGAGTTTAAAAGATTCTCTAGAAGGCGGTTGTATATATTTCCATGGCGATGGCGCGCATCAGCGTGGTCAACTTGGCAAGCCGGCGCGGAATTGTTTACAGCCGATCCGAGTGGCGTGACGCGGCAAAAGCGCGCGCGTCTCCTATCCGCGTCAATCAGCTCATTTCTAATTTCACAAGAAGGTCTTCAAATTTCACATGTTCAATTGACATGATATTTGATTTACTGCTACTTCGGTGGTATTTCCAAAATATGACAACCTTGAGCTGAACCTGTTGCATCAAATAGTCTGCGGGGAATCCAAATTCTCAGCAATTTACAGCAGATATTTCGTGTTTGGGCTCCTACGAATGGTCTCAATGAGTGTAAGTAGGTATTTATAGTTATTTATCCTCCGAATGATTACCTAGTTTTAGTTTTTCAGTATTTTGTCTTTTTCCAAAATGTGAACAAACAATATTTCTGGCATGTCAAATATAATTACTTTTATACACGGAATATTTTAGGTTTTATTTTAAATGCATTTACTTACCTAGCTTTTACATTTCTTCACATTTGTAATTTCTTGAATTAGAATAGATTAGATTTGAATTAGCCGCCCCGCCTTCATTGATGCGCTCAACCATCTTGTGTGTGGTAGTAAATAACTTCATTCATAAATATAAGTCGTTCCATAGTTAAACTGGAACCAGAGACCAGTTTCACCTTTTTAAATCTGAAAATAGACTACTGGGCCCATTAAGCCCGTTCGGAATTCAAAATGAAAAGCCCTCGCTGTAAAAATATTATTTAAGTTCCTCTAAAACTATTATTAAATGTGCCTTCAGAAAATAGACAAAAGACAGAACAACGTCTTACTTACGCAAATGTCCGAGTGTTGTGAAATGACCAAAACTAAAGCCGTTCGATAATAATAAAATTATTTACAGATTGTACAATGTGACGGCTATCATAGATTGTTTTGACTTAATAGATAATAGTTGATAGTAATTCATGGGTATAAATAACCTATCGTGTTACTGTGTAAAATCAGTTAGTGCTAAATATCTGGGAAGAAACAATGCGTGCCCTGATCATTCTTGCCGTGTGCCTCGCTGCAGTGGCTGGTATAAAAATAAATAATTATTAAATAGGTAGTGGTCACTAATAAGTAATGTTAACAACGAAACACGCACAGAAACCCAGTTTGTTTTGCACCTGAGCCCCAAGTTAGTTTGGGGCTCACTGTCACAGCAATTCCGTCTCACACAATATTGTTTGTTATCCCTTATTTAGTATTTAAGTTCCTGTTTAAGTTTTTTTCGTTTATAAACTATCTTTAAATTTAAGTAATCATTATATCCGCAATATGTGTGTTTTACGTTTTTAATTATTATTGATGTTTAATTTGAATCTTTGTAATTTTTACTAAAAATAACATAGTTAGTTTTAATTTAAAAACAAATGCAATACAATTCAAACAATGAATAAAATTGTTTTGCACAGCTGTCCCCAGCAACCCTCAAAGGATCGTGGGTGGCTCGGTGACCAACATCGATGCGTATCCAACCATTGCTGCTCTGCTGTACTCTTGGAACCTGAGCGCGTACTATCAATCTTGCGGTGGTACCATTCTTAACAACAGGGCTATTCTCACTGCTGCTCATTGCACAATGTAAGTACCATCTTTAATTATACTTCTTTCGTCATTGATTTTACTATTTAAACTAGTATAAATATAATTTACTAATAAGATCACATTTGTATAGTTTGATTTCTAATAACGTAATTTTTCTTACTTGTAGCGGTGACGCAGCTAACAGATGGCGTGTCCGTGTCGGCTCTACCTGGGCCAACAGCGGTGGTATTGTCCACTCCTCCGCTCAAATCATTAACCACCCCAACTACAACAGCCGCACTTTTGACAACGACGTTGCTGTCATACGCACTGCTAGTAACATTGCACATAACAACCAAGCCCGTCCCGCTTTGATTGCTGGAGCTAATTACAATCTTGGAGACAACCAAGTTGTATGGGCTGCTGGATGGGGAACCATCTCTGTAAGTTTCACTAATAAATTATTTTTACACATTATCATGTTAACCAAAAGTTTGCATTTAGTATACTTACAATTTAATATTTTCAGCAAGGAGGACAGGCTTCGGAGCAGCTGCGCCACGTCCAGATCTGGACCGTGAACCAGAACACTTGCGCTCAACGCTACGCCACCACTGGTGCCTCCATCACCGCTAACATGCTGTGCTCCGGCTGGCTCGACGTCGGCGGTCGCGACCAGTGCCAGGGTGACTCCGGCGGCCCTCTCTACCACAACGGTATTGTTGTCGGTGTCTGCTCCTTCGGCCAGGGTTGCGCTCAAGCTTTCTTCCCGGGTGTCAACGCTCGCGTGTCTCGTTACACCGCTTGGATTCAGGCGAATGCTTAAGTTTAGATGATGTCATAATTTTAACATTTATAAATAAAATGTTATCGAAAACCGTTCACGCAATTTTAGTTATTTTTTCCTAATTATTCAAAGTAGGTGAATCATAATACAGGTATGTATAGTATTATATTACACCTGTAATTCATTGTATTGTAATGGTCTAATCAATTAAAGACTTTAAATTGGCTTTTGCTTGCCAACACAATCGAAGAAACGCTCAAAGTTGACATTATTATCTTCATGTCCAAATATAGGTACATAACTGATATAATAATATGTATTATCTATTTCATCACTATTAGCACGGGTTTGTCTACTAATTGCTACTGGTAGGTACAATTGCCAAACATTATTAAACAGAAGATTCTTCAGTTTATTTTATTTTCGGATCATAAAACTCTATTGTTTTGTGTACTTACTGCAACAAATATAATAATAAGTATGAATTACACAATTTAAAAGCCCCCGACAAACATAGTAAAAACCATTTTCTATCAAGTCACCTTTCAGACAAATAAAACTAAGTCGAAATCGGTTTATTTGTTTATGAGTTACGATGTCACATGCAGACACAGATACACAGACACACTAGTAAAACTTATAAACCATACCTTACATACCATACAAAAAAATACCGTAAAAACTGCGCGGTTGCGTTTAAAAACAGGGAAAACAGAAAAAAAATGTTATGTTGTCTCTAACAGCTTATAGCGACTCTGCTAGATTTATATCTATGCTAGTATTCTATGTCATGATTTCGTTCGTAGACACTATACATACAGCTTGACAAAAAAGCGTAGAAAATAACACGGGCACCACTGTATAGTTTGACAATTATTAAGCCGTGATATCTAACTATTCGAGGTATCAATTAATCTGATTTCTGATTTATATGCCACTGTGTTGTTCATATGGTAACCCAATACTGTCTTTCGCTTTATTCGGAGAGCGTCGCTAGCTATAAAAAAATCTGTTTTGGCCAAGCCTATAGGAGATAAATAATGCTGATGGACCAGCAACGTCCACGTGCGCGCGGACAAGCGCCCGCCACTCCCATCGTAGCAACAATAGATAAAAGAGGAAAAAAGTTAAAATATGTTTCCCGTTGTTCCAACTGAATTCATTGTTACATTTTCACAAAATGTACATAAGTACAGCCAGAAATACTTCAGTTAAATGCGTTTGAGGCAGTTGATACAGCTTGCAAAATGTCCAACTCACAAATAATGGTTGCAAGATGCAGTTACGTTTTAATTCTTAAAACGAATTTTCAAACACCTGCATGGTCACTATTAGTGAACACTAACAATGACTTTGTTATCACTTATGACAGTTATGACAGTGGTTATCTATTTGTTTTTTTTTTATGCCATAGGTGACAAATAAGCTAACTCTATACCAGATATAACTAAATTCTCTAAATCAGATCCTTTGAATTACAAACCCGCCTCTGTGCTTCCAGCTTTGAGCAAAATATTTGAAAGATTAAGATATATATCAGCTCACCAACAACCAAATTTACATAAGAATCGTAGGGTGCGCGTATAGGCGTGAACGCTTTGAACTCCAGACTAAACCCTTTTTTTTACCAAAAATATCATGGCCGCCGTCTACCCTCACCCTGCCGAAATCCGTCATTTTAATGTTTTTTTACTTATCAAGTCGCTCACAGATGGCGCTAGTAGTCAAATAATTTAAACATTTACAATTTTGTGACGTGCGTCGTCTACAATCCGCCCCCTTAGCGCTGGTCTGAGCTGACTTAGATAAATATAAATTAACACAAAAAAACAAAAAGTTCAATTCAGCACTAACATTCCGCTAGAGAGAGTAGGGTGAGGCGCGTCACCGGACGTCACGCCACACCACGTGCGTGTACGCACATCTACAACTCTGATACGACTATCACGGCCGCCATGGGTCGCACTCACAACCAAGTGGCGCAATTAGCCACGCTCTAGATTAGGTTCTACTATTAATACAAAGTCTCCTTTTCGCAACGCTCTCTGTTCTTTATTCCACTTGTTTCTAGGTAGCAAAGTAGGCAGATATTCTTTCAACCACCGCCCCCAGAACATATCAGTCAAACGTTACACTATACGCCATTGTTTACGTAAACATAGGTCATACTTACCGATAATGGGACTGTTCGACGATGTGCCTAGCAAAAAAATTATTAGGGGTAAGAGCTTCAGGAAAGTTAGAGTCACACGATACATAAGTTATACGTCGACTGTTTACTAACACTTCTACTTCCACGAACAATGTAGAAAGTCTCTCCACAGGCGGAGCGCGTTCTTTAAGGGGTTAAGATGCGCCAATGACATTTGGCATTCGGCGCTCAGCTGGTTTTAGCGCCTCTAGTGATCAACGCTCGAAGCTTTTGAACATTGAGCTAGCATTTCTCAAAGACAAACAAATTCAGACGAAACACCGTGAAAAAAATATTTTTGCCTAAAAATGAAAGCCCTCTGTGATGTTATGCTTTATTGTAATGTTTTTTTACTAAATTATTTGAAGCCAACGGCGTTTTAAAGTTGAGCCTTATAAGCAGCATGAGCGCGGTAGTTTGTTTATAAGTATAGGTAGATTAAGTATGTACTCACAAATATCCCGCATAAAGGTTTTGATTCCCTTTGGTCGTGCGTGTAAAATCTAAAAAAAACAATCGTAGACCACGGTCTCTCTGAAGTGTGAGATATCTTGGTTCATCGGATCTTGGTCCCTCTCACTTTTATGATTTTTCAAACGAGAGAGACATTGACCAAAACATATCTCGTGCGTAGGAATAGGGGGAATAATGCTTATTATCGTAAGAATAGCTCTGGAGGGCTATTCTTGACGCGTGAGATGTTTCTTGGTCACTCTCACTATGACTTTTAAAACGAGAGAGACATTGATCAGAAAATATTTTTAGCAAGAATAGGGCTCCTGATGGGCATTCTAAGAACTCCGGTACCAGGGATAAATCACTCAACCTATCTTAAACCAATGCTTACAACATTTCAAAAATCTCATAACAAAAAACATATTGACTAGGACTAGCAGAGCTGTTCAATCGACGGCCCGCTTTAAAAATGTATTCTACGAGTTGATAGTACTAATCTGTTTTATATAATTTGTAGGTAGTATAAAAATGACTAAAATTGTTGAAAATATAGTGGACCCAGAACTTACAACCTCATTATTTTCTCGATAGTTTCTTGCCTGATTTTGCTGAAATGTTCCTACTTGAAGATTTTGCCTAGGAAAATTTTGATAGGTGGAAAAGCAGCAAAATGCGCATACATTTTCAGAAAAATGTATTGACTAATGCAAGTCTGTGTTTTTTCCCCTCGCATGTGTGATGAAAAACGTCATATGAAACGCGTGTGCGTTAATAATTACACTATTGGCTCCATTAGTGGGCTCGCATACGGCTCGCGCTATAATACCGCCTCGAGTGTAATGATCTTAGCACAAAAGTGTCATAATTTACGATATAAAAAACTACACTTTGACTTAATTTTGTTTACTTAATTTTTTTAGTAAACTGATTTTCAATAAAAGTCAAGTTAGAAGATGTTTTAAGTGATCATTGTAACAAAATTAAAGCGACTTCCAAACCACAAATAAGCACTAATATTAATTAATATAATTATTATAAGCGCTACCCATCTATTTGAAGTCGGTGCCAGCCAAGTCTTATAGGTAGAAGAAGAAGGATACTACTTACAAGTATCTACCTAATTACTACATATACATAGTATCTATATACTACCTACTTGGCTTGGCTGGTTCCGAGTAGTAGGTAATTCCTACTAAACATTCAGACTGAAATATTTGGCATAGTACGAGTAACTCCTAGTACTTCTACCTATTACCAACAAGTATAATAACCTACTTACTACACAAATTGTAACTATCTACTCCATATTAGACTTGGCTACCTATTAGATTTAGCTTGGAGGCCGAGTTAACGGCTTACCTACCCGCTACCCTTGCCATAGACACCTGTCTGAGCGTGACGTTTTAATCGGACAGTGCCAGCCAAACCCAGTATAAAGACAATTGCCAATGCCAACTAGATAACTGTTGCCCGTACCATGGTCTGGCAATATGATGATGGTAGAGAGAAGGGTGCAGGTTCGAAGTGGGACCTGTGAATGACAAATACAAGAAACTAACGGAACGAGCTTTTTTTTATCTACGCGTACGAAATCGTGAGCAACAGCTAGTAGTTAATATAGTAAAAAAATCCTCTCTAGCTGGACTAAAGGGGTCTTAGATTGGATATTGAAAAACCTTTTGTAGCTGAAATACATGTATAGTGCTTAGATTTTAGCAAACACCAAAAAAATAATCAAAATAAACCGAGAATCAAAAAATATCAATAAATCAAATGCTTTGAAGGCAGTAATCGCTCAGATTAACACATCCTTAATCTAACACATGAAAATCAAATGTTGGTTTTATAGATGAAACATAAATTCGAGCGAAGCTTGCAGTTGGGAGTTTCCAAGCAAAGAGATTAACATTGAATGAAAACTCAAAATAAGCACTGTAAGAAGAGTTTATTTGAAAATTGAACTAGCTACCAAGAAAAAAATACGAGCACGTGCTCCACGAGCTGCACGAAATTTAAAATAAAAGACTGTACCTTACTAGTACCTTTTTATTAGTTATGAGAGAGTATAATATTAGACAGTATTTTTAGAAGAGGATTCGCTTCTAGGATAAAGCAGAGTTTTTGTCTTGGGCGGCTTGAACCCCTCGCTGCCCTCAGGACTCATCTTCCCTTGCTGCGCTCGGGAGTTAACTCTAGATTCCCTCGTTACGCTCAAGGTACAATAAGCCGCCCGCGACGTAAGGCACTGCTTTGTGCCCTCGGTACATAATTTACTATTGTTACTCTTTATTCACAAAAAGGTGAATTTAGAAGCAAGACCTGTTTGCTTTTCTCCAATCAAGTCTATCGATTGTTTGGCGCAACCAAATCCATTGTGTCTTGATATTTCCTTAAATTTTACGAAGAAGAAGCTAATGTTATAATACGCCAATAACTTTTGTCTTTCTGTTCTTGTTCTGCTTCTTCTTCGACGATGAGATTCGGCATTGAAGACTGATATTGTTGTTCCTAAAAACAATATTAAATAATAATTAATTTGCAACCATACTAAGTCCCAACGCTCGTATCAATAATTTATTTATGTACATTGTGTACACAAAAAAAAATGATTACCAGTTTATTCGAAGGTGAAAAAGTCCCTGTTCCTCGGATGCTCTGATAACCTTCGGATGATTTTGAACTAGGCATCTGTAGATAAAAATATAGGATAAGTTTTTAGTACTGAAACGGAAGTTCTTCACTCGCGCTTCGCGCTCGCTAAGTGAATGTCACGCATGCCCATAGCAGTTCAGCGCCACTCTGATTACAAGTAGTGGCTCTATGAGCAACGTCTCACAAATTACATATCTCCGCTATTTTAAATAAAACCTAAATTTACAAAATTTCACAAATATCGGTTGAGAAATGCGATCTGTAGAGGAAAACAATCGGACATCCGTGCAATCAGACGTTGGACGCCGGACATACGATAACTTTAGCAATAGCATTTCCACTTGGCATAGCTCTGACTATGCACTATGCTTGTCACCCTAATAATATAAGATGTTAAATGTCTTTTAACTCACCTTAGTTCAGTACTCGCATTTTTTGTTGGCTGAACGCTTGTGTTTAAACTTTGATAATTTCGTTGATCTCTGTTTCTGAAAAAATGAAATAGAGCAATTTAAGGATATTAATTACACAATATTCATATTACTCAAAGCGTCTCGTTTGTCTCTTTCCATGATACCATAAAATATAAAACAATTACCAATTTATAATCCCAGTTTAAAATATATTACTATTCTAGTCTTCATGCAATAGAGACTAGATTAAAATAACTATTAAGACTAGATGCAGGTTGGTATCAGTTACCAAAGAAATTGTTGTATTTAATAAATATAAATAAATAACAATACATACAATAGTGACTCTGTGAGCTGGAGATCTCGTGACCGATGTCTTTCCGATTTGAAATTGTCACATGTATTTTATACTCAAATAAATTATTTGTATTTGTATTTGTCCTCCTCTACAGGTCACACTCCTCAACCGATTCTCGTGAAATTTTGTGAGCAGGTTTGACAATTATATAAATTTTTGTTTTGACTCGGATCAAAAAGTTTTTTGGAAATTTTCCAATTATGCAGATATATCCTTTTTTAAATCACATCTCTGCCATATTGAAAAATTTCCAATAACCGCCTAGACAAGAAAATTCTTTTTAAATATCGGACTTACTCACAAAGTTTCAAGAGAATAGGTTAAGAAATGCGACCTGTAGATTAAGACAGGTCTGGGCAAAGATCCGGACAGAAATCCAGACGGAATTCGGAAATACGAAAGCATTTTCGTCGAATCTGAAGCATAGACGCTTCGCTCGCTAACGATCTCTCGCTCGGTTATTGTTGTAAGAAAATGTAATAACTTTTCTTTCGAATTCAATGGCCATAACTCGGAACACTACTTTCTGAATGCAAATGCTTGAATTTTTGTATTAAATACTATTTTTTACAAAAAAATACTTTATTCAAAGTGACTGATCAGAGTGTTAGTAAGCATATTCTTTCAAATAAAAAATAAATGACGAAGTTATGCTGCAACAAACATTTAGTAAAATTTATACAATGTAATAATTGAGTGCGTCCTAATTTTTGAAGTCGGTTAACAAACCAGGATAAGTTAGAAAAATATGCTCACTACACTGCTAAAAATAATAATGTATTGCGGACCGTGGTTGGTCAGCTATAACATAAAAATATGATTGTTTCTAGTTTAGGTAGGTTAGTTTAGGAAATGTGGTATACCAAAAACAAAAATTAGTATTAGTCATTTACACCGTTCGCACGCAACGACCGCTTTCCGATATTGACATCGTAAGTACACATAATAATTATCATTATTTTATTTTTACCCGATTGTTCAAGAAGGATTATTTATTATTATTAACTATAGAATACTCCCCATTTCTATGTTATTAACTAGGTGTTGGGGCATCAGCAAGTATGCCATAGCTTCAATTTGAAATGGCTTAGGTATATTGACCTTAGTATAATTTTTGTGAATAATTGAATCAAATGAAATCACGAGAAAAAAAACAGCTGTTTCATACAAAAAGCTCATCGATCGTCGACAAAATGTAAGCAGATGCTTTTTTCCCCGATTTAATTTACAAATAAAAAAGTTTAAAAAGTAATCGTTGTTTATAATGAAGAGTACAATGACCCCCGTTTGGCTTAGTACACCCTATACCGATAACCCTGTGCAATGTACTAATATGACACATATAGGTACATTTGTACATAACAAGAAAAAAAACACAGTTCTGACAAGTCTTGCACTTGGATAATTATCATGAGCAACATGTACAATGGGGCCCGTGCCGTGGCGTGATGATTGTAGTACAGCACGACGCTGCGCGACCGCGGCTCGTATCACAGCAAAATAAGGTTCATGGTCGCACAGCGTCGGCGGGTAAATCCAACAATCATCGCAATAAGGTGTAATGGACGGTGAAGCCCTGAGAGTTAACATAGGTCGGAGGACACGTCTGTAGTTTTCTATTAAGTATTTTTATCAGGAAAACAAACGTCAGACCGAATCATATGCCACTAAAAACTCAGACACTAGGGTTAGTCACTTCAGTCTACACAATAAGAACAAACGGGTAAAAATATTTATGTGGTAATTAAATATTAATAGGTAGGTAGGTACTTACCACTTAGCTACCTAGTTGGAGTCTAATTTTTTTGTTACGCCTAGCTGCCTTGGTGACATCTCCCATTTTCATCGGATCAACCTTCTGTACCCTCTACTCACAACGCGATCAATTATTGTCCAAATATTTTCACTAGTAGTAAAGTCACTAAAAACTTATCAAATGTCTTGAAAAACTACTTTTTTTGATTGGCTCTGGATAATTAAGCACTGTTTAATTGATGATTTACGTACAAATAGAAAAAAAATGCGAAAATATTTTTCGGCAAGGCGAGTACGTCCTTCCTTCGTGAGGCGCTGGCGCCGACTGGCCCGTCCCCCGCAAAGGAGCTCGCGGGTGTCAGTGGTCACGTGATCTGACGAAATACTTCAAAATAACACAAAATATTACTAAACTAACTCAATTTTAGCTCTAAAAATATGGTAAAAGAACGATCAATCATATTTTTAATTTCCTATCCGAAGGTGTAAAAATATATAGTAACGTAATCTCCGTAAGCACGGTATTGCACGCCATGAGAACGAAAACAACGTTCATTTAATATTTTTTTACTCGCAATCTAGTAAGTAATATAATATTTTAATTAGACTAATTAATAGGTAACAGAATGATCTTATTGGTGGTATTTTTTTCATATCGGTAGGGTCCGTAGCTTCTTCACTATTACGAGTTGAATAGACGCATTTGGCGAATATTCAAGGCTTAAGTACGACTTTCAGTGCCGTCTTTACCGTGCGGATCATACGTTCCCACGAGTCCCCCATTTCCGGTGCGCCCGGTGAGATAAATCTCCACTGCAGCTTACTACGATCTAGTTCTAACAGACTACGGCTTTAATTCATTATCAGCACCCCTATGTTTGTGCCGTTATCAGAAATTATTAAGCTAGGAGCACCACGACGAGCTATCATCCGCTTAAGCGCCATAATATCTAGCATATTTAATATAAGGTATAAGCATTGATTGCAAACTGCAACGGGGTCCTCATATTAGTGCTCTATCTGGGAGACTTAGTTCTGCTGCTTTACTCAATATTATTCTATTTTGGATACTTACTTCTTTAATATAAGCTAACTTTATTATGTTGATTATCGTAAGCGTGCAAGTACAACTTTTTTGTACTGTATAAAATTCTAGCACCGAACCCCAAGATACCGGCTGTGCCGAGTTTGGGGCTCACAGGTTTTACTACATGTTTTTGTAAATTTATTAGCTTAAATAAACATTTTGATTTGATTTGATTTGATTTGATTTGCTTATGCGGTTCGTAAGATTAGGCAACTGACAGATATAACTACAGCTCGGATGGTTTACTTCCACAGCATAATGTCATATGGCATTTTGCTGTGTGGTTCAGGTGATGATGTAGAGGACATTTTTATTTTCCAAAAGTGAGCGGTCCGCGCTATCTATGTGAGGGGTCCCCGCGAATCATTGAGAGATTTATTTAAAGAAATAAATATATCTTTACCTTCTTTACATATACTTCCGCCAAGTAGCCACTATATATGTAAATAGAATAGATATTACCTAGTTGTAAGCCAAAATTTGTGAGACTGTAATTTATTTATTCTTTGAAAAAATAATGCCCCTTAGTTTCTTGCCTGTTCTTCTGAGTAGAGGCTCTTTATCCGATCAAGGCGGTCGAGTCTATTTAAAAAAAACTTTGACGTTCCAAAGTGTATCTTTGATACCCAAATTTGACTTTGACTTTGATATCTTTGAAAATATTATGTACGTTCGTAAAAATCTACACAAATTTAAATGAAACTGTGAAAAACCACATTAATGAAATATGAGGATATTATAAGGTTAACAATTATTTAGAAGACAAAGATGTCTGGAGCCTTCCACTTCTGCCAAGTATGTACTAGTATGTACTAGTGTACATACTAGTACATACTATATACATGTATATATATATATATATATGTATATGTATATATATATATAGTATGTACTAGTGTACATACTAGTACATACTTACATAAAGTAAATGACGTAAAAAGTGAGACAGAAAATGTTAAATTAAATGGAATAGATTTTAATTAGTACGTACTCGTATTTAATACAAAATTTTGAAAAAATGTTAGAGGTAAATGATATACCATTCTTTTATATATAACGAAAGAGCGGTCTCTCCTAACACAGGTTTTCCGAACTTAACAGGAGAGAGCAACCCCTGTAATTTACCAGTTTAAGAAATAAATAAATTTTGAATTTGAGTACATAGATATTACCTAGTTGTAAGCCAAAATTTGTGAGACACTAATTTATTTTTTTCTTAAAGAAATTATGCCTCTCAGTTTCTTGCCTGTTCTTCTGAGTGGATCTTTTTCCGAACAAGGCGGTCGAATCTATTATTAAACTTTCACGTTCATAAGTGTATCTTTGATACCCCATTGAATTAAAAACATCAACAAACCCAATGCAATTGGGTTGGGGAGCGCTTCGACGCGCTACCGAAAATAATCCATCATCCATAGCACATCATTCTATCCTATGTGACTACCCACTTTGACATGACCACACTAATTCAGCTTAAACCAAAAAATATTCTAATGCCAATTTATCACTTTATATAACAGTTCATAATTTGGTTTTATTAAAGAGATTTACTACACGATAATCCAACAATGACATTTTCAGCTACTGTGTGCTACTGAATTAATGAAATGATTGGTGATTATGTGTGATAATCAATTAGTTATCACATATTCGTATTTGATTGTTACTAATACTAATACATTGTAATCTATAGATAGCATTTAACGGAAGACTATAAATTGAGAGTATTTTCTGATTGAAATTAGTTTGTGTCAGTAGTGTTCATAGTAATCTCAAACATGCGTGCCATCGTTGTGTTTGCGCTCTGCCTTGCTGCAGTATCAGGTAAAATAAAAAAAAATATATACAAAAGAAATAATGTATATCCCTGTATATTACAATGTCAATTAGTATAGATCTGATGTTTAATTTGGATCTTTAATTTTTTTTTAATAACCAAACATGCTTGTCAAAGTAAATACAGCTTTGACAGAAAACGTACGCGAAAGCTCTTTGAATTTAAAATTGTAAAAAAGTTCTTAGAGGTCCCACGACGTTTTGAATTTTCCATACAAACGCGCTTGTCAAATTTCTTAGAAACCACTTATCAGATTTTGATAAAATTTGGCATGTACAATTAAATTAACTATATCTCCGCCCCTACTCGTTTATTCTTGTTTTTTTTTTAAAACGTCCCCAAGAGAAAATAGAGCTATGAAAAATATCCGCATTGTGTAAGGGGTAACTTTTGGCTGATTTACTTAATAGATAGACAAAGCAAATCAAAAATGCCTTTAAATAAAGAGGTTGTCTACAAAATTAGCTTTTGTATTATTAGAGAAGTGTAAAAGTCATGAAAAATTATTGAAATTGCACTTTATTACTCTGTAGATAGCTTGATTGTAGATGGCTTGTTAGGTCATTTTGTCATCTTTACTTGCTCACTTCGCTCATCGTCTTTTTCTAAACGCAATGGTAATAGAAAATTTAGCCAATGCGAAGTTAGTCAAAAGTGATCGCCGGACCCTTTGGTAGTACTATGCAAGCAATCAATAAAATTATTTTGCACAGCTGTTCCTAGCAACCCACAAAGGATTGTGGGTGGTTCGGTGACCACCATCGGTCAGTACCCCTCCATCGCATCTCTGCTGTACTCATGGAACCTAAGCGCCTATTGGCAGGCTTGCGGTGGCACCATTATCAACAACAGGTCTATCCTTACTGCGGCGCATTGCACAATGTAAGTACCGTCTTTAATAAACTTCTTACTTCGTTCATTAAGTAAATTAAACTTGTAATCGACTAATAATATCATATTTACAAACTTTTTTTCTTTTAACCGACGAAACGGAGGAGGTTTACATATCGACGCGTATATTTTTATTTTTTTATGTGTTGATCACGCACAACTTTTTACAGAATAATTTTGGTTTGAATTTTGATAATTACTTTTTAAGGCGAGTACGTCCTTCCTTCGTGAGGCGCTGGCGCCGACTGGCCCGTCCCCCGCAAAGGAGCTCGCGGGTGTCAGTGGTCACGTGATCTGACGAAATACTTCAAAATAACACAAAATATTACTAAACTAACTCAATTTTAGCTCTAAAAATATGGTAAAAGAACGATCAATCATATTTTTAATTTCCTATCCGAAGGTGTAAAAATATATAGTAACGTAATCTCCGTAAGCACGGTATTGCACGCCATGAGAACGAAAACAACGTTCATTTAATATTTTTTTACTCGCAATCTAGTAAGTAATATAATATTTTAATTAGACTAATTAATAGGTAACAGAATGATCTTATTGGTGGTATTTTTTTCATATCGGTAGGGTCCGTAGCTTCTTCACTATTACGAGTTGAATAGACGCATTTGGCGAATATTCAAGGCTTAAGTACGACTTTCAGTGCCGTCTTTACCGTGCGGATCATACGTTCCCACGAGTCCCCCATTTCCGGTGCGCCCGGTGAGATAAATCTCCACTGCAGCTTACTACGATCTAGTTCTAACAGACTACGGCTTTAATTCATTATCAGCACCCCTATGTTTGTGCCGTTATCAGAAATTATTAAGCTAGGAGCACCACGACGAGCTATCATCCGCTTAAGCGCCATAATATCTAGCATATTTAATATAAGGTATAAGCATTGATTGCAAACTGCAACGGGGTCCTCATATTAGTGCTCTATCTGGGAGACTTAGTTCTGCTGCTTTACTCAATATTATTCTATTTTGGATACTTACTTCTTTAATATAAGCTAACTTTATTATGTTGATTATCGTAAGCGTGCAAGTACAACTTTTTTGTACTGTATAAAATTCTAGCACCGAACCCCAAGATACCGGCTGTGCCGAGTTTGGGGCTCACAGGTTTTACTACATGTTTTTGTAAATTTATTAGCTTAAATAAACATTTTGATTTGATTTGATTTGATTTGATTTGCTTATGCGGTTCGTAAGATTAGGCAACTGACAGATATAACTACAGCTCGGATGGTTTACTTCCACAGCATAATGTCATATGGCATTTTGCTGTGTGGTTCAGGTGATGATGTAGAGGACATTTTTATTTTCCAAAAGTGAGCGGTCCGCGCTATCTATGTGAGGGGTCCCCGCGAATCATTGAGAGATTTATTTAAAGAAATAAATATATCTTTACCTTCTTTACATATACTTCCGCCAAGTAGCCACTATATATGTAAATAGAATAGATATTACCTAGTTGTAAGCCAAAATTTGTGAGACTGTAATTTATTTATTCTTTGAAAAAATAATGCCCCTTAGTTTCTTGCCTGTTCTTCTGAGTAGAGGCTCTTTATCCGATCAAGGCGGTCGAGTCTATTTAAAAAAAACTTTGACGTTCCAAAGTGTATCTTTGATACCCAAATTTGACTTTGACTTTGATATCTTTGAAAATATTATGTACGTTCGTAAAAATCTACACAAATTTAAATGAAACTGTGAAAAACCACATTAATGAAATATGAGGATATTATAAGGTTAACAATTATTTAGAAGACAAAGATGTCTGGAGCCTTCCACTTCTGCCAAGTATGTACTAGTATGTACTAGTGTACATACTAGTACATACTATATACATGTATATATATATATATATATGTATATGTATATATATATATAGTATGTACTAGTGTACATACTAGTACATACTTACATAAAGTAAATGACGTAAAAAGTGAGACAGAAAATGTTAAATTAAATGGAATAGATTTTAATTAGTACGTACTCGTATTTAATACAAAATTTTGAAAAAATGTTAGAGGTAAATGATATACCATTCTTTTATATATAACGAAAGAGCGGTCTCTCCTAACACAGGTTTTCCGAACTTAACAGGAGAGAGCAACCCCTGTAATTTACCAGTTTAAGAAATAAATAAATTTTGAATTTGAGTACATAGATATTACCTAGTTGTAAGCCAAAATTTGTGAGACACTAATTTATTTTTTTCTTAAAGAAATTATGCCTCTCAGTTTCTTGCCTGTTCTTCTGAGTGGATCTTTTTCCGAACAAGGCGGTCGAATCTATTATTAAACTTTCACGTTCATAAGTGTATCTTTGATACCCCATTGAATTAAAAACATCAACAAACCCAATGCAATTGGGTTGGGGAGCGCTTCGACGCGCTACCGAAAATAATCCATCATCCATAGCACATCATTCTATCCTATGTGACTACCCACTTTGACATGACCACACTAATTCAGCTTAAACCAAAAAATATTCTAATGCCAATTTATCACTTTATATAACAGTTCATAATTTGGTTTTATTAAAGAGATTTACTACACGATAATCCAACAATGACATTTTCAGCTACTGTGTGCTACTGAATTAATGAAATGATTGGTGATTATGTGTGATAATCAATTAGTTATCACATATTCGTATTTGATTGTTACTAATACTAATACATTGTAATCTATAGATAGCATTTAACGGAAGACTATAAATTGAGAGTATTTTCTGATTGAAATTAGTTTGTGTCAGTAGTGTTCATAGTAATCTCAAACATGCGTGCCATCGTTGTGTTTGCGCTCTGCCTTGCTGCAGTATCAGGTAAAATAAAAAAAAATATATACAAAAGAAATAATGTATATCCCTGTATATTACAATGTCAATTAGTATAGATCTGATGTTTAATTTGGATCTTTAATTTTTTTTTAATAACCAAACATGCTTGTCAAAGTAAATACAGCTTTGACAGAAAACGTACGCGAAAGCTCTTTGAATTTAAAATTGTAAAAAAGTTCTTAGAGGTCCCACGACGTTTTGAATTTTCCATACAAACGCGCTTGTCAAATTTCTTAGAAACCACTTATCAGATTTTGATAAAATTTGGCATGTACAATTAAATTAACTATATCTCCGCCCCTACTCGTTTATTCTTGTTTTTTTTTTAAAACGTCCCCAAGAGAAAATAGAGCTATGAAAAATATCCGCATTGTGTAAGGGGTAACTTTTGGCTGATTTACTTAATAGATAGACAAAGCAAATCAAAAATGCCTTTAAATAAAGAGGTTGTCTACAAAATTAGCTTTTGTATTATTAGAGAAGTGTAAAAGTCATGAAAAATTATTGAAATTGCACTTTATTACTCTGTAGATAGCTTGATTGTAGATGGCTTGTTAGGTCATTTTGTCATCTTTACTTGCTCACTTCGCTCATCGTCTTTTTCTAAACGCAATGGTAATAGAAAATTTAGCCAATGCGAAGTTAGTCAAAAGTGATCGCCGGACCCTTTGGTAGTACTATGCAAGCAATCAATAAAATTATTTTGCACAGCTGTTCCTAGCAACCCACAAAGGATTGTGGGTGGTTCGGTGACCACCATCGGTCAGTACCCCTCCATCGCATCTCTGCTGTACTCATGGAACCTAAGCGCCTATTGGCAGGCTTGCGGTGGCACCATTATCAACAACAGGTCTATCCTTACTGCGGCGCATTGCACAATGTAAGTACCGTCTTTAATAAACTTCTTACTTCGTTCATTAAGTAAATTAAACTTGTAATCGACTAATAATATCATATTTACAAACTTTTTTTCTTTTAACCGACGAAACGGAGGAGGTTTACATATCGACGCGTATATTTTTATTTTTTTATGTGTTGATCACGCACAACTTTTTACAGAATAATTTTGGTTTGAATTTTGATAATTACTTTTTATTGGAAAGGTTAAATCCCGAAGGTAGTCCCATATGAATTCGGAAAAAATTCCAATCCTAAGGGTAGAAGAATAGGGGACGATTTATTGTTCACTCACTGTAATGTAGTCCCAACGCATAGCTTTTTACAGAGTAGTCGGATTTTGTTTACTTGCCGTACCTTACTGCAAAAACACTTACTAACATTCGATTAGACTCAGATTTGGTGTACTTGCCTATCTTAGGGGTAAATGCAATAACATGGTAGTATGGAGTTGGTCTGATAATGAAGTCGGTAGTAGTAGACTGCCGTATTTGAGCTCATTTTAATCAGCTCACGGATGTGACAATACTTTCATCATCACTAATCAGGGTTACGCTTACTGGTTGTGAAATATATTTCCTTACAAAAAAAAGCTCAATAAATAGTATGATTATTAACATTTTAATTTTTTTGTCACTTGTAGCGGTGATGCAGCTAACAGATGGCGTGTCCGTGTCGGCTCTACCTTTGCTAACAGTGGCGGCACTGTCTACAACTCTGCTAGCATCATTAACCACCCCAGCTACAACTCACGCACTCTTGACAACGACGTTTCGATCATTCGGACAGCCACAACTATTGGATTTGTGAGCAACGCCGTACAGGCTGGTTTCATTGCGGGATCTAACTACAACCTCGGTGACAACCAAGTTGTCTGGGCTGCTGGATGGGGAACCACTTCAGTAAGTTTCATCAATAAATTATTTTCACAGTTTATCATTATAACTACTTGTTAAGCGAAACATCGTGACGTATTCGTAATTTTACTTTCAGCAAGGAGGACAGGCTTCGGAGCAGCTGCGCCACGTCCAGATCTGGACCGTGAACCAGAACACTTGCGCTCAACGCTACGCCTCCGTTGGTGACACCATCACCGCTAACATGCTGTGCTCCGGCTGGCTCGACGTCGGCGGTCGCGACCAGTGCCAGGGTGACTCCGGCGGCCCTCTCTACCACAACAGCATCGTCGTCGGTGTCTGCTCATGGGGTAGAGGCTGCGCTCAAGCTTTCTTCCCTGGTGTCAACGCTCGCGTTTCTCGCTACACTACTTGGATTCAGGCTAACGCTTAAATTTAAATATTGGGTTGGTGTATACTTTTTAAAATAAAATCTGATATCATAAGAACTATTAGAGATTTTTTTATATTCCTTTTCACACTTAGGTACTATTAGTTTGTAAAACCGGTGTTCACAAAAAATGCTACCATAATAACTATGTAATAGTACAAAATATATTATTATATTTATTGGTAAACCCATACAAAAAGCTATAGTTTTTCGATTTTTAGGATTCCGTATCAATAGAGAAACAAAACCCTATGGTGAGACTTAGAGATTTGTTCATCTGTATTTCCTTTTGCGTATCTTTTTGTTTCTCTATATCGGATTATTGCACAAACTATACATCTAGCGAGTTGTTTAGAACGGTTCTAAGCTATGTAATAATGTAGTAGTAACCACATAATAATGTGATAAAATTTTGAAAAGTAATCCGGAATTTAGTGTCAAAATAAAGAAGTTCTTTTATGATGGTTGACATACCTACAACACGCACGAAACGCTTTGGTTCCTTATATCTTATACGGACCGCTAGAGTGTGGAATACTCTGCCAGAGTGTGTGTTCCCTGATACTTATAATCTGGGTGTCTTCAAGTCTCAAGTGAATCGGTTTCTTCTAGGCAATCGTGCTCCATCATAGGCTGCATCACTGCTTATCATCAGGCGTGTTGGCGCCAAACGCAAGCCTATTAAGCAATAAAAAGATTTAGAAAAGTAGAAAATGAGACCATATTTTCAAGTCAAATTAAACAAAGTCAATATATATGTACCTATTCCGAAAATTAAGCAATCATAGCATAGTTGCAAGAAGGCTCTCCTCTCGAGCCTGGAAGTGCGGTTCGATCACAGCCGCGCACCAAACATGTAAGTATGTAAACACGATGATAGCCTGATAGGAGAAGGCCCGCCTCTGAAGGTAGGGGGAGCGGGCTTAAACCCAACCGCACCAATTTGTTCATTGTGTGAACATATGTGCGTATTGTATGTCATCTGCTACATGAAAGGAGCCCGGTGTATGGCGACAGGCTCGCCCCCTGTCACATTTGGGACTGAATATCGTCCGGCGAAGTGTGGGTGTTGTATGACACTCTCGGGGAATAGACGTAACGATTTGTTATGTTATGTTATGCGTATGCGTTAAAAGTTTCGTTTTTTTAATGCTCATAAGTCTTAAGCAATTATTTATGTATTTCTTTATGAGTCAATAGATTGACCAATTGATTGAGAGCTTTTACTGCCTTGAAGGAAATTACTATAAAGATAAGATATAAATAAAATCTGTATTAACAAAGAGCAATGACCAACAGTAAGGATCTTAGCTACTTCTAGATCTATTGTTTTCATTCATTTTCAGATTTCATTACCACTTCATCTATTGCTTTACACACAGTAGCGGATCTGGGGAAGCTGGGCTAATAAAGCTTACTCACAGCTATCAAGCCCTGCCCAAACCAATATCCTTGATCTGTTACTGTTAGTTCAAGAACATTTGATAATCTTAAAAAAATGAGATGGAAGTTGACTGGAAAGGTCGGTTGGGATAAAGCAGATAAGATTTGTTTATATATAATTTCCAAATTTTTGGAATAGCATATTATACATAATAATACAGCACTACGCCGTTGGCAGAGGTGTATTGCAATACCCACACTTCACCGGATGATTTTTAGTCCTAATTGTAACAGAGGACGAACCTGTCGCTATATTATGTTCGGCACAAGTTATACAGCAGATTACGTTACATATGTACATACGAGTATCTACCTGAGAGCGAACAGGCATCCTCTGGCTTGACAGGCGAGCCTTTTTACCCGACTACACAATAAGGAGGATTAGGTTTTTCGAGTGTATATGTGTATGTATGCATGTACGTGTGTATGGATGTATGAGGTTTCTTTGACACGCGCTACAACTTAAGGCGAGGCTTTCCCAGAACTTTAGGTATTTTACTCTACCTCAGGCCGCACTTATTGGGAGCGCGACGTATTCATTCACGCGACACAAAAGTTGTGTGCGATGCGCCGCGCGCACGTCTTTCACCCGTCAGTCACGTTATGGTATCGAGTACCTAAACACCCATTTTTAGGAAATCGATAAAATAATCCGTCCGTCATTGTACTCATCCATTTTATGAACATTTTTTATTTGATGCCAAACAAAAAAAAATCTAAAAAATGCCGTTCAAGCCAATATAGGTACAACCAATCTCATGTCCACGAGTTGTTGTATTTTTGATGTGTGAGCAGTCGTGGCATTAGTTTCATTTTACCGGTAGTGTCATATTATTATTTCCATTTTATCACACTTCACACTCATAAATACAAAAGATTGCGATTGTGTGTGGAAGTTAGGTACTTACTCGTATTTCACTTATTCACACCTAAACGGCTAGACGGATGAGGATCATATTTGGAACGGAGTTAGCTTATGCCCTGGATTGACACATAGGCTACTTGTTATCCTTATTAGGACAAATATTTATACAGGGTGTTGGAATGATTGTGTAACTATCGGTATTCATTAAATAATACAACATAGTAAATTTCATTATTTTTGGGTATATTGTATAACAATGGTAATAACAATTTTAATTACCTTACTTTACCATTAGGTGCGTACTAATAATATTGTATGGTTTGTTAAATGTTACAAAGTTAAAAAACTACACGATTCAGATATAATTTTGAACAATAATTATGAAAGAATCGAGTAAACTTAAACCGGATATATAGGTATACATACCCTGGGTACGAAGTGGCGGACATTCTGCTAGTACTAACAAAACATCCAATACAAAAATATACATTCACAATATTTACATTTAGTTATGATGATATAGTTGTAGAATCGATGGCAGCCTAGTTGGGAGTGGCAATTTTGCTCTGCTGGGTTCGAACCCAGCCGACGGCACGCACCAATTTGTTCATTGTGTGAACATATGTGCGTATTGTGTGTCATCTGCTACATAACTGGAGCCCGGTGTATGGCGACAGGCTCGCCCCCTGTCACATTTGGGACTGAATATCGTCCGGCGAAATGTGGGTGTTGTATTACACCTCTGCCAGCCCCCTCGGGGAAAAGCGTGACGATATGTATGCATGTCTAGCCATAAGTTCTGTTACAAATGAAAATGCATTTATTTTTTTATACAGTAATGTAATGTTAATAAAAGTTATATTTACATATGTATTGAAGTCTTAACAAAAATATAACTATTATTTTATTCAAAATTACCACATTTGGCCTTGATAGAGGCCTTTAGTCGGTCTGGCCAAGAATCTATGGATTTACGGACTGTTTCCATGGGAAATTTAGCCACTGCTTGCTTCAAAGATTTCTTAAGTGACTCTATGTCGGCGTGTCGTTTAGAGCAGGCCATGCCCTCTAAACCTGACCATAATTTGTAGTCCAGGGGGTTTTGATCTGGGCTAGAGGAGGGCCAGTCTTCAGCCCTTATAAAGTCTGGAACATTGGCTTCCAGCCAGGCTTGGGTAGTTCGCGCCTTGTGACCATGTGCAGAGACCAGTTGGAAACTCCACGGTAGATTTTTAAAAAGTGTATTGCTAAGGGGTTGTACAACACCATATAAGACGGTCTCTTGATACACTTTGGCAGAAGTTTTAACCCCCTTTTCACAAAAACTAAGCTTTGTGACGCCGTGATAGGATACCCCCCACCAAACCATGACTGACGCAGGATGATGACCACGCTGAGTGAAACAGGGTCAATGTCATCCACGTGCCTAAAACAAAATAAAAATAAATATTTATAAGTATGATGTCCAAAAGTTCAAAATATAAAAATTCTAAAAAACCGACCAAGTTCGAGTCGGACTCGCGCACGGAAGCTGTCGTTCAAACTTGTTGATATGTATGTACATAATTATATAACAACTACATTATAAATAAATGAGCTTTCAAATGACACCTCAAACAACTGATTTGATGAGATAGAACTCGAGATATAAGCAATAATCTACAACGGTCGGCGGCCATCTTTGTGACGTATATACATAGCTTCGCCTGTCCCCGCTATCGCTTCTTACAACCGGCAGTTTCGAATTTCAAAGGCAACGACGAACACATCCATACCAGTCGTAGGTTTATAGAAGCCGTACTTACAAGATTTACCGAAATGCTCGATTTTCGCTAATCGTTAAAAACGAATATACAACTTTACGAGTTTTCTTCAAAACAGCCAAAATCACGTTGCAGTACTAATCAGGCCTAGATGTGTTCAAATCATAGGTACGGCTATAACTCAAACGCTACCAAACACTCGTGTAGTACAGATTGTTCAGTCAAAAATGAAAGTATGAACGACGTCCCCTATCTCACCTAACACCCTATATAATTTACATACATACAGTACAGTCAAAACTTAGCGAAGATCCGCCACCTTGCATGTTACAAAAAGAAGGTAGGTACTTACGTTTCGTCAATTGCAATGTCATCAGAGTTTATTACATTCTCTTGAAGTACTCTTCTGCAAAAAAAAAACGAAGATAAGTATTCATGTAGGTAAGTATAACTACGTAAATATCACTACTAGATATACCACTAGGCCGGGTATTTACTCGTTGTGCAGTTCAGATTGCTCAGTAAAAATGAAAGTATGAACGTCGTCCCGTATCTTACCTAACATCCTGTATAGTTAAAACTTAGCGAAGATCCGCCGCCCTGCATGTTACAAAAGGTAGGTAGGTACTTACGTTTCGTCAATTCCAATGTCATCGGAGTTTATTACATTTAGTTGTAGTACTCTTCTGAAAAAAAAAAAACAAAACTGTAAGATAGGTATTCGTGTAAGTAGGTATAACTATATAAATATCACTGGTATGCCACTAGGTCGGGTATTTACTCGTTGTGCAGTTCAGATTGCTCAGTAAAAATGAAAGTATGAACGTCGTCCCGTATCTCACCTAACATCCTACATACCTATATAGTCAAAACTTAGCGAAGATCCGCAGCCCTGCATGTTACAAAAGGTAGGTAGGTACTTACGTTTCGTCAATTCCAATGTCATCGGAGTTTATTAAATTAGGTTGTAGTACTCTTCTGAAAAAAAAAACAAAACTGTAAGATAGGTATTCGTGTAAGTAGGTATAACTACGAGTATATAAATATAAATGTCACTGGTATGCCACTAGGGCGGGTATTTACTCGTTGTGCGGTTTAGAATGCTCAGGAAAAATGAAAGTATGAACGTCGCTCCGTATCCGTATCTCACAAGTTGTCTGGGTGAAATAATAAATGGTGACCGACATAGTCAAAACTTCGCAGAACACCCGCCTCCCTGCGTGGTACAAAAGGTAGGTAGGTACTTACGTTTCGTCAATTCCAAAGTCATTGGAGTTTGTTACGTAGTAGTCTTCTGCAAAAAAAAACTGTAACTGTAGGTAGGTATAACTACATAAATATCACTAGTAGGTATACCACTAGGCCGGGTATTTACATCGTGAATACACGTAACGAGACAAAAAAGTATCTATGATGATGAGTATGATATTTGAAAACACTAAAACGAATATAAGTAGGTACTAATAGATTTGTTGAAACATCATCTGACTACAAAAAGCAATGCAAGAAATGTCGATTCTAGTAAATAAAAACAATGATTACCAATTTAATCTAGTAGAAGTTTATCTACTTACCGACGTTTGCTCCTTGACTCGTACGATTTTCTAAAAGTCAGACTTGAGCATTTTTTGTTCGTTTATTATGTTTGTTACCCATTATGGCAAAACTAAATGCTTGGTTGGTGTTGATGTGTGCGGCACTGCGGAGATCACAAAAATTTGGCACACGTCCGGCGTCGACGGGGTCTGCGGGCGGACTGGCGGTCACGCAAACGTGCCTTTTTACCATGAATTCGTGATAAAAAATCATATAAAATTACCATGTTAACTTTTTAACATTTTTATTTATGATTCCATTTTTTTATTGCGTTGTAATTCGTAAAAAAAATAAAAAAGCAATATGATTTGTAAAAATTAAGTCGCAAATCGCGTTTAAAATACCAAATAGAGGTGACTTTGGATTTTTTTTCTATCGAGTGAAGTTATTCATTACATGTATCAGATTTATGATTCCACTTAAAAACATGCTTAAGAATAACATTTTTTTTTTTACACAGTAAAAACCATGGTTTATCTTAGAGGAAAGTTGATTCTTGCTAGACGTTTTCTGGCCAGGCTCGCCTTAAACAGCTTTATTGGTTTTGACATGTGAGCTGTCCTTTGAATCGTCTTGACAGTGGAAGTGATTTAAGGTGAAAGTTGTTGAAAGTTTAAGTGATAACAACATTTCAATAATATCCGGAGTGTCAGACTACATTTTGCAGTCGGGTTTTTGTTTCTCTTTAAATAATGTTTCTTGTTTAATTCTTGGAAATTATACTTAAGTTTATACAAAATTTTGCAACTTAGTTTTGTGTTACCCGTAAATAAGGTCTCATTTTCTACTTATCCGAACTGAAGGCCCGCCTCTCCTTTTATTTCTGACCCAATTTTTAGGAAAAAGATACAATTTTTCCACATACTTAGTTACTAGGGCTAACACTATTTCGATCCGTGCCAAACTTCAAGTATGTCAAGTCTGTATAGTTTGTACAATAATCGGCTCAGACAGACAGCCCTCGATTTCCAGCAAAGGATTTTTATCTCTATTTGGAATCCTAAAAGTCGTAAAGCCGAATAACTATAGTTTTTTGTATGGACAATTACCAATAAAGATGTGTGTTGGACTAAACATATCCGTTATGGTTGCATTTTTAGTGCACACCGGTTTAACAAACTAATAGTAAGTGTATATTAGGAAAAAAAACTCTAACAGTTGTTATGTTGTAAAAAATGTATTTCGATTCTATATTCAAATTTAAGCATTATTCTGAATCCAAGTAGTGAAACGAGACACGCGAGCGTTGACACCAGGGAAGAAAGCTTGAGCGCAGCCTCTACCCCATGAGCAGACACCGACGACAACGTTGTTGTGGTAGAGAGGGCCGCCGGAGTCACCCTGGCACTGGTCGCGACCGCCGACGTCGAGCCAGCCGGAGCACAGCATGTTAGCGGTAATAGTGCTACCAGCGGAGGCGTAGCGTTGAGCGCAAGTGTTCTGGTTTACGGTCCAGATCTGAACGTGGCGCAGCTGCTCCGAAGCAGATCCTCCTTGCTGAAAATAATATTACGAATTCGTCATAATGTTTTGCTTAACAAGTAGTTATAATGATAAACTGTTAAAATAATTTATTGACATAACTTACTGAAGTGGTTCCCCATCCAGCAGCCCAGACAACTTGGTTGTCACCAAGGTTGTAGTTAGATCCAGCAATCAAACCGAAACGAACGGTGTTGCTTTGGGTAATGGTACCGGAAACGCGGATGATTGAAACGTCGTTGTCATAAGTGCGGCTGTTGTAGCTGGGGTGGTTAATGATGGTAGCCGAGTTGAAGACTGTACCGCCACTGTTAGCAAAAGTAGAGCCAACACGGACACGCCATCTGCTAGCTGCGTCACCGCTACAAATCACATAAAAGTCACCATGTTAGTAATGAGTATAATGATAATAATATGTAACTACACATTTGAAAACTATAATTATTATCATTAAATTACAAATTTAACTGACTTAATATATAAAGAAAAACATATTATTAAAGATGCTACTTACATTGTGCAATGAGCAGCAGTGAGAATAGCCCTGTTGTTAAGGATGGTGCCACCACAAGCCTGGCTGAAGGTGACTCCGTTCCATGAGTACAGCAGAGATGTGATGGAGGGGTACTGGTTGATGGTGGTCACCGATCCACCCACAATTCTTTGTAGATTGCTGGGGACAGCTGTTTTAAATCAATTCATCAATTAATCACAAGCTTATAGTCATATATAAGCCAACTGAGTAGTTCAAATATAACTCATTACATAAAAATCCGATAGAAATATAATAACTCTAAAATGCAGAATTTTGTTTCACTGAATATAAATGAATAAAATATCCATTACCAGCAACTGCAGCAAGGCAGAGAGCAAGGGCAACGATGACACGCATGGTTATTCCAGTTACGAGCGCCAACTGATTTCATTGCAAAAAAAATTGTTGAATTTATATTTTGCGATTCCCTATCAATTTAGATAATGTTAGGTATTTTTTACCAATAACACTACGAGTTTAGTATAATTAATAATAAAACAAGTCCAACAGATAATCACCAAACATGTACTTAATTCGGTAGCGAACAGTAGCTAATTATGTGATGAATGATGGATGACAATAAATCACTTTGATAAAGTCAACCAAAAAACTGAAATTCAATACGTTACGTTATCTTACTCTGTCTTTCAATTTTGGACGAAATAAACTAGTCATTTATAAGTAGCCAGACTCAAGTTTAAGACGTGTTTGATTTTTTTTTGTTCCTTTCTTGTCTTTTTTCTTTTAATTCATAACTTAATTGAATAACACGGTAGAGAAAAATAAAATGTTTTTAAAAGTTTAATATGTTGAAAATAATTTGTTGGTTACTGTCATCTTTTAACCATTCCAACTTGTTCTAATTAATAATTGAAGTTTGTGTTTGATAAACTAGAAACATTTCAACCTTTTTTTTACTTTTCTACATATAAAAAATAATCTATTGAAAAAATATTGTAAAGGCATACCACACGCACAAGCTTCATAATTTTTTTAACTGTGCGTACTTAACTGAGCCGTGTGGTAACGACACGATCATTCTCGTTTTTCGATAAACGCACATGCCATGCCGTGGGGTTGGCGCGATGTACAGATTCGTGTTCAAGCCTAGCCTGCCCAGTTAAAAGTGTGGTAAAGCTGGTGCGTGTGGTAAGCCTACAAACACTTCAAAATAGGTAGTTAGAATGAAAAATTGGCAGTGGTGCTAAGTGGTGCTAACATTTATTATAATTATTCCACTTACAGAAGTTATTCCTTATTCTACAGTCCAAACGACCTAATTGTCTGCAAGTTTTTACTTGACCCCAGCAATCTCAGCCTGCTGGACGGTGTCAGTCACATACTGATGTAAGATCTTCGACGTGGGATGGCGATGTCAATGTCGCATGATAGAAGCCAACAGGTGAACCGTACCCCGGTTGTTTGCATACGAGGGGATCTCTCTCGGACGCGCCATCTAATTCGGGCATCGTCACTAAAAAAACGAACAAGTGGCCTACCGTGATATCTTATTACCATGATGGCTACGTTTTGTTTCCTACGCTGTGCGACCATGGACCTTATTGCGTGGCGATACGATTCGCGATCGCCTAGTTTCAAAACCAAAACGTTACCATCATGGCTAAAAGATGTCATCGTAGGCCGCCTGATACATGCATACTGCAATGAAGACGTTATATGAGACTGTTAAAGATAAAAAATAGGAAGATAATAATAATCGTAGATAAAATTAAATTGCGGAGCCGTTATTCTGACTTTCTTTATTTGTTAGATGTAACAGACATATTAAAAAGAACAAAAAGCCGGTTATAAATTATTACTAGCTGTTACCCGCGACTTCTTTCGCGTTTATTCAGAAAATAGTAACCAGAAACCAAAATTTCATCAAGAAACTCAACTGTTTCCGTTCAACTGTTTGGCCGTCAGAAGACTTCAAACAGACAGATTTACTTTATGGTTTTATAATATTAATGTGGACTAGACAGTAATTAAAATGTTTATGACGTATTACTCGCCATAAAGTTAAAGAAATAGTATTTAAATAAATTAAATTAACTTAGTGATACGTAATATAATATATCGTATTCCTAAACAAATAATTGTTTTTACACACAGTAGCGGGTCTGGGGAAGCAGGGCTAATAAAGCCTACACACAAGCTCTCTCTTTAAACCAAAATCTGCTACTGTGACGCTTCATAATATTCAGTTCATTCAAGAACATTTGTTAATCTTAATAAAAAATGGAATGGAAGTTGACTAGCGAAAAGTCGGTTGGGATAAAGATACAAGATTTGTTTGTAATTTTGCAAATTTTGGGAATAACATAATTTACATAACACATCATCACGGCTTTTCCCCGAAGGGAAGGTGTATTACAACATCAACCCTTCACCAGATGATATTCAGTCCCAAGTGTAAACCTGTCGCCATACACTCAGCACAAGTTACGAGTATATAGCAGATTACATTAGATACGTATGCATCTGAGACCGAACAAACATTGTCTGGCTGTAAAAAAAATACGCATCGACTTGTAAACCTCCTCCGTATCGTCGGTTAAAAAAGGCTCGCCTCTCTGCCTTTTTTAACCGACGATACGGAGGAGGTTTACAAGTCGATGCGTATTTTTTTTATGTATGATCACGCATAACTTTTTACAGAGTAGTCCGACTTTGATTTTAAAAAAAGATTAGAAAGGGTATACCCCGAAGGTGGTCCCATATACATTTGAAAAAAAAATCTATCCCTCAGGGTGGGAAAATAGGGGATTGATTGATTGTATACTCACTGATTGTAATGTACGACCACGCATAACTTTTTATAGAGTAGTCCGACTTTAATAAACCTTTTTATTGGATAGGTTATACTCATACCTCGAAATTGGTCTCATATAAATTTGGAAAAATAATACTACCCTTTCTCACCCTTAGGTGAGAAAATAGGGGTGATTTAAATTAAAATTACTAAGGTTACATTAGTTTAAGAACTTGTTACTTATTAATAATTTTTGCTCTTCACTTTTATCAAGTTGTCAATTCCGCATTTTCGGAATTTTTATTTCTATCTCTACAAAATTTTGCAACTTTGTTTTAATTTTTTACTTATCTGAACCAAAGCCCCCCTCTCTTTATTTCTGACCTATTTTCAGGAAAAATGAAAATTTTTCACATAATTATAGGGCTAACATTATTTGGATCCATGCCAAAATTCAAGTCGCTAATTGGATAGTTTGTGCAATATTCGGCAGTGATCAACCCTCGAAGTCTCACCATAAGGATTTCTTTCTCTATTGATACGGAATCCTAAAAATATGGTTGCATTTTTTGTGCACATCGCTTTTACAAAGTAATAGTAAGTATGTATAAGGAAAATAAAAAAAACTATAACAGTTTATATTTTATCAGATTTTATTTAAAATGTATTCCAATTCAATATTCAGATTTAAGCATTATTCTGAATCCAAGTAGTGAAACGAGACACGCGAGCGTTGACACCAGGGAAGAAAGCTTGAGCGCAGCCTCTACCCCATGAGCAGACACCAACGACAACGTTGTTGTGGTAGAGAGGGCCGCCGGAGTCACCCTGGCACTGGTCGCGACCGCCGACGTCGAGCCAGCCGGAGCACAGCATGTTGGCGGTGATGGTGTTACCAACGGAGGCGTAGCGTTGAGCGCAAGTGTTCTGGTTCACGGTCCAGATCTGGACGTGGCGCAGCTGTTCCGAAGCAGATCCTCCTTGCTGAAACAATATTACGAATACGTCACAATGTTCCGCTTAACAAGTAGTAATAATGATAAACTGTGAAATGAATTTATTGACATAACTTACTGAAGTCGTTCCCCATCCAGCAGCCCAGACAACTTGGTTGTCACCAAGGTTGTAGTTAGATCCAGCAATCAAACCGAAACGAACGGTGTTGCTTTGGGTAATGGTACCGGAAACGCGGATTACAGCAACGTCGTTATCATAAGTGCGGCTGTTGTAGCTGGGGTGGTTAATAATGGAGGCAGAGTTGTAGACGATACCACCACTGTTGGCAAAGGTAGAGCCGACACGGACACGCCATCTACTAGCTGCGTCACCGCTACGAACCACAGAAGAGTCACCATTTTAGTATTATTAATTATGTTACATCAGAATACGATAAGCATTATCAGTCAATTCCAAGTTTAACTAACTCAATAAATCAAGCATCTGGCCCTGGTTGTTTGTTCTAAAATAACAATCGTCAAACTTTGACATCAGGATTAGCCACTTTTCTTAAATGAACTTGCTTGCTCGTGAAGAAAGAAGTATTATTAAAGATGGTACTCACATTGTGCAATGAGCAGCAGTGAGAATAGCCCTGTTATTAAGAATGGTGCCACCGCAAGCCTGGCTGAAGGAGGCTCCAAACCATGAGAACAGCAGAGATGCGATGGAGGGGTACTGGTTGATGGTGGTCACCGATCCACCCACTATCCTTTGTGGGTTGCTGGGGACCGCTGTTTTAAAACCATTTATCAGTAAAATTAGTTACAAACTTATAGTCATACTAGCCAACTGTCTAGTTCAAATCTAACTGATTATATACAGCTCCTGTAGTAATTAGTGTATATTAATTCTAAATGCGGAAGCTATGTCAGACAAAATTTAAAAAAAATATTACACATTACCTGCCACTGCAGCAAGGCAGAGAACAAGGGCAGCGATGACACGCATGGTTTATTCAGCTCGAGCGTCAACTGATTTCAGCGGAAAAAAATGTTGAATTTATACTTCGTCATTCCCTATCAATATAGATTATGTCAGGTACTTTCTACCAATAATACTACGAGTTTAAAATATTGATTAATTTATAAAAACAGGTTTAACAGATAATCACATGTAATCACTAAACATTTACTTGATTCGGTAGCGCACAATAGCTAAACATGTTATTGATTGATGGATGACAATCAATCACTTTGATAAAGTCAACCAAAAAACTGATATTCAATGTAAGTATGTACCTAATGCATTACGTTATCTTATTGTCTTTTAATTTCAGACGAAAAAATCTAGTCATTTTTAAATAACTGGTCTTAAGTTCAAGACGTGATTAATTTATATTTCTTGTAATCATATTTTCTTTATTTTTTTTATTATTGATAGCAAGATTGTGAGCAAGGTAGAAAAAATGAGAATGTTTTCAAAAGATTAACATGCAGAGTAGAATTCTTAGGTACCTAGTTCATAGGTATTCGTAGGTAGGTAGTATTTTGGTTTTCTGATAACTGCAACCTCTACTTGCTCTAATAAATAATTGAAGTTTGGTTTTTAACAATTAAAAACATTTTTAACTTTTTTACTTCTCTGTTATTTAAAAAAAACATCTATTAATAAATAAAATTGTAAACAAGAAATTGCACACAAATATTTTGATTGTTATTATTGGTAGGTAACACATTCGACTCAAACAAAACAATTCAAAGTTCCGGTTAAATTTAAAATACTAGCTGCGCCCCGTGGTTTCACTCATAGTTTTTTCAACACCCAGTTTGTTGGTTAGGTCCGAATTAAAAATAATGTACTATTTTGAAATAAACAATTTTGAATTTTAATAGTTAAAAAGTGTTCAATGCGATATTCCAGACTATAATGTATCTCAGTGTCGAATTTTATCTATATTCGTTCAGCGGATTGAGTAACAAACATCCATCCACATAAAATCCAAGTTTTCGCATTATTATATTGCAATATTCGCTATATTATGGTGTGATTATGTATTAATAGGACTTACATTAATTTGTCGTAGTAGGTTTTAGACTATCAAAATTAGTAAGCATTCGTTTGGATCCAGGGTGTTTATCGGGAGATACGGGTGTTGACTTTGGTTGGTAAGCCAAAGCTCACTGCTAGCCCCATAGCAGACACCGACGACGAAGCCGTTGTGGTAGAGAGGACTGCCGGAGTCACCCTGGCACTGGTCGCGACCGCCGACGTCGAGCCAGCCAGAGCACAGCGTGTTAGCGGTAATAGTCTATTTGAGACTTGCTTACCGAGTGCAACCAGCTCGACTAACTGTCCAATTTTATACATGTTGAAGCTACTCAGATTCGGAATCAGTAACCTAAAAAAGTTGTTGGGCTGTGTATCAACTGAAGATACACACTTGATTCAGGATTTTGTAATTTTTTTTAACAAAACAAACATACTTTTTTTTTATACAATGTTATCCCTACTTTTTATTATGCAGGGTTATGACACCTTTCTTTTTCTTTTTTTTTACAATATTATATTACTTTTTTTTTCTTTTTCCCTTTTTTTCTTAATAACTAATCTTAATTAACCTAATGTCTATGCCTTAATAACTAATCTTAGTATATTTAATTTTATTCAATTTATATGCCAGCTGGTTCAATATTACACTGATGTAGACCCGTTCGCTTTCTGAGCAGCCCGGAGGGCTTCCTCAGCAAAAGCTAGAAAACATACTAACGAAGTGAACAAATAGCTGGTTTTATTTTAATAAAACGTGATTAAATTGTTTTTCTACTCATTCGTAAACAAATAATTCAAAAGCATGTCACTTACTGTCGATCTGTTAGTCAATCATTCAGTCCTAACGGATTATACAGATTAAGGTTGGTGATAGTGATTAATTACTTGTGATCAAACATCTGTTATCGTGTGTTTGATTGTAAGTACCAGTAAGTACTAATTACCTATCACAAATATTTCAATACTTACAAAACGCAAAGGGTAGCAGTGAAAATGGTGTTGTGGTCTGAATGCTACCTTCCCAGAACTGCCAGTAGTTGCTGAAGTCCCAGGAGTACAGTAACAAAGTGCGGATATACTGGCTGGCACTGGCCGTGGCCGCAGCACCACCAAGACCTACTACTCGTCGAACTCCGAAAGGTTTGGTACATAACAGCTGACAGATCTCTTCCTCCCCTTGTTTCTGTCCTTAAGAGCGGCTTATTCACACTCAGCGACTTGCATGCGTAAACAACATGGTGCACTTGCGCGGTGTCCACATGACAGCGACTTCCATGCGCAAAAAGTTTGTGCAAAACAATGTAGCGAGCTCCCGGCTGGGCTGCACGCAGTGTCTTGCATGCGTAAACAATTTGTGTTTTAGTTTGTTCAAATTAGCATTTGGTGCAAGTCATGGTGCGGTATATTGTTTTACCGCAGCACATACTCGCTCGTGCAAATTGGAATTTGGTGAATGAAAGTGACATTTAGCATGTGTGCCGGGCTTTAAAAGGCAAAATTTAAAAATTAGACCGGAATTATATGTTTGACCTGTGTGTAATGTATGTCCGATTCTCAGCCTAATGTCTAAGCAACAAAAAATGCGTTTGTTGCTTAGACTTGACAACATAAAAACCTTGATTTATTATTTTTGAAGTAAAACTTCTAATGCGACTTCGAACATAGTTGCGTTAAGCGTTTAACGCTCATGGGGAGGAGGAATAGAAAGAGACAGAGCGAGAGTGAATGCGTGGCACTCGAACGCATGCGCGTAGTATACCTGTTACAGGCCAGCGATAGCGTCAGCAACGAGTAGCAAGAGTAGTCCAATATTCCAACGCAAGAGGGAAAGATAAAAGAAAGATACACAGAAGTTTCACTTCTTCCGCGCGGAGGGACTCCACGCACAATTTCATTTATTTATTTATTAACCAAGTTAATAACATACATATGTACATATATTTACACAACTCTGCCAAACTGCATACTTACGTAGATACGAGTCTACATATTTACGAGTTGGAACACAACATTTTAGACAATATAATATTATTGTCGCAACTAGGTATCACGAGAACGTCGGTAGTGGACATCACCAAGAACTTATATTGTCACTAGAACTATATAAATGGGCAAAGTTTCATACGAATGGGTTGATCTTTTAGGAGACCTAAAGTTTTTGCTAGGTATAAAACGCTATATATTGAAAACGCTGAGATAAGATGAAATCGTAGTGGTCATTTATTTGTTTACAACCTTTATAAATGCGAAATCTTACTATAAACCTAGACTATAGAACAACAGTGTTAATGTTATCCTATCCAATAGAACTAGAGGTAAAAAAATCAATAGTGCTCTTTCGCCTCCGCACTCTGTCCTGCTCGCACCGTATAAAGAACGGAGGCGCGGGCGAGCTCGCTTCTAATGCTCGGTACGCTGTCGAGGCCTCAGTGGCCAACAGCATAGAGTCATCCAAAAAAAAAGCGAGCTCGCATTCCAGCGGCGGCCAGTGGAGAGTGCACTCGACACTTGTTTACATGCGGCGCAGCGCTACAATCTTTTTAGGTCCGCTTCCTTACAATAGACTACATAAGACACGTCGTATTGTTTTACTTCCTCTTGCAATTTCACATTGTTTTTGCGAGAAAAATAGAAAGCGGTTCCTTGGTTTCTAGGTCCCAATAGGCATCAATCTTCTCTAGCTTTTACTATCAGCTTACTCTTACTTTAGATGGAAGATATGATAACTGGAGCTCAAAGTAGATAAAGCTCTGTCACTCCTCCTTATTTGATCTCAGTTATAGCGATATAGAAATAAGGAAATAATACCCCAGCATAGGTATTCACAATTATTCGGAAACGTTTCCGTTCGGTTTTCATAAAAATTAAACTCAAATTATTCGAATCTTAGTCCGTATTCATAAGTTTATAGTCATGATTAAGAGTCCGGCGACCTAACTAATTTCGTCCTAGGCGACCTAGACTAACTTCGCATTGGTTTAAGGTATTCTATAGCCATTTCGTCTAGTAGAAGAAGACGAGCGAAGAGAGCGAGTGATGATACTGACGAGCCTCTAAAGTTGCCTACAGAGTGACAAAGTACAATTTCAATTTTTTTCATGATTTTTGCACTACTGTAATCATTCTTAAGTAACTAAGAATTTCCCTTGTATTATGGATTCATTTAACAGCTAATGATGTAGACAACCTCCCTATGTAATGGAATTTATGAATTGTTTTGTCTATCTATTGAATAAATCAGTCAAAAGTGACCCCTTAAAAATGCGGATTTTTTCATACTTCTATTTTCGCTTGAGAACGTTTTAAAAAAAAACCAAGAACATAGGGGCGGAGATATTGTTAATTTAATTGTACATGCTAAATTTCATCATAATCTGACAAACGGTTTTCAAGAAATTTGAGTAGTGCGTTTGTATGGAAATTTCAGAGCGTCGCGGCCCTCTTAATTCTTCCGATCGGATTTATAATCTATTCCCTATTCTAAAATGTTTTAAAGTAGACTGAGATTTGAACAATTTGAGTTTGAAATTAGCGGGATCTAATCGGAAACGTTTCCAAAAGATTGTGAATAGTCCCGCAGATCCACTATTGTATGTAGTGTTATCGCTTCGAGGAACCAATTGGTATTTTCGGTCAGTAGGCTAGCTTTTAGAATGTTGAATTGAAAACTCTGTACTGGAGAAACTGGAGAACTCGAAGAACTTTTAAATCAGGAATAAAAAAGCAAAACTTGTTAAAAAGTCATGAGCAATTGAAATTAAGGCGAAGAAAAAAGTAAGGTCCGTTATTCCTGCAGTGGGATGTAAAAGGATGTAATGATAATGGTGATAATTAATAAAATTTCTCGCATAGTTTTAAAACGTCAGATTTTATTTAAATATATAAACCAATCCAAAATTTGAATTTAAGCGTTACCCTGAATCCAAGCAGTGTATCGAGAAACGCGAGCGTTGACACCAGGGAAGAAAGCTTGAGCGCAGCCTCTACCCCATGAGCAGACACCGACGACGATGCTGTTGTGGTAGAGAGGGCCGCCGGAGTCACCCTGGCACTGGTCGCGACCGCCGACGTCGAGCCAGCCGGAGCACAGCATGTTAGCGGTGATGGTGTCACCAACGGTGGCGTAGCGTTGAGCGCAAGTGTTCTGGTTCACGGTCCAGATCTGGACGTGGCGCAGCTGCTCCGAAGCGGATCCTCCTGCCTGAAAATAATATTCCGAATACATCACAATGTTTCGTTTAGCGTTATCACAATAAAGTGTCAGAATCATTATTGGCATAACTTACAGAGGTGGTTCCCCATCCAGCAGCCCAGACCACTTGGTTATCACCAAGGTTATAATTGGCTCCAGCAATCACGGCGGGACGAGCTTGGTTGTTGTGTGCAATGTTAGTGGAAGTGCGCATGACAGCAATGTCGTTGTCAAGAGTACGGCTGTTGTAGCTGGGATGGATAATGAAAGAAGCGAGGTTGTGGACAACACCACCGCTGTTGGCCCATGTGGAGCCGACACGGACACGCCATCTGTTAGCTGTGTCACCGCTACAAGTAAAAAAAATAACTACGTTAGTAATCAAACTGGTTACGATATTATTAGTTCAACTACCTTGATCTATAGAAATACGAAGCATTATTAAAGACTAGCTGCGCCCCGCGGTTTCACCCGCGGTTAAAAGTATCCTATGTGCTATTCTGGACTATAATCTATCTCTGTGCCAAATTTCATCCAGATCTGTTCAGCCGTTCTGGCGTGAAAGAGTAACAAACATCCATCCATCCATCCATTCTTACAAACTTTCGCGTTTATACGAGTAATATTAGTAGGATGATACTACATACATACATTTAAGCTATGTACATTTTTTTCCTCAAATAAAGTTAATATTATTAAACTTACAATGGGCAATGTGCAGCAGTAAGGATAGCCCTGTTATTGAGAATGGAGCCACCGCAAGCTTGCCAGTAAGCGCTCAGGTTCCATGAGTACAGCAGAGCGGCTATGGTGGGGTACTGCTCGATGGTGGTCACCGATCCACCCACAATCCTTTGTGGGTTGCTGGGAACAGCTGTTTAAAACAGTTTATTAACTGATTGCAATAATAGCCATACTAGTTAACTAGCCACATAAAATTGCGATAGAACATTAATATTTCTAAAATGCAGAACTTTTGTTTCACAAAATATAAATTAATTAAAATATACATTACCAGCGACTGCAGCAAGGCAGAGTGCAAGGGCAACGATGACACGCATGGTTTATTCAAGTTTAAGCATCAACTGATTTCATTGAAATAAATTGTTGAATTTATACTAACGTCATTTTCTTATCCATTTAGATTATGTATTACTTCTACCAATAATAATACGAGTTAATACTAATTGTAACTATTATAACAGGTCTAAAAGATTATCACATGTAATCACCAATCATTTACTTAATTCGGTAGCGCACAGTAGCTGAAAGTATTATTGATGGATTAACATGTAGTAAATCAATTTGATAAAGCTAACCATATCTTGATATTCAATGGAAGTACCTACCTAATAAGTTTATGCCTTTTAGTTTCAGACGAAAAAATCTGGTGGTTTTCAAATAGCTGGTCGCAAGTTCAGGACGTGTTTATTTATTTTTATTTAAATTATTTTTTTTCCTTTTTTTTTGAAAGCTAAATTAACAGGGTTGAGTAACAAGTTACAATTTTTTTTAATATTTTTAAAATTTTAATATATGGGAAAAAAATGTGGGTTCCTGTATTTTGGTTTACTGTTAACTTCTATATTTATTTGCTCTAGTAAATAATTGAAGATTGTTTTTGAAAAACAAAATGAAAATGTTTCAAACATGCTTAGACGTTTCAGTAATTGAAAAAAAAACACTTATAAATTGCTAATGAGAAATCTGAATCTGAAATTTTATGTCTATTTGTATCGTGAACACATCCGCCGCAAAAAATTAAATTCTTAGTTCCGTGTAAATATAATATAATATTTATTATGGTTGCCATTTGCCATTGGTTTTAGGCTATCAAAACTGTTAAGCGTTCGCCTGTATCCAGGGTGTATATCGGGAGATACGGGTGTTAACGCCAGGGTAGTAAGCCAAAGCGCACTGCTCGCCCCATGAGCAGACACCGACGACGACGCCGTTGTGGTAGAGAGGGCCGCCGGAGTCACCCTGGCACTGATCGCGACCGCCGACGTCGAGCCAGCCGGAGCACAGCATGTTGGCGGTGATATTGTATTTGAGACTTGCGTACCGCTGAGCGCAAACAGTTTGATTAACTGTCCAAATTTGAACGTGTTGAAGCTGCTCAGATGCGGAACCAGTAACCTGTAAAAATGTTATTGTTACGCTGTGTATCCACTGAAGATGTGCGAGAAAATTGAGGTGTGCCTAAAAAAAATAACCAATTGCATCACTATAATGTGTAAATAAAATGATCTAATTTGTTTCTTACCCGACTACGCAAAAAGAAGGGTTGTTATTGGAGTGTGGGTGTGTTTGTATGTGTGTGTGTCCATGAGGTTTCTTTGGCACGCTTACAGCCTGAACAGCTTGATGGATTTCGACATGTGAGGTGTCATTTGAATCGTCTTGAGAGTGGAAGTGACATAGGATACAACATTTTAGTTATATCCGGAATGGATTCAAATATGCATTTTGGTAATGAGCATTACAACCAATCTAAATCCATTAAAGAATAGAATACTGAGAGTAAATCCATTAATTTAGTAAGTAAAGGATAAATTATTACAATTATTATACTTACAGAAGTTTTTCCCCATCCAACGGCCCAAACGACTTGATTGTCTGCGAGATTGTAGTTGACCCCTGCAATCTGGGCCTGCTGGACAGCGTTAGCCACGTAGCTGATGTTAGAACTTAGGCGCAGAATGGCGATGTCATTGTCCATAGTGGTGTAGTTGAAGCCAGTGTGAACAACGATAGAAGCCAGCGAGTGAACAGTACCCCGGCTGTTTGCGTACGAGGATCCGACACGGACGCGCCATCTGATTGGTGCATCGCCACTAAAAAACAAATTATCTCGATAACATACCGTAGTAAATAAATATTATCTAGCCAGGATATCGAATAGTATCTAGCTAGGAGAACGAACGTTAGTCAACGCTTCGCTGGCTAACGTTCGTTCTCTGCTTCAACTTCGACAAAAAAGCTTTCGTATGCCCGAATTCTGTCTGGATTTTTTACGGACCTCAGTTTTCCTCTACAGGTCGGTCGTGAAATTTTGTGAGCAGGTTCGATAATTATACAGTTGTTTTTTTTGACGAGTCTGTGTTTGGAAATTTTTCAAACTCAAGTATGATTTTTTTTCAAAAAAAATAAAAATGCCGCCATTTTGAAATATGTATTTCTAAAAGCTGCTCGACAAAAAAGTTTAACCCACAAAATTTCAAGAGAATCAGTTAAGGAATGTAACCTGTAGACAGATAATAATCAAATAATCGGTCCCGTTTTCCTGTTTTATTTAATCTCTAGAATAGTTTTTGTCTAACGTTCGTCATGACATCTACGAGTACCACAAGATTTAAAAAAAAATGTGTAACTTACTTAGCTTAAAATTGGCCGGTAGATTAATAAAAATTAACGAAGTCACTGCTAAATGGCAATTTGGAAACGGTAATTATGAACTTCAAATTTCAAAGTAGATAATTAGTAAATTGTTTGCCTAGCCTACCTTCTACGAGAAAATAGTAAGTGCAACTTACTTAATACATAAATAAGAATAGGAAGGCTATTCTTACAAGTTGAAATATTTTTTTGTCATTGTTTCTCTCTTGGTTTCAACGTCATAGGAGTAAAAGTGACCAAAAAATAGAGAGGCCAGTACGTTTATTTGTTTCATTCTCACTATACTAAACTTATTCTTTATAAAACCAAGTAAAATCCGAATTTAAATAAACAATCACAAACGAAGGCTGGAGATTTCTATTCTTCAAAACTTTTTTTATAATTTGGCTTACGTGCTGCTTTATTATACAGACTGATACTTGTTCCGTCATACAAGGAGTTTTTAGCGGGGACTAAAAAAGGATAACGTCATAATTTTGTATCATTTTCTAAAGCTTGTGATTCTTGAAAGTGTAATAACGGTGGATTATTAACTTTTATCGGTTCGTTAACGTACATTACGTAACGCGACTTTTCGTACTCCCTACAAATCTCCACTTAAAGTTTTAGGAAAGTAGGTATCCATGGCTTTACTGAAATAGAGACTGGGAAAGGATTCATATAATTTATCATCGCCCTCTACGTCACCATCATCATCTTCATGATAGAATTACGACTACAATAAAGATAAGCATATACCTACGGACGACTAGGCGGTATGGCCTTAAGGCTTTAGCCTGCCCGTTGGACGTAACTTATTTTAAAAAATGTACCTACATACTTGGAACTTTTTTACCAATATCCACATTCCAAATTCAGCTCAATTTTATCAAAGATTTTGATCCCTCAGGATCAAAGAGCTAATTTAGTCCCTGTTTACGAGGAACAAACTACCAACCACTTTTCGAATAAATGTGATAAAAAGTACTTTGTTTTAATGTGAGAGACAAAAAAATATTTCTTCTCTTGGATTTAAACGAAACAATACTTGATTCAGGATTATAATATGTATCGGACGTACTCGTATATGAAAAAAGCTTGTTTTTTATTTATTGGATAAGTAATGTGATATTTACAAAAAAAATTCTTAAGTACATCCTGTCGGTTTGCTAGTCAATCATGCATACTTAACGGATTACGATAAAGGTAGAATCTGTATGTAGATATTGTGTGATATTAATTATCGCAAATATTTTTCCTTTTATTTGTCAATGAGTGACGAAACAAAGAAGTCACTTGCCTAATTGTGAGCGTCACGCTTGTCAAACGTCATTTCAGTACCACTCAGAATATAAAAATCCCGCGCGGCAATGCACTAGGTTCGTCATCCTGTTACAGGTATCCTAACGAATTAAAAAAAAAAGTAAGGTTGTACATTTGTTTGTTTGTTAACTTTCACACTTTAACTACACAACCAATCATCATGAAGTATAGCGTAAACGTTACCAAGAGTACAGAAAAGAACAATAGGGCATCTTTAATCCCGAAAAAAAAATTAAGGAGCACGGGTGAAACCGTGGGGCGCACCTAGTTAGATGATAAATCTTTTAGTACCTTCGATCCTTTATCCTACCCAATAATTTCTCTGGAAACATTGCCCTTCAATCTGGGACGCAGTAATATTTGCACACCACTGCTTGGCGGTTGAATAATATTGACATAGGTGTGGTATAACTCAGATGGACTCTACAAAGTTTCCCTACTATCACAAAACCACTACTTACAGAACGCAATGAGCGGCCGTGAGAATACTCTTGGGGGTCAAGATGGTGCCACCGCAGGACTGCCAGTAGTTGCTCAGGTCCCAAGAGTACAGCAGCGAAGCGACGGATGGGTACTGGCTGATCGTGGCCGCAGCACCACCAATAATCTTCGTCGAACGGCTAGGTACAGCTGACAGATATAGAATAGAAATGAATTGTAGGCTTGATTCCATTTCGGTTACAAATTTTTCGGACACTGTGTCCGAAACGGGACTTTTAAATGTTAATATTATTTCACTCACATTTCGGACTCTGTATGAACCCAAAATACTTATAGATAAAAAACATCATATTAAGTAGAAACACAGATTTAGGTACTTAGACCTGATATAATTGACACATAATGATTAAGTAATCACGCATTTATATTTTTTCTACATTAATCAAATAATTCCTGTCTACACCTAAATAAATAAATAAATTTCGGGACATTTCTACACACGGTCGCCTGACCCCAAACTAAGCAAAGCTTGTACTATGGCTGCCAGAGAGTGATTTACATAAATTTATATTTTTAAAAACATACATAAATAGATAATTAACACCCAGACATAGAACAAACACAAATGTTCACCACATAAATGTTTGCCCTAGGTGGGAATCGAACCCACGCCCCCAAGCTCAGAAGGCAGGTTTACCTCCACCGAGCCACCGAGGCAGTCAACCTACTATTGGACATTGGTTAAGATGTGACTGGCATGGAAATAACGAAATTATAGAGACCGATCCCTAGCAGCTTGGGGTTACTGATTCCTCTCCTTTCATTGGTTTTTGTTTGTAAGCGTTTTTTTTACCTTTTTTTAATAAAAAAAAACACTGAGTATGTATTTAAAAAATATTTTTTTTAATCGAAAAAATGCGAAAATATATGGTACCTCGAAGGATATAAACCTTATACGCACCTGTACGGGATTAAAGAGTTTTGTCTGTCGTTAATAAATAGGAAATTTAAAAAATATCCTGGCAGGTTGGTCTGCGCAACTTAATTAAACCTGATTAGGTTTTGTTAACGATAGTACTACTCCACTAGTTAATAATAATAATTATATATATTTTTACCAGTAGCCGCAGCAAAGCACGCGACCAAAACTAGAATTTCACGCATTTTTTGTTTTCTAAATGCAATTGAAACTATAACTGCATTATGCATTAAAACTCTCTTATTATATACTAATCGGTAATCACTCTTAAAGAAACTAGTTTAATTATCTCACCCACTTCTTACTATCTTCAATTTTCTTCATCAACACTTCACATGCTACACTTCAGGTTCTTAGAAATACACTCCAAAAGACAGAATTTCATCGATTGATTTAATTTATTAATCTATTTATTTATATTTACATAAAATAAATAACACTTAGCATTATTTTTTTACCTTACATTAAAAACTAGCTTGAAACAAATGTCCTCTATTTTGCTTTACACCAAAAAAACATCATGCTTACTTAAATTATAACACTTGTTATATGAAAAATAATCAAAATAATACTGCGCTATTGTCAATAAATCTATATAAATAACATAAGCTTGATCTAAGCCATGCTTTGAATCCAAGTGCTGAATCGGGAGACGCGAGCGTTGACTCCAGGGTAGTAAGCCATAGCGCACTGATAGCCCCAGGAGGAGATACCGACGACGATGCCGTTGTGGTAGAGAGGGCCACCGGAGTCATCCTGGCACTGGTCGCGACCGCCGACGTCGAGCCAGCCGGAGCACAGCATGTTCTGAGTGACGGAGTAACCAAGATACGCGTAACGCTGAGTACAGGTAGCCTGGTTAACTGTCCATATCTGGACTTGGCGTAGTTGTTCCGATGACGGACCGTTGACCTAAAAAAAGAACGCTTTTTTTGTCAATCTTGCAAATGCAATAGGTAAGCTAGTCGAAGCCGTTGTAGATATAACTTGGTGCTTAAGTGGCTGATGGGAGTTGAGTTACTGTAATGCCATTATTAATTATAATGCCATTATAGTGACTATGTACATTCTGCTTATTATAGCTGATTGAATCATGCGTTAGTTTGCGGAAGTTCATCTTCAAAATTGTTACTTGATCTAGTGTTACTTAATCTAGTGTAATTCCGCTTTAACGTCGCATTAAGTACATCAAGGAATATGAATTTTTTATTCTATTCTTAATTTAGAATTTTAAAAAATAATTTAGTGACATTTACTAGAACTCTTCATACAAATTGATATTTGAATCTAATATAAACGTTTTACAATTTGATATTTCAACTAACGAAATTAACAGACCTAATTTAATGAAATCTACTAAAAAAAAATATACAATTTGATATAAGTATGAAGCTAATTCAATAAGAAAATTAACAGAAATAATGTTAAATTTACAACAAAATTTTATCGAAAAATTAATACAATTAAAAAATTAAAGTATAATTTTTTAATTGTATTAAATTAGATTCAAATATCAATTTGTATGAAGTTTTCTAGTAAATGTCATTAAATTATTTTTTTAAATTCTAAATTAAGGATAGAATAAAAAATTCATATTCCTTGATGTACTTAATGCGACGTTAAAGCGGAAATACACTAGATAGGTATTAGTCCAAGTAATAATTTTGAATTCTGCTTATTTGAAATGTATCTTCATCTAAACACTACGTTACTTCTAAAGGGCCGACAATCAGACCAAAAATGGAATCGTTTACACGCATTAAAGAAGAAAACTATTACTTACAGCAGTAGCACCCCATCCAGCAGCCCAAACGACTTGGTTATCAGTTAGATTGTAGTTGGTTCCAGCTATGACAGCTGGCTGGACTGCGTTGGTGACGTAGTTGATAACTGTGGCTAAGCGCATGAGGGCTACGTCACTGTCGTAAGTACGGGCATTGTAGTTCGGGTGGTAAACGATAGAACCTAAGCTGTGGATCACTCCGCCGCTGTTCGCGAAAGAAGACCCGACGCGGACGCGCCATCTATTGACTGCATCACCACTAAAAGAAAACAAAACAAAAATTAATAATATGATCACTTGATCTTAAATTCGTAAACTATTTAGAGCTGTCAAGAAGGTATGAGTATCTAATTCTTAAACACCGAATAATTAGAATAATTAATCGTTTTAGAACATCCTCATCCAGATTTGTTCTAAGGATTTTTTTTCTTTATTGCATAATAGGCGTGTGTTTGGCCGCGAACTTGCCTGATGATAAGCAGTGACGCGGCCTACGATAGAACACGCTTGCTTAAAAGAAACCGATTCACTCGAGACTTGAAGACACCTAGATTATAAGTGTTAGGGAACATACACTCTGGCAGAGTATTCCATACTCTAGCGGTCCGTTTAAGATATGAGGAACCAAAGCGTTTCGTGCGTGTTGTAGGTATGTCAAACGATGCCGTTTTTTTGTACCCTTGGTTGTTTTACTTGGTTTTGGTTGGTTTGTCTTTGCTTTACTCACTTTAATGACATGCCATTGAAATTGAATTGGTAACTTGCCATCGAAAGTCATAGAGGTCTGGTTTTGACTTACTTTGAACAATGTGCTGCAGTGAGGATAGTTCTGGGGGTGAGGATGATACCGCCGCAGGCTTGGTAATAGGTGTTCAGGTTCGAAGAGTACAGCAGAGCAGCGATGGTAGGGTACTGGCTGATAGTAGCCAGTGATCCACCGACAACTCTTTGTGGATTGCTTGGGACAGCTGTAAAAAAAATTTTTTAAGGATATTGAATTAATAAAAGTCAACCAAAGGAAACAAAAACATTCAAATATTTATGATGCTGAAGAACAAGTGTTAGGAACAGAATATTTAACCATTTTACTTGGAATCAAGTATTAGATCCCATATGACAACAAAATATATATACTTGTGGCTCTGTGAGCTGTAGATCTCGCGCCCGACGTCTGTTTTCCTCTACAGGTCGCATTCCTCAACCGATTCTCGTGAAATTATGTGACTCGACAAAAAATTCTATTATTAAACTTAGTGAGTAAGTTTAATAATAGAATTTTTTGTCGAGTCAGTTTTGGAAAAAAAACATATCTCCGCCATTTTGAACAATTTACAAAAACTACTCGACAAAAAAAACTGTATAATTATTAAACCTGCTTACAAAATTTGAAGCAGAGAATCGGTTAATAAATACAACCTGTAGAGGAAGACAGAGATCCAGACATAATTCGGACATACGAAAGAATTTTATTCGAAGCTTGTAGACGCTTCGTTCGCTAATGCTCGCTCTATTTTATAAATTCTTACCGGCAACCGCAGCAACGCACAGGAGAATCACAACGCAAGTAGTACGCATATTCACTTCTTTCTCTGAAACACAACTATGTTTTGACTACTACTGTGAGTGTTTGTAGAGTTTAAAAAGTTTTATGACTGATTGTAATAGATTAGGGATACTTTGAGTGTATTAGCTTAATCAGTAGTGTAAGGTGAAACCATAAAACAGTAACTTATGATTCATTGTTTCTGGCTATTTTTGTCGATATTTGGACTAGCAATTTTTTTTAAAATAAAATTTGACGACATTAATTATAAGTAGATTTTGCAAAAACACAATCTGGAATAACAAACTGTACCTTATTGAGAAAAAAATTATAAAATATCTTTATAATATGTCAGTTTCGATTCGGTATTTATACTTTATTTGTACATACCCTAACTTTATAAAAACGTGGTATAAATGTTAAATAAAGATTTCTACGATTTTCAGCAATAGATTATAATTGCTGGTTTCATTTCTAAGTACATTTGGATTTTGGAACAAGTGTACAGTCGGGACGGGTACTATAGAGCCTGATAAAAGAATCTATATGCTATCGCTATTACTCATACGTTACAAGTAGGTAACTACACAAACTTAATGATAAATTGTCATTTGGTTTTATCGGTATATTTTATTTATATCAATTAATAACTATTTCTGAGTAGCATCTTTGTGAGTCATTTAATAAATCCGTAAAAATGTTAAAAAATATCTTTAATCTTAGCAAGCCGGATGCTAAATTGGGTTGTTCATAATCTTAAACTTAAAATTTGCTAAAATAAAAAAAAGTTTCGTTCTGACCTGACAGGGGGGCAATTCAGCTAATCAAATCCGATGTTTAGCTGAACGTTGACGTTGCGTTTGGCTTATAAATAAAAATGTAAAGGGCTTAGTATAACTAATGTTTCACAACCCTCTCACCGGTAGTCCAGCTGGCACATTTGCAAGACGTTAGTGATACGGAGCCGCTCCCCGTCTGTTTTTTTAAAGGTAGCGCAACTTGTCGATGGTTGTTAAGCTTCAACTATGGTTAGCTGAATTGCTCTCCTGATACCCTAGCATCCACAGACTGTTATAAAAGTCTGTGCTACCTGTATTCCCCTTAAATAATAATTTAAGATTTATGTTAACAAAAGTCACGGTCCCCGGAGTCCGTGGAGTGTAATTTTTAAATAAAAAAAAAAAGTCTGTGCTTGTGTCACTCAAATGTCACCAATTGTCACACAAGACCGCCGCAATTTATTATTATGTCAATACTTAATTACAAAACTTGGAAAGTTTGCTAGTGAATAAGTAAGTGTGTATATTTGTTATTTTTTGACGTTGAAACGACTCAGCGAATGGAACTGACATACCTTGGATTAATACATAACCTCCTATTTTATTCTGGTCATAATTAAATGATCCACCATCATAAATTTGCAAATCTAAGTGTCTTTCACAGCATTGATTTATTTTTTACTTCCTAGTCGGTAACTAACTTCCAAATTTTGATTCCAAGCTGTAAGAAGCAGAGAATGAAGATTTAATAGGCTAAAACTTTTAAGAGAAAAATCGAAAACAAGCTTTGTCACTTTTAATAATTTATTTAGTAACTCTACTAATTTACTCTATAGTGAGACGGCAGCCGTCCCACTGCAGAGTACATGCCCGCATTTGTTGTAATCATGTCATGATACAGTTTTCGCAATTCATACACGAGCCTCAATCCAATCGACATAACGAGACGGTCGTGTGCTGACAGTGGGGTAATGACCGAGAGCGCACTCGTAACTCCAAGACGTAATTCCTACAACGACTCCATTGTGCACGACAGGCCCGCCCGAGTCTCCGTTGCACTGTCCACGCCCGCCCATGTCCAGCCAGCCAGTACAGATCATGTTCGCAGTCACAGTATAACTGATGGTCTGACTGGTGTAGCGGGCGACACACATCTCCTGGTTGATAACCCAGGTTTGCGCGTGGCGAAGTACTTCTGACACTGAGCCTTGAAACTGAAAACATTACAAAAAATATAAAGAAGATTAAAATATGGTACTTATAAGGTGTTAGCGATGTTATTTATAGATTTATAAGATGTGTATTTGTTAGGAACGTACTGGTAAAATCACACACACTCCAGCAGGCCCAGCATACTTGCGCGACAAATCTTTTCTCGTCACTTTTTCTCGTGTGCGAACGTGACAAGGCTACGTGTAAACATATGTATGTCTATCTCGTATGCGTTGCGCATGCTAGGCCTGCATATTTGAACTACATAATAAATAAATGCAGATCTTTGCCTAGTACCTAATGCAGCCGGAATCATCTAACTTTGATTTTTATGAACTGTTGAACATACAATTTAAAAAAAAGTACTGGTAACTTGTGAAAACTTTATCAAGTACATTCATAAACAAATGAGCGAGACCCAAGTGTGGAACCCTCATAAAATGAAATAATACATATTCTGTTTAAAATAAGCATTGTTCAATACCCTTAAGTATTACTACAACCAAAACCAGTATGTTGTATAGAACAACAATCAATGAAAAATAGCAAAAAGTCCTTGAAATACCAACCGCTGTCCTTCCCCATCCTGCAGGCCAGACGACGTCATTGTCATTGATAGGGTAGTTGGGACTAGCAAGGGTAGCAGGTTGGATTAAATTCTCAACAAAAGCAATGGGAGTCGTAGTTCGAATTATAGATATGTCGTTGTCATAGTTTGTGGTAAAAATGTTCGTATCGAAGTCTGCATGGTTGAAGACGGTCTCTGCCCTGTAGACTACACCGCCACTAGTGGAGAAGGTTGATCCAAGTCGCACTCGCAGTCTAGGCGTCGAATCGTCACTGAAATTTGAAACGCTTTTTGTACTACTTTATCTATTTAACATTTTCATTAATTTTTAACTTCACACTTTTAATTTTTTCTATGTTTAAAAACGTGAAAATAATCGTTTTATTAGCTGTGCTCTTTACCGATTGAAGCGGGGCCACTTAACTGACCCGTCGCATAGGAACCAAGGGCGTTAGACACAGGTGCTGCTTCGCGCCCACCGGCTGATTTGGTCCTCGTGGTGGATGATGATGATGTGTCGAACATCAGACACATCATCATTATCCACCATGATGAGAAAGAGCGTTAGCTGGAGGAGGTGCCCGAAGGGACTGGTGCTGCTGGGGCCGCGGTGGGTAGGCCGTCAGTTGAAGGAGTCCCACATAACCACTCTGTGCTCGCCCCGGGGCTGTTGGTGGTATCCATAAAAGATATTCCCAAGGTAAGAAAAGAAAAGGATCGGAATGAGTGGCGTACAAAAAAAGGGAGGCCTATGCTTAAATCATAATGATGGGTATTCCCTTTACAATAATTTATTTAACATTAACGTACCTTGTACAATGTGCAGCAGTTAGAATGCTTCTGTAGTTGATGATGGAGCCTCCGCAAAATTGGTAAAACACGCTGTCATCGAGAGTGACCAGCAGAGCAGCGATGTACGGGTACCGGTCGATGGTGGTCGTAATGCCGCCTATAATCCTCTCTGAGCTCTGAGGAGCAGCTGAAATTTAAAAAGAAAATAGTTTATTATTTCCTCATCGATTTTTTGTCAAAATTTTACAGTCAAGCAATTGCGCTTCTCAACTAGTCGACTTCTCAAAAAGTCGACTACCTCTTACTCCAGCAGTCGCCTAATTCAGCATTGAAACTTGATGCAAAACCAGTTAACTTAAATTTATATAGAATGGTAGTTTGTTTTTTTTACCAACAGTTCGGTTTCACACTCTTACCACAGCGACGTCACGTCTGTCTTTCCACCTAAATAAAATCCGGGGGTGTTTAAGAATAAAGTGAATAGGTATCTCCTAGGCAAGCGTGTTACACCTTCGATCACGTCGACGCTTCCCATCAGGCGAGTCAGTGGTCAAACGCATGCCTAATCTGTTATATAAAAAAACACACACACACCCGGAAACTTAAACAGACTAATTGACATCACAAGATAGTAGATACTTGTTCCTTATTTTCTTACCTCCAACCACTGCGATGATCAAGGCGAAAACGAAAATAAACGCGCGCATATTGTTAAACTTTATCATGAAACGCCCTAAACGTAATCACTAATTGCTACCTAGGTACTGATTTTATTTAGCTATCTGATGTTCATTTATACGTTGATTATATTTTATCGCTTGAGGTGTGTATACAATAAACATGCTAAAACACGCGACTTTGTACAGCTTATACGAGTTTAATAAATAACACTTATACAAAAACATTTCGCAGCCAACTTCTCTCTCTACAATATAACAAACAATTTAATAAACTCTTAATTTAATAAGCTCTACATGTAATAAACTCTAAACTATAAATAAACTCTCAATTTAATAAACTCTTAAATAATAGGAACTCTTAAAATCTAGTATTTTTCAGTTCATAAACTGAAACTGAAAGTGCCCTCGCGCACCCTTGTTCGATTTGGCTCAAATTCGAACTTAAAAATTTTATAATGTCGTAGCCTTTTTACGAAGCGACGCCCTTCAACTCGCGACCTGATGATACTCAGGCATTAAATCGAATAGTTAGGCAAAATGACTTGGATCGACCACGCTGACTGCTTAATTTAATCATTTTTATTTTGGAGGTTTCGGGTTGTTATAAACAAAATAACCGCGAAAGCTAAAGCAGGAGATCAATTTCGTTTCGCTCCCGTTTTAGTCTTCTAACCTAACCGATCCAAGTTTGATTTGCTCTCATCGAGGAGTCTGGCAGGAGAGGTTTTGGGTTATTATAATACTCGTAGCATGGCTCTCAGAATTGCGTTTCATTTCACGTATTTACGGATTCTATTTGTATTGTATTTAATTCAAATTCATCTTTTGTATGCAAGGCCTGAGCATCAGCCACCCAGTTTATTAATTAATGTCCCATTAAACGCTACGGCTGAAAATCACATAGAAAGCAAGATGAACGGCGCCGATTAAGTAAAAAGCCTAAGCGGTTCTTTGAACGGCTGATTAAGCAAGTTGGCTGCGACATATTGACAACAACTCTCAACAACTGGACAACTTGCTTTATAAGCATAGCCCTTATTCTTACATTAGGAGGATCAAGGGTACAGTTATCGTTAGACAAAGAAATGCTGACTCTCTAGTCTGGAACAACAAGATTTGTCTGTTACAAAAATGTTTGTTTTTTTGCAAAAAAAAATCTATTTTGGTAATACAATTTCAAAAGTATTTAGGGAAATTGAACAAATCGACACATTATCGTTATCATCACATATTACAAAGCAACCTCATATTAACAAACAACATGTTAGTATTTTTTTAATGGAAATACAGAGGCATTTTATTTATGCGGATGCATTTATTATTAATACTAAATTATTAGCAAAGAGTGTGATTGTCTTATCTGTAATGATGAAATTTTTCGATTTAATAACGGATAGTCACTGCTGTATGTTTAACCGTTTCAAATAACGATAAAGCCGGTTACAGCTAGACTCACTGATATTAATTTGTATTGTTCTGTGGTTTTATCTTCTTTTTTTTTTAATGTGTTTTTTTATGTGTTTTATTTTAAATTATTATTTAAAAATAGTTTCTGTGCAGCTTTCAAGTCTTTGTTTTTAATCAGTTTAAAAATAATATCATGGTAACTTAAGCCAATTAAAAAATCAAATGTTGAATATTTTAAACGATAACATTTTCTTCCAATTCAAAGAACTTTCATTTCAAAGTAGTCAAAAGTATTTGTTTGTTGAACACAATTTTAATGGTAAAACTTTAGTATGATTAAGTACTTAGGTATACATTTTCTAAATAAATGAGTTGAATGATATGGAAATTAATACACTATATTATTTTGTTAAATACAAAAGAAATACAATAATTGAAAACCTATATTTATTTATAAGACGATGATTTTCTTCTTTAAAATAAAAATAAGTTTTCGCCTGAATCTGAAGCGAATGCATGAAGAAGGATTTCTTAAACATAGTACTCTCGTTGGCGCTAAAAACTGTTAAATGCCCCCCAACGTGCTACCAAATCAAAAAAAAAATATTTTTGTCAGATCCACTTCCACTATAATTAACTTGGACTTGCTTGAATTTGGCCTTTTTAACTCGCCGGGGTCCAAAGTCCGCAATTCCTTATTTGTGGTCGGTTTGACGGCGCCTCTTAGCTTTTCATAGAAAACCCCTTATGGGACTGGTTTTGATTTTTATAATTATTGTATACAAGTTGTAATTAGATTATGAATGTGAAAACTAATTAATGGTGCGTACTGGTATAGTAAATTAGACAATGTACTTTTCTAATTTACTATTATAGTATGTATGACACTATGTGTTTTCCAAAAACAAATAAATAAATTAGATCATTTTAAATTGATGAGTAATTTTGGAAGTAAAATTATTAAATGATATGCCATCAAATTCTTTCAAGTGTAGACTTCATTTATTTATATTATACTTTCTGGTTGGTTACTAACTTCTAAACTTTAAGGTTCCAAACTAAGAAGCAAATGATGAAGATGGTATGTTAAACTTTAAGAAGTATTGAAAACTAGTAAATTTAACTGAATTATTTTATATTGCACTTACTTTTTTTTTTGGTATTTTTTTGTTTTTGTTTGACGCCTATTTTGTAATTTTTCATTATTTTATTTAAATTCAATTTTATTATTTGTATATTTTTAATATATATAATATTTTTTTCGCTCTTAAGTTCTAATGCATGCCGTTTCCATTTATAATTATTGTGACATTTAGTTTTTTTAAAGCAATATTTTAATGATTTTAATGATGTTTTAGTGTACACAATGTTAATGGACAAATAAATAAATAGTAATTCCACTTTTAACTATTTATTAACGCGTTGCCGTCCCACTGCAGAGTAAATGCCCGCATTCGTTGTAATCCTGTCATGATACATTTTTCTCAATTCATACACGAGCCTCAATCCAATCGACATAACGAGAAGGACGTGTGCTGACAGCTGGGTAATGACCGAGAGCGCACTGGTAACCCCAAGATGTAATTCCTACAACGACTCCATTGTGCACGACAGGCCCGCCTGAGTCTCCAGAGCACTGTCCACGCCCGCCCATGTCCAGCCAGCCAGTACAGATCATGTTCGCTGTCACAGTATAATTGATGGTCTGACTGGTGTAGCGGGCGATACACATCTCCTGGTTGATAACCCAGGTTTGGGCGTGGCGAAGTACTTCGGACGCTGAGCCTTGAAACTGAAAAAAATAATACAAAAGATATGAAAGATTAAAATATAGTACATAAAAGGTGATACGATATTTTAAATCAAGATTTATAGGACGTGTATTTGTTAGAAACCTACTGCTAAAATCACACTCACTCCAGGTTTGAACTACATAATATATATAAATGCAGATCTTTGGCTAGTACCTAATGCAGCTGGAATCATTTAAACCAAACATACTTTTACACAAAACTTTCACTACATTCATATAAAAATGAGGAACGCCGATGGCCGGAACCCTTTTAAAATGTAATAATACCTATTCCGATAAATAGAATAGGCATTGATTAACCTATATATTATAGAACTCCGATCAATGAAAAATACTGAATAAGCACTTGAAATACCAACCGCTGTCATTCCCCATCCCGCAGGCCAGACGACATCATTGTCATTAATGGGGTAGTTGGCACCAGCAAGAGTAGCAGGTTGGATTAAATTCTCAACAAAAACTATGGGAGTCGTAGTTCGGATTATAGATATGTCGTTGTCATAGTTTGTGGCCCAGATGTTCGTGTCGAAGTCTGCATGGTTGAAGACGGTCTCTGCTTTGTAGACTACACCGCCACTAGTGGAGAAGGTTGATCCAAGTCGCATTTGCAGTCTAGGCGTCAAATCGTCACTGAAAATTGATACATTTTGTTGTACTACTTGATACATTTTCAATTTAACATTTTCATTAATGATTACTTCACATTTTTCATTTTTTCTATGTCTAAAAACATTCTTGTAAAACGTGAAAGTTAACGTTTTTTTTTAACTGAGCTGAGCTGCAATCGATGATTGATCAATCGTCAAAGTGATCAACATACAGTCGACTACCACCAAGCTAGTCAGTCCACAGTGGTCGCTTACCGGTACGGGACCACCAATCCTTTTTTTTTATCCTAGGGCGCGTCCGCATTGATGGTGACGACAACGTTTGGGCCGCGGAAGGTAGGGAAATTGGCAACGACACACCGACAGTCCTCACCTGTTGCGGCTCTCAACCTCCGGCTGCAGTTTCTTCCATACGAAACTCCAGCCCACCTCAGTTGTGGTGATCCCCAATACGTGACCACACCTTACGCAGCCGCTTCAAATGGGCTATGCCCGAAAACCCCAAGAAGGGGCCGCTTCTCCTCCGTCCGAAGGGACCTCGGATTGCTCTTATCTTCACTATGGTTGGACTAACGGTTATTTTTTACAATAATTTCTTTTATCTTTACGTACCTTGTGCAATGTGCAGCAGTTAGTATGCTTCTATAGTTGATGATGGAGCCTCCGCAAAAATGGTAGTACACGCTGTCATCGAGTGTGACCAGCAGAGCAGCGATGTACGGGTACCGTTCGATGGTAGTCGTGATGCCGCCTACAATCCTCTCTGAGCTCTGAGGAGCAGCTGAAATTTGAAAAAAAACCGTATTTTTATTGATTTTTATACAAATTTTAACACTCAAACACTTGCAAACTTATCAAAAAGTCATTGAATTAGTTACCTCTACAAATCAAGTTGATTTAAGATTTATTGTATTGGTAAATTATTTTTTACCAACAGTTTGGTTTCACACTCTTGCCACGCTCTTATTTACTCGTACTTTATGACGTTTAACATCGTTAACTCGGTAATTCTTACTTATTACTGTTACTATAAGCTGATATATTATGTTGACAGAAGCGTAGAGATCAGTAGCGGATCTCTACCTAGGCAAGGAAGGAAATGGGGCTCAACCCAACCTCCTTCCCTAAGATCCGGGTCCACAATAGGCCAAAAGGTTGTTCGCAACGATAAAGCCTTGCAGGCTAACCTGGCTGTTTCAAGCCCCTCTCAAACCTAAATCCGCCTCTGCCTTCAGTTAGGTATGTACGCTATTGGCAGTAGTATCATTTAGATAATAATGATAACAAATCATATTGGAACTTAAACAGGACAACTGATGACATCAAAGATATTTGTTCCTTGAAATTATTTTCTTACCTCCAACCACTGCGATGATCAAGGCGAAAACAAAAATAAACGCGCCCATATTGTTAAATTGTATTAAGAAACGCGCTAAACGCAATCACTAATCGCTACCTAGGTACTGATTTTAATTAGCCATCTGATGTTTATTTATACGTTGATTATATTTTATCAATTGAGATGTGTAAACGGTACATGTTAAAACACGTGACTTTGACAGCTCAGCTGAAAGCTTTTACAGCAAAAGCTAAGCCAATTTTCGGTGTATAAATAAATTATGTAGGTATTCAAAAAAATTCACAGACATTTCGCTTCTCTGCTACAACATAGCAAACAATTTAATAAAAACGAACTCTTTTAAAAGCAGTATCCAAAAACGAGACCTTGCGTACTTAAACTTCTTGTCTAAAAATTCAAACTTAAAAATTGTTTTTACGTTATGTAAAAACAAAAGTTTGAATTTTTCAATTTTTCATTCATTATTCATTTAATTTTCAAGTTTCTGTTCTGCATCAGGAAGACAAATATTTATACAAAATGTTTGGGAAAATCAAACAAATTGACCTTCATCATCGTCATCGTCATTATTACAAAATTAACACATTGACAAACATCATAGTACTTATGAGTATTTTCATATGAAAATACAGAGGCATAATAATTATGCGGATACTTTTATTTTTAATATCAAATAATTAACAGAATGTTATCTTAATGTGTTTCTTATCTGTAATGTTCTCATTTTTCCAATTAATGATGTACTTAGTCACTGATGTTAGTTTTCCCTTTTCAAATGACGATAAAGACCTATACCAGCCATAATCACTAAAATTTAGTTTTGGTATTATTTTCTTCTTTGAATTTGATGTGTACTTGACTTAAAAATAGGTATCACTAATAATGTGAACGACAACATTTCCTTTCAATTCAAAGAACTTCAAGAACTTGTTGTTACATTAACACCATTATTGGTTGTTAAAGCTTCAATTTTAATAAGTACTTAGTATCTATCACAGACACAAGCGAGCATCTGATGGTACTGCCCAAACTATGCTAACTATACTGCATTCAAATTTTAAAGCAACAATCTCTAATAAAATTATATTGTTACAGGTAAAACCCTTACATACGACCTTCACCTTGAATGCAGAAAACGACTAAGGAGGTAGGACATATTGATTGAGAAATAATCGAATGTGTACATACAGACAGATATCAACATTTCATGCCCATACCCTAGTTGTAGGAGCCTAACTCTCAAGCTAGAGGGAGCGGGTTCTCTTCCAGCAGACGGCAAACACCTATTTGTTAATTGTGTGTACAAATATGCGTATTGTATGTCATCTGCTATATGACTGAAGCCCGGTGTATGAAAACAAACTCGCCCCTAGTCAGATTTGGGGCTGAATATCTAAATTTATTAGAATCCATGCAGCATATCTAGATGCTCTAGCACGACCAGGAAGATCAGGTCTTCGTCAACCAATAGCAAATGAGCAGACACCGACGACGACGCCATTGTGATAAAGAGGACCGCCCAGAGTCCTGGCTACACTGGTCGCCACCACCGACGTCGAGCCAGGCGGAGCACAGCATGTTGTCGGTAATGGTATTTCCCCAGCCACCGTAGTGGTTACGGTTAACCGCTTGGTTAACTGTCCATAACTATGGATGTGGCGAAGTAGCTTGGAAGTGGGACCATTTTCCTGAAAGAAAATCAGTACGTATGCTCGCAAAATATTAAGCTAAGAAGGTTGACAAAAAAGGAATTATAGTACATTATGCACCGAGGGAGTTATGCAGTGTCTTACGTCACGGGCGCGGCGGCTTGTTGAACCGTAGGCGTTACGAGGGACTCTAGAGTTAACTCAAGTTAAGTTAGAGTCCTGAGCGAAGCGAGAGGTTTAAGCCACCCAAGACGAAGACACTGCTTCATTCCAGAGGTGAATACTCTACTTTTCACACCTTCTGCGAGGCAATAAAAATGGTACAAACATTGCGAAACGCGACTTTCGTGTTCCCTACAAAATTCCATTTCATATGGGATGTATCGTTGCAATCATTTAGTTTTCATTACAACTAAGAAATACGTAATTTACTAGATACTGGCAAATGCACACGACGTGCGGCGCCAAAAATGAGTAGAAAAAAAAGAGGGTTTTTTGTTTTAAAAATGAATTTTCGTTCTTTTTTTGTGGTGGCCAGTTTGATTTTCGAATAACTCTTCCTTTTGATGAGTTTTTACTCAACTTTAACCTCATTGCTCGAAAACTCCCTTGGGAGTTTCATACAACATGATCTCCCTTTGGAGACAATGGCTTGCTTTACGTTGAGTCTACGTGGTATGTAATTGGTTATTGTCGAGCAGATGGTGTGAAAAAATAGTTAAAAATTTGAATCTAAGTATCATTACGCTAATAAACATTTTGAAGAAGGACCTCTCAATCATAACGCATATAAAAACTGAGACCATGCAATCTAAAAAAAAGAAAAATATACAACAGGACATTCAGTGATGAAGGAAAATTCAAATCCCATGTTAAAACTACATTAATGAAAAGATGATATTATAAAGTTAACAATTATTTAGAAGAAAAATATCTTTGGAGCCTTCCACTCCAACTCCGCCAAGTAACCTAAGATATTACCTAGTTGTGAACAAAAATTTGTGAGAAAGTTATCTATTTATTTATAAAAATATCGCCGCTCAGTTTCTTGCCTGTTCTTCTGAGTAGTGGCTCTTTTTCCGAACAAGGCGGTCGAGTCTTTTGTAAAACTTTGACGTTCATAAGTGTATCTTTGATACCCAAATTGAATGAAAACATTTTGACTTTGACTTTATACATGGTATAGATAGACATATTTTATTAAATAAAATAGACCGCCATCTCGCTTATTGATAAGCAATGTAAAAAGCAAAATATGGCGTACGATGCTCTACTCTTAAACGACTTAGACGTGTTTTCAATACAACATTGAGAAAATGATAAAAGCTTAAATTAATACAATACAAAAACTTTTTATTGACGCCACTCAAAAATATAGGCGCAATTGAAAGTCTTCTTCACTTGAGAGCGATCTCTTCCAGACAACCTTTGAATGGAATAAAAACATTACGATTAAGCATACATCGTGCAGTGAGCAGCAGGCTTATTATCTAAGTTAGCGATGAAACCAATGAAACCAAGATTGCTTATTTTTGACGGTTGAAGCGGATCGCGAGAGCGTTTCGTATTCCGTAGCGGCCATCATGGAGGATCGCGATCGCGAGCGCTGTGAAACAAATTGAATGAACAAATCCCCATACTTTGACTTAAAATTGGTATTACGTAACTCCGTTGACAGCTCCAAGCAAATTAGGAAATGTCAAATGAAGACGGAAGCTAATCCGCCTCCGTTATCAAACCAAGAGTCGTACTAACGGAGAATTTGGAGTCTAAAACGCTGTAGATTCTAATCCCTAACTATGAATGTTGCATAGCCTCGGAATAGCTGCAGTCTTTTGTCTTTTTCGATTAAGTAGTTAAAAATTTGAAAAAAAAAGACAACACTGTACTTAAATAGGTATTGCTTGTGTTCCTGTTTAAGTAAACTTGTGGAGATTGGAAGAGTAAGCTTTCGCCTATGTAATAGGAGTATTCTGTGTCTTTCCCGCCGAGCTGCAGAACGGAAGGAGAGTATTAGACGTCCAAGGTAATTACAGCGAGATTTTGTTCTAAATATTTTCGCAGAAACCTAACCCTAAATTTAATAAGTTGGTGGACATCATTTATTTCTTTGGCAGTGTTAAGTACTGTATGGATTGCTATTCTACGCAATTATGGGGGTTAGGTGATGTTCTATTGGTTCTCCTTCTCCAAAGAAGCTACAGCAGGCAACATGTCTAAATTAAAGAAAGTTTAATACTATGCTAAACCCTACGAAAACTTTGTTAAGGACCGCATAAATTACGTGCACGCATACAATTCACCAGTCACAAACGCAACAGTGATAATTATTGTTGTCTAGTCTGTTTGCTTGTTGTTGTATTTGGCCTATGTGCTGTGTACTAGAAATTAGAGTCATACTGCTTCTTCCTTATATAATTTCTAAACCAGAGAACAATTTTATGCTTGATTAATGAAGAAACTGTAATCTACATATTAACTGATACTTTTAATTAATATTTTAGCTTCTACAATTCACGTGAGGTCCCCCCGAGTGGTTGAATGTGTGTGATGGCTGCCACTACTGCATCTTCATTCCAAAACAGGCTAAGAAGAAGCACAACTCATTCTGTAGAAAGGATCTTTGAATGGTAAATATTACTTACCTAGTTTACAAAACATAATTATTACAAGCTTTTACTTACTTCACTTTTAATACTTTTGTGCATTATTTAATGTCATTTGCTACATAACTGGAGTCTTGTGTATGGCGACAGGCTTCTTCCTGTAACATTTGGTTCTAAATATTGTCAAGCGAATTGTGGTAATACATCTGAAAACTCTTTCACGGCCAGTGTGATGATGTTATGTTATTTAGTTTCACCTCTTAGTTTCACATCAATAACTAAATCTTGCAAGCTAAAGACCCACTTCCCAGTGTGGGACTGAGCTGAAATGAAGGCTTAATATCCAAAAGGCAGTTATTGATGAATCATCATGCTTAAATTATTTACTTAACTGAAAATTATTTTTATTACAGAATCAGGGTTTTGGCGGCATGTAATGCTTCACCACCTGGACTTCTGGCGAGTCTGGCAAGTAGGCAGTACAGAGCTGAGTCAAGTCCTTGGAGCTTGGAGGCTACTAAAACGCCGCCTGGATCATCGCGCTGACACCTTCTGGAGTAGTCACTGGTGGAGGCTGAGTTTGTGTATAGAGGCTGACGGTGTACCCACTACCCTTGCCATAGACCCGTCCACAAGTGATGTTTTAACAAGACAGTGTAAATGTGACAGTGTTTTTTATCCACCTGTACATAGTCGAGAGTAACAGGTAGTTCATAATATTACTTAGTATAGGGGTTAAGATATCTTTATAAATTGTACTGTATTGTGTAAATTGTTGTTCATAATCTTTAGTTGTATTATTGTTCTTGATAGCTATCAGTAGATATCATTTTACAACTTTGTATAAAAGATTTCAATTGTAAGAAAACTATTTCCTAAAATTGAATTAATGTAATTTTTACCAGGCAGTTTGGTATAAAAATCAAATAGGAATTTGTTAATTATTACTATTTACCTACTGTTGTATTTTAAGCTTGGATTAATCAAGAAATAAAGACTCCATTGAGTTTGTGGCCAGTTCTTCTCTGTCACAATGATTAAATCAGCAGAATAAAATATTGCATTCACATAAATTCTTGTTTGTATTTCAACAAACTCCTTATATTATTATGGGTATAGGGCAGAAAAACAATGACTATATAGAGTATAATAAAATCAACAAAGATAAGTACTTATTTATTTGTATGTACTCACACAAAACATTCATAATATTTGAAATAAAGTAATACAATTCTATACATTCAACTATGTATAATAGTAGCATAATAGAACAGCAGTTTATTCTCAAACTGATTTGATAGTGAAGGTTTCTCGCATTAGTGTTGGTTAAGACTCACAATAGAATGTAATTGTGACTATGCATGCTAGCTTTGGGTTAATTCTTCCAGTCGCACCATCTGCATTACTGCTCTGGCCTGCAGGGTAGCTGCTAGTGCCGCTGTGCTCCTATGCAACTAGTTGCCTCTTCTCAATATCCATAGCCCATTACGGCCCACCGGCTGTGGACAGACATCAAAATTAATTACAAAACATGAAGGAACCTCTTTTCAAATTTCTTAAATCCACCTGTTTGAGTGTGAAGAAGTAACAAACAAACACAAATATTCGCCTTTTTAATTTGGTAGTCATGTAATATTTAGCTGTAGTTTCATAAAGAAAGCAGAATTGGTGCCAAGAAATTACATACAATTATAGTTATTGATGCTTTTTAAAAAACTTACATCTCTCCATTTAATGCGTCTCCACGAGTCTTCGCTACACCCGCACTTTACGCATTTAGGCGGTAAGTCAGTTCATCCCAAAGCTGGTGGGCCTGTAATTTCGCCAACGGGCCATTGTTACACAGCTGGGCAGTCGCTCTGAATCTCCGTCTGTACTCCTCGAGGTAATCAAGGAAAACCTCTGTAACCTCTGAAAGTCCCACTGGCTGTCCACTACCTGCGTTGGTGCTGGTGATAATCATATCAAAATCTTGGTTTCAAGACACATTACACTTTGATGTTTTCTTCAACTTCAACTGTTGGTCTAGGGCTCTTAAGAAGACACTGTCTTCTTAACTCCGCCAATGTCACGTAGCCGTAGAATAGGCCATCAAACGCAGAGAACTTGTACGGTTTTTAAACTAATTATCTTGTATAATTAGTTTTAATTGTTGATCACTGATATTATTTTGTTTACAAATTTTCGAGTTCAGAAAACGCGCTAAAATCGAAATGATGTCCAAATGTCAGTTGTCAACGCTTTGAAGTTTACATTTTTTTCTAAATGTTTGCGTTTTGGTAATCCTTTGGCAATGCTTTTTGGAACTATTTAATTTTTTTATTATTAGCGTCTATAAGTTAATAAATATTCGACATACATAGAGATATCAGAAGCAAAACGTTTATATTTGTAAAGAGGCATAATTTTGTTCCATTTATTCAATTGTGGGCAAGCTTAAAAGCAAGCGCAGGAAATAAATTGTACGACCCCCCTTTTCAAACAACGAAACGTATGAAACCGTTCCATTTGCTTCATCTTTTGTCATTCATTCGTTAGCGATCGCGATAGAAAAAGTTGCCTAATACCGAATTGCCGATCGTGATTACGGAGGTCTTGCCTTCGCTATCATCACAATCCGCTTCATCGCTTTCACTACATAATAAGCCTGCAGGAATTAGCGGTACAGCCATCAGGCTGTACCGCTGCAAGACTGCCAGTAGGTGCTGCCGTCATGAGTTTGTAGATTGCTCACAATACTAGCCAGTACGCTAGTATTGTGAGTCGTCAGTGAGCTGCCAACGATCCACTCCGGGATCGCTAGGATAGCTGTTAACAAATATCTTGATGTTGTTAAAATTAGTTTGAAACACAAAATACTACCCATTTCATTGTGTATTTAGTGTTTCTTTGTAAATATTTATGAAAGACTGGCCTACGACTAAGATAATCTAAAGATTTATAGATAGTAGCGAGACATGGATTTATATAACTAGAAAGGAACCGCAGAGAATAGTAGTCCCACTGAATAAATACTGGTACTGTAGTACAAATGCGACCAAGCTTCAAGATAGCTTCAGCTCTTATGATAAAGCTGCGCTAAACTATTGAAACTGAGAATAATAATAGAAAAAAATAGCTCTAGTTGAAATGCAAAACAATCCAACTTCCTCGTTGGAGTGTTCTTATCAAAATTGCTAATCAAAAATTCAATTATTAGGATAATAAGGATTAAAACCAAGATTACATCATCTCTATATTTGTTTGTGATAAATGATTCATTAAAGTTTATCTGTTCTGCAAGTAACGTATCACCATTCATTAATGTATAGGTTTACGTGGATAATTTTAGGGTTCCGTGTCGAGAGCGTTACGAGTTCGAAACCCTAGACAAGCGAGTTCTCACTACTTGGCGTACTTATTTTTATAGCTAACGCAACGTCGAAAGTTCAGTCAAGCATCAGCTATGGTTAGAAGAGTTCTGATTTCCCTCTGATATCCTAATATATTCCTCCTCGAGTCGCATTACTCAAGTCTGAGGATAGCGACCACCACCTCCAATTACTCTCTCTATAATGATCTTCCGCCAAAGTTTCTTGGCTTCTGCAACATGAAGCATGAAACGCTTCGTAAATTGAGGTGTTGAGAGCGGTGTTAATCTGATCAGAACGTATCGGGCTGCGGCTTCGTGACCTCTTGCCGTCGACTTTCCTTGTTATCATCAATTTTTCCAGGTTGAAGGCCTTGTTTCCTATAGTAATATGGCCGAAGTACTCAAGTCAAAAGTCAAAATCAAAATGTGTTTACTCAATTTGTTATCAAAGATACACTTATGATCGTCAAAGTTTTATAATAGACTCGACTGCCTTGCTCGGAACAAGAGCCCAGCCCTACAAGCACACATTTAAGACAGATGATAGAGAGTCTAGTCGTTACCTTGAGTTGTTTCGATATGAAAACGTTAGTACGATGTGCTGTTCAAGGTATTCGGAACCTAACATCTACAGATTCCAATAAATGTATTTGCTTGTGTCACTCAAATAACATCACTTGTCGCGTTTATACGCGTGAGATAATAATACCTTGATCATTGTCTGTCTCGTTCAAAAAGTCTTAGAAGTACGTAAGAGTGACCAAGATTAATCTCACGAATAGGAACCCAGGTGTGATACTTAAACTTGCGTCCATTACTATAGAATAAATCTCATCTTTAGGTCATTTTAAATTGGTGAGGAATTGTGGAAGTAAAATTATTAAATGATCCGCCATCAAAACTAAGTTTATTTCAAGTAGAGACTTCATTTATTTTTACTTTCTAGTTAGTTACTAACTTTTAAACTTCAAGATTCCAAACTGAGAAGCAAATGATAAAGATGGCATGTTAAAACTTTTAAAATAATTGAAAACAAGCTTTGTCACTTTTAATTATTTATTAATGCGTTGCCGCCCCACTGCAGAGTACATGCCCGCATTTGTTCTAATCATGTCATGATACATTTTTCGTAATTCAAACACGAGCCTCAATCCAATCGACATAACGAGAAGGGCGTGTGCTGACAGTGGGGTATTGACCGAGTGCGCACTCGTAACTCCAAGACGTAATTCCTACAACGACTCCATTGTGCACGACAGGCCCGCCCGAGTCTCCGTTGCACTGTCCACGCCCGCCCATGTCCAGCCAGCCAGTACAGATCATGTTGGCCGTCACGGTGTTACTGACGGTCTGACTGGTGTAGCGGGCGGTACACACCTCCTGGTTGATAACCCAGGTTTGTGCGTGGCGGAGAACTTCAGACGTGGAGCCTCCAACCTGAAAAAAAAATTATATAGGATAAATTATGGTAGCTATCAGGTGTGTTAGTGATATTTGTTAAACAAGATTAAATTTATTGGACGTGTATTTGTTAGCAACGTACTGGTAAAATCATACACACCCTAGGTTTGTACTATACAAATGCAGATCTTTAGCTAATGCAGCCGGAAATTTCGGTGTTTTAGTGCAGTTGAACATTGAAAATAAACAAAAATGGTTTAGTAATTAAAGTAACTTTAAAAAACTGCCTAGTACGTTTACATAAAAATGAGCAATACCGATGGCCGGAACCCTATTAAAATGACATAATATTTTGATCGGGTAATCATTGAAATTTAGAACTCTGATCAATGAAAATAGTTAATATGTGACAACTTGAAATACCAACCGCTGTCAGTCCCCATCCCGCAGGCCAGACGACATCATTGTCATTAATGGGGTAGTTGGGGCTGGCAAGGGTGGCGGGTTGAATTAAATTCTCAACAAATGCTATGGGAGCCGTGGTTCGGATTATAGATATGTCATTGTCATAGTTCGAGGTCCAGATGTTCGTGTCGAAGCCATCGTGGTTGTAGACGGTCTCTGCCCTGTAGACTACACCGCCACTGGTGGAGAAGGTCGATCCAACTCGCACTCGTAGTCTGGGCGTCGAATCATCATCACTGGAATTTGATACATATTGTGTATTATTTAAAGCATCGAAATTTAAATTTTTAACAAACAAATATTCTAAATGCGAAAGTTTCGAAAGATGGATTTTGGTGGTTTGTTACTCAATAACGACAGAACGGCTGAACGGATCTAGATTAAATTTGCCACAGAGACAGATGATAGTCTAGAATAATCCATCAATCGATCGAATAATCTATCGATCGTCGATCATCATCGATCTATCCCCGAGGTGGATGATGACGATGTGTCTGGTGTTCGACACAACATCATGGCGAGGAAGAACGTAGGCTCGAGGAGGTGCTCGAAGGGACTGGCGCTTTCGGGGCTGCGGTCGTGTGCGAGAGCGTTCCCGTTGCCCCGACACTCTGCACCGAGATGAAACACCCTTGGGTTTTTAGTGGGTAGGCCGACAGTGGCAAGAGTCCCACATACTGTGTGCCCGCCCCGGGGCTTTAAGTGTTATCCATAAAGGATATTCCCAAGGTAAAAAAAAGAATCGACAAAAAGATGATATAGGAATGAGTGGCGTACAAAAAGGTAGGCCCTATGCTTAAATCATAATGACGGCGATGTTTTCTTTTAATTTCACGTACATTGTACAATGTGCAGCGGTTAGTATGCTTCTATAGTTGATGATGGAGCCTCCGCAAAAGTGGTAGAACACGCTGTCATCGAGTGTGACCAGCAGAGCAGCGATGTACGGGTACCGGTCGATGGTGGTCGTGATGCCGCCTATAATCCTCTCTGAGCTCTGAGGAGCAGCTGAAATTTAATAAAAAGAAATCGTACATTAATTTCTCATTAATTTTTACACAAAATTTAACACTCAAACACTTGCGAACTTCTCAAAAAGTCAGCTACCTCTAGCTTAATTATATAGTATCGAAACTGTTTACAGATCAAGTTGTTTTTAGATTATATGGAAAAGGATTATATGGTTTTTTTTACTCAGTTCAGTTTGACACTCTTGCCACACCTACTCGTACTTAATGTCGTTTAACGTCGTAACTCTTATTTAATATTGTTCTAAGCTGACGTGTTGACAGGAGCGTAGAGATCAGTAGCGGATCTAGGCAGGGAGTGGCTATGGGGCTCAACCCAACCCCCTTTCTAAACATCTGGGTCCACAATGACTATTGTGTCCACAATGACCATTAAAATGTTGTTTACCATGATAAAACTTAGTTGAGCTAACCTATATAGCTGTTTCAAAACCCTTCCAAACCTTTATCCGCATCTGCATTCAGTAATGTATTATACGCTTTACTACTAATGATACTACTGACAAGAGTCAGTAGTATCATTTAGCTAACAACAATTACAAATCACACCGAAAACTTCAAGAGGATAATTGACATCAAAAGATAGTAGATACTTGTTCCTAATTTTCTTACCTCCAACCACTGCGATGACCAAGGCAACAACAAAAATAAACGCGCGCATATTGTTAAATTTTATCATGAAACGCGCTAAACGCAATCACTAATTGCTACCTAGGTACTGATTTCATTTAGCCATCTGATGTTTATTTATACTAACTTTGATTATATTTTATCATTACAGTGTGTATCATATCGATATTACTAAAACGCGCGACTTTGGACAGCTTATAAAAGAATTGCTATGCAAAATTGAATGAATTAGTTATTGAAAAATATCCAAAAACATTTCGTTTCTCAGCTTCCATATAACATAACTTTTTTCAAACTAGTATTTCGCCTCGAGCTGACTCCTCGCGATCGTTTGACCAATCTGGCTAAATTCAAACATAAAAAAATGTTTTTATATGAACCATTTTCCTGCATCAGGAAGACTAAAGATACTCAAGTTATCGTCGAACAAACACACGCTGATTGGCTCTTTTTTTATTTATTTATTAACCTAAGTTAATAACAAACATATACATTACTAGCTGTCAGTCCGCGACTTCGTTCGCGTTTATTATTTATAAATATATGTATATGTGAGCTATCCTATCTGTTAAGTTAGGTCGAACTGCACACGGTGTGCAAATTTGATTGAAATCGATTAAGTAGTTTAGGAGTCTATAGCGGACAAACAACGTGACACGTAATTTATACCTAGATATTTATATATATTAAGATTAAGAAGATTATACAAATCTGCCAAACTGCGTAGCAGTTTATAGGCAGAAATATACTCTCATTTCATATTTTCATTATATTATTGTTGCATTCATGAGGTTTCACACGAATGGGTTTATAAAAAACAAATAAATTAACAATAAAATAAGTTTGACATTTTACGAAGAAAGTTGACTATAAGAGTTTAAAAACTTTCTATTATGTATGTATAGTAAAGCAGTTTATTGACAATTACATTTTTATTACGTAATTCTTTCCAACAGTAGAATCTGATCTGTAGCAACAAGAGTTACCATTTTTCATCTACTTTGGCAATACAAATTCATACAAAACATTTGGGGAAATTAAACAAATTGATACTTCATGATCGTCATTATAATTTAATTTACACAAACAAACAAAATACTAATATTATTAAATTAATGCGTTAGTATAATTTAATAAATTCATGTGTTAATTATATTAGGTGTAGTGTAGTATAGTGTCCAAATGATGGAGAATTGCAAATCACTTTAATTGCAAGTACTCTTTCAAACAACTGAAAGAGTACTACCACACACAACACAGTACCTACCACAACACAGGGTATCCTACCGTGGTTGCTAGGGGCTATCAAACACTGTACAAAATTTTTTCGTGTCAAATAAATTTTATATTATATTATTAATATAGACATCCAGACGTATTATTTAAGCGAATACTTTTATCGACCGAGCGAGCGAAAGCGAACGGAGCGTTGTTTCAGCTTCGACAAAATTCTATCGTATCGTGTCCGGATAGAAATCCGGACACGATACGATAGAATTTTGTAGAAGAACAAAGAGGAAGACAAAGAACCGGATAGAAATCCGGTTCTTTGTCTTCCTCTACATGTTTCATTTCTTAACCGATTCTCTTGAAATTTTGTGAGTAGGTTCGATAATAATTGAATTGAATTTTTAGTCGAGTCACTTTTTGAAATCTTTAATTAATAATAAATTCAAATTTAATAAATTTTGAAAAAATGTTTTTTTTTTAACATTTCTCTGCCATTTTAAAAAATGCGAGAGCCACTAGTTATTAGTATCAAATAAATAGCAAAGAGTTTGATTTTCTTATTTGTAATGATTATATTTGTTCGACTGTATTTATGTGGTCACTGATGTTGTTTTCCTTGATGATCAAGCCCGGTATAGCCAAACTCGCTGAAATTAATTTTGTATTGTTCTGTGGTTTTATTTTGTATGTCTGTTTAGTTTTGTATGTATGTTTGGTGTTAAAAGCGATGGCAGCCTAGTTGGGAGCAGGTCCACCTCTCAAGCCAGAGGGAGTGGGTTCGAAACCAGCCGACGGCACGCACCAATTTGTTAATTGTGTGAACATATGTGCGTATTGTATGTCATCAGCTACATGACTGGAGCCCGGTGTATGGCGACAGGCTCGCCCCTTGTCACATTTGGGACTGAATATCGTCCGGCGAAGTGTGGGTGTTGTATTGCACCTCTGCCAGCCCCCTCGGGGAAAAGGCGTGACGATATGTTACGAGTATGTTATGTTATGTGTTTGATTTAAAATAATCAAACATAGTTCGTGTCATTCAAGTATTCATTTTGACTCAGTTTAATTTTTTTATCATATTGTCTAATCCAATCATATTTGAAAATTGTTCATCAAGAATGTAATCGTTGTTTTAGTAAATTTAAGGCGTGAAATAAGGATTTAAAAAAAAAAACATTTGTACTTAGTCGGTACGACGACGACTCAATCGTATTTTCAGTAGTAATATTATCGCGTAAGTGACATAATGTCTTTGTGATAATAAATTCAATGAAATTGAAATTCATCAAGAATGTAACATTATTCTTATTCAAACATGTCTATTTTTAAAGTTGTCATATCTTTGTTTTTTTAATACCATGGTTGCTACATTTTCTTTAAAATTAACGCCTGTTACGTAGATCTACTTAGTTACTTAGTTATTTCATGAATTATAATTGCTACGATAAAAATTGGTGTAAAGAAATAATCTCATATCAAAAAAATACTGCTACAGCTAAAATTCTCACACTCGACTTCATTTTGAATGCATTACAATAACCAGATGTCATATACTGACAGACAAACATCAACATAACCGTCCGTAAGGGTTCTTTTTAACATTCATGCGGAACCCTGATAACAGGACGATTTAGTAATTTGTCGTGGTTTTCTTTTGTTTTATTTTTTAATCCTAAATAAATTAAATCAAAAATAAAGTCTTTATTCTTGATGACATTGTGATAGGTACTCGTACCTCTGGTTTGTAACATAAAAACAAATAAAAGTAATTGAAAATCCATATTTATTTGAAAGAAGTTACGCATTCGCTTGAATCCACGCAGCATATCTAGAGACTCTAGCATTGACACCAGGAAGATCAGGTCTTCCACAACCAATGCCAAATGAGCAGACACCGACGACAACACCATTGTGGTAGAGAGGGCCGCCGGAGTCCTGGCTACACTGGTCGCGACCACCAACGTCGAGCCAGCCGGAGCACAGCATGTTGTCGGTGATGGTAGTTCCCCAGGCACCGTAGCGGTTACGGCAAACCGCTTGGTTGACTGTCCAGATCTGAACGTGGCGAAGTTGTTCGGAAGTGGGACCATTTTCCTGAAAAAAAAATCAGTACCTATGCTCGCAAAATATTAAGCTAAGGAGGTTGACAAAAAAGGATTTGAATTAGTTATTATTTGAATCGAACTCTAAGAAACATTTTGAAGAAGAACTTCTATAGCATAGTACGTACGCATAACTGACACCAGTCAGTCTATAACGCTTATATTTTTATCTTACCGCAATTCTACCCCATCCGGCAGCCCAGACGACAGCGTTGTCTGGGACATTGTAGTTAGCTCCCGCAAAAGAACCAGGTTGGACGGCATTGTTCACGTAGCCGATGTTAGAAGCTGTTCGAACGATGGCTATATCATTATCCGTGGTCCAAGAGTTGTAGTTGGGGTGGTTGATGATGGTAGCAAGAGAGTGGACAACGCCGCCGCTGTTGGCAAAGGTAGAGCCTACGCGAGCGCGCCAAGTTACTGGCGCGTGGTTACTGAAATTTAACAAAAATATGTATAATTCGACTGCCTTGGTGGCTCAGTTGGTAGTAAACCTGCCTTCTGAGCTTGGGAGTGTGGGTTCGATTCCCACCTAGGGCAAACATTTATGTGATGGACATTTGTGTTTGTTCTATGTCTGGATGTTAATATCTATTTAAGTATGTATTTAAAAATATGTATGTTTGTATACTCGTATCAGTCTCTGGCAGCCACAGTACAAGCTTTGCTTAGTTTGGGGTCAGGCGACTGTTTTTTTTTTTTTTTTTTTTTTATGTAGAATAGGTCGGCGTTTGACCACCAACTCGCCTGATGTTAAGCGACGTTGTGGTCTAAGATGGTGCACGACGACCTATAAGGTACTTTTTCACTATAGCCTTGAAGTTTACTAGAGTGAAGAAGTACAAAGACGGCAGTTGAGTGAGGCGCTACAAGTGCGCTACTGCTCAGACCCGTCTTCGGAACGGTTACAACGGACTACATCCCGAAACACGACTAGGTCATTTCACGACATGGCTTAGTCCGGTGGGTGGTAACTAGCCACGGCCGAAGCCTCCCACCAGAGTTTGCTACCCGGTTAGCACTACCCGGGGACCACGTGTAGGGAATCAGAATAGAGTACACTCCTACGGACGTGGGTAGCTCAGCCCCCTCACTGTGTGTGGAAGTGTCCCGAATTTATTATTTATTTATTATTATTTAATTCTGGCTTATTCTTACGATCCGTATACCCCCTGAAACATTTTTAGTTTGCTATAGCATTTAGAAATTAAAACAAGGAACAATACTTCAAAGCTTTGCTAAAGTTAGTATTTGTTTATTAAAATAATATTATATTTTATAATTGTTTATTTGCAAAAAAAGTTACATAAGAAAAAAACAATAACACGAGAGAAAGCTTTGGTAAATTAAAGAGGGATGAAGTATTCACGAATAAAATCAATCTTCATAATTTATTTTTTTGCTGTATCAGAGTATTATACAGGGTGTAACAAAAACCCTGGTGTGTCAGCGAGGTGCGCATCCAATATCGACTGGAGGATGCAATAAAAGCTAGTTTAAATTAAATATTGATTCCAAAATTTAGATCACACAACGCACTCCGCCCTCTTAAGGCGAGCCTGGCCAGAAAACGTCTAGCAAGAATCAACTTTCCTCTAAGATAAACCATGCTTTTTACTGTGTAAAAAAATATATGTTATTCTTAAGCATGTTTTTAAGTGGAATCATAAATCTGATACATGTAATGAATAACTTCACTCGATAGAAAAAAAATCCAAAGTCACCTCTATTTGGTATTTTAAACACGATTTGCGACTTAAGTTTTACAAATCATATTGCTTTTTTATTTTTTTTACGAATTACAACGCAATAAAAAAATGGAATCATAAATAAAAATGCTAAAAAGTTAACATGGTAATTTTATATGATTTTTTATCACGATATCATGGTAAAAAGGCGCGTTTGCGTGACTGCCAGTCCGCCCGCAGACCCCGTCGACGCCGGACGTGTGCCAAATTTTTGTGATCTCCGCAGTGCCGCACACACCAACACCAACCAAGCATTTAGTTTTGCCATAATGGGTAACAAACATAATAAACGAAAAAAATGCTCAAGTCTGGCTTTTAGAAAATCGTACGAGTCAAGGAGCAAACGTCGGTAAGTAGATAAACTTCTACTAGATTATATTGGTAATCATTGTTTTTATTTACTAGAATCGACATTTCTTGCATTGCTTTTTGTAGTCAGATGATGTATCAACAAATCTATTAGTACCTACTTATATTCGTTTTAGTGTTTTCAAATATCATACTCATCATCATCATAGATACTTTTTTGTCTCGTTACGTGTATTCACGATGTAAATACCCGGCTTAGTGGTATACCTACTAGTGATATTAATGTAGTTATACCTACCTACAGTTACAGTTTTTTTTGCAGAAGACTACTACGTAACAAACTCCAATGACTTTGGAATTGACGAAACGTAAGTACCTATCTACCTTTTGTATCACGCAGGGAGGCGGGTGTTCTGCGAAGTTTTGACTATGTCGGTCACCATTTATTATTTCACCCAGACAACTTGTGAGCTAAGGATACGGAGCGACGTTCATATTTTCATTTTACCTGAGCATTCTGAACTGCACAACGAGTAAATACCCGACCTAGTGGCATACCAGTGATATTTATATTTATATAGTTATACCTACTTACACGAATACCTATCTTACAGTTTTTTTTTTTTCAGAAGAGTACTACAACCAAATGTAATAAACTCCGATGACATTGGAATTGACGAAACGTAAGTACCTACCTACCTTTTGTAACATGCAGGGCGGCGGATCTTCGCTAAGTTTTAACTATACAGGATGTTAGGTAAGATACGGGACGACGTTCATACTTTCATTTTTACTGAGCAATCTGAACTGCACAACGAGTAAATACCCGGCCTAGTGGTATATCTAGTAGTGATATTTACGTAGTTATACTTACCTACATGAATACTTATCTTCGTTTTTTTTTTGCAGGAGAGTACTTCAAGAGAATGTAATAAACTCTGATGACATTGCAATTGACGAAACGTAAGTACCTACCTTATTTTTGTAACATGCAAGGTGGCGGATCTTCGCTAAGTTTTGACTGTACTGTATGTATGTAAATTATATAGGGTGTTAGGTGAGATAGGGGACGTCGTTCATACTTTCATTTTTGACTGGGCAATCTGTACTACACGAGTGTTTGGTAGCGTTTGAGTTATAGCCGTATGATTTGAACACATCTAGGCCTGATTAGTACTGCAACGTGATTTTGGCTGTTTTGAAGAAAACTCGTAAAGTTGTATATTCGTTTTTAACGATTAGCGAAAATCGAGCATTTCGGTAAATCTTGTAAGTACGGCTTTTATAAACCTACGACTGGTATGGATGTGTTCGTCGTTGCCTTTGAAATTCGAAACTGCTGGTTGTAAGAAGCGATAGCGGGGACACGCGAAGCTATGTATAATATTAGGTCCTTACGTATGAAATTGGCGTTTTGTATGGGAGGAACAAAAAGTCGATTTTTTTTTTGTAAAATATTTTTAATTAATCAAAGTATGCACCGTTGTTATCTATGCACTTTTGCCATCTTATGGGTAGTTCATTGATCCCTTTACTATAAATAAACCATGGGGGCGAGAATCAATAAACTCTTTGAAGGCGGTTTGGACTGCTGCATCGGAGTGGAATTTTTTTCCTTGTAAGAAGTTGTCCAAATTCCGGAAGAAATGGTAATCTGTCGGAGCAAGGTCCGGGGAGTACGGTGGATGTCGCAGACATTCCAATTGTAGCTCATCTAACTTAGTGGTTGTTTGTTGTGCAGTGTGTGGTCTTGAGTTGTCGTGAAGCAGCAGTGGCCTAGAGCGATTGACCAATCTCGGTTGTTTAACAGCTAGTTCTTCCTTCATGGTTTGCAGTTGCTGACAATAGATATCTGCCGTAATCGTTTGGCCAGATTTAAGAAGTAGTAGTAGTACTGTAGTGAACGACACCGGCGCTAGTCCACCAAACACTTACAAGTAACTTTTTCTGAGTCAATTTTCGTTTAGGGCAGGATTTGGCTGGGTCTCCAGGGTTCAGCCATTGCGATGAGCGCTTTCGATTATCGTACAATATCCACTTTTCATCACAAGTAATGATTCGATTTAAAATCCCTTCATTATTGTGTCGGTTGAGCAAAGTAACACAACAGGCGACCCGTGTTTGCAAGTTCGATTCACTCAATTCATGAGGTACCCATCGTTCGAGTTTTTTTACTTTCCCGATTTGCTTCAAGTTGATTAATACAGTTTTGTCACTTACCCCGAAGCCTGCTGCTATCTCTGAAGTGCTTTGTGATGGATCCGCTTCCACAATAGCCTTTAATTCTTCGTTTTTCACTTTGATCTCCGGCCGTCCACGGGGTTGGTTCTTAAGGTCGAAATTTCCAAAACGAAAACGTTGAAACCAAAAACGTACCGTGCTGTCTTTAGCGACACCAGCGCCGTACACATCATTAATTCTTCGAGCTGTTTCTGCAGCACTGGTGCCACGGTAGAACTCGTACTCGTAAATATACCGATATTTCATGTTTTCCATTGCGCGGTAATAAGCGACGCCAAAGAAAAAATAATGAGGAAAATAACAAATGAATGATTGTATTCCAAAGAAAAAAAAAACCAGCTAAATGAATTTATTAATTTGAATTTCGAATTCATAACCAAAGAGGAGATATTTCAGATCAAATTGATCAATACGACAAAACGCTAATTTCATACGTAAGGACCTAATATATACGTCTCAAAGATGGCCGCCGACCTGTTGTAGATTATTGCTTATATCTCGAGTTCTATCTCATCAAATCAGTTGTTTGAGGTGTCATTTGAAAGCTCATTTATTTACCTATATAATGTAGTTGTTATATAATTATGTACATACATACCAACAAGCTTGAACGACAGCTTCCGTGCGCGAGTCCGACTCGAACTTGGTCGGTTTTTTAGAATTTTTATATTTTGAACTTTTGGACATCATACTTATAAATATTTATTTTTATTTTGTTTTAGGCACGTGGATGACATTGACCCTGTTTCACTCAGCGTGGTCATCATCCTGCGTCAGTCATGGTTTGGTGGGGGGTATCCTATCACGGCGTCACAAAGCTTAGTTTTTGTGAAAAGGGGGTTAAAACTTCTGCCAGTGTATCAAGAGACCGTCTTATATGGTGTTGTACAACCCCTTAGCAATACACTTTTTAAAAATCTACCGTGGAGTTTCCAACTAGACTCTGCACATGGTCACAAGGCGCGAACTACCCAAGCCTGGCTGGAAGCCAATGTTCCGGAATTTATAAGGGCTGAAGACTGGCCCTCCTCCAGCCCAGATAAAAACCCCCTGGACTACAAATTATGGTCAGGTTTAGAGGGCATGGCCTGCTCTAATCGACACGCCGACATAGTCACTTAAGAAATCTTTGAAGCAAGCAGTGGCTAAATTTCCCATGGAAACAGTCCGTAAATCCATAGATTCTTGGCCAGACCGACTAAAGGCCCCTATCAAGGCCAAATGTGGTAATTTTGAATAATAGTTATATTTTTGTTAATAGTTATATTTTTGTTAAGACTTAAATACATATGTAAATATAACTTTTATTAACATTACATTACTGTATAAAAAAATAAATGCATTTTCATTTGTAACAGAACTTATGGCTAGACATGCATACATATCGTCACGCTTTTCCCCGAAAAAGGCTGGCAGAGGTGTAATACAACACCCACATTTCGCCGGACGATATTCAGTCCCAAATGTGACAGGGGGCGAGCCTGTTGCCATACACCGGGCTCCAGTTATGTAGCAGATGACACACAATACGCACATATGTTCACACAATGAACAAATTGGCGCGTGCCGTCGGCTGGGTTCGAACCCAGCAGAGCAAAATTGCCACTCCCAACTAGGCTGCCATCGATTCTACAACTATATCACAGAGCAAATAATAATACTACGTACCTTTAGCTCAATTGTATATATAAATGTAAATATTGTGAATGTATATTTTTGTATTGGATGTTTTGTTAGTACTAGCAGAATGTCCGCCACTTCGTACCCATGTATATATCCGGTATAAGTTTACTCGATTCTTTCATAATTATTGTTCAAAATTATATCTGAATCGTGTAGTTTTTTAACTTTGTAACATTTAACAAACCATACAATATTATTAGTACGCACCTAATTAAGGTAATTAAAATTGTTATTACCATTGTTATACAATATACCCATAAATAATGAAATTTACTATGTTGTATTATTTAATGAATACCGGTAGTTACACAATCATTCCAACACCCTGTATAAATATTTGTCCTAATAAGGATAACAAGTAGCCTATGTGTCAATCCAGGGCATAAGCTAACTCCGTTCCAAATATGATCCTCATCCGTCTAGCCGTTTAGGTGTGAATAAGTGAAATACGAGTAAGTACCTAACTTCCACACACAATCGCAATCTTTTGTATTTATGAGTGTGAAGTGTGATAAAATGGAAATATGACACTACCGGTAAAATGAAACTAATGCCACGACTGCTCACACATCAAAAATACAACAACTCGTGGACATGAGATTGGTTGTACCTATATTGGCTTGAACGGCATTTTTTAGATTTTTTTTTGGTTGGCATCAAATAAAAAATGTTCATAAAATGGATGAGTACAATGACGGACGGATTATTTTATCGATTTCCTAAAAATGGGTGTTTAGGTACTCGATACCATAACGTGACTGACGGGTGAAAGACGTGCGCGCGGCGCATCGCACACAACTTTTGTGTCGCGTGAATGAATACGTCGCGCTCCCAAAAAGTGCGGCCTGAGGTAGAGTAAAATACCTAAAGTTGCCTAAAGCAGCCAACATAATGATACATATTTGTTAACTTTTTTGTAAAATTTCCTTTTTTTTCCTGCGTTCTTAATCCAGTCATAACTCTTGCTATTTTAAAGTTGTTTTTTTTTTGGTATTTTTGCATGAATTGTTATAAGTGTGTACACATGCCCTTCAATTATACAACAGAGTTTTGGTAACATGCTGTAGAGATATTATAATACATTGGGATAAGTTATAGAGATATTTTATTAATTAAAATAGGCCGCCATCTCGCTTGTTGTTAATCAATGATGCGGCTTACGATTCTTTACTCCTTTACATGTCTAGGACATGTTTTCAATACAACAATGAGAAGATGGCTAAAAGCTTACATCGTGCAGTGAGCAGCAGTTAGGATAGATCTCGTGTTGATGACTGTACCACCGCAAGACTGCCAGTAGGAGCTGCCGTCATTAGTTTGTAGCATGCTCACAATACTAGGGTACTGGCTGATAGTCGTCAGCGAGCCGCCAACGATCCGCTCCGGGATCGCAGGGTTAGCTGCAAACAAATATTTTGATGTGAAAATGACGAAGTCAAAGCCATTTATTCATTTGTTTCATTTCTTTGGCCAGAATTGTGGCAAAAAATTGTATTTTAGTTTGTGTTTCAAACGTAACGTTTCAACTCTAGAGTCTTTGTAAATATTTATGAAAGACTGGCCTTATACGAAGATGATCCAACGATTTATAGATAAACAAAGATTTTTTACGAGGAACTAGAAAGGAACCGCCCGAGAAATAGTACTTCAACAAAATAAAAGTAGTTCAACAGTGTGACCAAGCAGTGAGTTATTCGGCTCTGACAATAAAGCGACGCTTATTTATTATAATTAAGGATAATAATTGGAAATAATAGCCCAAAATTTAGTTGGAAACCAAATCTAACTTCCTAGTAATGATGATAATTGTTTATCAAATTATTAGGATAATAAGGATTAAAACCAAGATGCCATCATCTCTATATTTGTTGTCTTAAATGGTTCATTAAAGTTTATCTGTTCTGCAAGCAAAGCATCAACTGTTATTGACCGAGCGAACGCGAAGCACATCGGATTTCCGGCTGTTCTCCACCGATCCTAGTAAAATTTTGTGAGCATGTTCGATAATTTTGGTCATTTTAGTTTAGGAGTTTTTCTAAATGGCGGGAATAATATGGGAGTTGGTAACGTTAAAAAAAATTATATACTTATGATGCTAAAACCACTGAAGTGCTCATAAGTAGCCGAACCATATACGAGTAGGTACGCCCATATGGCTCGGCTACTTATGAGCATGACTTTTTTTTGGGTAAGCCTATACTTTTTTTACTTGAACATCCCCTAAATTTTAAGCTTTGAGTTAGGTTAGGGTGGGACAGATGGTTGGGTAACCCACGAGGTTTATGGGCGCCTAGACACGGGTGCTGTTTGGCGCCCACGGGCGAAATTGGTCCCCGAGGAGGTGTATGATGACGATGTGTCTGGTGTTCGACACATCGTCATCGAGAGGGAGAGAGCGCAAGCTCGACGAGGTGCCCGAAGAGGCTGGCGCTATCGGGGCCGTGGAAGAATGCAAAAGCGTCCTCGTAGCCCCGACATTTTGCGTCGAGGTGGGTAGATCTAAAAATAGATAAAATAGTAGATCTACCCACTAAAAACCCCTTGGGTTTTTAGTGGGTAGATCGTCAGTGGCGAGATCCCCACATAACCACTCTGTGCCCGCACCCGGGCTGTTGGTGGCATCCTTATAGGAATTTCGTAAGGTTGAAAAAAAAAGAGTGGGACAGAAGTCCCAAATTGCCCCAAAGCGGGTACGCCCATGCAGCAAGCTAGTGGTATACATGATATAAAATGTTTCTACCGCTTGATTGATTGCTCTTAGTTCTGCTCCTTTATTAATTCTAGTGGTTGTAACAGAGGTATAATTAGTTTTTCAATAGTAATATGTACTACTAAAATGTAAAATGCATGTTGGACCACTTATAGACTACAACAAAGTCGCTGACAGCCGACCACATTTTGCTACTTGGGTGATGCCTTGATGTTGGCGGCTTTATTTTAAAAGTAATCAAGCTGCACACATAACATGATAATAATATATGTTCAGCTAAAGCTGAGATTTTGAAACAACGCTCAGTCGTTAATCGAGATTTTAGTTTAAGATTCTCAGCCTTAGTTTCTTAATGTGGGCAGCCATATTCAAAAGAAATCGAGCTGCACACGTCATGACGGTGCCTCTGGCGGCGGTTAGGCTTAAAGGAAATTGATCAATAGGCACAAATAATTCACGGAGGCATGCCCTATCAGTGGGATTATCAGGAGGCAGCAAGTTGATAAGCAAAAAATGTTTGCACCTACCTGTTGCACAAGCAAGACCTACAGCCAAAAAAATAGCGATGGCCGCCATGATTGTTCCACGAACTTCACTAATCATACCTATCTTGTCACCTCATATTTATATGAAGCAATCTTTATCAATTTAAGGCCGTTGATAAAAACTACAAAGTATAATTGTCATTAACATTTTTAGCATCTGTTGCAACTTTGATTTTATTTGATAACATTGATTAATTGATCTATTATATCATTCTGAAAAACACATAATCAAGTTTATAAATTTCAAATTTAAATGGGTTCTTTATCAGCGTTTTTTCAATAAATTAGAACAAAAAACTTTTACTTGTCATAGTTGAAGAACTTCAATTAAATACTTTTTTTCACTACCAGAGAACATTAAACTTTTAAACAGTAGGACAAACAAGGTTATATCGTTATTATTAAAAAACCATTGTAATGAAATTTAAAAAAAATTTAATCTTTAATAATTTTTTAATCAGTCTGAAAACTACACTTAACAAAATTTAAGCGTTGGCTTGAATCCAAGTCGAGAAGCGAGATACACGTGCGTTGACGCCAGGATAGCGAGCATCTGCGCAGCCGTTGCCGAAGGAACAAACACCGACCACAACACCGTTGTGGTAGAGAGGACCGCCAGAGTCCTGGCTGCACTGGTCACGACCACCCACGTCGAGCCAGCCGGAGCACAGCATGTTGTCAGTTATGGTATACCACCCGGTCCCATAACGTTGGAGGCAAATTTGCTGGTTCACTGTCCACACTTGCACATGACGCAGCTGCTCAGATGATGGTCCGTTAACCTAAAACAGATTTATTTAATAGTTACCAAAACTAATTAGAACTACCCATTTTTTTCTAAAAACATCATGCCACTAATATCACAAGTCACTTTCTAAAATCACATTAATGTAACACTATTATCAATGTATCCATTTTTGATTATTTTGTTTGTTTCCATTAAATTTCATAACGGCTCTACGGAATTGGATGAAATTTGGTTTGGTTTTACGAAATCACGGAGTGTTGCTAGTACTTACATATATTGTTAGCTTTTTGCATGAGTGTTAGCGAGGACCATACACGGTCAGCTTTCTTTTCTGGATGTAAAGCTATGGTAAAGCTTTATGATAAGCGCCATCTAGTTTCATTCACTTTTGAACTAAAACATTAAAGCTGATTGGTAATTTCACACCGGTTGGTGTAAGCTAGAAATAAATTATTAGCTTACTGTAATGAATCCCCATCCTGCGGCCCACACGACTGCGTTGTCTCCAGTATTATAATTGGGTCCCGCGAAGGTGCCGGGCTGCACCGCGTTGTTAATGTATGTGATGACAGACGCCGTGCGGACGATGGAGACGTCACTATCTAAGAAGGCTATCCGATTGTACTGCGGGTGGTTGATGATGGAGATAAGAGTGTGCACAGTGCCACCGCTGTTGGCCCAGGTCGATCCAACGCGAGCGCGCCATAAATCAGGTCGTTGATCATTCCTAAAAATAATCAATAAAATATTTATTTTTTTGCAAGCGTAACGATTTTATATTATCAGTAAATTTAGATCCAAATAAAAGAATACAATTTATCATTAACTAATTAAATTATATGGCTAAAAACTGAGTCTTAAAAATATGTTCCTCCGTCCATTCATGTCCATCAATTTTCACATTTGTAGATATTTATGGAAGACATTTTTGACGATACATAATAAAAAATCTTCCTGTTACAATTATTACTTACACAGTGCAATGCGCAGCCGTCAATATGCTCCTTGTATTGATGATGGTTCCACCACAGCCTTGCATAAAAGTGCTCCCGTCCCAAGAGCTCAACATACTCACTATGGAAGGATATTGTGAGATGGTCGTCACAGATCCCCCAATTATTCTTGAGGGTACGGCTACGAACAAACCAAATAAAAATTAATAATTTTAAACAATAATTCGACAACCATACTAAAAAACTCTCAATCAAAGGTCACTTTTCAAATAACAACAAAACAAATGATAGTCGGTTTTTATTGGTTTGGGAGCTACGATGAGACAGATGCAACAGACTCAAAGGCAGTGGCTCAGTGCTACACCCTGTATGAATCATGGATAACCTAGATGTTCAAAAAAACTTTTGGTTATGTAACTGTCGTTACTTGAGAGACCGATTTCAAACTTTTTAGATATGTACGAGTTAGTATTTATTTTACATCACTTCAAATCATTTAAAAATAGCACTAATCGTGACACGACACATTAATAGCTGTATTAGATTTTACATACCTGTTGCCATAGCCAGGCCAAAAGCCAATAGCAAGCAGATGGATCTCATTGTGAAATTAAATTCAAAACTATTCCTCAAACTTATTGGTGCGTGTTTATATACCAAGACAGTCGATTTATCTAAACGATATCGCAGAAAAACCCAAAAGCAATCAAGAATAATTTAGGTGCTATGCTTACTCAACCAAAATGGTTTTATCGACGGATTTTACTATCATTATTATCAGCTGTAGTCTGCGGGTGGGCCGTGCCACTTGACAGCTGACAGCTGTTACCATCATCGGGCATGAATACCAGAGCAACCAACGGCCAGCTGCACACAGCAAGCGAGAGGCATCAATGCATGATATGGAAATGTTTATACCCAGTTATTGGTTCTGGTCGAGCAGGCACTACTTTTATTGGGAGTAACAGAGGTCCTTTAATATTTCGGTGGTACTAATCAATTATAATAAATGCATGCATAATAATACCTGTGGAACCAGTTAGACTAATCCTTCCTACTCCTAACCATAACAATCCTTGTACTTATTACTAAGTCAAAGTAACTGTGTCTGGCTGTCTGTCTGTTTGTAGGCTTTTCGCGACTAAACGGCTAAACGGATCTTGATAAAATTTGATAATTTGTTACACGGATAACAGCTAGTATAATATAAATGCGAAAGTGAGTTTGTCCGTTTCTTTGTTTGTTACGTTTTCACACCTTAACTACTCAACATTTCATCATGAAATTCTGAATCATGAAAACTGTGGTCAACAGCCAGTAAATCCAACACCTTGTGCCTCCAGAGAGCCCAAAACAATATTCTAAGGGTATTATCATCAGCACCCTGGTATTCTCGCAACTCGGAAATCCATGAGTACCTGGAAATCCCTACAATCTCGGACGAAATTACGCGATAATTAGCCAACTAAAAGGACCACTTGACAACACACCCAAACTCATTATCCAGTATGCCTCTGCAGCCAAATCCAATTAGAAGACTTAAGAGACCGGACGTGCTGTCCCACTAAGGGAAGTTAGAGCAGTGGCTCTTCCTCGCTAAACGCTAACCACTTGCAACTGGAACCCACCTGATTATAGTCTGGATGACTGATCGCAGGACAAGAAATGGAAAAAAAAAATTGCATACACATTGTCAGGGGTACAAATTAGGGTATAGTGTACTTTTTATCTTGAAAAAATAAACGGTTCCTGTGGGAACGCGGGTGAGTCCGCGGGTGCAGCTTATAGAGCCATAAACAAAATATCCTGTGGCACTATGAGTAGAAGTATTTAACTAGTCCAGATAGAAATGCTGTACCTACCTCTGGCACAAACAAGACCTATAGCCAAAGAGAAAGCAATGGTCGACTGTGGAGCAATTATAGCCCGTGGACGAACTTAACTAATCAAACTTATCTTGCCACTCTGTAATAATTTAGTAAAATAAAGTTATTACAGCATGTTCCAAAAACCCTGTTATAAAATTGAAGGGCATGTACACACACTTATAAATATGTAAGCAAAAATACTAAAAAAATGCACGTTCAAAATAGCAAGAGTTATGGTCTATTTCAGAACGCAAGAAACAAGTATTATTTAATAATTTTTAATAAACAAAAACAAAAACCCGACTGCAAAATGTTGTACCCTATGTCACTTCCGCAATCAAGACGATTCAAATGACACCTCGCATGTCGAAATCCATTTAGCTGTTTAGGTTGTAGGCCGTGCTAAAGAAACCTCATACATACATACATACACGCGAAAAACATTAATCAGACAGACATTAATCGCGTCGGTTTTATCTATAAACTATTCGCGTCACGCCACTACTTTCTTACAATAAAAGCCGCATAATATGATACAGATTTGTTAACATTACATTTTCTGTAAAATATCCCTTTTACCAGACTGCGCAAGAAGGAGGTAGCCTCCTTTTTGCGCAGTCGACTTTTATTCTAAGAAAGTAGTGGCACGACGCGAATAGTTTATAGATAAAACCGACGCGATTAACATCTGAATTCACAGTTAGGAGCGGACCGCGATTTGTGTTTAAAATTTGTATCGTCAATATTTAATAAAATTTAAACTAGCGTAATTGCATCATCCAGTCGATAACGAATGCGCACCTCGTGAATACAACAGGATTTTTGTAACACCCTGTACTGCTACTGATAAAAAAATGACAAAATAACAATTGTCATATGAATATTTTTATTACCTATTGTCCTTTCATTAACATTTTTGTAATCATTTTAAGAAAGTATAGGATTCTGAAAAAAAACCCAATCAACTTAAAGCTTAAACTCTTTATCAAAAAGTAGGTCCAAATCTACAAAATTATGTTTTTTTATGTAATCTACAATACAACTGGGCTGCCTCGGTAACTCAGTTGGTAGTGATCCTGCCTTCTGAGCTTGGGGGTGTGGGTTCGATTCCCACCTGGGGCAAACATTTATACATGTGATGAACATTTGTGTTCGTTCTATGTCTGGGTGTTTAGATGTATCTAAGTATGTATTTATAAATATAGATGTAGTATGCCGTAGTACAAGCTTTGCTTAGTTTAGGGTCAGGCGACCGTGAGTGAAAAATGTCCCGAATATATTGTTATTATAATCAATAAAGAAACACAATATTTAAGGTATCATTCGTCTGCGTGACGACCTTCCCTTTTCTATTTGCGACCTTTATCTGTCTTATGGCTCGAAGGGTAACCAAAGAGCGCTATACATGGTTAGATGTAACTTACCAAAAACCTCTTAAGGGTTCATTGTACTCATCGATATGAACAACTTTTACTATGGGGTGAACTCTGAAATCCCGAAAAAGAATCTGCTGTTCCATACATTTTGTCTTAGGCCAATGAGCTGTTTGTATGGAACAGCTGTTTTTTTTTCGCGATTTCAGGATTGGCTTCAAAGTAAAAGTTGTTTAAATTGATGAGTACAATGACACCTTAAGAGGTTTCTGGTGAGATACCTATAACCCTGTAACCTATCTCTTTTCTACTATAAAATAAAATCGCTTTCCGCGTCTGTCTATCTCTCTATCTGTATCCGCTAATTTCCTCAGCCATGCAGCAAATTTTGATGAAATCATCAGTTTAAATTTTTTCACAGCATATTTACATGTATCGTGCGAAACCGGAGCGGGTCGCTAAATATCTTGCTTATAAATTAATGCAAGAAATTTACAGACTATGTATTACGGAAATTATGTCTTATTTGTTTAGCGGGGCGTTTCCGCACTTAGCCACTTGATTGGGCCATTGCGCGTGAAGTCTACTTCTCTACCCTTCCTCTCACTCCAACCAGCCCAGGTGCTCCTCCGGGATCCAGGTATGCCTTCGGGATATAGATACATATTAGCAACGTGCTGATTTTGGGTGTAGTAATACTTAAGGGCGTTGTTCTACCCGTCACAGTTAACAACTTTTAGAACACAAGTTCGCAAAAATCGAGAAAAAAATAATCAAGTATTCATACAAAATTGATCACGTGACTAGCTATTTTGTAACGAGTTTCGATTATTTTGCAAACTGATATTCTAAAAGTTGTTCACTTCGTCAGGTAGAACAACGCCCTTGAATATTACTACACCCAAAATCAGCACCTTCATAAACCATCTGTTAGGATCTGTTCGTGCAATAATGTATATGTTTTTATTTTCTATTTAAATTTGTAGATAATAGCCCTAAATTACGTGCCATATACATTTTTTTTAATACTTAAAAAAAACCTGACTGTGAAGCGCAAGAGGATTATGATGAGTAATTTTGAGTGGATTTATATGTATATGTATGTATGTATGTCGTTTCTATTGCACGGCCTACGCAGCTTAAACAGCTTAATGAATTTCGACATGCGAGGTGTTATTTTGAATAGTCTTGAAAGTGACGTAGGGTATCTGGTTTTTTGGTTTTTCTTTGAATAATGTTACATACGAGTATTAATTGCATAGTTCGCTCGACGACTGGTTAGTTACAGTTTAGTTACCTCGTTACCTAGGGCATTATTTTCATTTAAAATATTTGTAGACTAAGCTATTGATCATAAGTATTATTCTCGGTAAGATCTAACGCTAATTTAAAATCTTACAAACTATTATCTCAAAATACTTAACACATAGCGTAGGGCTATAATGTTGATGATAAATAAAAGAATAAAATAAAATAAACAGTTAAGTTTAATGAACACTTTAGTAATCTTAAAATAATCAGTCTGTGAATAAAAATTTAAGCGTTGGCTTGAATCCAATTCGAGAAGCGTGAGACACGTGCGTTCACGCCAGGGTAGTAAGGATCAGCGCAGCCGGTGCCGAAGGAACAGACACCGACCACGACACCGTTGTGGTAGAGAGGACCGCCGGAGTCTTGAGTACACTGGTCGCGACCGCCGACGTCGAGCCAGCCGGAGCACAGCATGTTGTCAGTGATGGTCAACCAGCCAGTCCCATACCGTTGGAGGCAAATTTGCTGATTCACTGTCCACACTTGTACATGACGCAGCTGCTCAGATGACGGTCCGTTAACCTGAAATAGATTGTTTTATTGATTAATTTAATGTTAACCGTTTTTTTTTTGGGACGATCGCTTTTTTGCATAAAATTTCATGACACATTAATTTCATAATGTCTTACCACACTAATCACATAAATAGGTATTAATGCAAAATACTGTTGGTGTGTTTGTTTGATTTCCAAACACTCATAAAATAGGTTTGATTATTAGGATGTATGGTAACACAATATTTTGGAGTGCTGTTAGTACCTATATTACATAACAAGCATTATTTTTTTTTCGTTAAAACGCACGGCGCACCCGGTTTTTGGGTCATATTAATTGTAGAGAACTATTAAAAGCGTCATCTAGCTTCAATCGCTTTAAATTAAAAAATATGATTGATTGGTAATTTCTCACCAAGCAGTTAGAATTATTATTAACTAGCTGCGCCCCGTGGTTTCACCCGCGGTTCCACAGAAACCGTTTATTTTTTCGGGATAAAAAGTAACCTATGTCCTTTTCTGTACCCCAGACAACAGTTATGCAAAATTTCAAGACAATTTGTTGAATAGTTGAGACTTGAAAGCGTTACAAACAAACAAACAATGGAAAAAACTCACTTTCGCATTTAAAATATTAGTTAGAGTTAGGATAACTTACTGATATAAATCCCCATCCTGCAGCCCACACGACTGCGTTGTCTCCAGTATTATAGTTGGGTCCCGCGAAGGTGCCAGGCTGCACCGCGTTGTTGGCGTATGTGATGCCGGATGTTGTACGGACGACAGCGACGTCACTATCAGCGAATGCTATGCGATTGTAGTCCGGGTGGTTGATGATGGTAACGATAGTGTGCACAGTGCCACCGCTGTTAGCCCAGGTCGATCCAACGCGAGCACGCCATAAATCAGGCCGTTGGTCGTTACTGAAATAATTGATTAATTAAATAAATTATTTATACATAATATATGTATCAGATGACATACAATACGCACAAACGAGTTTGTGCACACAATGAACAAATTGGTGCTTGCCGTCGGCTGGGTCCGAACCCGCTCCCTCTGGTTTGAGAAGGAGGCCTTTTCCGGCTAGGCTATCATCGCTTAAATATAAAATTATTGCCATCCTAAAAACTCATTTGTTATGTTAAAAATTACTCAGTATTATTAATATAAAAATAAATAGATACTTTTAATATAACTAATACAACGTTAAGAAATGCTATCTGTAGAGAAGGATGCAGATTCCAACAGAGATCCGGATATGCGAAAGCATATTTGTCAAAGCTGAAGCATAGAAACTTCGCTCACCATTGCTCGTTCGGTCAACTATTACTTACGTAGTGCAATGCGCAGCCGTCAATATGCTCCTTGTGTTGATGATGGTGCCACCACAGCTTTGCCAGAAAGTGCTCCCGTCCCAAGAGTTCAACATACTCACTATGGAAGGATACTGAGAGATGGTCGCTAAAGATCCACCAACTATTCTTGAGGGTATGCCTACGAACAAAAAAAAATATTAATAATTAGGCTACAACATAATTAGACAATCAAGCAAAAAAACCGGCCAAGTACGAGTCGGGCTCGCGTACGGAGCCCTTTAAAAATGTTTTTTACTCTGTTTTTTAGTATATTTTGTTATAGCGGTAATAGAAATACATCATCTGTGAAAATTTCAACTGTTTAACTATCACGGTTCATGAGATACAGCCTTGTGAAAGACGGACTGACAGGGAGACGGGCGGACAGCGGAGTTTTAGTAATAGGGTCTCGTTTTACCCTTTCGGTAGAGAACCCTAAAAATTAGTAAACCATAGTTAAGAAAAGTCTAGTATAATAGTATTTCTTATCGAAACAATCAAGTAATTTATCAATAAAAAACAAATAAAATCAGTTTATCGGTTTAGAAGCTACGGCGCCACAAACAGATACAAATACACGTGTTAGACTTATAAACACCCTGTATGGTTGACTAAAACAAATATTTAAAAAAAAAATTGGCCGTTTGACTGTAAATTAAGTAAAACCAATTTCATTAGATCGGTTACAGTTAGTATTTATTTTACATCACTTCAAACTCATTTATATAAGGCACTAAACACGAAAATAGGAAATATTAAATGTACCTGCGGCCAAAGCCAGGCCGAAAGCCAGTAGCAAGCAGATTGATCTCATTATGAAATAGAACTTCAGAACTAATAATGTCTCAAATTAATTTGCACGTTGTTATATACCAAGTCAATCAATTAATCTATATGATATCGCAGGAAAATCCAGAAATAATCAATCAATTTGAATGCTTACTTAATCAAAATGGTTTTATCAATGGGTTTTAATATATAATCGGCTCTGACTCGCGGCTATGTTCGCGCGAACTTAGTGTACAGACAGCTACTGCCATCATCAGTTTAGAATAGAAACAATGTTTTTACATGTATAATTGTCGATGACTGCTAAAGTCGACAAAATCAAAAGTGCAGCTGATTTAGCGAACTGACTTGAATAGTATAACTGTTTGTTAATGTGTTTTGGTTCGCAAGTTCATCCGATCGTTGTGTTCCAATTCTAAGACAGAGTCTCTATATAAACAGAAAAGAAAGATAGTCGAGACGTTATTTCTTTTAGGGTTCATATTACAACACAACAAGGAACCCTTATAAGATCGATGTGATGTCCTAGTCTATTTAATTCAAGAGCATATATCATTGGTAAATAGATGAATTTTGAATAAAAAATACAGCAATTTAAGCTTTTTACATTTTTTTAATAGTGTAATGTCACGATACTTTATTTTGAGATTTACATTAACCCTCTGCGACTGACGTGCGCTAGTTTTTACAATTCCACTGACGTGGTAGTCTACCAGACACCATTTTGACAGCCTATATCTTTTTTATTTTGAAGACAAGGCCTATGGTATTAATTATTACCTATTTATTGACGGTTTATCTTGTATCATAAAAGTAATAGAATACCAAAATTAAAGTGCACGTAGATTTAAATAATTTTTATTAATATTACTAGAATCAGCCTTCAAAATCAGTTATCTATACTCTAAAGTGAAAAAAATAATCAACATTGACTTTTTTTTATAAATGCTATACTTAAATTGTAGTTAACGCTTATACTAATTAGACTCCTTAAATTGAAAAACTTTCATTGGTTCAATAAAAAATAATCACATCTTCAAAATCACACTTTTTTTTGGCAATCTTCACAAAGTGGCTTGGAGCATTGTAGGCAAATCGGCTTCGAACAATCACAGCAACGATATTTTGATACTCTTTTTATTTTTGGTGGACAGATTGAACACAGCTTCCTTGCACTCGGAGGAACAGATCGATATTTCATGGCCAGTACCATCAGTGGCAAATATTATGCGCAGATCGGAGTCATTACACTTGAATACCGACGAGTAGTAGAGAAGGCCTATAATCGCTTTCATTTCAGTAACATCTTTATCCAAAAGTTCCACCTTAGTATTTTGTTTGAACCGGGTTCGATATGTATTGAGTTTTTGATTTGTGTATGCCACTAAACCTTCCAACAATGAATCGTCAATAAGCTTGGACCAAAATTCGAAATAGCCTTCAAAATTCTAAGCATTTTGGCGGCCTGGCAATTTATAATATTGTGAGCTGCAATTTGTGATGTTCTGGGGCACTCTTGTTTATTCCAAATAAACACATTTTTACCTTTATGGTATTCAGACCGGTCTGTAACAAGTTGCTCTTCTGCACATGGTTCTTCTTGATCCTCTGCCTCAACTGATTTGATTGATTTCATCATCTTCGATGTGCTGAACTTCTGGTAGGTATAAAATCCGGGTCATCGCCAACATTGTCTACATCGTTGAACTCATGCTCGCTTTCCTCTTCTAACCACTGTAAGATTTGCTCGTCGTGACTTCTAAAAACTCCAGACGACGATCTTTTAGAGCTACATGCCTCTTGGTTATAACTTGAGTGAGCCATCTAAAACACAAAAAACAAACTAAACTAAAATAAACATAGTTACTGATATGTTGTTTAGGAAACACTATGAATGTATAACAATTAAACTGACGTGGTTGTTTAGTAGACACATACCTTAACGCTGACGTGGTTGACTCGTAGACACTCTCCCTCGGTACACGATGCGTGGGCGTGCTGCGACAGCACCCGGCTCACTAATGCACGCACGAGACCGCGACAGGAAGGTACTGTGAGTGCGGGGTTCCCCTTTTGAAAAATACCGATGCTGGAGATGTTTTTCGATTATGCGGTGTCTGTCATACTACCACGTCAGCTCCAGAAGGTTAAGCATTAGCCTGAATCCAGCTGGAGAATCGTGACACTCGAGCGTTGACGCCAGGATAGTAAGGCCTTCCACAGCCGCTACCAAAAGAACACACTCCCACAACAATCCCGTTGTGGTAGAGAGGACCACCGGAGTCCTGAGTACACTGGTCGCGGCCGCCGACGTCGAGCCACCCGGAGCACAGCATATTGTTGGTAATTCTGTCCGATCCATAGCGCTGCCGGCAGATGTCCTGGTTGATTGTCCACACTTGCACGTGACGAAGGACTTCAGATGAAGGTCCAACCTCCTAGGAAAAGTAAATTTAGGATGTCATTAAACTAGAACTCGTATACATATAAGCATTGTATCTTGAATTCATAATGTATGAAAGTATGGACGTACAAATTAAAGTATGGACGCACCGTGTGAAAGGCTACGTGGGTGATAAGAAATTGTAATCGGATTAGACGAGATGAACGATAGGGATGAAATGAGAAAACGTAAACACTGTAATGATGATTTTGAATCCTAAGATAAAAATAATAGTTATTTGTTATGCAAGGCTGCAAAGTTATAAATACACAACTTTTCACCTCACTACAGCTAGGAAAATAATTGTTTTTTTTCATGCAGTCATCCTGGCCAGTGCGGTTTTTCTAAGGTTCCAATTTTAAAAACTCTTTCCAGGCTAGTAGGATAAAATGCACTTTTGAACTTGAATTTCGAATGACAAACAGAGTCTTTCCGAGCTTGTGAGGTGAAAAACATCTTACCGTGATAAGACCCCATCCAGCGGCCCACACGATGGCGTTGTCGCCAGTGTTGTAGTTAGGTCCAGCGAAGGTGCCGGGCTGCACGGCGTTGTTCACGTATGTTATGGCTGACGGAGTGCGGACGATAGCGACGTCGCTGTCAAAAACTGCTAGCCTATCGTACTCTGGATGATGAATGAAGGTGGCAATAGAATGGACTGTGCCACCGCTGTTAGCAAATGTCGAACCAACGCGAGCGCGCCACGTTGCTGGTATATCGCCGCTGAAATAATTAATATTTTTTGTCAGACAACTACCAAAAATTATGAAAATTTTAACAATATGTTTTTAGATATATGCGGTAGTGACGCATCAGTTGACAAGTTACAGCCACGAAATTAGAATATGTATACTCCAGTGTATACTCTAAAACCCTAGATGTATTTTCTTTGGCATTTTAATAAATGTCCATGCGAAATAATACATCCTGTTTTGTTCTTTAAATAGTTCGATTACTTACAAAGTGCAATGCGCTGCCGTGAGAATGCTCCTAGTATTGATGATAGTACCGCCACAGCTTTGCCAGAAAACGTTTCCGTTGGGAGTCGAGAGCATGCTGACCATGTTAGGGTACTGGGCGATCGTGGTCTCCGACCCACCCACGATCCTCGTGGGGACGGCTGCAACAAAATTGATTTTTGGCATATTATGGAAGTAGTAGAAATGTATTTTGTTTCAAATGACACATAATGCATCAATTACAATACAATACCAAAACAAACAATGGACAAAAGTTGCAATGTAAACAAAAAAACTTAAGTACCGCATTATATGCAATCACACTCATTTCAAAATAACTAATGATTGTATTTATGTGTTTACTTACTACTTATCCATTTACTAAATTCTGTAATAGTCTGAATAGGTACATTTGGATCAAATTTGATACGCATTTTGACCTGGTTTAACAGATGTAGGATGATATGGGATGATATACCCTGGGATATCGATAGTTAACCAATTTTGAATTTTCCTAGACTCTTATGCTTGCATGCTAAAACAACGCTCAGTCTTGAATCTCGATTTAAATCTGGTTTTACCATTCATGACAAAGGTCGTTTCAGAATACGGCCCGTAACCTACCCGCAACAGTGACGAGACCGACAGCCAAAAGCACCAAAACCGTTTTCATGATGAAATTACAAACAAAACTAAAATTGACAACTGACAAAGATAGTATTTATATAAGACAATACTCTATATTTTTTCTTATCGAGTTTCAATAATCCGATTTTAAGGAAAATTATATTTAACTTCAGGTTTTTCCGATAGGTATTTCGATTTTTATCTGCAGACTTATGAATGGGAAGTAATATACGAAATTTCTTACCACACATCGTCACCAATTAACGTAGATAAGATTTATTTCTAAATCATGTCATTTAATCAGTTATTTAATAATCTGAAAATTTTGGAAATTCCGTACAAGCGTATTTAACTGTTTAAGCCCTCAATTATACAGGCCAGAAGAAAGGGGAGGTGCGCTGCGATGTAGCGTCCAGCTGCGTGGACACTATTCAGTGGGGCTACGCTTGAGATGAGATGAGATTTTATCTTATTCAGTTTCACACCTATGACGTTTCAAACGAGAGTAACAAGGACGAAAAAAGTGAGATGAAAATCTCAAATCTCCGAATAGGGTCCCAGGTGTGAAAACTGCAAAGAGGCGTGTTCATCTTATCCTACTTCCTACTAATATCCTATCCTATCCTACTTCCTACTAATATTATAAACGCGAAAGTTTGTACGTATGGATGGATGTTTGTTACTCTATACATAATATAATAATACTCTATATTACAATGATTATTTTAAGTTAAATTTTTACCGTATTTATCGCCTGACAAACAGGATTACCTAGTTCAGGCAAAATTATTTTATTGTTCCTAAAAAAATGTTTGTATCTGATAGTTTTTATCTTTACCATGTAGTTTTTGAAATAAAAATTTATTATTATTTATTATTATTATTACTCTTTCACGTAAAAAGTACTGAATGGGTTTTAATGAAACTTGACAATAATGTAGCTTATACATCAGAATAACACATAAACTACAATTTATAAAGATATTGTGTAAATTGTCCAAAATATGACGATTAGTGTCAAGTAAGTAGGAAAAAATCTACCATCTGCGAGCTATTCTCGCGTGCGCTGGCAAAACCGCTAGAGTTACACATGTGTAATGTAAAATCGAAATGTTTATCTAAAATAGTCCTATAAAAAATATATATCCGCCGCGGTATATATCTATATCTTATGTGAAAGCCATTATAGTCTAAATAGTGAACCATCACACTAATATTATCTATCTCTAAAGATATAATTCAAAGTCCTGACTAACTGACTGACTGACTGATATATCAACGCACAGCCTAAACCGCTGGTCCTAGAAACATGAAATTTGGAGGATATGTTCTTTGTACAGTGTAGGCATCCACTAAGAAAGGGTTTTTCGAAATACTACCCCTAAGGGGGGGAAATGGGGGGTTCAAATTTCTATGAAACTTTTTATTCTCTGGGTCGATTGACTCAAAAATTGGTACAAATACTCTTCAATTAAAATTATGAGACACGTGTATCACAGTTTTTCCAAAATCATCATCATCATCATCCACCGACAGAGTCTAATAGGGCTTCTTTTTACTCCGAAAACTTTGTTGAGAAAGTTATAAACCCACTGTAAACGACGCTGTTCTCATTCTTAGGGTTCTGTACTAAAATGGTGAAAGGAACTTTATCATGAAACTCCGATGTCTGTCTGTCTGTATGTCTGTGAGCTGATTATCTTGGAAACTGTATAGCCAGCAACTTGGAATTTGGCACAGATCTAGATAACGGTAGTAGCTACGTATAGTAGGTAAAACGTCACGCCTTTACCCTAAGAGGAGTATTACAACACCCTCACTTCGCCGGACGATATACAGTCCAAAATTTAATAAGTAGCGAGCCTATCACCATACACCGGGCTCCAGTCATGTAGCAGATGACATTAAATACGAAGCTATCATTGCTTTTTCCATATGAATCTCCATGTAAAATGTGTGAACTATATTGCTGACATTCTATCAGATTTCAAACCTACTTTATCAGTAAGGGAAAAATACAAGAATTGAGTCCAAGCCTGTCAGAAGGTTACAAACGGCAAGTGAAGAGATTTTCTACCAATAAAGATCAGGTAGATGAGCTAGGAGATGAAATTTATAATGATGTCTGTCTGATCTTAGAAGCAGTATTTAATAAAAATAGACGAAGTCAATAGAAGAAGCTGCTTTAGTATTGAGCAGCCAAGTGTTTCTAAAAAAGATAAAAATTATAATTAGGTTTTCGTTGTAAACATTATTAATTGTCAATTATCTACTTTCGGTTGTCTTCTAATTTTATCATTTCACACACGCTTTGAGTTCTGTTGATCTACTACTACTACTACTTTTCTCATTCCAGAGATAGTTTAATTAACTAAAGAACTTCATCCATATTGCTCTGCTTGGGTATTGTCAGTTTGTGTATTCAATTGAAAGCGAGTGTGACCGCTTATAATATTTATTTCTGAAGATATACACGTCATTTTCTGTAAGCCACGCGGCCGAAGCCGCGGGCAGAAGCTAGTCCTTACTAATATTATAAATGTGAAAGCGTGGATGTTTCTTACGCTTTCACGCAAAAACTACTTGACGAATCATCATGAAACTTTGTACACATATTTTGGGAGGTACTAGAAGTAACATAGGATACTTTTTAACCGCGGGTGAAACCGCGGGGTGCAGCTAGTTTTAAATAAACAAGTTTTGAAGCGGTACCGCGCCGGAACCTTTTCCGGTCCGCATCCGGCTTGTTCCAACCAAAACAGGTACCAGTAGTAGTCGTTAGGACAAACTTTTAACTTTTGTCCCAACTGCCGCCAGTGGGGCTCGTTGGATCAAGGTATAGTTAGGCTGTGATACTGTATAAAAAATATCAAAAATTGGTTTTCCATGTTAGGGTTCTATCGGTTTGACTGTAGTGATCACCAGATCTGGCAGTATGGTGGTGATCGTCGAGACAAAAATTAAAATATTGTATAAGTTAGTCCTTAATGTAGGGGTTTGTTGCGGAAGACGCTTTACGAGAGATAGAAATAGAGATGTTTTGAATGCAATTTTTGCAACGTTCAACAAATGCCGCATTAAACAAAGATGAGTCTAGCATTGATAGCCTATTTCGCCTATCAAGCCAGAGGGATTGAGCCGGGTTCGGACTCAGCCGAAGGCACGCACCAATTTGTTGATTGTGTGAACATAATTATGTGCGCATTTAATATCATCTGCTACTTACTGGAGCCCGGTGTATGGCGAGTCACATTTTGGGACTGGATATCGTCCGACGAAGTGTGGGTGTTGTACACCACTGCCAGCCGTTTCAGGGGAAAGGCGTGACGATATGTCAATTCTGTTTTAATACGAAAAGCAGATGTTGAATTTCATTACATACGTGTTTCTTTTGGAACAGTGGGTCTAAAATCGCGAATTTGAATAATTCATCTTAAAATGGTTTATAAGTTTATAAGTGGAATTATGTAATTTTCCAGGCAGATTTTAGGAATTCTGCTTATTTTTGTAAAGTAGTCAATTAATTCAGTGAATCATACCCAATTCTATTAATTATTAGATTATATTTTCCTGATATTATTGGTAATATCGTTGTTTATAAAAAATAATTAATCATATTAGGATCACATTATGATTCAGCAAAGCAGGCGATGTGTGGGTGTTGTTCATCTCTACCAGCCCCTTCGGGGGAAAGGCGTGACGATTTGATATGTTATAAATATTAAATACTAGCTGCGCCCCGCCGTTTCACCCGCGGTTAAAAAGTATCCTATATGCTATTCTAGACTGTAATCTATCTCTGTGCCAAATTTCATCCAGATCTGTTCAGCCGTTCTTGCGTGAAAGAGTAAAAAACATCCATACATCCATTCTTACAAACTTTCGCCTTTATAATATTATAGTAGGATAGTAGGATAGGATTTTGTTAATGTGAGTAGATGTAAAATAAACTGCTCTTATAGATCTGAACAAAGTGTTGAAGCAGCATCGCACCTGAACCTTGTCCGCGCCTCATCCTCGCCTTACGTGTGTGCTTACGTCCAGCCTGTATAATTTGCGCCTTATACAGCCTTTAAGTATAACTTACTTTCTCTCAGATCGAACAGGAATTTTATTACACCCTCTAATATATTGCTATCCATATTTTTTCATATATAGGAGTAACTACACATAGGATCAACTGGGGCAAATGCGTCTGTGGGGCAATTGCGTCTTTCGAGAATTACTGACAAACCTTTCACAAATTAGGCGCCACCTACATCTTTTTTTATCTTTAGTTGCAACAATCTGTACAAGATGGCGTTACTTGCCTAATTTGTGAAGGGCTTATCAGTAATTCTCGAAAGACGCAATTGACCCACAGACGCATTTACCCCAGTTGACCCTAATAACCTAACAAACAAACAATTATTTACAAGACGATTTCTTCAAAAATAAAAAATCTAAATTTATATCACATTGTTTATTTTCAAAAAAAAAATACTTATTTAAGCTTTCTCTATCTATTACACCTTACACAGCTACTAATATACTTACATGACAATACACAACCAGTAATCGAGTCTTAAGCATTTCCTAAACGTTGCGTTAACATAGTCACAGTCGAGTGAGAACTTTCTCCTTTTTGGAAGTCGGTTAAAAATAAATTAAGATCAAATTATTCTCGCATAAAATCCTAAGCATTATCTTGGATCCAAGGAGTAAAGCGTGAGACGCGAGCGTTGACTCCAGGGTATTCAGGAAGCGCGCACTCTTCTCCCCAGGAAGTGATACCGACTACGACGCCGTTGTGGTAGAGAGGGCCGCCGGAGTCTCCCTGGCACTGGTCGCGACCACCGACGTCGAGCCAGCCGGAGCACAGCATGTTTTCAGTGACAGTGTAACCCAGCCGAGTGTAGCGAGTCCTGCATTCCTCCTGGTTAATTGTCCATACCTGGACGTGACGAAGGTTTTCGGAACCGCATCCTCTATACTGAAACAGATATATTTTCGTCATCACCGACTCAAAACAAATAATGGCGTTACCAATAAACTACAAAAGCTATTTAGTGCTGACTTCCAAAAATAATATTAAAATGTAGTGTAGAGTAATAGAGAGAGAGTAATAGAGTGCTTTATTGGCCTTATAACAAAACGTTACGCTGAGCAAGTCAATTGCAGATTTTTAAATGTGTAAGTACATAATATTTTTAAAATGTTTAATAAAATTTATTCTAATTTAATCAATTTTTAAGAATGAAGATTCAGTCAGTCGCATATTCATAAATTCATTCAGTGAATAAAAAGGGTTGGTCTCAAAGAACTATTTAATTTTAATTTTAAAATGTTGAGCGTGTAAATTACTAATGCTATGTGGCAGTTTATTGAACATGCAGATCTTGTTGCAGATGCCTTGTTTTTGAACTTTGGTCAATCTAATTATCGGTTTACATAGTTTATTATAATTTCGACACTTTCGTATGGCCCTAGTTTTGGGTTTAGTCAATACGTGTAAGTGTAAGTGTGTAAGTGCCTACTTTAATCTAATAGTTACCGAGATATGGTTGACAAAGTTAATGCAACCCGCAAAAACTTTGCAAACTCTTTATGTATAAAGATGGTTATTTATTTACATAATTATGATTTCAAAAACTCACGTAGGTGTGACCCCATCCGGCCGCCCACACTTCCTGATTGTCAGCAAGGTAGTAGTTGGCACCAGCAATCAGCGCCGGCTGGACGGCGTTGTTTTGGTACTGGATGTTAGTAGACGTGCGCAGGATAGCGATATCGTTGTCGGCTGTCCACCAAACGTAGCCAGGGTGGATTAGATAGTTGTCCAGGTTGTAAACCGTGCCCCAGGCGTTGGCGGTGGTGGACCCAGCGCGGACTCGCCACCTTGGAGCTTCGTCACCACTACAAGTAGAAAAAATTCGTTAAACAAGTTTAATAATAGGCGAAATCCTTTTTTTTTTTAATAAAAGAGAATAAAGTTTTCCAGGTTTGTTTTTAATGCTTTACCTTTGATAAATGAATATGTATGTCCAGATGGACTGAAAAAACATTGCACGGAACAAAAAAAATAACAGCCACCTATTAGGTCTTAAATGAACAAAATGTATGACGCCACCCCAGGTAAAAGACGTACCTGTCACTTTTCGTTTCTAAACAGTACAGAACTCTCTCTAGACACATACATAAGTACTAATAGTGTTTTCCATATGAGATTGGAAATTACGCCGCTTAATCTTAAGCACTTAAGCGAAAGTTTCAAAACGTTAAGACGTTTTGAGACTTACAAACCTACAAACTTCTGTATTCTTTATTGTTGTCTAAGTTTTTTCTCCAGAAAATACTGGTGATTAGACAACTGAAGGTACTTATCAAAAAGATCGTCTGTGGCTTTGACTTACGATGGGCAATGAGCTGCAGTCAGAATAGATCTCACATTGAGAATGACGCCGCCACAAGCCTGGATGTACGTGCTCATGTCCCTGGACCTCAGCAGGGCCACTATATTCGGGTACTGAGCTATGGAGATTTCATCTCCTCCCACAATTCTTTGTGGGTTGCCTTTCAGAGCTGCAACAAATTAAAAAATAAAAAGTTTGTATAGTCCGAGTGAATGGTCCTCAGAATTATTGGACCTTTAAAATTGCTTTGCGCTAGTTGCTATATGGCAATTTAACTTGCCATTTGAACTACTGTAGCGTTCAGTACTAAACTTCGCTTGCGGTTACCCATCCGAAAAATGGTTCAGCGTTTGTTAACACTTAAACATCTATCCTTTGGAGATCGGTAACGAAAATCTATGGTATAATAATATCTTCCGCCCGGTATAGCATTGCAGTCGCGGGGGCAACACGTAGTGACGTCAATAGATGCATAAGCAAGACCGAGATATGTCACTTTCAAATAGTTCGAAAGAGAGGGATAACGATGACCCACACGTCATTACGTGTTTGCTCTCAGAATGCTAGACCTTGTTTTTTTGGATCATGCAAAAACCTAGATATGTCTAGTACGAACTAAGAATTTTTTGACATCATAATTTTTATATTTTTGGGACTGAATATCGTCCGGCGAAGTACGGCGACAGGCTCGCCCCCAGTCACATTTGGGACTGAATGTCGTCCGGCGAAGTGTGGGTGTTGTATTACACCTCTACCAGCCCCGTCGGGGGAAAAGGCGTGAAGATATTTTATGATCATTTTTCGAAGATCTACAAAAATATGGTACATTTATATACTTTTTTTTTAAATTGTTTTAACCACAGATCTAGGATGTAAAAGATCGACAGTGACAATTCGATAGTGATACAAAAAACATTTGCGCATGCGTGAGTAAATTAGTGTTGTGAAAATTACTTTTTAATTTATCGATTGACCAAAAATGGTCCTCCGGGTGCTTGTCGATAAATATAATCTTTCGCATACCAATTGAGTTGTTTTTTGTTCCAAGTAACACCGCTGCTGAGCTAAAATGAATATTAATCACTAAACGGGTGATAAGCTAGACGGAAGAGTTAGATATCAGTGTCACCATGTATCTAAATTAACATAAGAAAAGTAAATAATAAGATCAATATAATACTATCCTAGTAATTCGCTTCGAATTGTGACCCTTGACCAATTTTACTCGTATACGGATTAGGATACGTAATGATACTTATCTCATTGGTTTTGTACATTTATTTATAATTTACATAATTAAATTAGACTTGGATGTAAGACACCCAAAATGTGTAAATTGAATTAAAAATGATGATCAGAAATTGAAGGTACATACTTATATTTAATACAAAAATGTTTTACGCCTCATCATTCAGTACAAACTCGGAAGAATGTCAATTTACTTTTGATGGCATTGATTCAAAAATGTATGCTTTGTTTATGAATTGCACTCATCGCATACCTAATGAACTTTGATAAAAACTATCGATAATAATGACGTAATCTTTTTAACCATCTCTAGTGAAAATCGAGCGTAAACTAACTAATATTTTAATGCTGAATTTCATCACCAATTCTGCTTTCATCTAGGAAATATAGATGTTACGAAGAAACGACAACAACATACCGCTGGTAAATCGGTTTTTGGAACCAATTTATGTTATGTTTTAGACAAAATTTAGACAAAAACATCACAATGAAATTTTCATATTTACCCATGAAACGACAAATTTTGTGGGTTACATCTTGGATTCACATCCCAATTGCTAAACTCACAAGATGACATAACTGCATTTAGATACAATTGCTCTCTTTTGAGTCTATTTATAATTATTTTAGTAAAAATATAAATCATAGGAATTTTCGCGTGTTCCCAGGTGGCTCTCTGTCATTAATGACATAAGAATTATTGACTAACATTTTATTTGTAGGCGACCTCTTTCTCTCTTGTGGAGTTTACGTTTCGATGGAGACTTCTCTGTCCCACGCTTCGTTGGTCTTTTGCGAAGCAAAAAAAAATCTTAGGTCTGTGGTTTTAACACGTCTTACCTGTCACTGAAGCTACGGCTAACGCCAACAAAGCAATAAAGGCACGCATTTTGTTTCAATCCAATACTGAGAATGTGCCCCATTGCAACTTGTACCTGATTTTATATTAACCAAGATTAATACTTTATCTATGATATTACATTTTTTTAATCATTAAAAAAACCAGGTTTCTTTAGAAATTAACTGGGGGTTTTTCACTTCTTATCAAATCATTGATAAATAGTTTCTTGTGATAGTATTTTGACAATTACAGAATATAGAATACTTTATTGTGACAATTATTAATATTATACAATACGAGTAAATTGCAATTATACACTTATTCGGTAAAATTAGTTGGGCACCGCGGTATTACACACAGCTAGAAAGTATGAGTTAATCTAGGCCATAAGCTACCGCCATACCAAATTTCATTAAAATCAGTCCATCCGTTTAAGTGTGAAGAACCTAGTAAACAGACACACTCAAACTTTCGCCTTTACAATATAACTGGATGCGCCCTGCGGTTTCACCCGCGGTTATAAAGTATCCTATGTGCTATTCTAGACTATAATCTATCTCTGTGCCTAATTTCATCCAGATCTGTTCAGCCGTTCTGGCGTGAAAGAGTAACATACATCCATCCATCCACCCATCCATTCTTACAAACTTTCACGTTTATAATATTAGTAGGATAGGATAGAATTTTAGATTTAGATTGAGCCTAGTTGGAGAAGGGCCGCTTTTCAAGCCAGGGGGAGCGGATTCGAACCCAGCCGACGGCACGCACAAATTGTGTGAACATAATATGTGCGCATTGTACATATGTCATCTGCTAAATTACTGGAGCCCGGTGTATGGCGACAGGCTCGCCCTCTGTCTACATTTGGACTACATTTGGGACTGAATATAGTCCGGCGAAGTGTGGGTGTTTTATAACACCTCTGCCAGCCCTCTCGGGGGAAAGGCGTGACGATATGTATGTTACGTAGTTTTCTTACTCAACTCATTTAACATTTGAGTTAACTTCAAACTCACTGAAATCGTATTAATTAATAACTTTCCAATGTGTGTCTTTGATCAAGTTAAAAATGTAACAAGTATCTACATTATTACGAGAACTTATAATTAATTTTACTTATTAAAATTTTGTGCTTACAAGTATTTTTATTTTATTTCAATTTTTGTTTTTATTGGTAATTATTTATTTTCTGTAATGGTTACGATTTTGGTATAAAGTTATACCAATCTAAAAATAAAACAAACATCGTGACCAATTTACAAAAATACCTAAGTAGGTTATTGTGTTTTCCGGCGTAAGTAATTTCCCACAGGGTTTTTTTTACAAATTTCCTAATCCAACTTAAGACATTATCGCTGATTATTCAATTAATAATGGAGATAATCTTGATAGCGTGTCCGCTGGTTTAGATTATGATATAGAAGGTGAAGTTAAACTTGATAACTAACTTATCACACTTAACTAATTTTATAATTGCGACAGTTTGTGTAAACACCTGGTATACTTACACAATATATGTACATGTATGTCATATATTGTATAAGTCAAGATTTAAGTTCGTATGGAAACTGACGTGGTTTTCACACATTATGATTTATGAAACGCGAATTACTTACGTACGATTTAGTCGATTACTCCGACTATAGTTTCAACCGTATTCGGCGGTCTTCATACAAGGCAGTGCGCGCGCGGCTGTGTCTCGCATAGCACTCAATGCGAGTGTTACGCGAGACGCAGCCGCGTCTAGAATATCAATAGAATATCTCAGATCAACCTAGAGGAAAAGATGGAACACTGCGTTATATCTCGCTGAAGCCACTTCTTTATTAAACTTGTGTGCGTGGTAATATTGCCATGAAAAACATTTACACTTGCACGAAAACTAATATTAGGTCCTTACGTATGAAATTGGCGTTTTGTCGTACTGATCAATTTGATCTGAAATATCTCCTCTTTGGTTAAGAATTCTAAATTCAAATTAATAAATTCATTTAGCTGGTTTTTTTTTTCTTTGGAATACAGTCATTCATTTGTTATTTTCCTCATTATTTTTTCTTTGGCGTCGCTTATTACCGCGCAATGGAAAACATGAAATATCGGTATATTTACGAGTACGAGTTCTACCGTGGCACCAGTGCTGCAGAAACAGCTCGAAGAATTAATGATGTGTACGGCGCTAGTGTCGCTAAAGATAGCATGGTACGTTTTTGGTTTCAACGTTTTCGTTCTGGAAATTTCGACCTTAAGCACCAACCCCGTGGACGGCCGGAGATCAAAGTGAAAAACGAAGAATTAAAGGCTATTGTGGAAGCGGATCCATCACAAAGCACTTCAGAGATAGCAGCAGGCTTCGGGGTAAGTGACAAAACTGTATTAATCCACTTGAAGCAAATCGGGAAAGTAAAAAAACTCGAACGATGGGTACCTCATGAATTGAGTGAATCGAACTTGCAAACACGGGTCGCCTGTTGTGTTACTTTGCTCAACCGACACAATAATGAAGGGATTTTAAATCGAATCATTACTTGTGATGATAAGTGGATATTGTACGATAATCGAAAGCGCTCATCGCAATGGCTGAACCCTGGAGACCCAGCCAAATCCTGCCCTAAACGAAAATTGACTCAGAAAAAGTTACTTGTAAGTGTTTGGTGGACTAGCGCCGGTGTCGTTCACTACAGCTTTCTTAAATCTGGCCAAACGATTACGGCAGATATCTATTGTCAGCAACTGCAAACCATGAAGGAAGAACTAGCTGTTAAACAACCGAGATTGGTCAATCGCTCTAGGCCACTGCTGCTTCACGACAACGCAAGACCACACACTGCATAACAAACAACCACTAAGTTAGCTGAGCTACAATTGGAATGTCTGCGACGTCCACCGTACTCCCCGGACCTTGCTCCAACAGATTACCATTTCTTCCGGAATTTGGACAACTTCTTACAAGGAAAAAAATTCCACTCCGATGCAGCAGTCCAAACCGCCTTCAAAGAGTTTATTGATTCTCGCCCCCATGGTTTTTATAGTAAAGGGATCAATGAACTACCCATAAGATGGCAAAAGTGCATAGATAACAACGGTGCATACTTTGATTAATTAAATATATTTTACAAAAAAAAAACGACTTTTTATTCCTCCCGTACAAAACGCCAATTTCATACGTAAGGACCTAATATTAATTCCCAAACTCTACGTTAGCCATTTCCGTTCCAATATACATCTTTAGGAGATTTAATATTTTAAAACTGCACATATTTGTAAGAGTTTAATGATACGGCTTTTTTAAATTGACTTGTAAAAAAACTGCACAGTTTTTAAAAAGAACCTCAAAATGTAGTCCTTGCCACACTTTTATAATGCACTATGTATATTTAAGTACACGATATTATACCACAAACCAATGCTCTTAAGGTTGAGGTAAGAATGACCAAGCGAGTAGCGTAGTTTTTTTGCGTCAATGTGTGAGTGTTGTGTACCTATATGACAGTAGCGTAGTTTTTTATGGTTTTTGGCTTCACTTAGATCATACGCCGTGCGCCATCTCATTCTCTAGGTTGATCTGAGTAGAATATCTAGAATAACTTGTTGGCAAGTTGGGGCGGGGCACAGGGGATAGATCGTTCCTGGTGCAGAGGTTAGCGATTGCCATTCAACGAGGAAAAGCGGCTAGAGTTATAAGCACCTTTGCATCAGGAGCGGTTTGGGGTGGGTTGTTTGGTGCTTAAATTTTATTTAGATAATTTTTTGACTTTTTTATTTTGTTTTTGACATCAATTTATGTTTTATTTTTATTTTTTTTTATGTAGAATGGTTCAGCGTTTGACCACCAACTCGCCTGATGTTAAGCGACGTTGTGGACTAAGATGGAGCACGACGACCTATAAGGTACTTATTCACTCTAGCTTTGAAGTTTTGTAGAGTGAACAAGTACAAAGACGGCAGATTAGTGAGACGCTACAAGTGCGCTACTGCTCAGACCCGTCTTCGGTTCTGTTCAGATGTTCTGATGTTCAAATATCCGTACGTGTGACATGTGATTGATTAATATTTATAAAAACTATTGCCATATTAAAATAGTAAAAAGTTTATAATTTGTATATCATATCACACTTCACACTAATATTATGAATGCGTGTCGTAGTATTAGTAAAATCGTAAACCTTTTAGTCGATTTTGCATCGTAACGATTCATTGTGCCACCTCACTAGTTAATTTGTACTCTATGAATAGTAATGTCTTTTTGCTCGCTCTCTCATATATAGCCATCTCTATATCCGTTCTTCTATCAAAAATGTCTGTCGATGTGAATTAAGCTCGTCATAAAATAAATAGTTGTACAAAATAATGTCAGCGTTTTAATTAAGTTCATCAATGCAAAAATTTGGATGCATGTCTGGATTAATGTTTAGTATGAATGTAATTTGACACAAAGATAGATCAAAGTTTATATGAGCATGTATAGGCTATTTTTTAAACGCGGGTGAAACCGCGAAGCTCAACTAGTAATATTAAAAATGCGACAATCACGCTAGAACGGCTGAACAGATCTGAATAAATTTTGACACAGAGACAGATTAAAGTCTGGAATAGCACGTGTATACGATACTGTTTAACCATAATTAACACCGAGGGGCGCAGTTACTCTATAACAGACATGTTCCCACTCCGCTCTATACAAACCGAACGATTTTATTGGAATTAAACATCAGACTAAAAGCCTGCTCTTCTCAAAGGCTATCATAACGAAAATATTAGATTATGCACCGAGGGAGTTATGCAGAGTCTTACGTAACGAGCGGCTTATTGAACCCTGAGCGTAACAAGGGACTCTAGAATTAACGCCCGAGCGCAGCGAGGGAGTTATAATATAACACCCGACCGAAGCAAGGGAGTTATGTGGAGTCCTGAGTGAAACGAGGTTCAAGCCGCCCAAGAAAACACTTCTTTAGAGATTTGCCTAGATCTGTTCGTTAACGTACACGAGTGTGGGCAAATGGTACAAACATTGCGAAACGCGACTTTTCGTATTCCCTACAAAATTCCATTTGGTATGGGAGTGATTGATCATTGCAATCACTTGGTACTGTTATCATTACAACTAAGAAATACGTAATTTAATAGATACTGGCAAATGCACACGACGTGCGACGCCAAAAATGAGGAGAGAAAAAAACAGCGTTTTATTGTTTTAAAATTTTATGATTGCGTTCTTTTTTTTTTGTGGTGGCCAGTTCGATTTTCATGAAATTTTAAAACAAAAGAAGGTCTTATTCCAGTGTTGGAATGTATGTCATCCACTAAATGACTGGAGCCCGGTGTATAGTGAAAGGGTCACATTAGGGTCTGAAAATTGTCCGACAAAGTGTGGATGTTGTATTACACCTCGGCCTGCCCCCTCGGGGGAAAGGCGTGACAATATTTTATGTTTTGTACCTATATGGGTTATATCGTTATTTGGCTATAATTCAAACAGTGACCGGAAAGAAATCACTGAAGTCAAGTTACGAAGCAGATAATCAATAAATAGAATTGAGATTCCACGCGAGTCGGCACATAGTTGGAATACAGCTGGCTCCGCCTCAAATATAAATCAATTGCGCTCACACCAACATTTCTATTCGAACCGCGGCGCGGGTCTTATCGCCGAGCTTCTGACCTTAACTATTACGAACTTCGGCTCATGATTGTTTTGCTGCTGGCTTATAGATATTGTGCTCTAGTCAATGAAAGTCAAATAACCGTGAATAAATTTACAAAAAATGTTTACATGGTTTTATGATGGTGAATATTTTGGTAGAGGACAAGGAAAGCCGACCCCAAAAAATTGGACAAGGTCAAGAAGAATGTATTTATTAATGCTCGCATCATCAAAATTTGCTCACCATGTCATTCGGACCTGAGTGGGATAAGCCAAGGGTAGAAAAAAGAAAATGTCATCCGGACCGTTACTTTTAGCGTATGGATTAGTACAAGTATTATATAAATAAATAAAATAAAAACCCCTAAATCCAATTTTCATCAAACATTGCTAAAACAAACATCACTCCCAACTAATTAACCATTCAAACAAAAAAAAACAATCAAAATCGGTTCATCCATTCGGGAGCTACGAGTACCATGCAACAGACACACACAACAGAGAAAGACACGACTAACTTATAACACCCTGTCGTTTTTGCGTCGGGAGGTAAAAACAGTTTTATTTTTAACGGATGATTGACATGCATATTTTAATTCATTTTTATTTAAAAACATTTATTTTCACTATTATAGGATTAATTATATTTTTTTTTAATTGAATCATTTATTTATATTATCATTAATGATTTGAATATAAATGCCTTATTTTTTTAATTTAATTAATTTTAATTAAGACATCGAATGTTGTTTCCATTAAAACACAATATACACTGAAAGCACTGTTTTTATCACCACGTTGATCGTCTGGCGGGATGATGGGTCAACGATAAATAATCTTCAACGTCGTGATTTGAACTAGAACACAATTGACGCTGGACCGAGGCAGATGACAGCAAGAGAAAGCATTCACATTTTGCTATGGGATAAAAAGCTTGAAGATAATTATGGCTATCGTTACTCGTCCTATCCTTCTTATCCTTCCTATCGTAATTTGTAATTGACTATTGGCCATTAAACTACATATATCTTAAAACCGATCAATAAATTTAAACTTCTGAACTATATTAGAACGAGAAAAGATTTGAATGTTTGTAATGAATAAACTCAAAAACTACTGAACTGATTTTAAAAAATCCTCAAAATACAAAGATACATTATTATTTTTTTTTATTTTTTTTTTTTTTTAAGATAAGATAAGATAAGATAATTTATTTCCAAAAATACGAATTATTACATTTTAACACAAGTTTATACAAATATTAAATACAAGTTTATACAATTAACATTTTATATATTAGCAATTAACATTTGCTATATTTCATACCCGTGTAAAGCCGGAGCAGATCAATAGTACTCCAATGAACTAAATATGAGCTGTCTATGCTCACGATCATGATCCAAAAAAACAAGGTGTAGCATTAACCAACACGTAATGACGTTATTGTCATCCGTCTCTTTCGAACTTGTTGTAAATGACGTATTTCGGTCCTGCTTAAGAGGGCCGCGACGTTCTGAAATTTCCATACAAACGCGCTACTCAAATTTCTTAAAAACCGTTTGTCAGATTATGATGAAATTTAGCATGTACAATTGAATTAACAATATCTTCGCCCCTATGTTCTTGATTTTTTTTTAAAAACGTTCTCAAGCGAAAATAGAGCTATGAAAAATATCCGCATTTTTAAGGGGTCACTTTTGACTGATTTATTTATTAGTTAGACAAAGCAAATCATAAATTCTATTACATAGGGAGGTTGTCTACATCATTAGCTGTTAAATGAATCAATAATACAAGGGAAATTCTTAGTTACTTAAGAATGATTACAGTAGCGCAAAGTCATAAAAAAAATTGAAATTGCACTTTGTCACTCTGTAGGTAACTTTGGAGATTCGTCAGTATCATTACTCGTTCTCTTCGCTCGTCTTCTTCTTCTAGACGAAATGGCGATAGAATACTCGTACCTTAAGCCAATGCGAAGTTAGTCTAGGTCTGCTAGGTCGAAGTTAGTTAGGTCACCGGACTCTTAAGCGTCGATTGACGTCACAACGTGTTGCTGAATGCTATACCTGGCAGAGTAAATTATTATACCATGCTCTCGATCATTATTTTGAAATAGGTTTCGGTCGGGCGAGCCACGTCCGCATGGGAATTATGTGGCCGTTAATTTTATTAGTGCGGCGTTAGATACGTGATATGGTTAGCATGCTTCTAACTTACCACTAGTTTAGAGAAGCAGCGGAGTATTGAAGAGCTTAGTTTACATAGTTACTGTGCGGTTGTGAATTTTAGTCAGGTCAGAGCTCTGAGTTCACTTGATGGCTTGGGGTTTCAGATGAACGCTGTAATGATTTGGTTTGAATGATTAGCAGTACTAGCAGTAAACAGTAGCATTAAAATGTATTAATGTTGATTTGTTGAATTATAAATATTTGATGCCTTGATGCCTGTTCAATATTTTATTCGATTGCAACAAAGATTGAATGGTTTCAAAAATTTATTTTGAACCAGCTGCGCCCCGCGGTTTCACCCGCGGTTAATAAGTATCCTATGTGCTATTCCAGACTATAATCTATCTCGGTGCCAAATTTCATCCAGATCTGTTCAGCCATTCTGACGTGAAAGAGTAACAAACATCCATCCATCCATCCATCCATCCATCCATCCATTCCCACAAACTTTCGCGTTTATAATATTAATAGGATATTGAAATTATATGCTTACATTAACATTTTTTAAACCCCCGACACAATCGGTAAACACTCCGGACTAATTAACCATACAAATAAAATAAAAAAACAAAATCGGTTCATCCGTTCGGCAGCTATGGTGCCACAGACAGACACACACATACACACACACAATACACACACACACACGCACAGACACGTCAAACTTATAACACCCCGACGTTTTAGCGTCGGGGTTTAAAAATGCCTTTGAGCCGAAATTAAAGAGCAGTTATGAAATGAGATTCACTGCTCGTGACATGCGTACGGTATACGGTCACCAATAGTAGCATGTGGACTAATCTAGAAAAAATACAAACCAAATCGATCCTTATCGTTTCACAATAAAGATTACAATCTACAATATCAGATAATAAAAGGCGGTCAATGACTGCATGTCATGTGACAACTTTTATGATCGTATTCAAGTTAGCTTTCAAAAAATATGTCAAGCGATATCGTATCATATGCAATAATACGAAATCATGTAGAACCATGCAAGTGCAGAAGTGCTAATATTTTCAAAACTGAAAAACAGAATTGCATCTAAGGGCTACCATACACTAGAAGTTTTACCTTCAGGTTTACCTGACCGAACATAAATTCGTGGCGTGTATGGATAAAACGGCCGTTCAGTCCGAACTGAAGCAGTTTACCGGTTCAGTTCAGCGTCATCGTGTTTATTAAAGGTAGGCTTTACAATAAAATTATATTAATACATAACGCACGCCTTTCCCCCGAGGGGGCTGGCAGAGGTGTAATACAACACCCACACTTCGTCGGACGATATTAGGTCCCAAATGTGGCAGTAGGAGAGCCTATCGCCATACATCGGGCTTCAGTCATGTGGCTGGCTTCGAACCCACTCACTCTGGCTTGAGAAGCGGGCCTTCTCCAACTAAGCTGTCATCGCTAATCTAAATAACAGAATTGCATCTAAAGGCTAGCATACACTAGAAGTTTTAGAAGTTTATTTCACCTACGCCTGACTGAACATTAATTCGTGCCGTATGTATGGATGAAACGGCCATAAGACCGTCGCTTTTAGAGGTTTTGTGTATCCATTCAGTCCGAACTGACGCTGGTTTACCTGTTCAGTTCAGCGTCATCGTATGTAGGAGGCTGTATACAAAAAAAAAAATATTACCAGTTAAAAAAGAGCTCCGCATATAATGTGCGCTCACACTTCCTAGACTTCAACTAGAATTGGTCAATAATCACCTTATTTTGGGGTAGGCAGTTCAAAATTAACGGCATCAAAGCCAAAATGTTATAACAATTTTAAAAAACTTGCATAGACTAGTACTAATACGTCGCACTTTTATCTATGTGTGGTTTTGTAGTTTGCTCCATGATCTAAAAAAACAAGGTCTAGCATTTAGCAAACAGAGTGACGTCATCGTTATCCATATTTTTCAAACTTGTTGTAAATTACTTATTTCAGGCTTTGCCTTAGCAGCGATTGACGTCACTACGTGTTTCTGAATGCTGTACCTGGCGGAGTATATTGTTATACCATGCTCTAGACCAAGACAATTTTACTCCAGTCAGAATAGTTTAATTTAGAAATTGTACAAGAGAATCGACACCATTTTTATCAAATCATAAATGACTAATTTTCCCCAAACCAGCGGTTCAATAAAAAAATAAACCACTCGTATGACGAGTTTATCTTTATGTATTTATTTCTTGTGACCGTTAATCATCGGTAGCCACGAGCAAACATTGCAATCCTGAGTGCAATAATTTTGCTCGATAGCAGCGTTCAATGTTAACTCAGTTCTTTGCAATAAACCGATAGAAAAGGTGCCGCGTCTAAAGTTATTGCAAATACCAAGTGACTCATAAAAATAGAAAAAATAATTAGGTTCTTTGTCTACGCTATTTTGTTTCCAATCTGTGAGTACATAAAGTCCTAGTTTGGTGCTATTTGATCTAGATTACTAGACCGTTCCTAAAAAGTAAAGCAGCTGATAAATCAGTGCTCCACATAAACCAAAAAGGACTATCATAAACCTAGCCAGTAGATACTAGAATCGCCAAACAAACTTAATCTTTACCGCTATCTTTACCTAGCTTTTTACCGATTGCCCAAATAAGGTTAAGCTTTTGGGTGAATGCACATAGCTTTTTTTTGTGTGTGATGTTTGATTGTTTAAGTGATCTAAGTGATTTGTTTCTAAGTGTCGTTAAATTAGTATTTATATCCGGAGTCTTTGTAATATTTAGGCTACAATTTGCAGTTAAATTTTCTTAGGCTTCGCCCTAACTGAGCAGCTGTAAGTGGCTAACTGTTTGCTTCCAGTTCACAGTCGTATATGTTTGAAATATAATATCCGAAAGTCTGTAATATTTAGGCTACTATTTGCAGTTAAGTTTTCTTAGGCTTCGTCCTAACTAAGCAACTGTAAGTGGCTAACTGTATGCCTACAGTTCGCAGCCCAATATAATTAAAATAGAGTATCCGAAGTGCGTTCTCAGTTTACGGCGTATCGCTAGCTGAGTAGAGGCTGGTTGTCGCAATTTGTTTGCTACAGTTCACCGCGTGCTCAACACCGAGTTTCAGACTCAGACTTCGACTTAGAGTTAGCTGCTCACAGTTTGCTGAATCAGGACGAAGCCTAATTTTCTTGTTTTCCAATCGCTGATCAGTCTTAAAGCCCTAAAAGAAGATTTAGATTATCACAGTGAAATTGTTATCTATTGTTATCAGTGAGTTAAAGTTCTATGTCAGTAATGGTGGAAGATGAAGTGCTGAGCGATCAAGATGGATACGCATCGCTGGTTAATGGAACATTAGGTAAGACTAATCAACTGTCCGTTAAACTTACTCAGCTGTTTAAATTAGATATTATTTTATAGCTTCAAGATGTTTTGACTTGTTTATCATGGCGTTACATAACATTAGCGCTATTTTTACAGTCAACTTTGATCTTTACTAACTATTACATACAGTTAAAATTGAGTCATAGTGATAAGCTATTGTTTTTCAACGCGACTATTTAGTAATAGATTGTTATGTTTTAATAGTTCCTGTACTCATGTGGGTTTTCTCATTACACCAAAATATCTGAACGCGGATCAATTTTGATGTCTGTTGGAATCTTTGCACTATCCCGAGAATCACAATCTTTATTTTGTACATTATGATTTATGGAAACGGGAATTACTCAAGTACGATTTAGTCGATTATTCCGACTATAGTTTCAACCGCATTCGGCGTTCTTTATCAAGGCGAGTGCGTGCGCGCGGCTGCGTCTCGCATAGCACCTATTTATTTTGTAGTCGCTTTTTTTAAAAATTATTTATATAATTTAATTTAAGTATGTAGCCTATTTCATTCTACGACATTTTACTATCACACATTCATACCCAGATTGCACCGCATCAAGTAGCCGAAATTTATAGATCTTTATCGCGCTTATCAGATTTTATGACAAAGTTAATTGCACGAGTTCAAGACCCTTGGCATCCTTTGTTTACCGAGTTCTTTATCAGTCACATGAGCGGCAGGATAACCTACTTTAACCCGTATAAATAAGATTTCCTAACGTCGCCGGGGACAGTTAACGTTATTTGTTTAGTGTAATTGATTAATATTATCGGTTTATTTTTGGTATCTGAGTGAGTGACAAAATGAGACTACAGTCGGGACAGGACAGGGACGGCGGGGCGGCGGAAGCTGCGCTTATGTCAGGTGAGAGTAGTAAAAGACTTTAAGCTCAGCGTAAACATAGTTCTTTTTGGAAGTCACTAGGTATATCTGATGTACCTACTGCATGAACAAAAGGCCACCTGAAATGTGTGAAATTTAGCTCCAAGTGCAAATGTTTAGCTGGTCGACGACCTGGGACATGGGTAGGTCCTTATTTTATGAAATAATTCAAATATGACTTGAAGCCAAGTATTTGCGGAGGCGACGGTGTAGCACACAGAGTAGATAAAACAAACGAACAAATTAAAGCTCATTCTCCAATTTTGTGTTATATATAGTCGTTCCGAAAAAGATAATTTCGTCGATATTTATTAATTCTCTAAGATAGATCGGTAAAAAAATATTATAGACACCTCTCCCGATCAACAAATGCTACAAGTGTTTATGTACATTATAATATATTCTGAGATTTATTTTTTTGGAAATCGTAACAGTGAAAAGTACAATTGAGCTTTCGACAACATGCTTGTTTCGCATCTTCGCAACTTACAAATTCTTGAATGTTTTTACCCGACTGCGTAAGAAGGAGGGTTATGTTTTTCAAGTGTACGTATGTATGTGGATATGTACGCTCTATACGCTCTATCTAACGAGGTGTCATTTGAATTGTCTTGACTGTGGAAGTGGTATAGAGTACAACATTTTGCAGTCGGGTTTTTTTTTAATTGTTTTAATTGTTAATAAGCTCAGTCGGCAGCCATCCTTTTATTTATGCGCCCCAAATTTATATCTTAGATGCTTATCATTTCAGAGTGCAAATTATTATCTCTTTGTAAATTTGCCGACAGTAGATAACAGCTGATTATACGCGTAGAGTCAATTCATCAGTCTACGGAGTCCACACGTGTGGTTATTGCATGAGTAAATAGTATAGGTAGATAGGTAGGTACCTTAAGTAAGTAGATAGGTACGGTATGCATTATTTAATTCAAATTAACCTAAATGTGCATAAAAATAATTTAGTTTGAAGATAACTCTACATCTTAGTAGTTTAAAAAAAATAGTTAGCAGTTACTATATTTTATCTTTTTCCATATGTAGTATTCAGTTTCTTACCTGTTCTTCTGAGTAATGGCTCTTTATCCGAACAAAGCGGTCTAGTCTATTTAAAAGAACTTTGACGTTCATAAGTGTTTTTTTGATACCCAAATTGAATAAAAACATTTTGACTTTAACTTTGATCGGCTAATTAAGCTAGTTGGCGGCGACATACCTATGAGGTTTCTTTGGCACGCCCTACAGCTTAAACAGGTTGATGGATTAAGATGTTTTAGGTGTCATTTGAATTGTCTTGATAGTCGCAGTGACAAAGCGTACATTTTAATTATATCTTAACTGCATTTTAATTATTTCTACTTTTTGACATTTTTCTTCGTATAGTGTTACCCTGTTCTTAAATTTGTCTTAAAACTTAGAGGATTCAGGCAGTGAATCCTCTTTCGACCTTTAGACCTTTTAACCTACCTTCTTCTTTAGCCGCTCGAATTGCTTTTGGGTACAATAGTGTCCAAGAGCAAAAATGTGCCAAATTCCACTGGGTACTATAGTGTCCAAAATTAAATTTCGCGCCAGATTTCAGCTACATTCACTATAATTCGCCATCCTGCTTTTACTAATGACAGAAGATGCATTACTATTATGCACATACCACATGTTTTGTAAATGTAATCTGTTGACGTACATTCTAGGCTAGATGGGTAATTGTATGGAATAATGAAGTTCAATTTAGGTATTAATCCTGCACCAACTGCGCTCAGAGCGGCAACAGGCAAATTAGTTGTCACAGTTAATTTATAGCTTGACATCATTGTGACAAGGCTGCTCGGTGTGACGTAGATATTAAACAGGATTCACTACTTCTGGTATGAGATTAAATACTAAAGGTCGCTGCATGACATGACGGGATTTTACTCAGCCCGGACGGAACGGAGCAATTTTTAAACATCGTTACATACAAAAGCACAGTAGTAAAATATACGCGACGGGATCTCGGACGAGACGTGGCCTGCGCCGGACGGCGCGTGAAAAAACATCGTCGTGGACGATTTTTACCACGTCCCAGCCGGCTCGGGCCCCGTGCGCTCCGGAGAGTGGTGTAGTGAAGTGAGCTCCATGTTTACGTTGGCTTTGCGGAGTTCTCACGGTGCGTATACGTTACAATCCCGTCCGGGCATTCACACTATCACGTTCCGTCCCCGTCCCGTCCGAGATATTATCCCGTCACGTATGTAGCGACCTTAACTATTAAAATCACATCAGATTCTAAAGGAAAACTACAGCTTGTTTTAATCAGTTATAAAAACAAAAACACACATTTCGCACAACAAGATAAGTATTACTTTAAATCGTTTCAAACAAAATAGTCTAAACAAACGTACAGACGACAGAATATTTTCCTTGGGAAACCTTAATGATAAATAATTATGTCATAAAGTCTAACACACACTATCACCCCAATAAACAAATAAGGTATCTATTTCTACCTAAATATCATCTGCTACATAACTGGAGCCCGGTGTATGATGACAAGCTCGCCCCCTATCACATTTGGGACTGAATATCATCCGGCGAAGTGTGGGTGTTGTACACCTCTGCCAGTCCCTTCGGAGGAAAGGCGTGTCGATATGTTATGTTAAATTTTCTACCTAAAAATGGTTTAATTTTCAAATGTTACAACAACATTCTAAATGGATGAGTTAAGTCTTTAAAAATTGCCGGTACTTAGCACGACATCGTTAAAGCCTCATTTACTAAGACGCTTAAGCGTAAAAGGTCCTAGCACTGAGCTCTTGTTACATCTTCTATGCAAGCCTTAGTTGCCTCCTAGGCTAAGTGATTTGCTACTTTACCATTATGCTCGAGTCTTAAGGCACATTAAGTCAGGATTTATGTAAGTGCCTCGGCTGACATCGCAGACAGTGTTTGTCCCTCGAGTTTCGACTTTATTACCGGCCTTATGAAATCAAAATCGGCTCTCCTGATAGAAGATAAAACTTCCAAAGTTTGAATAGGAAACCTGACGAGCTTGCTGATCTACGGATTTGAATTACAGATATCGTGCCCGGAACTTTAGTTGATTGTGTTAAAATTGGACAAGAAGGGTTGAAGTAGTTTTATGGTTAATTTAAATAACTCAATTTATTTAGTCTTCTGTAAATCATCACCTGAGAAATCCAAGCTCAGGTAAAAGCAAAAACACTTAAAATAGTAATATTATGTATGACTCGTATTCATTAACTTGACGTCATTCCCAATTAATCGATTGAACGAGCGTTAGTGAGCGAAGCGTCTCTGCTTTAGCTTCGACAAAAATGCTTTAATAATAAATAAATAAATATTTCGGGACACTTCCACACACGGTCGCCTGACCCCAAACTAAGTAAAGCTTGTACTATGGCTGCCAGAGACTGATATACATACTTAGATATTTTTAAATACATACTCAAATAGATAATTAACACCCAGACACAGAACAAACACAAATGTTCATCACATAAATGTTTGCCCTATGTGGGAATCGAGCCCACGCCCCCAAGCTCAGAAGGCAGGTTCACTACCAACTGAGCCATCGAGGCAGTCGACCGATAATAAAACCGAATTCTGTCCGGATCTCTGTCTTCCTCTGCAGGTCGCATTTCTTAACCTACTATATTCTAATTATCGAATCGGTTGAGGAATGCGACCTATATAGGAGAACAGACGCCGGTCGCGAGCTCTCCATCTCACAGAACCACTAGTAAATATAGTTATTAAATTTTAAGTAGATTTCTAAATTAGTGTGAACTGTCGTGGAATTGTTCGCGACCGCTCTGCATAAACCATAACGTTTTGTAGATACGTTGGTTCTGGCTATAGTACATCGTACATTTCCATGTAGCTCTTGCTCGTGCGTGATGTCACCTGCCCGTTGCAACGGAAGACCAGCGCTGGTTGGACACAACCAGCACCATGCTGAGTTGCGGCCGGTTTGTGGCAAAAAGCCAAGTTTCCACCTTTTTTTAGTTAAGTTTTTGTCTGTTTTTTTTTTATGTAGAATAGGTCGGCGTTTGACCACCAACTCGCCTGATGTTAAGCGACGTTGTGGTCTAAGATGGAGCACGACGACCTATAAGTTACTTATTCACTCTATCCTTGAAGTTTTGCAGAGTGAAGAAGTACAAAAACGGCAGTTAAGCGAGGCACTACAAGTGCGCTACAGCTCAGACTCGTCTTCGGAACGGTTACACCGGACTACATCCCGAAACACGACTAGGTCATTTCACGGCATGACTTGGTCCGGTGGGTGGTAACTAGCCACGGCCGAAGCCTCCCACCAGAGTTTCCTACCCGGTTAGCACTACCCGGGGACCACGTGCAGGGAATCAGAATAGAGTACACTCTTACGGACGTGGGTAGCTCAGCCCCCAAATAGCCTGTATTCTGTGTGTTTTTTGCCACAAATAAATTATTGTCTATTGTCTATTTGAGTAACGATTGCGTTTAGTGCTGGTGCCTGCAAACAAAGGCTTACTGCATTAACGCAACTGACCCGCCGCCGCCGCCCGCTAGGCTAATGGTCGAGGTAACCCTTTGCATTGTAAATAGCCACCCTCCATACCACCCCGCTTACCCCTTCACCCATTGTCCTAGACAAGCGATGGAAAGCGACACGATGTAATGTGAGTAGGCTGGGGCACATTGGCCAGTTGGGGCAATTGCGTTACAGCGGCGATATATCAAACAAAACACACAAGTCTCGTTACTTATTCACTATAAAGTTATTACGTAAAACAATTTAGGTGGGAGGTTCCTACTTTATTTTATTCTCAAACAAGCTACGCCCCGCGGTTCCACCCGTGGTTAAAAAGTATCCTATGTGCTATTCTAGACTATAATCTATCTCTGTGCCAAATTTCATCCAGTTCTGGCGTGAAAGAATAACAAACATCCATCCATCCATCCATTCATACAAACTTTCGCGTTTATAATATTAGTAGGAGGATTAGTAGGATACTACTTCATTAATGTACTGTACATCACTACTGTAAGTCACGTGTAGATAGGTATAGCTACTAACTAATATTTTCGCAGTCTGTCATATCGCGTCGCGCGTCGCGTTGGCGATTTTTTCCGCTCACGTAGGACAACGCCTTTGTCTGAATATAGAGCAAGTTAACTGCTTGGTCACGGAGCTATTTTACAAGATGACTTTATTTACTGGGAAAGTTATACGCAGCGAGACACTTTGTACTCTCGTTTCTTGTTTTAGAGAATTGTTTAGATTGAGGTCTTGGATATAAGGTGTTTTAATTCTAAATACGCTCATTCTTCAGTATTAACGTTTTGTATCTGACAGTATGTTACGGAAAAAAGGACTGAAAAAACTAAAACTATCGTTTTCGATTAGATAATCAAAAACTCACTTAAGACGCGGTCTTACCACGATTTTCCACCCACACTAGCCTTCATTTAGAGTTGAAAATTGTATATGTGATGGTAAAATGAGAGCGCCTAGAATTTTGCTGTTTTTATTGGTATTAATTGTAATAAGAACATAAAAAGAAAAAGTGACTCTGTTAAACTTTAAAGAACTAATCTCATTTGAAAGATTTTTTTTAAATGTGTTGTAATCAAGGTACTTTTTGTTTTTTTTTTTTTTATTTGAATTAAATTAAAAAATGTACTTCGGTTAAACTGATTCTGGTTATTTTTTCTACCAGCTGAATTTTTTTGCACCTGATCATCACAATTCTTCATATCAAACTAAACGCCAACAAAATACGTTACTTATTTTGATTTTATTTTTCGTCTTTTCGTTGATTTCGTGATAATACCGGGCCTTAATTGAAGCTGAGCTGTCATAAGTAGCTACATAACAGCAATCTCTCAGCCAAAGCTAAGCCGGAGAATAAAAATCCATGAAAAACAGTGATTGTCGCTGCCACGATGAGAAAGTAGGTAATCCTAAGATTACAAACGGAGAGAAGTAAGGAACGAAAGCCACAAAACAGTTGTTAAGTTAAGAACCGTTTTATTTCGATAAATATAGCTCTGGTCTACTTAAATGTCACTTGTAAGATCAAAGTCATAGATGATCAAAGGCGGAGTCAAATTATTTGGGTTTGACACCTGATTTATACGACATTTTGGTGGCATGTGAGAAGGGAATATTACTTATACCTACTGAAGGGAGGATATTAATATAAATTAAGTTGTATATTAGTATGAAAAAAATTAAACGATCGTCAGTCGGATATTACAGGCAATGTTATTTGTAAAATTGCGGGGCATAAAGAGATCAACTCATGAAGAGTCATCTTAAATTTCAAAATGTTGACGCGCAGTTTTCCGGAAAATTCTAGATGGCACATGCTAATTATTAGATAATTATATATTATGAAAAAAGAAGCGATGATAAAAGTTGGAAAAAGCCCGTCTCTCAAGCCAGAGGGAGCGGGTTCAAAACCAGCCAACGGCACGCACCGTTTGCTCATTGTGTGAATGTATATGCGTATTGTATGTCATCTGCTACATGACTGAATTCCGGTGTATGGCGACAGGCTCGCCCCCTGTCACATTTGGGACTGAATATCATCCGGCGAAGTGTGGGTGCTACATTACACCTCTGCCAACCCAACGGGGGAAAGGCGTAACGATATATTATGTTATGATGCTAATTATGTAGCTCCGTTCAAGCGTGATATTTATCATCAAACAATTGACTGGCTAGTTTCGTCACTCAATTGTATAAAAATACACAATAAAATGCAGTGCAACCTTCAATCCTATCTCAACGTTCGGAAAAAGGTAATAGGTTTATATGGCGCTAGTCGCATGACAGGGCTTAAAAATCTCGGTTCACCGCTCGTAGGTACTTTTCGAAATAGCGTAATTTGAAATCCGCTCACGGAAAGCTCACAACGTCGGCTTTGTACTGCAAACTAATTAAACTGTTCATTCTGCGTCGACGATTTAAAAACTTAATTAACTCGTCCTGCTCGAATAATACAGGTAATTGCTGAGCGGCGACTGTGATGAATTGAACGGCTTAACGTTTAGCGGTTGACGGTGGACTGTGCATCAGCCGAGTTTCCTAAACAAAAAGGGAGACATTTTTATCACTGTTTTCGCTTAACTTGTTCATTGGTCTGTTTGCTTACCTATAAATCAACAAGTTTCAACCATTACCCAAAACCATTATTACAAATAAAAACTCCAGAAGGCTTACCACGAGTTCTGATAGGAAACGAAAACTTTATACGTTTTCGTTTAGCTCGATAAATTTAACCTATTTTCTTTACGTTTCCGCCAGGGGCGCTTTATTGAAAACTATTATGGTTCCAAACGAAAACGGAAAAGTTTTCGTTGACTATCAAAAGTCGTGGTTAGCCTCCTGTAGTTTTTATTTGTAAACGAAAACGGAAAAGTTTTCGTTTGGCTCCATACATTTAACCTAGTTTCTTTACGTTTCCGCCAGGGGAGCTTTATTGAAATGTATGGAGTCAAACGAAAACGAAAAGAGTTTTTATCACCATTATAACTATAAGGATGCTGGTTGTAGAAAACAAACATAAAATCTTCTTAAATAAAACTATTCATAATAAGCGTACCACAATTCCTGTGACAGAATAGCTGGTAATTTATCTAGCTCCGTAATATGTATACCTACCGCAAACCAACATTTTGACAGAAAGAAAAGTGATTTCATACTTTACGCGTCTGCGGCTGTGGCAACGCCCAGTATGAATTTACATATTTTTAAAGCCTTTATTTCATTTTCCGTGCTCTCATAAATTTTATTATGGTAGAATAATGTACTGGTTAGACCGGGAGCTAAGCGTTTTTATTTGGAAAAGTAACGTAAAAAAAGAAAGAAAAAAAAACTTAAACTTAGAATTAAACTTTAAATCCCTTCTTAACCGACGAAACGGAGGTTTACAATTCGTATATGTAGGTATAATTTTTTTTATGTCACGCATAACTTTTTACAAAATTGTCCGAATTCTTTTTTTATTTGAAAGAGTATATGAACATTAATTCTAAAAGTCGAATAATGAACAACAACAGTAATTTTTAAATTCCTATGAATTATAAGCATTTTCTTAATGTTTAAAGATATCGCACATAGATTAGTTTGTATTTTTAACTTTTGGTTAGTGTGATTCTGAACCAAAACTGTTAAATGTTTTGACAAATTACTATCTCCCCTGTTAGGCAAAAATTATGAATTTTTCATATTTAATCCATTTTACTCCATGAATGTGTCTGCGATCGCCAGAATATTTTTCATACTGCTATATTTTTAACTCTTCCTTTGCAAATGTGTCATAATCGTTACGCTACCATTTTCTAGAATTGGTAGGCTTCTAAGTCTGCACTGGCATAACAGGCAGTCACTAGATTCACTATCTTCCCCTATCGTATGAGATGCATTTGCCCTTCTCAATCGATTTTAGTCCTATTAAAGTCCTACTCCTACCCCCTTATCAGTAATCGAGGAACAGCCTCTTAAGTGTCATTCCATGTTCTGACTTTTTTTTTTTAATTTTGACTAAATCGAAAAAGACAAAACACAATCACAATTCCAAGGCCATTCTACATTCATTTCAAGGGCGTTAACGTTATATTCCTAACCACGTAGCTCCCGGTCTAAACTGTCAGCCTGGTTCATTGTCGGTTTTAAAACAATATTATTATGTTGGCAGTGCACGGAGTGAGCGAGCGATACTCCACACAAAAGTTGAATTCGAATAACTTTATTTAAATGTGCGTTGTTCTTTGTTTATGTTAACTTTTGACAGTATTTCAGGTTAAAATATCCTTTCAGTGTTAAACTTTGACTCTTGAACTTTGGGGTCCTGTAAGCTGTGTTTATAATTTGAATTCCACTTATTTATGTAACTAGCCAGAAGTTTTTGAATACAAATGTTTTTATTCTCCTGATGTAATAACGTCAAGTAAACCGCCTAAGACAAATTTTACCATTTACATAGCGTAGCTAAATACAGAAAAGCTTTAGATAAATTATATTTTTACCCTAATGTAATCCCCTATAATACCCTAATCTTATGTGTGGAATACTCTGCCAGAGTGTGTGTTCCCTGACACTTATAATCTGGGTGTCTTCAAGTCTCGAGTGAATCGGTTTCTTCTGGGCAAGCGTGCTCCATCGTAGGCCGCATCACTGCTTATCGTCAGGCATGTTAGCAGCCAAACGCAAGCCTAATAAGTTATTAAACAAAAAGAAAATGACGATGCCATTTCCAATGTTACAAACTTTCAAAGCATAGATTTTAATTACTGAGCATAAAATTATTTCATTCAGCAATTCATATCAAAAGGACATACTTTAACATTTTATCATTATTCACTGGTCTCAAAGCCCTCGTTTTAATTAATTGTTTAGATGAAAGCACCCAAAGTTTCGAGATGAAGCTCATTCAGGCTTTAACGGCCACCTGCGGACTTTGTAAAGATATTCAACACTTTGTTGAAGGTAACTCCGAGTTTACATTACGTTATTACATTAGCATTTAGGCGCGTGTAGTATGTAATAAAAGTAGTGTGTAATAGCGTTTTAAGCGAGCAAGTTTATCTGATAAGGAAAATGCTCGTTCTGTTGTGTCAATAAAGGTGTTCCGGTTAAGACTACGATGAGCACGTAGCTTTTGCTACGAGCTACGTGTGCTACGAAATGCTACGTATTGATCTGCTACGATCCTTCACATCTGTTTTTAACTAATACCATCTGTTAATAATTTTTACAGTATCATTTACCTTTCTTACCTATCTTTACCTTTACAGTTACATTCTTTACAGAACTTTAGTTTGAAAACGAATTCAAACTCATATTCTTTAGTAAAATAACACTGTAAACTACTGTAAATCACGAACGTTGCCAAGTTTTTTCCGATCTCTATGCGAATGGTAACGACGTGATCATTATGCCGTTGTAAAAAATATGCCAATTGAACTGTCATAATCAACTACAGACATACATAAATACAGCTGCGTGGATAGCACACACACACAGATACGACAGGGGGTTGCGTTATGACGTCACGGGAGAGCGAGATAGAGCATATCGTAATGAGCGGGTGTGAAAAGGAGTAAATATAGGCCAAGCACCGACCCACCTTCAGTGATACAGTCGGAGCTCGACGCTTACAAAAAGACAGTATTGGAGCTCATATCAACATCAACAATTTACGAGTACATTACAACTTTTCTGTCAATATAGCATTCATGACAGCTGACAGTAAGCTAACCTCTGCTGGCCGTAATGTATTCGGTTGTTGGCCGTAATGTATTACTTTGAAACTCATAAGGTATGCATTACGCCGCGTACTAAAGGCATAGAAGCCGCTCTTAAGCCTTGTTTGGCCTACGTTAGTAATTTAGTCGAGTGGCGAGTAATTTAGTAACTAACATACTCGACTCGAATACAACTCAACTTAAACAACAGTTTTGGACTAGTTTAGTCAACGAACCAATGGCCCTATTTGGAGATTTGAGATTTTCATCTCACCTTTTTTCATCCTTGTTGCTCTCGTTAGAAACGTCATAAGTGTGAGAGTGACCAAGATAAAATCTCATCTCATCTCACGCGTAGGAATAGCCCTCCAGTAGGCAGAACCAGGATGCGTGGCGAAAGCGCTACGACTAAAACAAATATGACAAAATGGATTGACTCGACTCGTTCACGTACTAAAGTACTCGACTAAAACTTTGCCGTTCGTACACATTTCGTTACTAAATTATTCGCCACTACTAAACTATACTAGCCTTTTTTTATGTAGAATAGGTCGACGTTTGATCACCAACACGCCCGATGTTAAGCGACATTGTGGTCTAACATGGAGAACGACGACCTCGAAGGTACTTTACTCACTCTAGCCTTGAAGATACCCAGGTTGTAGTAAGTCGGGAATACAGACGATGGCAAGGTGTTCCATTCCCTAGCGGTTCGTATCAGAAAGGTGGAGGCTAACCGTTTAGTACGAGTTGGTGGAATGTCGAATAAGTAGGGATGGTACGTATGCCATCCCTACATCGGTAGGGATGTTCGCCTAGTGCAAATTAGGCTTTAGCGAACATTTAGCAGATTTACAGTCGGTGGCTCGCTATCCGCTCAAACTTGAACACACCACATCATCTAATAATGATAATCAATTATAATTATTTGTTGCAACACGCTGCGCATTGCTTCTCTGAGTTCAAATCGCCTCACAACTACGGATGTACCTACACCGTACTCAGTTTTTATCAGCTTCATAGGAACTCATCAACTGGGTCGCACAGCGGTCGCGGCACCTACGGCAGCTCGTAATAAGGTCGCATACAGACGGTGTGCAGCCTTCAAATTATGCTGTTCACTATTTCTGTTATTAAGATGACGTCTATTCACGCCCTTTGAGAACCCCGAGTTTTTTTACAAGTCAAAATTTGGGTACAGTAAGGAAGGCGGGTGTGAGATTTGAGATTTTATCATATTTTTGCAGAAAATTGCAAGGAAATTATTTCATAATAATATGATCTTCTTTGTATATTTAAATAGGTAAGAGCTTAGATAAAAAATAATAAATGCATCTCGGTATTAGGTACACGAAATCAACGAAAACAAGTATTTTGTTTGCACCTAGTTTGATATGCAGCATTATGATGATCAGGTGCGAAAAATACAGCTGGTAGAAAAAACAACCAAAATCAGTTTAACCGAAGCAGAATTTTGAAAATCATTCTCAATTTGAAAAAAAAAATACAAAAAATATCGTCTTCAAAAACTGTTTGAGCGTATTTAATTTTTTTTCAATTATTAAATAGCCAGATTAGTTCTCTAAAATGTAACCGAGTAACTTATTCTTGTGTAATCGTATTTTAATTCTAGGCGCCGATTTCATTTACGATTTTCAATTCTAAATGAAGCGACTTAAGTAAACGTGTGTGTGTGTAGATAATCGTGGTATGACCGAGTCTTACTAACTTATACCCAAGAGAAATAAGACGTAAGTCTCAAATGTCGATCTGAGCAAGGGTCGGCCTTCGGTCTCGCGAATACAAAGTTTCAACTCAATAGGATGGATGGATTAGGGACATACAAACAAATAAACTTTTATGTTATATGTGAATTTTACGGATAGCTGATTTTCGGTTTTCTCTTTTGTCGTATTCTCGAAGTTTGTTACCAATATAAACCGCAGCTAGATTTTTACATTTTCAAATAAACAGAGAGTCATCCGAGGTTTCTGTATGCAATGTACAAACTTATTTTATTCGTGGTGTCTTCGTTATGAACTTTCCTAATAATAATTGAAGTATGAACAATTTTAAAATATTGGAGAAACAAATTTTGGATGGATGTACTGATGGATAGATGGGTGGATGGATGATTGTTACTCAATTATGCCAGAACGACCAAATAAGTACATATCCATATAAATTTGTCTTCTTTCATTGTCTTCCTCAGGTCGCAATCCTGAACCAATTTGAAATTTTGTGAGTAGGTTCGATTATTATATATGTACCTATATAGATTTTTTTTTCTCAATTGGCGGAGATATGATTTTTTTTATCGATGAGATAAAAAAAATCGAGCGATGGTTAAGAAATGTAGACAAGACACGACATGTGCAGGAAGATGAAAAACCGGACAGAGATCAGCACAAAAATCGGATATACGAAAGCATTTTCGAAAATCGGATATACGAAAGCAAATAAATTTCTTGTATTTTCTTTTTGTTAGTGAGTACTAATACTATGCTTTATCTATATATCTCTATCTTTTTTTAGTTCATTCTTTTTCAAAATCTATTATTTCAATCTACTCAACTACTACTACTACTAGTCTACTTCAATTCTATTTATTTAATCATTCTATTTGTGCGTCAATTCCTTTTTTTCTATTATATTTCTTAGAAGTGTCTCCATTTAAATGACTTTTTTAGTAAATATATTAAATTTACTATTCTGTTATTGTAAGGTCGTTGGTTGACTTGAAATGTAAAAATAAATAAATAAATTTTTGTCGAAGCTGAAGCAAAGACGCTTCGCTCACTATCGCTTGCTCGGTAGATAATAGTCTGCTGAAATAGCACAAAAGCTACTAACAGTTACTAATATTGCAAATACGAAAGTTTGGATGGATGCGTGTTACTCAATCACGCCAGTACGGCTCAACGGACCGGGATAAAAGGCTCCGAGATAGATTATAGTCTGAAATAGCACAAATGCTACTTTTGAACGCAGGTAACCCCGTAGGTTGTAGCTAGTTAGCTATGAGACTGGTCTTCAATTTCATAACTCTTCTTAACAGTATCAATAAGCCATTAAACCATATTGATCTTATATTGACTATCGTTTATTTTACGAGGGTTGTAGGTAGCATCGAGTGTGGCTTTTAGAGCAGTACTTAGCCGAAATTTCTTACGGTAACTTTCATGGCTTCAAGTATAGGTTTTATCAACGTAACACTATACTAGCAGGCAATCCAGCTAAATATAGTCGTTTGCCGTCCGTTTTTTAGGGTTCCGTGCCTAAAAGGTAGGACGGGACCCTATTACTAAGACTCCGCTGTCCGTCCATCTGTCACCAGACTGTGTCTCATGAACCGTGACAGCTGAATTTTTATAGATGATGTATTTCTGTTGCCGCTATAACAACAAATACTAAAAAAACAGAATGAAATAAATATTCAAGGGGGCTCCATACAACAAACGTGCTATTTTTTGCCGTTTTTATTTGATGACTTACGGAACCCTTAGTGATGATAGCCTAGCCGGAGAAGGCCCACCTCTCAAGCTAGAGGGAGCGGGTTTTGACCAAGGTAAACCAATTTGTTCATTGTGTGAACATATGTGCGTACTATATGTCATCTGCTACATGACTGGAGCCCGGTGTGTGACGACAGGCTCGCCCCCTGCGACTGAACATTTGGGACTGAATATCGTCCGGCGAAGTGAGGGTGCTGTACGCCTCTGCCAGCCCCCTCTGGGGAAAGGCGTAACTATACGCGTACTCGTCTGTAGTATCGTAAGTATGGAACCCTTTTTGCGCGAGTCCGCACTTGGCCGGTTTGTTTTTATGACGAACGCAATGTCAACGGTTCAGTTAAGCACCGGCTTTAGTTAGTTAAATTACCTTTCAAAGAGAATACTGAGCTAAAAAGGTTTACACCATTATCGATTTCACTTGACATTTTTCTTTCCTAAACCCATATAATCTCTATTGGAATGTCAGAAATATAGGATAATTTTATCCTCATAAGTTAGTCCTGTAACTTGAGGAGCGTCATGTAACTTTCATTAAGTTCTTATACACACAAGAAACTCGGTAACTTTGTTTGTAGGCGAATTGAACCGTGTTTCTCTACACAAATGTACAAGTTCGCTGCGTGTAAAGTTAGATTCCGTATTTACATCTCAAAGTTTTGATATTTTCAATTTCCACAGCGATGTAGGTACTTATTTTATGATAGAACTAGCGCGCGGTTTCACCCGTGGTCCTACGGGAACGTTGTTTTTTTTGGGCTAAAAGTACCCCTATGCCCTTTTCAGTATGAAGTGTGTGCTAAATTTTATGAAGATTGGTTGACTTGTGAAGGCGTGAGAGCGTAACAAACAAACAAACGAACAAACTCACTTTTGCATATAAAATATTATAGTTAAGATTTGATTGTTATTTTAGCGATTAATGTGAAATACAATTTGGCTATCTTGTACGACATGACAATTTTTTTAGAACAATCTTGAATAAGAACTGGGAAGATGAAAAAACAAAGAGTAGCAAAGTCGCCATGAAAGCGCCAGGGAAATCAAAGATATATGAAAATGGATCAAGTTAAGGAGGACATTAACGTCATGTCTTATGAAGAAAGATACTGGCTGAAGAACAGGCCTGAAATTAGAAGAAAAAGCAAAGTAATAATTTTCAAAATAATCCATGATTAAACTCTTAATAAGATCCTGAGGCCTCATTCAAGAAAAATTAGGGCGTATACACAACAAAGTCGGTGGCCCACCGACACAGCCCGCTGACATGACGTGTGCGGTTTGATTTCTTTTGATATGACCACCGACGTCAAGAAACATAGCCGCTTACGCTTCAATCAGATCGAATTTATAATCAAAACGCTTACATCATATCGACATATGTCGGTACATTGGTGTGGAGACTCCCTTAGCTGGCTCAAAATGTGGAAATCAGCTTTAAGCTGAATAATAATTAAAAAATATATATATATATATATAAAGCAAAGTTTAAAACATCGACTTCTTTAATTTGTAATTTGGTAACAATTTTTAGACTTTTGTTGATATTTTTAGAACTGCTTTACTGATATCTATAAAATTGATATGGGATTACCTCTAAAGTATGATCTACCCACAGAATATGCTCTATTACATAGGTCCAGAAGGATAGTCTTCATACAAAACACGATTTCGAAACGTGTCAAATTTATTTTGGTACCTTAATAAAACCTTTTTTCTATACGTGATGAACTTGCCATTAAAAGAGGTTACCCGATTTAGTTGGGTAAATTATATAACGATCAGAGTTTAAAGAAATCACAAGACCGGAAACAAAGTATTAGGCCAGCTTAGGCCAGAGCTAAACTACACACAAAGCCTTACCCAGATCCATTCATGACACTATTCTACAAACTAATATTATAGATTGTATGTAAACCTTAACTAAAATCAGAGTAGGTAAAAGGTAAGAATTTAAGTAAATATCAAGAGTACGAATTTGCGTTAAAATCAATAGTAAAGGGATTACTATTGATTTTAACTATTGATTTTATCATATTTACACATAAATTTTCACACTATCATTATTTACATCATACATTTAAGTTATTTATTCGGCAATAAAATAACATTACATTTACATAAAAATAAAACTGACGCCTGCTTGTCAGGATATTTCACTGTTACGTATATTTCTTTCTTGCGAAGGTGCACAGAGCAAACTGTTATAGGGGCGACGAAGTTTTCACTAATTTTCATTTTTACTTTGTCGAATTAGTTTTGTCCACTGATCGGCTAAACTGGATCCTTAAGAAACCCAAAGTTTATTAAAGGGAAAATATAAAAATACCTTGTGGCAACACTTTTTTCAGCAACTTTTCGCTCTGTTGACATTAAGAATTAATTACAATTATTAGCTTTTTAAAGCACATAAAAATATATTTAAGACTTACGGATGATATGTGACGTTGCCTTTTTTTACTGTTTTGGATATTCTGAAATTTCGATTTTTAAATCTATTTAAAATATGGTGAACTGTGTAGTCCACTCATGTGTACTACACAGTTCACCATATTTATTGTTAGTGGGGAGACGTAACCGCTACTGGATGACATCGAAGACTGACTAGTGAATTGGTTGACTTTCTATGGTTTGGTTTACTTTTTTTGGAATCATTATTTTTGACCGATTAGGGGTCTTTACTCTATGTCTATGAAAATAGCCTATTTTCAAAGATTTCAGACTAAATTAAACTGGTAAGGTTGTTTTCAAACTATTTGCTAGATGAAATGTTTAGACAAAGATCTATTAACTAGTACGTCTAGTTGTCACAATAAAAACTGCAAACGACTGCGCGTGCCATTTGTAGAGCATCAAACGCATTAACATATCCTTAGTAAACTCGAACTAAAGACTTGCAAAAGCAAGGTTTGGTTTACTTTTTTTGGAATCATTATTTTTGACCGATTAGGGGTCTTTACTCTATGTCTATGGATCTACCAAAGAAAAAAAAATCACAATTGGCGGAGTAACATACCTACATCCAAAAAAAACATACAGTCGAATTAAGAACCTCTTCCATTTTGGAAGTCTGTTAAAAACTCAATCAAAAATATTTTTGATGCTGCTTTGTCCAAGTTTGATTAGGAAGATAAAGATTTGATTTAAAAAAAAACTATGGTATGTAATAAATCAATCATTATTCCTTAACCGAAGATAATCAATTGTTATTGAATATCTTCGTTTCGTAACAGATTACAAAAGTTAGATAAAACTTAATGCGGATTAGATATAATCTGTTGAGTTGCCTTATCATTTTTCTTTTAACACTTGCGCTATTTAGTCGGGCAACTGACAGCAACTTTTCAGGGTTCCGTACCCAAAGAGTAAAGCAAGACCCTATTACTAAGACTCCGCTGTCCGTCCGTCTGTCTACCTGCTCGTCTGCGACCAGGCTGTATCTCATGAACCGTGATGAATAGACAGTTGAAATTTTCACAGATGATGTATTTCAGTTGCCAAAGTAACAAAAAATAAAAAATAAATAAAAACAGAATAAAGTAAATACCTATAATTACAGGGGCTTCCATACAACAGACATGTTTTTTTGTCGTTTTTATAGATATAGGTACGGAACCCTTCCTGCGCGAGCCCGACTCGCACTTGGCCGGTTTTTTAAATACTTTTCTTTATTTATTAGTAGTCAACTTTTTTTATTAGGTATATTATTACCTGCTGCTTTCTATGGGCCTCTGTAACTTGCATTGTATGCAAGTTATATTGCCTGAAATGAATAGATTATTATTTTTATATTTATAGTAAAAACTCTCTCTATTTATTTCAAACACAATAAAATTAAAACTATTAGATTTAATTAGAAACCGTTCCGAAGACGGGGCTGAGAAGTAGCGCACTCGTAGCGCCTCACTCAACTGCCGTCTTTGTACTTCTTCACTCTACAAAACTTCAAGGCTAGAGTGAATAAGTACCTACCTTATAGGTCGTCGTGCTCCATCTTAGACCATAACGTCGCTTAACATCAGGCGAGTTAATGGTCAAACGCCGACCTATTCTAAATAAAAAAAAAAAAAGATAATTTAAAGAATAATTTCAACTAATGTTTGAGACGCGGACTTACTTGTTCAAAGTTTAAAAGCTATTGTCAAAACTATTCTTTTCTGATAATAATTTTCTTTAGAGGTAGATCATAAAAAGTTATTAATCATGAACAGTTAGTACTATTTCGTGGAAAACCCTTCCAAAATTTGGCTAAATTCAAATTAGCTGCAGTAGAGCATTTTTAAAACGTGTTCACAAAACCAACGAATGAAATTGATTTTGCTTGTGTTTAAATAGATGTTTGTTAAGATATTAATATGCCTACATACTCGTTTCAAGGACTAAAACAATTTTTTATCCCCTATATTTAAAAAAAAACTTTAAATTGGCATGTTTTTGCAGTGTACTCGTGGGTAATGTGAGTACGAAAATATGTAGCCCATGACATGTTTAAAATATAATATTTGGACTACAAAAGTTTCCCAAATCAGCAAATGAGCGCCAGTGTGAAAGTGACTTCGATAAATGATTATCCTTTAATGCTGATAAATTGATATGCTCTTGATAATTAAGAATATTAAAATCTACTTATCGAAGTTTCTATCTATTTCGTTATCTTATTTTATCATCTTGTGTTGCCTTGCTCCATATTACCGATCGTTTAATTTTTTTTTTCTCATTTACTTTTGATCAAGACCAACATTTTCAAACCAACACCTAAATTCAAGGAAATTTCTACCTAGACATGCTGCTAGATATGCCACCACTCAGACATAAGTAAAAAAACCACACTTATCTCTCACCCAAGTTAATAATAACAACGTTTCCGAACTTGTTTAAGAGGATTCATGCTTTTAATACCAATAAACAACAAAGTTGTTAACTGCCGACGTGCCAGCCACTCTAACAAAGTAAACCGGCCAAAGACGGATTTCACGTCTGTATCTGGCAGAAAGATATCTTGTTTTATTTAAGTGGGAATCTTATCCCGGAACCGAAATTGAATTTGCTTATGCTCACTAAGGCCGTACTTACAGTAAGGATAGTTTTCTATCCTATTCTTCTATCTATTATTTTATTCTGTGTGTTAATGCCTCTCAGTTTCTAGCCTATTCTTTTGAGTAGTGGCTCTTTTTCCGAACAAGGTGGTCGAAACTATCATAAAATCTATAAGTGTATCTTTGATACCCAATTGAAGAAATACATTTTGACTTTGACTTTGTTCTTTTTTTGGTTTAATTTTGATGAAATTTAGTCTTGACGATTGTTTCCTGGATTAACACATAGGCTACTTTTGAGCCCCTGCTGGTAACACCACAGGATACATTTGTTAAAAAAAAAATTAAAAGAGTTTCCATACTTTTATAATGTTGACTGTCTCAGAAGATGTAGTAAGTGTAATGTAGTAGATTTTATAGTAGATTTCTACGCTAGAAACGAGTTAGGCAAAAGATTTGAGAAAATGGAATTTTGTAACTTAAATCCAAGCTGAATTCTTTTCATTATTGTTATTAATATTTGAATAGAGTCTGGAATTGATAACGATTTTAATAACTGATCGCTTTCAATAAATGAGGTTCTCTATTTTGGTCTTGCGTTTATACTGATATCTACTGAACTATGAAAATAGGCTTGGTATATTTTTTGAGATATTCCCAACCTTACAATCGAAGTTCCGGCTACAAGATGGACAGAAAGATTTTTTTCCAACCCTCTGACCGTACCACAAAAATTTTCCCAATAGGTAATAATATCATAAAATAATAATGTTTAACTTTGTTGTTTTTGTTTCAGGTAACTTAAAAAACTCATCCAGTTGCTTTCCTGAAAGAGTGAGTAACGTAACATCACTTTTTCGCACTGCCATTCGGTGTCCGAAATGGGAGTGGAAATAGTATAACAATTCAAAAGTCTCGTTTCGGACACAGTCCGAAATGGGACCAACATAATATCGTCACGCCTTTTCCCCGGAAGTGGTTGACAGAGGTATATTAAGACCCCCATACTTCGCCGCATGATATTCAATCCCGAAATCTAGTGGACAGGGGGCGAGCCTATCGCCATACACCGAGCTCAAGTAAAACCAAAAAATATCCGGTCAACGAGTGAATAAAAGAAAAACAAATCTTGAAATTTAACAAACGAAAACATTTATTATTGTTTGTCTAATGTTTTAAATTTAAAAGGGAACATAAAGCTACAAAAACTAAGTTAAATCAGAACAAAGGCGAAGCAAAAGAAATAAAGTTCCATTTCAAGCGTTCGTCGCAGAATACTAGAATCAACTAAAAGAATACCACATTTTACAGTCCCGTCCTTTTAACGTTGAAAAGCTTGTTTGTGCATATTTTAAAAGAGGAAATTGCTCTGCCCTGGAGTGGGAAGGGTCCGGACACTCCAAACTGATCTTTATTGTAATGACACGCCCTTTTGTAGCGGAAATAATTGATTTTACCTTTTTGGATACTTGGAAGCGACAAACGAAAATTACTGGTGCTTGCGACCATTTTTATCTCATGAAGAATTCAGTTCTGAGAGTTATTATTTTTTCTGCTAAAATTTGGCAATAAAACAAGAATAGCGTTTGTTATCATATGTATCATTCTATTATTTTTAGCAATAACTTCTCTATTAAACCTTTCTATCTAAACAAGATTTCAAATATCCATTACATTACCGAGACCGAATTTCTTCTCTCTGAATTAAAGATTAGATATTATTATACTTATTTACCAAAGAATATAAGGAAAAACACTTTGTTTAGCGAAAATTCGTTCGCTGCCCATAAATATTCCATGAGTTATAACCGGCTAACATTGTACCTTTCAGCGTTAATCCATCCGTAGCCCGATCGTATAAATGCTTGGAGAATGATTAAACTGTTCCTATTTATTTTATGTTCGATATTGCTACAGAGTTAAGTACATGTAACGCACGTTTTTCGTCTTTTCATTCACTAACCAACATGTATTCGATTTTTATCCGCCTGCCTGAAGAAAGAGTAATGTTTTTCGGGTGTTTGCACGGTAGATAAGATCTATGCCCATATCAGCTAAATGGCTTGACCGGTCTTATACTGCGAGATGTCGTACGATTCGTCTCTACGAAATGCTAGGTACATTTTATCATAGTATATTTCTGTTACGGTACGTATATAGTTATATAGCTACATTGTTTTGTGGTTTCATTGCAGCATGATATTCATTATAATTATACACATTCCCTCTTGCACACAATGAACATTTGAACTGAATACATTCAATCCATAAACAGGGATATTAAATAACGCACAGTGTTTGATATTTACAGAGTTTTTTTTGATATCCATAACAGTAATATTCTGAGAAACAAGGAAAATTGTAGTCCTCGCCGTGGGGCAAAAGGAACATCCTATTAAACTATAATCATATAGAAAACAGTTACGTGACTGCCATAACGACTAACAGACAATAAGATGAAAGGTAGGTAAAGTGACTATGGGGCAGACAAAAGCTTTAGGGAAAGACACAAGGTACACGAGGATTTGAAATAAGCCCTGACGCAATTGTTATTAATGAAATAGTATATTACACTAGCTGCGCCCCGCGGTTTCACCCACGGTTCTATAGGAACCGTAAAAAAATTCGGGATCAAAAGTACCCTATGTCCTTTTCTGTACCCCAGACAACATGTATGCAAAATTTCAAGACGATCGGTTGAGTAGTTGCGACGTGAAAGCATTACAAACAAACAAAAAACTCACTTTCACATTTATAATATTAGTTAGGATAGGTTTCATTACAAAAAAAAACAAGTGAGCACTACAACAAACTACTACAACAAAGAAAAATAAAAAGATAAAGCTAAACTACAGAAAAAAGATTTTTCTGACATCAACATTTAATGTACAAGATGAATGAACGAAATAGCTCAGTTCTAGACACGTAAAATGGGCAAAACCATAGAGCACAGTCACTAGGTCCGTCGTAAATGTGACTCAAGGGTTAACTGTTCGCGAAAGTAATGCAGATATTAATTTTGAGCTAACGAGGGTCTCGGCCCGCCGAGTGTACCCGAAAATGTTTACTCAGTGTGTATAACAAAGTTCACTAAAGTCAATTTAATATTTGATCGAGTTACTTGGAGACTTTCCTGTCCTTGAACTGTGGACCTTTCGGAAAAATGTTATACATAATTGTTCTTGAAATAACCCTTACGTAATGAGCGTCCCGTTTTTTAAACGGGAAAATTTATGTTAAGTGCTCTCTGGGTATGCACGCTTAACAATTCTGCTTTGACCAAGCAAACGAGGCAGTGAGTTATTTAAACTAAGAGATGTTGTACACTTTGTCACGACGGTTTTAAAATAAGTTTGCCTCAACTATTTTCCATCCACTAATGACTATATTTTCCGTTTGCGTGTCCCATCTAGTCTTCCACTGCTATCTGCCGTCTTCAGGATGTTGTCTGTTCAGCACTCATTCATTGTATGGCTGCTGTAATAAACTGAACGTCTTTCGATATGACCAACTTTTTTTTCATTGCCAATGAGTCGACCGTTCGACCAACGGCGTCTCAGTGTCGAAATAACCAAGTGTCCTCCTCACATTGACATCACTCACAAATCACTCCTCAAATTTTTTACGTTATTTGAACGCTCTACTTAACCAAAACTTCATTTAGCCTACTTCCCTATCTCTATATTTTAAAATGACTTTTGTACTATTAAATCTTGACAATGTTTTTTTCTCAAGCTGACTCAAAGCATCAACAAAGTTACATAATCAAATGTTGAAAGCATTACAGGAAGCCGATAAGGATTCTAGCTGAAATTTCTTAGTAAAGTAAGACTTCAAATCATTTTAATTCTTATTTATGATCTTGTTTTTGTGCTAATACATAATTAAGCCTGTGTTTACACAATTGAAATCTTGACATTTTTGAGAGTTGGTTGGTTGGTACCCAAAATAAGGGCGTTGCATAAATTTTCCAGCAAAACTCATGTATGATACCATGCATTAAATAATCTATCGAAGTACAAAATTTTATAAGTATTTGGATATTATCTATATAATCGTTAGCCGTCCCAAGTAGGCATGTAGATGGAAGGTTGAAGTAGCTAAAGTCCTGCGGGAACAGAGAAGTGATGTTTCTTACTGTTAGAGGCCAAGAGACGGTCTGTCTGGCTACGCCAATGAAATAGTAGTCGTATATCTAGATAATTTCAACAGCAGTTTTTAACTTCGACTTCAGTGTCAGTTGTTTGAATAGATAAGCACCAAACTGATACTGAAATTAAAGCTGTTGAGATGAACGATCGATCTGTGCATTTTTCGGCTCAAAAACATTATTAGGATAATAATAAAAAAAAACAACAACAAAGAAACTATCAATTTTGTACTCATATAACTCTAGGCTCTACTCTAGTAAGTAATCATTAAAAGATATTCTTAAAGAAGATTTTAAAGCACTTTGGAAATTTTTTCACCTACGGCAAAAATGAGAGATGGACTCATGTGTTCAAGCTTTATAACGACGTCTGCTGTGATTATATCGTTATCGCCTGCTCCGATATCAACCACGCCACATTGATGACTTCGATCACGTCAGACTTTGTAAACCCCTGATTATTGCGGATTATTAGTTTAATTTCCAATTTATCTAACTATTCAGAAATGTAAATACCTATCTCAGTTTTATATGAAGGATAGGAAGTAATTATGCTGATCTATAATAGAGTAAACGTCAATGCAAGATACTAACTAACTAGATACTATTAAGGTAATGTGTTTCATGTATCGGAAAATAAATGCTTATTTAAATTAGGTCTCTTCTTCTTAGTTGTTGGCAGTCTTGTCATAGTTGTCGTGGTCATCGGTCAGGGTGGTGGCTCGCTTCACAATTCGTCGCCATTCATCACGTAGGTACCTAGACAGCTTTTCTAAAACACTGTTGACAGGACCGTTAAGGGTCCGGCGACCACTTTAGACTAACTTCACATTGGCTAAAGGTATTCTATTGCCATTTCGACTAGACGAAGATAACGAGTGAATAGAGCAAGTAAAGATACTGACGAGCCTCTCACGTTATCTACAGAGTTGCAAAGTGCAATTTCAATTTTTTTATGACTTTTGCACTTCACTAATATTTTTTTAATTACTAAATTTTTTCCTGGTATTATAGATTAATTTAAAAGCTAATGATGTAGACAATCTCTCTATGTTAAGGAATGTTTTATTTGATATGTCTATCTATTTAATAAATCAGTCAAAAAGTGACCTCTAACAAATACGGATATTTTTTATAGCTCAATTTACTCTACAAGACGTTTTTTTTTTTTTTAAAAAGAAAGAACATAGAGGCATAGATATAGTTAATTTTATTGTACATGCCACATTTCATTTTAGTCTGACAAAATGTGGTTTCCAAGAAATTCGACAAGCGTGTTTGTATGGAAAATTTAGAGTGTCGCGAAACCCTTAAGCGCAGGCTTTATCTGGTCGGTCCACCGTAATGGTAATCTGTCGCGTGGTCTTGTCCCCTCAATTTTAAACAGAACCACAAGGCGCAGTTAAACGGGAATTAAAATTAGCTAAACAGGTTTAACTTAAGTGAGTAGGTACTTTCTAACGAATCGTGGTTTAAGTTTAAAAAAAACTCAAAGGACCGATCTAAGTATTCCTTACCAATTCTGGGTCCTTTACAGTTTTCATTTGTTATAGGTAGAAATGTACACTCAATTTTACTACACCTAAATGTCGTCTAAATGTCGAAGGGGCTGGCAGAAGTGTAATATAACTTCGCCGGACGATATTTAGTCTCAAATGTGACAGCGGGTGAGCCTGTCGCCATACACCGGGCTCCAGTCATGTAGCAGATGATATACAATACGCACAAATGTTCACACAGTAAACAAATTGGCGCGTGCCGTCGGCTGAGATCGAACCCACTCCCTCTGGCTTGAGAGGCTGACCTTTTCCAACTAGACTAGAAAAACTCACATATTTTTATGTAAACTCTTTACAACTTTTAAGGTTGGTTTAACAAAACTGAGTTAACAACAGGGGCATTGACGAGTTGCAATCGCTTTCAAGTGATTCTATTTCTAGCTAACGCTCTAACTTTGGCTGTAAAATGAACGAAATACGAGCTATTTAAATCTCACGTGTTCTTATTTCCAACTCGTCTGTCTAATCAGCAGCTAACGGTTAAACGTTAGCGATTATTGACATAGAATCGCTTGAAAGCGGCCCCGGATTCATTTACCATGATCCAAAAAAACAAGGTCTAGCATTCAGCAAACACATAATGACGTCATCGTCATCCGTCTCTTTCGAACCTGTTGTAAATGACTTATTTCGGTCTTGCTTAAGCATCGATTGACGTCACTACGTGTTTCTGAATGCTATACCTGGCGGAGTATATTGTACCATGGAATTTACGAACAATAGGGAAATCGGCAAACCAGCATGAAAACATATTTCAAGCTTTAAAACAACTGTCATGAAAACAAAAGCTCCGTTTTACTGCGCCTTCCGAGAAACTGGAATAAGCACCTTTCAGTTTACGTTCGCTGCGTCAACAACAGTACTTGTCTGAATACCGCTGAGCAACACATGCATTAATCGTGAATAATTAAGAATAAGAATAAGAATAAAAATAGTTTATTGACAAACACAACATACTTAAATTATACACAGTTGATTACAGAATATTAAATATATAAAATATAGATATAAAAATATATTATATATATATATAAATATATATAGAATATTAAACCCATCTTCTTAGTAGACTAGTATGATTTTAACTTAATTTTTTTTATTATTTAATAATTACACTACGGGGACTCCGGAGGACCTTTGCTAACATAATTCTTAATTATTATATAAGGGGAATAGAGGTAGAGGGGGGCTAGTTATTAATTAACCTAAGTTCCATACTAATGCTAGCTGCGCCCCGCGGTTTTCCTTGCGGGATACGGGATAAAAAGTCCTCTAAATAAAAGTACTGTAATTAAAAATATCTAAAGTGTCTCTAATTAAAAGTACTCTATGTCCTATCCTATCGCGGTCAAGGAATGAAAACTACCCTATGTCCTTTTCTGTATCTTTGACAGTCTGTTTGCAAAATTACATGACGATCGGTTCAGTAGTTAAGGTGTGAAAGCGTATCAAACAAACAAACAAACGAACGAACTAACAAACTCACTTTTTTATGATATAAGTTAGGAAGTTAGGATATTTAGGATGTTAGGATATTAAGATTCGTAGCAGTCATAGCGTAGCTTCACTATAGGTAATCAATGTCAAGCAAAGAGCGACAAGGTCAGTCTTCAGATGAGTAATCGTGAGTGGCATTTAAACAGACTGAACGCTATCAATGCTTGGATGGCAAATCTGTGGCCCTATTCGGAAATTTGAGATTTTTATCTCACCTTTTTTTGTCCTTGTTGCTCTCGTTTGAAACGTCATAGGTGTGTGAGTGACCAAGATAAAATCTCATCTCATCTCACGCGCAGGAATAGCCCCCCAGTAGGCAACCAGTTGCTTGTCCTAAGCTACCGCCATGTCAGAGACGGTCTAGAAATGTTGACACCAGGGCTAACCATTTACCCCCTTACTAATAAAATTTTATAGCCTCGGAATAGTAATAAAGTGTTTTGTGTTTTTCGTTTATTTTAAACTTGCTGCACCCCGCGGTATCACCCGTGGTCAAACAGGAACCGTTTATTTTTTCGGGAAAAAAGTACCATATGTCCTTTTCTTTATCCCAGGCAACGTGTATGCAAAATTTCAAGAAGATTGGTTGAGTAGTTGAGACGTGAAAGCGTTACAAACAAACAAACGAACAAATTCACTATCACATTTATAATATTAGTTAGGATTAGGATTTTTAACTCGATCGCAATAACACTGTATAGCTATTCCGAGGCTATACAACGTTTATTGACTGCTTAAGCGTTAGCGTCTATGCTTCAGCTTCGATAAAAATGCTTTCGTATGTCCGAATTCTGTCTGGATCTCTGTCCGGATCTCTGCCCAGGAGGGCTATTCCTACGCGTGAGATGAGATGAGATTTTATCTTAGTCACTCTCACACCTATGACGTTTCAAACGAGAGCAACAAGGACGAAAAAAGTGAGATGAAAAACTTAAATCTCCAAATAGGGCCTTTGATGACAGAAATCATACCTCCGCAAATTAAAAAAAAGCTAAAAAAAAACTTTACAAGTAATTATTGAACCTGCTCACAAAATTTCACGAGAATCGGTTTAGTAATGCGACCTGCAGAGGAGAACAGACGTCAGCCGCAAGGTCTACAGCTCAGAGCTACTAGTTATTAAATGGGTTAGAATCTATATAGAGTCTATATATAAAGATATATATATATATAGAGTAAATACATAAACTTATTCGCTGATATGCATTTATTACAAAATTTACAGACTATGCTTGTCAATATTAATTTTTCAGAAACGTTGAAAGCATGTCATGTTCGCATATGCATCGCAAAATGCTAAAATGCACTAAGCTGACATTTTATCCCCGTACAAAATTTTGAATTAATTCGTCCATAACCGAGCCCGGACTTCAGGTCCCTGCATATTTTATGAATACCCGTTTACTCAGAATATTTGATCAGAGCTCTGCTTCACGGACAACGAACAGCGGATAAACCTGTTTAGTACATACATAGTTCAATATATTTTTGGCTACGAATTGACGTCTTGATTTTCGCAGCTATTGATTTTTCTGGTTATCGTAGAGTTCGTTATTAATGTAGTCAACGCAATATGGATATTACTCATAGGTGTGGTTCATCAGCGCTTTTTTTGTACACAGTTATGCTAATAAAAACCAGTTAGTTTTAAATATATTTGCCGTTAGGCCGCTTCTGTCATGCGTAAAACTTATTCATCTTGCTGTGGACACATTGGTTATGGTTGGCTATCATTATGTACCTAGTTTTTTTTGGTTTCCCCCCATAGTGCTCAAATACGTCAGCACAAAGAACTTACCTATATTTGGATTGGTAATTTGTATTGCATTTAATTTTCGTGGAAATGATTACAAGTAGGTATTTATAATGTATCCTAATCCTAAATAATTATTATAAATGCGAAAGTGAGTTTGTTTGTAACGCTTTCACGTCTCAACTACTCTACCGATCGTCTTGAAATTTTGCATACACGTTGCCTGGGGTGCAGAAAAAGACATAGGGTACTTTTCATCCCAAAAAAATAAACGGTTTCTGTGGGACCGCGAGGCGCAGCTAGTACTTGAAAAATTCGATTTACCAAAGTATTAATTCTCTCAAATTCTGCCTGTCTCTACAAAATTATGGACAAGTTAACAAAATAACGTTCAAAAGGTTAACCACGTCAAATTCAAAGAGTTTTCCGACAGCTTGAGCTTTTGGGCTTTCGCTACTGTTTATTTTGGAACCCAATTTAACAGGTGTCCAAAAATTACGTCCCGTTAACCCATTCCGAGTTCTTGATTAAACGAAACATTAATTAATTGATGGGATGAAAAGCCACGCATCTACTCGGTTTCAACGTGTAGGAAATTACATAATAATAATAATAATATAATCATTATAATATACGCGTTTATTGCTGTTTACAAAGTTACAAATAATATTACATAAGTATTTATCACTGATGATCTATTTTCCATCAACAGATTGTCTTTCGACAAAGGCCTCTTCCAAAGACTTCCACCTATCTCTGTATTTTGCAATTCTCATCCATGCTGGACCAGCAACTCTTTGGAGATCTTCTTCCAACGTTTAATTTGTCTACCTTTACTTCTCTAGCCATCCCTAGGGTACCACTCTGATATTTTTCTACTCCATTTCTCATTTTTCTCTCTCAGATATGTCCTGCCCATTTTTATTTTAGTGTTTTGCATACTTCATTCACATCTTTAAATTTAGTAATTTTAAATTTTGTTTTATCTTACCTTGTCTTTTCTTTTTACATGATTTTTTATTTATTCGAAACTTAATCATCTAAACATCTCTATAAAGCAGCCTTGCACTGCAGCGCTGGTAACACACTACCGCGTTTTTATTCTGAAGCCCTATAAGTCTTCCTTCTTCCACGAGTCAATAGATACAGGTATACACCAGCTATAGACCGTTCATAAAACTTTAAAGTAAAAATAGCGCAGCTATCGGCGGTTCAAAGAGCGGGCGAGTGGAGCCCGTCCTCTGTTTATCTTGGAACCTAATTCAACAACCACTCCAGTGCAAAAACTCCGTGTTGACCCGGCTCCCATTCCTTGATTAAACGAACCACTTGGAACTCCAACTGATTGGTGGCGTAATTAAATCGATAGCCGAGGCGGTTCACAAACCAGCTTACTTATTAGGGAAAGTCTTGGTTAGCTGTCAGGCTCAGACGAATGGAGTAGATTGTTTTTTTGAAGTAGACGCCATTTAAGACGTTGCATTTGAGTAGGTCAACGGGGCAATTGTGTCTTTCAAGAGTTACGGACAAACCCTTCACAAATTAAGCAACTAACGCCATCTTGTACAGATTATTGGAACTAAAAATAGAAAAAAGATGGCGTCTAATTTGTGAAGGGTTTGTCAGTAATTCTCGAAAGACGCAATTGCCCCAGTTGACCCTAAATATGTTGTTAACTTAAGGTGAACGTACTTACACTAATACGCGTCGCACGCGCCGCTGGATACGAGCAGCATATTATTATACTGGACTTCATACAAATTATTTACTAGGATGTGTCAATTTATCACACCTTAAGTATTTAGTATAAATATCTTTAAAATATATTTAATTATAAAGCAGCAGATTAATTACGAACCTCCTGGTTACACAAGTCTGCTTTTTAACTTTACGCTCAATCCCTCCATTTCACAAGTTATATTTTATTGTACAAAAGAAACGCTACTATTGTCTTTCGTTGTCAGTTAGTGGGCTCCTAATACCAACTATCGCGATGATTTGAACCAGAGAATTTTTAACCAGATATTTCAAGTTAAACTTTCAGTATAAAGTAGCCAAATTAATGAAAAACACTTCTGAAAAAATCATAAAAGTCGATCAAACACACAAAACCCTGCGGGCCATTAAAAACTCAGGCTTTCAATTAGAGATAATTTCGCCGTTCACGCCTTGGCGGGTGGTTTAACGACTCCTCGGCATAATTTCCTCTAATGACTGCCGCTTATAACCGTCCTCAATATCGATTTTCATCTTGTTGTCAATCAGTTTAAAAAATAAAAAATCTTGAGATTATTAACTTAAATTTTCCTTCTGCGAAAACATTTTGTGAAAAATTAATATTTTATCTTTGGAGATTTTTCGAGTCAATCTTTATTTCAGTCAAGTCCTCTCGCGATTGTAAACAAAATTTAATCAATCAACATTTTATTTATGCGGACGTAGAGATTGATGTTTTTAGGGTTCCGTATATAGCCAAAGGGTAAAACGGAACCCTATTACTAAGACTCCGCTGTCCGTCCGTCTGTCTGTCCGTATGTCACCAGGCTGTATCTCAAGACCCGTGATAGTTAGAAAGTTTTCACAAATGATGTATTTCTGTTGCCACTATAACAACATTTACTAAAAAACATAATAAAAGAAATATTTAAGAGGGCTCCCATAAAACAAATGTGATTTGATTTTTAATGGTACGGGACCCTTCGTGCGCGAGTCCGACTCGCACTTGACCGGTTATCATTTATTTACTAAGTTTCAAATTAACGAAAATAAAGGCCCAGCTTTCATTAAAACTGTACGATGCCTCCATACCGTACGATGACAGAACAGTAATTAATCACTTAAAATAAACAGGAAAATAATGTTGCAGAAACAAGGACACAGCTTACCTATATTTAGAACTTTCCTAAAATAGAATTTGGATAAATACAGAAGTTCACTGAATTTGCAGTAATCAATCTTCTTTGTGCCAGGCGGCAACGACAAAGGCTTTCGCTGAAGATAAGCCGACAAATAGTGTTACAGATTATGATTTATCTTTCTCTTTCAGGCTAGGTTTAGTGGAAATATTTCTTTCTGCATTTAGAAAGTATAAAGTATAATTCAAAATCATGAAGAAAAAAAACCGGCCAAGTGCGAGTTGGACTCGCGTACCGAGGGTTTCATACAAATATGTAGGTATTTCAATTTAATACCTCTATGCGTTAACGAGGAAAGGGCTACCCCTTTCTTCGTGAACGCGGAGAGGTATAAGTTTAAAATTACTAAAAATATTTCTACGATATATTGCAACTAAAAATTTATGCTTTTCGCAATTTTTCTTATATCTGTGCTATAAGAAGTTGCTTCCTACCAAATTTCAAGGAGAAGAAAGAAGTAGAAGTAGTACCCTGTCGGTTTTGATTCCCTTGCGAGTGTCGATAATTTACAGCAGAAACGGCTGTATTTTTTGATGGCGTTATCTTAGAAGTTTGATTTTTTTCACAGCTTCAAGGGACAGTAGATTTGAGTATTATATATAAATTTCAGCTTGATATCTTCATGTGTTTTTGAGAAAAGGGTCATGACAGAAGACGTATGGACAACAAAGTGATCCTAAAAGGGTCCCGTTTTTTTCTTTTGACGTACGGAACCCTAACTAGCTGCTTGTAGAACCTACTTAAAAGCTAGCCTTATTTAAAATCCAGGGTGTAATCTACCGCACCGAATTACATCAAAATATGTCCCTCCATTTGAGCGTGAAGAAATCATATTAACAGCATAGCATAACAGCATTTATAATATAAATAGCATATTGTTACGGTCGTGACATCTAAATATTCGTCGTGTCGTTTCTGACGTCACAAATATTCCCTATGTAAGATACATGATTATTATATTAGAGATTTACATAATTAAGAAACGTGAAGTATTAAGTCGTATTTCTGTGTGTGCTAACAGCTCGTGAGTTGCGGTAACGAGCCATTCATCATAATGCTAATTAAGCCGCTCGACGACCCCAGTCAAACATCTGGTAGTAAAATGGAGTAGAGCTAGTACCTACAGCCTATCATGTTGGAGCATCGCCGCAGAAGTTTGCTTATCTCCCTACATTACAAGGCGTTGTCTTCCAGGTTCGTATTCAGAGCAGGGGTAGAGGAGGAGCAAGAGTTTAACGTCATCGTCTACAGTCAGAAACTATTACGAAAATAAGCCGTCTGTAATGTGTGACTACGTAAATGGATGTCAAGTGGTTTTCATTTTTTTTTAATACATACTTTTTGTTAAAAACTTTTTAACCGACGAAACCGGGAAGGTTTACAACTCGACGCGTATATCTATATATATAAAATTCAAAGTCCTGACTGACTGACTGACTGATATATCAACGCACAGCCTAAACCGCTGGTCCTGGAAACATGAAATTTGGAGGATATGTTCTTTGTACAGTGTAGGCATCCACTAAGAAAGGGTTTTTCGAAATTCCACCCCTAAAGGGAGGAAATAGGGGGTTCAAATTTGTATGAAACTTTTTATTCTCTGGATCGATTGACTCAAAAATTGGTACAAATACTCTTCAATTAAAATCATGAGACACGTGTATCACAGTTTTTCCAAAATCATCATCATCATCATCCACCGACAGAGTCTAATAGGGCTTCTTTTTACTCCGAAAACTTTGTTGAGAAAGTTATTAACCCACTAACCAACGACGCTGTTATCATTCTTAGGGTTCCGTACTAAAATGGTGAAAGGAACCTTATCATGAAACTCCGATGTCTGTCTGTCTGTATGTCTGTGAGCTGATTATCTTGGAAACTGTAATAGCCAGCAACTTGGAATTTGGTACAGATCTAGATAACGGTAGTAGCTACGTATAGTAGGTAAAACGTCACGCCTTTACCCTAAGAGGTGTATTACAACACCCTCACTTCGCCGGACGATATTCAGTCCAAATTGTAATAAGTAGCGAGCCTATCGCCATACGTACACCGGGCTCCAGTCATGTAGCAGATGACATTAAATACGAAGCTATCATTGCTTTTTCCATATGAATCTCCGTGTAAAATGTGTGAACTATATTGCTGACATTCTATCAAATTTCAAACCTACTTAATCAGTAAGGGAAAAATACAAGAATTAAGTCCAAGCCTGTCAGAAGATTACAAACGGCAAGTGAAGAGATTTTCTGTCAATAAAGATCAGGTAGATGAGCTAGGAGATGAAATTTATAATTATGTCTGTCTGATCTTAGAAGCAGAATTTAGCAAAAATAGACGAAGTCAATTAGAAGAAGCTGCTTTAGTATTAGGAAGACAAAACCTACTACGGGTTGTCTTTGTTTCCAAGGTCTTAACTAAAGGTCTGCCAGCACACTGACTGGTGTAGTTTCCGAATGAGTCTGTGTTTATGCTGAGGATTCCTCTAATATCTCTAACACCACCGAACTACCCCTTCGAGTTAAAAGAGTGCAGTTTACCCTCAAAGTCTGCTTTGCCATGACCATAAATAAATCTCAAGCCAAACTCATAATTGACTAAAATGCTTTCTCACACAGTTAGTTATACGTGGCCTGCTACAGAGTAAGCTCATGGAGCAGCCTGGTTTTTCTAAAAAAGAAAAAAAAAAGGTTTTCGTTGTAAACTTTAATAATTGTCAGTTATCTACTTTCGGTTGTCTCCTAATTTTATCTTTTCACACACGCTTGATACCATACTACTACTATTACTACTTTTCTCATTCCAGAGATAGTTTAGTTAACTAAAGAACTTCGTCCATATTGCTCTGCTTGGGATATTGTCAGTTTGTGTATTCAATTGAGAGCGAGTGTGACCGCTTATAATATTTATTTCTGAAGTTAAAAACGTCATACATTTTCTGTAAGCCACGCGGGCGAAGCCGCGGGCAGAAGCTAGTCTTAAGTATAAAAGATTTCCTGATTTGCAATATTTGCTCCAACATAACTCTTTCGTTGCACCTTCTTTTTTTACCAATGTACTGAGTAGTTCGATCTGGTTTAGTAAGGTTCAGATTCATTACCCCAGTTTTACTGCTCTTTACTTCGGCTCTGGGGTTCCGCAAAGAATATTACTTTACTTGCCGCCGGGCCGGCAGCCTCGTAATACTTGTATTAATGTTTGCTTCTGTCTCACTTCTCTGCCTCGGCGGACGCATATTTTGAGGATACGTGACGTTGGTTGTGTTGCCTTAAATATGTAAATGTATCCAGTTACTCGGGAAATTGGCGTACAATATAAGTTGGCGGAATAGCTCGGTTAAACGTTTCAAGTTTTCATCACGAACGCGCTCAATTGAAGGATAACGTGTCTGGAAAGTTTCACATTTGTAAGACCTAGAAATAATATTACCTAAGAGTACTTTATTTATCATTATAATCATTATCATCATCTGCCCGTAATCGCCCACTGCTGATCACAGGCCTCTCTTCACGTACCCTGTCACCTGCCACCTGTCCCGGTTCTGTACTGATCTCGTCAAGGGGGACTATTGCTGCGCGTAAGATGAGATGAGATTTTATCTTGGTCACTCTCACACCTATGAAATTTCAAACGAGAGCAACAAGGGCGAAAAAACGAGAGAGGAAAATCTCAAATCTCAAGGCCAAGGAAGGCTATTCCTACAATTCGAGATATTTTCTGGTCTTTGTCAATCTCGTTTGAAAAATCGTAGGAGTAAAAGTGACCAGATCTCATTTCACGCGGTTCGACTCGTGATGTTAACAATATTGTCGACTCAACGCGTTAGTGGACGACCGTTTACTATCTCTATTATTAAACCTAATACCATTTCAAATTTTTTCGTTTTTTGATAGTCATATTGTATAAATAATTTACTACATGCAATATTTCACTCACAGGCATTACATTTCATCATACGTACGTGACAACAACAGTTCTTATCGGTGGGTTTTCCCAAAAAAAAACTTTTTAAATATCGTCGTAATTGTGATAATGAAGGAAATTTTATGACACTTAAATAGAGAGGTCCAGCGCGCGGCTTAAATTTATGGCCAGTGATTCCATTCCGCGATACGGTCAAAGCCGAATGCCGAGCTCATTCGGTTAGCGATAAAAACTTAATGGGTCTCGTAACTTCGGCAGCTGTTATTAATAATAATAGTTAATAGTTAATAGTTTATTTTTAATAATTGATTGAGTTTTTATTCATAGGGAGAAATAAAGATTACCCTTACTAGCTACTACTTACTAGTTTACTTGCGCGGCACGTTGTTACCCGCTATCATAGTAGCCTATGTAGTAGTCCAGGGTATAAGCTATACTACTATACTCAGATCAATCTAGGGGAAAAGATGGAACACTGCGTTATATCTCACTGAAGCCACTTCTTTTTCAATGTGTGTGCGTGGTAATGTTAACATGAAAAACATTTACAATTGCACGAAAACTGATATTAATTCCCGAACTCTACGTTAGCCATTCCCGTTCCAATACACAACCTTAGGAAATTAATAATTTAAAACTGCACATATTTGTAAGAGTTTAAAGTTACGGCTTTTTCAAAATTGACTTGTAAAAAAAATACACAGTTTTTAAAAAGAACCTCAAAATGTAGTCCTGGCCACACTTTTATAATACACTATGTATATTTAAGTCCACGAAATTATACCATAAACCAATGCTCATAAGGTCGAGGTAAGAATGACCAAGCGAGTAGCGTAGTTTTTTTGCGTCAATGTGTGAGTGTTGTGTACCTATACGACAGTAGCGTAGTTTTTTGATGGTTTTTGGCTTCACTTATACCATACGTCGTGCGCCATCTCATTCTCTAGGTTGATCTGAGATTACTATACTACCTCCATACCAGGTTTCATCAAAATCCGTCCAGGGACCCTATTCGGAGATTTGAGATTCTCATCTCACATTTTATCGTCCTTGTTATACCAAGATAAAATCTCATCTCACGCGCAAGAATAGCCCCCCTGTCATTTCAGCGTGAAGAAGTAATAAAGAAACACACACATACACACGCTTTCCCCTTTATAAAATAAGTAGCAAAGTAGAATTGAACAGTCAAATTAGCTCTAACTATTATTATTTATTTACCTTTTTTGAAATATATAGCTAATATTTACTAACGTACAACAAAATATTACTATATTGTGGTTGCACGCGGGCGAGGACTCATTTAAGCGAAATCACTGAAGTATAAATAAATAAATACTTAGTGACTCGAATGTGACTATTTTCCGTCAAATTATACTGTTATCGTTTCACTCGCTGCTATAATAGCCACAAAAATATGAAAATAGCGTTAACGTTAGCTGTAAGGACTCTTTGGCAAAAACATAACTAAGGATAAGCTTCTTCAAAAAACAACCATTTGTCATTAATATTTTTCTCATCAAGTAAACTCGAGTGTTTTACCATAACTAAGTTTAGTAATTATATAGGTACAGTAGAAATTAAAATCTTGTTAAGTACTTCTGAAACAATTACTATTTATGGAATAAATAATTTTATTCTCCGTGCACAATAACAATGTTCACAAACGAGAGAGCAACGAGACTCGCCTGTTAATTTTTCACTTTCGTCCAACATCTCTACTAACCTAAATTCCCTGAATATTCTCGCAACATATTTGTACATCTAAATGTCTGTATTTTCCTGTCCTCCAAATGTCCTTGGCTAACCTACATAGAGATACACGGAGCTGTGTAAATTATCCCGATGTAATATTTGTCCTAACTAGTTTCTGGGTGAGGGTTGTTTTGTACAGCTGTAAATATGTTTGTTGGACGATAATCTGATTAGAACGTGTCAGGTCGTTTATTGTGAGGATTTTTGGTGAATTGAGCATTTAGAAAGCTTATTAATCTAAACTGTTCTATAAACTATAAAGTACATTTGACTATCAATAAATATCTATTGATTTTTATTAAAATGCCAGATTTTGTTTTCAAACGGAATTTGTAACAAGATAAATCGGTAAGAATCACACTTTGTTCCGTCTAACATCGAACATTCCGAGCCTAATAGCAAACGTTTTCTTTAGTACCCATTTTATCAACCTTTTCCTTTCTTCCAAATAATAGCGCGTCCGTAACAAACGCGACCCGTAGCGACGATCTAGCTCCACCAGAAACAAAAGTCGAAGATCGACGATCTTTGAACGTGCTTTAACCTAACCATTTATAAATATGTATCTTCCTATCGTTCCAATACATCTAGGTATTCATGTTTGTTACAAATTACTTGGAGCATCTCATGAATATAGATCGTATCTGTGTATTTGTTCGCACCAGTACCTTCGGTGACAGCGTCGTTATCGAAGCGACGGGTACTGTCAAAGACATAATTCGGAGCGTTAACGGTGACGTCATGACCGCTTTTGACTGACGTTATTGTTTCCTGATGGCGGCGTAAGGCGACGTAATCGCAGATTGATTTCATAATGCCGTCTGAATCCAACGGTTACGACCTGTCTGTCTTTATCACTCGATGATTTTCCAATCAACTTGTCAATCGACTGCAAACGGTTGGAGAGAGATGTCAAAATCAAATTCCTTTTCCATTAACAGAGTAAAACATTTTCTATTTTTTAAGATTTATGTCAAATGCAGCTAAAGAATTTTGTTTGTCCTGTAATAATATTTTAGTAATTCACAATAAGCATTCCTAATGATCTGATTCTACGACACATGTTCACCTTTTAACCAGGCAATTATTAATTTAACCATGTTAACTTTTGACATTTTACTTAAGGAATGGGTGTCAGAAACAGTTAGTTCAAAATCGAATCGGCTTGTCAAGTTTTAGTGAATGTAGAGGCCAACGGTTCCAACATCACTACAAACTGAAGACAGAAAAGAGAATAATAGACAACATAATCTTCCTCAAAATGTTTCCTCCATTAATCGTTCTGACTGTAGGATATTTTCGCCAGCAATTGTGCTCCGAGTACAATGTACATGTACCATAGATTAACTCCTTATAGATATCACATTGCGAAAACTTTATTCACCAATGGTAGAAAGTACAGGTTGCGGGGTTTGAGGCAGAGCTTTTCCAATATATAACGGTGTGCCTACCCGCGTCAAAGCAATAAAAGATAGTTTCTATTGGCGCAGTCAGACCGATGAGTGCTACGTTTTAACAGTCCTGAGTCCTGCTCAGCTTTCAATACCGTCTGTTTGACGGATGGTACTCGTATCATCGGTACAGATACTATAACGGGTAGGTAATCTGCAACATGTATCTACGAATCACATGAGCCTACAGATCAGACGGGGCACATTAGCGTTCGTTATTTCCCGCGATGTTCCGCTCCACGGCCTCGAAGCTCGCAGATTATGATACGCTCTTAAATGTGCGTTCGTAATTCTGTTTTAGCAATTCCCTTTTCTCCGCTCTCATTTATTTACCTCACTTGCGGCTATGAAAAGGCTAATAAACAACATGTTTACACATAAAACGCGTAAATCTTTCGTAATCTTAACGAGATTCTCAACACGGTGTTTCTTTAGATAAGTAGGTACTTTTGTTTGCCAATCACTTGGGTTTTCTTAAAATTATCTCACCTATCTAATAAGTCAATATTATACGACAAAACACCTTATTGACATCGGCGATTGTGAATCATAACCGCAAGATTGTTTTATTATAATCGTTTAAAAATATTGCAAATACGAGAAAAAACGCCGTCTTCAAACAAGTTAACTTACTCGTAATCGAATACGTTTCTACAGTAAATCGATGTTTATCGCAAACTTTAATGTTATGCCAAATATTTCTAATACTTTCTTCGAATTTTCCGGCGAACAGGAAAGCAATTCGATTCGTATTTCCCTGGATAGTCAAAGGGACAGTGGGATCTTTACAGCGTTCTAACATGCGTATAATGGCAGGTGACACCCGATTAAAGGTACGATTGCTGTGTTATTGTGAACAGGTGGATCTTTGGATCCTTGGAGCCGTGATCGCGGATCGAGTGTCTTTTATATTGTATTTTATTTGCCGTAAAAGGAATCATGAGAGGTGTAAAAATATCTACACAGATTTTTGTAATACATGACCTTTTACCTACTTCATGTTTAAGACCTAATCTAGCCATATTTTATATATCCAAATTACTAAATAAGTCGATTGGGGACCGTGGAAGTAAAATCAAACGAGGGGGGTGCCCTCACCAAATTTACTACCTGATATCTACTAGGCCAGGGCCGGAGATTGAGGTTGATTAAAGAAGTTTGCTTCTCCCATCATTAAGTACTTCCGCGGTCCCTGAAATCAATAATAACTTTTTTACTAAACCGTAGTGAATATCATGCTAGTAAAAATTAAGTACTCCCAGGAATGCTCTTCTATTTAATTTTATTACTTCCCCAATTTTCATTTCCATATTTAGTTTATGTATACAATCATTCATTCCAAAAAAGTAGATAAGTCAAAATTAAAAAAAAAATTAAAGTTATGTCGTTAATAATTTTTAACTAATTTTTTTAATTACAAAATAGGCTTGCGTTTGGCCGCCAACATGCCTGATGATAAGCAGTGATGCGGCCTACGATGGAGCACGCTTGCCTAGAAGAAACCGATTCACTCGAGACTTGAAGACACCCAGATTATAAGTGTCAGGGAACACACAGTCTGGCAGAGTATTCCACACTCTAGCGTAGTAAGTTGGTAGTTGGTCTATAATACCTACTACCAACTTATATTAACCATAAAATTCAGGAATCCTTATCAAATTTCTGAACCGTCAACGTAACTTGCAATAGAACCCAGTTTGAATACTAACAGCAATAATCTTGGCACGGAAGCTATCAAAAACTACCGTCGAAGTATAAATAGGTAAGTACATCCTATAATACCTACTGGGGTAGTCTACAAGCGGCTGACCCGGTAGATAGGTAACTCTACCCCGGACCATCGATAAAATTTAACGCGCTCGCGCTCCCGAGTTTCTTTATCTAATTTAGATTCAAACCACGACCGTAATGCTGTTGAAAAAATATATCCCAGCGCTGCTCAAAGATTCCTACTGAAACAGGAAATAACTTATTTAGTTCGTTAGCTTTCTTCTTAGTTTCTTCTCGTTGTATGTAAATGATTAGAGATATGTCAACTGGGGCAAATGTGTCTGTGGGGCAATTGCGTCTTTCGAGAATTACTGACAAACTCTTCACAAATTAATTCACAATCACAATTTCATCGTAGGGTCAACTGAGGCAAATGCGTATATATATATATATGTATATATATACGCATTTGTAGGTGGCACCTAATTTGTGAAGGGTTCTTGTTGGTTGTATATATAATTTATATATATAACATCTAAACATAAACATCTTTTTATAAATTTTATATATATATAAACTTTATATACTATATATCTTTTTATAAATATAAACATCTTTTTTCTATCTCTAGTTGCAATAATCTGTACAAGATGGCGTTAGCTGCCCAATTTGTGAAAGGCTTGTCAGTAATTCTCGAAAGACGCAATTGCCCTACAGACGCATTTGCCCCAGCTAGCCCTATGTAAATTTTGGGACCTTTGTTCTGTTACCAATTTATTCTGCAAGATATTTGTTGTACCTTATTCGTAAAAACCCAATGAAGATAAGACCGCAAATATCTAATAAACAAAATCACTGAAGAAATATCGAAACAATTTGTGATTTATAGCCAGCATTAAATGATAAAGGTTTATGAATATTTATTTATCAGCAGCGTGTCCGGTCTTTAATCTTGCAAAAGTATACTCGTATTCCATTTATTTAGTCACGTTCTTTTTTCTTTTTTTTATGGGAAATAGGTAGCACTCGATTTTTTATGATAAATAGGCAGCACTCGAGACGAGGTGCGAAGGTGCGGAGAGAGACAGAGAGTTTACACCAACCTACCACCATCGTAATCCAAATCTATTGGAAACGGTTCAAAAACTTATTTGGACCCAATTCTGTTGGGCCTGCGTTTTTTGACAAATAATCGCAAAAAAACTTACTACTTTTAAAATCGATTGCTAGCTAACATACCCATTTCCCACAAACCAATTTTCGCAGCACTCTCGTACTTTCAGAAAACAAACAGAGGGGAGCGTAACAAAAATAAAACTGTTAAAATGTATAACCAAGCTCGAATTCAATTGTCCACTTCTCGTAAAGCCACGAGGATGATTGTACGCACACAGTGCCAGTGTTCCCTAACTAACTGCATTATCACTGGCATCACTAGAGGCTAACTAGCTGGCACGTTCCGGAACTCAACCCGGGTTATGAAAAGCATTCGTAAGCGATTCATAACTACTCGAGCTGTACGCTTGGATGACCATCGCAGTAGTTTGGAGCTTTATATGTGCTCAGATTATAGTATCACCAGCTGCGCTCCACGGTGTTAGCGGTGGTCAGATATATCCAGGGTGTAACTCCATGCTACCTCCATACCAAATTTTATCAAAATCCATCCTTCCATTTGAGCGTGAAGCAACCACAAACACACACACACACATACATACACAATTTATTGCATTTTATAATATAAGTAGGATAATTTTTCATTCAAACCATTTTAGACCCCAACGCAATAACGACGGGGGGTTATAAGTTTGACGTGTCAGTGTGTATGTGTCTGTGTGTGTGTGTGTGTGTGGTTGTGTGTTTCTGTGGCATCTTAGATTCCGAACGGATGAACATATTTTTGATTTTGTTTTCTTGTTTGAAAGGTGAATTAGTCGGGAGTGTTCTTAACAAATTTATGTTTGATGAAAGTAGGTGTCGGGTTTTTTTTTTTTTTAATTTTAATGTTCACTTGTTTATACACCGCTGAGTTATCAATAAGTCTCTTTTAAATTATGAGTTAGAGAAAGGAGAGGTCAGGGACCACATTCTTTCACATAGGTATTGCGTAGAAACTACTATTAAAACAAAGTAAAATAAAAATTAAGTAGGTCAAATACAATGCAGATTAAATATTTAAAATTTGAATTATGCACATCTAGGCTGTGAAAGCTAAAACTATGGACGTGAAACAAAAGTAAAAGCGTTAATTAGAAACCAAGTAAATGAAAAAAATATTCGGGACATTTGCAAACAAGGTCGTCTGACCCCAAACTAAGCAACGCTTGTACTATGGCTGAAATACATACATATATATGTTTAAATACATACTCAAATAGATATTAACACCCAGACATAGAACAAACACAAATGTTCATAATTTAAATGTTTGCTCTAGGTGAGAATCGAACCCACGCCCCCAAGCTCAGAAGACAGGTTCACTACCAACTGAGCCACCGAGGCAGCTATGAGGAGGTAAGCCAAAAATAAAGGCATCTCATTCCCGTAAGGACTCACATATTAATTATATCAATTGGATGTAAAATCGTTTTGCTGCTCGTTTATTTTCTTCCCGAGTTAAATTTAACAAACGGCCTATTAAAAATTCAGTAACAGCAACCGGAGGCTAACCCGAGGAACGGTTCCATTGGGGTTAGCTGGCTGTCTGTACAGTAGGTCGGGTCATATTAATACCGGGCTCGCACCGTGTCGGGCTCACGGCTTACTTTCCACCACAAGATACAATACAATATTACTTTACTCTATTTGTGTTAGGTTAATCCAGTAAGAATAGATGTAATGAGAAATAAATAAATAAATAAATTTACTAGCTGTTAACCGCGACCTCAGTCGCGTCTATTGAAAAAATAGGATCCATGCAAAAACCTCGTGATATCTTATATCTTTAAATGAGCAATTCTTGTAGGTATATAAATATATATATAATTGGAATCTCGGAATCGGCTCCAACGATTTTCATACAATTTAGTATATAGGGGGTTTCGGGGGCGATAAATCGATCTAGCTAGGAATCATTTTTAGAAAATGTCATTTTATTCGTGTTTTATCGATAATCAACTTAAACATAAACTTGGAAGAAAAATAACAAAAATATGACTCTTCCTGACATCTATTGGCGAATAATAATACTATTTTTTGTGAGCAACTAATTGCTTTAACGACACAACAGCAGATGGCGTTGTTAAGTAACACGAAGTCAATGAGTGTTTGCTTTGCGGAGAGTAAAATCAATTGTTTATTTTCCAAAAAACACAATAAAAAAAAAATACCGAGCAAAGCTCGGACATCCAGGTACTAACTAATTATGAAATCTCAACAAGCTCCGTTCAGCCGTTTAGCCGTGTAAAGCCTACAAACAGACAGACATAATTATTTTCAATTTTATAATTACTAGCAAGAATAAAAGTATGGATTTGATTGCACAGCAAAAAATACAAAAAAAAACATAAAGCGAAAAATCATTGGGCTGTACAAGAGCGACCTTATCGCCTAAAGCGATCCAGGCAACCATTAAATGAGTAGGACAGAAAGAAGTAAAAAAATCGTGAGAATAAGTAACGGTGCGAGGCTGCGTATATCAAAGAAAAAAACTACCAATAGGATCAGTTCGCTGTGTAGTATATTTTTTTTACAACAGACTAGGTATGCGTTTGACAACTGACTCGCCTGATGTGAACCGTCGACGTAATCGAAGGTGTAACACGCTTGCCCAGGAGATACCTATTCACTTTACTCTTAAAACCCCCGTTAAAACATGTGTAAAAGAAATGATGCTATTCGTGGATTTCTTTCCGTCTCCGGACAGCCTCGCACTGCTCATCTTCAGGTGGAAAAGCAGCCTAAGAAATGATTTACATTTACTGTGGGCTTTCAGACGAAGCCCGTCTGGGATCGGATGAGATCTGACGTGTAAATGTAATCTTTCTTGATTAAATTACGTCGAATACAGTAAATTTCAAATCACAAACGTCTGATGCACAATCTGTTATTTGCCTCATGTGTTATTCAGTTGAAATTATGTTCTACGATAAGGACTCGCTTTTCTGTGATTTTAGCTTTGTTTTGGCAAATGATTTTATTGTGTCTGAGACGGCGCGTCCCGGTGTAATATAGAAAGTATTTTGCGCTGGAGAATTATGAGATTACATATAATTATGAGAATTTTGATATGGAGAACATTTGTGTTTGTTCTATGTCTGAATATTAATATCTATTTAAGTATGTATTTAAAAATATATAAATGTTTGAATTTCAGTTTCTGGCAGCCACAGCTTTGCTTAGTTTGGGGTCAGACGACCGTGTGTGCAAGTGTCCCCAATATTATTTATTTATTTTTTACTTAGGCTTGTAACAAAGCAGCTAATAACTTAGGAATACTTTAAAAACTAGAATATGGAAGCATGGTTGTTAAGCAGGCTATGCCCACAACAATTTTCTACCTTATATTGTAGGTAAATCAATGCACACATAAATAACCTTAACGAGCTTTTTCAATAAAAAGGTGGGCACCACCTTCTGTTAAGCGTATAATTTATTTTCCCTGACCCGCCCCTCAGATTCACAAATTTGAGTGCCTCTTGAGCCCCACGGTCCTTTAGCTTCTGTGAAAACTACACAATAGCCGTTTGTCATAAAACCATGCACGTATAGTATTTTGTACTATATCCACCCTTTGTTAAGATCATGAAGCCAACATCACCGATATAACCCATAAAGTACCGAACACAAGCGATGATGTCCTCCCATGAACGCCAGAACAAAGTGTCGATGTGACAATGCGGTCCGAGGGACGTTCGAGCACAGAGTGCGGTATAACAGACCCCATCGTTGTAATTTCCCTAGACGCTAACAAAAAATGTATTCGATAAACAAGTTGGAAAAGGTGTGCTGAATTTTATCGCGGATGTGCTGAATTTTGTCGCGGTTTTCGCCTTAATAAACACGAGTATTTTGGTACTAAACCAACATTAATAACAGACTTATCTTTTGGTACTACGTAGGTACTGCCATTTTTATTCCGTATCATCACATCTAAGCATTTTTCAGGGCAAAAAACGGTGGCAAAGAAAATGTGTGGCTGTTCAGGAAAGACTAAGTGCGGCTCTCGGATTCGTTAACTATAATTCAGTTTTCTCACTATTATAAATGCGGCCTTTTTTTTTATGTAGTATAGGTCGGCGTTTGACCACCAACTCGCCTGATGTTAAGCGACGTTGTGGTCTAAGATGGAGCACGACGACCTATAAGGTACTTATTCACTCTAGCCTTGGAGTTTTGTAGAGTGAAGAAGTACAAAGACGGCAGTTGAGTGAGGCGCTACAAGTGTGCTACTGCTCAGACCCGTCTTCGGAACGGTTACACCGGACTACATCCCGAAACACGACTAGGTCATTTCACGGCATGGCTTGGTCTGGTGGGTGGTAACTAGCCACGGCCGAAGCCTCCCACCAGAAAATAAGAGCCGCAGAAAATAAGGCCTTAGAGTAATTAATTCATGTTTTTTACCCCCGAGGTAAAAACGACGGGATGTTATAAGTATGACGTGTCTGTGTGTATGTTTCATCGTACTCGTAGCTTACGAACGACGAACCGATTTTGCTTCGTTTTTTTTTTTTGTTTGACTGGTGATAAAATCGGGAGTGTTCTTAGCTGTTTGATAAAAATCAGTGTTGATAAAAATCGGAGTCGGCGGTTTTTTTTAATTTTTAATTTTATGTTATGTCTATTTCTTTCTTTACAATTTTTAACTCATTCTTAGAAGACAGGAGATGAAGCTACGAGTCCGAGGCTGCTCTTCGTTTATGATAAAACATTAAAATGAAAGCTACAAAGCTATTTGTATCAAACATAAATAACATTGCACAAAATGTAGGTTTCATATCCATTTAAGTAAGTGTCTCCATAAAAATGCTTTCCTAAATAACATTTTTTTTTTTTATGTATGATGTTAAGCGACGTTGTGGTCTAAGATGGAGCACGACGATCTATAAGGTACTTATTCACACTAGCCTTGAAGTTTTGTAGAGTGAAGAAGTACAAAGACGGCAGTTGAGTGAGGCGCTACAAGTGCGCCACTGCTCAGACCCGTCTTCGGAACGGTTACACCGGACTAATACATCCCGAAACACGACTAGGTAATTTCACGGCATGGCTTGGTCCGGTGGGTGGTAACTAGCCACGGCCGAAGCCTCCCACCAGAGTTTGCTACCCGGTTAGCACTACCCGGGGACCACGTGTAGGGAACCAGAATAGAGTACACTCCTACGGACGTGGGTAGCTCAGCCCCCATATTTCCAGAACGTTTATTTCACATTTGAACACAAAATGTTTAAAAAGCTCTATTTTCACATTTTCGTAACACTAACAAGTGTGAAGTGACCTCCACACCATTCTTAGAGCCATTTCTCAGAAAACTGCCTCCAAGAAGCAAAGCTACTGTTCTAAATAAGGTTTCCCAAAATCTCATTTCCCATCGGAGCCCAACTTATAAAACGCGATCCTTCCGGCGAACGTGAAGGACGTACGAGAGATTCCGTGATTCCACCTCCCTGATACTTTACAGGACACTTGTGTTGCTTTTGTGCTTCGCTGTTACGTAAAATGTTCGGGATTGTTTCGCAGAATTTTGAACGGCAATGTCGATATCTGAATAGGTATGGACGAAATGAGTTTCGGAATCGTTTGATGCTGTGAAATTAAAGCTGAACATAGTCATTATCTAAAAATGTTTGACAATCTAAGAGCGAAACTTACTGGAAAAATATTGTACCTACATTATAAAAAATAATGAAATTGTTTTTATTTAAGACTAGCTGCGCTCCGCGGTTTCACCCGTGGTTAAAAAATATCCTATGTGCTATTCTAGACTATAATCTATCATGTGCCAAATTTCATCCGGTTCTGTTCAATAGTTCTGGCGTGAAAGAGTAACAAACATCCATCCATCCATCCATCCATCCATCCATCCATCCATCCATCCATTCTTACAAACTTTCGCGCTAATAATATTAGTAGATTATCTATTTTATAAGTATAAAATAAAATAACTCAATCACACTATCACACTTCACACTATAACTTTATGATGGCGAAAGTTTATTAGTGTGTGTGTGTAAGTGTGTTTGTTTGTTACTTCTTCACGCTATAACGGCTGGAAGAATTTTGATGAAATTTGATATGGGGGTAGCTTACCTATCATGGCTCATATCATATCATAGGTTACTTTTTAACCTTAGGTAAAACTGCGGGGCGCAAGTAGTGCTTAACGAAGTAGAAAAATAATAGTAATATTTTAGTGTATGGGCTTGCCCGCAGTGTGACCCGCGATTAAATAGTAGCCTACGAGTACGTATTAATCCAGCGGATAAGCTACCTCCATACCAAATTTTACCAAAATTCATCTAATCGTCAAAATTCGTCAAAAAAACGCTCAAATGAGTGATTTGAGCGTGAAGTAGTGACAAACAAACACACACACATACACATTTTCGCCTTTGTAATGTTATAGTAGGTTCATAGTTTTTGACCTCTGTTTTTTGTAAGCACTTTTTCTTTTACAAACATAGAATTCGAGATTGTAGTCCTTAATTCTTAGCTTCACTTAACTTATTCGCTATAGTTTACATGTAAAAAAAATCCTAAAGCAACTGAAATATTCGAAGAATATCCACAAAACTAAAATTATAAACTGAACTAAACTAAACTCAACGTTGCGACGATTGCAAGCGTAACAGGAATTTCCGGACGTGGAAGTTTCAAAACGCGTTTGTGAGCATTTTAAATACATTTCAACATTTATCTCATCCTCTCTCAAAGCGCGCAGAATAAAAAGAACAAATTGAAACAGCTATCAATTTATTTGAAAACAGCCTCCAAAATCCAATTTTATCGGCGCCCAACAAATGAGCGCACATGTTTACTGACACAGAAACAGTAAATTATCGCTTCCTTTAAAATTTCCCATTTAGCTTCACAGTGGGTTCGTGAAATGCTCGAAGGGAGCTTTAAAGTCAGAGATTGTGCGAATCAGAGCCAGAGGTCACGAGTCGTGCTACCTGACAGAACTCGAGCGGGTTTTGACGTTTCAAGAGCGTCCTTTACTCGAACCGATAAGACACGGGCTTCGGCATCTCGAGTAATTGTGCGCGCTCATGTACCGTTTACTGATAAAAATTGAGAAAAAAAGTGTTGAGTCATAATAAAATACTCTAGTAAAGAACTACCATTACCAAGCTGAAAATGTACTAGCAAACTTAAACGCTGATTTTTCGGTATAAAACCGTGTCCACCTAAATGTAATTATTATCTGACACCGACCAGAATATATGACAAGAGAAAGTGTATCGTAAATCAGTGGGATGAAGAGAGAATTGAATCGTCGTATGGGTCACAGTTTGGGCAGTAGTGAGTAAGGCAGGAGAAGCGGGTGTGGGGTAAGAAGGTCGGAGCGCGCGGGCGATGGTCCGGCGGGGCCCGGGCGGCGTAGGGCGCGTGCGCGGCGCGGGGCGGGCGGGGCGCGGCGCAGCCTCCGGGCTGCTGCACTCCGCCGCCGCGCGCCGCCCGCATCGATCCCGCCCGGGCCGCAGCCTCCCGGAGTGAACGCGCGGAGCCCGCACGCGGCCGAGAGACCCTCGCGCGCCGCACGCCCACCGCTCGCCGACCGCCGCCCGCCGCCCGCCGTCCGAGGTCCGCCTTCATCTCTCGCCCCACAATAACAGTAATCGCCAGTGTTGCAGGTTATAATCGTGGCTTACGTAACATTTGAGATATCGTGCGTACCTATTGACAGGTTATGTGTCGGTGCCCGTCTTCGGGCTGTAGTGTCGCGGCATCGGCGAGTCCGCTTCCGTTTTCGCTCGCTGAATAGGCGCCGCGCACAATGGGCAGCTCTTTGTTCTCCAGCACAATAATGATAATGATAGCAGATATTTGCTAAACTCTTTCTTAAAGTTCATAATGAGTGAGCGTAGCGGTTACGAGAGCGGCTACAAACACGGCCTGCTACGAGCGCCCACGGCCGCCGCACCGTAGTTACCGGCGGACTACATTAAAATCTCGACTTTGTTGCAACAGCCGCAGAGTCGAGAAAAGAACGAATGTCCTAGGCCCCTAAATTAAGCGGTAACAAATAGAACTCTGGATTCTATTTTTATTATCTTGTTGTTGTCGTTCAGTAAGGTTCAGTACGTTTAGTAAAGGAATTCATTTAGCTAAAAATAAGTAGATTTACTTGAACATTTAAAATAAATACTTAATAATAAGTATCTAACTTAATAGTACCAAAGTAGTATGTAAGATGTGTTTTAGGTGAGACCTGCAAGGCGTTAAAAAGGAGCATTTTTTAAGAATTATTATAAGACTTTTTAATTTATCGTGTCATATTTGAGTCATAAAGCCAAAAATCATATTATTACATCGCAAAATAAGCCAAATGAAAAACATACACTCCTTGCTTCCTTCTGATAAGTCGCTTCCTGACAGTCATTCATACTCAACATCAGTAACGGCGAATTGGTGCTTATTCTATTACGAGTACAATCTGAACGTCATAATTTCTAGTACAAACGAATAAATATTTTGACCTACACCAAACATGTTAATTTTGAGTGACAACATTTATTTTTTGATTAACTCAAGGCTCTATGATTAGCGTTAATGCTAATCCGAATAACGACCTCATTACAATTCCCAGCTCTAGTTATAGTGGTCATCAAAAGACTTGCGATATTTTAGTCTCTATTGTGACTAAATTAAGATTTAGTCTCGCTGTTAGAACAGTTTTACTAATATAACTAGGTTCTCAACAAAAGCGCGCGCAAGTGACGGCGCGAGCGCATCGTGATCTTTCTTTAATTAATACATCACGATGTCATAGGAAAAATACTTAAAAGTACATTAGAAGTCGCAAAGAAAAGCATAAAGAACTAGCATCGTTCCATGGGTTAGCCCGCTATTTTACAGGAACTATCTTTTTTATTTACATTAAAAATTAGTTTAGATATGTGTTAATCTAGAGTATCCATAAGCGCTCTTCCTTCCAAAAGTTAACCGAAATCTGTTGAACCGTTTCAACGTGAAGAAATAACAAATAAACATACCAGTCACTCACAAATTCTCGCGTTCATAATTTTCCTATGATAAATAGTTCAATGATATTCTCCGTAAATTGTCTCGAGCATACTTATGGTAATTATTGCGACACGCATCCGTGTTTGCACTAGTTGCGGTTATGGTACATATTATAGTTTTTGTGAGTAAAAGTCAATATGGTGTTGGCTATTTGCCGAACTAGTTAGTCATTGTAAATCACTCATCGTTCATTATCCGTGGTTAGCGGGCGCCGGACGGCTCGGATCGTAATACGTTTAATTCGGACAGTTATGCGAGTCGGTGCGCTCGTCCGGTAATCGCCGCGGCTAGTGTGACTCGCGCTTTACCATGGCTTCCGAAAAAGAGAAAATGGCGGCGGCTGAGACCAAATCGCCGTCCAACAAGAGCAACTGCACCTCCCCGGGAAAGAAAGGTATTGTCACTAGAATATAGGTCACACTGGATTCTGCAGCTCTTCTTTTTACTATTTGCAGCACTCACTACATCAGTTTCTACTTATTTATTTCCGACTGCGCAAGAAGGAGGGTTATGTTTTTCGAGTGTACTCTTATGTATGTATGAGGTTTCTTTGGCACGCCCTACAGCCTAAGCAGCTTGATGGATTTCGACAGGCGAGGTGTCATTTGAATCGTCTCGATAGTGGAAGTAACATAGGGTACAATATTTTGCAGCCGGTTTTATCTTGTTTTTCTTTTAATAATGTTACTTGTTACAACTATACCTACTTAGTTGTTAGGTGGCTAATTGGTGACTTTTTGTCTCAAAGCAATCTAATAAGTCACTCAATTGATGATGATCACCACGCATGTCTATAGGTAACACTGACTATAACAATGTTTCTAATAAATGAATGCATTTTGCGGCTACATCATTATGAAAACAATCCAAAGTTCAACAACTTATTGACTTTACTAATTATGTAAGCTGTTACTACATTACTTACATAATATATGTTACTTATCTTGTTTATGGTTGGCTAAATTGACCAGGTAACTACTTACTCACCTACATGATTAATCATCAATTCTGCAGTTAATATGATACAGTCCGCATGATTACCTTCCATTACGATCAATTGAATTAACCAAGATGTTGTAGATAATCAATCTGTTGAGATAATAATAGTTTCCTTGTTATAATAATCAGGTATGCTGATCTATCTGCAACTTAGTTCACGCTTCACACAATTCATATGTAAAATTATCGTTATTACAATTTTTTATTATAATTTAAATAAAAATTAAAACGTCAATGCGTCTAAATTTGATTAAAAACTACGCGCATGACACTGGAGCTCTAAATCTGATTTACAGGTAATCAACCCAAAATCTTCCAAACTACAAAACTCAACCTGATTAACGCAGAACATTAAAAGATCTTACAAAAAACCGAGGATCGCGATAAACAGCGTGTCTTGTTAAAGCTCTATTTCCAACCGATGATGATGACCGCAAACGTTGTTCTAGTGCACATTACCGTAACCTTAACCTCTTCACTGGACAAGGCGAAGGAGGGAAAACACGGAAACTATCGGTTTATTCCAAGTTGTCTCGTAGGGCTTCCCGCCTTGGCGTGGAAGCCCGGAATCCGCTTACGAGTGTAAGGCAACGTGATTGCTCCTATCTGACTGCACTATAAATATATTTACGTTCTATAAGCCGGTAATAGACACACCTTGTTCGAGGTGTTAATTGTGTTAGAGGAAATCGTTGAATGTACGTATTTTCTACACTGGACATGAAACTTGTGTACGTAGAATAAAAGCTGGAATAGTGAGCTGATTTCAATATATTTTAAGGCTAAGTATCCGTCAAAATGGAATTACTAAACTGATCGGGCGAAAATAGTATAATAGGGAAAATCATTTTAGCCTTTGTATTTTCATAAAGTTAGAATTTAATTTCACAGATTAGTAAAGTTATAATCATGTACCTACTCTTTAAATAATTACATCACAAGAAGTTTGGGTTAATTGACATTGATATAAATTGGATTGAATAAATGTATTGTTGTATACTAACCCCCTTACTAATAAACATTGTATAACTTCGGAATAGTTATACAGTGCTTTGTCTTTTACCTTTCTTTTAAATCTTTAACTTGATCGAAAAAGAATTCAACTATGTCGAGGCTATACAACGTTTATTAGCAAGGAGGTATTTGTCTATATTAGCACAAAAGAAAATTAAATACCTACTCAATACAGTTACAATCACTTCAATTAAGCAACTAAGTTATAAAAACTGACAAAACGACCACAACTAGCCATATTGTCTTATACACAAATAGCATTAAGCATGTATTATGTGTAAGTATCATAAGTTACCACAATTAGTAGTTATAGTAACGTGAATCGCTAAAGTTTGCGGCGAGCGGCGTACAGCGCCGGGCACTCTGAATTAAGCCGCTTTGTACTTACACAAAGGATTAATAGAAGTTTGCAGCGTCCAAAACTATAGTTGTAAACTGGGGTAAGCAGGTTTTTCTCTTGTTGTTCACTTGTAGTTGAAATTTAAAGGCATAGCTGTTTCACAGAGTGGTAGTGGGATTTAGGGTAGTTAATATTCAAACTTCACGTTTTTGGTTGTGGTTAAGCCGCCGGGATTAATAGAAAGCTTGCAGCGTCCGAAACTATACTTATAAACTAGCACAAACAGGTTTTTCTCCAATTGTTCTCTTGTAGTTGAAATTTAAAGGCATAGTTGTTTCACAGGTTGGTGGTAGGATTTAGAGTAGATAAGTATTCAAACTTCACTTTTTTGGTTGTCGTTAACCCTCCGGGATTAATAGAAAGTTTGCAGCGTCCAAAACTATACTTATAAACTGGCACAAGCAGGTTTTCCTCCAATTGTTTTCTTGTAGTTGAAATTTAAAGGCATAGTTGTTACAAAGGGTGGTGGCAGGATTTAGAGTAGATAAGTATTCTAACTTCACTTTTTTGGTTGTGGTTAAGCCATCGGGATTAAATGTACTGAACATCGATTTATCTTCTTTGAGTTAAAAAGCTGCTGCCGTTTTAAGCTCTGTCGCCTGGCAGCTACTGCTAGCTAAAATCTGCTCCGTCATTTTGTAACTTCACTTTTTTGAATGTGTCTGTGGTTACACATATCCTGAGTTAAGTGTAATGTTATCGACCTATCTTCTTTGAATTAAAAAGCTCCTGCCGTTTTGAGCTCTGTCAGCTTGTCAACTAAAGTCTGCTCCATTATCTTGTCAGTGTTTGTAGCATTGAGCTTTTTGCATCTTCTATCAAGCATTTCAATCTCTAAAACTATATATGTACGTAGGTACTTAACCTTCACAAAACAACAACATCCATTCATATTATAAATTGAGAGCAATTTCTTGTCAGGACCCAAAGTTGGAATAAGTAAAGCGTATCGTGATATTATTATAGTTATAACAATAGTTACATTAATCATCAGAGCTGGGGCGGCGCTAACCGCGGGGTGGCTGGGCAAAGCCGATCCCTTTGTCTGGAAACAAAGATGGCTCAACGCTTGAATAGCAGTTTGCGGGAGCTTTCATGGGAGTAATTATTACCTGCCTCATCAGTTTTTACTAAACTATATCTAGCCAGGTAGGTAGAAGGCATCTTAGCACAAATTTAGATCTTGCATAGGTGTTGTTGTCTTGTGAAAATTTTCATTGTCGTTTTCTGAGAATGAATGAATGAATTTATGTAAAGAAGAAGCAGTTAGGTATCTACATAATTTATTATGAAATACCTATTATCATGCAATGCAGAAATAAACATTGTACTCTTGGTAGCATATCAGAAAAATCATTTATTACTTATACTATAGCAAAACGACTAATTACCATTTTTAAACACACTTTGAAGTAAAAATTAAAATATTTACAGTTAGAGCTTAGAACTTAGCTCATCATGATATAGGTAGGTACTTTTGTGTTATTAATGATCACCACTTTCAAAATTATAGCCCGGTTTTTACCAAAATATACAAAGGAAAATTTCACAATAGGCCCTGACAAAGACGCCATGATTACGCGGATTCAGCGAAAAAACAAGCTGGGTTTATTTCTCGACTTCCGTTTAGGTTGACTTTTACGATGAGAGTCTGCTCTGGTTTTTGATATGGCATATTAATTTTGGCTGTGGTAGAACTGATCCAATCTAGAGACAATCCTACGGGAGGAGATAGAGAGACGTTTGCGTTTGTATGCGTTCGTTGTGTAGAGTTCGATTAAGGGTCCACTTTAGACTAACTTCGCATTGGCTAAAGGTTTTCTATTGCCATTTAGTCTAGAAGAAGACTACGAGCGAAGAGAGCAAGTACAGATACTGACGAGCCTCAAAGTTATCTACAGTGTGACAAAGTGCAATTTCAATAATTTTTTTGTGACTTTTGCACTTCTCTAATCATTCTTAAATAACTAACAATGTCCCTTGTATTTAATTTAAAAGCTATGGATGTAGACCACCTCCCTATAGGGATACTTGATTTGCTTTGTCTATATCTTTTAAATAAATCAGGCAAAGTGACCCCTTTCAAATACAGATCTTTTCATGGCTCTATTTTTTCTTGAGGATGTTTTTTTTTAATACAAGGATATAGGGGCGGAGATATAGTTAAATTAAATTGTGGATGCCAATATTCATTACAATCTCACAAAAATGGCTTCCAAGAAATTTGACAAGCGCGTTTGTATGGAAATTTCAGAGCGTCGCGGACCCCTTAAAAGGAGGTACCTACTACTGATAGAAGGCGCGAACTAGACTTCAGACGAGACGACCTTAAAAATAGACCGCCTTCAAGTATAGTTTACAATTTTATTAACGGTACCCTAATGTGTAGCATACGAGTATGTTTGCGCACTTCTATACCCAAGATAGGATACCACAGTCACATGGAGGCACATGAACGAAGCCTTCCTCTACCATAGCAGAGACTGGTCGCCGTAGCCGTAATCGGCGAGGAACCATAGGAACCATAGACCTAATACACTTGTGATAATTTTACAAACTTCAAGCAGTAGTGTGCTAATTACTGGATATTATACCTCGAGATTACGAGCGCAGTGAGTTTCCGCTGTTGGAGATTGAACTAGTGTTATAGCTAATGACTTGTTCGTTAGTCCAGTTGCATAAAAAAATAACAAACTAGTATTTATACTGACTGCCTTAGTGGCTCAGTTGGTAGTGATCCTGCCTTCTGAGCGTGGGGCGTGGGTTCGATTCCCACCTAGGGCAAGTATTCATGTGATAAACATTAGTCTTTGTTCTTTGTCTGGGTGTTAATATCTATTTAAGAATGTATTTAAAAATATCTAAGTATGTATATCAGTCTCTGGCAGCCATAGTACAAGCTTTGCTTAGTTTGGTGTCAGGCGACCGTGTGTGCAAATGTCCCGAATTTATTTATATATTTATCACATAACATATCGTCACGCCTTTCCCCCGAGAGGGCTGGCAGAGGTGTACAACACCCACACTTTGCCGGACGATATTTATCATTTATTTATTTATAACGACGAGGTAATTTATATTATTTGTTTAATTGAGAGTCGTGTTGGCCGAGTAAGATGGACCGTGCGTTTTAATCCGGAAGTCGTGGGTTCAATCAATTTTGCATTCGTAAAAGTTCATGAGCGTTTTAATTTGACCCTTGCTCTTATGGTGAAAGGAAAAAGCGTGGGAAAACCGACATGTCCTAGAAGAATAATCCGAAAGAGATGTGACATCTACCAGCCTGCACTGAGCCAGCGTGGTGGATAACGGCTCAATCACCCCCGACGTAGGGTAGGTCGGTGTCCCTGCAGTGGAACGTAAAATTTTGCAATGATGAATATTATATTTAGGTATAAAAATAAACATCTTTGTACTTTCACTCTACTATTATTTACCTTGTTTGTTTAAGCGGTGATAGCCTAGTTGGAGAAGGCCTGTCTCTCAAGCCATAGGGAGCGGGTTGCGACCCAGCCGACGGCACGCACCAATTTGTCATTGTGTGAACATGTGTGCATATTGTATGTCATCTTCCACATGATTGCAGCCCGGGTATATGGCGACAGGCTCGCCCCCTGTCATTTGGTACTGAATATCGTCCGGCGAAGTGTGGGTGTTGTATTACACCTCTGCCAGCCCCCTCGGGGGAAGGCGTGATGATATATTTGTATGTATTATTTACCTTCGAAGTCACATTCACATCGATTTCACAAGTTGTCCCTTCTCTAGCAATCGTTGGAATTTACTCGTAGTTTCCGTTCCAGAATTTAGTTTTCTTAAAAGAGAAGTTCTACTTAAGCGTTGACTGTCTGGGCTTCAGTTTGAATCGGTACATTAAAGAGGGTCGAAACAGCTCCCACTCAGTCTCTCTAAACTTTTTAAATTGATTTCGAGTCTCCCGCGAAAGTTCCACCAAGTCCGCTTTAGCTACTTAAGTAAATAATAAATAGAAGTCACCCTCGTCGAATCGCTAATATTTATTTCTGAACAGCAAAACTAAATTACCAACTTCACAAATTGGAGTCTTCAAACTAACGACACTAAATGTTCTGAGTTAAAACTTAGTTAGTGCTAGTTAGTGGTCTGTTTGAATGATGAATTTAAATGTCCGCTCTGCAAGCTTAGCATGCGCAACGCGACAAAGGTATGTCGATTCTTTTGAGACAGACGTATGTATGCACATAGCCTTGTCTCGTTCTCGCATGATTAATAGTGACGAGAAGAACTTTGTCGTGCGCACATGCTAGGTCGCTGGTTCTGGGCGATAAAATTACATTCTAGCAAACAATGACAATCTTAGTGGGAAGCTATGAGTGAAGTGTATTTAAAAAATTGTTTAATATAATTTGTTTATTGCGATAAAAACGACCATTTAAATAACATGAAAAGTAAATTGAAAATAATAACAAAAATCACACTTAGAAATTGAAAGCTATCAAAATATCAAAACTAAATTACTATAAAAAATAATTCTATAAGTTCTTCATATCGTCACGCTTTTCCCCCGAGGGGGCTGGCAGAGGTGTAATACAACACTCACATTTCGCCAGACGATATTCAGTCCCAAATGTGACAAGGGGCGAGCCTGTCGCCATACACCGGGCTCCAGTTGTGTAGCAGATGACATACATTACGCACATATGTTTCCACAATGAATTAATTGGTGCGTGCCGTCGGCTGGGTTTGAACCCGCTCCCTCTGGCTTGAGAGGTGGACCTTCTCCGAACTAGGCTGCCATCGCTTTTCATGTTTATAAGTTCTTATCAAAGTTTATTCAAAATGTAGTAAACGACATAAGGTATAATGCGATATTTTAGTTTTTACAACCTATAAAATAGCCTATTTTCAAAGACTTCAGACTAAATTAAACTGTAAGGTTGTTTTCAAACAATTTGCTAGATTAAATGTTTAGACAAAGATCTACTCGTATTAACTAGTACGTCTAGTTGTCACAATAAAAACTGCAAACGACTGCGCGTGCCATTTGTAGAGCATCAAACGCATTAACATCTCCTTAGTAAACTCGAACTAAAGACTTGCAAAAGCATTGTTCTTGACATAAGCAAATCCTCGGCTGCAACGTTATTAAAGTGCTCCACGTCGCGCGACTTTGCATTAGCACAGACTGAACATTTAATCCCGGCACTGGAGCGGTATAGGAGTAGCACGGAGAGAGCTGGCTTCTCTTAGCGCCATAAAACGTTCCTCGTGAATAAAACGCAATCGGCTTCGCTCCGTGGGAATGGCGCCTCGGGCCAACGCAAGGAGATTAAGTTTCTCTAACGCGACGTCTGTCCGCAAGCTTTTGAATCTAGAAATTGGTTTTCAATTGTGAACGAATTTTATGTCACAATTTGCTTGAAAGTAATTTCTTGGCTATTCCTCGCCAAAACCAATTTTGTATTTGTGTAGGTAATTTAAGCCTCCGCCAACGCCGCGCCGGGCGTGTAGTGCTTTATATAAACCCACTTCAAAGGCTAGTAAAGGTTAGTCAATTTTCTTGTATCGTAGGATTGCTTATTTTAAATTAACTTCTCCATGATTTATTATTTGTTGATTGCTTTCCTCGCAAAATTACAGAGTGATTGAACTAAGAGCTTATAAAACAAGCAAAGGAAAACCGTTCTTTGGAAATAATTTTAAATAGGACTTCAAAAGGGTCTGCTAATATTCCAGGAAACTGTTTGAGTTTAAATAGGTAAAACGATACTTAGAAATTTAAGAATAAGCTGAAAATAGACAATCATTAGGAAGCGCAGCGTAGGAAGGCTTTTGCGTGGAGATCATTGCGAGAGGCCTTTGTCCAGCAGTCATTATAAAGCATTGTACTTTTGTAATGTAAAAAGCTTTGTTTTGAAAACTGATAGAAAAATTTAAACCCAAACCGCTTTTCTTAGAGATATGATTTATTTAAGGGATATGTTAATAAATGAGTTTTACTCATTAACCACACAGTTTTCTTTCTATGGAAACTTCACACCCTTATAGGTAGAGGAAGTCCAATTATTCTCGAAAAAACCCGCTAACTATCAACTGCCAACTCTGTTCAAAATAGGCAGTCAAATTGTAAACCTCGATGCAAAACAACCATGCACTAGTTTCAGGATTATTCGAATAAAACTGCACTAATAATTCAGCCAAGCAGCAAACGATAAGTGTGCATCACATAGCACCGGATGTGCACATACAAAGCTCCCGGCTCCATCTTGTCAACTAAAGCTTTACGGCGACGACAAACGGAAAGTCATGGAAGCAGCCATTTTGTTTGCAACCTCCCAAGCCATATTTTACGTTTTAAACAATATAAAGTACATAAAACTGCAGTAGAGGCATGACATTATGGCAAGTGCATCATTGTACAACGGATGCGCAGCGACAATGGCTCCCGAGCGCAATCTTCAAGCCCTCGCTCGTTATCCATTACGATAGACTGCAAAATTATTTTTGCACAATGTTGAATGACTTTTGTTATTTTAATTTTTTTTTGTCACTCTTTTTATCATTGTATTATTTTTACCCGACTGCGCAACGAGGAGGGTTTTATTTTCGAGTGTATCTATGTTTATAAGTGTGTTTGTATGTGGGTACGTATGTATGAGGTTTCTTTGGCACGCCCTACAGTTTAAACAGCTTGATGAATTTCGGCATGTGAGGTGTCATTTGAATCGTTTTTATACTGGAAGTGACTTACGGTACAATATTTTGCAGCGGGGTTTTTGTTTTTCTTTTAATAATGTTACTTGTTACATGTTTCAGAATAGGCACTTATTGACGTAACCACAGACTTGAATTACAAAAGCAAAAAACCGACTAAATCTAAAAATGAAAAAACCGTCTCGATGGCTAGAACATTCGAGAGACCATTGACAGGCCAAAAAAAACTCTGACGATAGATTTATACAATCATTTTTCTACCAGCTATTTGCGCAGTTGAAACTCAAGTTGGACTCGTGCACTAAGCAAAAAACGAGGTAAATGTGCCTCTAGCTATATACAGAGACCTTTCTAAAAGAATGTGAATATACTCTTAGCTTCCAAGTTTAAACCAGGTCAAATCTCATTTAGCCTTTAAGATACAGCGTCTCCAGCCACGTGTATTTAACGAGCTCAAGCTTTTCAAGCTGGACAATAACCAGGCGTCATTATTCGAGAGTCGCGACAAAGCATGCGCATTAAGGCCTAGCCTTCTGTAATGGCTGCATCTAATGACTCGACGCCAGCCTTCTGTTAATTATGACTAGTGTCTTGACACTGTGATTAGAAGGGTAAATAGCGGTACCATTACTGCGAACTTGATAAGACTAAATGACGTTTAAAAAGACATTTTGAAGCCTCGATGTTTATAATAACGGCGTTTCGTTTGAGAACATTATCTTTAATACGGTTTGGTTTATACGTACACTACTAAATAATTAATATGAATATAGGTAGTTTTTATAAATACAGGATTCCATACATATGTACATACGTAATAATACATATCGTAATGAAGTGTCATAGTCACAAAGCAGAAGAAACAGAACATACTCGTACCTAACTAAAATAACACACACATCTATGAATTATAAAACAATCAGCAAAACCTTCGAGAAGATAATTATTATTTTAATATTTATTACATAGCTATAAGAATGTAATCTAATAAAATATTTTATTGTTTCAGGTAATATTAAACTAAAAACTGAAACACCATTCAGAGTAACATCCTAATAGGTAATTAAGGATAACAAACCACAAGAGTATCACGGCCTCGCTCTGTAATCACGTCACGGACACCAATTATGACTAGGTAGGTTCTAGAAATAGAGACCCGGAACAGCCGACCCCTCCATTTGACATCTGTCACGAAACCACTTAAGTCTGTAGATATAATTCTTTCCGGAAAGTCTCTTGAGCCACGGCTCTCAATTCCATCACGGGTCAAATAATTTTTATCCGGCTAGGAAATTAGGGCACGGATAATGTTCGTGCGCTATTTGGACACGCTCCAAGCGCCCCACTGCGACGGATTTGGGCACAAATCTGTCGGAAACCCGACCCTTAATCCGGCCCAGAAAAAATGTCTCAGTCAACTATCTGTCTACGAATAACGCTCACGCAATGTATTTTTGGCGTGTGGTAATAATAACATTCTTAGAATTTCTTGCTTAAAATACAGTTAAGGGTTCAATATCAAGAGAAGTCATAAAATCAGCTTGTCTCGCCCACCTTACCTAGTCCCCTTTCATCTTTAACCAAAGTAAATCACAAAATTGTAATGCCCACATTATTTGATTTCTAAGTGATCTCGTATAACCAAATTTAAATTTCGTAGCAAAATAGGAAGCAGATGTTATGACGGTCTTCATAGAGTTATATTCAGACATTGTAGTGCTGTTTAGTGTAATAGTTTAAGTACCAAATAATTAAGTAAATCCACAACCAAGAAAAATGTTGAAATTGAAAAACCTAAAAATTTAGGTTGAAAATCGGCTTATTATAAAAATGAGTCATAGAATTTTGAACCCTTTTATTGATTTATGCGCGGCGTATTCTGCGAAAATACAATGAAAAGGCTCGCGTTCTCGTTTATAAATAGACGGTCTCGGCTCGTTATTGCCACAACTTCTCCTTCTTATATTCCAGATCCAATTACAGTTCGTATTAGTCGAACTCCACGTTCAACTAAGTTCAATTTCCGGATTGTGGAGCCCGAGTACTGCAATCATCTCATATTCCACAGTTCGGTTCAACAAACCGCGGTAAGCCGGAGCTGATTTAGGCTCGGCTCAGATAGAGAGGAAATATCCTCGGGTACTTTATAACTTCATTGACAATTGAATCAGAATCATAATAGCCTAAAAATAAAAAATAGTGCGTGGAGTCCTTCTGTGTAACTTCTGTGTATCTTTCTTTCTCTCTCTCTCTCTCTTGCATCGGAATATTGGACGCTACTCGTTGCTAACGCTCGCGCTGGCCTGTAAGCCTGTAACAGGTATACTACGCGCATGCGTTCGAGTGCTACGCATTCACTCTCGCTTTGTCTCTTTCCATTCCCCCTCCCCAGGAGCGTTAAACGTTTAACGCAACCTTGTTGGAAGTCGCATTAAAGGTTTCACTTCAATAAAAATGGTATAATTTTAACAGAGAAGTCAGCGGCGCCTTGATATTTTGCGATCTTGAATTTTTGACCATGGTGATAATTATGGTTCATTTTACAATGACGTCAAAATGTGTGCGAGTGAATCGAGCCTTAGATAGCGTATCCACCGCAGATCTGTAAGGAAAATGAGGTATGTGCGTAGACAAAATCCACCAATAAGATCCCTCCCTTTACACAACGAAGTAATTCTATTGGTAGATTTCCTCGCTCACTCTTCATTTCCCTCGCACACATCCGGTGAATACGTAGCCTTACTCGTCAGCTGGATCCATATTCCGTAAAACGAGCCGAGTAGACACTGTCCCAACCAATTTCCAGCAGAGCGCACAGTGGAGCCAGACAAAGCTGTGTCGGAATTATAATTTCAAATGTACCCGCATCGTAGAACCTTATCATGCAAATTCGGAGCTTCAAGGCAGATAAAACGTACCTCTAGATGGATAGTCAATTACGGTAACAAGGTAGTCAGGTGTATAATATTAGGTAAATGTCTATTTCGGAAGCGATAATAGCCTAGTTGAAGAAGGCTCGCTTTCAAGCCAGAGGGAGCGGGTTTGATCTCAGCTGAAGGCACGCGACAATGTGTTCATTGTGTAAACATAATATGCGTATTTAGTTTCATCTGTAACATAATAGAAACCCGGTGTATGGCGACGGGCCATTAATATTTGCAACTGAATATCGGCTGGTGAACTGTGGGTGTTGTAATACACCTCTGCCAGCCCATTCGAGGGAAAGGCGTGATTAAGTACATGTCTAAGTAAGTATAAATAACACATACACTTCGGGACACTTGCACACAAGGTCGTCTGACCCCAAACTAAACAAATCTTGTACTATAGCGGCCAGAAACCGATATACATACATTCATTTTTCAAGAACTTACTTAAATAGATAATTAACAACCAGACATAGAACAAACACAAATGTTTATCACACTAACATTTGTGTGGTGAGAGGTAGCCCTAGGTGGGTGTCGAACCCACGCCCCTTAGCTCAGAAGGCAGGTTCACTACCTGCCACCGAGGTAGTCAATGTTATGTATCATAAAAATAAGAACCTAGACATGATGCAGTCCTAGCTGATTTCGGTTACGCGGCGACCATTTGCTGTTGCCGGGTGATAGTGCGTCCTTACATGGTTTATTATAAGTACAATAATTATAGAAAAACAATATAGTGTAGGTAAATAGGACTGTAATCAGGAATCACCATATCCAGATTTTCCAAAATCTAGGTTTAAAACGTGTATTACTAAAGTATTAAACAAAACTTGAGCTAGTACCTAGCAGCCTAGTTACGTGGAGTAATTCTCAAAGAAATCAATAACTTCTAACTTTGGCGTTTTCGTTTCGCTAAACATTAAGTAGACTTTGGGTAGAGTTATGGAAACTTTTATCTGTTATTATTCCAGAAATAAACCAGTCTGGAGCGCTCGTACCTACGCTACCTGGGGCGTTGTAACTTGGATTGAGTTTTATAACACGATAAATAATGTAAAGTAATAAGTAGACAGCCGAGAGATAAATACAACCATTGTACGCCGCCTTATAGGATGTAGTAACTAGCTGCGCCCCGCGGTTTCACCTGCGGTTAAAAAGTATTCTATGTACTATTCTAGACTATAATCTATCGCTGTGCCAAATGTAAACCAGATCTGTTCAGCCGTTCTGGCGTAAAAGAGTAGCAAACAAACATCCATCCATCCGTTTTTATTAAGGAAACTGACGTGGTTTTCACACATTATGATATAATAAATCATATGATAACATGATGATAATAAATCATAATCCATCCATCCATCCATCCATTCGTACAAACTGTCGCGTTTTTAATATTAGTAGGATACCTATACTAACAGCAAAGTAAGCTGTGAAATTTCAAAATAGTCACAGATCGAGAAGTAGGTACCGTGAGTTGAGGATTTGAAGTATTTTTGATACCCGTATAATCTGTTATGTCACAACCACACTAATATTATTAATGCCAAGGTTTGAATGAATGGATATTTGTTCAATTCCGCCTGAACGACTGAACGAATCTTGGTAAAATTGCATAGAGAAATAGATTATAATTGAAATAGCATATAGAGTTATTTTTTAACCGTGGGACAGCTAGTACCTATTAAGAACTAGTGGCTCTGTGAGCTGTAGACCTCGCGGCCAACGTCTGTCTTCTCTACAGGTAGCATTCCTCAACCGGTTCTCGTAAAAAAAAAAACAATTTTGAAAAAAAACAAAACTGACTCGACAAAAGAAATCTGTGTAATTTTATTGAACCTGCTAACAAAAATTCAAGAGAATCGTAATCATAAATCACCTGTGTAGGAAGACAAAGGTCTGGACAGATATCCAGACATCATATCAGACATACGAAAGCATTTTTGTCGAAGCTGAAGTTGAGACGCTTTGGTTGCTAAAGTTCGTTTGATAGTAGGAGTGTACTCTACTCTGATTCCCTACACGTGGTCCCCGGGTAGTGCTAACCGGGTAGCGAACTCTGGTGGAAGGCTTCGGCCGTGGCTGGTTACCACCTACCGGACCAAGCCATACCGTGAAATGACCTAGTCGTGTTTCGGGATGTAGTCCGGTGTAACCGTTTCGAAGACGGGTCTGAGCAGTAGCGCACTTGTAGCGCCTCACTCAACTGCCGTCATTGTGCTTCTTCACTCTGCAAAACTTGAGCTAGAGTGATTAAGTACCTTATAGGTCGTCGTGCTTCATCTTAGACCACAACGTCGCTTAACATCAGGCTAGTTGGTGGTCAAACGCCGACCTATTGTATAGCATCCGAGATGCTTCGGTCGTAAAGCTCGCTTGGTCAATGAGAAAATTTTAGTATCACTCAATGTCGTCACGGTTAAGAGGATTCGAATTAAATGTGCTACAGAAGTAGCTTACACCTAACATAGCTTTGCACCACGAATTACTTTTTCTCTTTTAGAACATAATCCTTGAAAATTATCTGGTAAAACCGCGCTCTGTAGCTAATTACTACAAAACTGTGATGCTATCCTGGCGCTAATTCATTGGAATAATTAATAGGGTGGTCATAATGTCCGAGATACATCTAGGTTTAATTAGAGTGGCTAATGAAACACGTTCGCAACAAGGGCGTTGTGTGTTGTTGTAGCTAATTTGATGAAATTTGGATCAAACAATAGTATTTCGAGTAGTATTAGCAGTGATTCAAATAACTGAATATTTTGCTCGACATTTACCGACTTAACTTTAACAATAAAAAAATAAAGTTAAAAAAGTACTTAACCTTTTTTAACTTTTTTCTTATGACTAGCTGCGCCCCGCGGTTTTAACAGCGGTTAAAAAGTACCCTATGTGCTATTCTAGACTAAAATCTATCTCTGCGCCAAATTTCATCCAGATCTGTTTGGCCGTTCTGACTTGAATGAGTCCATTCCATGAGAAAATCTATTCTTACAAACTTTCGCGTTTATAATATTAGTAGAATAGGATTCACTGTGGTTGTAGAGGTAAAAACGTATGTTTTCCTTGGTCTCGAATTACAGAACTTCTTTTCGGATAGCTTAAGTCTGTATATAAGTGCTATCCATCATTCCTTTGTACGAATAAAAAGAGCTCTATTTGTGTCCGTCGAGAGGAATCTTCCACGATTTGTTGAAATTATGTTTGTTTCAGCTTTTTTCTAAAGAATTTTAATAACACTCAAGTTTTTCACAAGGCCGCGTTCCTTTCGAGCGTTCTTTGCCAGAGCCTGTTCCACACAATTTCAACATTTTTAATGTTACAAAATCATCGAGTGTTTAATAGTAGGTATAAGAAAAAAATAAGTCTGTAATCTTCTGAACATACATTGCAAATGTTTAAAACAACTGTCATGTTGACAGTTAATAGTTTGGCAATGTAAAAAGAGAAGCCAAACCGAATATAAGTACTTACTATTTATCGACTTTTATCGCTAAAATGAAACATATTAATAGAAAAAAGCTTTTTATTATCAACAAGGATATTTTAGAGATTAGATACTTGGCGTTTTTTCTAATTTCCATTCATTGAATAATTATTATCTTTAAGGTTATTACAAAAGTCACAAACGAGACAGCTAATCACGGGAGCGGGCTCTTAAGCTTCCTGACTAGATTTCGCCTAAGGCTTTCCTTAAGTGAAACCTAGTTAGCATCATTAAGCCGGTTACCCACTTTACCTAGTTAAGGGGAACTCAATATACACGGCACGTTACTTAGCGCTTCACAGAGAGAAGCAATTCTCTCAAAGTTGCCTCAAACTTCACCATACACAGCGGCTTACAATAGTTAATTAAGCTTAGGGATGTACGTCTTAACTAGCTTTTGCTCCTCGATCATTCAACTAAAGTTTAAGACATAACCTAACATCAACCTTCTAAGCCTAACATAGCCGTAGATACGAGTATACTAATATTAATCGAAAGTAACCTATCTGTCTATCTGGCTGTTTCTAGGCTTTTTACGGCTGAACAGCTTAATGGATCTTAATTTAATTTGACATTTAATAATAATAACATATTCATTTGCATAAAACATGAGGGTCAATCCATACATTGGCAATGCATAATAAGGTCTTATAATAGTAAAATTAGATGTCGCTTAAAGTCATGTTTTACCTGTCATAGGCATGCAAATGTTTTAAGAGATGACTAACGAAATTAAATTATTAATACAAAAGTCAGTTCTAGATTACAATGATAAAGTTAAAATTCGAAAATGTCATCAAAATCTAAATTAAATTAAAAATAATGTCAATAGTAAAATAAAACATAAATTAAATCAAAATTCAATGTCAGTCAGTATACTCAATATAAAAACAATTACAAGATTAAATCATTTAGGTAAGTAACTAAAATGTATCCTTCATAAAAACATTAACATTGTAATAGCGATTAGTAGTCGTATTTCACGAGGAAAGGTTTTGGTACTTCTTTCTGAATGAACGCGAGCAAAATTGCGGGTAACAGCTAGTCTGTAATATGTTTTTAATTTAGCATAATTTACCAAAACATGTCGATAGGGCCACAGCTCATTCTCTCTCAACTTCCAAACTAATATTATAAATGTGAAAATGAGTTTGTACGTTTGTTTGTTACGATTTCAAGCCTAACTAACTCAACTGATTGGCCTGAAATTTTGCATACACTTTGGTCTGGGGTACAAATAAAGGCATAGCGTACTTTTAAGCGGTTGGTAGAACCGTGGGCGGAGCTAGTATTTTATAAGGCAACTTCGTAGTTTATACGCCTTTATGTAATAACAAATTACACCTAAAAGCATTATTGTGATATGCGTATTGCGTAGCTTAAGCATACACCTTAATCATCTCGGGAACGTATACGCCATCAATTGTAGGATAAGAAGCCGCAATAAAAGTGAAAATATCGCTCTCTGAGATTGCCAAAGTGTGAAAACTTCGAGTGACTGGATGTGGAGACGTGAAGGGGGCGAAGGGAGGCTAAAACGCGTCAATGCGTAAATATTGGAGACGTCGATACAAACACATATTGTAGTATGTACGCCATCGGGAAAATCATATTTATACGCGTCTTTGCAACTGGAAAAGCTGTTTTAAGATTTATTTCGCAACTTAACGATGGAAGCAACACTTTTTAGTTAGGTTAAAAAGGTTTGTGAAAGCTATGAAAAACGTTGCCTTTTTAGCTATCAAATGACCATCTATTAATAACACGAAAGGTGTTACCTTTTCACATTGTGACCCTATTGTGCTATATTGACAGCATTGACGTCACGCCATTACCAGGCCAAGTAACTGACATTGTTCCCTCTCACAATAGCTATCTGATGGTCAATAGACCAGTTTCCGACGTGATTACACGTCGGTCAGAGGCTATTGGACATCCCTGAGCCTACGAGGCTTGTCATAATGTCAATCAGCCCATAAAGCTGTTCAGTAATCGATTTGATTGAGCAAACAATAATGTGATCTCAGTGGATCTGTTTGTCGAGCGATTGATTGAATCTACTGCAATATTTCTGAGAATCATGAACGTTATCAATCATACATTAATTTGACAGTCAAGATGTACGAGTATGATATCGACAGCTCTATCAAAAGGAAAAGCTCGCGGAAAATTCATTATAGCACGTTTTTACGTTCGGTCGAAGGTTAAAAGTATATTTGTAGGCGCATTAATATTTATTTGGAACAATACAAAGCGCTTTGTTCAGCTGGATTGTATTGTTAAGTCAAACAACTGAGCACGTATTTACACATTAACAAATAAACAAGCCATAAAGTATCCCAAACACGTAGACTAACAAAAACCATGAATACTTAGTCCAAATAGTTTGGGCTGCGCCCTTCAGTACACAGACCCTTACTTGGAGACATCTCTAATTAAAACTTCAGACCAGTTAAGGGACTCTTCCATAACTTTTTTGTCCGAAACAAACTTCAATCAAGGAGCGGCAGTAAATAGCCGATTGTTGCGTTATCGGTAGGCGCTTTATCTTTCTGAAATAAATAGAGTTTAGCAATATTTTAACGTCAAATTTGACAGGAAGTCGTTATTTGGGTCAGTAGAAAGAAAAGCAGAATTTCAAATTTTTCACGTTTAATTATTTTTATATAGTATAATAATATATAGATCAACGTTTGACTACCAACTCGCCTGTTGTTAAGTGGCGTTGTGGTCTAAGATGGAGCACGAAGACCTAGGAAGTACTTATTCACTCTAGCCTTGAAGATATCCGAATATAGAAGGTCAGAAATACAGATGATGGCAAGATATCCGCTATTATGATGATCATTCCACGATGAATAAATTTAGTCCGATGAAAATTACTCTAAAATGTTAAAAACGCTTTGGTTCCTCATTTCTCATACGGACCGCTAGAGTGTGGAATACTCTGCCAGACTGTGTGTTCCCTGACACTTATAATCTGGGTGTCTTCAAGTCTCGAGTGAATCGGTTTCTTCTAGGCAAGCGTGCTCCATCGTAGGCCGCATCACTGCTTATCATCAGGCATGTTGGTGGCCAAACGCAAGCCTATTATGTAATAAAAAAAAAAAATCCCTCATCTCGATTCGTTTGCAAGCGCCAGGTGTTTCAGGAATCCTGATAGCTAACAAAGCTCGAAACTCAGCGCAGACTGTTAAAACTCAGCAACTCAATATGTCGCGTTGGCTTTTCCAGTCACGGAGCGTCGCGTCGCGCAAAACTTTTCCGCGGAAACCCTACTCGGGTAAAATGAAAATTTCAAATGTGCGGGTTTTAGGAGCGCGGTCTGCGGCAACTTCGCGTGACATAGTTAAAGAACTAGCGAGAGGGTTTCAGCCGAATCGGCAAACACTGAGCTTGTTTTAATCCCCCGGAGAGGGTTTTCAACATTTTGTCAGATTATTTAGTTAATGGCCGAGATTACACATGTGGCGCCCTCAGATTATGGTAATTCACGCTGAATTATGCATTTTATCCGTTTGAATAAGCTTGGAAATATTGGATGCCCCTGGCCACCCCGTGGGTGTCCCAAGTCATTTACTTAGTCAATTACCTACATAGAGAGGAGGGAGGTTTTTCGAACTATTAAAATGATGATGAATATTTCCTTAACAAATAGTTGAACATTTTGAACCTTAGCAACAATAACGTGTTTACAATACATAACCAGTCGCCACGGTCATAAAACTTGATATATCGTGTTATCTCGCAAAAATATGGAACTACGGCCATCATATCGTTAGCGGGACAAAACTATCCCTTCTGGCGGTCCGCCAGAACGTTACCCCAGAAATTGTCATCAATAAAAGTTATCATTCGACGGCCGCGACCGAATTTCCCTAAAACCCACATCTGTGCACCAAACTTTGCACGATGCTGATGAATTTCGCAGAAAAACATTTTTATGAAGAACATTCCGCTACACTGTGTTATAAATTAGGCATGAAAATGGTGTAAACATGGTGAGAACAAGCGCTCTTTAGTACGTAACAAGCTTTTGATTACGTTTTCTTTGAGTAATACGCAATACGTAAATCTAGAACCCAATGTACAAACATGTGAATCCACATACCTTAAATCAGGAGTTATTGTTCACATAATATGAAAAAGTTTTACATTAAAAATCGGTTGTGAAGAGCATTGTAAATTCTTGTCCATTTTATCTTAGAAATATATTTGCTTGTACTCGTATCTGTATCTATTCCCACTAGCCGTCTTCTCCAACAGAGCATTCATCTATTATCGAACATCGTCAAACTCAGCATTGCGACAGTCTATCGGTTCCATCCCCGCTTTGTGGGTCAGCCATCAATTTATATTATCGTCCAAGTCTGCCCGTGACGTCTCCTATAAACAACAGCCAGCCTACCCTTAAAAAAGTATTGCAAATTGAATTTCCTTTCTTAACGCTTAGCTTATAAGGTTATGACTTTATTCGTTGAGCTATAAAGGCGTGAGATGGGGTTTTAAAATGAGGCGTAACAGATGGAATGGATGAGGGAAGACTGCTGGTGCGTAAATTTTAACCCTAACGATGCTCCCGTGGGAGTCATATATTTCCAGACAGTTTGTATTACAGCCTTGATATTCAGGAGAAGCAGTAAAACCTAACCTACTTATTTGTTGGAAAACAACGCTTTGATATTTGTCGCTTTTATGGAAACTGAAAATAGCTCGCGTATTGAAATTTTTGCTATGGTTTTATTATGGAAACTGATTTGGTTTTCACACACTATGATTTATAAAACGGGAATTATTCGCGTACGATTTAGTCAATTATTCCGACTATAGTTTCAACCGCATTCCCGTTTCATAAATCATAATGGTATTTGTTATGTATCTTCTACGGGTGTCGTCTACGGTTGTTTGTGGGCTACATTTTTCCTCTTGCTTTATTCTCATAAACTTCAGTGTTAGTGTTCTGGCTCGCCTGGAGACACGCCTCTGTTTAGGATTCGAAGTCAATAATGCCTACAATTGTTTGTAAAAAAAATCGATTCGTTTTGCAAAAGAAAATTAAAACAATCTATTAAGGGTAAAAATCACTGTTCAGAAAACCAAGTCCAACTATTTTGTATTAATTGGAACACATCGAACAGTAATTGAAATGGATGGGGAGTAAGGGAGTATAGGAGGAGCTATCACACCCCGGTTAATGAAAATCAATGATTGTCTAAACAGAAATTAATCTACACAGTTGATACTAGTTATGAAGACAGGTACAGAGTATTAATTGAAATGTAGATTAAACTTCGGGCCTCGGATAAATTGCTACCCATTCCCTACTTAGTTAACATATCCCAAGTTCTCATTAAATTGTATAGCTGAACAATCGAGCCTTTTAAATAAAAAGGCCGTTCATATTGGCTTTTATGTTTTTCCAATTCGCTATTAAATACCGATGAGCCTTTTACCCTTTCTCGTTAAAAGGATAAGGACCGCCCCGAGTGGCCAAACCGAGGTGGTCCGAAAGGCAAAAGAGACCGAAGGCCTAGGGCAGCCGATACGGAATTCTATTAGCTTTACTGAAAACCCGTTTTGAGGGACACAGACAAGGTCGCAGACGACGAGGTTTACATCGTCTTCAAAGAGACGGCTTTGAAATATTCTCAGTAAATGATGCGTGAAAATCACGTTGAAAGAAAACTGGTAATTTTACCAATTTTCTTTTGACAAACTAATGTCCAAAATCTTGCTTCGACTTGAAATTAGCTTTGTCAGTTTTTGCACGTGCCAGTGATCATTACATAAAATTTTAAAAATTTCGTTGTTCAAAATGCTAATGGACGAGTGTATACCTTTATCCAATGCTGTGTAAATAATTGGATAGTTTTATAAGATCAAGAGGGCCTTTCATAGCTTGGCCTAACATTAGAATTGATCTGACCCATCCTATTAAATTTTTCAGTTAATTATCCTCCGATTTGATCAGATAGGTATTAGGTTTAAGTTAAATATATTTTAGTGGGTAATTAAATTGTTACCTAAATAAATATTAAAATAATCAAACATTTGCAAAAATCACGGAATAACAGAATAGGTACTTGTTTTGCCACAAATTGAGTCCGGCACTTCCGTTTACAAACAACATGTTCCAAATAATGGATCAACCTGCAAACAATTAAAACTCTCGTCATTATAATCCAGGTGTTCGCTGACGCTGATACCAGTTCAATTAATTGAGGACGAAACGTTCGGACTTTCGCTTGGCATTAAAATACTAATTGACTTCTGTGTTCCATAAGCTACGTAGAGACTTTCAGATGGAATCTGTCATTTTTAACAATGTCTTTTTTTTTTTTTTCTCATTCGGCCTATTTGAACTATCTTCTAAAAAGGCCTGTGGAGCTTCAAATAATTTGTCAAACTGTACGTGTTGGTCAAATTTATTTGATAGTCTGTGGCTTTGTTTGACCTGTTTGTCAAATACTACGTGTTTGACGTGATGTTGAAGGCGTGTTTGAATGCGTTTGTCAAAAATGTTTGAACGTGTATTCGCGATTCTTTGTCAAACACGTAAACATTTTGCAAATCATTTGTAGGTCTACAGGCCCCTTTACAACTATACTATTTCTAGAAAGTCAAAGATTGAACGTTTTCTTAACAGGTCTTATTTAGTTCATACAAACGTTTCAACGCTTATTCTACTAACTTTGAAGCTATTTTAGTATTATTCAACTGAAAACCAATGAAGAGGTTTTCACTGCGTTGGTTAAAAACATTAAAAACTGTAAGCTAAATGAGCTTAAGTGCTTACGTAAACAAAGATGTAATAGTGACAACACTGTAATGAAATATAGTGGCGAAACCGTAATGAAATCTCGGGGCTGACATCAATCAATCTGGGCGTCTTAATGCGACCAGTATTGCCACTTTAGCCCAAGCGCTCACGCACTCACTACATTGATTAATTTAAAAAGCCTCAAGGTTTAGTAGAATATCATCTTATTTTATTTGCCTATCCATATTAAAATTGTTTTCATTTATACTCTTTTAGTACCTTGATGTTTTTATTAAAAGTAGGTTCGTTTTTACATAATTGTATTTACGAAACGAAACCACTTTTTTCAAAATGTGTGTTTTTACCTTTATATCTCTTTAACGAATTGGTGCCTAAAAATTGTTTTGCAAAGTTAATAATAAAATTACTAAATATAAAAAATTCAATTAGGTACAGTGTTGTTATTAAACCTACAGTAGGTATGCTGAAGGGGTATTTAAACAGGAGAGTTATTGAAAAAGTTGAACAATTTTCAGCGAACAGTCCTTTGTGTATTGGAACGTACAAACCAACAAACGCTACATTTTTGGACGTTGTATTTGAACGATAAAAATAAATTGATACAAAAAAGGGAACTGAGAGTTGCTATCGCATTTTACGCTTAATTTTAGTGTAGTCAGGACTATCCATTTCCATGTTTTTACGAATAATGAACTTGTTTAAATATCCATTTATGGGATAAAAATTGGCCTATGATATAAAGTTCGCCGTTTATGTGAAGAAATAGGCAACAAACACACTCACACACCCTCACAATCACTCTCATACTATTTATAGGTGTGATATCACTTTCCACCAGTCATTCATGATCCAAAAAACAAGGCCTAGCATTCAGCAGTCACGACGTGACGGATGACGTCATCGTCATCCGTCTCTTTCGAACTTGTTGTTTCGGACTTATTTCGGTCTTGCTTAAGCATCGATTGACGTCACTACGTGTTTCTGAATGCTATACCTGGCGGAGTATATTGTTATACCATGCAGTCATTGAGTATAATCAAACCAACTCACATCTTCACAAAGAGAACCGTAGCAATTTAGAACCGACCCAGCTTTTTCCATCGCGAATAATAATTTCAATTCCAAAGCAACAAAGCTTTGTCTGACAAATAAAATACAAGAAGCTGCAATACGAGGCCCGGGCGAAATAACGAGCGACTATTGAAAAAGTTTCAATAATTGTTCGGCGCAATCCCAGAGCGAACAATGGCTACAGGGACGTGCGGTGGCTGCACGCTCGCGTTAATGGAGGCTTTGCTATAACCTCGTTCCCAGTACGCAATACCCGATACTTTCTAGCATCGATTTGGCAGGACGTGTCGAGGATCGATTTTTATAGTTTTTAAGTTTTTCATGTAGTTTTTGGTGTGCAATAAAGTTATATTGTATATATTATTGTATATTGTATTTAATGTTTTAATGTTCACACGGACCCTTATTTTTGGGCTTTCATTGACTATTCGTTTTAAATGGCGTATCTACATATATTAGCATAGTCCGATACAACAGTATAGACTGATAGGCGTTCGGTAATAATTAGCCTTGCAATATTCATACTTGCAATTAGGTCATAACATGGAGTTGCTACTACGTTTTTAAGCAAATGCAGATTTGATTGCATACTAATATTATTTGCGTACGTTTTAAGTATATCTTATACCTTTAAATGAGCAATTCTTGTATATATATATATATATATAATTGGAATCTCGGAATCGGCTCCAACGATTTTCATACAAATTAGTATATAGGGGGTTTCGGGGGCGATAAATCGATCTAGCTAGGAATCATTTTTAGAAAATATCATTTTATTCGTGTTTTATCGATAATCAATCTCAACTGAAAAATATGACTCTTCCTGACATCTATTGGCGAATAATAATACTACTATTTTTTGTGAGCAACTAATTGCTTTAACGACACAACAGCAGATGGCGTTGTTAAGTAACACGAAGTCAATGAGTGTTTGCTTTGAGGTTAGACTAAAATCAATTGTTTATTATCCAAAAAACACAATTAAAAAATAAATAAAAATACCGAGCAAAGCTCGGCCATCCAGGTACTAAGTACCTAAATACCACACGGTAAAGGAAAACATCGTGAAAAACCCAAAATTTTCAAGAATTAATAATTCGAACGACATGTAACATCCACTAACCCGCACTTAGGCAGCGTGGCGCGTAATGGCTCAATCACCCTCGGTTAAGGGTAGGTCGGTGTCCCTCCCGTGGGAACATGTGAGAATGTGATGAAGAAATACCTACCTAAATGACTATTATTTATTAAATATTACTTACTATCGTATTAGTACTAGATAATCGGCTCAGATCCATACTGCAACTCTGATATTCTGCGGGCGAACGCTTCGTTTGTGCCTATCGGAACGTGCTCGCCTGAATACATTGCGCTCGCAATTTTCAGCGCACATGAACGATATATGGGTATTTCTGTAGCTGTCATGCCTGCTGGATAACTTTGAGTTACGAAATGCAAGCGCTAAGCATTGTATGTAGTATTTACTTGTTGTTTACTTTAGATAAAGATAGATGAAGAACGATGATACCCTAGTTGGAGAAAGACCGCCCCTCAAGCCAGAGGGAGCGGGTTCAAACCCAGCCGACGGCATGCACCAATTTGTTCATTGTGTGAACATATGTGCGTATTGTATGACATCTGCTACATAACTGGAGCCCGGTGTAAGACGACAGGCTCGCCCTCTGTCACATTTGGGACTGAATATCGTCCGGCGAATTGTGGGTGTGGTATTATGCTAGCCTCCTCGGGGGAAAGGCGTGACGATATGTTATATTGCTTTAAATATAAAACTGGACATAATATTAACCGATAAACAGATTTTAGATGATAACACACCCAAAGCTGATAAATATGTTTTAGGCTTGTAAACTAGGGTTACTGATGATGTAGTTTTGTCCTTCACATTAACAAATAGTAGTACTACTTCGTTATAAAGTTAAACAGTGGTGTTACTTTGAAGTAGCTCAGAATTCCGTCATTTGAATTTTTTCGGTCGAGTTTAAAATATGTAAGAGAAGAAAAAACAAAACAAAGAGAAACAACTTTAAGCACACTTTGCACGTTTATAATGTGGGAGACACTGTATACAGTCATAGACTTTTAACTGGACCGAAGTCGTAGCTGATCTAATGGTCAAAGAAAAATATAGACTACTATTTTTCGAAACCCATCAAGTAAACTGACGTAGAGATTGACAAGCCCGAGCATTAACTTTGCAAACTTTTATCCTAAGCCGAGATTAGACTGTTTATCAAGAATATCGAAATACTGTCAAAGTAGCAAGTTTTCCTTGAATTTGGAACAAGTTGGAGCTCATCCCTGTTACTGTATTGACAACTACAAAGCCTCGCCGTAACTTCTTAGATTTGTGGTGGTTTAGATGAGTAAGTACGTAATAGAGAAGTTTTAAGTACAGGGGGCTTACCACAACCTCTTAAAACATCATTAATTAAGCCTTACTTCGTAATTTCGTACCATGACCACCCTAAAAGTATTCCTGCTACGTTTTGATATCGCTTAGCAGTTTTGATGACGTCACTCGATTTCGTTCATTCAATCCAAGGAACATTTGTTTACAAACCGTACCACGACCTCTAAAGTATTCCTGCCGAGCTGTCAAAATAGCAGGAATGATACAAATGACAACGATTGTTAAAAAGTTGCTCTCCGTGTAACTTTTTCTATTTATTAATGAGTTTTTGCTGTGTTTCTAAGGTTCTATTTGTAATATTTAGCAAGATGGCCGATGATTTGGAAACTTTCTAGTTTCTCGAAGCAGATATTAGAAGCTCCATACTACAAAGGACGCCTTCAGACGGGCTCCAAAATAAATTTTAACCCTTTTTCACATATATTTTCTTTTGGCTAAGTCCGCTCCTTTCGATGCACTTGTTTCTTCTTAGAATGAGCCTTCGCCTGCAGACTCCTATTAAAGCCCGCAGCGATTTCACTGTGGGTTTTTAAAAAGTCTCACATGATATCGAACTGCTTCGCTGAGACTCTGCGGCCGCTGTGACAAATTATTCTAGGCATTAAATTCTAGATATCACCAAAATATTTTTCACAAACTTTAATTGTATAAGTACAGCAATTGAATTTTAATTTACCTTAATGATCATAATAATGTAGATTTAATTTACGTTTTTGAGGGGAACCGAAAAGATGGTGTCATGATTTTGTATTATTTTCTAAAACGAAAACTCGCCTTTACTGAAAGAGGGAAAGAGGAGTGGGATTTATCTCATTTATCATCATCTTCATCAGAGATTTATTGAAAAATGTTATGACAAACATACGGATGACTAGGTGGTATGGCTATGTTGCCTCTAGCCTGCCCTATGGGACAAAACAAAAAAAAAATTGACATTGTTCATACAACCAAGTGTCGCCAGATGTTTCTTAGGAGCGATTGTACGTCGGTGAGGAAAATAAAAATTCTTAGGGAAGAAAATAATAAGAAATCATAGTGTTTTTACTTGCAACTTGTAAAAACCGTAAGTGTAATTTCCCTGTATCGATAGGATATTGTAGGCACGATTTCGCTATGCGGTCGTACTGTTGTACGACCCCGATTGTCCGATTTTTACACGGCAAAAATCGTATAATTACGATTGACATATATACATCTGGCAACACCATACTCGAAAATACTGGATTTAAGATTGATAGATGACATTCACACTGATAATGACAGTTCGTAACGCAAAAATACCACAGAGTGTGTAGAAGCACTTGTATCGTACATTCTTTTCCCATCACTATAGCAGGAGTAATAACGTTTTAAAACATTATTGTTTTCAATGCTTGTGGTAGGGTACAAAACAATACTTATTAAGGAATGTAACAAAACGTTCCTGCGCAATGATGTTTTTGTAAAAGTTCATGGTAAGCCCCCAGTTCTGACTTTAGAAGTTGATTTTTGATTGTTGGCAAGGAGCCGGTATTTCGAGTCTAGGCGAATACGAGTAAGTATAATATTGACGTCCTACATCGAGCTTTTTCTATAGCTCAATTTTTCCTACCCACAATTTAAAATAAGAATCTAACCAATCTCATGAAGAAATATCGTCAACGTCTAAGAAATCTCTTGCATCGTCTGAAAAATCTACTTTAAAGCACAAGACCAGTTTCAGCTGAAGTTGCATTTTCCATGCACGAAAGTTATCGTTGGACATTTTCATATTCAGTGTGTGGGACACGTATCGTTAAATTGAATTGTCCTCTGGTACAGCGTCGGTATAATAGAGTTTACCTTAGAGTGCTGCGGATAGTGGCTTCAAATTTTTCACTAAAACGTTGGTTCGTTGGGCACGTTTAGAGTTTTACATGAATAATGTACATTGCGCACATTTTGGATGAGAGAGGATGTAAGTACAAAGTGAATGATTATAAGGCGTTGCTAGTACATTAGATAAATTACTAGATACTAAATCAAATTTTGCTCACTATTTCTAGTTAGAGCATTAAATAGTATTTCAATATGCTACATCATCTACTACTGCGTTAAATTTTACCTAGATTTCACAACATTTAATTACCTAGACTACTCCAATTAATTTTAGAAAAAAACTTAAATTTTAGCAACTCAAGGTTTTTTTTGTCACATCCATAAACAAAAGCTACTTCTGAACCAGTTTCTCTCACCACATTACAATTCAACGTAGGCTGTAAAACGTGTGAGTTTGTAAGGCATAGTGCACACGTGCGTGAAGCATTACTTATACGTCGTATCTCGCATTACAACAAGCCGTACGAGTTTACGGCGAACTGTTCCGCAAGTGAATTAATTACCTACTCGTATACTCGATTGCTCAGCGTGCCTGCAATTTAGGCTCGTGTGTTAACGCCTTAACTACCCTCATTTGGCAGCTTTGGTTGTATTTCAGTACCTCAAGTTTTTGAGAAGTTCGACAATGGTGCCTTAATGACACGTTCTCGTTTACTCTCGAGTACTTTAGTTCACAGTTGAGAATAAGAGCCTTAAATGCGTCTTTGATACTTAAGGCTATTTTAGTCATGATCTTGTTCAACAACATTTTTTTAAATACGAGTATATAAAAGATATAAAAGATATATTCCATGATATTTATTTTAAGACCAATTATGTGTATAAACAATATAGCGTAGCTTCAGAATTTTCGCCTAATAGCCAGTCTAGAAAAGAAAAAAACCAAATAGGTATATGGGCGTGAGTCTGGGTATTTGAGTAGGAAAACCACTTCACTTGAGTATATTTTGAAATGTTTATAATCATTAAAGCTCAATTGACAATTCACTAATAATGTCTATTAATTTAGACAGCATACAGACAGCAGCTTCATTTAGCAGACATAAAGACAGCATCATTAAATACGATGCCGATAGTCAAAACGCGTCGATTTAATAGGTCACTTGACGATGGCAGAACCAAAGTGATCCAACTGTTTTTTTAACATAAAAACAAGGATAAAACACATATCTTTCATGCCATAGTATGTATTACTAAAAAAAATACATTTGTATCAGTCTGGCTGGTTCTACCTTCGTCACTTAGACACAGATTGTGAAAAACGTTCCTACTAAAGATTCCAGGGAGACATAACATTTTAAAAGTTCCAGGGAAATGTATAAGTTCTGCGAAACTCGTAAAGCGAACAAACAAACACCGGTTGCCTCCATACATATTTACCAAGAGAATACATTACTGCTCCCGCGGGATGTCTTACATAAAGTATACACCTACGGGCGCAGGCCGGCATTCATTAAGCCTCGTAAATATTTTACTAAGTTATTTTCAGGTTTATAGAACACTATTATGAAAGCTCTTTAACGTTGGTCAACCCTGCCTTTATTTAGAGATTAGTTTTGAGAATAAATTATTATTTGTAGACACATTGTGAAAACTCTGTTTGTTTTGTGTGACTATCGTTATTTTTTTCATTTCAATGTTGCCTGTCTGGTCTTAATTGACATATAGTTTGATTACATGTCAACATAATACTAAGTCTACCATTCCGGGAGCAAACACATAATGACGTCACTCGACGTCATCTATCACTTTCGAACTATTTGTAAATGATTCGGTCTTGCTTTAGCATTAATAGCTATGTCCACACTGTGCCTTTTCATCTTCAATTTTCGTCTTCATCTTTCTATTCGTCTTCCGTTTGGCGCTTTCAATAGTTGAATGCGTAAACGAACGCAACGTCAATATGGTCATTTAGTTCAGTCGTAGTTTCTGTCAGCTTTAGGAAACATGTGTGATGAGAATATTTTACTAGGTGGAATAAGTGCGGCTTACTTGGTCATAAGAAATTCCAGAAAAAAGAGAACCAAAAGAAAGTTTTGGATACGACGTTATTTTAGTAATCGAAGTAACGTGATTTATTATTAGGATCCCAAAGTTGTGGGAAACTTCTATAGTCTTCAATAAACTTCAATGTATTATCTTTTTCTTCGTCCGCCATCTTGTTGTTGAACGCTTTGTGGCATAGAAATCCACTCAACGCGGGAAAACGTGTATCACAGCGCGCGCTTCGCTTTCAACTGTCATCGCGCATGCGTTAGGGGCATGCCTCACGCTGTTGACTGCGTTATGACGCATGCCCTTAATGAACAAAAAAAGGCACAGTGTGGACATAGCTAATTGTCACTATGTGTTACCCACGTGACCGGAATGCTATACCTGGCGGAGTATATTATTATACCATGGTGGCTCTGTGAGCTGGAGACAACGCAGACGACATGTGTCTCAAAAAAAAACATACATATCTCCGTCATATTTAAAAAAAATTATAATAATCAACATGATCACAAAATTTCACGAGATTCTGAGACCAGGGGGGCTATTCCTGCGCGGGAGATGAGATGAGATTTTATTTTGGTCACTCTCACGCTTATGACGTTTCAAACGAGAGCAACAAGGACAAAAAAAGGTGAGATGAAAATCTCAAATCTCCGAATAGGGCCACTGTACACAAAGACAGAGATCTGGAATTCGGACATACGAAAGCATTTTTGTCAAAGCTGAAGCATAGACGCTTCGTTCGCTAACGCTCACTCGATCGATTACAATGTGAAGCTACACGAATACAAGTATTGCCAGTTATGCCAGCTCCATTAAAAATGCTGTGTTTAAGTGGTAATAAAGTAGTTGGTCAGACATAATGCCGTATTATGACAGTTAATTAGCGCGTAGGGTATATAGGAATACGATGTGTCGTACACGAGACCATCAAACTCCATTACTCTTAGTGATGGAGGTGCCTATGTATATCATAATCATAAATTACAATGTTTATAGGATATTCATTTACTTAAGTATGTAGGTTTAAGGTTAGGTATTACTACCTAAGAGAGAGTTTTTTTTTTATAACTTAATAGGTTTGTGTTTGGTCGCCAACGTGCCTGATGATAAGCAGTGATGCGGCTTACGATGGAGCACGCTTGCCTAGAAGAAACCGATTCACTCGCGATTTGAAGACACCCAGATTATAAGTGTTAAGAAACACACACTCTGGCAGAGTATTCCACACACTAGCGGTCCGTATAATAAATGAGGAACCAAAGCGTCTCGTGCGTTTTGTTGTTAAAAGTTTGCATTTGACTATTTTCTAACGTAATGAACTATCTATAGATAATTATTTCCAGATTACCTTTTTATTTTCTTAGTTATTTATCAACCTTTCGTTTCATTTTATGTATTATGAAATGTTGAGACTACGAATAGGTCACATGCGCTAATCCTAAGCAGCTTAGTTCGTCTATCGGTTGACACCAAACAAGAAGCCAAACTGTGTAACACCACTTTTCCAGGCAGCCAAGTTCAAATTAACTCCCACCCCCTCCCCATCATCCCATAAACTCTCCTCCCCCCTCCCCCCCCAATCGAGGCAGTCGCCGCAAGGCACGTGCAAATGTTAATTTTATTTTCCATACTTCGGCATGAGTAACTTCGTTTTCTCGGTCTTAATACCACGCTTCGCTGCCAATTTGGTCCCGAGCTCGTTATGTGGCCAATTTTTACTAGAGTGCTGTTAATCTAGATCTGTTTACTTTTATTTGTCTAGCGAGCGATCGAAGGGATAGGATAAGATTACGATGCTTGCTTATATAAAGTCAGACTACTTGAAAAACATGTCTCTTCTCTCAAATATTAGCTCCATCCATCGGAGCTGTGTAGAGCTGGCCTGCCTAGGTGTTTCTAAATAAATTTAAAAATAAACAAAACATAAACCAATTGATTTTGATTTGATTCTAAAATTTTTTTATTGATAATCACATAAATAAAATTTGCACACTCAGCGTTAGTAACTAAGACACGAGTAATCAAAACAATAATAATAATACATAAATTCGGGACACTTCCACACACGGTCGCCTGACCCCAAACTAAGCAAAGCTTGTACTATGGCTTGTAGAATACCTAGTTGTTTTGTAGGCTAGGACCGCCTTTTAAAATGTAATTTTTAAACTTTAATGTTGTGTATAAGACAGTTCTTATCAAACCATATTTAAGGATAGTTAGCAAAAAACATGACCACGAATTACACACTAATTTTATTTAGGCTATTTCGTATGTTTATGACATTACAAGATAGGTAAGTTATACCATACCACTGCAACTGAACAAAAACCTGGGTATCTTCAAGGCTAGAGTGAATAAGTACCTTCTAGGTCGTCGTGCTCCATCTTAGACCACAATAATGTCGCCACAATAATGTAAAGGCGAGTTGGTGGTCAAACGTCGACCTAATCTAGATAAATAAAAAAAAAACATTTTAACATAGCCCACATACAGCGTTAGTTGACGGAAGTTGACGTTAAAGACGGAAGCCGTCTTTAGTCAAGGTGTAATCAATAAAATCATAACGATCTGTTTATGAGATAATAGGACTTGCAATAATTGTTTTATTTGTTTACAGGTGACACCGACGATCATGGGCTGCCTTCCGAGAAGGACAAGGGCTGTGACACCAACCTTTACTTATACCATGTGAGTAGCTTCACGGAAAAAAAAAATTAGCTGCTGTTACTAAATTTTAGTTGTAGTAGCAAAAATCCTTTCAAACTATAGGGACAGCTAAGTTTTTTGTTAGCGTAGCAAATTGTTTTTAGCTGAACGAATTTAGCTGTTGCAGCTAACAATCTTAACAATACTTAGCAGTAGTTGCTAACAATCTTAACAATAATTAGTAGTAGTTGCAAATATTATTTGCTAAAATTTGCTATAGCAGCTAACGATTTTATCTATTTTTAGCTGTGGTCGCTAACAATATTAGTGATAACTACTAACAAGACTTTGCTGCAGCTGACAAGAAGTTTAGCTGTGACTGTGAATTGTGTTTGTTACATGTGCTAAGGGTTTTAGTTGCGAGACCTAATATTTTTATCTGGGGCAGCTAATAAACTTAGAAGCATGAACTATTAGTATTAGTAGTAGCAGCTAAGTTAATTTGCTATTCCATCACACCACCGTAGCTACAGCTGACAAGTAGTTTAGTTGTGACTGTGAATTGTGTTTGTTACCTATGCTAAGGGTTTTAGTTGCGAGACCTAATATTTTTATCTGAGGCAGCTAATAAACTTCGAAGCATGAACTATTAATATTAGTAGTAGCAGCTAAGTTAATTTGCTATTCCATCACACCATTGTAGCTACAGCTGACAAGTAGTTTAGTTGTGACTGTGAATCGTGTTTGTTACCTGTGCTAAGGATTTTAGTTGCGAGACCTAATATTTTTATCTGGGGCAGCTAATATACTTTGAAGCATGAACTATTAGTATTAGTAGTAGCAGCTTAGTTTATTTGCTATCCCATTACACCACCGTAGCTGCAGCTGATAAGTAGTTTAGCTATGGCTGTGAGTAGTTTGCGGCTCATGCTCAAGATTTTAGTGGCGTGTTATTAAGGCTTCTGTCTACATAACGAATGTGTCGCGAAGTGGCAGCAGATAAGGCGTGAGACTGTGCAAGTTTTAATATGTACAAGGAAATGTATAAAGCATACGCATGGCACATTATTTATACATTTCCTTAAATTACGCACTCAATCTATCGCCGCGTCGCATCAACGTTCGATGTGCAGAATTGCAGCTTTTAGATCACGCAACTAAATCACTTAGCACAAGTAACAAACAATTCACAGCGACAGCTGTACAAACTACTTGACAATTGCAATTTGTGGTGTAATAGAATAGCTAATTAACAGAGCTGTTACTACTTACTACTAATACTTAACAATCATGCTTCAAGTATTTATATGTACCTATACACATCGCATATTCGGTGAATATAAGCTCTAACAAAAAAAAAAACAATTGTTTATGAGGTTTAATAAATGCTTCTCAAAAATAATTGACAAACAAGTCTGTTGTTAAGTCTGTTGTTGTTAAACAAGTAAGTTGACTGCATTCAGTACAAATATTAATATCCCTCCTCTAATTGATTTTAACTAATAATAAAAACACTACTTCCATTATATACTTAAATTTTTACTTAAGCCTGCAAGGCATGAAATGATTTATAAAAAATGTCAAAGGCTGTAATGTTATTAAATATCAGAAAGCACTCAGAGATTTTGTCTTCATCCGGAGAAACGGCAAATAGCTGGGGCCCAACATTCAGTCCTCGAAACTTTTCTTTTTTAGGTAATGCGACTGGATTTCGGCGGCAGACTGAAAAAAAAAACACATTAAATACATGTACCCAAGTAGTTTGGTTTTATATGGTTTTGACAGCTAAGGTAACAAACAATAAAGCTAACGTTAAAATTTTTCATTATTCCTGAAATGATAATCAACACAGGTTCAAATATTTATAGAATTGTAGCTATAATATACTTACTTTTAAAAATTGCATCATCCTTTGTGTCCAAGCCGGGACGGTCTCCATTGCCGTTTCTTCTTCATGACTATAGCTTTTATAGGAAATAGTGTTGTCATTGCTCTAAACATTTTCACTTTTTTTCCACCTGTAAATAAAAAAAACATAGGTGGGTACTTAATAAATAAATCATCAAAACCATAAAACATTGTTGGCTTTAAATAAAAATAACATAAAACCTAAACGAGATGTGGTTGTGTGCTAACCACACACGGTTTGCCCATTTATAGACTGCTACTCATCTCATATCTTCCAAACGAAAGAAGGTATGACTATGCATTTTAGCTCAAATTTTAAAGCATAATTGCTGCCACTGGCAGCAAAATTTTCAAGTCTCTGGGTTATATACTTTTCGAGTTATAAGCTAATACCTATGTGTAAGCTGAAGTTACGTCACTTCAGCTGACACATGTTGAATCGACGAAACTATCAAACGTAGAGTTTTCATTTAAAGTACAAAAATTAAAGCATGATTGCTGCCATAGGCAGCAACATTTTCAGATTCCTAGACCTCGTAGTTTCCACGTAATAATCAAAAAATAGTTTTCGCGCCCAAAAATTCAAATTTTTGCTTAAAAGCGGCGTTGCCGTTCCGTGCGGTACATTATTGCAATTCAATTTGATCTTAGCGCGTATGCTACTCGACCGTGAACCTTATTGGGCAGCGATATGACTCACAGGCGCTCAGCGTCGGCAACAAAACGTAACCAAGACCATCATGGTAGACCCCCTGTACTTTGCGCGCTGATTACATACTAGCTAACAGAACAAGTCGGAAAACGCATAGGTACGTACCATCCCTACTTAGTCGACATTCCACCAACTCTTACTAAACGGTTTGCCTCCACCTTCCTAATACAAACCGCTAGGGTGTGGAACACCTTGCCATCGTCTGTATTCCCGACTAACTACCTATAACCTGGATATCTTGAAGGCTAGAGTGAATAGGTAAGCACCTTCTAGGTCGTTGTGCTCCATCTTAGACCACAATGTCGCTTAACATCAGGCGAGTTGGTGGTCAAACGTCGACCTATTCTAGATATAAAAAAAAGCCGCCCATCCATCGCGGGTGTCCGGTCTCAGCTGATTACCGAAAGCCGTGTAACAGATTACCAAATAGTTAGTACACGCGGCGGGCGGCACGGTGCGAAATTCACTTTACGCTATTATTACTTGTTCTATGCTTTACGGTCGTAGGTCTTTTTGGTTCACAGCGTCTAGTGATTAAAAAGAATAGGCTATTACAACAATAGGTATTGACAATTTCTGACGAAGTGATTTATCTCTTACGTAGAAACTTACTCGGCGTACTGACATAAAAAAATTATGTTTTAAAATAAACGATGTTCATCAGTAAAACTCTGATCGCGAGTACGAAAAAAAAACAGGGAGTAGGTATAACACGGCACTTAGCTCATTATCAAAAACATAAAAGTAATAGGTATATACCTATTTACATACGCTTGGACTTGTAAACCTCCTCCGTTTCGTCGGTTTTCGTTCAACCGTTTTGGCCTTGGAAACGCTACAAATAGAATAGAGAGATAGAAGTTAGGTACCTACTATTGTTTTTAATACTTTTTAGGTTTAGGTACCCTTGCCATTGCATACCTTGCATACCTACAATTAGAGATATCCTCTACGCTCATACGTAGGTAAGGAGGTATAGGTATTTCGCTTTTGATGACTGTCTGTATAGCGGCGCGTATACGTTATTTATACGTGTTGCGTTACCGTCAGACAGCAAACATAGTCGACCGAGCGAGCGTTAGCGAGCGAAGCGTCTGTGCTTCTTATGTCCGGATCTGTCTTTTATACAGCTCGCATTTTTTTGAAAAATAAAATCATATACCTACCTAGATCTCCGCCATTTTAAAAAAAACCGAAACCTGACAGCTAAAAAATTCTGAATAATTATAGAACCTGTTCACAAAATTTCACGAGATTCGGTTGAGAAATGTAACCAGTAGAAGGACAGACGCCGGCCGCAAAGTCTTGTGAAAAATGCTCGAGAATTTTATTACTTCATTGACAAATGAACAAGCAACTATAGCATAAAATACGAGTACAAAATAGGTAGTAGGTAGGCATATTTTCAACAGAGAAATCGGTGGCGCCTCGATATTATACGATATTGGATTTTAGAATATGGTGATATGGTTCATTTTCAATAAAGTCAAAAGTTGATCGAGCATTTTCCACTTTCTGTATCTAGTAGTTGCTACTGACTAAAGTTATAAACTTATGTTTTAAAGTATAGTATACTTAGGACCTATGTCCTCTCCTTATAAAATATGTATTGTCAAGATCCGTTCACCCGTTAGCCGTGAAAACGCTACAAGGGGACACAGAGATAGACTTTAGTGTCTTATATTTAGTAGTTATATTTCGCTATGAATGACTATACTGTATGTATAGGGGCGCACGCACACCACGGCACCGCTTCACACTAGGCTGCGTATAATGCGTATCCACATACGCAACAGAGACGGCAATATCTAGGTACATTTTTCCAGTCGCCTCGAATCGGAGTTGCTAGTTCACTCCGCCGCCGCCGCCGCCATTTCGCACCCTACATCCTATCCTACTTCCTACTAATATTATAAACGCGAAAGTTTGTAAGAATGGATGTATGGATGTTTGTTACTCTTTCACGCCAGAACGGCTGAACAGATCTGGATATAATTTGGCACAGAGATAGATTATAGTCTAGAATAGCACATAGGATACTTTTTAACCGCGGGTGAAACCGCGGGGCGCAGCTAGTTACCTATAATAACCTTGCATATTTATAATGACCAAAACAGAATCAATTAACACATACATCCTACTTAATATTATAAACGCGAAAGTTTGTAAGAATGGATGTATGGATGTTTGTTACTCTTTCACGCCAGAACGGCTGAACAGATCTGGATAAAATTTGGCACAGAGATAGATAATAGTCTAGAATAGCACATAGGATACTTTTTAACCGCGGTTGAAACCGCGGGGCGCAGCTAGTTACCTATAATAACCTTGCATATTTATAATGACCAAAACAGAATCAGTTAACACATACATCTTACTTAATATTATAAACGCGAAAGTTTGTAAGAATGGATGTATGGATGTTTGTTACTCTTTCACGCCAGAACGGCTGAACAGATCTGGATAAAATTTGGCACAGAGATAGATTATAGTCTAGAATAGCACATAGGATACTTTTTAACCGCGGGTGAAACCGCGGGGCGCAGCTAGTTACCTATAATAACCTTGCATATTTATAATGACCAAAACAGAATCAATTAACACATACAGAATCGTGTAAATCACAAATACCTATACTTACTGTATTGTAGTCTTGTTTGATGCAAAATAGAGTGATACCAGCCGATGGTACGCACCAATGACTGGAGCCGATATAGGTATATGTAGTAACAGGATTGCCCCCTGTCAAAATTGGAACTGAATATCGACCGGTGAAGTATGGGTGTTGTACTACACTGTACACACTTCACACTTGTTGCGCCCAACATTTTTCTTTCTTTCTAGGAATTACCTGTAAACAGCATATAGGTATGTTAGGACTCGACAATTATTACATCAATAAAATTAGAAGTACTTATTGCAATAAGTTATAGTTACTTTCTGCATGTTTTTAAAGTGACAGATATAGTTCACTGTCATATTTTCGGCAACAGTTTTTCCAAAAATACTCGGTCAATAGAGGTAGGTGATGAGCTTCTATATTTTCATCTGTAAAAATAAAGCTTACGTTATTTTTTTGCAACACATGTGTTCTATAGGTAAGTAGGTACTTGTGTTTCGGCCAGGGGTGCTAAGTTCACGCCAGGTTCTCTTTCGGCTCTACAGACGATAACGAAAGCCTACTACTCACCTTGGACACTCCACGCCACTGGACCCGGTGTACACCATGCACTGATAATAGCACTATTAGTTCAATATAAACAATTTAAACTTTTTTAATGTCAAGTCCGAAATTTTACGTGCGAGCGGACGCAAGAGCGCGGGTCAATCATTCACCGACAACTGACTGACTGATTGAGCGCGTGCGATGCTCGCACGCCGAAAGGCAGGGAGTTTACGTCTCCCTCTCCCCTCACAGGTATCTCGCGGCTTTGTGGATGCCGCCGGCTTTCGTAGGTATCGTTTTCTATCTATAATGTCTACAGATATCTGGCGTAAACAACTTGCAATATAAAGGCATCAAACTTTTGGCTAATTTGCAAGCTTGGCAATAGCAAGATCGCGGTTCTAAAGTGTGAATATGGGCAAAATCGGTACAACTCCATAGGTACATCAATTGCGAGATGTCAGTTCGATGCAAACCTGTACAGCCGGCTAGGTTTTTGCAGCATGCCACTTTTCTAACGGAAAATCTTATCAGTAGATAGATTACTGTATCTGGACACGTAAGATATTAGGTACTTATCTCATAATAAGATGATGCGATGCAAAGTATGTAGGTACTTACTTACTTTTGAATTTATCTTTGGGCGGCATTGTAGCCCTAACTCCACAAATGAAAAATCCTTTTTTTAACACTATAATCACTTTTTCTTCCAAGTTTAACGCCGTAACGCAACCAAATTCACGTGAACACACACGTTACGATACGATACGAATTACGAAATGAAGTGAAACTTTTTGTAAGTGAATATGTATATATTCATGTATTTTTAGTATTTCAAAATCGATAAAAAAAACTTATCTCCACCATTTTGAAAAAAAATTAAAACTGGCTCGACAAATGAATCTTTATATAATATTTATCAACCTATTTATGTTTTTATCATAACAAAACATAACATATCGTCACGCCTTTCCCTTGAAGGGGCTGGCAGAGGTGTAATACAACATCCACACTTCGTTGGACGACAGTCAGTGACCAAGAGTGACAGGGGGCGATCCTTTCGCCATAAACCGGGCTCCAGTCATGTCATGTAGGTATGTAGCAGATGACATACAATCCGCACATTGGTGTGAGGTGGGCTTTCTCAAAGTAGGTTATCATAGCTTAACATTTTTTTTACAAGTATACAATATACCTACCTAGGTAAAGTACCTAATAAGCGTGTTTAGCAAAATCTTAGACATGAATTAGAAGTAGGTACCTATCTACCTATCTATCGAAACCACGGTAGGTACAGAAAAACGTATTCTGTTCTAGTTAGGTAGGTAAACAAATTGTGTGCGTCTATACGTACTTGTGCCTACGTAGGTAGGTACGAGTATATGTATGGTACAGTTCCGGCACCTACCAATTATGAATTACTTAGTAGGTATTATTAACTTCACAGGTAGGTAGGTAGCTACCTAAATTTTGTGTAGTCGCACAACTATAGCGATGATGGATATAGGTACTTATTATGTAGGTCCCGCATTAGATAACTACATGAGCCACTTGTCAGGTAGGCACTAATAATGCTCCGAAGTTTACACCATGCATGGCAGACATGAGGCCAGTAATGCTAACAGAATAACATTTCAGAATTTATAAATTCTAAGGCTCGAAGTTTAACGCCTAAGTAGTCTAATTACCTATACCTACCTGTATACCTACTTACTTACCCATGCATAGATATTTTTGTAAGAAAACCAATAAAACCAACAGCAACCGACTGCCTTGGTGGCTCAGTTGGTAGTGAACCTGCCTTTTGAGCTTGTTGGCGTGGGTTCGATTCCCACCTAGGGCAAACATTTATGTGATGAGCATTTGTGTCTGTCCTATGTCTGGGTGTTAAAATATATTTAAGTATGTATTGAAAAATATCTAAGTAGGTATGTAGGTATATCAGTCTCTGGCAGCCATACTATGGCTATACAAGCTTTGCTTAGTTTGGGATCAGACGACCGTGTGTGGAAGTGTCCCAAATTTATTTATTTATTTAATAAGTACCTACCTAGGTTTTTAAGAGTTTTTATGTACTTTTTAAGTACCTAAACTATTATTAAATACTATGATAAGACACTAATAACAACTAGTGGCTCTGTGAGCTGTAGACCTCGCGGCCAACATCTGTTTTCCTCTACAGATTGCATTCCTGAACCGATTCACGTGAAATTTTGTGAGCAGGTTCGATGATTAGACATATTTAAAAAAAAACTATCTAAATAGTGAGTCTATTTACAAAATTTTAGGAAATTCCGTTTGTATCGGCCTGTGGAGGAAGGCATTTTTTTTTAAGCTGAAGCATAGACGCTTTGTCAAATGCTCGCTTGGTCGATTAAGTAAGGAACAAAAGTAATAAGTACAAGCTCAAAGAAAACAATCAACTTACGTACGCATAAATGCATCTACGTAGGTATGAAATATTCTTGTCTTCATCAATAAAATAATGCTTTATGGTTAGTACCTACCTAAGTTAGGTTATTGTACCTACCTACCTAACAATAATAATGAGCGCAGAGATGACGCGGTGACGCGGACTGCCCTCCCGTCGTTTGTGCCCTTGCAACGCGGAAGAAATAAGTACCTACCTACGAAAAGCTCACATCGCGAAGACTTATGAAGATGTAACTAATTTCTCACACTTCTCTCACTACTAGCACACTACTCATACACTAGCCCAGACAGGCTAACATGAGTCGTAGTAGAGCGAGCGAGAGCTTATTTTTCTCTGCTATCTGTTTTTCTTACGCATTTTCGCTAGTTGAATTTTAGCCGAGTTGGAGAAGGCTTGTTTCTAAACTCAGAAGGAGCCGGTTCGATTTCACTGATTTGTTCATTGTGTGAAAGTATGTGCGTAGGTATTTAATGTCATCTGCTATATATTGTATAACTAGAGCCCGGTGTATGGCGACAGACCCCTGTCATATTTGCAAATGAATATCGTTCGGCGAAGGGTAAGTGTTGTAATACACCTCTGCCAGCCCTTTCGGAGGAAAGGCGTGGCGATGTGTATTTACTATTTAAGATAACCTAGGTACATTCTGAGCTACAATTTCATTTCTTCCAATGGTTACCTACGTGTTTAAGGAGTACGAGTACTTAAATATAATGTGGGAAACAGGCTTAAAATGTTTATAAGTAAGTAAACACTACCAGGGAGGTATCACTCCGAAGTTTAGGTACGTTTCGCGAGCGCACTTACTGATTCTTATCAATATAATTAATATTCAATATCTGGATAAAATTTGGCACAGATATAGCTTACGTCCTGGACATAGGCTACTTTTTCAAGGCTGAGGAGCTCAAACATACTCAGGACATAGGGTACGAGTACTTCCCGAAAAAATTAACAGTTACTGTGGCACTGCGGGTGAAACGGCGGGGCGCAGCTAGTATCTCCTAAAATTTATTTTTGTCGCATAATTAAAGTCCTAGTAGCAGTTACAAATTCAATTACTACTTACTTATTTTTAAAGTAAAACAATTGATGCCTTCGGTTACATATAAACGTGAGATAGCTATTTAACTTAGTTGCTACTACTAACTTCTATGCCACTAATTAAATTGCTGCCTTACAATTAGGAAATTAATCACGCAACTAAGTAGTTTTGTTACAGTATTAAACCAAATTTATAACCACAGTTAAAACTCTTGTGAGGTGCAGCTAAATATTAATTCACTAAGACAGCTATCATACTTTGCTACAACAACATACCTACTAAAACATATCTTCATCATCTTTACATAATGATATGTCTCACACAATGCTATTAGATCACAACATTAGGAACAGCACAAAATATCCCGCTTGCCGTCTAAAATTTCACATACGACATGGAAATAACTGTAATAGAAAAGACTGGTTAATGTAGATAATGTCAATTAGCAATGGCAGGTAAATAATTTATCTTAAAGTAGTTAAAATATTTTGCTCTGATAGCTAATTGAAACATTCGAATTTGTTTTGTTTATATAGATAACAAATTTAGTAAACTCAGTTAAGTAATTTGTAGTAACTGCAACTTGAGTGTGATTCTCCTAGCAAAATTTTATTTTGCATAGTAGCTAAGCAGTCTTTGTCGTAGTCAACAAAACTTTGCCAGTGTTTCGAAGATATTCGGTGCAGCAGCTAAGACATAGGCAGCAAAACAGATTTAGTTGCCACAACTAAACCATTTTTTTCCGTGTTGCTTTATTTTTTTATAAGAAGTACATACTTATCAATTGACTGTGTGTGAGAATCAAAATTTTGCACGACTAGTGTCGTTAATGGCTGAACTTTAATTTTAAATCTTTTAACTTTATTTAACCCATTGGACATGCAAATAAAATGATTTGATTTGTGGGATTTTGGCGGAGAATCGAAAAAGTATCGTCCTAATTTTGTCATATTTTCCGAAACTTGTAATTCTGCAAGTGTTAAAGTGGTTAACCCTTTGTCAGTTCGTTAACGTGCACGAGTGTGAGCAAATGATACAAAAAATGCGAAACACGACTTTTCGTGTTCCCTTCAAAATTCCATTAGTACTTTATGTGCCCTTACCACGAGTTTTGATAGTTCCGTAAACTTTTTTTGTTTTCGTTTGGCTCCATACATTTTAGTAAACCGACCCCGGCAGAGACGCTAGGGAACTAGGTTAAATGTAAAGACTTATGAAGCCAAACGTCAACGAAAAAACTCATACGGTAAGGGTAGGTACAGTCAAGTATCTACCACTTTACTGAAATGAGGAATGGGGGAGGAATTCGTCATCATCATCATCATCACTCATCACTGTAACAAAACTTAAGAGAGATCCGATTTTACATACTTGTCAATGGCAAATGTACAAGACGTGCGACGTCAAATTCCCCTAATTGGTAAAAAAAAAGAAACTAACTACTTTTTTTTTAATGGAGGATTCTTGAAGTAAGATCGTATAAGAGCTGAAGGCTGTTTTTTGTGTTTTTAGGCTGTTCAATGACCTCAAGACATTGTTGAACCAGTAAAGTTATTCCATGCTAATATTTTAAAGGCAAAGTAGCTCTATTTTTTTTGTATGTAGCGGCTCAACTGATTAACGGATCCGGATAAAGATAAGGAGTTACTGCATATTTAAATGATTTAGATTTTTTAAAGAAATCGTGGGCATCTAGTAATTTAATTCTAAAGTGTTGATTTAAACCTTTTTTTTTCATTAAAGATTATTTATGTTTTTTTCCTCTTACTCTTATTTTCGAAGTGAGAAATATTTAATTTAGTATGATTAGCGCGGCTTCCATAGCCACAGTGGCTTTTAATTATTTACTCTGTTGCCCAGCGAGGTAACGCCGTTACGCCGTAATCCGTATAACGGCGCGGCGGCCTTGCAGAACTCCGCCCGAATTTACGTTATTACACTTATTTAATGTTTATGTACAGGCAGCTACAGAAATTGAAAGCCGCTTTTAGTAATAATTGAATTAATTTATTATATTTGAGAATTGATATTTAGCTATTTCATAGTTATGATAAATGAAAATTTTGTGCTAAAATAATTGTAACACTTGATGCGTATCTCGACTTCATAAAGGCTAGTTTTCGGATGGGTGCCCGGAACGGCATTTCCAATATTGGGGCGTTTTATCGTGATTGAGTAACAACTATCCAAACGTACAAATTTTTATATTTAAAATATTAGTAGGATATATTATAAGACCAATGCAAACGGTGACTTATTAAACGATGGAGTGACGACACCATAACTACAGCCGGAAATGAGTGGATTAAACGAGCTAAAGGCAGGGAAAATTGGAACAACCTGGAGGAGGCCTATAAGCAAATAGGGGTTCCTATCTAAGAATAATATAACATATTTAAAAGTACATGTAATACTTAAGGGATGGGAAGTAAAAAGGCTTATTATTGTTATATTATAAGACATAAAACATTGTTTTCAGTGATTGTACGTAGTTTTGAAGTGTCGTAAAAGTTTCGCTGAGTAATGTCGCTGAGAAGGGTTTGTTTGCCCGAAGGAACCGTCAATAATAAATTCTTGAATATATTTACGTTTATTGCAAGACAAAGTTATCGCACTCTGTTAACTATATATTTCTCTCTGTTTCTCTCTCTTTCTGTTTGCAAAATAAGCTATATATTTCTGTGTATTTCTTTCCCTGTCGAAGTAAAAGATTTTTTTATGTGTAAGCTATTCAAATGTCTCTACTATGTAGGAAAGCGTAATAAAGGATGTTGTACCTAAGAGGTATTACGTAAATAGTTGGAGTAGGACCAATAAAAAATACATACGGACAAACATAGGACCTTCTCCTATTTGAAATCGGTCAACGTAGATAAACCGCTTGGTCTAAACTATAAATCGCACATATGCACTTAATTTTTTTTAAGTTTGTTAAGGCAGGTTAGCGGGATTTATGGTTCTAGAGGATGGGTTACCATCAGTTATCAAATTAACAGTAAGTAAAATATTTAGAAAAAAACTGTGGTTCGCCCAAGATCTGTATTTCAAAAAGACTTCTTTACTTACAAAGTTTAAAAAAAATGTAATAAGTTCATCATCTCAACAACATCTTCTCTTTCAAGTAAAATTTAATAACGTTTTAAAACGATCCGCCAAAGAAAGCTATGTGAAACGAAGTTGGTTTGAAACATTACATTTTCCAAAGAAATACGAAATAAACAAAACACGGCCGAAACACAACGAAACTTCATTTTAGAAAGAAAATTTCACATTTAAACCAAGACGGACTTAGCTTCAAAGAGTACTTTGTTACTTAGCTGAACGCAGCTTCAATGAAACTCTCCGTCATCTTTCTCAACTCTAGTTCTAACTCAACTTGAAGTTTTCATCGAGCGAGTTTACAGAATTACGATAATGACTGATAATAAATTCATTTAATATCCAACTCTTAAAATGTCGCTTGGAGTTGAACTCGTAATTTGTAAGAGCGGATTAAAGCTTTGCGATGTAACATTATTCATAATTCAGGAGTTAAGAGAAAATTACGTAATACTCTTAATCTATTTTCATAGATTATCCAGAAATATGTAGCGCAAAAGCCTCTTTCATTTACTTCGTCGTACATTGAGCTGAGTTATATTCATGAAAGTAATGACGAAGTCGTAATAAAGTAATGACTTTTTTTAGAAATCTTAGACGAGACGATCAATTCGCTCTTTCGCTTATGTGCGTCATCGAATATGTTTTCTTAGTCTTCTCTTTTTATTTGTAGGTAATAACAACCTTACAAAATCTTATACTGTAATTTGAGTTCTATACTCTTGAAACAAAGTTCTAGAGATGTTTTGACGTCTATCTAAAAATACTTCAAAAATTACCACTGAAAGGTTCCCTCATAATATAGCCTACGAGCGCCGTACATGCTCTCTCGATGACCCGTAGCGTTCGTAGCGCTCTCGAATCGCTTCGTAGCGTTATCGTAGCACTCGTCGCGCTCGTAGCGTGTTCGTTACGACGGCCGTAGCACTTCAATTTCTTGCGCTATTTCTTCGAGTTTCCCGCTCCACTTGCTATCGGTCTCCGTAGTTAAAGTTACATTTAGCTCGGTTAAGTAACCCCAACTTAATTTCTTCCGCGCTTAAAAGTAATTGCTCTCTTGACTGAGCAAGTTTTCTATTAGCGAAATAGCTTCGAAAAGTTTCCTATAATTCCGTTTTATTACTATGATTTTGTTAGGAAATTGTTATAGGCTTCTCGAAGTTCATTTTACAAAGTATTTACTTTTGCATTTAGTGAACGATAATATCACTAAATGGTATTCAGCTATCACTTACGTCGTACGTGCGGAAATACTTCTTTATAACGTCAGCAATATAGCGTAATAAATGAGTATTTACATTAAAAGCACTCTCACCGGTGTAATAACTCTCACATAACAGTATAGTGGAACATAAATACCAGCAGGTGGGCACGTGCCGCTAATGCTCAACCGATAGGCACTTAAAGGATATTACCAAAATCGTATTACACATACGAGTACGAATTCTTTTAGATTATGAAACAAAGAGAATAATAACTTTAGGTGTTGTAGTTGTTTGGTAATAAAAAGGCAGAGTACACATTTGTATGCCTTATTTAATCTTTAACGTTCTAAATTTATACTAATCCAAACTTGTGTATCCTGCTTCTTAGATATTTCTCAGACACAGTAAAAAGCTTTCTTTGTAATACGAGTCCTTTACAAAGGCTTTGTAGACGATAGTTGAATCCAAATGAGCTGCATATGGCGACGGAATAAAGAAGAAACCCACTTACCTCGCTCTCATCATTTACACGCAAGAATAATAAGGGCGCGCTCACACCTGACGCGCGGGAGAAAAGAGATCATTTCGCGTGATGCGGGAATCTCGTATTTTATTCACGCACCATTTGTACGGCACGCGACTTCTGGGCGTACTCACGTTGATTGCCGATCGGGACTGGGAACGGTGTTTTTTGCTGCTTTGTTATGTAAGCAAACGATGAAAGAATTTCTTGAAAAGTGGGCATTCTTAGTGGGATACGCAAAGTTTTTTTCTCTAAGAATATTGAATACATTCTTAAGTCTAAGTCAAAATATCTGTATTCAATTGGGTATCGTAGATACACTTGTGAACGTCAATGTTATAAAAATGACTCAACCGCCTTGTTCGGAAAAAGAACCACTACTCAGAAGAACAGGCAAGAAACTGAAGAGCATTTTCATTTACAAATAGTAATTAGTAGTTAGTTCGTTCCTTTGTTATTTTATGTTTTCAAAGTAATGCCTCACTCAGCCTAAACACCTACTGCCCTCCCACTGACCTTATCTAAATTTAAATTTCTAAACTAATCTAATCAAAATTGAAATGAACAGTTTATGTGATTTCAAAACTGCCTTTAGTAATGATAACAGAACGTTGAAGCTGTCAAATATAGTTTTGCTTAGTTAGATAACTGTAAAGCAGAATCGACTTCATTGTATAGTTTACACAATTTTAGGTTATGCTTTATTACTGATACTTATGCAAGTTACATTGCCTGAAATAAATGAGTTATTATTATTATACATAGGTATAATATATGTAGATAATATTAAATTAACTAATGGCTAGTCGCGTCCCGCGGTTTTACCCACAGTCAAAGAAACCGTTTTTTTCGGAATGAAGAGTACCCTATATCCTTTTCTATATAGCCCTGACGACATGTATGCAAAATTTCATAATGATCGGTTGAGTATATAAGGCGTGAAAGCGTAACAATCAAACGAACACACTCACTTTCGCAATTAGAATATTAGTTAGGATTAGGATTTTGTATTCGATTTCACTTCTGAGGCGTACGTTGTAGCACGGTACGTTACGTCAATGTTCACGTGTACCACAAAGAAGTATTTAAATAAATGAAAATAAAAAACTTTAAATTTTTGGCTATGAATTACAAAAATTTAACAATCTTTTTGATATTATGACTTAATTACTAACTAACTCTCAAATTACAATTATGCAAAATCTTAACTAAGCTTTCAAGATCCCCTCGTTAGCCAAAGGTTAAGGCAAAAGATTTCCTGTTGTCTCGATTATAAACATTTACTTGTACCATAAAGAAGTGTTTAAAGAGATTAAAATGCACGGAGGACATTTAATACCAACTAAAATCTGGCTTAAATCTGAAACTATCCTAACCACAGCGGTGAAGTAACGAGGTAGATTGCTGCAACCAAGCCGTTGAACATAGACTGAGTTTCATTTCTTGTACAGAAATGTTCTGTTCTTGCGCAATGTAATCTGTAATAGAAAATAATTAGTATTTCGCCAATGATTTTGAGTCTAGAACAAGAACTAAGTTTCCGCGCAATCTATCTTTAGTCTAATCTAACTTCTATGTCACCTAATCTTATCTAATCTAACTTATAATCTATCTAATCTCACCTAACTTCTTACTTATTTGTTACGAATTTACGCCTTAACCACTCAACCAATCATGTTGAAAATTTTTGGATACACGTTGTCAGGGGTCCAGAAAAGGATATAGAATAATATGATCCCGAAAAAAATAGCAGTTAACTTTTTTAAACCGAGGGAAACCGCGGGTTGCAGCTTGTAAAAAATGATTTGTTACCTTCTCATTTCGCATACCGTTTTTATTACGACAATAATAAATTTATTATGAGAGCGAAGTACAATGAACGTAATTGCGTATCAAATTCCACACTTCAGAGTTTCGAAATTGAGAAACTTCTACTTCTGAACAAAGCTGTGGTCGCTGCTCATCTTGTTGAAACTCGTGCGCCGAGCGCGTGCGTTAGACAAACAACTTAATTTCACCACCGAGCCTAGCATATTGAATTACGTCATTAGACGGGAACATTCTGGAACTTTAATTAACGTTATGTGTTAACCTGTAGTTTGAAGAGCTGTGTAACGCCGCGTCGTGCACTTATATCCGCCCGGATATTGGCTCGGGAAGACGGCCCCGATCGGTAGCGAAGCACCCTACAAGCGAGGGCGCTTCATCAGCGTGTCAAGGCTGCCTCCGTAGCGACTCACACAAGCTACCAAAAGGAATGCGAGTTTGCTTTAAAACGTCTTCATTGAGGTCAAGCCCTCTCAGTTACGCGACTCGACTTTGAATTTCGTTAATGATTTATACACTTTAGAATAATTATACAGAAGATGTTGAGGTGGCTTATAAAATTAAGTGCTTTCAATGCTGAAGGGCGTTTGTTTAGCTAAATTGGACGTTTTGTTCGAGTAACTTTAGTCGTTTCCACTTTAGAGTTCGATTCGACTCGCGCAAATATGCTGATGGAACTGCAGTGGAAAGCGTGGCCAAAACATTGATGAGTTTAGCAGACGAGTTTGAAATTGACTACTCAATGAAACCTATTTCATGTCAACACCAATCTCACTAACCAGACAGACTCGGTTGGAATCGCATCCGACGTCGCACGAACAAAGAACTTCATTACGTTTGATTCCGACAGTGAGGCCCGGAAGCCAAATAAAGTGCCAAATGATGTCGACACGACAAATGAGAACAAATAGGAAGAGCTAGCAATAAATTGTTTGTTGTACGGCTTTGCTTTACGGCCTTACATAAATTACGGGCCGTGTTTAGGACAACGATCGCCGTTTAAATGGGACTTTTTAATTTTAGTAATTTTCGGTGAACCGTTTTTACTGGGAAATTGCTTGTTTTATTACATCATTTGCGGATCACATCAGATAAAAGGCATTACCTAACTTTTTTACTTTCCTTTGTATTTTCATATACAAAGAAAAATAAAACAAGTGTACTAACACGTTTGTATATTTTATTTTGTATGCTGTTGAGTTATAGCGATATATTCAAGATTTTTATCGAGACGACAGTCAGCTATTTTTTTTTAATTTTGTCCGCTCTACAATTCTAAAACCAAAAAAGAAGTCTCTAATAACATGCTACTCTGTCTACAGAATTCGTTCTACTTATTGTTTGATATTCTTCAAATTTTCTAAGCTGTAAATGTACCACGCCGTAAATATACGAAAATTATAATCTAATAACATATCTTGTTATGACATCGTCAGAACGTTAAACTTCAAAGAAGCCAATAAACTATTTATAATGGTTCGAATGTCAAAGACCAAGGTGACCGCGCTAAAGGACAGGCTGTCCTTTGCTGCTGGATAAATAGAAAATCAAACTATTTGCCTAGCCCTGTTTACTTTCACGATATAAATAAAGATTCTAGAGGAACCTTTATTGTAACTACTACATTTATTGAACGAGATATGAGACCGTCGTCGACAGGAACGAAAACCTTATCGAAACGAATATGAAAATCCATTTCGAATATTCTGATCCGTTTACGCGAGTTTGCTCCAAATTTTTGCTACGAAAGCTACGAGTTTTCGCATACATTTCGTAGCGAGCCGTAGCAGCGTAGCTTACCGAACGTACTCGTATAATATGATGGTTACGCTCTCCATTGGAGTGGTGTGAGCGAGGTGAGCGACATGAGCGAAGCGAGCGTGCCGGGGCGAAGGCCGATGCAAATGGCGTGTAAATAAAATAGGAGAGTTTCAAGTTGAGCTCCCAGTGACGTAACCCAGCTAAACTGCTTCTCACATACGTAAATCGGATCTTGCTGCAATTTTACTGAGATAAGAATTTACGAAAGGTATTTTCTAATGCATAGAATATACGATGGAGCTTACACGTTCAATCCAACATTTAATCCGTGCCTTCGATCGCTATCAATCACGATGTAAACGCGAGTTTCTGTAAACCTTTTTATCTTAACACACTGTAATACTTTACGATTTTAATTTAGTGTAAGCGCGCAACCACTGTATTTTGGTAATGCTTTGATTAGAGTCCAAAATACAGGCTGAGCCGAGTTTGGGACCCTCAGCGTACACAATTTGCCTTCATACTATTCGCTAAATAAAGAAATTTGATTTGATTTGACCAAATTGTGTTGCTACGACGAACTACCTAACATAATGCAGGAAAATTCTCGTGATTACAATCATGAACTCAATTGTTGTAAAATTGGCATTTAAAAATAACACATCTTTTGCAACTTTGCCTCGCGTTACGAGTCCAAGCGACTTCGCAAGCGATACCTGAAAGATTTTATTTTTCCTTAACGAATGGCGTCCATATTTCACGTCAGGAGGTACGTGATCCGGTCCCTAATTCATGTCAGGACCCACTCGTGAACTTTTGACGACAAGATTAACTTCACTTGGCGAAATCCAAAGTTGTTGAATTATTATCGATAACTGTCCCTTCTCTCAAGAATATCTGTGAATATTGAACGGTTTTTATCAAGTTTTAATGCTTGAGGTGAAACTTTAGGGTCGCCGGCGAATTCTCACTTTAGTTCGCAATTGTTATGATAAAACTTAAAACGGATAAGAATAAAGGAACTTCATTTTCTTCGGGCAATTTTAGAAAGTTTCACTACTTAACATACAACCTTTTTCTAGACTAATCGCTAAGCCACGTTATATAATGTTATGGTAGTGCATAACAAACACAATAACAAACATATTTTATAACAGTAACCGAGTAATTCTTAGCGAAGTTACTTTCTGGTTGGATTGCTCCAATCCCGTAACAAACATGGCATTATCAAATTTCATCCAAAACCAAACAACACAATACAAAGCATCTTTTCTGCAAAAAAATTTAGCCGACTGCGCAAGAAGGAGGGTTATGTTTTTCGATTGTATGTATGTATGTAAATATGTTTCTTAGGCACACCCTACAGTATAAACAGCTCGACTGTCGAAATCCATCAGATTTCGACATGTGATGTGTTATTTGAATCGTCTTGATAGTGGAATTAACATAGTGTACAACATTCTGCAGCCGGGTCGTTGTTTCTTTTTTAATAATTTTTGTTATTTAAATTAAAAATTAAAAATTGTGCATCTCACTTTTAAGATGTGGGAATTCAACGTGCTATTTGTTTTGTCAGGAGGAGATCGAGGACCGGCCCCGCGCCGCGACCTTTCTCAGCTCGCTGGCGGACTACTCCAACACCATCCCGACGGCGTCGGCGGCGGACCCCGACGCGCCCAAGCCCGCGCCGCCCGCCCGCATGGGCACGCTCATCGGCGTCTACCTGCCCTGCATCCAGAACATCTTCGGCGTTATCCTCTTCATCCGTCTTACGTGGGTTGTCGGCACCGCCGGCGCTATACAAGGCTTCCTTATTGTACTTATTTGCTGCTGTACGGTGAGTTGTTTTTTCTTTAGGATTTCTTTAGGATTTATTTACTGGAGCAAGAAACATCATTTGTTTATGCCACCTACTTTAGTGTAATTCTAAAGACTATCCATACTAGTAGAACGGTTTCATACTACCCACTGCGTGCGTAAACCTTCTTTCCCTTTTTGCAAATTATCCTTGAAGACTGATTACGTACGTCTACAAAGAAAAAGCCATTTCATATCTGTTTACTAATACACAAAAGTTATTCCTTATATTTCCTTATAAATCATAACAAAATCTAATAAAAAGCCCGAAGAAATCTCAACGGGCTATAGCTGTTCTTGCAGGCCTCTGCTCTGCCCTGATTATATTTGTTACGCTACATCGCTACATGACTGTATTTCTCCCGAGACCGTGCCAGCTCCGTTTATAAACCTACCTTAGTACGTCCATTTACTTGGGCACCAGTAACTTATCCAATTTAACTTGTCTGTAGATTATGTGGGTTGAGACTAGTGTCTATCTTGGTGAGCTGTTTAATAAAAGTCAGGGATTATCTAGGGCTCAGCAGTCCGTTATCCCTTGTCACCTGCTCAATAAAGAGTCCCAGATAAAAATAGAGGCCGTAACTTTTAGTTGGCTCAGAAGCGAGGTTCGGGAGTCGGGGTGTGAATTATGGCACAGCTCTAAAGAAAAGCGCTCACGACGGATGTACTTCCAGTATTCCACTACACGTTATGTGACCTACGTTATCGGCTACATTGTATATTAACGCTATAAAAAAGGCAGTTGACTCAGTGAACGTGATGTGGGTTAACCTTCTTATTTTTTAGGGTTTTTCAGTGGATCATATAACGGTTATTTTTATTGCTGACGACAATGTGTGTTGAGAACTGAGCTCCAATTTTACTACCTGCCTATGAGCATACTTCCATACATTCTGTACGGTCTACTAACGTTACAATTGTATTTCATACCTACTTACGACTTTGTGAAAATAATTTCTAACTAGGCATAACTTTTTAAAGGACGAATATTTACATCTAAAATAAAAAGTAAGCAAAAATATTACAAGTAGGTGCTGTTAGCTTTCACTATTTTGATGTAGATTTTAGGAAAAGTTACAAAATAGTGTGAGAAGATCACCGTGGCTTGTTGCAAGCAGAGCCTAATCACAAACTCGCTCTAAGCCATGCTACGACTAACTTATGAGTAGAGTTGTTTGGAAGAGCTATCGCATTTTTGAGGTGATGTTACTAACCAATTATGTATTTTCAGACTATGCTAACCGCGATCTCGATGTCTGCGATCGCAACCAACGGCGTGGTTCCGGCAGGCGGGTCGTACTTCATGATCGGCCGGTCGCTGGGGCCCGAGTGCGGGGGTGCGGTCGGGATGCTGTTCTATACGGGCACCACACTGGCCGCCGCTATGTACATCGTCGGTGCTGTGGAGATAGTACTGGTGAGTGTAGTGAAGGTTATTTTCGAATGGTAGGTCCCGACAGGTAGGTCGCACTACATTATCGGCCGGTCGCTGAGGCCCGAGTGTGGACGCGCGGTTGGGATACTGTTCTATACGGGCACCACACTGGCCTCCGCTATGTACATCGCCGGTGCTGTGGAGATAGTACTGGTAGTAGTGAAGGTTGTTTTAGAATGGTGTGGTCGCGGCTGGTAGGTAGTACTTGATGATGGGCCGGTCGCTGGGGCCCAAGTGCGGAGGCGCGGGGGGGATGCCGTTATCTGGTATCCGAAATGTGACCAAGCCTGTTTTGTATGGGCACTACACTGGTCGTGACTATGTACGAGTACATCATTAATACAGTGTTGTTGAGATAAAACTGGTGAGGGTTTTGGGGTTGATTTACAAACGCCGTAGTCTAAGCGAAAGGTTTATGATATATGTACATATACATCATCATCGACTGATCGCTTTTCATTTAAATTTGGACTCACGTTAGTACAATAGAACATTTTGTCCTGAATTTGACTCTTTCCTTTTTCTACCTTTTCTGTCTAAATATACGAGTATACCTATCTAGTTAGATTCTATTTTTGGTCTATGTCATCTGCTACATGACTGAGTCCGGTGTATGCTGACAAGCGCGCCCCGTGTTACATTTGGGACTGAATATCGTCCGGCGAAGTGTGGGTGTTGTACACCTCTGCCAGCCCCCTCGGGGAAAAGCGTGACGATATGTATTCAGAGTATAAATCTTGGTTGCACGTCAAATTTCTATCCCGCGAGATTTAACAACATATCAATTTTCCTGACGTCGATTTACACATTACTCGTAGTGTTCAGGCGAAGCCAGTCATGAAATCTGTTGGACAAGTTAACCAATCAGCTACGAATATTTAATTAATTTTGTACGAGCGCCGCCGAGTGGAGAGAGGTATCTGAATTTGTAATTTATTCAGTTCAGTTTCCCAAATTACGCACTCGGTTGGATAGTCCCTAGGGTTTCCCAGCGTTTTGTTTAATAAAGCAGTAAGTAATTTTGTTACCTGATCCATACATACAAAACGGTAAGACTGGTTTCACTACCGTAAGATTGACTAACAAAAAATGTCAATTTGCCATGTTCTTTGTTATAATAAACACGAAAAAGTGTTCATTTATCTATGTAAGTGTTTACTGAACTTCTTCTAAAGGGTCCGGCGACCACTTTAGGCTATTCATCTAGGCATCTTCGCATTGGCTAAAAGTTTTCTATTGCCATTTCGTTTAAATGAAGATGACATGCGAAGAGAGCATGTCAAGATACTGATGAGCCTCTTAGGTTATCTTCAGAGTGACAGAATGCAATCCAAATATTTTTTATGACTTCTCTGATCATTAAATAACTAAGAATTTTACTTGTATTATGGATTCATTTAAAAGCTAATGATGTAGACAACGTCCCTATGTAAAGGGATTTTTGATTTGCTTTGTCTGTAAATTAAATTAATTAGTCAAAAGGGGCCCCTTATAAATGCGGATATTCTTCATTGCTCTATATTTTCCTTAAAGACGTTTTTTTTAACAAAAAACAAATGCATATTAAATATAATTCATTTAATTGAACATGCCAAATTTCATCACAATCTGACAAATAGTTTCCAAGAAATTTGACAGGCGCGTTTGTATGGAAAAATTCAGGGCGTCACGGAACCCATAATAAGCATCAAAAGCGTCAAATAATATTGTAGCTTAAAAGGTTAAAGCCACAGGATACAGCTAGTGCAAGCATACGTTCATTGTAGTGACTGGACAGCTGTGCCGGTGAGGGCAGGTGGGTAAATGAACGAGCGCCCTCTCGGGACCTTATTTGGTATTTAATGCCCGTAAAACCCTGCCACGCCGCACCACTATCGAATATATTACCGAAAAATGAACAGCCCGTTAGGAGGGATCGGGTTAATATCTCACCAAATCAAATATAATGCCTTCCCTTCATGACATGGTATATTTCAAGCGATTGCTGCAATAAAGCCAGCAAGAAATAAAACCGCCTAAATTACCCATTTATTCACGTAATGGCCACTTCAATTACTGAACTTTTCAACGTAACGTTAGCATAAAAAGCGCCCCTGATTTGTGATTGTTAATGTCTGCGTTATGTAGGACATAAAATTTGCTTTTCAAATTAAACGCGTTATGACTTCGACAAACACATGCAATAAAAATAACGTTAATTTGGCGATGGCATCGCTTCGCTGCAAATGGCGCAATGCTTTAATTAAATAATATCAGATTATACACACGTAGTTCTAGTAAAAGCATGTCTGTTTATTTGGCTAACGAGAAGAAATGGATGTCAGCGCGTTTGTGTGTGAACCAATTAGCTGGAACGTGTTTCGTGGTGCTGGCAACGAGTTCCGACCGCAGGACGAGTTACCAACAGCGCTGGCGGTAACAAACTGTCTTATTGTCCTCAACGCTGAGCTAGCTGCAAATGTTGCAATTCAACGTATTTCTTTCCAGCTTCATTTATCTTCAGGTATTCTGATTAGAAGCTCACTTTCGCCTTGTTTTTTTTAAATTGATGAGTGCCACTTTAGACATCATTCCACTTCAGTCATTTTGCCGTCTGATAACCATTGTAATCAATTTTTTGGTGTTGCAAAATATCAACTTAGAAAAATGATTTTATAATAAGTTATAACCTACCAACTAAGTTGTAGCTATGATAGCCTAGCCCGCCTCTCAAATCAGAGGGAGCTGGATTAAACCCAGCCGACGGCATGCTACAATTTGTTGTGTGAACATATGTACGTATTGTATGTCATCTGCTACATTACTGCCTGGTGTATGGCGACGAGCTCGCCCCCTGTCACATTTGGGACTGAATGTTATCCGGCGAAGTGTGGGTGTTGTAATACACCTCGGCCAGCCCCTTTGAGGGAAAGGCGTGACGATATATTATGTTATAACCTACCACATTTTACCAAGATATTTTTAACCCCCGGCTCAAAAACGACGGGGTGTTATAAATTTGACGTGTCTGTGTGTATGTGTGTGTGTGTGGCATCGTCAACTCCCGAACGGCTGAACCGATTTTGTTTTTGTTTGAAACATGAATTAGCCGGGAGTGTTCTTAGCTTTATTTCGGTGTTGATAAAATCGGTGTCGGGGGTTTTTTTTATTTTAAATTAATTCTTGTTATCTCAAAAATAATAAACTTCGGCTTAGTAGTGTAATAAAATACTTACCACCCGTCTCATGTTTGCATTTAACGGATAAACGGCCGAAATTTAAAAATACTATGCCGCTAAAAATGTCATGCTGAATTTCGAAATTGTTTTGATACGAAAGTTGAGTCTCTGAAGTTGACTTTCAGATGAAATAAAGATAGTAAGCCAAGCAGATAAAGTTGGTTGCAGTACACCCTCTGTAGTCTACCGTCTACAACTGCATCCGACAGTTGCAATTTGCAGTTTCGAGCGTCGACTTTACAGTTACCGACACCTATCAATTCGTTAACTACTCTCGGGGCCGGCAGCTCGCCAGTCTCTGAACTCGGCAACAGTTGCTCGACCCAGTTAATTTGTTCAGACAACGAAATTGCACGAATACACTGTCATGACTTGCAAGCAGTTATTAAGATTAACTTGAGATTCTTGGAGAAATACGAAAGATAAGATAGATAATTGATGGTTTTAAGCGGTAATTTGCTCGTAATTGAAACCTTGTACTTACAGTATTTTGATAGACTTAACTTTGGTAGGTAAAGCTGTAAGTATGTATTATATATTTTAATTATGACTTGTTTGTTTTGACAGACATACATGGCGCCTTGGATATCCATATTCGGAGACTTCACCAAAGACCCCGAAGCGATGTACAACAATTTCCGTGTGTACGGCACCGGGCTGCTCCTCATCATGGGCATGGTGGTGTTCGTGGGGGTCAAGTTCGTGAACAAGTTTGCGACCGTCGCCCTCGCCTGCGTCATCCTCTCCATCACCGCTGTGTACACCGGCATCTTCGTTAACTTCAACGGAAACGACAAGCTTCAGTGAGTCGCATTTCTATCAAAGAATTTTTAAATGATGGGTCTAGTACAAAATGAATGAAAAAAATACTGAGCTTAACCAGATAACATTTTTAATGTATCATTGTTTCTCAGAATGTGCGTCCTCGGCAAGCGGCTGCTCAAAGACATTCCCATTGCAAACTGCTCCAAAGCCATCGGCGGGGAGCTTCACCAAGTGTTCTGCCCGAACAACACCTGTGACCCTTACTACGCTGCTCATAATGTCTCTATTGTTCAAGGAATCAAGGTAACGACCCTTCATAGCACAGCGTACTACGATCGTAAAGCGCTACGGTACCACTATTCACAAAGTCGTGATGTTGCTGGCAAATGTATGTCCATGAAAATGTCTACAAGGTTATGCTAATTTTGTACATTGCAGCACTTGCTTTTTTTTGAATATCTATAAATCCGCCAATATCCAATCTCATAGACATGTATTTTTTTATTTTGCAGACTTAAAGCTATTAGTCCATTTAAATTGCTCAATTGTAGAAACAACGTTAAAAAATTATTGGGAATTTTTTCAGGGGCTGTCCAGTGGAGTGTTCTTCGACAATTTGCAAGACTCTTTTCTCCAATTGGGCCAGTACATCGCGTACGGCAAGGAACCTGATGATATTGAACAGATGGAAAGACCAACATACAACCAGATAACAGCTGATCTTACTACTACCTTCACCATCCTGATTGGTATCTTCTTCCCTTCTGTAACAGGTAAGAATTCTCTCAAACCAATTTGCTGATTTGTTTTTTCTAGACACATTTATTTAGGATGTATCTCTAAACAATAGAGATGTTGTACAACATCATTGTACTCATCATTATGACTATTTTTACAATGGGACTTCTAGATTTCAGGGTGGAACCCGTAGTAAAAGTTGGTCATAATGAGGAACACATAATATACACTGTGTATATTACATACTAATGAAGATTTATAATTTGCTAGATTTTGTTACCGCACTCCAATATTTATAATAAAGCCAGTTTGTACTAAATAATAAGTTAAGACAACTCTCATCTATGTACTGTCCCCAGGAATTATGGCGGGTTCCAATCGATCGGGCGACTTGGCGGATGCCCAAAAGAGCATCCCGATCGGAACAATTTGCGCAATCTTGACCACCTCGACGGTGTATCTGTCTTGCGTGCTGCTGTTCGCCGGAACTGTTGACAACCTGCTTCTCCGTGATAAGTACGTACTTTAAAAGTAAAAGGCAACAAACAGACACAAACAAAGAGATGAAGTAACAAAAGTTCAAAATATTTATTCATAATATTTTAATATCATAATAAGAGTGTGACGTTTTTGTACTATTGATTCTCAGATTTGGACAGTCAATCGGAGGGAAGCTCGTGGTGGCCAACATGGCGTGGCCGAACCAGTGGGTGATCTTGATCGGGTCTTTCCTCTCGACTCTCGGTGCTGGGCTGCAGTCTTTGACGGGAGCACCTCGTCTGCTCCAGGCCATTGCAAAAGACGAAATCATTCCTTTTCTGGCACCTTTTGCCGTCTCTTCCAAGCGGGGTGAACCAACTAGGTAAGTTTTAATAATAACACAATGAGGATATATTAATAGGACAAAAATATTTATTAAGTGCACTCTTTGATAAAACAATACAATGATTGCACAATTATATACTACTAGCCAACTTGTTTAATCTAAGAATTTCTTCAGGGCCCTGTTGCTGACGATGGCGATCTGCCAGTGCGGCATCTTGCTTGGCAACGTAGACATCCTGGCGCCCCTGCTCTCGATGTTCTTCCTCATGTGCTACGGATTCGTGAACCTTGCCTGCGCGCTGCAGACTCTGCTCAAAACGCCCAACTGGAGGCCTCGTTTTAAGTATTACCACTGGTAAGTTTTTTAGGCTTTTGGTTCTACACACTTCTTGAGCTTCCACTATTTCTATCTACAACTTTAACGAACACTCTTTTGAAACGGTTTTCTAATTTCTGTATGATATTTACTCTCAGGTCTCTTTCTCTGGCCGGACTGGTGCTGTGCATCTCCATCATGTTCATGACGTCATGGTTCTACGCGCTCATCGCGATGGGCATGGCAGGTCTCATCTACAAATACATTGAGTACCGCGGGTAAGTACGCTACTATTTTGCATTGAAATAATTTACGTTACAGTTGGTTACATTGACTTGTCTCACACAAATACTTTTTTTTCCACCAGAGCTGAAAAGGAATGGGGTGATGGCCTCCGAGGTCTGGCTCTATCAGCTGCTCGCTACTCTCTCCTGCGCCTGGAGGAGGGTCCTCCACACACTAAGAACTGGCGCCCTCAGATCCTCGCATTGGTCAAACTGAACGGTGAACTGATGCCTACCTACAAGAAGATGCTGGCATTTGCTAACCAACTGAAAGCTGGTGAGTTTTGTTTATTTGTACATTTTACACGATTTTTGAATCTCGTCGTTTCATTAATTAGATCTAAGCTTCATTAAATCACTAAATTTCATCTGTCATATTTCCAGGCAAAGGCCTGACGGTGTGCGTGTCGGTGCTGGGTGGTGACTTCCCGAAGCGCGCTGGCGAGGCGGCTACGGCCAAGCAGAACTTGCGCCGGTGTATGAACGAGGAGAAGGTCAAGGGCTTCGTGGATGTCCTTGTCTCGCCGAGCATACCCGAGGGACTGAGCAATTTGTAAGTTTAACTTCGGTAGATTTATGTGAGAAAATTATTCTAAACTTGTTTTTGGTGTTTCTAAGTAAGATTTGCAATTTCTTATTTTCCTAACAAATAACTTCACTGTAAAACTTTTGATACTAGGGCAAAATGTGTAAAAAATAATCTTTTTCTTTTTTTGGGTGGGCGTTCCTAATAATAAATATGTCTTTAAATACAGACTTCGTTCGTACTCTGCAATTTACAATATTTGTTTGTGACGTTAATGACAGAGTCCAAACTTGCGGTTTGGGTGGTCTCAAGCCCAACACGGTGATCGTGGGCTGGCCGTACGGCTGGCGGCAGTCAGAGCAGCAGATGTGTGATGAAGGCGAACCGCGGTGGAGGGGCTTCCTGCAGACCGTGCGGGCCGTCACCGCGGCCAGAATGGCCATGCTGGTGCCCAAGGGGATCAACTTTTTCCCGGACTCTACTGAGAAGGTATATCTTTATTATTTTTCCAATGAACTGTGTCTGGTGATAGAATGGGCTCATGGTTTCAACGTTAGCCCACGTCATTCAACTGCTAAGACATACTCACTTGGCCTAACCTTTGGCTTTTTTTCTCCGTTGCGACAAAAAGTAGTTTAACTAATGTTCGCTGATCATTCCAGGTGGCTGGCAACATCGATGTGTGGTGGATCGTGCACGATGGCGGTATGTTGATGCTGCTCCCGTTCCTGCTGAAGCAGCACCGTACCTGGAAGAACTGCAAGATGCGCATCTTCACTGTTGCGCAAATGGAGGACAACTCCATCCAGATGAAGAAGGACCTCAAGATGTTCCTGTACCAGCTCCGACTTGAGGCTGAAGTCGAAGTTGTTGAAATGGTAAGGAGGCTTTTTATTTTATCACCGAATGTTGGAGACATTTCGGAAAACTGGCTTTTGGTAAATTCGCTGGCATTGGTTTACATTTTGTCAAATTAAAATCACTTTGTAAATTAGCTTATTTTTTTAGCTTTTATTGTATGCCAAGCAATGGAAAAACTTACTCTGAAATGTATTTTACTAGATGTATTTCTGTATTTACAGACCGACAGCGATATCTCCGCCTACACCTACGAACGCACCTTAATGATGGAACAACGCAACCAGATGCTGCGCGAACTTAGACTGAACAAGAAGGAAACCCTGGGAATGGTATGTACTACTCACGTTGACTTTTTTATAGATAACTTTGAAATAAGTTCCAATGATACATGAAGATAGACATGGCTGCGTGCCGCACGGCTAAAGCATCACTAGTTACATCTAAAGGCTACTACCACCTCTTAACGCGATTCTAAGTAGGTTCAAACGTTCACTGCCAAACAAATCCACTCCTTGCAAGCAGCGTTTGTATCGGAGCCCACTAATCGTGTTAAGGGTGCTAGTAAATTCTTAGAAGACATAAAAATATCATACGACTCAGTTTCTATTAAGATGATGTGTTCTAACACATATAGTACAAAACATCTGTCAACATTTCCAGAACTGATTCTGAGAACACTGGAAAATAGCTTATATGTGATGCTGTATCTATATTGGGCTAAAAGTGTCGTAATTAACAAATGCAAAATTTAAAGTGCAAATATATCGTGCGCTATCTGTTTATTGCTTTTATATTACATTTCAATTAAAATACAATTATACTGACTGTACTCTTTCTCTTATTGAGGAATACGGATTCTGAAAATATATAATGTAATGACCTTTACATTAATTCAATTATTTCTATTGAGACATACAATAGGTTATTATTGTATGCCTGTATATTTCTTTTCGTTTTTGTACTAAACTTAGAATGTAACATAAAACTAACGTGTTTGTCTGTCGGTTGCAATCCAGATGCAAAATTTCGTGGACTATCGTGAAAACGCGGAGGAAAAACAGCCTCTGGTAAAAGGACTCATTACCCCGATTTCAGTCCACTTATTTAGCTATTGTTATGTTGATATTCCCATTATTTTGGATACCTTTATGTGTAGGTCTAGATAGTTCTTCGAAGACGCGTCCTACTCTTTCTCTCTTTGCTTAAAATGTAAGTGAGCAATATTCTGCTAGTATATTTATTACACACTAATTTATATCCTTCCACACAAATTTTATTTATCTTATTTGTTATGTACAGGGGTACTAGTAATCAATTACCATCCTTTTAAATATATTATGTGCATCAAAACAAACATATTTTGTTTTAAAGATTTTTTTAGACAAGCCGACAACCGAGCGGCGGATCGGATGCTATAAAGAGTTATGAAGTTTTCAATAGAACCGTACAAACTTTAATTATTATTTTTTGAAGTTGAGTTTTAGGAAAAGCTGTAGAAGAAAAGTTGTTTGTTTTGATGAACAGAATATGCTCTTAAAAGGATGCTAAATGATAACCAGTAACCCTGTATAATACACGCCCACTTTTGCCGCATTAGTGGCTCCCGTTTCGAATTATTTGGCTACCAGGGGGGCTATTCCTACACGTGAGATGAGATGAGATTATATCTTGGTCACTCTCACACCTATGACGTTTCAAACGAGAGCAACAAGGATAAAAAAAAATGAGATGAGAATCTCAAATCTCCGAATAGGGCCACAGTGCAAATGCATTCTGACACTACCACAGAATACTTCCTACTGGTCTATGACTATCCTATACCACTACATGATGATCATGACACGCACACTTACCCTCCTTAGTAGTAAACGTTATATCGCCACCAAATACTTATACAGTGTTTTGTTTTATTATTTCGTTTAAATTTCGAATCGAATAAGAAACACGAAAAAGTCAAAAGACTAAGTCAAAAGTCAAAAGACTCGATAGAAAAAGTCAAAAGACAGTATAACTATTTCAAAGCTATACGAGTATATATAACGGTTTTTAGTAAATGGGAAAGTAAGACATTGTTATATTGCACTAATTATTTTGTAAGCGATTAGACAAAAGGGTAGGGCGCGTTTGAAACTATCCGATTTTGATTTTGATTTTAGCTTGATTCAATGTTAGACTAGATTTCTTTTCTATACAAGCCTGTCGCATCAACTAATACTTCTCACTGGCCTCTGATTTCACTTGCAACCTTCCATATATTCTATAATGTCCACTCTTATATTCAATAGTTCTGTAAGCTTAGCAGCTGTGTTTGCTTTCGATGTCAATCCTTCGACGTTAACCATCCAAGTGTTATTTCACTGACAAACATTGCTTATTGTTCCTTGTTAATTGTAAATAAAATGTTATAAATAAATAAAGAACTATCGATCAGCTTTATAGTTGGTCGGTGACGTAGACTTAAAAGAATTAGCAATGTTTTCCTTATCATTGTCAAGTTATTCTGTCACTATTTACTGTGTTTGCTAACTGGCGGTTTATTCTGTAAGCTCAGTGTAGTGGCTTACTAGAAGTTAACGTGCGTTTTTGTTACCGATGGCTGAGAAATATATGTCAGCATATTCAATTGTGTATACGGAATACAGCCATGTATTGTGTAAACAGCTAGCTCTCTTAGCAAAAAACGATGTGCCTCGGAACAGTTTTACAGTTTTTTGTTCCTATCCTTTAAATCTCTGAACTTGATCGAAAAAGACAAAAGACTGTCAATTATTCCGATGCTATACAACGTCTATTGCTAAGGTGGTAGAGATGTATTTTGACATATTTTTACTTACATAAATAATATTCTACAAGAACAATATGTGTTTTTAAAAAGTATTCTAAAATTTCCGACATTAAAACAAAATTTAACGACACACCTCATAATCCAAAATCGGGTAACAGGCACTTGGCTTTCAGAATATACAATTTGCACTTAACTGTTTCGCTAAAAGTGCACTTTTTAATGTTCATATTAAGTATATATTTTTAGTATTTTTTACCTCCTACCTATACCTACTTACTTAATAAGTGGGTACGTATTTTCCAAAATCGGTAATTTTTTTCATATGTATCCTTTTTATCGTGCTCTAAAACAATAAGTTTACAACAAGTAAATTGTTGTTATCGTTTTCGAATTTGAAATAGAGCATGACTGTATTCATTGGTCCCTATATTTCTTTAATCATGTTTGCTTGTTTTTATTTTCATTTTGGTAAGGCCAATCGCACACGAGTCGATTCACTTAAACTTATATGTTGTACTTGTCGGATACTCGGCATTGCGCTCTAAAATACGTGTTAAAGAACTTTCGCGCGATGACACAATGTGTCATTCAAACGCACGCTGAAATTTGCAACACGTATCCAGTTGCCAGTAAATGTCGCCCAGTGTACGAATGGCCTTAAACCTATTTGTCCAATGAAACCTGTTGTTTATGAAGTTACCCATTCTCCATTTTCGACTGCCGATAACAACCGTAAAGTCACTACGCACAGCATTGTAAACACGTCAAAATAAGCCATAGTTTAACCAGGCACCAAAAAATACAGGTGCAAGCCATAGTGGACCACCATCACGCCGACGTGAAGACTGCGAGCAAGGTGCGGTTCGCGGAGCCTGGAGCGGACCCCCCCGCCGACGACGACGCCCCTTCACCTCCCCTCTCCGAGCACGAAGACAAAGACAAGGATGACAAGGTGAACATATCTTACTGCTGGCATAATTGGCCCAGATGACATAAGTGCGGCGAAGAGAAGCGCAGAACTTTTTTTCTAAAATACTCATTATATCTATTTCGGCTAATTACAATGATGATGAATAAATAATAAGTAGGTATTTCCATGTGCCTCTTCGTCGCAATTTGTCTTACTTTAAAAATAATACGCAATACCTATGCTGCGCTATACCTGATCACACGTTGATTTTTATGACAAATTATTCAGCTGAATCACCTACCTACCAAGGTATTCATTTGATGTGCGTTTGTTTGATAGCGTATCGTAAGCGATTGCAATGCAGGATAGCCATCGAGTTAATTTCAATTTCACTGTATAAAACAGTTGCTGTATTACATAAATTCTGGTAATACCATAAATAATACCTTGTAAATACTTAATACGTTTTTGATGCCCATCCTGTATTATTATGTTATGATGCTAATTAGGGAAAGAGTGTTCAAATTTTAAACATTTGCTAGATAAACAAATGTAAATTGTAAATAAAGTAATAATCATTTTAAGTAAAGCTAAATAAAGCTATAGGTTAGCAGATTTTTTCAATTATTTATTGAACGTAAGACTACAATATGTGTCAAAGTATAGGAAATTTCCAAAAAGTCCAAACTTCATTATTAGACATCTTTACGTATCTTTGAATAAATGTCCTGTTTTCCTCAGGTTTTCTTTTTCTTATTTTTATCTTTATTAAAAATTGCTAAAAGTTATTGAATTTACGAATATCTAGGTTCTTCACGAGTTGAAAAAAAATGAAACATCCATGTCTCTTACGATTTTCGATTAGAAAAAAATTAACTGCTTATCACTGCTCTTGTACAATTTAATATCTCTCAAAGTCAATTTATAAAGCTACTTAATTACTTTTTACATTAAAAAAAATATGATTTTGGATATCAAACTGTACAAAGGCAACTAAATTAATTAATATGCACCAAACATCATAGTTTGACTTTTATTTGAATTTTGAAATAAGTTCTCCATTGTAACCATAACTGTTGTTTCACCAACGAGTCCTAGCGAATTTACACGGTGGTCATATGTTTGGCGAGTTCATTCACCTTGAGTTGTTCACTTTTGTTTGTTTTGTTGATCACTTAACCGACGCAACACGCTTCGAGAGGACAACCCCGACTTGTAACTCAGATCGACGGACTCATTGAAACAGAGTTGTATAGTTATACGTGTCCGACCATCTGGCAGACGGTAGCTAAAATACAGCCTTATCATTGATCCGATCTGTGTACCCAATCAACAGCAGTACGGGTCTCGTTTTATTGCTAAATCAGGATTACAGCGCTTTTGTTGTTGCATGCTTACATGAGCGGGTCAATCATTCGGCTGACAGTTACCTCGAGGCGTGCGGCGCGGTACCCAAGAGATTGGATGTTTGAATGTCCGTAGTGTTTTATTAATTTTATTTAATAATGTATGACATCCCGTGTTTTATTCGCCTTGAATCCGTCATGTGCAACTGTCGGGTGCGCGTTTTGAAATTGGTCTTTTACGAAAACCGGGTTAAAATTGGGGTGTATAGGACGATTTTCGGAGTAGCTTGTTGCACATAATCGATTCAATGTGGGACTCGCCCGATGAACGGTCGCAGTGCGAGGGCGCCGCGTCGCCGGACGAGAAGCACCGCGAGCCGGCCAACGGGGACGTCGGCAAGCACAAGCCCAACGTGGCCGATATTACACCGTGAGTTATATTTACTTTTATTATAACCGTACAAGAATACAACAAATGCAAAGGATACTTCAGTTTTACTATTATTTGTGAACCTGGTAATTTCTGTCTGAATAACATCATAATTATGTACAGTAGATTTTGTAATAAGAATTTTGTATCCATATTATTATACCTACACGTATTATATATACCTACTTAAAATGTAAAGACGTGACGAAATGTTACTTAAAATCCAAATAATCACCTGTTAATATTTACCTGTTTTAGGATAAAAGTATCAATCCACACCAAATTCCATCCAAAATGTGTAGCCGTAGAAGCAACACTCAACACACTGACCTTTTTATGTATAACATTATGTATAACATAAGCATATCTAACGCTCAGTCCCATGCTTCCAGGGATGAAGGAACGGTCCGTCGGATGCACACCGCAGTGAAGCTGAACGAGGTGATCGTGTCGCGGTCGCACGACGCACAACTAGTCATACTGAACCTGCCCGGCCCGCCGCGGGACACCAAGTTCGAGCGGGAGTCCAACTGTGAGTACCGCTCTCACTAGAACGCACCTACACCATTTCATAGCGATATGGAACCTCTACATATTGCTACAGTTACACACTGCATTATCGCTAAAATTTCGTAGCTTTTGCTACGAATTTGTAGCTAGTAGCCAAATATCCGTAGTGCCCAGCTACATTTTCGTAGCACAATGCTACGAAATAAACCATGTAGCTTATATTTATAAAGCAGTAAATAGGACACCATTCAGAATTTTGACAGATGTAAAATGTGTGTGTCCAGACATGGAGTTCCTGGAGGTGCTGACGGAGGGCCTGGAGAAGGTGCTGATGGTGCGCGGCGGCGGGCGCGAGGTGATCACCATCTACTCGTGAACGCGCTGCGCCGGCGCTCTCCTCGGCACCGCGCCGCCGCGCGCGCTCGGCCCCGCAGAGCTCGGGCCGGGTCCGGAGCGTGCGCCGCCGCGCGCGCTCGGCCCTGCAGAACTCGGACCGGGTCCGGAGCGCGCGGCGGCCGCCCCACGCGACTCTCTCGAACTGTCCGCGGCCGCGCCTCCGCCGCGCGCCGCTCTCATGAAAAGTCTTTGTGATTCTATAACTATTAGTGCTACTCGGTTGGTGAGTCCGCGTCGAGTACTGCTTACGTTCGGTACGTTCGTACTCCGGTACTCTGCGGTGACTTGTACATGTTAGTTCTAATATTCTGTTGATACTGTTTAGTGTTGTTTTGGAGTTTATTCACTGTTGTATAGGTATTTATGACGTATGTACGAGTCTAAAGGAGCCTTACTGTCGTTTAGGTATGTTCGGTATGTTCGGTTGTTAGACTAGCTAAGAGTATTTAAGTGGTATCGTTTAGTGCTGTATCGGTTAATTTAACTGCGACTTAGTACATCTACGGTTGTTTTGTAGCATTTTTATATTTTTTTATTTTTTTTGTTTCGTTAATTTTTACGATGTAGACACTTTATAAACGTTTACATTTGTGATGGTAAATCGTGAAATGAAGATTTCTATATGATATATTTTGTAAATATGATTGTTCTGTTCTAAGGTTTTACATCTGCTCAACTTAAAACTTACCGTGGGACTGATGCCTGAAAAAAACTATGTACCGAGATGAGACGAACATCTGTTACGACGGTACTTAATATATTACTTACTAAATTTGAATTAACTCTAGTCACTTTTTGAAGTAGTTATGTCTTAATACAGAATATTACACCAAAAAAAGTAATAATTAATATGTCTCCGTAAATTTTTCTCATACCTGTGTTCGGACATTCTTTAAGATTTTATGGTGAGTAGATACCTTCGTAGGTACATCTCAAATAGAGAACGTTCTATAAGGACTATTATGATGATATATTTTAGACTTAGGAACAGTGTTTTGTTATAGACTAAAGTGTTTTAACGCAATCGACGTGCGATTGTCTTGGAATCTTATGGCGCACACGCATAGGTAGTCTATTAGATATAACTGTGATCATTATATTCATCTCACTGGATATTATGGAAAAGAAATGCCAATGGTAACCCGAGTATTTAATTGTAAACCTTGACTTGTCACATCCAATCAGGTCTGTATCCAAACCATCACACAAATGTATGTATCTACCTACACCATACCTAAAAAACATACTTGTTGCTGAAATACGCATTCCAAAACAGGTACATAAAGTGAAATATTACAATATAAGTACCTACATATTTGACCTAAGGTGACACACATGGCATACATAGTTATAAGTCTGGGGTGTACCAAGATATCCAGAAATGCGAAAAAAAAGTAGTTTATAAAAGAATGTCAGTGGCACTCAACGAAAATATATGAACAGCTTTTTTTTTTCATTTTAGGTTTGATCCCATACTTGTAAGGAATTATCAGTACTTGTACATGGTTTCTGCTTGGTGCATCCCAAGCTTATAAAGCCTTGTTAATATGGGCAGCAAAACGAAAGCCGAAACTACATGATGTCAAATCCATATTATAAATAAAATCTTTAGACTGTATGTATTGTAAAAGTTTGACATTTCCATTTTATCAACACTTTCTAATAGCATATACTATTAGGTATCCATTTAAATTAACATTCCTGTTGTTAGAATGTTACCAAGCCATTGTTAAAGTCTTGAAAATAAATGCCATTTCATTGGTTGAAAAAGCAATGATTTTACAAAAAAAAACACTGATCCTACAGTATCCAGAAAGTCTTGCGGACTTCAATGATGGCTTCTTAAAATATTGTAACCTACTGTTAACTCGTCAATTTTAATTTCTATCACAAATATTAGTACTTACTAGTTACTATTATACTAGTGTTACTAGTACCTACTTCATAATAATTACCTAATTTTAGATAACTGCCAAATAGGTATCGATGTTGTAAAATTACTTAGTATAAGGACCCGTTTTCATGGGGGTTTGCTATTGACTACGAAAAAATACTTGATATATAAAACTTCATTTTCGAAATTGATACTAATAATTATTATGTACCTACGATAAGAAAGTTCTGACAGATGATATCATTATTATGAATATTATAATTAAATAGCATTAGTGTTTTGGTGATAACAAAATGGGTAACACCTTCAGAAGAAATAACAAGCTAAATATTAATTTCTATAGTATTCATAATACGCTGTGACTGTTGGTGCAAAACTAAGAGCTAGAGAACACCAATGCCTACTAGGGTAGGTACACAGTACCTATCTACATTTCTAAAATGTAATTTATTAATATTGCTGATATATTTTCCGCTTAATAGCATATTTTTAATCTATTCCAAATAGGTATATTCCTTACCTATCATCATAAAAATCTATCTCGACGCATTTATGAAATGTCTAGGTACGATGTAACGGCTTGGACGTAACGAAAATGGCATTTGACATGTTTCTGCTATATTTTAAAAATGAAATCGCGTTTACTGCATTTATTGAATTCTGAATTGTAGACGACGTATTGAAGTAAGGAATTTTAATTAAGTAGTGATTAGATTCGGAATCATTCCAGTGAAAAATTAATTGAAACAATAAATAGTTTGAAACTAACCACCCAGTGACAACGCCTCGTGGGCAGAATTGCAGAAAACGTAGAAACTCTACAAACTGCCGGTCACACAAACTGAAACGAGGACTTGTTTAAAGTCACTTAATAAAATTAAGTATAAATCATTCTAAATTATCTCTACTTCCTAATGAAAACTTATTTCATACGAATTAAATCGATCACTTGAGTTCTTGGAAGTGTTCCCATCACGTAGTGATATAAAATGAAAGCAAAATTTTAAACAAATTAGTGATTACATATCTTCCTTTCAAAAATTAAAAATATTTCTACGAATATAACTTCTTTAAGTATTTATTTATGAAATGAATAATATTTTATTGAATTAAAATTATTATCAATGAAATATGAACGTTAAATTCGTTTATTCTTTTAAGTATATTCTTAGTATTTATGTATTTATTTTAAAGTAGGTATCACAGAACCTAATTGTTCAGCTAGGATAGTCAGTGGTGAGGAAGAGCCACATTCTGGTACGCAATTGGAAGTCACTATCTTATTTGGAAACCCATCGAGGTCTAGGTAGAATACTTAATACATTGTAACATCTTATGGAGCATTATGTGCCAAAACCTCATAACTTTCATGAAACGTGTGGCAATATTTGATCTTGGTAAGGTAAATAACCTATAGATACCTATGTAATAAGTAGTATAGGCGATTACAGCGACCCTTCAGTAAGACAAGTAATAATTAAATAGGTCTCGTTGCATCCTCTGTGTTAGAAGTCACATGCCTAGCTGTCATGACAAATGCACATAGTTACCTCTTTCTGGATAGCTGTAATTTCGTGTACGTAATTTCAGTCATTTTAGTAGGTATTAAATAAAAGTCGCTAGTTCAACAACATGTAAAAGGTAGGAGGTAAGCCGAGAAACAACAGGCGAAGCAAGTGGAACTGCCTTACGCGGCTGTAAATATTTCGACAAAAATTATGAAATACCTATTGATGTAATTATTATAAATTTACCTATTTAGATATTAGGCTGTGAGTCAGCGTTAACTTTCTTTACGATTTAATATTCAAGCTAGAGTTGCTGTGATACACCATTATGGCTATAAATTATAGTGTAGTCATTTCTGGCTATGTAACAATGAGTGACGTCGACAGAACGTTTACAATGCCATATTCTATCTGTGATTTCGCCGACGTGTAGATGCACCTATAACGCAACCTCACGAATCGAAAGCCTACCAACACGGCGCCAGTCGGTTCGATTCAAATTCTACGCCTCGTTTGTAATCTAAATAATAACTGTAAATCAATTATTACATTAAATTGTAATAAACAAGGCTGTCTTGAAAAATATTTTGGAAAACTTATTTTATAGGGACTGTTTGACGGGCCTAGAGTCCGTCTAGTAATTTGTCTATTAAAATAGAACTTCTTGACGTGGGATAGTCGGTAAACTACAATCGCTGAGCAATAACGGACATAGAAGACGCTAGTCGTCTATAGAAAATCTTTAAACATTTTGATCTGGAACGAGTTTTTCATAGAAATATTTCGAAATGTAAAAGTTGTCTTAAGAAATTATTAAAATATTCAAATAATAATAATTCTAGTGAAATTAGTCTGTGAGTAATTAATTTAAGAGGAAGATGTTATGAGTATAATGAAATAAAATTAATAATAATTAAATGGTTGTTTTATTTTCCAATTCAATTAAGCTAACCTGTATTACTACTTTAACAATATTCACATAACAATATTACTTTCTTGTATTTATTCTTAAATTAATTGATAGTCTATATTATTTAAGCTTTTACCCAATTATACACCTAAATCTATAAAAGACTAGAATAAATAAGTTATTATAAACTATATATAGTTATTTTGTAATAGCATAAAAAATAAAGATACAAGGCACTTGCTATATATGCTTAGTCAACAATTTGGCATTATTTGAACTATTTATTCTTACTAATTTGTCTAATTAACACTAACTCAGTAAAAGTTGATTCTAAAATAATTACATTTCTTTGTTTATAATATAGTATACTCAATCTAAGGTACTGAATCACAAGGATCCATCTCACACATTAGTAGATTCCTCTGACTGACCAATCTTATCTTCGAGGTACTTTCTTAACCCAGTTGTATTGCAAGAGGTATAATATTGACTCAGGATCGAATATTTCAAGCTGACAACCTTAAGACCTAGCATTTTCAAATGCTTTATCCTCATAACTTGAGATCCAACTAGTTGATCATTATCCGAACAATAATGATCAGGCAAATGAATTAAAATGGCAACATTTCTATTCTTGCCAGCTTTTGTTTTCCAACTTAAACTGTTATTACCCGAACTTGCGGTGTGTAGCAATATATCTATTAAATAAGTTTCATCTGCATAGATGTTTGGGACCATGACGGCAACTGAAAATTTATTTGCTCCACCAATAACACTTTCAAATATATGTTTGGTCTTTTTGATGATATTTCTTGTGCGAGGATCTTGTGAGACTGGTTTTGGGCATTGGTCTTTTGGTATATGTGGCCCGGAATACTCGCTACATTCAAGGGATAGGGCAGTATCTATCAAATAAAGTTTTTTCAAAGTCTCTGGGTTGTTAATTTTGAGCAAATATTCAGAATTGAACAACCTATTGACCAAATTCAAAGGATGCTTCCCAATGTAAATCATGGACAAAAGTATAGAACAGATGTCATCTGTGCTTATTTTATAAAAGTTTTCATCTAATTTCCTTTTTACAAGAGACCAAAATTCTGAGCTTTTGATGGGATCAAAATTCAAATACCCAAATGGATAAATTATAGATTTTAAAACACTATTTGGTACATGATTGGCATTATTTAGAAAATATTCACAACAATCATTTAGTATTTTCTCATTTCGTATTTGAAACTGCAAGCAGTAGTTTAGAATGGCTACCACCAATATGGGTGTGTCAATCTTAGAACCTTTCAATCTCATGTACTTTTCTACAGCCTTCTCTATCTGATTATCAGTATACCGGAGTCGGGTGAGCTTCAGAACAATGTTCAGCATTGCTTCTTGATGTACAGCGTGGATGTTAGCAAAAAACCAAGTGCCAACAACAGTGCAAGACTGCAATGAAATATATTTCTCTTCATCGAAGACATTTAGAATGTCTTGCATATCCAACACACTTATCTTCGGCCATACATCCGCAAACTTTTGTTCCACTAGGGTCAATATTGTTCTCTTACTCGAATTAAGGCCATTGAGTACTTGAAATACTTTGACAATATTTTTAGCATCAATGTCTTGTTCTCTCTCTAAGAAACCAACCCACAGTTTGTCTATTGTCTCTGAATATTGAGAGTTTGATTCATTTTTTATCAAAAAGTCCAAAAACTGGCACAGCTGTTCTATGGTTAGCTTGTTGTCAATTACTCGCATCAGCAACTCATCAGAGAATCTAGGCTTGTATGGGTTCATGAATGTTGACATTGTGTTCAATATGTTCAGAATAGTCTGTGTGTCTTCAGTCTTCATCACCACTCTCAGTAATTTGTCCAATATAGCGCCTTTCGCTAAATTAATTTGGTCACTATTTCCAGGAATATTCATTGGAGTTGCTGATGGTGGATTCTTCTCCAAATCATAAATGCGTTCTATTGCGCCCAGTGCAATATTTGGGGTGATTTTGGTGCATTTTGTAAGAAGGGAAAATACATCTCGTAGGTGCAAGCATTGCATAAATTCCTCTTGTATAAGTGGGTAGTTGTAGGAATCTGATGAACTTTTCGTGGCCTCTTTAGAAGAATCCTGGTCGAATTCTGGTATTGTGTTTAGCTTACGTATAACCAGAGGCAACTCGTGGACATTGAGACCGTTTTCAACCATAATAGTACTATGGCTGAACTGTGGCTCATTAGTAAACTTTTCATCACTGAGAGTTCGAAGGGAAGTAGCTTTTGTAGAAACCAAGGACGCATTTGTGCTGCTTGAAGTAAACAAGCAGCCATTGACTTTTAGATATCTTCTTAGAACTAAAGACATGCTAACTCTGACTCTGAATTTTATTTGAAAATGTAAAAACAGAAAACACAAAGATTGAGAATAAATAAAAAAACAAGCAAAGGCAATGCAATGCAACAAAATTCAAAAATAAAAATCTAAGTGACACTGACACTTGACGTTGACAGTCAAAACATGGTATGACTTTGCTAAAAAAAAAATTGGATATCCTTCGGAAGCCACCAACCTAGCACACAAAAGTCACTTCCGGTGACTTAATGTCGGTCAATTTTTCTGCCAAACTGTTGTTTCATTCTCTGTGGTACGAGAGCGCATAATGACAGTTTTTAATTTATTGTCAAAGTCATGTAAACTAATATTTTCATTTTTTCAATTTTCATTCATTTCGTGATCTGGGTTTGAAAGTTTTGGTTTTGCAATTTCGTTTCGCAGAAAAACGAAGTTCGAGAAAAAGAAAGGATTTAAAATTTATGCACGTTGTTTGCTTTGACGTAATTTTCAAATCAGCTTATGTTTCAAAACAAACCTAGTTAAGTGATGAAAATTAAATGAAATCCGAAAACAGCCGGTTCGTAATACAAAAAAATATTATCAGCTGACTACATCGTAAGTAAATTATTTTTATCTCTTCTAAGTTTTTTGTAAATAATGTCTAGGGTACTCTTTCCTGACTGCGGCGAAGCCAAAAAAGAATGGATATGAGTTTTTGACCTGTTTGGATGTTCGTCCCTATGTTCCCTCGTAACAATAGTAACAGTAGTCATTCAGTAAAACGACTGAACTGATAATGATGAAAGATTAGATTCGTTTTTATTGCGCGAAGGCCTTATGACTCGATATCGCAGTCAATTTTGTTTTTAAATAATATTAATTTCGGAAAGTTCAAATCAAATCATTTATTTCGCGAAACATGGGTAAATTTTACAAATTTTAAAAAAATAAATACCTATTCAAAGTAGCTGAGCCATGTCTTAACCTATCGGCATGCGATTTCGATTAAGTATAAATAATAAACATAAAAAAATACACTCATGAATCACTGGTTTGCCTTGAATTGCAATGTTCTCAACTTTCCTTCGTGATAAGCTATCGTCCTTCCAAGAGGGGGTGCTGCCTTGATTTTCTAGCAAATAATAGTGCCTTTTAATATCCTAAGTGGAGGCTATACAACTTGCACTGCAGATTCACTGCAGATTCCTGCACTGGCTTGATTTGTTTATTTCCAAGCAAAAAAAATGCCTTGCACGACCTTGGGTCCTGGCAATGGCAATACAGATCCACTCCTATACTTCACAAGGTATTAGAAATTCATTCTGAAATATCTTCAACGAGTCTTAGAGACCATTTGGTAACATTAAATTAACTAAATTAATATAAAATAAAACTTAGTAACCTACCTATATTTTATTTAAGGAAGAATGTTTATCACAAAACTAGTATGTCATACTAATCCCTGAGTGTTGTTTTTTTTTATTTGTATCTTTAGCTATGAATACTAGCTTTTTCTCAGCCCTTTGTTCAAAAAAGAATTATATAGAAATAACACTGTTTACATACTATTTAGTCAAGTATAGGTTCTCTTCGTTTGTAAAGTTGTGCTTTCTGTGAGTCTGTGAAATTGTTGTGCTATCCAAATAAAATTTATAGTTTATAGATAAAATTGTACACCAACCTTGAGTGTAGGTCACTAAAACAGTAACAGATATAAATAACTAACTAGCTGCACCTTGTGATGTTGCCTGAATTTAAAAAGTAGCCTATATAACTATATATATTATCCAGGGTATACAGTAACTCCACATGGAATTTAATGAAAATATGTCCATATGTTTGAACATGTAGGAGTAACAAACACACAGCTAGTATATTATGAATGTGAAAGTTTGTATGTAACTTTCGCATTTATAAAATACTAGCTGCACCCTGCGGTTTCACTTGCGGTTAAAAAGTATTCTATTTGCTATTCCAGACCATAATCCATCCCAGTACATAATTTGATTCAGATCAATTTAGCCAAAAACATGATTGAGTATCAACCATCCTTCTTACTATGCTTCAGCTTCAACAAAAATATTGTCTGACTGCAATCTGTCATAATTACTTCTTATTTAAATTAATTTTATATTATTCTGTGTATATTGGTGGGATGAGTACACATACCTATACATATACTGTAACACAGTCAATGGCATGACCTAGAAACGTGCCTGTATACACAAATATAAATAGTTATCTTAAAACACATGAAACTGGTTTTTAAGGCCAATATCAGGATATTTTAAAAATAACTGAGGCAGTGGCATTCAAGGGCTTATGATACTTCGTATTTATAATCTACCTTATCATGCTTCATAGGCCTTTTCTGATATAAAGATATGAATTGTGAATCAACAATAGCAGATAAAAAAAACTGCTTACATTCTAGCTAAGCTAGCTATGTTTCTAGCTATCGTTTAGTTTTCATTTAAATGTCTTTATTTTGGCTTTTAATGCCTAGTTATTTTTCAATTACAAAAATTTAAATTAATATAAAAATAAATCAGTATTAAATTTACCATCAAATCATTTAAAAATCAGGATGTGCCATGAGCTCCATAAACTATTATTACGTCATAGGCATAACACAAGCTATATTTATTTCTATATATAAAAATGAATCACTATTTCCCTTGGTCATCGCATCACGCGTGAACAGATGGAACATTTACGCAAATATTTTTTTGTTGTGTTTATTATTGCCAGGATAAGGATCTTATAAAAAAAAAGTAAGATATTGTCCCGAAAAAAAAACGGTTCCTGTGGGACGCGGGTGAAACCGTGGGGCACTGCTAGTAATTTCTAAAACCCCAGGTATTCATAGCTAAAACAATCAATCAAGTCTCTACTCAATCTCACTCACTCTTATTTATTTTTAACTTTTTTTTTCATGTAAAATCTATCTCACACTGAACTGAAACTGGAACGTCAACTGATTTAGAAAGTGGAACTGATTTTGTTTTTTGAACAAACAATTTTAATTTACTCAAGTTATGTAGGTCTCTCGCTTGAGTGGCGGGCCAACCCACTGAAAACCCTGGGGTGTTCTAATTTTCTCGTTCTATAGTCGGACCACGGGCATGCTTTCACAGTTCGAGGTCCTATATAGGGCGCTCCTAGACAGGCCATATTTTCACTGCAATACTGGCCCGGCAATATTTTAAGTGTGGCCTTCTATGTAGTCATACATTTCTAGCGTGGCTGATGATGGCCGGACTACAGTCGGCAATCGTAGACGGGCCATAGTTTCACTGCAATACTGACAAGGATTGTAGTGAAACTAAGTTGCAGTGGGCCCGTCTACGAGCGCCCTTACGCGGGCCTGGTTCCTTTCCGGTCCTGTGGCAGCCTTGACAATGCATGACATGCTCTTCTATTATCATAAAAATAAAACAATTCCACAAGTTCCACAGCAATATTTTGTACAGAGACCTTGTGAGCATGACTCCACTGTTTGTCTTCATTAACAACAGCAGCTGTCGCTAACATTAAAACCTTAATTACGCACAGTAGTGTTCATTAAACAAGTTCACAACACTAACTAGCGGCAATTAACTTGTTGATTAACTTGTTGTATATTCATATAGACTAGCCAGACTATACTTTAGTTAGGCTTCAGTTAATCTACATTAGGATGAAACTCTAAAAGTTTTTTTTTTATAAATTTACGAGTTTTAATACAGTAAATAAACATTACATTAACCTTGCATCAATTGTATTCTCTCTTCAAGAGCTGGGGACCATGACGTCTTATTGCCATGATAGTTACGTTTTGTTTTCGACGCTGCGCCACCATGAACCTTATTGCGCTAGGATATGGTTTGCGGTCGCGCAGCATCGAAACCAAAACTTAACCATCATGTCTATAAGATATTATGGTAGGCCCCCTGCACGTGAAAACTACACGATATTTTGGAAAAAGTAACTCAAACTGAGTTGCACCAACTAACTTTCACTATAACCAAACCTTAACCGATCATAAAATCTTAGGTTTACTAGAGTTTTTCCGGCTGTTTAAGTTACTTTTACGCTTTGGTTTTAAATAAAAAACATTACCAAAGCAGAACTCTTCACACTACCAAAGCGGTAACTCAACATACTACTCTAAAAACATTACCAAAGCGGTAACTCTACACACTACTATAAAAACACTACCAAAGCGGTAACTCTACACACTACTATAAAAACACTACCTAAGCGGTAACTCTACACACTACTCTAAAAACACTACCAAAGCGGTAACTCTACACACTACTCTAAAAACACTACCAAAGCGGTAACTCTACACACTACTCTAAAAACACTACCAAAGCGGTAACTCTACACGCTACTCTAAAAACACTACCAAAGCGGTAACTCTACACGCTACTCTAAAAACACTACCAAAGCGAAACTCTACACACTACTCTAAAAACACTACCAAAGCGGTAACTCTACACACTACTCTAAAAACACTACCAAAGCGGTAACTCTGCCTAAAAACATTACCAAAGCGGTAACTCTACAATCTACATACTACTCTAAAAACACTACCAAAGCGGTAACTCTTAGAGCTTTATGGCCGGTTAAAGCTTGGTTTTAGTAAGTAAGTTGGTGTAACTCAGCCTAAGTCATTTTTTTTTTCGAAAGATCGTTTAATTTTCACCTTCTTTGTAATAATTGTATGTATTCCAGCAAATAAACAATTTTGATTTGATTTAAACGTACCTACTTATCTCATACTTATTTGTTTTGTTTGAGTCAAGTGGTGTTAATACATTGGATAAGCGCATTCCCTTATTTATTAACCTTCTGCAATCGGATAATCTTTATCAGATGATTGATCACCAACATCTGAAATACAAGCTATCACCTATCATATCGTTAAACCTAATAATTAACGTCACAAAGAAGGTTTTATCGCTCAGTGCGTGTTATCCAGACGTAAAAGGATTGGCAGGATTTATGCGTAAATCCTGCCAATCGTCGGAAGTCCTGCCAATCCTGCCTTATTTGAATCAAATCTAATTCAAATATACCCATCTCGATCCCCTTAATATCTACGAGTATATAATTAGCATAAAATTAGCCTTTCACGTCTATTCGCATATTTTTCCTCAACTACGCAATAGACTTGATAAACGTATCTACTGCCGTAAGGTCGTAGGGTAGTAGTAGTCTTTAATACATGGATAAAATCGTATCCATACTCTATGTGTACAGCTAACTTCCTAAACTAAGTACAGGTGCTTTAATAGATAAGGAAACCCCAAAAATTCCACAAAAACATCCTGCCTACGTAGTTTTTATGTTGCGTGAGATTACAGCAACTGGACAGAGTGACGGATAACAGACATAGTTTAGCAGGTACACACAATGTCCACGGTACACATTCCAATTAACACTCGCTAGAGAGCAGTGCAGTGCTAAGAACTCGCATCACGAGCAAGGGCAAATCACAGTAGACATAGCACAGAAAACTGATAACAGCATTGGTGTTACATTTTTCCTGATAATCGCGATAAGAAAATACTTTGTTGTGTTTATCCAGGTTTATCTTTTTCTTCGTTGCGAGTGTTTCTCTGTGAGTGCTGTGGCGGGTGTCGATTTTCACAGCCGTTAGTGGAGTTGGTATTCAGTAAAGTTTCGTTTGTTCAGTGGCAGTCGATTTATAATACAAAGTATCGCTGTTGAACCGTGGTATTGGTAAGGTAAGTACTGTAAGTGGCGTAATTTAATTCTGGGTAAGCAATAAGGAAGTTTTTAGTTAAATTGTGTTTCCGTGCTCAAAGTTTTTATCGATTTTTCGTGTGGTGTTCCGTCCTGATCTTAGCATGTATTTATAATGTTGCCTTGTCGTGTTTTAATGATGTGACGGTGACGATAATTTATGATGGTACGAAAGCTGATGTAAACTTTTTTATCTGTCGATCTAAATTCTCGTGACAGTATTTCTGTAATATAAAGATATGTAAAGTACATATCTTTAGGTGTCTAAAATAAACATACAGTAGAATTAAACCCAACGCCAGTTTGTACTTATTATAGTTAACTAGCTGCGCCCCGAGGTTTCATCCGCGGTTAAAAGTATCCTATGTGCTATTCTAGACTATAATCTATCTCTGTGCCAAATTTCATCCATATCTGTTTAGCCGTTCTGGCGTGAAAAAATAACAAACATCCATCCATCCATCCATTCTTACAAACTTTCGCGTTTATAATATTAGTAGGATTCGCGTCATGTAAAAAGAACGCTGAAAGAAAGTAGACGGGGTATGTTTGCGCGTGAGTACACTGGCGTACGAAAGTACTAAGCCTTTCTCTAGCGAGCTTTGTATATTGTTTATTGGTAGGTATCATACCTACCACCAAATAGACCGATAAATCGCCTAATACGCAGCTTGATGGCCAGCGTTCTTTTTACATGACGCGAACTGCACCGGATAATCGTACAGCACTTTCCGTTCATAGTAAAGCACAAAGTACATTATTTAATTCTAGCTCCACCTCGCGGTCCTTAGGAACCGTAATTTTTTCGATGAAAACATCGAGATGAAAAGCACTCTTTTGCCTTTGGCAACATGTATGCAGTTTTTTTTTTTTTTTCTCCGTTTCTTGACCTGCGATCAGGCATCCAGACTATAATCAGGTGGGTTGCAAGTGTTTAGCGTTTAGCGAGGAAGCTCACTGCTCTAACTCCCCTTAGTGGGACAGCACGTCCGGTCTCTTAAGTCTTCTAATTGGATTTGGCAAAATTTCATGATGATCAGTTTGCAAAAGTGAGTTTGCTTGTTTTTTTGCACATAAGTACTTGCATTTGAAGATGCTCTACGCATCGTTTGGTCGTTAACTGGATTCTACTTAATGACATCTAGCTAATGTTACACAGACACGATATTGGATATACATAGAAATGTAATTAAGGTGGTCTGTACGAACAGAATATTCACAGTCATCCAATACAGTATTGGAAGTCTGTGAGAATATTGACCTCAAGCCAGTATTAGATAAAACTGAAGATCAAGAGTAAAGTTCATGGCAAATCAAACTCGTTAGCCGATACCTACCTCATTACCATACCTACCTAATGCTTATGTAATTAGGTTATTGATATCCGATATCTGGTAGGTAATATGACGACACAGCACGGAGTTTAAATCTGCTTAATCACATGCATTGATTTGATTATGTGATGACAAAACCAATTTTAAAGATTCGAGGTTCCAATTTCACTTACTGATGCAATTCAGATTGTATTATTAGTAGCTAACTGAATATTTTTTTAATAATAACTAGCTGCATCCTGCGGTTTTACCCGTGACTAAAAAGTAGCCTATATGCTATTCCAGACTATAATCTATCTCTGTCCCAAATGTTATCTAAATCTGTTCAGCCATTTGGCGTGATTGAGTAACAAACGTGTATACATCCAAAGGTTCGCATTTGTAATATTAGTGTGATAAGTCCACAGCGCATCTCTGCTGGTTGACTAATTTTTTTTAACTGCAAAAATTTCGCTGCACTTCATCCTAGTCTGTTCATCATTCGTCATCATCATCATCATCATGTCAGCCCGGAAGACGTCAAGAAATAAAAATAAAATAACAGCTGCTTTTGAGCTCCCGTACAGTGCGACTCGACAATATAATCGATCAATATGGATAGTACTTTTATTATGACTCTTGAGCACTAAAGATAAAACAAGACGACAGCCATTTCCATCCACTTTTGATCATGTTAATTATACTCGTGTCGCACTTAAGATGTATACAGAGAACATTCTAATACACTGCTGAAAATTCTGATTGAAAGTCAGACAGTAATAAAATAAGCCCCGACTATAGCCTTGTCAAGAAGAGTCTCTGTAGAACTTTCTAGAAAACCTTTTGGAAGAAAATTGACATTTAGATCCGAATCCTTTTACAATCTCTACCGTCAGGTTACTATACAAAATCTTGCATTATTACAATTTATCTTATCTCCTTCATCATGTAAAAATCACTGGCCTCATCATTCAACGTCAAGCATTGTTTGTACTAAAATATTTACATCAAAAACATGACAAAATTCTATACAAAATCTACGAGACGGTCGGTCAGTCTCTACCTCGATGGAGTCGAGGATACAATCTATTGTTTCGAGCGTTAAAAGAAATACAAGAAGTGGTTTCCGGGCTTCTGTGCGCAAGATGAAACCGGCCAAACTGGACCCTGTGATGGAAAGTGACCTTTACAGCATCTGTTTGAATAAAAATGAACATGTTAGTGGCTTGACCAGGATTCATAAAAAAATTTAAAACTTATTTGAATATCTCTCTCTTTGATTAAGTGCCGTGTTTTGAAACCGTTAAATTGATCATTGTACTCTGAAGATGGCCAATCTGTCGAGCGCATTCGAACTACGTCTCCAATAAACAACAAATTATGTGTCCCAGTTTATTGTTCTAGTGTTTATCAGTTAGAAATGACTATAAACCAATGGACAGGTCATACCACCGGCAGTTCGACAGCGGCGTCGGTTGAGTGAGCTCGTATTCGACGGGAAACATTTGGTTCCAGATGGGCATAGTGCTGAAATGGGGCGTCGCGGGGGTCGGCATGATAGCGCACGACTTCCTGACTGCGCTGGCCACGCTCCCTGCCGACCAGCACCGAGCGGTGGCCATCGCGGGGAAGGATCTGGACCGTGTCCACCGATTGGCTACGCTCCACAAAATCCCCACCGCTTACGAAGGCTACGAAGCGCTTGCGCGTGATGAATCTATAGGTAAGCTAATAAGTTGATAACTGACTCGAATTATCTATTGTTCTGCATGCTAATATTTATGAATGGTTCTCGGAGCGATTCGAATCGCCGCCGCGCAAAATCTGCTTTGTAAATCGACGCTGTTTCCATCATCAATAACTGATTTTACGGTTCGGTATCACCTGTCACATTATGCAAAAGTGAGCGCAGGATTTATAAACGTGTAAACATGCGTGTTTTCAATTCGAAAATTTGTCATAAAATCCTCCTTGCGAGAGACTTGCGTCACGTACAAAAATGTGTAGAGTAATATTGCGCGTTCCTATTTAATCTATTTATGAAATGTCACTATGTCCTCTACCTCCAATTAAATCTATTAACCTTGTTTCATAACGGCTGCCGCACATTTATACCAACTAATGTCCATACGCGCAGTACGTGCATGCAGAGGCGAGAGTAGATTGTTAACCTCACTTGAGGCGGTTAATACAATACATTTTTGTAAACAATTTCATTGCTGTACAGTGTACTTACATACCTAAGCCATTATATGTCCCACTGCGCTGATCAACGCAAACATTTCAACTTGTTGTAAGTACATCCAGGCAAAATGTAAAACAACGCGGCTTATGAACATAATACACGCCATTATATAAGTATGCAAGTCGAACCGGATTTTTAATATCATTTACTGCATACTTCTCGCAAGGTATGCAAGTAGAATAATCTTAACTACAGTTGCAATTACATAGGCACTTACTTATCTATTTAATCATGAGGTAACTATAACTCAATCGCCTTAATATTGAATAAAAGTTTTCAAAACATGCACTGTCTTGCTTTCTCTACTTAGGGTTTTTCATTACGGTTTCATGAAACTTAAAAACCCCTACGACTTCTTATCATATCATCATATTGGAAATGCAGCAAGCTTCAAATAAGATTTACTTTACTCTACATTCCTTTAATTTTCTTTCCAGTCTCTCCTTCACGCATATTTTCTTTGCAGACATCGTATTCGTGAGCGTTCTAAACTTGCAGCATTACGAAATAACGAGACTAATGCTGGATAACGGGAAACACGTATTGTGCGAGAAACCGATGGGAATGACGTACAAGCAGACAAAGTCTCTGGTGGACTTCGCGAGAGAAAAGAAAGTATTCCTTTTAGAAGGCATGTGGTCTCGATTCTTCCCCGCTTACGACGCTTTGGATCAGCACATCAAGACTGGCGGTCTCGGAGACATTTACCACGTCAGCATACAGTTCGGCGTCGAAATTAACGACATCGAACGAAATCTGTAAGATATTGCTTCCTTTTCATTCAGTCATGCATGTAAGCTAAGGATGTCTTTTATTCATCGATCCGCGTACTAATCCTTTGTGTACAATTGTGGCCTTGAATCATTTACTTTATTGTACAAAATTAGCCAAGATCGCGTTGCCACAACCCTAGTATCGTCAAAAACGGTTTCATTCCGAAAAATATTGCCATACCATGAATCTTGTTATATATATAAATATAAATATAGCTGCGCCCCGCGGTTTCACCCGCGGTTATAAAGTATCCTATGTGCTATTCTAGACTATAATCTATCTGTGCCAAATTTCATCCAGGTTTGTTCAGCCGTTCAGGGGCCCTATTCGGAGATTTGAGATTTTCATCTCAGCTTTATTCGTCCTTGTTGCTCTCGTTTGAAACGTCATAGACGTGAGCATGACGAAGATAAAATCTCATCTCATCTCACGCGCAGGAATAGCCCCCCTGGAGTGAAAGAGTGACAAACATCTATCCATCCATTCTTACAAACTTTCGCGTTTATAATAATACATAGTAGGATAGGTGCAATTCAAGGGCGTAGCGAGGTACGGGCAGAGGGGGCAGCTGCCCCCCCCCCTAGAAGATGCAGGAATACTCACAAACCGTAAAGTAATATTACTCTTAACTCTTATATTAGGTAGCCTATTAATAAACAAAAACGAAGTTGATTCTATTGACAGGCGAATTTTATAAGATTGTACTATGAATGATTGAATATAGATTCGCTTCTTTAGGCGCGAAACTGTTTTACATTCGCCGCGCGCCCGCGCCCCCGCTGATACCAGTCGACACCACCTCGCTTGATATCTGCACTGGAGCAGCGTTTTGGTGACCAAAATTTGCATGCTTTCCCAGTACATTTTTTTTTTTTTTTTTTTTATTCTGAAAACATACAGTGTTATGTACCAAGATTACTAATAAATTAAATAATTAGACACCATTTATCTCTTTTCGCATTTTCGCATTTTGAAAACAATGTTGAATATGTCCTTAATTGATTTCAAAGAAAAAGCACAAAGTTTCTGCCTATACTACGGTTTTTTAATCAAGAAGCCGAACTATGGTATAAAAATGGCAGACCAAGGGTATGAACAGAGAAGATCTCGAAAAACTAGATTTTTCTGTATTGTTAAAGGAGGCGAACATTTTTTTTTCCCGCAACAAAAAAAGCAATACTTATTACCTTGGCACAACCTTGCACTACAAGTAACATAGAGAGGTCCTTTTCTACACTGCGTCGTGTTAAAACATGGCTGAGATCAACGATGACTGAAAACCGTTTGAACGGCCTATGCATGCTCAGTGTACACCGAACCATGGTACAAAAAACCAAGGATACAATTGAATCTGAACGGTTTTGTGAAGAACCTCGTAGACTACTTTTTTTGTAAAATATATTCACTGATTTGATTAATATTTTGTTTTTCATTTGTAACGTAACCTGCCCCTGTGCTCAAGCAGCATTTACCTTAGTTATGTTCTTGGTTTGTCTACGCCTGCCCCCCCCCCCCCCCCCCTTAACAAAATCCTAGCTACGCCCTTGGGTGCATTCTTTAACCCTTAAATTGCTTCTGGTCTGTTCTATTATGTATGCATTAAAGCTAAGTTACTAATATAGCTGTCAATAGAAAGGTCACTGCTTTGGAATTTAATCACATTAACTATTTCGCTCGTTTCCATATACAACGTTCATTACGACTAATTACCGTCCAATTTACATCATGTTTATCTGAAACAATAATAAGGTCGGGCAGTGATTAGGTATCTCCTTATAAGAGTATCTTCTTGTATAAAATCAAAGATTCCATCTTATAGAACAGCTGTGTCATTAGACGCTAAGGATGTCAATTGACAGTATTCTCTGTGTTGTAGAAAAAAATAGACCTACATAATAACACATTTTATGGAAACCCCTGCTTGTACTCTACGTTCTAAAAAAGCAAGTATAAATTGAAATTTAAAACACCCCCGACACTTTTTCGTCAACGCCGATTTTCTTCAAACACAGATAAGAATACTCCTGACTAATTCACCGTTCAAAAAAAGAAAAACCAAATCAAAATCGGTTCAGCCGTTCGGGAGCTACGACGCCAAATTTCTTGTCCAAATTTCAGAATGAAAGACCTTGGAGGCGGCGCTGTATTAGACCTCGGCATATACATGCTGCAGTTAGTCCAGTTCGTGTACAAGGAGGCTCCCACCGACATCGTCTGCACCGGCCACCTCAGTAAGGCGGGCGTGGACGAGTCCATATCTTGTGCGTTGAAGTACAAGGACGGACGGACAGCCACGCTCTCGGCGCATACGAGAGCGAATATGACGAATAAGGCTGAGATTATTGGCACTAAGGGCGCTGTAGCGGTAAGTAGCAATCAGACGTTGCTATACGGATTAGTCATACAATATTTTGTCTTTTTCTCTCTTACAAATGTTTAACTAGATAGAAAAAGACAAACTGAATCGCTATTCTACGGCTATATAACATTTATTAGTAAGAGAGTTGGTCGGGAGTTATGAGTGTGAATCGTTCTAATTATCCACATTTTAGCAGCTCCTAGCCTAGATAGCGCGTCTGCCTGATAAGCAGGGGGTTGCGTTTCTATTCCCGACCGGGCAGATATTTAATAATAATAATAATATCCGGGACACTTGCACACACGGTCGGCTGACCCCAAACTAAGCAAAGCTTGTACAATGGGTGCCAGAGACTGATATACATACTTAGATAGTTTTAAATACATACTTAAATAGATATTCACACCCAGACATAGAAGAAACACTAATGTTCATCACATGAATGTTTGCCCTAGGTGGGAATCGAACCCACGCCCCCAAGCTCAGAAGGCAGGTTCACTACCAACTGAGCCACCGAGGCAGTCCATAATTTGAATGATGAATTTAAATATCTGGTTCTATGTCCAAATGTTACAATACAATATAACTTTATTTTACACCAAAAACTACAATGGAAACCTTAAAAACGAACATTACAAGTTATACGGCATTACAAGTGTTATTGGTCTACGTCCAGTGTTTTCCATGACATCCCCATATACGACACAGGAAGTTTAATGAGAAGCTACAAGTTGAACTCTAGTTTAACCTCAGAATTACTAATTTCCTACTTCCCTAACCGTATATTGGTCTCAATTTCAGCTCGAGTACTTCTGGTGTCCGACAGTGTTGCACATATCCGCCGCAAACAGTACCGAGTGGACGTTACCGAAGGGCAAGTACAAGTTTCACTTCCACAACAGCGCCGGCCTCAGTTATGAAATACAGGAATGCTGGGACTGTATCAATGAAGGTGAGTACTTAAGAATCCGGCGACCACTTTAGACTATCTTCGCATTGGCTTAAGGTTTTCCATAATCATTTCGTTTAGAAGAAGATGACGAGCGAAGAGAGCAAGTAAAAATACTGACGAGCCTTAAAGTTACCTACAGAGTGACAAAGTGCCCTCTCGGCGCACAATGTCACGTTCTCATAATGTCACGATGTCTCAAAATGTCACAGTCTCAAAATGTCACGCTCGCAAGATGTCACGTTCTCAAAATGTCACGTTCGCAAAATGTCACGTTCTCAAAATGTCACGTTCTCAAATTGTCACGTTCTCAAATTGTCACGATGTCTCAAAATGTCACGTTCGCATAATGTCACGTTAACATGTAGTCGCGTATTTATTTCAATTTGTTCAGCTTTTTGCTCAACCATAAAAAAAAAATTAACCATTCAAATAGAAACAAAAAGACAATCGAAATTGAAAAACTAAAAAAGACGTTGGAAATGGAATACAAATACAAATTTGAAGATATTTATTATTAAACCATTTGCACAATATACAAACACTGTGGACCCCGCACTTCGAAAACCCAGTATCGCGGGTGTTCACTTGAACTTGAACATTAAATTAATGGCAAACAAAAACTAAAAAAAACTGGTAAATTAAAATTTAGAAATTTAAAGACAAAATTGATATTAAAAATTATCAGTCCGATTTTATTATTATCTTATATAAAATCGGACTGACAATTTGAAAGATAAACAGGGTGATTGTGAGTGTGTGTGAGTGTATGTATGTGTGTGAAGTGTGAATAATAAAAGACGATCAAAATTTGAAAACAAAAGACGATCGAAATGGAAACAAAATATACACAAACAAAAGACGGTCGAAATAAAAAAAACAAACAAATATGATCCAAATGTGGAAACAAAAGACATGTTTTTTCGTGTTGATTGTCTTTTGTAATACTATTATATTATTTATTAAATTATAAAATTACTTTAGAAATAATCCGTTTCATTAACTATATCGTACACTGGACATTTTAAAAAACTAGTTATTATGAGACATTTTTAACTCCGAGTTAATTAAGCCTGAGTTTAATTTCGCACCTACCTTATGCTTTGCTTATGATAATGGAAATTGGCTTTTAGTCCTACTTGCAGAAGTTAGGGATTAAAATTCTTGAAAGCAGGGTTAGTTAACCCAGAGTTGAAATGTTATAAAAGTTACTTTATTATTGTGTTAACTCAAGGTTAGTTTCTAACTCTTGGTGGCTCAAGACTATTTATCAGTTTAACTTCTGATAAGCAGTTAAGTTAGAGTTAAAAATATAACCCGAGGTTACGCAAGTGGCTATTACTGTGCAAGTGTTACATTGTGAGAGAGTAATGATTAAAAACGTGACATTTTGTGAGTGTGACATTGTGAGAGTGAAATTATTAAAAACGTGACATTTTGCGAACGTGACATTGTGCGAGTGAAATTATTAAAAACGTGACATTTTGCGAGTGTGACATTTTGAGAGTGTGACATTATGCGAACGTGACATTGTGCGAACGTGACATTTTGAGAGTGCGAAAAAAAAACGTGACGTTCTGCGAACGTGACATTTTGAGAACGTGACATTGTGCGCCGAGAGGCAAAGTGCAATTTTAATTTTTTTATGACTTTTGCACTTCTGTAATCATTCTTAAATAACTAAGAATTTCCCTTGTATTATGGATTCATTTAACAGCTAATGATATAGACAACCTCCCTATGTAAAGAAATTTTTGATTGGCTTTGTCTACCTATTTAATAAATCAGTCAAAAGCCCCTTAAAAATGCGGATATTTTTCATAGCTCTATTTTCTCTTGAGGACGTTTTTTAAAAAAACCAAGAACATAGGGGCGGAGATATAGTTAATTTAATTGTACAAGCTAAATTTCATCATAATCTGACAAATGGTTTTCAAGAAGTTTGAGAACCGCGTTTGTATGGAAATTTCAGAGCGTCGCGGCCCTCTTAAGAGATTAAGGGATAGCTATTTTCTCTCAGTTCCTCTCACTCTTGTGGCTTTTCTAACGAGTAAGACTGTGACAGATGACATCGGATGCGCCAGGGCAGGGCCACAAATCCTGCTGTTTATACAATACAGGGCCTTGATTTAGGCGTGCAACGGACTATGCAATAAAATGTTATACTAACTGTCTCTATACAATTGTTTGGAACTACACACATTATTTGACTGCCTGCTCAGTTGGTAGTGAACCTGCCTTCTGCGCCTGGAGACGTGTGTTCGATTCCCACCTAGGGCAAACATTTATGTGATGAATATTTGTGTTTGTTTAATGTCTGGGTGTTAATATGTATTTAAAATACTATATGAATGCATATCAGTCTCTGGCCGCCAGAGTACAAGCTTTGCTTAGTTTGAGGTCAGGCGACCATGTGTGCAAATGCCCCGAATATTTTACTTTATTCTATATTTTACATACAAAGCAGATAATTACCACATTTTGATCTTAAACTATTTTGTTTCTGAACGCTTCCGATATCTAAACATACTAGGATATTATAGTCTGTTGCATACTTTAGCCGCTTGCATGCTTCGAAAGTTCTAACGGAAACGATATGTGAACTTTGTATGAATGAGTCGCGTCATATAGAGAATAAGAATACACGTCACGGACGCCCGGTTGAATTAGCGCTTGCCCTAATTAATTCCAATAAAAATATAATCGGCGCTGACATACAGATAGACTGACAGACAGATATCGGAGTCTCAGCATAAGGGCCCCTTTTTACCATTTTTGGGACGGAACCCTAGTAAGAACACAAATATGCCTTACAAAGTATGATTCTCTCATCATAAAAACATTAAGAACCGTTCACAATGTCACGTTCTCCCACATTTATCACAGTTTTAAGATAGTTATTTAAATATAATAAAAAAGTGTTTATAGTTAGATAAAATAAAAACTATAATAAAAGAAACTAGGTAATAAAAAGCATATCTTCATTATGTACTTGTTTTTACTACTTTAATCAGTTAAACAAAGAATAATACATAATCTCATACTTTATTACGTGGATCTTAACGTAAGAAACAGAAATAGATTTTAATAATGGGAAGTTCCAAAGTTAGAGTAAATTATAATAAGTATGTCTTTAATTAAAACAAGGTCGGTTGTATTTAATTCCATATTTCTGATCAATTTTTAACTCCCAACGCAAAAACGAAAGGGTGTTTTAAGTTTGTGTGTGTGTGTGTGTGTGTGTGTGTTTGTGTCTCTCTGTCGGTTTATTAAATTTTTAATTTATACTTTTAATAAATGATGTTTTAAAAGGGCTTTTTATAATATCTTTCAACGTGCTTTTACGCGCTGAGAAATTGTAGCACGAGTCACATTTAAAATGTTAATTCTATGCTAGAAACGACCTAGATCAGAGCTTCCCAAAGTGTGCGTCGCCCCGCCTGGGGCATCGTGGCATTATTCCAAGGGCATCGCAAGGCGATCCATATAGATTGCCTGTCTGTATCAAACCCGACGAGTAGAGTAAGCGCCGCGCCGCGATAAAAAACAAATACAGGTCGCAAATAAATGTAGAGGAGGAGATAATGACGTGGCAATTGCCAAACTTGAGCCCGTTTTGAAAAAGAAGCTATGATCAGAAAAACAAGCATATCCTTCTCATTGGTACAGCCAAGAAAGCAAAATGAATACTTATCTGTTTTCATTTTTATTAATTTGTATCTTGTATTTGCTCTTGGTTTCTAATAAATGATACTTATTTATGCTTTCAAAATATAGCGATGATAGCCTAGTTGGAGAAGGCCTGCCTCTCAAGCCAGAGGGAGTGGGTTCGAACCCAGCCGACGGCACGCACCAATTTATTCATTGTGTGAACATTTGTGCGTATTGTATGTCATCTGCTACATGACTGGAGCCCGGTGTATGGCGACAGGCTCGCCCCCTGTCACATTTGGGACTCAATATCGTCCGGCGAAGTGTGGGTGTTGTATTACACCTCTGCCAGCCCCCTCGGGGGGAAAGGCGTGACGATATGACGATATGTGTTCAAAATAAGGGGCGTCGCAAAAAAATACCAAACTTTTAAGGGCGTTACAGTAAATATAAGCTTGGGAACTCTGACCTAGGTTATATTTATAGCATAATATCAATTTATATATATTTTTGTATTGTTTCAGGTTTATTAGAGAGTCCAAAGATGACGTTAGACGAGAGCGTACTATTATCGAAATTGACTGACACGATGAGAGCTCAACTGGGCGTCTTAGAGGTCGCACTTTAAGCTTATAGCTGTAAGGCCGGTCGAATCGTACAAATTGGCAGCCCTATACACAGTGTATGTCTAAACGAAGGACATATTCTAAGATACCATTGTACTCATCGTTATAACCAACTTTTACTATGCGGTCAACCCTGAAATCGAGAGAGAAAAATAGCTGTTTCATAAATTTTGTTTCTTAAAGACGATAAATGAAATTTTTGTATAGAACAGCTGTTTTTTGGCGAGGTCAGAGTTCGCCCCATAGTAAAGGGTGGTCGTAATTACGAGTACAATCATATCCGTCCATATATGTATATGTCCATCGTTGAGAGATACACCTATAAAATAACTTATTTTACATTTAACTTATTGCTCTGTATGCAGGAACCAAGTATACACATAAGACTGAGTGTCCTGTTATAGCTTTCCATACTAACACGAGTTAGCACTCTAATACTCATAGCACCGAATCAAAAACAAACATACAAGCTTAGAAAACATTGAAAGTGGGTCTTGTATCCATTACTGTAACGCACAATTTCAATTAACGTACATTTCTTGAACACTGGGCCACTCATCTACACACATACGTACCTACATACATTGTTCTGTATTACGTGCATAATGATATGACACGTCACAGGGCTCTCATTTCAATTCTCTCTGAAGTTATTTTTACCGGACTGCTTAGAAAGGAGAGTAATGTTTTCTGGTGAATGTGTGTCTGTTTCTATTGTTCCGGCCACACCAACGGGAAACGTCTTAATTAATTATTCCGATATCTTATGCATTAAAATTAATGCTGTAAATTAAGTGGCCACACTTGAACGGTCTACGCCAATGTTAACCGTTGTAAAAGTAACGCGACTAGTCGTGGCCATACTAATATTAAACGTCCATCATCGCCATAATTCCAATTCAAATGATGTTATTGCTAATTGTCGGCGTTTTCCGTGAATGTGGCCGGGCCAAATGTGAAGTGCCGCATGAACGGTCAGAACAATTTTGTATTGCGAGGTGTCCTTAGATTAATTAAATTAGTCTTTGTGTCCAGTTAGATAAGGTACATTACATTTTACAGTAGTTTTTTTGTAATTATTTTTGTGTACCATAATATCTTGGTCCCTGCATACAAAGTATTTTGAAATCGCTTTAATTATATCGCTAAGTGCCAGTGGAACAAGCTTTGTGATATTTACCCACATTTTGCCTTAAATACACGTTTTTTCATATACAATTAATAATGTTAAAAAGTTAAAATGCAGTATTTACCTCAACTTAACTGTGATTTGAAGTGTGTTGTGAGATGTTGAATCGAAAATGTTAAAAATAAATTATTTTAAATCTTGTCTGGTTGCATTTTTTTTACGTTTGATGATAATGCTAGGGAACTATACCATACTGGCTTTGCCCCGCGGTTAAGTAAGCCTATGTCAATTCAGAGTATAAGCTACCAGCTACCTTCACATCAAATCTTATCAAGATTCGTCCTTCCGTTTGAGCGTGAAGAAGTAACTGAGCGTTTCTTTGTAAACTGGGTAACTACTTAAAAAGTTGACTAAGCAAATTATTATTTTTTATTATAATAACATAAACATTTCCGTCATTTTGAAAAATATCTAAAAACTGACTTGACAAAAAAATCGGTATAACAATCGAACCTACTCACAAAATTTCACGAGAACCTGTTGAAAAAGGCGACCTGTCCTCCTAGTTTTTAGACATTTTTCAAAATGGCTGAAATGTTTATGAATCACGTCTGCCATCGAAATAATGTGAAGGAGGAGCGGCACGGGTCTCATTTCTAGTACACAGCTCAAGGAACCAATCAAACTACAAGCAAACAGACACTATACAGCATTATGTTACGTAATCAATGACAAAGATAGAGAGACGTACAACTCGTACAAGAGACAAGATCAAGACAACAATAAGTATCACTGTTCTGACTAGGTACGGTAAATTGTGTGCAGCGCCTAATTTATGAGGTCCATTTAGGTTACGCGTACCGGATATGATCGAAGCATATAGCAAATGAATTAGTCGATATCAGATACCAGCACAGCAGAAATGATGGAGAGGTTTTCCCTTTCGCGACCTATGATCACGCTCTGTAGATCTAGAGTGATATGCCCCCATCGTTTCTACTATCCTGGTACCTGGTATCGACACACCAGGAAACATTAATTACCTACATTTGCAGTACGCTAGCTGAGGTAGCGTGTTAAAATTGAATAGTTTGCTGGTGGTTGTTTGCAATTAGCAATCCATTTTTTTTCTAATACACAGGCTTAACTACGCTAATTTAGCATACTGCTAATTGGAAAGTGTAATGGCCGCTTTAGGATTAGGAAAGTCTGTGGCACAGTAGATTACGAAAAACCAGATTCATAATTTACTTTAAAAAAAACAAGTCGGTATAAAAAATATTTATTTCGATTTATCATACAAAATAAGTAGGTACTTACCTGAAAATATAACATTTGGTTTCTTAATTACTACTACAATCTTAATTCGTACAAAAATACGTGAACAGCCGTTATTTAGTTCATAATAATTATAATACTATTAACTCTAAAAAAATTACAGACAGCTGCAGAAACGACATTATTAAATTTTACGGTCGTTTGTTGCCTAGAATACATGTACGGTAAAATTAATTTATCATTTCAATCAACTTAAAATACCTACTACATTTTATTTCTTCCGGCTGGGTCAGAAATCTTTAAAAACGCTATACTTGTGACGTTTATTGATATAGTTTCTCTCTCTTACACATCTTACGACAACTTGCACGTCTTACGTCAACCTAAATGTCTTACAATAACTTGCACATCTTACGGTAACTTAGCCTTACAGTAAAGTTATGCCATTGTCTAATCATTGTCATTATATAATTGTTGTTATATAATTGTTAATCTCTGTTTATGGTGATGTTTTATTACACGTTCTAACATTGAAGTAGAGTGGAAATCTACAAATACCAAATGTAGAGAAGGATTCTATAATTTTGAACAGAACAGAGATGAATAATTATGCTAAATGTTTTATCATCATCAACATGTTCTAAACGTTTTTTCATCATAACCACCTCTGCAAAATACTACCTAATGTTAGATGAAAACTTATGACGTGGACGTACTCCTTCGAAATTAGCCACCAATCTCTTTGAAAATACTCCAAAGATTCCGTCACAAAAAAATAATGTCGCGTCTACACGCAGTAATTTCACGGCTGTAAGAATCGCGCGCCCGACGCTCCGAGCTCGCTGCAGGCACGACGCCACGCCAGTACTCGCCTCAGTTTATTTGTTGAAGCTATTGAAGACGTCGCGAATGATGGCGACTCCCTCGCGCACTTGACGCTCCGTGATGACGAGAGGCGGCGCGAGGCGGATGGTCTGGCCGTGCGTTGTCTTCGCGAGGAGACCGGCGTCTTTGAGGCGGAGGCACACGTCATACGCGGGAATGTCTGGAATGAAGTTTGAGTAAGTGTAGGGTCTAGACTTAGCTAAGTCTGCGGAGGTTGCGCAATACAGGACGGGTTAGAGGTTCGGCAAGGGAGCAAACAAAATTTTAAAAAAAAACTTTATTACTAAAAAAACGTAATCAAAATTAAACAAGGGGCTGGCAGAGGTGCAATACGAAACCCACACTGCGGACGATATTCAGTCCCAAATGTGACGAGCATATCGCCATACACCGGGCTCCAGTCATGTAGCAGATGATATAATATATGTACAATACGCGCAAATGTTCACACAATGAAGAAACTGAATTCGAACCCGCTCCCTCTGGCTTAAGAGGCGGGCGTTCTCCAACTAGGCTATCATCGCTATATTACACTTTTTGACGGTTACCTAAACCTATTTACAACTATATGTTACAGTGAAAACTCATGAACCATTTTTGACCGCGAATCAGGCAAAAATGTTTTAGATCAAAAACAGTCTGATTTTTGCTGTCAAAGTGGTTTTAACTGGTAATGAGTTTTGACTGTAAACACATTTTGACACTAAATCCAAAGTAACTATGTCTGTCTGCTTTTAGGCATTTCACGGCTATACGGCTGAACGGATCTTGATAAAATTTAATAATTATAGTTACAGTATATCATGAGGGAGGATTTTAGATACTATTTTCTAAATGCACGCGAACAAAGTCGCGGGTAGTAGCTAAAAAAAGCTTACTCACTGTCGTTAACGACGATGGCGCACATGAGTCCTTTCCCTCTTACTTCGACGACCTGCGAGGCGGGCAGCGCGCTCAGCTCCGCCCGCAGCAGCTTGCCCAGCCGTTCAGAGTTTTCTGGCAATTTCTCTTCCAACAGTACCTATAGGCCAACAAAATGTTGATAACCCATGATCGATTACATTTATTCTCTAAAATTGTTGAAAAAATTATCGAGAAACTTAATGTACGATTTCGCAGCCGACCGCAAACGAAAGCAACAGACGACGTGACGTCGCCACACGTTTTGGTTCCTATGTTTTGTATGAGATGTGTCGCTTGTTACGGAACGTGTCCCATAGAAATACGTAGAAAACAAGTCTTCTACAGCTGTCGTCTGCGATCGGCTACGGAATCAAACATTTAAAACCAATTTACTTCTCTTCCATTGCATAGACTTTCAATTATGATTTTTATTCCAAACAAAATACGAACGTTATGGAGTTAAAAACAAAGTGCCTTTTAAAAAAAAAAAGCAAAGTAAACTCACTTTCATGGCTTCTAGAGCAACCGCACATGCCACAGGACTTCCACCGTATGTTGAGCCATGAGTGCCGGGTTTGATCACCTGCGAGAAACATACTTAAATCTTGTTCACAATATTTTGGCCCCGAAAAGTTTTTACTTTAGGAACTACTTTACTTAAATCACGATTACAAAGCGAGGCGATTACGAAATCACAGGTTACTAAAAAGTTTTTACGTCGCAGTATCTAGTAATAACGCGGTGTTTTCGCCGCACCCTCAAATGCGAGTTAGAGGCGATCACGCCGCGCCATCGCCTCATTTTGAAATCGCTCGCAAATCGCTAGTGTTGAAAAATAAATAAAATAAATTGTGTTATAGCGCTAAATTAAGAACGAGATGAGCGATTGTGATTTAGAACAGATTTTCCAATGTCAAATTTACCAGTACACTTCGTCTTTTTTTTATCAATGTTTTACACGAGTAACGAAACAAAATTCGAAATTGAATTTATTACTGTAAACGCTAGACAGCTGTACGCGGTAGTAGTATTGTTGTCCTTGTCTAATGCGCAGTAATAACAAGGACAACAATACTACTACCGCGCGGATCCCGCCATGTCTGAACTGAAACTATAAGACTAAATAATAAATATTGATCTGTCTGTTCAACATTCATTCATTAGTATGTTTACGATTTTATAAGGTAGGCATTTGTCGCTTTACGTTGTCACGCGGAACTCTGAAATAGGTAGGTACTACCTACCTAACATTAACAATGCTAATTTATCGAAGACAAAGTCATGATCAATTTGTAATATCGTGAAACGGTAATAAGTGATAATTACCAATAGGAATTTGAAGTGACAATTTTCATATGCTTTTATGTAACAAAACAAAGAGCGCTTAATAGCACTTATAGACCTAATTTCATATAAAATTGATTGAGATTTAATTGAGTATCCAAGACACACTTAGAAACGCAAATTAAAAAAAAGACTGCTTGACCTTCATCGAAAAAGGAGAAACTACCCAACATAACAGGCAAAAAACTAAGAGGCATATTGTTTCAAAAACGTAGTTGAAGTTTCTATACTATTAGTCAGATTTCAGACTTACGTCCATAACGTTGTTGTTGGCAAGCACTGCAGAGACGGGCAACACTCCTCCGCTCAGCGCCTTGCCAAGGATTAGAATGTCCGGCTTTACACCTTCATGATCCACCGCAAGGAGTTTGCCCGTGCGACCTGGAAAGGAATAGATGAGTAAAAGTGCCGATGTATTCAACCGTAGTCATGCTATTCCGATGCACTCGCATTCAGATTACGCGCGAACCGGAACGCACTTATTTTAAAATGATATCATAAGGTTAGAAATGTAGAGCCGATATCCGCTTGCCACGCGAGTTATCAAATAATTAGTCGATGCTTTTGTAAGATCTTGCTTTAAGTAGGTACTTTTTTACCCTCGATCTGGATCAGTCTGTCTCGTTAAAATATGTGCTTAAAAATATCTCCACCTCTTGACTCCATCATCAGATCAGCAGGGCTATGCACAACCATTCGGAAACGTTTCAAAAGATTTCAAAAAATTTAAGCCTAAATTATTCGAATCTCAGTCTGTTTTCATAAGTTATTAAACGTTTCTAAAGTTTTTCATTCTTCCAATCGGATTTATACTTAATTCCCTATTCCAAAATGTATAAAAGTAGACTGAGATTCGGACAATTTAAGTTTAAAATTTCTGGGATCCGATCGGAAACGTTTCCGAATGATTGTAAATAGCCCTGCAGCTCGGAAATACCAAATACATACAAAGATATTACATTTTGATACATTTAGAAGTAGGTACCTATGTTATAAATGACTTCTTAAATTTTATGATCATTGTTTGTTAGTTATAAGTGACGCTAATAAAAGCGTGTTAATTATGAAGTCACAAGACAGAGAGAGAGACAGATGTAGTATCGCATAGCTGGACTAAAGGCACGTGATGCTTTGCATTCCCGCCAAATATGAAGACGTAGATACTCCACTGGTAGCGCACAAATAAACTATGGGCAACATTAAAATCGAAAAAAAAACAGCTGTTCCATACATTTTGTCGACGATTAGCGAATTTTTGTAATATTGATAGAATTTTTTCCCGATTTGAAGGTTTGCCCAGTTTATTCGTAGTCTGCTAGTGGAGAATAACTACCTCTAAAAATTTGGCGGGAATGCATAGCAACACGTTGTTTACTAGGTGCTGCTTTTGGGTGTAGTAGGTATAATACTTAAGGATGTTATTATACCCGTCAAAATGAACAACTTTTAAAACATAAGTTCGAAATGCAAAATTTGAAAGATAAATTATCAGAAATATAATGAAAACTATTTATAGGTGATCAATTTTGAAGATAAATTCTTTTAAGTATGTTATTTTTTTTTCGTTTTTGTTGACGTATGTATGTAGTTTAAGGTAGGTATCATGTGATTTAGCGTGTCAGTTTTGGCAAAAGTTCCCAAATTATTTTTACAAAAAAAAACTCGTATATTGCAAGCTTGTGTTCTAACAGTTGTTCACTTTGACGGCTAGAATAACACCCTTAGGTATTACTACACCATATTAAAAATACCGAAAGCGAATGCGATGAAGCGATGATAGCCTAGTTGGAGAACGCCCGCCTCTCGAGCTAGAGGGAGCGGGTTCAAACCCAACCGACGCCACGCACCAATTTGTTCATTGTGTGAACATATGTGCGTATGTATGTCATCTGCTACATGACTGGAGCCCGGTGTACGGCGACAGGCTAGCTCCCAGTCACATTTGGGACTGAAATCGTCTGGCGAAGTGTGGGTGTTGTATTACACCTCTGCCAGCCCTCTCGGGGGAAAGGCGTAACGATATGTATGCATATATGTATATGGTGGTATTACAAATTCTACCATAAACCAAAAGCATATTTAGCGGACCCCAAGATACCGGCTGCGCCGAGTTTGGGGCCCTCAGCGTATACAACTTGCCTATGTACTATTCGCTAAATAAAGAAATTTGATTTGATTTGATTTGCATAGAATTAAGCATGCTGTGTACTGACCGAGGCCGGTCTGCACCTCGTCCGCGATCCACAGCACGTTGTGCTTCGTGCAGAGCTCGCGCACGCGGCGCAGGTACCCGTCCGCCGGCACCACCACGCCCGCCTCGCCCTGGATCGGCTCCACCATGAACGCGGCTACTGTTGGGTCTTCAAGAACTTTCTGGAATGGTCGATAACAATCGTGGGTTTATTCACCGCCTGCAAGCATTCAATGCGACCGTCCAGTAGTAGGCTTAGCAAACGCAACGCGAGAACGGAGTGTCGACTGTTTATAACGAGACAGTTGTATATTTACACATAGCCTTGTCTCTCTTCTGTCTGTTCTCGCACGACAAAAAATTACGAGAAAATATTTGTCGCACTCGCATGCCATTATGGCTAAGCAAGTTGCAATCGCCTCCAAGAGATTACATATATTTCTATAAAATACAATGCGTTGATTAAAATCCAAAATAAGCCCAGTTGGCCTACTACAGTAAAAGAAATGAAGAAAATAAAAATATTTCATGGGATATTAAATAACTTGACCGTAACTGGAAGCTATATATATGAGAGTGCATTTCCGTTTCCGTCGAAAGTACCAGCGTTTTCGTACTTTTAATGCCTTCTAACCGGAAGTCCTAGGTGGCGCCACCTCTGCATTCGCGCTTTGTGAAAATATCGCGCGCCATTTTTTATCATTTCGTCGAAGTAACATCGCCGCAGCCCTAGCAGCTTGCGTCGTGTTGCATAATTAGTTAATACAAAGTGATAATTTGTTAATAATTATGTGGTAAAATACTGAAATGTAGTTATTTTCCTAAAATAACTCGGTGTTAAGTATAAATTTTACGCAGTAAGTACCTACCCACATTTTATTTCATTTCTTCATTTCATTTGTTCAAAATGAGTGAGTAGAATTTGTTTTAACGGTTTTACCGTTCGATTAATTTGATATTTAATTTTTTTTGTGTGCCTAAATGTTTTTAACCATATGTGGCTTACAATATGGGGGTCAAACGATGCCTCATACCAGTGTTTTGTCATTATTGAAGTGTTTTTAGGTAATATTTAAGATTATTCATCATATCGTCACGCTTTTCCCCCGAGGGGGCTGGCAGACGTGTTATACAACACCCACATCGCCGGACGATATTCGGTCCCAAATGAGCCTATCACCATACACCGGGCTCCAGTCATGTAGCAGATGACATACAATACGCACATATGTTCACACAACGAACAAATTGGTGCGTGCCGTCGGCTGGGTTCGACCCCGCTCCCTCTGGCTTGAGAGGCAGGCCTTCTCCAACTAGGCTGTCATCGCCTTTAAGATTATCACCAGTTTTTAACATAGTTTTGCTTCCAGAAACGTATAAATGTTTGCCGCCCAAACGCCCAAGCTACAGAGCACGGGCCGTGGCGGTGGTTCAGTGAAAGGTGCGTAACAGCGTGCTTTTACGATTCATCGGTATTGGTTGACGTGCTGGCCGATAATTGAAGAAAGTTGGTTAGTGAAAAAATCCTTTTTATAAAAATAATGGTTTTCAAATGTTGCAACAGTGTATCAATTGCTTAACTACGAGTCATACAAACGACTCGACCATATCTAGCGATCTATCAGTTCGTTCACTTTATAGCTTTAGTTACTTTAAATTTTTGATACATCATGGCAAATTATTTGAATACATGTATTTTAGAGGCTAGGTAATGCCTATTATTTTGGACGTAAGAAATAATCATAATCTAGGTATCATAGACCTAGGAACAAACAATAGTGGGGGAGAAAATATATTACGTCACCTAGCCGTATGTTGCTACGTAGTAGAAAACTTTTCATTAAATAAATGCATATAAAGGCTTTCTTAACCTTTTTTTTTGAAATTTTTTCTAAATTAATTTTCTTTTGTGGATATATTACTCAAAATGTCACTTGATCTTTTGACATTGCGTTTAAGTTTAGAGGAACAAGTATTTCATTTTAATTTATTCCTTTTTACCATATTGTTATGCAAACAATCAGTTCAACGTGCATTCGCATGGTTATAATAGGGAGATACAGGAGTACCGTTTTTGTACCTCCTTACATTGAATTATGCAATCAATACAAAATACTCTGAAATGCTTGAAACGATACGCCCTCGCAGGGTGAATCTCTTTACAAATATCATATTACATTGCCTTAAGCAATCAATACATCATACATCATTGTATGCTTGTAATAAACCACCCTCGCAGGGTAGGTAATCTTTTGCAAAAGCCACCCTCGCAGGGAGGCTACCTATTTGCAATTGAATCATTGCTTTAAGCAATCAATACATCATACATCATTGTATGCTTGTAATAATCCACCCTCGCAGGGTAGGTAATCTTTGCAAAAGCCACCCTCGCAGGGAGGCTACCTATTTGCAATTGAATCAAGCGATCCATACATACACTATTCTTTAGTACGCTTGTAACGATACGCCCTCGCAGGGTGAATCTCTTGACAGATATTACATTGCTATAAGCGTTTAACAGAACGTATTTTAAGGCGAGCCTGGCCAGAAAACGTCTAGCAAGAATCAACTTTCCTCTAAGATAAACCATGGTTTTTACTGTGTAAAAAAAAATATGTTATTCTTAAGCATGTTTTTAAGTGGAATCATAAATCTGATACATGTAATGAATAACTTCACTCGATAGAAAAAAAATCCAAAGTCACCTCTATTTGGTATTTTAAACACGATTTGCGACTTAATTTTTACAAATCATATTGCTTTTCTATTTTTTTTACGAATTACAATGCAATAAAAAAATGGAATCATAAATAAAAATGTTAAAAAGTTAACATGGTAATTTTATATGATTTTTTTATCACGAATTCATGGTAAAAAGGCACGTTTGCGTGACCGCCAGTCCGCCCGCAGACCTCGTCGACGCCGGACGTGTGCCAAATTTTTGTGATCTCCGCAGTGCCGCACACACCAACACCAACCAAGCATTTAGTTTTGCCATAATGGGTAACAAACATAATAAAAGAAAAAAATGCTCAAGTCTGGCTTTTAGAAAATCGTACGAGTCAAGGAGCAAACGTCGGTAAGTAGATAAACTTCTACTAGATTAAATTGGTAATCATTGTTTTTATTTACTAGAATCGACATTTCTTGCATTGCTTTTTGTAGTCAGATGATGTATCAACAAATCTATTAGTACCTACTTATATTCGTTTTAGTGTTTTCAAATATCATACTCATCATCATAGATACTTTTTTGTCTCGTTACGTGTATTCACGACGTAAATACCCGGCCTAGTGGTATACCTACTAGTGATATTTATGTAGTTATACCTACCTACAGTTACAGTTTTTTTTTGCAGAAGACTACTACGTAACAAACTCCAATGACTTTGGAATTGACGAAACGTAACCTACCTACCTTTTGTACCACGCAGGGAGGCGGGTGTTCTGCGAAGTTTTGACTATGTCGGTCACCATTTATTATTTCACCCAGACAACTTGTGAGATACGGATACGGAGCGACGTTCATACTTTCATTTTTCCTGAGAATTCTAAACTGCACAACGAGTAAATACTCGCCCTAGTGGCATACCAGTGATATTTATATTTATATAGTTATACCTACTTACACGAATACCTATCTTACAGTTTTGTTTTTTTTTTTCAGAAGAGTACTACAACCAAATTTAATAAACTCCGATGACATTGGAATTGACGAAACGTAAGTACCTACCTACCTTTTGTAACATGCAGGGCTGCGGATCTTCGCTAAGTTTTGACTATATAGGTATGTAGGATGTTAGGTGAGGTACGGGACGACGTTCATACTTTCATTTTTACTGAGCAATCTGAACTGCACAACGAGTAAATACCCGACCTAGTGGCATACCAGTGATATTTATATTTATATAGTTATACCTACTTACACGAATACCTATCTTACAGTTTTGTTTTTTTTTTCAGAAGAGTACTACAACTAAATGTAATAAACTCCGATGACATTGGAATTGACGAAACGTAAGTACCTACCTACCTTTTGTAACATGCAGGGCGGCGGATCTTCGCTAAGTTTTAACTATACAGGATGTTAGGTAAGATACGGGACGACGTTCATACTTTCATTTTTACTGAGCAATCTGAACTGCACAACGAGTAAATACCCGGCCTAGTGGTATATCTAGTAGTGATATTTACGTAGTTATACTTACCTACATGAATACTTATCTTCGTTTTTTTTTGCAAAAGAGTACTTCAAGAGAATGTAATAAACTCTGATGACATTGCAATTGACGAAACGTAAGTACCTACCTTCTTTTTGTAACATGCAAGGTGGCGGATCTTCGCTAAGTTTTGACTGTACTGTATGTATGTAAATTATATAGGGTGTTAGGTGAGATAGGGGACGTCGTTCATACTTTCATTTTTGACTGAACAATCTGTACTACACGAGTGTTTGGTAGCGTTTGAGTTATAGCCGTATGATTTGAACACATCTAGGCCTGATTAGTACTGCAACGTGATTTTGGCTGTTTTGAAGAAAACTCGTAAAGTTGTATATTCGTTTTTAACGATTAGCGAAAATCGAGCATTTCGGTAAATCTTGTAAGTACGGCTTTTATAAACCTACGACTGGTATGGATGTGTTCGTCGTTGCCTTTGAAATTCGAAACTGCCGGTTGTAAGAAGCGATAGCGGGGACAGGCGAAGCTATGTACATACGTCACAAAGATGGCCGCCGACCGTTGTAGATTATTGCTTATATCTCGAGTTCTATCTCATCAAATCAGTTGTTTGAGGTGTCATTTGAAAGCTCATTTATTTATAATGTAGTTGTTATATAATTATGTACATACATATCAACAAGCTTGAACGACAGCTTCCGTGCGCGAGTCCGACTCGAACTTGGTCGGTTTTTTAGAATTTTTATATTTTGAACTTTTGGACATCATACTTATAAATATTTATTTTTATTTTGTTTTAGGCACGTGGATGACATTGACCCTGTTTCACTCAGCGTGGTCATCATCCTGCGTCAGTCATGGTTTGGTGGTGGGTATCCTATCACGGCGTCACAAAGCTTAGTTTTTGTGAAAAGGGGGTTAAAACTTCTGCCAAAGTGTATCAAGAGACCGTCTTATATGGTGTTGTACAACCCCTTAGCAATACACTTTTTAAAAATCTACCGTGGAGTTTCCAACTAGACTCTGCACATGGTCACAAGGCGCGAACTACCCAAGCCTGGCTGGAAGCCAATGTTCCGGACTTTATAAGGGCTGAAGACTGGCCCTCCTCTAGCCCAGATCAAAACCCCCTGGACTACAAATTATGGTCAGGTTTAGAGGGCATGGCCTGCTCTAAACGACACGCCGACATAGAGTCACTTAAGAAATCTTTGAAGCAAGCAGTGGCTAAATTTCCCATGGAAACAGTCCGTAAATCCATAGATTCTTGGCCAGACCGACTAAAGGCCTCTATCAAGGCCAAATGTGGTAATTTTGAATAAAATAATAGTTATATTTTTGTTAAGATTCAATACATATGTAAATATAACTTTTATTAACATTACATTACTGTATAAAAAAATAAATGCATTTTCATTTGTAACAGAACTTATGGCTAGACATGCATACATATCGTCACGCTTTTCCCCGAGGGGGCTGGCAGAGGTGTAATACAACACCCACATTTCGCCGGACGATATTCAGTCCCAAATGTGACAGGGGGCGAGCCTGTCGCCATACACCGGGCTCCAGTTATGTAGCAGATGACACACAATACGCACATATGTTCACACAATGAACAAATTGGTGCGTGCCGTCGGCCGGGTTCGAACCCAGCAGAGCAACATTGCCACTCCCAACTAGGCTGCCATCGATTCTACAACTATATCACAGAACAAATAATAATACTACGTACCTATAGCTCAATTGTATATATATGACGGCGCGTGATATCATTGGATAAAGAAAATCAGTTTCCGAGTTGTTAATCGATAGTTTTAATCTGTGGTTTTTGACGATTAATCGATTTGTTTATGTTTTTAACTTTGTAACATTTAACAAACCATACAATATTATTAGTACGCACCTAATGGTAAAGTAAGGTAATTAAAATTGTTATTACCATTGTTATACAATATACCCAAAAATAATGAAATTTACTATGTTGTATTATTTAATGAATACCGGTAGTTACACAATCATTCCAACACCCTGTATAAATATTTGTCCTAATAAGGATAACAAGTAGCCTATGTGTCAATCCAGGGCATAAGCTAACTCCGTTCCAAATATGATCCTCATCCGTCTAGCCGTTTAGGTGTGAATAAGTGAAATACAAGTAAGTACCTAACTTCCACACACAATCGCAATCTTTTGTATTTATGAGTGTGAAGTGTGATAAAATGGAAATATGACACTACCGGTAAAATGAAACTAATGCCACAACTGCTCACACATCAAAAATACAACAACTCGTGGACATGAGATTGGTTGTACCTATATTGGCTTGAACGGCATTTTTTAGATTTTTTTTTGTTTGGCATCAAATAAAAAATGTTCATAAAATGGATGAGTACAATGACGGACGGATTATTTTATCGATTTCCTAAAAATGGGTGTTTAGGTACTCGATACCATAACGTGACTGACGGGTGAAAGACGTGCGCGCGGCGCATCGCACACAACTTTTGTGTCGCGTGAATGAATACGTCGCGCTCCCAAAAAGTGCGGCCTGAGGTAGAGTAAAATACCTAAAGTTCTGGGAAAGCCTCGCCTTAATATTTTTTATGGTTATAATAAACCACCATTGCAGGTGAGTACCTTTTTTGCAAATATCATATTTCATAGTATTAAGCAGTTAATACAACAGACAATGTATGCTTGTAATAAATAAAGCAAAACTCTATAGTTGTGCAAATGTATTTGCAAAATATCAATTTCATGATAAACATAGTACAAACTTGTTTGGTTGTAACAAACCATCTTCACCCGATGAGCATCTCTTTGAAAAATACAATATTTCATTGTATCAAGTAAGTATCGTAGGCTTATTACAAACCATCCTAACAGGGTGATTTTTTGATCTTAATAATGTTGTATGTTCATAACAAAACCTAGTTTTATGCTGGATCAAATATTTCAAACGTATTTTATTGTTGTTGTAATGCCTAATCTGTCTTTTATTCTTCATGAAACTATTAACATAGATACTCTAGCTTGCTTGTAATAAACTACCTTTTCAAGGTAAAATAAAAATATACCTTTGCAAAAACTACCCTCGCGGGAATGTCTTATATAAGAATAAAATTGTAATGAAACAGGTTCCAAATCAATAAATTAACAGACCGTGAAAATATTCTATGTTACAGCTAGACAGTCTTAAACGTAGTTTTTTACTATTACTGCTGAATCCGGATTCAATCTTTTAAGTTTTTAGAAACTGATAAATTAAACGCTCAAAGCGAGGCTTCAGGCCAGTTTGTTGCAGTCTGATCAAGAAGTTTTCGATATGAACTTATTATGTTCCCTGTGTAACGTTAATTTAATTAGAAGTAAGTCACCACCTCGAGGTGGGTTGCATAGTATTGAATCAACTGCAAAGTGAAACATGTTCTTTCAAAATTTCGAAGTGAGTCTTACCCCTTACTTGATTATTTATTGAACAAAAGTGCTCGATGAGCACAATAACCTTAAGAGTTCGTGCAGTATTTCCTGCGACTCCAATCACAACGGAGATACCTGCTATTTGGTTTAAAACGATGTCTTATCTTGTCGATTCTTGCAATTAGGTCGTTTTTAAAACGACATTATGTTACGGATAATGTGACGAGAACGAATGTTGTACTAATTTTGTTAAAAATCTCATTTTCTCATTTAACTCGAGGCAAAGTAAGGTCACACGCGTGTCCCCTTTTTCATAATATGAATATAAGTACATAATTATATACTTATATATTTATTTATTTTTTAATTACTTAAATAATTTTGTTTGGAACAGCCTCGTAATACCTGAATGTGTGGCCTATTGTCTGTCATACTCAGTGCGCTATCGCATTGACACTAGCAACCTCTCGTTCACAATGAACGATTTGAATTACACAATTATAATTTAAAATATGAAATTAGTTAAATATTTTTACGACTCTGAGAGAAAAAATAGTAGGGCGTGGGTGCTTATATCAATTATTTTTCGCACGACTGTGACTTAATCATTAGAAAATTGTATGTTTCAAATTGCCATAAAAGCTACCTACCGCTATAAGATATAATGTGTTTGCAGTAAGTTAAGATAGTAGCTCGCAACTACCATCGCCCATTCCTTTTAATTACCTACCTTCTTCCAAAGGTGTTTCTTATCTTATCTTACAATGTAAAGACTTGCACTGCGAACTGTGACGTGTAACTGTTAGTTATAAATAAATCCTGATTACTGGCTTATCGTAAGTTGCTTAACTAAACTACCAACAATTTTCTTAGGGCAATAGGTATCGGAGCCGAAATCCTTCCTATATTGCATTTGATAACGATAATTATATAATAAACGAAATAGTGTTATTAAAGTGATAGATTATTTATGAGACTACGCTCATGATAAAATTACGTTATCTTTGAAAGTCTAGCGTGATTTTCATGTTTTACATATATTTTACAAAATCATCACAAACACTGATGATTAATGCATTGACTTGGAAACTCACTATCAAAAATTCAGTACATGCCTATTGAAGTTAAGAGATGTGAAAGTAAACCTAATTTTCGCTATAAACATTAATATTGGCATAAGCTGCCTAAAACTTGATGTAATTGATTTTTAGTATATTATTTAATATTAGCTGTCTCCCACGTGTAACTGATTTGTCAAGTCAGTAAAGTTTTTAGAATTATAAATATTCTTGGTTTTCGTTAAATTTACTGAACTGTTGAAATACATATATTGAACTGGCTTTACGGATGCATCTTTTTTACTCACATGATTTACGATCGTTGTTGTTGCCATTTTAAAACAATTGCCGATTACCAGAGTCGGTCTGGTTGAAAAATATTTCTATCGATCTGGACATTAACCTGTCACTTAAATTGTCACACCACTTAGTTATGGTTGACTATTTAAACACTATCTACAGAAAAAATGGTATCACTGCTTGTCCAAGAAGTTGTTTGTTGGTCACCTGCGATAGTAGACTACAAAATCTTTTGGATCAACGACCTGTTGTTGATTTTTAAAACAATTTTAACCACCAACATATTATGTATGGTTCTGTATACAAACTTAATGCAAAGGGAAAGTATGACATAAATAATTATTTATACATTGCCTGAACGTGTCAGACATTCTATGGAATGTATTCCCAAAGCATTCTATTACAATACGGCATTATACAGATGCTGGTGACATACATTTTACAGATGGAAAATGTACTATTTAATGGTAATATACGTAATTGTTTCAGACCAATAGAGAGAAAACATAATGCCTTGTTTCCGATTTCATTATTATTATGTAAACCCTTTTATTTAAGTTGTTTTTCCAACAACATTTTTGAAGATTTGAAATAATTTTTAATATTATTTACAGCTCACATTGGCGTTTCTTCTAACAATATGTTTTAATAGCCCTACTATAGGTGGCACCACCAGGCAATACCAAACAGGCTCTCATATATATAGCTTCCAGTTACGGTCAAGTTATTTAATAGCAGCGTTTTACCTGAAATAAAACGCATATTAAAATACTTACCTAACTGGAAGCTATCACTTTAATTTCTGCCTGGTGGAAATTCGGAAAATTAAGCCAATGATAAAAAATGGCGCGCGATATTTTCACAAAGCGCGAATGCAGAGGTGGCGCCACCTAGGACTTCCGGTTAGAAGGCATTAAAAGTACGAAAACGCTGGTACTTTCGACGGAAACGGAAATGCACTCTCATATATATAGCTTCCAGTTAGGTAAGTATTTTAATATGCGTTTTATTTCAGGTAAAACGCTGCTATTATTATAGAAACCACCTCAAAAAAAAAACATTGATGTCAGGAGCTGGCGCCGATGATATTGTATTATACAATTTCATCGGCGCTAGCCTACTACAGTAAAATAAATGAAGAAAATAAAAATATTTAATGGCATATTATTATAGAATCTATATTTTAAAAAAATTGGTTGTCTGTAAAGTCGGTTTACTGACGATAGTTGAACGTGACAACGTGCTCACTCAAGTAGGAGAGAGACGGATGTCAAACGCTGCCGAACGCAAAGGCCGATTGTGCTTCTTTGTCGCTCGTTCCGCGCTCTCGCTTGCACTTCAAGCCTTACACGGAACGCCTCAGAGCGAGGTAACGCCGCATTTTTTCGTGCGTGCAGCCGGCTCTATCGAATTATAAGACGTTGTCACGTCAAAAAACATTTATGTCAGGAGCTGGCGTCGATGATATTGTATTACTACGATAGATGCAAGAACAGCAACGATGACAATTAAAGTCAATTAGCCGAGAGGCGCGGCCGTATGAAAACAACTTGGCAACAATACAATTATCATCCCTGATCTCTAACCTTTAAATATCTCGCAATATATAAATATCTTATCATCACACAATAATATTTACGTGTTCGGTACATCTTATATCAATGACTACAATCGGTTTTAAAATTAGCAACGCAGATCGAGCGAACGACCTCTGAGATTGTTTCTCTCATTCAGCACTAGTATTAAGTGTTATTCACCTCTAAGTAAATAAATACAATCGGGATATTTTCACACACGGTAGCCTGACCACAAACTAAGCAAAGCTTCTACTATGGCTGCCAGAGACTATACATACATCTCAGATAAATCTAGTTGATCTTAGACAAACATATTTATTTTTACAGCAGGCTTTAGTTAGTAATTTCTGATTAAACCAATAAAGAGTTATCTATCTATCTCCGATTGGACCTAACTAGATTAATAGATATTTATCTAGTCAGTGGCCCTATTCGGAGATTTGAGATTTTCATCTTATCTTTTTTTGTCCTTGTTGCTCTCGTTTGAAACGTCATAGGTGTGAAAGTGACCAAGATAAAATCTCATCTCATGTCACGCGCAGGAATAGCCCCCCAGGTCCAATCCGCGAAGGGTTGCCTGCACAGACATCCAATACAGTATTGGATGTCTGTGGTTGCCTGTTTAGTTTAATTCTTTACTTGGGTTTACCCTTTGCATGGCTCTTTATGTATCTTTTTTTTTGGAGTTGACTTTGTTCACTAGTAATTTAAATTAAAATAGGATTAAGCATGTGAATATGTCCTTAAATTAACAAGTAACATTAGTAAAAGAAAACCAAAAACCCGGCTAGAAACTATTGTATTGTCACTTCCACTATCAAGACGATTCAAATGAAACCTCACATGTCTAAATCCATCAAGCTTGTAGGCACATACATACATACATACACTCGAAAGACATAACCCTTCTTCTTGCGCAGTCGGGTAAAAATTAAATAAAGTCTATTTTACTTTACCTCTAGAGCCGGTATGTCGTTATATGGTATAAGCGTGAAGCCAGGCATGAAGGGGCCGTATCCCTCGTAGCACGTCGGGTCTGAAGATGACGAAACCGCCGCTAGTGTGCGCCCCCAGAAATTCCCCTCCGCAAATATTATCTGAAATTCATGCATGCAATGAATAATAAATCCTCCGTTGTAAGCTACGTCAGTGATTACGGATTAACATCAGGTAACATGGGGCTCAAACGTAAGCCAAGTATAAAAAAACAATTTTTTTTTTCTTGAAAGCCAATCTATTTCAGCTTTTGGCCGTATCGTGGCCCGAAAGTAAAAAAGATAGGCCGAAGTTGCCTCATTTGTATTGGGGACTAGATAAGCCATACTGAGTTGCAAGAAAAGAAGGAAGAAGATCGTCGATTCGTTTGCATGCTTGGACATATAGAAACAACGTATACCTTGGCCTGTCCGTCAGGGATCTTCTTGACGGTGTACCCCCACTTGCGCGCGATCTTGCAGGCGCTCTCGCCGCCCTCCACGCCCGTGTTCATCGGCAGAAGGCGATCATAACCGAACAGGTTGGTCATGAACTCCTCGTAGCGACCCAGCTGGTCAGAGTAGAAGGCCCTGTAGAAGGCGTGGGTTAAAGATATTTCAAAATGTCTTGTGTTATTTTATAAGTGGGTAAAAAGTGCTTATAACAATGAAACAAATAAATGAATATAACTTTAAAAGGATATCCTATCATATGCAGTTTATTATGAAGATCCAGAGACCTCCAAAAATCAATATCGAAGTAGGTAACTTACTAATTTTCAACAAAATTTTCAGAGGTAAAAGGGTCCAGAGTTGATAGGGCTACACAAAATGTGCCATTTTGCGAGTGTGACGTTGTGAGAGTGAAATTATTAAAAAAGGTGATATTATGCAAACGTGACATTGTGATAGTGTGAAAAAACGTGACGTTTTGTGCGAGTTTTGACGAGTGACATTGTGCACCGAAAGGAACGATGCGAATGTTCAATACTTTTACGATTTCAAAAAAAATTTTTTTTAATTCCCGGACCCAATATGCACTAAGTAAATAATAATAAAACAATCAGATATATGTTGGTAGCCAGCGAGTCTACCTGGAGACGAGCGTGAGTTTCTCAGCCTGGTCTTTGAGCGCGGCAATGATCCGCGGGTGGCAGTGGCCTTGATTCACCGCGGAGTACGCGCTCAGGAAGTCGTAGTACCTCTTGCCTTCCACATCCCACACGAATACACCTGAAAAACAAGGCCGTTTAACACATGCTTAAGAGCCATAAAACAACAATGTTGTCGTATTGTTTGACAAGACAATGACAACCGTGTTACGCACTTCCCCGGCTTAGGGTTAACGTAAAAATTTAAGTGCGCCAATTGTTTCATTCAAATTGCTATATTTTTACCAGATTGACTAGAATTATGGCAAGTCTATATGAGTACTATGTCAAAAGATATGTGTCTCTATGTGACCTCTCAACCAAAAAACCATTTCGCGTATTTTGTACGGTATAGTGTCCCGCATAGATATGTCCTTGCAATTTCGCGAAAGTATGCAGCCTATTTGTTTTTGTTTTGCTTGTAATACTTATACTGTGATGCTATGTCTCTGGCAGGATTAGTTTGAAAATTGGTTAACACCCAGATAATATTATAGACATTAGGTAACCTCCCTAGCAATAAACGCTGTACAGCCTTTGAATAGTCAAAAAGTTTTTTGTCCTTTTCTGATGTTCGTAAATTTTAGAACTCGAACGCAAAAGATAAAACACTGTATAATTATTCCGAGGCTATTCAACATTTATTACTAAGGGGATAGATTGTGGACGCACAATAATGCGTTTACGTTTTTTTTTTTTTATAAAGAATAGGTCAACACACGTTTCGTTAGTTAGTCGATATATCACCTACTCGTACTAAGCGGTTCGCCTCCAGGGCTAGGGACTGGAAACGTAACGTACGTTACGTTTCAATTAATGACATTTTAACAACGTACTGAGCTTTGAATAGATATCTTGATATCTGAACGATCATAAATGCTCATTCAAAAACTAATATTGAACCTTATTACAACTTAATTAATGTGATAGTGGATCATAAAGATAGCCGAGACCGATCGTATCACGCTACAGCATCTTAGTTTTGCGTGGCTTTTATCATAGAAACGGGGACGATCATATTTACAGGCTACATTACAAATTAATACGAAACAACCTTAACTTAAATAAATAAATTAAGTAAATCCTACTCCTACTAATATTATAAACGCGAAAGTTTGTGAAAATGTATGGATGGATGAATGTTTGTTACTCTTTCACGCCAGGACGGCTGAACAGATCTAGATGAAATTTGGCACAGAGACAGATTATAGTCTAGAATAGCACATAGGGTAAGTACTTTTTAACCGCGGAAAGTGAGTTTGTTTGTAATGCTTTCACGCCCTAATTACTCAATCGATCATCATGAAATTTTGCATACACGTTGTCTAGGATACAGAAAAGGACAAAGGGTACTTTTTATCCCGAAAAAAATAACGGTTCCTGTGGGACCGCGGGTAAAGCCGTGGGGCACAGATAGTTAATTATACGGTCTTGGCTTTTTAACTTTTAGTAGCCTGTGTGCTATTCCAGGCTATCATCTATCTCTGTGACATATTTCATAGAGATCCATTCAGCCATGCTGCTATATGGCGTGATTGAGTAACAAACAAAGATCCATCTAAACTTTCGCATTTATAATTTAAGTGTGATATGGAGCACAACCACGTGCCACAAATGTCCATAGATTTTTTTTACACCACCTGCTCGACAATGACCAATTAACAACGTAAAGCAAGACATTGCCTCCCAAGGGAGCTCATGTTGTATGAAACTCCCAAGGGAGTTTTCGAGCAATGAGGTTAGAAACTCAGCAAAGGAACGAGTTTCTCGAAAATCGAACTGGTCACCACAAAAAAAAAAACGAAAATGCATGATATTTTTTTAACAAAAAAACGCTGTTTTTTTCTCCTAAGTAATTTTTTCGTCGTGTGTCAGTGTGCCAGTGTCTAGTAAATTACGTATTTCTTAGTTGTATTATGACTATGATAACTAAGTGATTGCAACGAATAATCACTCCCCTATCAAATGGAATTTTGTAGGGAACACGAAAAGTAGCGTTTCGCTATGTTTGTAACATTTGCCCACACTCGTATACATTAACGAACCGATAAAAGTTAATAATCTAACATTATTGCACTTTAACACTTGAAGAATCGCAAGTTTTACAAAATAAAATAAGTCGGTACCTACAAAGTCACGACGCCTCCTTTTTGGTTTCCACCAAAACTCTAAAAAACAGTGTTTGATGTATAACATACTCTCTCAGTGCCTTTTTATTGCCCCGCTTTACTCAGGACTCTACATAACTCTTTATTTCCTCCTCCATAATGGAGTCCCTCGTTAGGCACAGGGTTCAATAAGCCACCCGTGACGTAAGACGTTGCTTAACTCCCTCGGCGCATAATCTACTATTTTTTCACACCCATATTACCCAAGACCCAAGAGTTTAAAATTGAATATAAACTCAGCATACAGGTTGATATAGGCATTCTAAAAAGAGATTATTCAAAACTTGAAATTTAAAGCAAAAGACTGTGTTGGCGTAACATATTCTCACAGTTACTTTTGATTGCTTGCAGAAGGTGTGAAAAGTAGAGTATGCACCTCTAGGATAAAGCAGTGTCTTCGTCTTTGGCAGCTTGAACCCCTCGCTTCACTTAAGACTCTACTTAAAACTATTGTAGTCTCAATTAGGTAGTCTCTCGTTACGCTAAGGGTTCAATACCCCCACCGTCCGTGCCCGTGACGTTAAATACTGCTTTATTTTAGTAAATACTCAGATCAACCTAGAGAATAAGATGGCGCACGGCGTATGATTTAGGTGAAGCCAAAAAACATCCAAAAACTACGCTACTGTCGTATATGTACACAACACGCACACAAAGACGCAAAAAAACTACGCTACTCGCTTGATCATTATTACCTCGACATTATGAGCATTGGTATAAGGTATAATTTCGTGTATACGAGTATAAACATACATAGTGCATTATAAAAGTGTGGCCAGGACTACATTTTGAGGTCCTTTTTGGAAACTGTGCAGTTTTATTACAAGTCAATTTAAAAAAAGCCGGAACATTAAACTCTTATGAATATGTGCAGTTTTAGAATATTAAATCTACTAAGGTTGTATATTGGAACGGAAATGGCTAACGTAGAGTTTGGGAATTAATATTAGTTTTCGTGCAATCGTAAATGTTCTTCATGGCAAAATTTACACGCGCACACATTAAAATAATAGAAGTGGCTTCAGCGAGGTATAACGCAGTGTTCCATCTTTTCCTCTAGGTTGATCTGAGGGTATAAATAGTAGAAGATTCTACTATTTACAAAAGTAACTATAATTGCATACGTTTAATTTATAACGCTATTCAGCTTCATCAATGAAATCTTTGCAAAGTCTCCGTAAACATACTTAACAAAATATTTATTTGATAAATCGTTGCACAGAAATAATATAATAGAGATAACGGGTTCAATGTCGGCTCCGTTGCAGCTTATCTACATTAAATAGTTTGTTAGCGTTGTTAAGAATATTAAATAAGCAATAGATCATTCAGAATAGTGGTTTTCGTCAGATATTAAGTTAATGATATAACCTTATACCGGTTAGAACCCGAAGCAAAAATTGGGAGAGCTTTATCATATCGCTGTATTAACTCTACATTGCTCTACGCGGTCTGCAGGTTGATTTGTATTTTTAGTATAAGTACGTAGAGTAGAGTACATTATGGCTAGATTTCGACTGTGTTCGTATCCAATGTATGAACTCCTAAGTGATCCATGGCAGTGCATTCGCATATTATAGTTGCTTTATAAATTGGATACAAAGTAAGTCTGTGGGAGTTTTCCGTTGTTTATCTATAATTGAACTAGGTATTTTAAGTTTGTTTGGTTATTTTATGTGTTCGTAAATGATAATTGTTATTTGGCTTAGCTGTGCCCTGCGGTTACACCCGCTGTTCTTCAACTTACACTGAACACTTATGTATGTACAAGATCTTTAATTTTGTTGCATTTTATCCTACTTTCTATCCTATCCTACTGATATTATAAAAGCGAAAGTAAGTTTGCTTTTTCGTTTGTTTGTTTGTAACGCTTTCACGCCTTAACAATCAACCGATCACGATGAAATTTAGCTTACACGATGTCAGATATACAGAAGGATACTTTTTAGAAGTGAAACTTCTAATGCGACGGAGCGTTAAACGTTTAACCAACAAGGTTGCGTTAAACGTTTAACGCTCCTGGGGAGGGGGAATAGAAAGAGACAGAGCGAGAGTGAATGCGTGGCACTCGAACGCATGCGCGTAGTAAGAAAGATACACAAAAGTTTTACTTCTTCCGCGCGAAAGAACTCCAGGCACTATTTATTTTTAAATAAATGTTCCCGTGGGATCGCGTTTAAAACCGCGGGGCGCAGCTAGTTGCTTATATATTGTTTTTGTTATATTCGCAGTTTTTCAAGAATCTTTTATTATTCTAGACAAAAGTGGCATATGTATTGATCCAGCCAGACTAGGTACCTTCATTTGTTATGAATTCATTCAAAAAATCAATTCTAACAAACATACTTACTTATTACGTATACCTACTTGCATAGTGTTAGGTAGGTACATATTCAGTGTTGTTGGCCACCCACTGCGTGAGTTTGCCTGCCATTGTGAAAATATTATGATATGATACGAATTGAACAATAAATGGTTACAATAACAATATTAACAATGACATATTATGAGGCAGTATTGCATGTGAAATGTACCTACACTTTTGTTATTTAAAATCAAATCAGTTACCATAAAGTACCTAAGTATCGCCTAAGTATCGCGAGCGTTTCCGTTTTAGCTCGAGAAAAAAATGCTTTCTTAGGACCAAATGTCCGGCTGTGAGTGTTCTCCTCTACAAGCCGCATTTCTCAAAAGATTCACGTGAAATTTTATGAGCGGTTTCAATCATAATAATTTTTTTTTCGATTACTTAAGTAAGTAATTTTTTTTTTTTTTCAAAATGAAGATATTTTTTTTTACGATTTACTAGGAGTTCAGCCAATAGGGCCACTAGTGTATTCCGTGTAAGTCAAATCTCTACGCTCCGCGCTACGGTGTCGTAGGCGCAGCGTAGCAAAGCACAAGCTACGAGTTTTGAAGTACGAGTACCTACTCGTACCTAGTTCGTAGCAACTTTGAATAGCTCTACGACTACAACTCATATTGTATTGTTTTATTATCAGACTTATCAGAATACAAACATTTAAGATGTATGGGAAAGTACTCACACTTCGAAAGTTGAGTCAGTCATAAAAAGACGGGTGACCTGGAAATGGGTGGTTGAGTTTTACCCTTAGCATATCTATCAAATATACACTCTGTCACAAGTAAACATTTAAAACCCTCGACAACGATTCTCATCAAACATACACACACACCAAACACACTCCCGAGTCCCGACTAATACACCTTTCAGAAAACAAAAAAATCAAAATCGGTTCATCCGTGCGGGAGCTACGATGCTACAGATACACACCCACACACACACACACACACAGAGAGAGAGAGAGAGAGAGAGACACGTCAAACTTAATACACCCCGTCGTTTTTCGTCGGGTGTTAAAAACTACGTAGTAGGTACGTATTCGACATGTGCTAAGGACTTGTGCTTGTCCCGAATATAGTTTTTTCCAACAGTTTTATGGATTTCTTACCTTCGCCGCGCGCCAGGGCGACAGGAAGGGGCGCATAGTTTCGACAACCTTTTTTATCTTCCAGAGCAAAGATCTCCTGAGAGGAAAGGGTCTTCGTTTCAGCAGACATTCTGAAATAAAAACACAAGTTTCAGAACGTTTACCTTACCGAAACAATTCTGTCAAAAAATTGTCTCCTAAATTACAAGTGGAACTTTCATTAACACAGTTTAAAACAAACCCTTGAATCGTAGATGTTTTATTCAATTAAAATCTTGTGAGAAGGGTGTTACATCCAGCTACATTAAATTAAATGCAATAAAATTACCAACCATAATAATACAGATAAGGGACAAACAACCTACCTTGTAGGCACTTCTCTATTTAATGAAACCTACGAGTCAACTAGCAAACGATTCCATCCAGTGTCTTATATATAGTCCATAATAAACATAAATAAACGTCAGCCCGTCAGAGATTGAAAGAAATGAATGAAATTACCTATTTATTAATTAAACAATATTAAGCTCATTAATCAGGACAGACGTCGTAAAGAGATTACAGTTTATGCGAAGCTAGTCGTAAATTGTAAGACATTTTTATTGTTTAATGCTATTGATAAACTGGTATACAAATAAAACAAAATTAAGATAAACCATGATGAAACGGTCATGAAAAAGAAATAGAGTAGGTAAATAAAATAATCCAGCATTTACCAACCCAATGGCTGTATCGTGACCATTGCAGATATAAATAGTACTTTAAAAAACTGTATGACCAATTCAAAATTATTAATTTCACTGAATAATAAATGTCAAAAGTTTCTTTGAGAAAATGTATCTGACCTTTTTATTTTACGGATAATTCTGCGATAGAGAATGTACGTGATGTTCGCAGGTGTGACCTCGGCCAAATTTAACGGACGACTGAGGAATGAAGTGCGAGTACGCCAGTCTTTAAAGTCTTAATAATAAAGAATAGTGGTGTCATCGGAAAAATACCAAACAATGTGCCTACCGCATTACAGTTTCTCTCCGCAGATTACGTCACCCGGGGACCCTGTCCTATCTTAATGATTCGTCAATCGACCACTTTATTTTTGGTATAATTAATCAACTGCGAATGTCAGAAATAACTATTATTGATAACGTTCTACGCTCTACTTACAGGCGCGATTACATCAAGCGAGTTTACTCGCTTGCCAGCAGAGTTTTTTCGCCAACTATAATACCAAGTATAGTTGACGAGTCAGGGCCGTAGCTGGACCTAAGGCACTGTCGTTCCCGGTAGAGCAGAAGTAAAAAGTTGTCAATCGATTTTCGTCTTTGTTGATTTGTGAACAATTGAAAATGTGTGAGTCAGTAAGGTGATACAATATTAAAGATACTTATATCCTAATCGAAGAGAATTATCTTGACTAGGGCCCGTTCCGTTTCTATATATAACACGCTAGAGAGTGCAGCACCCGGCGCAACTACCGCGCGACACGCAATCAACCGCGTGCTTGCTTGACGACCGTCCGTCTTACGCGAGCTTTGCCAATTTTTGCCAATTACGCGCGTTGGCACACTTGATGTTCCTTACTTTAGATTAATATGATGCCATGGGTTTGTAATTAAGTTATGTGAATTAAAAAGCACTCTAAAATTATTATTATTATTTTCTATGATAGGCTTACGCTTGGCCGCCATCGTACTTGATGTTAAGCAGCGATGCAGCCTAAGATGGCACGCTTGCCTAGAAGAAACCGATACATTCGAGACTTGAAGACACCCACACTATAACTATCAAGGAACACCCACTCAGGCAGAGTAGGTATTCCATACCTACTACCTACTCTAGCGGTTCGCACAAAAAATGTAGAAATAGAGCGGGCGGGTTTTTGGTACCTATGTCAACCACAAAAAGATTTCGCTTTTTAGTCCCTTTCGTAGTGTGATAGTAAAACGGGTTAGGGGGAATCAAGTCATGCAAATCAGCTGCACACTCCCCGAAATGTATCCGATAAAAGACTGATAAAAATGCAACCTTACGCCGATGATCTTAGCCTCAAAGAGAGAGTCGTTGCTGATGAGTTTCTTGGCACGCTTTTCGATAGACTCTGATGCCTATGATGAGCTGGTACTTGGCTGATCCATCCCAAAGGTATGAACAGTGCCTGAACCTGCACTTTATAGAAAGGTAGCAACGGTTCCGGCGTGAACTACCGACGCAACTTCGAGAGAACATCCAGCTTGGCAGCCAATTAAGCCTTAGATTCACCTAGGAGCCACACATTTCGGAAAGTGGAAGACAGTACGAATGGCCTCCTCTTTGCGGAGAATAGATAAATCTGGGTCTTTGCCGCATTGAACTTGACTAGATTGGCATTGCCCCATTCGGAGGCCACCTGGAGGGACAAGTCAAGCGCTCAACCATGGCCTGTCTCAGAGACTGAATTTCAGGTCCGCATGACTGTGCGTTAGATGGTGGCTATGAGCAGTTAGATGTTTAGCTTCCTACAACAGTGCTGTCGTCTGCATACCATATGAAGGAAGCTTATACTCTGGTTTAACACACCAACCGACGACACGCACCAATTTGTTCATTGTGTGAACATATTATGTGCGTATTTTATATCATCTCATCTGCTACATTAGCATTACTGGAGCCTGGTATATGGCGACAGGCTCGCCCCCTGTCACATTTGGGACTGAATATCGTAGGGCGAAGTGTAGGTGTAGTATTAATACATCTCTGCCAGCCCCCTCGGGGGAAAGTCGTGATGATATGCTAACACATAGGCTACTCTTTAATCGCGGATATCACTTTTTTTAATTTTCTTACACTTCTTCACACGATCGCCTGACACCAAACTAGGCAAAGCTTGTACTATGGCTGCCAGAGACTGATATACAAATTTAGATATATTTAAATACATACTTAAATAGACATAGAAAAAACACTACTGTTCATCACACGAATGTTTGCCCTAGGTGGGAATCGAACCCACGCCCCCACGCTCAGAAGGCAGATTCACTACCAACTGAGCCAACGCGGCAGTCAACACTGCGAGATACAGCTAGCATTTTTTATATAAACAGTTTAACAATAATATGTCCCAAATCATCTTCACATAGCTGTAATACCAAATTTAAATGTTCCTAAATTAAAGTTTCCACCCTAAGAACTGAAAATCCTCACTAATATCAAAAATTTTAAATAAATGCGTAAGTTTGTTAGTTACGCTTTCACGCCTCAACTACTCTACTGATTATTATTAACTTCTGCATGTACGGAAAAGGACATAGAAAACTTTTTATCCCGAAAAAAATTATGGTTTCTGTAAGACCACAGGGTGCAGCTAGTGTTAGTATAAATTAAAAAACAAATACATAATAAAATATTTTACTACTAAAAATCTATGATCACAGAATATTTAAGTAACTTAACTATGTGAGTGTACTAGGTACCTATTAATTTACAAAATGTAAACATAATTTCATATTTTTGAGTAACAGGTGCATTTTATAACATTTTTTTTACATTTACAAAATGAAAACCACTACATAAGTGGAAACTAACAAAACTGGTACCAATGTCGATTTTGAAGTGTTTAATTGACATTGGTAGTAAAAACAAACATAATGAGCTTTTTCATTGTCAACCAGCAACATTTAGTTGTATGGATTCTGGTCACTTAGAGCTTTCGAAATCGAGATTTTCTACTGGTTTAGAAGTGTCACCAAAAAACAATACTTTGCTATTTTGTCACTCCAAAAGCAGCCCTATTTAATTTAGAATAGGGCTGCTAATAAATTACTTTTATACTTGATAATGAAGCTCTTCAATAATCCAAGTTCATTGCATTTGTATCAACTTTAAAAGTTCAGTTAAACTCTTATTTGTCTTTGTTTACTTTCCCTTCCATTTCTCCTCCATGTAAATCTGGATACACAGGGAAGGATGCTGGTCCCTTACTAGGCACTGAAGGTAAAGAACCTCCTTCAGCAAGCCTTTTTGCTTCAATCTGAACTGCATTCACCTTTTTAAGTTGAGCTATGGCAACATTCTTGGCAATTTCCTCTGCTGATGGTGGCTCAGGTCTGAAATCAATACAAAAATTAATTTGCCATGATACTTGTTCACTAAAACTATTTGACACTTGGTAAAATTTAAAATGTTGGAAATGGAGAGTAAAAATAAAGTGTAACATTTTAAATAAAAAGTTAGTTCCTACAAGATTTAAGCCTGTCACCTTCTTTTCCTGAGCCAAGACTCCCACTCTGAAGGTATAGGGTCTTGGAAATCCTGCCCTTTAGGAGGGTCATACCATCTGGTCGGAGTTCTCTTGCCTACACTGGGCTCCGCTGGGATCTCATAGTATTGATTGCCAATATAGTCAGTGCCTGAAAAACAAATCTTTAGTTTTAAGGTCATCAATAATAATATGAGGAAGAAGCGGCACAAGTCTAATTTTCAGCAAACAGGATGTGGACCCATGGCAAATACAAGCAAATGGACACTATGCAGCTCAGTTGACAGTTTAATGTTACATGTATCAATACAAAAAGATTGAGATATAAAAAGAAAAAGATAGATACAAGAGACCAGAATGAGAAGAATAATTACACTGTTGCAACTGTTATGTTTGTTTATGATTACGGTGAATTGTACGCAGCACCTAATTTATGCGGTCCATTTTAAAGTTTTCGTACCGTTCCTCCCTTATATAATTAAGATCGAAGTGTAAGGCAAATATGTATGTAATTTTTTTTATTATAGTGCATTGTCGGTTCTGATATCTGAAACAGTTCTATTGCCAGTACTGGCATTGATATAGAAAATGCAGCTTTACCCATATGATTTCCTCTAATTTGCTTGGGTCTCAAGGAATTGATGAAGTTCTTGATAACTATGCGCCAGACATGCCTGTATTCTCCAGACATCTGTAATTTATATACATAATAATAAAATCATTCTATTTGAAAAACAGTAAATTTACAACTAGTTAATTTAATTCACTTACCTTTCCCGTCAACACTAGTAAAGTAACTTATTAATCAATAAAGCAAAGAAAGATTTTAGATAAAAACGAGTATTTACTTGTAATTTCCATTATTTTTATTTTTGACATTAACTCAAATTTGACAAAAGACAATAACATTAATGGGAGCTAAGACTATACGATTTAGGATTGTGGGACGGCTAGAGCCAATCTAACCATACCGACTCGTAGTCACACCATTCGCCTGCTTTCCAGCCACAGTCATCCAATACAGGGGGGCTATTCCTGCGCGTGTGATGAGATGAGATTTTATCTTGGTCACTCTCACACCTATGATGTTTCAAACGAGAGGAACAAAGATGAAGAAAGATGAGATAAAAATCTCAAATCTCCGAATAGGGTCCCAGTATTGGATGTCTGTGTTTCTGTCTCGAACCAAACGGGGTGACGAGCATGCGGTGGACACACGGCCATAGTAAATGTATGTATTGTTATATCGGCGCCGTCATCTCGTTGTCGGTGAAGTAATAATAATAATAATAAATACTGTCAATTGAATTTGACACTAACCGAGTAACGACTAATCAACCGAGTAATATCATTCCTGATGCACTGTGTTAAAATTTTTCATCTGGGATCATTCAAAGTGGGGTCCGGTACGCACACAAAGTTTGCAACGAAAAAAAAGTGGCTAAAAATCTCTTCGAATTTTTTTTTTAACAATGACTATCGGCTCACTGTTGATGGTAGAATTGTCCCAAAACCCAAAGGGGCAGAAGCCAATAAAAAAAAAAGCGGCTATGCTGTCACTGTCACGCGAGTCTGTCAGTGTCACGCAGTACGCAAGGAGTCTGATTTCTGCTCTCTGTGCTGTGTGTGCTATTCTGTTCTGCGACCTACTGTATTGTTAATTTCTCTAGGAATTTTTGGAACAATATTGCATTTATCTAGACGAAGAGAAGCAAAACTATAAGTTTGTGATCATGGCGAAAATGGCATTTCAGCACCAAGCTGGGACAGCGATGGAGTGTCTCAGCGTAAGTTTGTAGGAAACCACTCCTTAAATTATAAGCCTTGTTATGTTTTTAAATAATACTTTTGAATGGTTTATCTCCGCTTCAGATACCGATAACATTACAAAAAGAAGCAGGGGTAGACGCTGAAGGCAGGGAAGTGATGAAATGCGGATTTAAAATCGGAGGCGGCATCGACCAAGATTTCCGAAAAAGCCCTCAGGGCTACACAGACAATGTACGTATTTGTTCCAGGGTTTAATATAAATAAAAAAATAATGACCGACAGCAGAGACAAGCATATACATAACTCAAAACTAACAATTGGTTGAAGTGATTTATTTGATGTTATAATTACCACAAATTACTTCGAAGTAACTATCAATACATTTCAATGAAAAGGAAAAATGTTTAGTAACCAGCCATATAATAAAAAAAAAGCAATAGTAAAAGGCCTTGACCAAAACCTCAATAGGTTCTCACAAAGTGGATATGCTTTGGTCAAATGCCAATATAGAGTGACAGTCATCCTGCCAAGCGTGCATGCTGCAACAAAAGTCAAGACAGATGGATATTGACATGTAGCCTCGTCACATTCTCACTTGACTAAAATTGATGATTAGGCTTGTTGCCGCATGCACTCTAGGCCTGCTGGAATTCACTTGCATTTTCAGAAAATTCTTTACTTTACAGCCATATCTCCAGTTTACTGGAGCCCTGCCCTGCTACTGATAATAGGGCCTAGCTTACAGTTTAATTGATTTTAAAAACATTTTAAGTTGAATAAATTAATATGGAGTGAATACTAGCAGTGTACTAATGTACCGAGCTGAAAATGTTTGAAGTGATGAAATAACATGAATACTTTATATTTTCAGGGTATCTATGTGACTGAAGTTCATGAGGGTAGTCCAGCAGCGAAGTCTGGCTTAAGAATGCATGATAAAATACTACAATGCAACGGGTATGACTTCACAATGGTAACACACAAAAAAGCTGTCAGTTACATTAAAAAACATCCAGTCTTAAATCTCTTAGTTGCTAGAAAAGGTGTCACTTCAACATAATCATAAACAAAATGTACATATTATAAATTAAAATATTTGTTAACAATACAATTTTGACTTCATGCATAATTTTAATGAACTATATATATGTATATTTGATGGCATTTAGAAAAGAATATGATCCTGTACAGTAAATCTTAAAATTCGAGTTTGGGAATATATTTTGTATAGTTTATCAACATTATGTTGAAGGCTCTTAATTAATGAGTATTATATTATGACAAGTTTAATATACTGTTATTTATTTTATAATGTAAGTTTAATTATTAAGAAAATGATTTTATTAGTTGATGTCAACTATGAAAATTAAGAAAACCAACCGGCAATACAATGTATTAATGTATTTATTCATGTAAAAGTAATAGACAAGTTACCAGTTTAGTGTAATATTTGCATTTTCTTATAGTACCTTTATCATTATCATAATGCAGGAATTGAGTGTACTAAATAAATCTTTACAATGCCAGGCTCACAATTAATTACTTCAATTGGCTGGAGCTTTAAATGTCCTTGATTGACAGGTAATCATTTATTGCAAATTATTCTTAGTTTTATTGTGTAATTCAAAAAGATTTTGAAATTTTACTATTAAAAATATTTGCAAATTCCAATGCAGGCCCAAAGGGTAGATAGGGGATAGATACTCAAAGGTAGGGTAGGGGAAGTATTCTGCTATCTTCAGTCAAAGTAGGTACTAAAATGTCTATGTAAATGTGGTTGCATAGGTAGGTACCTATTTTTTTATCAACAGTCATCAGAACATCAAAAATGTAAAAAATCCCAAACAATATATAAGCCAATGAACCTTATCATTATAAAGAAATTAATGCACCAAATATCAGGTATTTTAATATAAATAATTGTTACTAGTGTTGTAAACTCAATGTTTAATTGTGTTTAAAACACTAGTTTAAAATGATCTTATTTCTTTAAAGCTGTATTATGTTCATACAATGAAAGTTCATGTTATGTACTTAAAGCAAAATGCATGTGATCTGTTTACTCTAATTTTACAAAAAGTAAAAAATGTGTGCCAAATCGCATCTAATGTGTACTGATAGCTGTCTTCTTTCACTTGGAATTCTTCAGTTTTCTCATGTTATTTGGAAAATATGTTTCTAAAATAAAACAAAATGTATTTATTTATTTATTAAACTAGCTTTAGTTTGATGTGCACAACTATCTTGATGAAATAACAATAAAAATAAACACATTTTACAAAAGATGGAAATTTATGAAATCATCTTTCATCTAGCTTTATACTTGTTTTATATTACCTGTAGTAATATAATATATATATATGTAATATATGTTGTTTTATATTCTACATGAAAAATATTATGATTTTTAATCAATGATTTCACGATGTAATTTTTTTAATAATGATTAATAAATTATTAATTATTCTTAGTTTTTTAGTAAAAGTAAATGAAATGGTGATTGTTTCAATGAAAACAATGTTTCTATTTATTTGAAAATATATAGTACCTACAAGTTTTTTCACATATTAAAGAACTATTAAATACTATTGTGGTATTATTTAGCCCATATCTCTGGCATAGGTTATTTCTTTTGATAAATCATATGTGATTGACTAACAAAACATTGCACAGGCACAAAAAAATAACAGCCAGCTGTTAAGTTCTAAATACACAAAATGTATGACGCAACCCTAGTAGAAGATGTGCTTGTCCCTCGCAAAAAAAAAAGTTGGTCTAGTACTTTTCATTCATAAACAGTATGGAACTTTCTCTAGATATACATGGTTATTTGTAACTTACCAAAAACCTCTTAAGGGTTCGTTGTACTTATCAATATGAACAACTTTTACTATGGGGCGAACACCGAAATCTCGAAAAAAAAATCAGCTGTTCCATACATTTTGTCTCAGGTGATTGAACTGTTTGTATGGAACAGCTGGTTTTTTTTCGCGTTCGTATTGGCTTCATAGCTAAAGTTGTTCATATTGATGAGTACAATGAACCCTTAAGAGGTTTTTGGTAAGTTACAAATAACCATGTATAGGTATATTCTTAGGCTCTTTGTAAAATATTTCAAATAAAATTTTAATTTGAAATCAACAATTTATTAAGACAACTACATCATTCTACAATGTATTTATTGTTTTATTAAATAATGTTAGGATAAATTTCATATAATAATTAAGATTTTGGTGGTGGCCAGTCCCATTGGTTCTTGGGAGGTTTAGCAACTAATGGTTCCCATGGTTTCCAGTTCAGCATTTTTCGTGCGAGATTCAATTCATTCTCAGCTTGAATAATGAGTTCTTCACATTGGCCAGCATTAATTTTTGACTCAATTTCATACCCATCCTTAGTCTGAAACAATGGTTACATTTTATTGTTTTTTAGTTGTATTTAGGTAGTAGGTACCTACTAGACACAAAATAATTCGATTTTGATCAGGTACTTACTGTAATCAAAATGGTAGACCTGTTACGAACTATCTCCTCAGTGTATTTTCTGTACACTGAACTTTCAGGCATTTTGTTTAAAACTCTCAATATTTTTCCATAAAGTGCGCCTAAAGTGTGGTGAGGATTTGGAGCAACAGCTAAGCCCATAAGGCCTGTGGTCTGCAACAATTAATTTAATAAATTAGACTATTTGATATGAAAAAAAAAGTATCGCATTAATTAATTTATTGCCAATATACAGTGCTGCTTAGTGCTTAGACTAATTACAAGTACAAAGACCCTTTAAGGGCGCTGCAAAATAGGTTTAAGTATTCATAATCTTACAAATAGTTTAACATCAAATCTTACACAGTATTATTTCTATCATTATAAGTATTACAATTTGTACTATGTATCGTGTGTTTTTTAATTACTATTTACCACGCTCTACCTTTTTTATCAACCCCATCTGTTCGAGTTTATGGAAATTTTGGTTACACAACACAATACCCTATGAAGCTTTGCACCTTTCTTTCAGTGTCTCATAAATGTGCCAAATTAGAATTACAGTATTGCCTCTCTAAAAATACCGTAGATCATACAGAATTACGATAACACAAAAACCAATGCAGTAAAAAATACGGTAAATTTCTACCATAATAAAGTTAGTTGCTCATGCATAGTTGTTTTTATATCCTAATCAAAAATTAAATAATTCGCGGTAACTAGTTATGGATCTTTTGGCTATACATGTAAACATGACGAAAAGTTTTAATCTTTGTTGTGGTTGTATGTTCTGGTAACACATTTATGTTGTGGTGACACTGGCACCTTTGCATATGACAATATGTTTTTGTTTTGCCCCGTAGGGTATGCTATAGTCAATATGACCATACCGCCTTGTCATCCGTTTAAAGGCCGAAAATTAGTTGTTAAATCTATGATGAAGATGATAGAGAGGGTGATGACAGATGAAATTAATCCCTCCCCTTTTCCCATTTCAGTAAAGCCGTGGATACTTTACTGAAACTGTAATGGACACTTGCACTAAATTTAAGCATTGTCTAAGTCCTTGCTTGACTAATTTAATTTACTCCTAGCCTTATGCCATTCCTTAGAAGGATGTTAACCTTGTGTGCCCGTTATGCAAATATACAAATGACCCTATGTCGAACCATAAGTTTTGTAGAGAACACGAAAAGTAGGCATTTCTTAATTTTTTATCATGTGCCCACACTCGTGCACGTTACCGAACCGGTAACTATCTCTGATACCGAAGGATATGCATGGTAATTGGTATCCACGGTCATGAAATTATTATAATAAAAAAAGCCACAGATTAGCATTTAGCTGCTATGTATTGATGAAACGATTTTGAGGAATTCACTTCAATATTTTTTTCATTTATATTAGATATCTGGTAGGTAGATAACTGTAATTGGTTTTTACATAATTAATTCTCTGATCAGTACTTTATTAGAATCACAGAAGAGTGTTTAATCCGAGATTTCCCGTATTGTACGTCATTATCATAACAGTTTAGAGGCACCCGAGGCACCATACTTCAGTCAAGACCACAAGACAGTAATCTCCCATCTGTCGCACACGGCTATTTGATCACAATACGATCTACTAAAAAAACAACGCAACCTAAGGACACTTGGGTAAGTGATCCATTCAAAAATAATTACTCGCCAAAAATCAATACTCGCTTATGAATCAATCAAGACTGAAGTAATCTGAAATAAATGTGTTCAGTAAATAAATAAGTAGTTAACAAATTGGTAGAAAAAAAGAAATTTCCGGCCTTTGTGTCCACATTTACCCATGTAGTTGAACTTGAAATATCTGAGGTAGGAGTGACTACAACTATTATGGCACTCAACTCAACTATGAGTGTACATGACTGTCGCATCACACATCCTGCCTTATTTTATACCAACAGCAGTTGCCTACACCAAATATTTCTACTGAAGAATAACTGGTAAACCCAAACTATGTGGAAGAACCCAGTTTAACATTTAAATACCTATTTCAATGCTGGATAAAGATTGGTATAAGTCAGCCTTAAAAAGTAGCCAATGCAATAGGTACTCAATCCACAGCTAGCAATTAACCATAACACTGCACTTGCACTGCACACACACACATCTTACCTAACTCTCTTGAAGAAGTCTTAGAGCTGGCATGTGAAACTAAACCTAAAGTGCAAACGTCATGTACCTATTTATAAGTGGTTTCATAATATTGTGTAACACAATAGAGCCTCTATCAAATAAACTAGGCTTAGATATTATTATTACAATAAAGAAATTTTTGGTTACAGAAACATGGAGATGTTAGATTCATTAGAAACGGCAGATGAGAGTTCTGGAAATTCTGGCATGGTAAAAAGCGAAAATGAGAGCCCTGACCATGACAATGGGCGCAGCTCACCTCCCCCCAACTGTGCCATTTGCCTTGGCAGATGTCGGAACAAATCATTCACAGACTCCTGTCTCCACCAGTTCTGCTTCAAATGTCTACTCACATGGAGCCGGGTATGTCTTTTATTTCACTTTTCCAAATAAAAAAAGACATTTTTAAAAATAGGAACAATGTGTTTATCAATCAATTGATCAGTATTTAGAGTTAGTAAACTCTAAATATTGATGTCCTAAATGTAAGTCATTGGAAAATCCAGAATTCAAAAATTTCAAGGATATTTTTTATTTTCAATTACCCAACAACAGCAAAGCCAATTGATGGAAATTGTAGTTAACAGGTATGTGTATGTGGTTATTTCATATAATGTACTCACTTCACTTTATAATTTTCCTTATTGAGTTTAAGAATGGCAAATTCTCTTATCCTCCTAACGCCCAAGCTTTTGACTCCTTTCCTGGGCTTTACGCCCAGAGTACTTTTAAAAGGTATAAATGGTTGCGACCCAAGAGTTTGAACTTTGAAAAATGTACCTTACGGCAATCGCACAAGAACGAGTATTTTTTTCTGGTATTTGGTGATTATGGAGAAGCAAATGGACATTGAAAAAAGACAAAAATAGACTACCTTTTTGTAGGCCTCCGGGTCGTAAGCCCAAAAAAATATGATTTATCTAAAATGCACTACGATGCAGTTAGAAGCCTAAAATACAATTTATTGAGTTATTAATAATGTATTTTTTGTACACAGTAAAAATCATGAAAGTTATACAAATAGTTCTCATACTATTTCAATAAGTGTCCAAATAAAACAATTTTTTAGGAATATTTTTTTTATTTTTTGGCTATGGGCATAATTTGGCCCCAAATTTTGGCATGCAAATACAACAAAAAATACCACATTGAATCTACCAAATCAGGGAATATGAAAATACAACATAAAATTGTACAAAAAAAAAGTTCTTATATAACAAATTTGTTCAACAACCCACAAAATAATCAGAACATTAAATCAAACTTTTTAAACCAATCCTAAAAATCCGTATTACTTAAACAATAGTACCTGAAGCTCTTTAAAAACAGGTTGCCTTTTAAAATAATCAACTTTATCGGTAGGTATTTATTAAGTTTAATCTTCAATCATCAAAATTATTTATATTGTACTGTCAAAAATTTTTGACTCAAGATATGAAATTGTATCAGTCTTAATAATTTCTATAAAATTAATCAACAACGTTTATTCATCATCGCCAGCGCAGTAAGGATCTTCTGGTTCAACGTCAGATCTGCTATGTAACTCCTCCAATTCGTCGTCATTCACTGCAATAAAAAAAATGTAAATAGCTAAACTATTATGAATCATGCAACCTGTAGTAGATTGGCGAGGAAAAGAGGATTTATAACGCATTGTAGGCATATTACAGACACCCTAAGCAGCACATAGCATAAAAACATATACGACATTTGACAACGACCCAAAGGCATTTAAAAATGCATCCAGCCCTATCGACCCGCAGGTCTATTAGAAGGACTTAGTTTTTTAAATTACGATAGTTTTCAAAATAGCTCATCTCCAGATAAACTTTTAACGTATACATCAAATATAAAATACAAGCAACTATTTTCAATAAACACACCAACAGAAATCAAAAAGATTCCAAGAATAATTTGAGATTGACTTACACACTCGACGAGCAGATGCCATCTTTTTCGAGGTCAGGCCAGAAAAGACCAATTTCTTTTTTTTTTGTTGTCAATATTGCTTGACCACAGACAAGTAAAAACTTCAAACTCGTGTTGGGATACATCACTTTGTAAAAAGGCGGTAATTTCAAACGAGTAGAAATGGTTCAAATTGTGGTACTTAAAATAGTACCCCGGGCGTCAGGCTGATGAAAGCGGACAAAGTGCTGGGCTGTAACCACTACTCCATTGAAGTACTTTTTTAAGGATTGTGGGCGTTACGAGGTTATCACTTTGGGTTAATTCTGATGCCCTTATGGTACTTTTAGATAATGTGGTATGAATCAACAACTTACTCGTAATTAGTAGCAAAATGTTTTTAACAGTGTCATTATTCCTAATTTCATTAAGGTCATAAACAGATTTAGATACCTACCTAATTTTATCAAGTAGGTATGAACATCATAAGTTCAACTACACTGTGACTACAGCCGAAATTTAATTGTAAAAAGTAATTTAGGAAAAACCTATGATATCAAAGTTGATAAATTTAGAAAAGTCTGTTATTTAGATTCATGGGCGTACCCAGCCCGTTTTAGGAGGGGGGCAGTGATAAAACAATTCTTCTTCATATTCTTTATTACCTACATTTTGAGCTTTGAGTTAGGAACCAGGGTGGGGCAACATGCCCCATATTGCCACAGTGTGCCCATTGTACATTATTATCAATTTATCATGTACATATGTAGATAGAATATGTGAACTAGTTGATACCAAGTTGATGAATATGTGAACATAAAAGAAATGGATCAATGCTAAACAATATCTGATTGTATTTTTGAATCTTATTTTACTTTCAGGTGAAAACAGAATGTCCTCTATGCAAACAGAACTTTAAATCTATCATTCACAATGTGAAATCAAATCATCAATATGAGGAATATCCTGTTCAACAGCCTCAAAATGAAGAAAGAGGACCAAACCTGGACTTTAGTGACATATTTAATGCTGCCAGAAGATTTAGATATAGGTAAATATTTGATTGAATCAGGCATTGCTTTGCGGAAGTTTATCGAAGACGAAACACGTGTTGACGAAGTGCTTGAAGAAACATGGTTTTTATTGCTTTTAATTGTAATTTTTTTCATTGTATTTAATTTTTGATCAAATTTTATTGTAAATTTCATTACATTAGTTCTGTGAATTCTTTTTTAAATTAGCTTCAAATATCAAATTGTAAAATTGTAAAAAGTTTTCTAGTATATTTCATTAAATTAATTCAAAATGTTCTAAATTAAAGAGGCTATGTAAGCTGAACTTGTAGTAGATTTATCGATTAATTTCTTAAAATGCGCCTGTCTGGTCTTAAAATTTATCGAAAACTGTTACAGTTTTACAGTAATTGGGTGCATTGGTTTGTACCTGTGCTTTTTTAAACTTGTCACAACAGGATGTGAATATCACCTTTGGTACACCACTCACGCCATGTACTAAATTTAATCCCATTTACCTCAACAGGCCCGTTTTGATTCACCTATACAATTTGTAGGACAACATTGACGCTTCCGCGGCGAGAGACGATGGCGATCCGTCAGTTCCTCCTTCACTACCCGCTGTCGGCGCTCATAAACGATCTGCCGGGACGCGGCGCGTCGCGCGACCGCGCGCGCCGCTCGCCCGCGGACTTCCGCCGCACCGTGTACCGACACAACCTGTGGGCGCGCCCGCTGCCCGACTTCACCGGCCGCTTCAGGGACTGCTCGCCGGACTTCTTCAGGTATACTTGAATCTAATGAAAGTAGACCTTTTGAAAATCTAGTACTTCCTCCAGTAAAACTACTCGCTCATAATAAATCTGTCACGAAATCAGAGCAACAAGTAAAAGTGGAATAAAATATTAAGTTGCATACGTGTGTCAGGTACAACGACTCGCAAGTGCATCGGCTGGTGCCATGGCTGAGCCGCGAGCTGTTCTACCTTCTGAACGAAAACGGCGCGCACGTGACGTATGTGATGGGCCGCATCCTGGAGCTGTTGCCGCAGCTGCCCATCCTATCGCAGGAGTTCCGCAATGAGCTGCAGCGCTACCTCGGCGACCGCACGCAGCACTTCCTGCACGAGTTCCACTGCTTCGCGTCCACGCCCTACGACATCACCGGGTACGACCGACACGTACAGTACCACACGGACGAGCGGCTGGCCAACGTCAGCACGCTCAGCCTCGTCAGCCACGTGCTCTCCAGCTCCGACTCGGAGTCGCGCGACTCCGACATCGTGGTGGTGTCGAGCTCGCACGCCTCCGAGCCGACCGTGCCCGGGCCCAGCCGCGAGTCGGCCGCGCCCGGGCCTAGCCGCGAGTCGGCCGCGCCCGGGCCCAGCCGCGAGCCGGCCGCACCCGCCGCGCCCAAGCCCGCGCACCCCCAGCCCGCCGTCATCCCCATCGAGACCATCTCGCACTCGGACTCGGACTCGGACTCAGAGGTGATTGTGGTAGGCTACATCAAGCCGCCGCACCAGCGCACGCCCGAGCTCGTGGACCTGCTGGCCTCCGACAGTGACGTGGTGGTTCAGGAGCCGGACGAGCCCACGGCCGCGCCCAGCGAGCCGCTCGTGCGCATCAAGCTCTCATCGAGCATCATCAAGCCTCGCACGCCTCCGCTCCAGCCCACGGCCCCGCTCCCGTCCGCGTCCCCGATCCCGCCCGCGACCATCCGCCGGCGCCGCGCGGTGCCCTACCCCAGTTTCGGCTATCAGGTGCCCTCCCCCACCGAAGCCGAGTACGGCTCCGACAACTGCGCTGACAACCGCTCCTCGAGCTCCGACTCTTTCGACCGCACGAAAAGAACCCTCAAGAAAAAGTCGAGAAGGAAATCAACTCGCGGGAGCCGGAGTCGGGCCCGAGCCGACGGCCACGAGTCTCGCCGCTCCAAGGAAAGTAAGAAGCCTACAGATGGCGACAGGAAAACCAAGGGCAAATCGAAAAATGGCAAAGATGTCAAATCTTCAAAGGCCGTACCGTCCGAAACGCCAGTGCTGGTGGAATCCACGCCGGAACTCTACCGGGCCGGGCCGAGCGGGCTCGAGACCGGCTCGAGGAAGAATAGAAGCTCCGAGCCGGTACCGGTGATCGACGAGCTTGGCCCAAGCGGTTCCGAGAGTGGCTCGAAGAAGAAGAAAAACTCTGCGCTGGCGCCGGGGATCAACGAGCCCGGCCCGAGCGGGCTTGAGAGCGGCTCGATGAGGAAGAAAAACTCCGCGCCGGTGTTGGTGATCGACGAGCCCGGCCCGAACGGGCTCGAGACTGGCTCAAAGAGGAAGAAAAACTCCGCGCCGGTGTCGGGAATCGACGAGCCCGACCCTAACGGGCTCGAGAGTGACTCGAGGAAGAAGAAAAACTCCGCGCCTGTGCCGGTAATCGAAGAGCCTGGCCCGAGCGGCCTAGAGAACGGATCGAAGAGAAAGAGATACGACGCGCCGGCACTCGACCGGCCCGGGCCTAGCGGGATCGACGGTCGGTGGACGAGAAAACGAAGCATAGATCAAGTGTCGCCACCCGACCGCGATCGGGCTGATTCTGTCGCGCTCGCCGGCTCGAGTAAGAAAATATGCATCAAACCCATTTTGTCTCGCAGCAGCCGGGAAACCCGCCAGAATAAAAGACTGAAGAGCATTGTCAACGTGATGAAAAGACATACGAGCACTAGCGACGATTCGAGTGAAAGTCGGACCGACCCCGCCGAAGGTGCCGCACGTAGCTCCACAAAACGGCCTAAAAATAAATCAAGTGCCAGTGAAACTCCCGCGACTCGCTCCCGTAGCTACACTTCTTCCTCGGATGATAACATTCCTCTACGCCACACATTGACCAAACAGTATACTTTGTCTAGAACATATGTATCGGATTTTAGTGACTGAGATGTTATTGTGATAAAGAATTGTTATACGTTAGAATGTAGAATAAACTTTTTTTTAATATTGTCCAAAGAAACCAGATCTTAAACTGCTGTGTGGGGGAAAGAAGAATGGTCATCTGTGACTAAAGCCCGGCTCATACAAAACATATCTCAGTTTTTTTGTTATTTAGTGTATGTCAATAATCAGTAAAAAAAACTATTTATGTAGCTAACTTAGTTAAATTGCCTTAGTAAAGTAATATTCTATCAAAAACGTTATCTATAAAAAACCCAAGTCTCGTAACGCAAGTCATTAAATGTATTGTAGAATCATTAACCAGATGCTTCTGTAGACAGGTAGTGAATAAATTAACTGACTTGTTTCTACATTAGATCCCACTGCTTTTTACGATAGTTTTCGTTACAAGACTTGGACTTCTTACATGTAATGTTTTTGATAGGATCTCATTTCTTTTATGGCAGCACCCCCTACCAATATATGTGAGCATGGCAACAAGGCAATCACACAAGCGCGATAGCGTCGCATTCTTTGAATTTATTTTATGCATTGTGTAAAAGTAGTAGGGTTCTATACCTAGGTATATTGTTAATTTTACATATCATTATTTTAATTTTATTTATAACCCCGAGTACATTTCTGATACTGAAGCTCGAAGTATGTCTAAGTAAGTACTACTAAGTCATAACAAACTTATAAGAAGGGTACATCTGACTAATGATGATGATGACGATGAAAAATTTAGTAGGAGAACCGTGAGCTGATCGAAATAAGCCCAAATTTATTATTGACTATCAAAGAATTCTTATGACCATCTTCCGATTCTATCAATAGATCAGCTCCATAGTACCATAAATAATTGTATTGTTGCCAAATTACTTACGGACATGGTAGTAGTAACTCAAAACAAGCTTTTAAGAAGTGTACATCTGAATAATGACGATGAAGATAGTAGCAGAACCGAGAGGTGATCGAAATGAGCCAAAACACGGCTAGTCTACTATATCAGGAAATGCTTCTAATTTAGCTTCCAAGATTTGATTGATACAAACATACATATTTAACTAACAATAAGTTAGATAAAAACTGAGCAAATATTTCTATGAACTGCAAAATTATAAAACGAATTGTAAAATGGTTGGGGGGAACTATGGAGCTTATGCTCCTCCCCACCATAATGTAAGTGTGTTTACCCACCGTGATAAAGCTTACCTTCAGCAAACTCAAGCAAGTTTGCTGCAGCGTGTCAACTACCCAAACTATTAAAACGTACAGTGCTAGATCGCAGTTTTCTCGCTTCATACACAACCACTGCGTGCGCGTCGAAGTTACACTACTGTAAGGTGTACGGATTGCAGTACAATGCAGTGGAATGTTTGTATAATTCAATCTAAAAATCAGTACATATACAGCATGTTACAAAAACCCTGTTGTAGGTATAATTGAAGGGCATGTATGTATATATACTTAAAAGAATTCATGCAAAAATACTAAAAACAAATGAAAGTTAAAAATAGCAAAAGTTATGACCGGTTTAAAAACGCAAAAAAACGAGGAAATTTTGCAAAAATTTTAACAAATCCGTATCATAATGTTGGCGGCTTTTATTCTAAGAAAGTAGCGGAAACGACGCGAATTCTTTACAAATAAAACCGACGCGATTAGTGGCTGCGTTCACGATTTTAAGAGGGCGGAGCGCGATTTGTGAACATTTTTAGAGTCAATATTTAATTTAAACTAGCATATTATATATATATTACTACATACAACATACTCATACAACAGCTCGCAGATACAACAGGGTTTTTGTAACACCCTGACATCTTCGATGTCAACGATAGTACATTTTAACTAGGCCTCAAAAATATAGGTATTTATTTTTATACTTATAATTAATTAACACTGACTGATTGACACAAAAAAGAAGTTGAGATATGTTACGTTTCCGCCTGGGTTAATTTTATATTGATCGTGACCATTCTTCTTTGTCATTTTGCCATTAGTTTTGTATTTATTATAAGATAATTTATCTGATGTCCTGGAGACAATGGATAGACTGGAACTTGTATAAGCATGTACAAATATTAATTATAGCCCTATGTATCATAATTTGCAATTATCTTGGTTTCTTTGGTTCTGCAAATTAATTAAATGATTTCCACTCAAAACTGATATTGTTTCTTGAATTAGATTCAGGGAACGTTTTATGTAATAAATAAATATAATTTGAATAGTTTACCTATTTATAGATGTAATTCATTATTATTATAATTGGTTAGATTAAGGCAATTTAATCAATCGCTTCGACCATTTGTTCATATTTTATTGTAACAACTGTTTGAGGTGAGGTAATTCAAGAAAGTAAATAAAATTAAAAAAGAATTAAAAGTTTTTTAAAGGAAATCGTATTTGCTTTCTGGCTTGTGTACGTCCTATTTATCCCACATTACATTTTTTTTTTTTTAATTTAAGTATGATTAATTATAATGCAAGTATGAGTAATTATTTAAGAGATAGTTGATTGAATAAAGGCGTTACTTTGCGAAAGTTCATCTTCAAAGCTCTTACTCCAGCGGTGCTAAGGAATATGAGTTCCAATTACAATAACCTGAGTAATTTTCAATTTGGAATATTTTTAACGAATTTAATTAAATTTACTATAAAACTCTATACAATTTGATATTTGAAGCTAATATAAACTTTATACAATTTGATGACATTTAGAGCCTATTTAATAATTTAACAGAACTAATTTAATGAAATTTACTAGAAAACTTTATAATTTGATATCACGCGCTCGGTGAGTCAACACGTCCTGAGGATACCTCGGGCACAGGAGAAACACTTGTCGACGAAGTGCTCGAAGAAAAAGTCTTTTATTGTATAATTTTTTCATTGTTTTGAATTTTTGATCATAATATATTTTGTTGTAAATTTCATTAAATTAGTTCTGTTAAATTATTTATTAAATTAGCTTTAAATATCAAATTGTATAAAGTTTAAATTGGCTTCAAAGATCAAATTGCATAAAGTTTTCTAGTCAAATTCATTAAATTAGTTCAAAATATTCAAAATTAAAATAATAAATTACTCAGGCTATAGTAATTGGAACCCAGTCTCCCTGGCGTTTTTAATGCGACGTTAAATCGGAATTACACTAGAGATTGGTTAAAGTAACAGTTTTGATATTATAGATGATCCAGTTATTTAATCATTTCCCCACTGCGGCTTAAACACTGAACGCCCAACCACAAGCACAATCAAAAACGCGAAAGCCGGGCTTGCGCAGGGAAGTCAAAAATCGCGCAAGATATTTGTTGATCTTGCAAGTCAATCGTAGAAATTTATATTTTTGAAAGTTAATTTTGAAAAACTTGTAAGAAATTCTTAAAAGTTTTAAAAGTATATAAATTAAAGGATTCTTACAAAAACAAGTTATTCATAAAATAAATTTATTTATCGTAACAATTAACGTGTACTTACAATCCTTAAAAACAATTGGGGTACATAATTTAGCATAAATAGCGCATTTTATATTGTATGGGTATCGATAACTAATATCAATTATGTTCATTCATTTATAAAAATATGTATAAGTTACACAGTGGTCGGGATGGCACAAGGCAAAACCAGGGGCAAAACCTACTTCTAACCCCAAACCCACAACTTACCTATATCTTCTAGGCCTAATAATTTATTCAAGCCAAGCCACGGAAACCAACTTGGAAATAAAGTTATAATTTATATATTAAATTCCAACTTTTTATGGAATAAAATCCAGAAATTAACGAACTTGTATTGCACACCCTCGTTGGATACAATGATTTAAAAATTACATTATGAAATAAGTCTGAGGATAATATTGTTGGTTAATCTATCTTTGGGGACGGATCAACCTTATGAATTTTGTAGGTCTAGCATGAAGCTGCCTATCCACCGGAGATGTGTAAAGCCCACCATTCACACGCGTACCAATTTTTTCGCCAGCGAAAAAACCCGGGGACGAATCTGCGTGCTCGCGGTTTGCGGGTGGCAGATAACGGGTTTGTGTCCACCGATTGGTACGGCTCGTGGCTCGGCTAACCAATGGCGGGCTTAAAATAAAAACATTCGCCAAGAGGATCACTTCATTTACACAATGAAGTGATCCCACTGGTGGATACTTTTCACGCGCACCGCTCTTTTTCCTTGGACATCTCCGGTAGAAAAAAAGCAGTTCACTTCTGTCGAAAAAACCTTTTACATATTTGAAAGATAATATTCTGGAACATGTACCCTCTACTACATTACTAATAAACGTTGTAAGAAAGAAAATGACAAAACACTAGCTATTTCATGGCCAGGGTCGGACTGAGCTGGAAGGGACCGGGTGGCTCCTCGCAAGCCAGGGGCTCGATCCGGGGTGTAGCTTCAAATCTACCTACCGTCTCACTTGCGTTGCGGCAAGCCCCGCAAGCCAAGTCCGAGAGGGTATATGACCCGCTGACTATATGGCCAGCCCGACCCTGTCCAGTAACTATTCCAAGGCTATAGCCATCCTTGGAATCCTAGCCTTGGAATAGTTACTGTTTTGTCTTTTTCTTTCTTTTTTTAAATTATAAACTCGGTTGAAAAAGACAAAACACCGTATAACTATTCAACAAGGCTATAATACGTTTATTAGTACGGTAGTAGTCTCTACCTATATTATCGCCGACTGTTTATTTTCATTCATTAGCATTTTGTTTCATAATTAGTAGTAAAGGTTTTTCGCCAGAAATTATGCTAGAACTGCCGTTTTTATCCAACTATATTTACCGACGACTCAGCATTATCACTGTGTTTTATTTCCTTCAAACAGCAGTTAAAAAAGAAGTGCTTTAGTAATATTTAATTATAATGCAATTTTACTCTTACCATTTTATTACAAGTCAATCGCGCATAAATTCTTAATTTCTATTCGAATAAACAAATCTTACAGCAAAATCAATTGGTTAGCACCAGCGTAATTGTATTTCATAAGCTGAATAATTAGTGCACTTTTGCGTCGAACGCTAAAGTCAAGGCAAGGATTATTTCAATTACATTTATTTAGCAGTGAATTTTATGACAAATACTATAATTAGCTCTAAGACTAAGTATGACTAATGGTAACCAATTCTATGTAAAACGCAAGAGAAGCTAATATCGCACGGTCGGGTTTATAATTATTAGTTTCGTGACGATTTGTAGTCTTGTCTATGTTAGTCATGCTTGCTTTGACCAAACTTTGTGGTCCAAACCAACCAATCAAGCGCAGCTGCCGGACAATCGAAAATTATTCTCTACCCAACCCCAAGATAGTATTGTGATTCTCTACATTGAATGCATCACAACCTATACAAAGATATCATTCGTTTTAAGTCGTCTAGCAAAAGCACTGCATGACACACTACGACACATTCAAACATTAAGTTCAATTAGCTGAACTCGAAACTTCATGGAAACTACGTCTTAGTGCCATGTAGCGAGAGTGCATTCTATCAAAATATCTTTGAACCTTGTACTTACACACTGGTACAAAGAAAGGAAGTCATTATTTTCAAACTATATTGAGCTTTATTTCAAGGGATTAAAGTTTACAGCGGTCGCGGACTTATTCCCTTGTGGGCTACCACCACCTCTTAGCGCGATTTAGTTTAGGCTGTCAAACAAATGATAAAATAAGCGATGATAGCTTAGTTGGAGAAGACCCGCGTCTCAAGCCAGAGGGAGCGGGTTCAAACCCAGCCGACGGCATGCACCAATTTGTTCATTGTGTGAACATATGTGCGTATTGTATGTATGCTACATGACTGGAGCCCGGTGCATGGAGACAAGCTCGCCCCCGTCACATTGGGTGTTGTATTACACCTCTACCAGCCCCCTCGGGGGAAAGACGTGGCGATACGTCAAACAAATGCCGCTAGAACCCGAAGTGTTTCGTTTTGAATATTGATAAAAATATACCTATTTAAAACGGCAGTGTCTGAATTTGTTTGAAAACTTAGACTAAGAAGCGTCGGAACGCCCTCTGGCGGCTCTTGTACTTACTTATAGCTAGTTATTACACTGGCCTTGCCACTAAACTACGCTACGGAGGTGAAGCCTCGCGTAAAAACACTTAGAGCTTGCTCACGAATCCGCGCATTACGAAGGGTTCACTTCGACCACAGTGTTCATGTGCTGTGGATGCGGCTTAAATTCCACCGTCTCTTTCCATATGAGCTCTGAAAAAAAGAAAAAAAAATTTTTTTTTCATTGTTTCTAAAAAAATGCATGATACATTACATTAACGTTGAGTAGTTAAGTCGCGAAAGCGTAAGAAACAAACGGACAAACTCACTTTTGCATTTATTTTTATACCCAATTCAAATAATAATTATTATGGCCCTAGCAGAACGGTCTCTTTTTTTTCAAAACCCAGTCGTGATAGCGGGAATTCGGTTATTATCATTACTGAACTTACCTTTCCACTTGTCGACGGGCAGCTCCATGTCCTCGAAGCTCTGGTCGTAGGGCGCGGAGCCGGGCTCGTCCGAGGGGTCGGCGTACTGCGCCAGGTACTCGTGCGCCAGCGCCTGCTCCGCCGTTATGCGCCTGTACGAAACACGCGGAAGGTTTACATTTCGTCTTTCAAAGTCAAAGTCAAAATGTTTTTATTCAATTTAGGTATCAAAGATACACTTATGAACGTCAACTTTAGCCGCTACACTATCCAATTTGCACTATGCTAACTTAGCATAATATTTTATTTTATTTTGGTGATGCTATTGCAGATCCCTATTTTTAATATTTTTTATTATATACTAGTTGCGCTCCGCGGTTTCACCCGCGGTTAAAAGGTATCCTATGTGCTATTCTAGACTATAATCTATCTCTGTGCCAAATTTCACCCAGATCTGTTCAGCCGTTCTGGCGTGAAAGAGTAACAAACATATATCCATCTATTCTTACAAACTTTCGCGTTTATAATATTAGTAGGAAGATAAAAAATATTAATGTTGTTAATTTAGGTATACATTTGGATTTCAATTAGAAAAAATTAAGCTTGATTTTATGCACGCTGCGCTTGCAGTAGACGGCGTGCATTAGGAACAATTTTCGATGTGCACAAAATGTGCTTATATTAGGAAAACCAGTGAAACTTTTGCAGTCAGCCTAAATGCTGCGTTGAGCCCGATCCACACTATTGCCGTGAACGCCCGCGAAAACCGTTTTCGCGGACGTTCGCAGTGTAATAGTGTAGAGCCGGTGAGTGTGAGGTCTCAATTTTCTATTTAAATATGTAAGCTAGTAAATCTCAAACAAACTAACTAAATTTCGGGACATTTTTACACACGGTCGCCTGACCCCAAACTAAGCAAAGCTTGTACTATGGCAGCCAGAGACTGATATGCATACACATATATTTTTAAATACATACATAAATAGATATTTAACACCCAGACATAGAACAAACACAAATGTTCACCACATAAATGTTTGCCCTGGGTGGGAATCGAACCCACGCCCCCAAGCTCAGAAGGCAGGTTCACCACCAACTGAGCCACCGAGGCAGTCAAACTTTCAAATCTTTCGCAGTCTGCCTTGGTAAGTACTGTGTTACAGATTTGACGGCAATTTTCAAACGAAATAACCAAAGGATTTCACATCTGTTGTCAGAGGAGATTGTTGTTGCGATGCAGCGTAGTGCAAAACTGGCGCAGTTAAAGTTTTAGGTTTAAGATAACCGCGCCGCTTTAGTTTCTCGTAGTGGTACTCACTTGTCGGAGTCGAGCTCGAGCATGAGCTCGAGCAGGTTGATGGCGAGCGGGTTAGCGCCGCGGAACACCTCGCGGAAGTCGCGCCGCTTCAGCGTCGGCAGCGACTGGATGTAGTTCCGCGCCTGCGCAGAAATTAACTCGTTTAATCCTGTACCGTACCATAAAAACAATGTATTCTGAATTATTAACCAATCAAGTTCCCATAAACCCATACGGTAACAACCATAATAGTTGTGATAAATAATTTCATTGTGTGCAAGTTAATAGGCTTTTTTGACAAATAATAGAGCCTAACACAATTAGATAGGTATAGGTATAAAAATAAAATTTAATTAAAATATTATTTCCACGATTTTGATTGACCATAGATGTTTAGCTCAACGATAACAATAGTACCTATATACTTATAACCAGCTATAGGTGTAAATATCTTGGCCGCTATACCATATACCTACTCTATTGCATAATACAGCATTGGTCACGCACGATCACAAAAGTCTAACAGCAAACACTCACAAGTAGTTACGTTTACATGACGATTACACTACACTATTTAGCATCGAGTCCAATCACGACACGTACTTAAACCCCGTTTACACACTCGGCGAACTACTCGTCGAATAACTTGCCGAACAATTCGAGTATGTAAACGGCCCACGCCAGTACAGTCAATTAATCCTTTGATTCGGGTCAAAAACCGACACCGAGCCGAGAACGGGCCAATTTTCGAGGCGAGTATCGAATACACGCGAGTAGGCCGTTTACATACTCGTTTTGGCCACTTTGGCCAAATTGGCCTGTACTCGGCTAATATCTAAACGGGGCACTAAAGAAATATTTAGAACTAGCTGCGCCCCGCGTTTTCACCCGCGTTTAAAAAGTATCCTATGTGCTATTCTAGACTATAATCTATCTCTGTGCTAAATTTCATCTGTTAGCCGTTCATTCTGTTCAGCCGTTCTGGCGTGAAAGAGTGACAAACGTCCATCCATCCATCCATCCACTCTTACGAACTTTCGTGTTTATAATATTATAGTAGAATAGTAGAATGTCTTGGGGCACGTGATACTACACAAGTTTTTCTTCCAATCTTATTTGACAGTTTCCACCTACTGCTAAATGTAGGACATTCGTTTACGCCATTATTTATGATAATTCAGCACCATCGGCATGCATATAAGAATGTCATAACAGAAAAAATCTTTGCTTGTCCCTATGCATTCCTAAACTACTTATCTGACATGAAACTTTATATTTGCGAGGCCAATGGCCGAGTCTCGGTCCAGCAGGCCTATTTAGCATACGCAACGCGGCAACGGTATGTTGACTCTTTTTATCGAAACAGACGTATGTATAAATACATGGTATAATAATATACAACGCCAGGTATAGCATTCCGAGTCAAAAGTGGTCACGCGGGCAACACGTAGTGACGCCAATCGATGCTTATGCAAGACCGAAATAAGTCATTTACAAATAGTTCGAAAGAGACGGATGACGATGGCAAGTGACGTCTTCACGTGTTCGCTTCCTGAATGCTTGTTTTTTTTTTGCGGTTTACACTTAAGTAGCCTTCGTTCTCGCACGACAAAAAGTGACGAGAAGAATTTTGTCGCGCGCGCATGCTGGGCCGATCATGCCGGGCTCAAGATGCCAGGCCTAAGCCCGAGCAGCGCGGCGTAGGAAGTCACAGCATTAGCAAGATGTGAATAGATAGCTAATTACAATTACGCATTTTCAAGGGTAGTAAATTTATTTCTGTTAAATCGTACTCCGTTACCGACTATTATTTTGTAGGAAAGCCGCAATTTTAGGTTTTGTTGTTACAAACCCTACTACTCCGACGATTTGCTTATTAAAAAATCGTTGGAGTTTTTATCGCACACATTTTTGTCTTCTACTTAATTTTCTGAATTTAGTGTTGTAGTAATACAAGTATCAATACAAATATATTTTAACTCAACAGGCACTAAAGCTGCATTCGTTACTCTATCTCATCTTTATCAAATTAAAATTAGTGCTCGGGTAGACCCGAGCACAGTATAATCGTTTAGGCGCACAATGTTGGTTGTGCGCCTTAGACATTCTGCTTCTTGGTCATTGTGCGCGTTGGACGTTTTGCTCTTTGGACAATTTGCGGCCGTTTGTCATTTTGTTCTTTTGACATTGTGCGCCTAAACTGTATATTATTAATTCCTTACCTCTTCGCTAATGATTTTGTCAATAGTTTCCTGATCCGGTTTCCCACATAAGAACAATATCCTCGTGAGGTGATCGATATCTGGACGCACGCATGTTAAGGTTACAAGCACCAAACTTACACAAGGGATAGGCCATAGATTTTGACTATTTGTATGATAAGAAGAGTGCAAAATCTACAGCCTTACCCAAAAGCCATGTAAAAGGAACAGATAAGGCTCAGTATTTCATTGGTATGCTCAGACGATACTACAAAATTTACAAATTAAAATACATATTTACAATATTTCAAAAATTGCTAGCAAATATTATTTAATAGCAGTTACGCAGTTTTTATTTATTAGCAATTATTAAAAACAGCAATTCGTAATTCATTTAAAAGCATACAAAAATATGGTAAAATTATCGTCAGAGACACACCAAGAAACACATCTCAAAAATCTGCCCAACATACAAGACAAACGACATAAATACAAAAAAAGCATGTTATTGCAAAGCGTAGGTTATAGACGCATCCCAGTAACGTAAACCAGATTCTAGCGGCGATAGGTCCAGTGAAGCAAACTTACAGACTCCGAGGATATTTTCAGCATGAACTCTTGATTTGGCGTCCCGAGTACCTCCATGATCAAGTTCAATTGATGGATATCTGACTCGTCAATTAAGGTTGAAGCAACATTTTACATTGACTACTGTAAAACTAATACGCAACTTATAATAATCAAACATATACACAAAGAAATTCTATGTCATAGGAAGAATTCTGCGGTTATAAATACATACAAAATAATCATTAAGAAGAAAGTTAAATACACGAAATAAATCCATGAATAGTGAAAGAATGTAATCACTCGTATCTGTTTGTCGTAATATTGGGAGCATGAAGTGTAACAGCCAAATCATGTGAAATCTATTGTTTACGTTTGATATCATTCTGATAATCCAGATTGCACTCACATATCTAATATCTATACATATTTATCTACATCCTGAGTAAAAGTTGACGAATGGATAGTGTACGTAAATACAATTAAGTAAGGATTAAAATGTTATCGCAGATATTCAACGAAACTCTGTTTGAAATTAGCTTTTATGTGGATGTCCATAAAGATTGATATTTGACGCTATTTTAATAGTGGTATGGAGTAGCTTCGGCCTACAGGAACATTTGTGTTTAATTTACACTAAATATTCATGACTGCAATAAGAGCGTAACTGCGCAATTGGAAACAATATTGTCGCTTCTTATAACAATAAAACTACAAGCAAGGACATCTGTGCAAACTAGTAACAGTGGTAAATATAGAAAAAATAAAAATATGTTCAGTCACAAATCAGCACTAAACTATAGCAATTAATAAAGATGGTCTTTGTATGTGTCTAACTTCCTAAACTAGGTAATATTAAGAATGCGAATGTTTGCTTGTTACGCGGCACCAATGGTCATAAAATTTTGCATACACAGTGTTAGAGGTACAGAAGGACAAAGAGTACTTTAGTAATTTAACACAAATATCTTAAACCATTTCTACCTTGAATATTTTGTGTGTAGGTAGGTAATATATTGTTAAACACATATTCAGGTACTAGGGACCAGGGAGTAATTCTGCTATTATTTTAAAAATGAAAAACATGTACAAGACTATTTTCTGTGCACCTTATGCAATGGATCATAATTTCTGCCTCTAGATAAAATGTGCCGAATCAGAAGCTAGACACATGTATATAGTAAATATAAAATCACTGCATTTGTATAACTACAATGGCACATAATATAAACAAGCTACCACTACCACATTAAAGTAGTCTTACTAATCCGGCACTTTGGTAGTTCGGCACGTCCAATAATCCGGCACCCCCCGCCCGCGCCTTCCTCACCACACACAGTAGAGAGTTAACTGACGAGTGCGGGTCGGGTGATCTCCGCAATCGTATATTGACCCGCAATGTGAACACATGTGAGCTTATCACAATAGCAGGTATTTACCGTTCGTTCAAACATTCTAGTTTAGTATGTACCTACTGCTGGTAAAAAGTACATTTTTTTTTTATCATGAATTATTGAATTAATGAACATTCCAATAATCCGGCACCCCCTATTTTCTAATAGTGCCGGATTAATGAGACTCTTACTGTACTAGTTAGAAAGGATACGGTCTGTGCCAGGGAACAGAGTCCTACTGGTAAGCAGCTCAGCCATGATGCAGCCAACGGACCAGATGTCCACAGTCTGGTTGTAGTGCATCCAATTTAACATGATCTCTGGGGCACGGTACCACCTGTGAGTAATTCATTTAGGTATAGACACTATGGAAAACAAAAACTTAATAAGTTTTCCTTGTATCAGGTAAAACTTTAAATTATTCCATTATTTAAGATTTTTAAGAGCTTGACCTTAGATTGACTTTGGATTTTTATTAGCCTGTTTCAACAGGTGTTTGTATTGATTTTGTTGCCTGGTTAATTTTTTTTTATTGTTGCTGTCCTGCTCTTTTATAATAAAATAAAGAGAGTCCCAGGCAATTAAGGTAATGAATAGCATAATTTAGCTTAGAGAATGGTATAACAGAATCAATACTGCATTTATTAAATCAAGGTACCTAGCTTTATCTTAAGTTTGTCTATGATAAACTTACCTGGTAGCAACATATCCAGTCATTTCAGTTTCTGTAGGTCTTGCAAGGCCAAAATCTAAAATTTTTAACTCGCAATCTTCATTTACAGCAATGTTAGACGGTTTCAAGTCCTAAAAAGCACAAAATAAAAACTGACTAACATACTTACTGGTTTAATGCAATATCTATGTCAATCTAAACTAATATTAAGAGGAAAGAATTGTATGTTTGTAATCAATAAACTCAAAAACTACTTGTCCAATTTCAAAAATTCTTTTACCATTAAAAAGCTACATTATCTCTGAGTGACATAGGCTAAGAAATGGGAGAGAAGCCACAGGGAAAAGAGCTAGTGTTACACAGCTTTATACTATACAATTATTGTTTTTTCATCCTAACAAGTTACTCAAGTGAATAGACTGTTTATAGTTTTTAAGTATTGTTGAAATTTTACTCACCCTGTGTATGATACCAGCAGAATGAATATATTTTAGGCCACGAAGTATTTGATATACTAGGAACTGAACATGGTCATCAGAGAGTTTCTGGGTGCGAACAATGTTGTTCAGATCAGCACCCATAAGATGTGTTACGAGGTAGACTTGTTGGAACTCTTCAAGGGTCTTCTCTGGGCTAAATACATCAAGCAAGCCTGCAAAAGATAATTAGGCATGTGCAAGCTATTGGATTGGTGACTAGCAAAAGCAGATATAAAATTTTAAACAACCAATAAACAGAAATTTCAAACATTACTCTCAGCTATTTGAGACACTTACCAATAACATTTTCATGGTTCATGTGCTTCAACATGCGCAGTTCCCGGTATGTCCTTTTAGCATGCACTGCTGATTGGAATGGCCTTGCTAGCTTCTTGATAGCGACTTTCATATTATGCAGTGTGTCGATCGCGGAACTGCATAGGACATAAATACGTTTTTAGATATCCATTTAGATAGAGACAGAAACCAGTTCCACCCACGCAGGCCAATGTCTCGAAATAAAACTTACATTGATGCAACATAATCTATTTGAAAAATATAGAAAAATGCGCTAGACTATGCAATAATGATAATAGCTAAATATAAAACTCTGGCATTTTGCCTGATAAGCTTATTAACAAAACCAAATACTTACCATACTTGACCGTAAGCACCTGAACCTACAGGTGTAAGCATTTGGTACCTCTCCGGAACAATCCATTCTGTTTTATTGATTTCCACTTTATGAAAACGAGGCATAATGTAAACGAAAAATACAGGTATATGTAGAAATACTGTTTAATACAAATGATCTTTTCAAGTTACAAAAATCTGGTAATTCCGATTATTTTGTGGGCAGGCAGAGCGCAGTCAGTGCAGCTTTGAATTTGAATCTGTCAAGAGTGTCAAGTGTCAACTGCCAAATTGTTTTTATTTTCATTTTCCAAAAATCTTCTGAAGGATTACTTTTTTTTAATACTTGGCCAGACTCTTCAATCTTCATACATTTCTATTGGTAATCCGGAATGACCGGGTGACTATAACTATACTAATTTTGGTTGAATAGAAGTACTGTTGAACCTTAACATAAATGTACTAATTTTGATTTAGAAGTATTATAATCTCGTATTTCTATGACACAAATATAGATGTCGCTACTTGAGAAGACATTGTGCTAAAATTGATAGGTACTTGATGTCCACACCATAACAGTATGGTGGTAGTCTCCTTGAAATAGTTGGTTAATAAATATGATGTGTGACGCTAAATGTCAAAACAATTTGAGGGCGCTTGCTCTACTGGCCTCAGTGCTACCACTTTTGCACTTTTTGCGCTAGAATTAGCGATACTTTTAGAAGTTTTGGCACTTATTGTAGCATTTAACTTAATATGTCGTACATATAAAATAATCAATAAATTAAAAAGTAACAAATAGAAAACAAGCTATGACGGCACCAAATGGCGGATTTTGCCATTAAGTTAAAAACAAAGACTTAAACGTATTTATAACATTCTGATTAAATTAACGAGTTTGTGTTAAAAGTGTATGTGATGCCGTGTTGTTTTCTTAAAAATTAAGAACGTTAAAGTGTGATGTAAAGAAATTACGAATTCATTCACAATCAACAACGTTAACATTTTTTTTTTCTAGGAGTTTTGTTACGTCACGTGACTATCGGCCTCTGTCCTAACGGATGAGATGTTATTTTCACTCTCACTCATTACGACTTTTCAAACAAGAAAGACTAGGACCAGAAAGCGTCTCACGCGCAAGAATAAGGCCCAGATGGCCATACTATCAATCGCATACGACAGTTCGCATGGTCATAGAGCCCCTTTCATTTATTGTCTAGTCAATCTAGCCATTTCTTATTTCATTGACTTGGCAACACTCGCTGATGTTGACTTGACCGTTCCGACCGACCAATATTTTTGATAAGATGATTTTTAAGTTTTCTGTTTGTTTCTACAGTAATTTGCCGAATTTTTTAGTTTATCTTACTAGTCCGTTGAGTTGAGTGTGTCTCCTCCGGTTAGTGTGGTGTTGAATGTGTATTCTGTGTGGTGAGATAGAAACTCCTGGAACTGAGATAGAGACTCGAAGTTTTGTGTCTTAGAAATAAGATCCTAGGACTCCTACAAAATAAATGATGTCGTTGTCTTGAAGAAAGTGTTGCATAGATTCTGAAAGTGAGCTATATTAGTATTAGGTCAATATAATAAAGTAAAACCCGTATTTTCTATGGTAAACCCGGCACATAACCTCTAACCTAACCAACCAAACCTAAAAAATCTCACCAAACTAAAACCTAAGCAAAATTATGTTGAATGTAGGCTATTATGACTAGTTTTGTTTTATAAGTATTAAGTATTAAAAGTTTTATAATTTTGTATGTACTTACATAAGGTTTTTGAATAAAGAGTTACATGTATATCATATTTTTATCATCATTAATTATTATTGATTGCTGATACTTGTTGATTTTTTTTTGTTTATAATTATGTAAAGGTGCTCCTTATTCGAGCCATGTTTTTATTGCAATATGGGCCCGGCAATATTGCCGGTAGCCCGGCCATCATCAGCCATGCTAGAAACGTATGACGATATAGCCCGGCCACCCTTAAATATTGCCGGGCCAGTAATGCATTAAAAATATGGCCCGTCTTGTGATTACCAGCCATCAATAATTCATTGTTTCCCCTATACCAAAATAATAATATAAAAGTTTCATTAATCTGTAATATATCTACCTACAGCTATAGCTATTCGAATCATTGATATAGTTATAGTTATGTATGTAGTAAGTCCATGACACGAATACAGATGGCGCTGGCAGGTGTTGCTTGTTTTAGCTGCCGAGAGAGGTCTCTATTTCCATATCTAACAAAGTACTCTGTGTACTTGGCTACCGCCCCTTTGGGTTTTGGGGCATTTTCTCCATCAACAGTAAGGGAAGAAAGAGATAGTGGTTGTTAACGAAGACTGGAGAGGAGGATGAGAGAAAATTACTTTACTTGTCACGCAAACGAAGCACTAATTATCAATATGTTATTATATTTAAGTCTTGACTTTGTAAAATCGAGCTGTACAAAACTGGTCGAATGGATTTGCGTAAAACTGTACACTAAAGTGACTCTGACCAATGCAGTTGTGACTACAGACCACAGGCTTCCAGTTGTGACTGACTGACTGACCATTTCACAAAAAGCATTTGTGAAGAAGAGAGAGAATTTGAGAGAATACCCAATGAATGTAAATGTCAATGTCAAATGTCAATTTTGATCAGACAGTTGTGCGACGGCCGAAATCGAAAAACTGAACCATTGACATTACTTTTGCCACAGAGATAGATTATAGTCCAGAATAGCACATACGATACTTTTAAATCGCGGGTGAAACCGCGTAGTGCAGCTAGTAATAAATAAATTCGAGACACTTCCACACACGGTCGCCTGACACTGAATCAAGCAAAACTTGTACTATGGCTATTAAAGACTTATTTACAAACTTACATTTTTAAATAAATATTAACTTAAATAGATATTAACACCCAGACATAGAACGAACACTAATGTTCATCACATGAATGTTTGCCCTAGGTGGGAATCGAATCCACGCCCCCACGCTCAGAAGGCAGGGGGGGTATTCCTGCGCGTGAGATGAGATGAGATTTTATCTTGGTCACTCTCACACCTATGATGTTTTAAATGAGAGCAACAAGGACGAAAGAAAGTGAGATGAGAATTTCAAATCTCCGAATAGGGTCCCAGGTTCACTACCATCTGAGCCACTGAGGCAGTACAGAATCCATAAAGAATCCTATTCATGGACATGGCTGAAGTCAAAAAGAACTTCGGCATCGTCAAAATTATCGTTATTTTAATGGCAAAACCGTTCAATTACTGTTACTTTTTAACCTGTGGCGAACGAACAGTTTTTATATCTGTGTTTTTTTGTAGTCTGTAATGTTCTGGGAATAGCGCTGGTCTTACTATTTTGGTCAGCGGTGTATTTTGAAAATATTTTGTGCAAGTTTTACTATAAAATCAGATTACAATAACGGTAAAACATGGCGCAAACCGCGGGGGTAAAGCCCATGTCCATTGCTGGTCGGGTGGCTTCTGAACGAGAGCGTTGCATTGGCATGACAGATACTGAAAGAGCCTGGCGCAAGCAATGGTTGAAAGATCAAATATTAGCTCCCAATGAACCTGTTCATGTTGCTGAATATTGGAAGGAACGTACCAATCCAATCCGACGTGTGTACCGTGCGCCCTTAGATTTCATCTTTACTCGTCTCAGTGGTATTTTGGTAAGATTACATAATAATAACCTCGCATCAATTAGGCTAAGCATTTAATAAACAAATCAGTTATAACATTTGGGCTATTTGTTTGCAATTAGCCCAGCCCCAGTATCTTCACAGTGAAAACTTTTCACAGCTATTTTAAATAATTGGTGTGAAAATGAATGGCCATATATTTTCACACCAACTAAAATAGGTACTAAATTACTTCAAAGGCTCACATAATCGGTTTTGCTCATACTTGTTTGTCAATTTTACAGCAAACACTTCTATTGTTTTAGGGTCAAGAGCGTGCTGTCAACTATCGCTATATTGCTGGTAAACTGGGTCTTATCAGTTTGAGCATTCTCTCCATTCACTATTATTTCAAATATAATGGAAATGTAAGTAATTAAATATAGACTCACAAATGCAGGGAGGATATTGTAAAATATGTTTCAATACCCTAAGCTTGGAGTCGTAATTATCACAGATATCTGTATTTGTATCCTATAAGTTGCCAACATTTTTCCCATGGTTACATTAGCCTTCTGCAGCTGATCAAACTCTAGTCTTACAAAACTAAGGTCAAAAACTAAGGTAACAATCACAATTAAAATATACATACTAAAATTAAGTTGGTTAAAATGCTATTATATTGAAAATTTACTTCATTAATGCTGCAGAGAAAATGGACTTATAGGCCACACATTTAATAGAAAAGACCAACGTTGCTGCCGTCTAGTGATAAGAAAGCTTCATCACTCAACCCCACACAGTGCCATCATAGCAGAATTCGAAAAAACTGGAAATAAAGTACAAGGAGAAATTATCAATGTAAAATATGGCCCAGATAAAATACGTACGTCGACATTCTTTGTTAATCTCGTGGCTGGCCCAAATAACAATGCTGCTAAATCCATAAGATCCATCAACAGCCAAATTGTTTTAATTGAAGAGCCTAAAAAAAGCAACACAATACCACAGTGCCAGAGGTGTCAACAATACGGACATTCTAAAAATTACTGCATGCGACCGTATCGTTGTGTAAAGTGTGCGCAAAATCATAGAACATCCGAATGTCCTAAAAAAGACCGGAACACGCCCGCCACCTGTGCATTATGTGAAGGAGCACATCCTGCTAACTACAAAGGGTGTGAGGTGTACAAGGAAATATTATCCAGAAAAATGGGGAAACAAAAACCAACAAATCGAAGCGCAACACAAAACAAACCAAATAATGTAGGACATACAAATATCACCACAGAACCACACCAACAGCAATACCAAATGTTTGGGAAATCGAGACAAAATAACAAAAAACCCACAGAAACAAAATCCTATGCAGACGCTACGAAAACGCAACCCACAACAAATAATAATAACTTAGAAATGCTACTCACACAACAAGCTTTAAAGCTGGATAAATTATTAGAACAAATGTCAACAATGATGACCCTTCTCACAACAGTAATCAGTAAACTAGTAAATTGAAATGGCCACGCTGAAAGTAGTAACATGGAACACCAATGGGCTGATTAGGCACAAATACGATATACAAACCCTATTAGAGCATGAGAATATTGATGTACTTCTTGTATCGGAGGCACACTTAACACCAAATCACAACACAACATTAAAAAATTACAGTATACATTCGACATTCCATCCGGACGGAACTGCTCATGCAGGTACAGCTGTAATTATCAAAAAACATATCAAGCACGAGATTCTCCAAGAATATAAAACCGACCCAATACAAGCTACTACAATAAGGGTGCAAGACAAACGAGGGTCTATAACACTATCGGCAGTATACTGTCCCCCAAGGCACATCATAAAAGAAGAAGAGTTCACAAATTACTTCAAAACCCTTGGACACAGATTTATATGTGGAGGCGATTGGAACGCCAAAAACGTTTGCTGGGGATCACGACTAACTTTGCCCAGAGGCCGAGAAATGAAAAAAAGTCTAGATAAAAATAAATTATATGTACTGAGTACAGGTGAACCCTCGTATTGGCCTACAGACCCAAATAAGACACCAGATCTTCTAGATTTCTTTGTGTATAAAGGATTGTCAAACCATTACTTAAAAGTGGAGACTTGTTTAGACAGCAGCTCAGACCACACACCAGTAATTGCCACAATAAGTTCCACTTTAATTGAAAGACCAGCCAAGGAGCGACTATACACCAAAAAAACGGATTGGGATGCATTTAGAGACTACATAGACGAAAATCTAAACTTGAAGGTGACACTCAAAACAAAAGATGACATCGAAAAATATGCAACAAGTCTAACAAACCTAATACAAACAGCTTCATGGAAATGTACACCGGTTACCACACTAAATCGAGGTAGTAAAAACGTACCCAAGGACATAAAAACTAGGATCCTGGAAAAGAGACGCCTCAGGAGAGTGTGGCATTGCAGTCGACATCCCCAAGACAAAAGAGCGTTTAATAAAGCAGCCGCTGACCTAAAACAGTACCTTAAAGACATTGAAGAGGAAACTCTGCAAAACAAATTAGCCAACCTAAATCCGCAAGCTAAAAACGAGTATTCACTTTGGAACACAGTAAAAAATAGTAGGGTGGCCCCTCTGGTTGCACAACACCCTATCAAAATGAATGACGACACTTGGGCTAGAACAGACAAAGAACGGGCTGATGCGTTTGGAGAGTTCCTGTGTGAAGCCTTCACTCCAAATAGCGGTGACATAGAAACAGAAAAAGAAATAAGATAATACTTAGAAACTGACTTACAACTATCTCTCCCGATTCAAAGTTGCTCACCCCGAGAAATCCAAAGAGAAATAAAAGGTCTGGAGTTAAACAAGGCTCCTGGTTTCTGCTTGATAACAGCTGAAATTCTACGAAAACTTCCTAAAAAAGCCATAGTCGGTATAACACACCTCTTTAATGGCATAGTTAGGATTGGACATGTCCCATCAATATGGAAAATATCAGAGTTAATTATGATTCCAAAGCCTGGCAAACCTCCGCATCTTGTATCTTCTTACAGACCAATCAGTTTACTACCAACCTTATCGAAACTGTTTGAAAGGGTCATCTTACGAAGGCTTACACGAATACTGACCGAAAATGATCTCATTCCACAACATCAGTTTGGTTTCAGAACTGGCCATTCAACTATAGAACAAGTCCACCGTGTTGCTAATAAAATAAGAGAAGCTCTCGAGAAAAAGCAGTACTGCTCTGCTGTCTTTCTCGACGTACAACAAGCATTCGACAAGGTTTGGCACTTGGGCTTGCTTTTCAAAATAAAGAACCAACTCCCACACAACTTCTACCTACTCCTTAAATCATATTTGGAAGAAAGAATATTTCGAGTTAAAATCAATGACGCCTACTCTGCCTTTCAAGACATAAAAGCTGGAGTGCCCCAAGGTTCCATTTTAGGCCCTACTCTGTATCTTATGTACACTGCAGATATACCTACAACAGATCATGTCCTATCTGCCACTTTCGCTGATGACACCGCTGCACTTAGCAACCATGAAAACCCCGATGTTGCCTCATTAACTCTACAAAGTCATCTTAACAAAATCAACAAATGGATGGAAAAGTGGCGCATCAAGGCTAGCCCCAGCAAATCAGTACACGTCACTTTTGCTTTAAGAAAAGAAAACTGCCCCCCAATTAAACTTGGCAACGCTGTTCTTCCCCATCAAGATTCAGCAAAATACTTAGGCATGCATCTTGACAGGAAACAAACATGGAAAATACATATTCAAAAAAAACGCGACGAACTAAACATACGGCTAAGAAACCTGAACTGGCTAATAGGCAGAAGGTCACACATAACCATGGAAAATAAGTTACTCATTTATAAAGCTATAATCAAGCCCATCTGGATGTATGGCATTGAGTTATGGGGATCAGCAAAAAACTCTAACGTGGAAATTTTACAACGGTTCCAAAATAAAGCACTCAAAACTATAACCAATGCACCTCTATTTATCAAAACTAGTGAATTGCATGAGTACACAGAAATGAAAACAGTTAAAGAAGAAGTGGAACACAGAGCAACTGAATACAAAAACCGAATAAAAACACATACAAATACCCTAGCCACAGAGTTATGTAAACCATTGTGTGATAGAAGGCTCAAAAGGCAACACATATGGGATTTTGTTAACTAACAAATCCGAATCTATTATGAGTCAGCTTGCTCACTGGAGCAACAGTTCTCTCCCGCTATCTACACATACAACACATCTGCTAAGGGCTTGCTAAGCCGATCGCAAGATAACTGAAACATAAAAAAAAAAAAAAAAAATTAATGCTGCAGCCTTGTATCTTAATGTTTGTTTCTACTCAGGCCACCCGATTTTATCTTGGTTATTCTCACTCCTATGACTTTTCAAACATGAGAGATTTGTGATAAAATTTGGTATAGTAGAGGAGTAGCTTTAACTGAAAAACTTACAGTTCCTGTTGGGGTGCTGCTGGTTTATAGTAAATTATAATACTATCAAGCAGTTAATAATACTATTTTACATTTCAGGATTGGTCTAAAAGAGGAGGTTGGAGAGTACTGACAACCAAGCCCACAGTACTTCCAGGGCAGCCTGGCTTCCCCTACAAATCTGAACGCTGTGATGGCTGTGATTATGCTGACAGGGGCTTCAAACAGAACCCATTGTACCCAAAATAAATAATGAAAAGTCGAAGCAATAAAGTTGTTATTCATTGAACAATCCAATATTTCCAACACCAACTGGAAGTTAAGTTATTAATTTTGTCGTAGTAAATAAATAATTGTAAATAAAACAAATAAGACAAATATTGTTTTTTTTTTGAATATATTTATTCTTTTATGCAAAATGTATTCCTTTTGAGTTGAAAGCATGTAAGAGCTTCATAAAATCATCAATATCCATAGTTCGTGCCCTCATCTGATCAGCTTCACAACTAGTTAATATGTCTTGCACAAGTTGTTTTATGTCAAAATCCTCTGGGATTTCCTGAAAAATAACAGTAATAAATTTGTAGTGACCAATAAATGGGTATTCACTTTTTGACATAATTTTTATCAGTTTCAGAATTTGACATGCCACAAGTAAACAGTTAAAAGTGGTGTAGATCAGTGTCTTTACATTTTTAGATCAGCCCGGTGTGTCCCATTGTTGGGCAAATGCCTATCTTCCCTCTTTCCAGTTGTCCCTGTATTTGGATTTGGTGGGCCAATCCTTTTCGAGGGTGTCAAGATAATTTAGTAAAATAAAATACCTTGTTATGGAGTGAGCAATGCACTCTATAATTCTTTTCTAATACAGCCATTGTGGTAGCATGCTTGAAAGCAGCTGACAGTGTTTTATTCTTCCTTACAAATGCTATTCTAGTTAGCCCATCCCACTCCACAAAATTGATAGGCGGAGGAGGATTTCTTGGCTCTATTCTTACTACACTAGATTCAACTTTTGGTGGGGGTCTGAAGTTATTTTTTCCAACCTGTAAAAGAAACCTGGTTCAATATATATTGGTATTTGTGGTATGTATGTATAGGACCTGTATAATTATGTCCAATATATTTTCATGTTTTTTTTAGTAAAAAGAAAAACACTAAGATGTGTAAGTATTAAAATCGCAATGTGAACTTACTTTCATAAGCATGTCGACACGAGCCAATAATTGTGTGTTTATTGACAATCTGCAAAACAATTTGTCACCAGGTTTGGCCACTAATCTTTGTGCAAATTCCTTTTGAAACATTAACACTGCACATCTGAAGAAAGGCCTGTGTAGCAACAGTTTAAACACAAGTGGTGAACTGATCTGATATGGGATATTGGCAACACAGATGTCAAAAAATGGTAGCTCAGTTTTCAAAACATCTCCAACTAGAATCTGCAGTTTGGCCTGGTATGGAGTTCCTTGAACACGTTTCTGAAGTTCTGCTACCAACCTAAATAAAAGAACAGCATATGAAATAACGAACAAGTTTGAAACAGCTAAGTATTTGTAAGATCATGTACAAACATACCGAGTATCAATTTCACAGGCAACTACCTTCTTTACTCTATCCAATAGTTTGATGGTCATGTTACCGGTACCGGGACCAATTTCCAAGGCAACATCAGTGGGTCTCAGTCCAGACTTATCCAGCATAGAGGTTATTATGAGAGGGTTTTTGAGGATGTGCTGACCGAAATCCTTGTTAAATTGAATACCTAAAAGTTGATTTATATTAAAGAAAGAAAATAGCATAGCGTACTATCTTGTATGGAAATTGTAGAATATTTTTAGCAAATAAAGTTTAGTAAACGTTAACCTAAATAAACGAATTAAACAAAGATTTTGAACCACAGAGGCATACCTTGTTTTGCAACTTCATTGTGAACTCTTGACTTTTTCTCTGCTTTTACTTTAGGCATTTTATTTATAATCTAATTAATAAAATAAGTAAATACACAAAACAATCACGCGCACTCACTGATTGCAATATTGGCAATGTTTCAATTTGAAGACCGACACACTACTTATTTAGCATGTACTTAATTTATTTCTATTTTCTTTCTTTTTAACGCAACCTATGCTTAAAATCGTGATTTAATAGAACAAAATAAAACAAATAAAGCTGGCCACAGACCACGAGACATTTTATCGATTAAATCACACGTTGGTGAAAAAACGAAACGTCATCGCTGTTTTGTTTGATTTTACTGCTGGCAACTTCACTCAAAATTTTGGCATGGTTGATCTTTACGGGACCGAGTGAATAAAACCGTTTTGTGAAATTATTATGAAAATGGAGTGGAAACCTGAACAGGAAGGACTACGACAAATATTAACACTGCTCAAGGAGTCTCAATCACCAGATACAGCAACTCAGAGAGCCGTACAACAAGTATCCTTTTCATAATTCTCACATCGATGCTTCTATCGGCGTGGATATTTTTTATCACTTCACCCGCTATACTTTGTATTTGCCTGCTTTTCCCTCGTGCCTTATCTCTAGTTTGATGTATGATATCACTAAAATGCATCCTTATGCTCGTAAACAGGGCTCACCTATCGCCTCGACGCTTGCGATAAAATCGATTTTTCCGACATGACAGTCATTGACAACCTTTATTTTCCTTACATTGTTATCTCAGAAACTTGAAGAACTGAACAAATACCCGGACTTCAACAACTACTTGATATTCGTTTTGACCAAATTGATCACTGAGGAGGAGCCTACACGATCCCTAAGTGGTCTAATTTTGAAAAACAATGTGAAGGCCCACTACAACAATTTTATGCCAGAGGTAGCAGAGTTTATAAAGAGAGAATGTCTTTCCGCAGTGGGGGATCCATCCCCTTTAATCCGTGCTACTGTAGGCATAATTATCACTACCATTGCCAGCAAGGGCGAGCTGACATCCTGGCCAGAACTTTTACCAGCTCTGTGTCAGATGCTTGACTCACAAGACTACAATGTTTGTGAGGTAAGTCAATATTCTTATTTTAAAATTAAACAACTCATTGTTACATGCAAATAAATAATAGGTAACTATTTAAAAACCAAAAATTACTTTTATATTTTTACTCTCATGTACTTATACTGACTTCCTGCATTATTTATTTTTTCAGGGAGCCTTTGGAGCATTACAAAAAATATGTGAAGATACAGCAGAGCTCCTGGACAGCGATGCCCTCAACAGACCTTTGAACATCTTGATTCCTAAATTCTTGCAATTCTTTAGGCATTCATCACCTAAGATCCGATGTCATGCTATAGCTTGTGTTAACCACTTCATTATGGGTAGGACACAAGCACTTATGGTACACATTGATTCCTTCATAGAGGTAAGAATCATTTGATGCACAATATTACAGTAAACTTAGCATTTGATTTATAATTTGTGTATGTACCTGTCACAGAAAGCTAACTCAAATTTTGAAAACACTAATGATTTATGTCATTGTAGGTCTTGCAACTCATCATAAATTGTTATTTGAACAGTAGCCATGTTTATGATGCAGTAGGTTTTAAATAAATAAATGTTTATTATTTTATTTGTTTCTAGAACTTATTCCACTTAGCAGCAGATGAAGATCCGGACGTGAGGAAAAATGTTTGTCATGCACTTGTGTTGCTCTTAGAAGTGCGATTGGACAGGCTTATTCCACATCTGCCCTACATTACTGACGTAAGTTTGTTCTATTTGGAGCTCTTTGTTCTGATAATATGATACTCTAATAATTATATTTTATATTTGTAGTATATGCTGGTTCGTACACAAGATGCTGAGGAGAAGGTGGCGTTAGAAGCATGTGAATTTTGGCTGTCACTAGCAGAACAAAATGTCTGCCGTGAGGTACAAATTATTAACTCGTTATTTATTTTTCTAACATCAACAAAGAATTTTATTGCAAATGCAAACAACCATGGAGACAGAATAAAAGTATTCTTTATTTAGAATGCCGGGTTAGTGGACTTCCAAAATTGTTGAGTGATAGATTGTTTATTGAACTTGTCCTAAAGAGTGATGTGAAGTGTTTTGTTTAATTACAAAATGGGCCTGTTTTTTTTACTGTCACTTATCTGATGGAAAGTGAACATATGGGCTAAGATAAAGTTTGATTTCAATGAGACACCTTTTCACTCTTGTCTTGAAGAAACTATCGATTGTAAGTGCCTGTTTAGTGTGACGCGGATGCGAACGAATGCGATATGAGAGTGCTTCGCGCCTGCTTGCTCAGAGCCAAGCGGGCGCGAAGCACTCTTCACACCTCGTAATTTATACTGCCTGCTCATCCGCTAGCAAGTAATCTGCTTCGCACTGAACTATGGCTGTATTTACAAACATTACTTAGAGTGAGAGAGTAGAGACTTACGTAGCTAAGTACAGGTGGTATCGAAAGGACATATAAGCAGAACACCCTAATAGCAGAACGTCCTAAAAGCAAAACGGCATATTAGCATAACATCCTACTAGCAAAATGACATAGAAGCAAATCGGCCTAATATCAAAATGACACCTTAGCTGAACAGTCTAGTACAATTCACTACAAATTATATATCAATTCATGAACTTAAATCTTTAATACCAAGTTTTTCCATAGTATAAATGTTACCTATTTGCAATCTATAATCATTGAATATAATTCTTTTTAAATAAGTCACTTTTTTCAAAAAATCAAATGCAGAAATTTTATTTTCTTGTAGCTTCTTGAGTTGGTTCTGTCTGCGTGGCTCTCTTTTGAAAAGTGCTCGACGCAATCTAAAATTTTGCCATTTGGCCTCTTTGCGGAGAGAGTTCAAAAACGATATGAATGTCGGTTTTGGTCTAATCTTCGTATTGAATCGTCGATTCCAACCCTCTAATCCATTGTCGATTCCAACCCTCTAATCCATTGTTGGTAGCTGATGTTACAGCATAATGATGTTTTGACTTAATAACTTAACATGTTAATTTTCTTGTGTACATGACTGTCCATGTCGTTTTGATATTAGGCCGTTTTGCTACTAGGTCATGTTGCTAATAGGACGTTATGATAATATGCCGTTTTGCTTTTAGGACGATCTCCTAATAGGGCGTTCTGCTTAAATGTCCTTTCGAGACGAACCCAAGTACAGGTCGCGGCATGTAAATAGAACGCTGGCGGTCAAGCTGTGCATTAGGCGATTTATCGGTCTATTTGGTGGTATGAACTACCTACCAATAACAAATATACGAAACCTGCAAGCGAAAGCCTGATTCAAAAATAAAACTATAGGGCTAGTTTCCTGCGCGAGTGTACCCATGCGCAAAAACACCTCGTCCATTTTTTTCCAGCGTTTTTTTAAATCCCCGACGCAAAAACGTTTGACGTGTCTGACTGTGTGATAGTGTGTGAGAATGTGTGTCTGTGGCATCGTAGCTCTCGAACGGATGAACAGATATTGATTTTGTTTGAAAGGTGAATTAGTTGGGAGTGTTCTTAGCTATCTTTGATGAAAAACAGTGACGGGGTTTTCTTAAATTTTTTAATGTGAGCATGACGCCAACTAGACCTTTCTCAGTACATTGACATGACAGCTGCCATACATTCTCTGTGCGTTCCGAGTTGGAGCGCTGAGTTCTGTCTGCGAGTACTGGTCTAAGTGCTGTACTGCGTGGGTGCAGGTGCTGGGCCCGCGGCTGCAGACGCTGCTGCCGGTGCTGGTGCGCGGCATGCGCTACTCCGAGATGGACGTGATCCTGCTGCGCGGAGACCGCACCGACGACGCGGACGAGGAGGAGCCCGACCGCGAGTCCGACATCCGGCCCAGGTTCCACAAGCCGCGCTCGCACACCATCAAACATAACGGTACCTACTCATCACGCTTCTTACTTTCTTTCAATACAAGTTATAAAAAGCAAGCAAGCGGATTGGCAAGTTGAAATGGCAGTGGGCAGGGCACATAGCACGAAGGACTGATGACCGATGGGGTCGAAAGGTCCTCGAATGGAGACCACGTTCCGGCAAGCGCAGCGTAGGACGTCCACCCACAAGGTGGACAGATGACCTTGTCAAGACCACAGGATCGCGCTGGATGCAGGCCGCTACCAACCGGTCTTATTGGAGATCTATGGGGGAGGCCTATGTCCAGCAGTGGACGTCCTATGGCTGATGGATGGATGGATATAAAAAGTAAACCTTAAAAAACCGACTTCCCATCCTGTAATTTGTCATCCTGTTTACATGGATGACAAATTACAGAATGGGAAATTTCAACATAAGTTTAAAACTTTTGTTGAATTTTTAAAAACTGCTGGACTGATTTCGATAAAATTTGTATGGGACCACCTATAAAGTATGATCTACCAAACAAAAAAAGAATAATCAAAATCGATTCACACAGTCAAAAGTTATGAGGTAACAAACATAAAAAAAAACATAGTCGAATTGAGAACCTTCTCCTTTTTTGAAGTCGGTTAAAAACCAATAAATCCTATTATGGAAACTGATGTTGTTTACACACATTATGATTTTATGATACGGGAATTACTCGCTTAAGACAAACTGACTATAGTGTCAAACGGATTCGGCGGTCTTTTTCTATAATCGAATATAGTCGGAATAACTCAACTATCATAAAATCGTAATAATAAATCCATTTATTTCAGGCAATATAACTTGCATTGCATACAACGCAAATTACAGAGGCTTTTAGAAAATAAATACCTTGCAGTACAAAAGAATAAAATAAATTATAAGATCATAAACTTAAATAACATATTGAGTAGTCAACGCGTTTTACAGTGTTAGCGCGATGTGACGTTGCTGACCATTACGTTACTTTTTGGAGTTTTAATAACTGAAAGAGAAGATAGTGGGAGGCAGTCACGACCCTCAGAGTTGAGGAACACGAAGCCAGGATGAGGAGTCGCTGTGCGATTATGCCATCTATAATCATGCTACTCCTATGCACTTCTTGTGCCTGTCTTGTCTACTGGAGTTAATAATTCGGGATAATATGTAATGCGCCGAGATATTCCGATGTGTACTCTCGTGATAACTGATGCGTCCTTTTGTCTCTGGCGCAAAATACCGACTCAAGACAGATAGGCGAGGCGAAGCGCAAGCGAACGATCTGACGATGGTGTCATTGGTGTCTCGTACACTCTCGCTTTTGGGCTGTCTCAACCAAATTATACAGACGGGATCATGTGTTACATCAGCTTTAATAAAACTAAAACGTCAAATATATTACTTTAAACGTTTGATGTTAAGTTTCCTAGATTTTATGGATGTAAGTTTCCTCGATTTTACGTATAATCACTTCCCTAAATATTGAACTCTTTGGAGCAATGGTAATGGTAGGCTGATCAGGGTGGAGCCAAGGGCGCCAAATTTAAGCAAATGAAAAAATCCGCCACTCTGCTGGGCTAGAGCCAGAGACGAACAAATGGTCTTTCCACCGTATTTACCCGCGCTTAGATGTGACAAAACTAGAAAACGGGTACGCTTGTCTCTCGCGGAATAAAAACTGCGGAAAGACGATTTGTTCACGGCTCAAGAATGCCCTGCTGGGGCAAATTAGTAAAGGCGTCGGTCGTGTCGCAGCGGGCGCGGGCGACAGCAACATGTCGGGCGGCGGCGAGTCGGACGACGAGGACGGCGGCGCGGACGGCGACGACGGGCCGCTGTCCGACTGGAACCTGCGCAAGTGCAGTGCCGCCGCGCTCGACGTGCTCGCCAACGTGTTCGGAGCCGACCTGCTGCCCGTGCTCTTCCCCATACTCAAGGAGACGCTCTTCCACGACGAATGGGTCATCAAGGTAACGCCACTCAATGCCATGCCACTATTCCATGAGACGGATCGTTGCGTTACGCGGTTTTAATAGCTGTCGCATGGAACAGTTAATTTAAACAGTATGAAGTTCCTTTCCTAACTAATTTCACTCAAATTCATTCAACAGTGAAAAACTTCTGAAGAAGTAACAAACTAACACACAAACTTCGCACTTATGGTACTATTAACTTAGTATTACTTACTATACCTTAATTTTACTTGCAGTTAAAATGTACCCTATGTTATAACCAGGGTATAAGCTATTTCCTTACCTAATTTCATCCAAATTCATGCAACTGTTTGAGCATTTAGAATTTAAACACTAACAACATCACAAACGTTTGCACTTATAATATTAGTGTCATGTTGTTCTATCCTGAACTCCGACTTGTACATAGTATGTTGTTAGCATACAATAAACATATCACACACAATAAAACAACAACATCACACTAATATTATAAGTGCAAATAGTTTGTATTAATGAGGCACTTGTTTTTGAAATAAAATAGAATATTTGCATATATATTTGAAAAGCCCATGTATATGTCGCAGCTAACTCGCTTAATCAGCTGTTCAATTAACAGCCCAGCCATTTTACTCAATGGCGCCGTTCAACTAGCTAGCTTCCTGAATTATATTCAGCGAATTAAGTCAGTAGGCTGCTACATAATATATTTCATTAGAGGTGACTGTAGAGTTCAGAGTGTAGAGACGTGTGTCAACATTGTGTATGACGTCCTCAGGAGAGCGGCATCCTAGCCCTGGGCGCGGTGGCGGACGGGTGCATGGGCGGGATGGTGCCGCACCTGCCGGACCTGGTGCCGTACCTGGTGTGCTGCCTGGCCGAGCGCAAGGCGCTGGTGCGCGCCATCACCTGCTGGACGCTCTCGCGCTACTCGCACTGGATCGTCAGCCAGAGCCACGACCTCTACCTGCGACCCGTCATGACCGAGGTAACATACCACGTCACCACTGCGTTACCTTTCTTACTTCATCCGAGTAATCAGAAAACAAGAGATCTTGATTTTATTTCTGATGTGCTACATTTGACTACAATGCAAGTACCTACCACCCCCTTAGCAATAAACGTCAATAGCCTCGAAATATTTATACAGTGTTTGTCGTTTTCTTTCTTTTAAATTTTTGTACTTGATCCAATGTGAGGCTGTGGTATTATAAAAAGCCCCCATTCACCAATGAGAATGACGCTTGTACTGCACTTGTGACTGAGTGGGTCAAACATCATTTGATGTGAATGTCCACATACACCTTAGCTAGTTGTCTCATCTTGCTATGATGTCGAGTTTCTGATGTGTTAATTTACCTACACACAGCCACAATATTCACTAATATCCATGTGACCAATTACAAATAACTTTATTGTTCAAAAAATTAGATCTAAAACTGAATATTAATACAAGTAAGTACACTAATATTATTAACCCTGCCCTCTGAACTAGTAAAAACTGTATCTCAGAGATTGGGGATCTATTACTCGTAATTCGTTCTCAGTCCATCATTTCATAAATCTTCCAGCTCCTAAAACGAGTACTGGACAACAACAAGCGCGTCCAAGAGGCCGCGTGCTCTGCGTTCGCGACGCTCGAAGAGGAAGCCTGCACCGAGCTCGTCCCGTACCTCGGCTACATCCTACAGACCCTGGTCTACGCATTCAGCAAATACCAGCACAAGAACCTACTCATACTTTATGATGCCATCGGAACGTTAGCTGACTCCGTCGGCCACCATCTCAACAAGCCAGAGTACATCAACTTACTGATGCCGCCGCTTATCAACAAGTGGAACGTATTGAAGGACGAAGACAAGGACCTCTTTCCGCTACTTGAGGTATCAACTTTATCTTTTACATTGTAAAAATACAAACTATGTACAATAACACACTGTTTGATAAGTTGAAGTTCATTTGAGTATTTTGGTCAGTAATCAGTATACTAAAATGAATGTTCTTCATTCTAACATATATACCGACTCATTCTATTTGTATAAGTATATTCTATTTCTATGTGGTGACCTATAATTGGCTTCATGTGTTTATTTTTAGTTTATTCATATAATAATCAGCTGTTGGTTACCCAAAGATAAATAAAAATTCTACTAATTCATGTGATGTTTTCAGTGTTTGTCATCAGTGGCCACGGCCCTACAGTCGGGATTCCTGCCGTATTGCGAGCCAGTCTTCAGGAGATGCGTGTCTTTAATAGAGCAAACTTTAAATCAGAACATTGTGAGTGTATGATAATTTTACATATTCTATTCATATTTATCCACAAAATGTGTCCTATTGAGGTTACTTGTGTATGGTGAAATAATGATATTAACTACACCATTATTTTATTGCTGTGTTTATCCTTATTGATTAGTGGCAATCGGTTTTTTATTTATTTAACTTATATTTAACTAGCTGCACCTCCCGGTTTCACCCGCGGTCCCACAGGAACCGTTTATTTTTTTCGGGATAAAAAGTACCCTATGTCCTATTCTGTACCCCAGACAACATGTATGCAAAATTTCGAAACGATTGGTTGAGTAGTTGAAACGTGAAAGCGTTACAAACAAACAAACGAACAAACTCACATTCGCATTTATAATATTATAATAAAATAAAATAATAATTACAAAATTTAGGATTAGTTAGGATTAGGATAGGATTAGGATTACAGTTTATATGTAAACAAGCCCTTAAAAACCAATACGGTTTGTTTAGGACATACAGTTCTCACCCTTAATTAACTTAAAAATTTATGCCTTAGTATAAATATTTATAGTAACAAAACAACTGTTGTAAGTTAAATCATGAAACTTTAATTTCTAGCAACAAATCTGATTTTTTTATTTTTTATTCACTTTCCATGTAACAAAATTGTTTTGATTATGCAATGTACTTCAGTTATTTCAGGCCAACAGTCAAAGCCCAGATCAGTTCGAAGCTCCAGACAAAGATTTCATGATCGTAGCCCTGGATCTGTTGAGTGGTCTGGCCGAGGGGCTGGATGGTCACATCGACCACCTCGTGCTCAACTCCAACTTGATGCAACTCCTCTACCAGTGCATGCAGGATCCCATGCCTGAGGTACACCTTGTATGTAACCTTCGCTTATTTACACTCAGGACACTCGGAGCATAGGGAATTTTTTAATTTTTTATAAGGTAAAGTGTCCTGATTCTGCCATTACTTTTTATTAACATTGCTGCTTTATTGGTCAAAGTTCATTTGCATATTGGTGTCGATTTTAGAGGTTTCAGTTGGCAAAATGGTGTGAGCTGAAATATTGCTGCCATTCATTGCAGTCACAAGACAAAGATGGTTTTAATAAGGGCTTCAAAATCGACATCATTGTTTTAACTGATTTGTACTGGATTAGAAGTAAATTATAATGATTTGCAGTGTTTGAAATAAAGCCCTAATTATGTGGGCTTTAATTCATTTATTAAACTTTTTTGCTCCTCAAATAACCAGTATTTATATGAGTTTGAATCGATATTTTAAATTTTCTATTGGTTCATAATTTTAAATGAGTTGACAAGCATGTTTGGCACAGTTTAATGTAATTTAGCTAATATTTCAATTTCGTTTTGTTTTCACTGCAAAAATATAATGTACAAGCATAATATAATGACATTTATTTCATGTATCATTAATATGTATTGGTGATGGAAAAAAACATTTTTGGAAAAGGAATTTTTAGTCACAAATTCTACATGATATCTACATAGTTAATAAGTATTTGAATTCATGGAAGTAATGTAATTTTGTGTCATGTTCATTGCATCAACTGTATGGAGACTACCTAGATAGAATCCATGTATCACAAATGAACCTGTATTGTAAGTGTAATTTTGACCAGTTAGTAAAAAGGATATTAAATTGAAGTAAGTACTAACGTGGTGCATATAAGATACCCATTTATTTATTTTAGTTTTGATACATACATCATGTGCTGACAAACTCCTAATTTGGCCACAGAGTGAAATACAGAGGAACAGCTTTATCAGTGTCTCATTCAAAGTTTTACCTACATCAATTTAATATTCTTCATCATCGCAGCTTCTCACTAACTAACAATGGGTGATGGGAATACGTTTCTATATGTCGACTATAATTCTTAGAGTAGTTTTGGTCGGTGCAGGTCCGTCAGTCGTCGTTCGCGCTCCTCGGCGATCTGACGAAGGCGTGCTTCCAACACGTACACCCCTACATACCGGAGTTCTTGCCAATCCTGGGCATGAACCTCAACCCTGAGCTCATATCTGTCTGCAATAACGCGACCTGGGCCATCGGCGAAATCAGCATTAAGTTAGGTGAGCTATATTTGTTTCTGGGAGGTGTTTTTGAGCTCAGCAGGCGGCGGAGGGTGACTAAAATGAAGCGATTTTATTTGAAATAGTGTAGAACCGTTCTTGACGGCAGCCTGAACGACTCCCGGCTAAATGAAGTCGCCACCGCCTTCGCTTTACTGTCTTTTAGAATTGATTTGGTTAAAATCATTAATATAATGTTATTTTCATTTCAGGTCAAGAAACATCAAAATATATACCACTATTTTTAAATCAACTAGTTGAAATAATAAATAGGCCCAACACCCCTAAAACATTACTGGAAAACACGGGTAAGTTTCGTTTTTTAAATCTCTAACGTGATATATTTAGTATAACCACTAATACATACTTACTATTTATTGGCCAGGTCTAATGAGCTTTTCTGAGATTTTAGAATAGTGATCCAAGCTAGTCAAATAATTATTTAAAAATTTAATTATTATATTTTAATATAATTTTAAATTAGTTGTCTTGTATCTCAGACAGAGTTGTTCAGACTAAGCTATATCATATAATAATGTTTGATATGTCTATTGTTTGCTAAGATTTCAGTAATATTATTCCTTGGTGGCAGTTATGTGCTGTGAATATCTATGGAAATATGTATTTCTATATACCCTTCACTGCTTAATATTTACATCCTATGTGATCAATGTTCATCATTATGGTTTTTTATTTTTTATCATTATATGCTAACCTCAATAATGTTTACAAACATATTGTAATGAGTGCTGTGTCCTTTCTAATACCATTGGATATTGTGTTACTGTATTAGAACTAATCCAATATAAGTAGGTATATAATAGACTTGGATGAATATATTGATCAGGTTTACATAAGCAACATGTTACACAGAAGTAGAAGTAATTGCCATGGCTTATCGCAGAGTTATTTTTTTGGGGGTTGATGTAAATACTATCCCTTTTGCCACCAAAGTAGCGCCAAACACAGTGTGTGCCTTAAAAGATGGCCTTGAAGTTGTTTCAAAATAATGTAAATGTTAGAAGTATTATTACTACCACGTCAGTTTTAAGTGATGTTATTTTATTACTAAGAAACTTTCCCCTGGGCCATCTTTTGATGATACTATATTGCCATATTTAAGTTTCCTAGATTTATATAATTAGCATAAAATTGTTTCACGTTTTGTCCATTTGTAACACAAATTTGTTGCTGTTGATATGTTGCCGTACGGCCGGCGCGGGGCGAGCGCTGGCCGCGCGGCGTGCGTTTTGAATGGTTTGTTGATTTGTTTTCTTGGTTTTGTTCTCGGTTGTCGTGGTCCGCGTGTAGCGATAACTATCGGTCGGCTAGGTTATGTGTGCCCCCACGACGTCGCACCCGTATTACAACAATTTGTACGCCAGTGGTCTGTAGTCATTTTTTTTATTATTACTTTATATTACTTATTACGTTTAATATTGAATAAGTTATTAACCTATATTATTTCGATCGTGGATGGTGTTTGTTCGTGGCTTATTATTAATATTCTTTTATACGATATGTTGTAATTTGAGTTAAACCGAGCATGATGATATACATAATATTTACTATATTTACTTACTATCGCAGGGCCACACTTGAGGGATCACTGACTTATGGGGTGGCAATAGTCGATCATCTTGTTTTCAGTGCTGTACCTTATATGTGTTGAACACCATCCGCTTTCTAAACTATTTACTGCTCAATTGATAAGAGTATATTACTTTCATCGAACTGAAGGTAGCCTATAGTATCTAATAATGCGTCTCGAATGAACAGTACCAAAAAATTAAACTAACAACGCAGATTTTGGTTTTAATAAAATAAATAGTCTATCTACAGTTCGATGTTATCTACTCATGACTACCAGTTTCCATATGAATATTTTTTTGTGCCAATCATTCCCAATTGCTACTTCACACTTTGAAATGAAACAATCCATCTATCACAAGATAATTTGGCTTCAATAAGGTTCCGAGTCACCAGTCCTAGTTATACGAGTACAAAGACGTCATCGGCCGGCACTCCGACCCCGAGCCCAAGTCCGCACGTACGCTTTTACTACACAGTAGTGAGTATCGCGGGCTTGGGGCCGGGGCGCCGGGCGGCGCGGCTCGCCGAGCGCGCAATGAACAGAGTCCGTCCGTAGGTGCACGTCGCTGCGGAACATCCGCGACAACGACGAGAAGGACTCCGCCTTCCGCGGCATCTGCCAGATGATCCAGGTGAACCCGGGCGGCGTGGTGCCCGACTTCATGTTCTTCTGCGACGCCGTGGCCTCCTGGTCGCACCCCAAGGACGACCTGAAGGAGATGTTCGCCAAGATCCTGCACGGCTTCAAGAACCAGGTCGGCGACGACAACTGGCGCCACTTCACCGACCAGTTTCCCGTGCAGCTCAGCGCCAGACTCTCGGCCATGTGCGGCATATAGACACTGCACCATAGCTATGGTGAGTCGCTACCCGCCCGTGCCTCTGTCTACCTATCGAGCGTTGTGTGTTGGGCAGCAGTAAGTAGTGTCGTACTGTTTGTTGCAGGGGAACCAATGTCAGCACGGGTCGGGACGACATTGCGGGGCGGGCGGCGCCCCGGCGCAGGGACGTGCCAACACCGACGGCCGCTCGCCGCCGGCCGAGCTGCGGTCGGACATTAATATCTAATTGCATGAACCTTAGTGATAGTTCATAGTTTAGAACTCGGATGAGACAGCTACTGTAATATGTACTAAATCGTTTAGTAACGGTACTTACTTTGAAACGTTTTTCGTGCGAAATTGTTTTGTATTCCGGTTTCTTGTTACGCGTGCAGTCCTCGTTATCGAGAAGTATCGGTCCGGTAGTTTTGTGTAAGAAGCTTTGGAATGGTAAAAGATTATAACCGCTTGTATTAATATTGGGGTTAAATGTTTTGTCGATTAGCTCCATGTTCGTTACGCCGGTGTCGCTCGTCGTACACTGAGTACGGCGTCACACGACGGCGAACAAAAGCTAAGTGTTCAGTCTAAAATGTAAAGGACTGGTGTTGTTCACTGCTCAACAAACCACACCTACTCGTATTTTCGTTCAGTTTTCACTTTTCACTATCTCTTCTGTAGTTTATTTCACTAATGTCTTTAGTTGACTGTTTCGGATGTAAACTTACTGATACTTATTTATCAAAAAATTATTTTGCAAATTATTTTTCAAAGAGCATTTATCTACTCTCCATTAGATATTTTTAAATATTCTAAAAGCGTTGTATGTTACTATTATTTTGTATAAATTACAAGACTTAGTGAAATCGTGAATTTATGTCAACTGTGATTTGTGACTGGTTTTTTTTTACTAATATAATTATATGTGTACGATCATAATGTCTGTGTCAGTCAGTGTAGGTGTAGTATACTGCTTTGATAGGTTTTACGACGGCTAGATTTTCTGCTATATAATTATACCAAATAGTATTTTTACGTTGTATATTGTTTACCGTATTTGTATGTTCGGACTGCGTGCAACGATTGATGCTTTTGAAGTCGACTGCCAGTTTATGTAGCTCCTGCACCTCTCAGCGCACAATGTCACGTTCTCTTGATGTCACGATGTCTCAAAATGTCACGTACTTTTGATGTCACGATGTCTCAATGTCTTGTCACGTATCTATTTTTATTTGTTCAGCTTTTTGCTCAATCATAAAAAAATGTTAAAATTAAAATACCCCGACACCGATTTTCATCAAATATAGCTAAGAACACTCCCGACTAATTCACCTTTCAAACAAAAAAAAAAACAAAATGTAGCTACGATGCCCCAGACACCCAGATATACCCACAGACACCCAGACACGTCCAACTTATAACACACCGTCGGGGGTTAAAAAATAATAGGATTTTACCGTAGAAATGGAAACAATAGACGATAGAAATTACTGTGACATTTTGGGAGTAAGAAAATATTAAAAACATGACTTGTTGCGAATGTGACATTGTGTGAGTGAAATAACTAAAAAGGTGACATTTCGAGAATGTGACATTGTGAGAGTGAAATTATTAAAAACGTGACTTTTGCTATGGTGACATTATGAGAACGTGACATTGTGTGCCGAGAGGCTCTTGTACCCACCACTATCATACCTTCATGTCGTCAACAAACACTGATCATCCCCTCTGTTTGTAACCAGTGAGATGTGTCGACTTCGAGACTGTTCAATCGTCGCGGGCAACATTGTATCTTGATATAAATGTAATATTGACGTGCATATTATTTTTAGTGAAAATTAATATTATGTATATGTAAATACATATTGCGATGTATATTATTATTATATTCAAGTAAAATTGTTATTTTATGTTTTATAAAAGCTAAAAAGTCTGACTTTTAAACACTTGTTGGATGTCATTAAGTTCATTCAGATAAAGTGATCTGAAATGTTGTAGTTCTTGGGAACGATTTTTTTTTAAATATAAAATGTGTTTGATGAAGTTATTTTAGTTGAAACGTTTTTGGTCTCTTTTTCGCACTGACACGTGACACTCATCATTCACTGAACTGATACCAAAATACATTTCAACTAAAATTGTTTTATTAGCGGTCTCTGTAGGGGGTTAGTATATTTACAAATTTGCAATCGCAGCAAGCTGTTATGGAATCATGTTATTTTTCGGGGATTAATGCAAGTATTTAACATTCCGTCAGATCTAAATTCTTATTTTTTTGCTAATACACGTTATCTTTGATTTTTACTATTGTGTTATAATTTTTCATAGTATATTTTTATTATTCGCAAAATTGTAACGTGCATAATGTTTAATGTAATTGGTCGATTAGGTAAATATCCTAGTGTCCCTGGAGTCTCCCTGCCAGTTCCTATCCTAGTATTCCTGAGTCCTGTCTAGTCCTGTCCTGGCCCGTGCCGAGGCCGGCGTCGTGTGGATGTGTGCTCGTCGTGTTAGTTGTTCGCTCGCGGGGGCCGGCGCCGGACAGGTGCCCGGCGCACCTCCGTCTCACTCTCACTTCTTTACATGGATTTCCGTGTTGGCGATGACGTGTGTGCGACATGAAGGCACCTGGATATCTGCCGAGCCAACGCCAAGCGGCGTCCATGTACATATCTTCCGGTAGCTCCCCATCTCGGTACCCGTGGACGAATCACAAAATACCTTTGTGCAACTCTGTATTTTAAAACAAATTTGAAAAAAAAATGTTTATTTTTAAGTAGAATCCATTTTATAAATTTTACGGGTCACCTCGTAATTATTTTTAAGGCTAGTAGGTTTTATTGTCTCATTTTTAATTGTAGTAGATTTTGTTTATTTCCTTAAAAAAAGAAACACGTGATAATAGTTGAGTAAGTATTGCATGTGTGGTGCGTGGTAGTGGTATGGTAGAGTGAGCGAGACGGCACCCTGAGGCACTCCCTTCCCGAGGCATTAGTCGTATTGTGAACGTTATTATTAGTTGTATTCAATGGACGAACATTTGTGATGTCGATATTTTTGTAGGTTGTTTGAGTAGTATACTATATTAGTTTTTGTGTTTTATTTATGAAATATTATATTTATATGGTATGTACTGGGTATTTTTTGTATTATATGACATGTAAAAATATATGATTAGGCATACAGTATATTTATATTGGACAATCTCATTGTCGGCATGCATTCATGTAATGGATAAATTGATTGCTACTTTACTTTGGTTGCCATTCGTTATATTTTTTTCTGGCGCTGTCGTTTATAAATTGGCACAAAACCTTTGTATCTTTGCTAGCGTTAGAAATACTTGTTTAATGTAATACATTTCCTATTTACAATCAAAATATGTAACAGTTTTGATAATTGTATATCGACAATGTGATTATATTTATATGTATATTACATTCTGATATTTTTGTCGTACTTATATGTAATGTTTAAAAATATGGCCATTTTATAAAAAAAAAGTAACATCCTATAATACAATTGAATATATTTATTTATTAAAACGAACTTAAAAAATAATTTATTCCATCGTAATAAATCATACAAATCACTATTTTTTTCTATCCTTGGGGTTTTTTTATTACGAAATATTTTGCCAGACCAAATCTACATCGGATAATAGATATATGCACATACATGTCATTGTGAAAGTATTTAACAAATGTATGTCATCAGTAGGAATCCATTATATCGTAAAAAGTAGAAATTGTTACAATCTGTAAGTTAAAAGTGAAATTATTGTAAATGTGTAGCTGATAAAGTGAGTACAGATTTGTGGCCGAGCACTAGACTCTGAGCAGTAAATAGCAACTACTTCTGCAGTCTAATCGCCTAGGCGCAGTTGTTCATCGTAAACAGATAATGTATAATTTTTGTAAACATATTTGGAGTTTTATATAAATATTTGAAAATACTCTGTACTCATTTTATTGCAATATTATGGTGTCAAAATTTCGTATGGTGTGCAGTTTATAAAATTATATACATACGTTCTGGTTGTAATATGTACAAGGACTTCACAATAGAAATTCTTTTACCATACATTTCGTTAATAAAAGCACTCATTGTTCGACAAAAAGTTGGTTTTATTATCAATACCCAATACACTAAACTAAAAATAGACAAACCGATTAGTCATCAGTTCACATCTTACAGGATTCTTACCCCCCTAGCAATAAACGTTGTATAGCCTCAGAATAGTTACACAGTCTTTTGTCTTTTTCGATCGAGTTCAAAAACGTCAAAGAAAGATACAGACAAAACACTATTATTATCCCAAGGCTATACACTGTTTATTGCTAAGGGGGTTAGAGTAGAATCAAATACAGTGCAACCAACTTAACAGCCCCCTAATTCTACTAACCAATTGTTTTAACATTGTTAATCAATTGCCTCAAATAGACACTTTTTGGATGCCAGAAATGTCAAAAATTAACAACTATTGTCTGGTAGAATTAAGGCCCTGTAGAAGTGAGCACAAGATTATTTCCTTAGAAACTAGAGATACTTCAGAATCTCTGATAGTGACTCCCCACTCAACTAAACAAGTTACGTGGTGATTATACGCCATTCTTAATTTAAGGTAGACTAAAACCGAGGGATACTGTTTAGTAACACTAGTATTTCATGATTTATCTTTGTCCACTGCTAGATAAACTTTCTCTGTACGCTACAATAAATACAGCTACAAAAAATTAGAAGCATATACCGCGCAGTTTCACCATGAAAGATAACGCATTTACAAGTGCGCACCACTACAGATGTGCAAATGTGAACGAGGACTGACAATTTTATTATGGAAACTGACGTGGTTTTCACACATTATAATTTATGTTACGGGAATTACTCATGTACGATTTAGTCGATTATTCGGAAATAATAGTCGGAATAATCGACTAAATCATACGCGAGTAATTCCCATTCCATAAATCCTATGAGGACAGACAATTTCTCTGCTAGTGTGAACTACTGCACACCAATGATAGATTCGATAGAGAATGATAGTTTCTGCCTCTGCGGCTGGGCGGGGAGCGGCGCGTAGGTCGTGAGGAGGGCGGCCAGCAGGTTCCTGCAGAGCAGCGCGGCGGGCGGCGCCGGCGCGGCGGGCGGCGGCGCGCCCGCGAACGTTCGCTCGAGCTCGGCGTCTGCGAACGCGCGCCGCCGACGCACACGCTCGCACCACGCGCGGTCGCCACCGAACACACGCTCTTCACCTGACAACAACAATGAGCTTCTGATGAGCATGTCATTTGAAACTATTTCATAGACGTAGAAGATGAAGCCCTTGAATACTTCTTAGCACATAGACGCCCTATCTAGTAGTATTCTGTAATCATAACTTAACATATATCGTCACGCCTTTAATTCAGAAAACGTCCGACAGATTCCACTTTCGTCATTTGAGACTGGTGACGAAACGGTAATTCTCATGAGTTTTCCCTGAAGACTGTATAACAACACCCACACTTCGCCGGGCGATAATCCGTCCCAAATGTGGCAGGGAGCGAGCCTATCTCCATACACCACGCTCCAGTTATGTAACAGATGATATAAATGCATTAACATCTGTTTATAGTCCGATTAACTTTTTTACTTGGAGGCGTCTATACGAGAGAAGTACTTAATTATTACTATTTGATCACAAACTACGAGATATTTTAATCAATTGTATGGATAGTCGCGTAGGTAAGTAATTCTGTCGGCATCGCAGACCGTCACAAATACAGGTGGAGGCTACTCTATTTCTACATGGTCCTTCGAGCCAGATTCACCTAGCTGTCCTTTTAGTGAAAAAATCTTAGAAACATTAGCATGCTATTACCTAGAACCGTTTTTAAAGCATAAAATCAAATTTAGGTACTCAAGATTTCATTGGTATAAAAATGTGTGTTGATAATTTATTTTTTATTGCAGATTAGCTGCGCCCCGCAGTTCCACGGTTATCATTCATATTTTATGTTCTTTTCTGTACCTTGAAACGTGTATGCGTTTCATGATGATCTGTTGCGTGAAAGCGTAACAAACATCTCACTTTCGCCCTATATTATTAGTTGGGATTAGAAATCCTGTCAAAATATATATCAGAGCATGAATTCTAAGAAGATACAAAAATCATGTGTAAATAAAAACGAGTGTGAAATGTGTTGGCACCCGCGGCGCGGCCGGCTGCCGCGGACCCGGAGCCAGCGGAAAGACATGTTTACAGTCAACAGTATTGCAACCTAACACCGCACAAAGAGCCGCCTCCGCGTTCTCTTGAAAGACAATCTTCACACTTTTTTACTACCCATAAAAATAGTTAAAAGAGATTCTAGTTTTTGTTTTAATAGACAGTGAAATGTTGCCGAGTGTTGGATGACAGCCTTTTGTTCCGTAATGAAGCGGGGACACTTTCAAACGACGTTAACATTTTTTATTGCGGCCGTTCTATTTCGGTTCGACGTGAATATTACAAATTGAGCGTGTCGTAGTTGTGAGAGGCAGCTGTTAAATGTCTATCCATCAAACAAAATTACTCTATTTTAATTTTACCTCAAGCTCTTGGGAAGAGAATTTTGTTTTTAATGCCCGCTTTATTCGTTGTTTGGTTGGGCAAGTGGTCGAAAACAGGGTTGAGACACTTCTTTGTTGCCACAATATTCATCACAAGCTGCGCCCCGCGGTTTCACCCGCGGTTAAAAAGTATCCTATGTGCTATTCTAGACTATAATCTATCTCTATGCCAAATTTCATCCAGATATGTTCTGCCGTTCTGGCGTGAAAGAGTTACAAACATCCATCCATCCATCCATTCTTACAAACTTTCGCGTCTATAATATTAGTAGGATTATGTACCTACCAGCTTTTAGGAATTGTCTGACATCACCAGTCAGGTACTACTTATGGCCTAGTCCTGATTGAGCGCACTGTAAGCGAATTGTCCGCTGGCTGTCTCTAACTCGCCTGCGAATTTGCAAACAAAATGCGAATCGGGCGCTCACTGAATGAGTCAGCAAGCGATACGCCATAAACTGCATACAACAGGTAAGCGCTGTTCGGACGCTCCATTAAAAATAATATTGGAAGGCAAACTGGGGGCCGTTAGACACCCGCACAGTTTTCTTAATTGATTCGAAGCCAAAAAATCTACTTAACTATTACATAGAGTCTAGATGCCTAATAAAAAGCGATGATAGCCTAGTTGAAGAAGGCCCGCCTCTCAAGCCAGAGGGAACGAGTTCAAGCCGAGTGGACCTATTCGGAGATTTGAGATTTTCATCTCATCTTTTTTCGTCCTTGTTGCTCTCGTTCGAAATGTCATAGGTGTGAGAGTGACCAAGATAAAATCTCATCTTATCTCACGCGCCGGAATTGCCCTCGCACGCGCGCACTAATTTGTTCATTGTGTGAGCATATGTGCGTATTGTATGTCATCTGCTACATGATTGAAGCCCGGTGTGTGGCGACAGGCTCGCCCCCTATCACATTTCAGACTGAATATCGTCCGGCGAAGTGTGGGTGTTGTTCCTCTGCCAGCACCTCGGGGGAAAGGCGTGACGATATGTGGATACCTAATTTCGCAAGTAAAAATTTTCAGATGCAGCTCTTAATCATCTTACACCGGTGTTCTCTTTTTTTATTTTTCTAACTTACTAATAGTTAGGCAGGTATACAATTCGGTTCCCTCTTCCTTGTTATACCTACTTATTTTAGTAAATTATGACCGCTCTTCTTTTACGGAATTATAATCCCATACTACACAGTCCTCTCAGTTATTCTGATTCCGTATTACTTTACAAAACAAATTCTTCAGTTACTAAAAATAAATCGAACCTTTTCAAAATACAATTTCAACTCGCTCCCAGTATTCCAAAGTAAATATTTACCCAGCTAATTCGCATTTAACATTTTAGTGAGTGGAAAGGAAACACTCTGCTGGGTCCGTTACTAAGAAAACAAGCGGAGTGGCGCAGCCAGGAGTGAGCGTCGTGCGCCCCGCTGGCCGCTGTCAACGTCACACGTTACAATAACAGGGATATTGTTCGCGACTACTCGTGAAATCTACACATGATATGAGACGGTGAGTGATAGTTGTTAATGAATAATGAACATGACTAATTGAATTATAAATTCTAAAATTTAACTTAAAAGTCGCCTGATTCAATCAACTATTAAAAGTCGCTACATACGTGACGGGATAATATCTCGGACGGGACGGCGACGGAACGTGACAGTGTGAATGCCCGGACAGGGGGGCTATTCCTGCGCGTGAGATGAGATGTGATTTTATCTTGGTTACTCTCACACATATGACGTTTCAAACGAGAGCAACAAGGATGAAAGAAGGTGAGATGAAAATCTTAAATCTCCGAATAGGGCCCCAGGATTGTAACGTATACGCACCGTGAGATTTCCGCATAGTCAACGTAAACACGGAGCTCACTTCACTACACCACTCTCCGGAACGAACGGGGGGCCCACGCCGGCCGGGACGTGGTATACATCGTCCACGACGATGTTTTTTCACGCTCCTTCCGGCGCAGGCCTCGTCTCGTCGTGTATATTTTACTACTGGGGGGCTATTCCTGCGCGTGAGATGAGATGAGATTTTGTCTTGGTCACTCTCACACCTATGACGTTTCAAACGAGAGCAACAAGGACGAAAAAAAGTGAGATGAAAATCTCAAATCTCCGAATAGGGTCCCTGTACTTTTGAATGGAACGATGTTTAAAAATTGCTCCGTTCCGTCCGGGCTGAGTAAAATCCCGTCATATATGCAGCGACCTTAATTTTGTAACTTTTAATTAAGGATGTACCTACTAGTGGGCTTAATTTCCTGTTTTTTTTTTTGTTATTATTATTTTTAATTACCTACATGCATTCTCACAACACCTTTCTAAGAAGAGAACTAGCTCTCGCAAACTCAGGGTATCCTACTGCGGGATACTTGCATGGCTAAGGACGCTCCTAGACGGGCCATTTTTTTAATGCAAAAACCTTAAGAATTTTTAAATTTTAATTTTATACTAATATAAATAAATATGTTTATAAATACTTTAAGGATGCGACTACGAACGCTAAGCTATATTTAACTAAACCATGTTATCACATAAGCGACAAATTGTCTTTGTTGATAATAAAAAGTCTTTAAACCTAAACCTAATGCAATGCTTGCCCGGCAATATTGCGACAATATTTTGAGTGTGGCCAAGCCATTTCTAGCATGGCTGATGATGGCTGGACTACAGTCGGCAATATTTGTATGTATTGCCGTCTTGCCGGATCTGCTATGCAGTAAAATTACGCCCGTCTTTGAGCGCTCTACAAAATTCTAATAAAATAAGTAATTTATTTTTATTTTTTTAGTAGTGGCTTCTAATATGTAAGTTAAACCGCAACATGTGTTTTAAGAAAAAATAAAATAAAACTAGAAGTTAGTGTTTTATAGACTTAGGCTAGACAGAAGATTAAAAAGGTTTTAGGACTTTTGATTCATCCCTACAAACTTTTGAAGTCTTGTATTCCGCCAGGGTGAGTTATCTTTTTTTTTGTTTTTGTACCAGCGTATAGGTTCTGCGGCAATAGATTATGTTATAGTGTGTTACCAGTTCACAGGTACTGCGGGAATAGATTATGTTACCAGCTAACAGGTACTGCGGGAATAGATTATATTACCAGCGTACAGGTATTGCGGGAATAGATTATGTTATAGTATTTTACCAGCGTATAGGTTCTGCGGCAATAGATTATGTTATAGTGTGTTACCAGCGTATAGGTTCTGCGGGAATAGATTATGTTATAGTATTTTACCAGCGTATAGGTTCTGCGGGAATAGATTATGTTATAGTATTTTACCAGCGTATAGGTTCTGAGGGAATAGATTATGTTATAGTATTTTACCAGCGTATATGTTCTGCGGCACGGGGTAGGCCCTGGTCATCTGCATGCAGCGCAGGCGCGCGCGGTAGGCTCGCTTGCGCGCCGCCAGCGCCGCCGCCTCGCCGCCGCGGGGCTCCGGCCCGCCCGCGCCCTGCTGTCTGCGGAGCGCGACCTGCCGACACTCGCACACTGTCACTACTGTCTACAAAGTAACTAATGCAATTAAGAGGTGCGAACATGGTCGGTATAGGGGCAGGAGGGCTACAGCCCTGGGGCCTCCACGAGAGAGGGCCCCCACAATAGAGATTAAAAAAAGAGATTTTACTTTGAAAGATTTTTACTTTAATACCTAAGTAGGTACTTGTATATGAGTAGGTAAATAATTTTATTTGTTTCTTGCAATAAATAAAATTGCAATACATTTTTGACTATTTTTTTAAAATTTTATTCGAGAAATAATTAGAGACCTCAACTTTTCTGTTGCCCTTCTTTAGAGTTGAGGAGGCTCTCAAGTCTAAATCCGACCCTGGGTGCGAACACAGACATTTAAACTGACGCTTCAAATCGACTAAATCGACTGTAAGAAATTTAGACTGTATGAAATTACCGACTGTATTAACTGTATTAAATTAACTGTATGAAATTAGACTGTATGAAATTACCGATTGTTAACGACGCAAAAATGACGGGGTGTTATAAGTTTGAAGTGTCTCTCTATCTGTGTGTGTGTGTCTGTGGCATCGTAGCTCCCGAACGGATGAACCGATTTTAATTTTGTTGGAAAGGTGAATTAGTCGGGAGTTATTAGCTATGTTTGATGAAAATGGGTGTTGATGAATCTCGGAGTCAGGGTTTTTTTTTAAATTTTAAATTCTGTCGATTTGAAAAGTGCAAAAAACATGTCTACCAAAACTTTTATACTGTTCAAGAAAACTACCTATTGTCTTGTTAAACTTGTTATTTGGACAATATCTAGTGTAATTCCGCTTTAACGTCGCATTAAGTACATCGAAGAACATGAATTTATTATTCTAATTCTGAAAAAATTGAAATTTAAAAGAATTAAACAAACCTGAAAAAAAAAAAAAAAAAAAAAAAAAAAAAAAAAAAAAAAAAAATAATAATGAATGTACCTGAAAAAATTAAATTTTAAAAAGAATTAAATAAACCTGAAAAAAAAAAAAAAAAAATTAATGAAAGTACCTGAAAAAATTTAAAAAATTTAAAAAATGAAAAAAAAAAAAAAAAAAAAAAAAAAAAAAAAAAAAAAAAAAAAAATTAAAAAGAATTTAAACAAATCTGAAAAAATGAAATAATAATAAAAAATTATGAATGTATCTGAAAACTTTAAAATTTAAAAAACAATAAAAAATCCCTGTTCTTCGAGCACTTCGTCGACACGTGTTTCGCCTCTCCACGAGGCATCCTCAGGACGTGTTGACTCTCCGAGCGCGTGGCCGAGAATCCACGCCACGCCGAGAATTCTATATTGTCCAAATAACAAGTTTGAAGATGAACTTCCGCAAAGTAACGCCTGATTCAATCAACTACCTATTGTCTTCTATCAACATACCTAGATCTCCACTTTTTTGTGTAGGTAGGTATTTACCTAATCAATCTTCAACGGGTTAAACGGACTGAGTTCAGTAGTACCTAAGAGTGTTTAAAACTACTTGAAGCTGAAACGAGGTCCGGTTTTTATCCCAGAACATTAACGGACCCTGTACGATAGCGAGTGGAATCGCAAGTCACACGTCTTATTGGTTTTAATAAAGGGGTGCACTTCATTGAACTATCGTTAAATAACAAGTAAATACCTACATGCAAATGATAAAATATACCTAGACGCAATAGCTTAGGATGAATTTCAATTTTAAAATGGAAAAAAACAAATTGTACATATAACTTAATTTAGAGTTTGGAGTAGATACCTGTGCAGCCATGACCCGTTGCCTCTCCAGCACCAGCAGGCAGCCCGGGCAGCGGCAGTCTCGCCACCGGCAGAGCCGCTTGTGCCCCTTCAGACACGAGATGACGCCGTGGTTGCGGCACCGCGCGCACTTGGGCGTCCGCAGCGCCTTCCGCCCTTCCTCACTACCCTCACTCGGCATCACAGTTTTAACTTGCACTCATGCACTCAAACAACGCGCCACTCGACGCACGCGACGACTCATGTTCGCGCTGAAATATCGCTTCGGCGATTGACGGCCGAGCCACAGGTTTCAAGTATAAACTGTTCAGAGGCTCAGATCGCTCCGCCCTATCTCGCACGCCATTGGTTTACAGCTTTTGTGGGCGGGCGGCGATACAAAAGCTCGCCTTGAGAAAAGGTTTCATTTTCTTAGTAAAGTGATACATTTCATGTCCGAGATTTATAAGTTTCTATTATGTTATTTTATTGTTTGTCTTTTGATTTCTTCAAAGGACGATAAATCAAGTTGACTATTAGAAAATACTTTTAGTTTTGTGAAGTTTGCCAAGGAATTGTAATTTTAATCGACCCCGTTTGACGTTTAGAAAATACCTAAGAATTCACATAACATTTTTAATCGCGGAAATGGGAAATTATCACAATGCTGCTAAAATTTATAGACTTAAGGGATATAATTTAATATACACATCTACGTAGAACATACATTAATTTTACGGTTTGTGTGTGACTACTTACGGTATTTACAAATTGTGTACTTAATTATAATTTTCTTGGAGTAAAAAAAGATCGCCACTTTTGCTAGTGGTAACAAAATATTGAGAAATAGTTCTAAGGATACCGATCCAATCTTGCCGGCCGATTGCCAATTATCTCTCGGGTTTCAACAGTGACCACCTCACGGGCTCGTGTTACTGCGATATCAATTATGTATCTAATTTTTTTCTATTTGCTTTCTGGTGCTATTCCGTTACTACGTTTGTATTATTTGTCCTTTATTTCAAAACCTCATTTGACAAATAATTAAATATCAACAGATCGAGTTTCCTCTCTTTGTAAGGGTGCGAGCACGGACATTGAAACTGACGTTTCAAATCGACGAAACCGACAAATTAGTGTGGAAATTACCGATTTTATCGATTTGAAACGTCAGTTTAAATGACCGTGCTCGCACCCCTGCAGGCCTAGCACGGGCCGGAGACAAATTGTCTTTCCGGCGTGAATATCCCGCAAAAAAGAGACACACATATCCGTATTTTAGTCCGCTTTGTCTCGTCTATAAGCGTAGACATAATCGGTGGTCTCAGATCAACCTAGAGGATAAGATGGCGCACGGCTAAGATTTAGGTGAAGACAAATACCATCCTAAAACTACGCTACTCGCTTGGTCATTCATTATGTGCATTGGTTTATGGTATAATTTTGTGTATATAAATATACATAGTGCATTATGAAAGTGTGGCCAGGACTACATTTTGAGGTTCTTTTTAAAAACTGTGCAGTTTTTTACCAGTCAATTTTGAAAAAGCCGTAACATTAAACTCAAAATAAAATACAAATATTTCAAATATAAATATTTTATTATAAATAAAATATTACAAATATGTGCAGTTTTAGAATATGAAATCTAATAAGGTTTGTGTATTGGAACGGAAATGGCTAACGTAGAGTTTATAATATTAGTTTTCTTGTTAATGTTTTTCATGGCAACATTGGCAGAGAGTTCGCTTTGAAGATTCCTTTTCTTCTTGGTGTGACACATCTGCTGGTGTACCTCAGGGTGGCGTTTTATCTCCACTGCTATTCGCAATCTTTATACACTCTATCTCTGACAATCTCACATCGGCTTACCACCTCTACGCAGACGATCTGCAGCTATATTGCCAGGCTCCCTTGGGTTGGTTGGCCGAAGCAGTGGAAGAAATGAACCGGGACCTGCGTAACATCTCTCAGTGGAGTAAATCCTACGGCCTTAAGGTTAACCCTTTGAAAACCCAGGTAATTATTGTAGGAAGTTCTCGTCAAATATGCCAAATCAATTGGGACTCCCTTCCGCAAGTGGTTTTTGACGGAGTTAACATCCCTTATAGTGATACTGTCAAGAATCTGGGCATAACGTTCGATCGATGTTTTACTTGGGGTCCCCAGATTACAGAAACTAGCCGAAGGATTTTTGCCTCTGCGGGATCTTTGCGTAGATTACGAAATTTTCTTCCGATTACCACTAAAATTGCGTTAGCACAATCCCTCTTACTCCCTATCCTTGATTACGGTGATGTCTGTTATCTTGATCTCACACAGGACCAGTTCAACAAACTTGAACGCCTTCAAAACCTCTGTATTAGGTTCATATTTGGCTTGCGCAAGTATGACCATGTTTCCGAGTTTCGAGCCAAACTCAAGTGGCTACCCATTCGTCGTCGGCGTGATGTTCATATTGTGTGTCTTCTCTACACTGTGCTATTTCACCCTTCCTCCCCCCATTACCTCCAGGAACGTTTCAAGTACCTCCACAGCAAGTATCCTTTTTCCTTAAGATCGGCAGAGAATCTTAAGTTAGCCATTCCTTCACACAGAACCAAGTTTTATTCCTCCTCTTTTACATTTCAAGCAGTTATTTTGTGGAATGACCTACCTATCGACGTTAAGCGTGCTCCTTCGCTTGACGTCTTTAAGAGTCGTGTCAAGGCTCACTATCTTTCAAAACAATAGCCGTTTTGAAAGATAGTGAGATACTCGTATGTATGTCACAAAAGTCGCACTATTTATTTATATATTAGTGACATTTATTTTTTAAACATTTTTAAAGTATTTATATTATATTTATTTCGTCTACTTATTAGTATTTATTTTGTGTATTTTTATTATTTTTATCTTATTATTTTTTACGTCTTGTAAAATTATGTATTACTATTGTATTAGTATTAGAATTTTCAAGGCCTCAACTTTTATAAATGTTCCTGTCCATTCAGGTTGCCTGGAAGAGATCGCTTTGAGCGATAAGGCCGCCCATTAAAAACTTAGTTAAGCCTTATTTAAGTACTATTGTAATTATTTTATGTTTTTAATAAAGAGTTGTTGTTGTTGTTGTTGTTCATGGCAACATTACCACGCACACAAGTTTTAAAAAGAAGTGGCTTCAGCGAGATTTAACGCAGTGTTTCATCTTTTCCTCTAGGTTGATCTGAGTCGGTTGTAAGACAATTTGTATCCGGCGCGTGCTAGCCCTGATGCTTGTTAGGTAATCGAGTAGGTACAGATAGCGCGACCACTAACGCCCTTACTAATAAACGTTGTATAGCCTCGGATTAGTTTTACAGTGTTTTGTCTTTTTCGAACGAGTTAAAAATTTAAAACAAAGAAAAAGACAAAACACTACTCATAGTCGTGTATATACTCGTGTACCTATATACTATTCCGAGTTTATAACGTTTATTATTAAGGGGGCGAATGTTAAGCTCGTGCACGTTTATTTTATTGTATGAGTGTTATGTGTTTGTACCCTTACAGATAGATAGCGGTAGAACGAAAACGAATGCATTTGCAAAGTAAGCTTGTTAGCGATTCAGACAAAGGTTGAGGCGCGTCCTAGTAGATACTTTGCTATCTCCGTTGTGACGAACGCAATACTTACATAGATTTACGAAAAAAATTAATAATTGCATTCGCAGCAGATTGAACAAATAAACACTGAACAGCATCACTGTTTCCACCTAATTAGAGCTATTAAAACACAAGGCGTGTTTGATCGGCCGAGCCGCGTAACGGCGGGAGTCGGGCTTGAGGATCGGGTTTCCTTCATTTGGCGCATGACTGCACTTGATTGTGCAATATGCACTGCTAACCATCCCATATATCGCCTTATAATGATTTAATTAAACCCTGCTGTCTATTGAATTTGAGTAGGTACAGCAGGAAAGGAAACTAATTCAATGTTGAATTATTAGAAACTTCTTTATAGATCCACATGGAGAGCAGGGAATAACTCGAAGTCGATCCCAAACGAAAACTACCACGTGTACTAATATTTGGCGCGAAAAGGATTCACGTCCTCAAGCAAATATGGGAGAACGTATGACAGTGACCTGCTGACTCCTCAGTTGATGCACTGCTTCAGCTCCCAGGTCATCACCTCTGTGCTGGATGGAGATGATGGGCTGGCACAAGGAGCGATAGTGCTTCGGATCTAAAGGTACCTACTTACATAATGGCTAGCTGCACACGCGGTCTTAAAAACCGGCTTAGCCTATGTGTTAATCCAGACTACATCTATCTATCTCTGTGCCAAAGTTCATGCAGATCCGTTCAGCCGATCTGGCGTGATTGAGTCACGAACATCAAACATCCATCAATTCAAGTTCGCGTTTATAATATTAGTGTGAAGTGTGATGTGACAGTGTAATGTGTTAAACATATATGTAGCTATAACCTATCTATGTAGTTAATACTGATATATTATTAACCTTGATGTTATGTCAAATCATAAAATGCAGGACATTAGATTTCCCTAAATAAATCTTTGAAAACAATTACTTAGCAAATATCGCGTCAGATACGAGCTTCTCTTGGGCAAAACACTTCTCCAGCCACTCCTCCGATACAACCACTACATTCCCATCTATTAACCGCTTCTTTATATCTTGCAGTCGTTCGGGCTTCATTGTCTTCGGTACAACGACGTGTGTTAGATTCGAGTCGTCGATCTTGCATATTGTAGCGCCTAGCATTCGCGAGCGGAGAGCTAGCAGAGTTTGGCTGCCGGTAGTTATGTGTAAGAAGCAGGGGCGAAGGAACGAGAAAGGATTGTTGTCTCCGAATAGCTCCCGGTCTAAGTGCAGCATTTCGTCCGTTGTGAGGTATATTTCGGGTTCCTATGAGGAAAAAAACTGCTGTTACAGGGAAGTCGCAAAAATAAATAACAGTACTGAACTTTCGATCAGATATACATATGTATGTAGGTGTTGTGTCTCATTTAAAATCAGTGCCTCTATCGTGACACCGCATCGACACTTAACGATCTATTCAAAATAAACAAAAACATATAACTTCATTATGAATTTTATGATAGATACGGAATTACTCACGTACGATTATTCCGACTATTTTCAACCGCATTTGGCGATCTTTATCAAGGCGAGTGCGCGCGCGCGGCTACAATTGACTACCTCGGTGGCTCAGTTGGTAGTGAACCTGCCTGCTGAGCGTGGGGGCGTGGGTTCGATTCCCACCTAGGGCAAACATTCATGTAATGAACATTTGTGTTTGTTATATGACTGGGTGTAATATCTATTTAGGTATGTATTTAAAAATATATGTTTACGTATATCAGTCTCTGGCAGCCATAGTACAAGCTTTGCTTAGTTTGGGGTCAGGCAACCGTATGTGAAAATGTCCCGAATTATTATTATTACCATCTTCTTGTGTGTCGGGAATATCTCAGCACACGGAGCCCACTACGTCGCCACCAGTCTCACGGTCACCACCGCGATCACCATGACGACACGTCTCCAAGTCGGTGGCATCTCTATTGAACGTAGGACGTCTACTTATTTCGATGGCTTCCCCGACTTTCCGGAGCATAAAAACGGGGCAAATTTCTCCCGTGCCAGCACTCTTGCTCTATCGAACCTAACATAGTGCTGCATGTCGAAGCCTAGAGAATGTTCCGTCACCGCGGAGCCGTGAGTGTCTAGTTTTTTCAAGGAAAGAAGCATATAGCTTCTTGAGCCTCGTGGAAACGTTCCTTCTTGTTTCGCCGACGTAACATTTGCCGGAATCGCAGCGGATCATATCAACACCGGGAACCCCCAAAGGGAGTTTAGGAGAGCGGAGCAGCTGTCTTATTTGGGTTATGGGTCAGAAGATCGTCTTGATGCTGTACCTCCGACGTAACAAGTTTCCAATACCGTCCGTTAGTCCTTTAACGTATGGCAAATACGCTACTACTCTCTCTACCGATGTCCGACGTGTCTCGACTGTCGCGTTTGCACTACGTCAGCTCTGTTTCCATTTGTTATCTACCGTTGCTATTCAGCAAATGATGTGTCCTCTATCGGTACATTCGTAACAACGATACAACGCTCACCATTCCCTCATTTTCTGTCAATTACACCTCCTCTTAAAATTCTATCATAAAATTCATAATGTGTGAAAACAACGTCAGTTTCCATAATTACATTTAACTTCATTTTATTTTAAGCCGTTATCATTCCGCAATAACATTCATGACATTTGCTAAAGTGTTTTTAACACATTTAGGCGTGACACGGACACCATCACAGAGCGACTGACAGCGAAACAAGGCTTACACATGATCTAAGCCTAGTTTTCAGGGTGCCATGTTTCGTATTGAGACTTTACATCTATGTATATCTGATCGAAAACCTATGAACAGCAAAAACTTCATGCAGTCTCTGAAGCGAAAGTGACTTTTTCACACTCCTATATGCCGTGCAAAAGTACGTGGTTGCTACAGCACATTAGTTCCTTGTGAAATACTTTGCATTTGCATGCATTTTTTTCTGAATAATAGACCAAAAGTTCTGAATGAAATAAGGAAAAAAAATTTTTTTTAAAGTAGCTCACTTCACCAGCCATCTTCTGAAAGCAGCGCTTCAGCATGTCTTCCGTAGCTAACTTCGTGTAGCTGTCTCCGAATGCATCGTACTCCCTCGCACACGCTAGCCTCGACTCTGTCGTCATGGTGAGCAGGTCGAGGGGTGCGAGCGAGACGGGCGTGGGGGAGGGAGGCAGATCGCGCAGCCAGGTCGTGATGACCACGTCTGCTTCGCACTGGCAGATTATGTTCCGAGCGCGGTAAGTCATGCGACCGACGACGTAAAGCCATGTGTCCGCACCTGTATGACAGTATGGGTAGATCCATGGTATAATAATAAACTCCGCCAGGTATAACATTCCGGTCACGTGGGCAACACGTAGTGACGTCAATCGATGCTTAGAGCAAGACCGAAATAAGTCATTTACAAACAGTTCGAAAGAGACGGATGACGATTGCGAGTGACGTCATTACGTGTTTGCTTCCGGAAGGCTAGACCTTGATTTATTTGATCATGGGTAGATCAATATATATTCTTGCGGTCACTCTCACTCCTATGACTTTTGAAACGAGGGAGACAACGACAAAAAATATTTAGACTTGTAAGAATAGCCCTCCTGGTTTCGGGAGTTAGTTGTCTGTTTTTGTGTGTTTCATAGAATCCTCGGAACATGGAAATGTAATGTAATGTAAAATGTAACACAAGAATTCAATTTATGATAATGTGTGAAACATTATAATAAAATTGGATTCATATGGTTAAAAAAAATTGGTTTTTGTAAAAACTGACTTCCCGTTTCCGAATTATATTCTGTAAAAAGTAGGACCAACCTGTAATAATATTCAAATAAAGTATTTTTCTTAATCGGTTCATAAATAACGGGGTCAACATTTTTGAAGTCTGTTAAAAAATAACGGGTAAGTCTACTAACAAACTAACAAGTTGGGACTTCGCAACATGCGGTAGTTGCTTCTCCGAAATGAACCTTAAGAGGGCCGCGACGTTCTGAAATTTCCATACAAACGCACTACTCAAATTTCTTGAAAACCGTTTGTCAGATTATGATGAAATTTAGCATGTACAATTAAATGAACAATATCTTGGCCCCTATGTTCTTGGTTTTTTTTTAAAACGTTCTCAAGCGAAAATAAAGCTATGAAAAATATCCACATTTTAAGGGGTCACTTTTGACTGATTTATTCACTAAGTAGACAAAGCAAATCAAAAATTCCATTACATATATCAATAATACAAGGGAAATTTTTAGTTACTTAAGAATGATCATGGTAGTGCAAAAGTCATAAAAAAAAATGAAATTGCACTTTGTCACTCTTTAGGTAACTTTAGAGGCTCGTCAGTATCATTACTCGCTCTCTTCACTTGTCTTCTTCTTTTAGACGAAATGGCGATAGAATACCTTAAGCCAATGCGAAGTTAGTTTAGGTCGCCTAGGTCGAAATTAGTTAGGTCGCCGGACTCTTAAGATAACTAGATACGGTATGGCTACCTTTGATATAATTATTGGGGTTCTTGAGTCTTGTTTAGACATAGACAACTTTACGGTCTTACCAGGATTGGCGACGACTCTTCCCCCGTGCGACTCCACTATCCTGATCAGCTCTTCTCTCCTACACTCCTCGTCGTCGGAGATGATGTAAATCTTCTTTCCCATGAGAGCTTGAGAGGTGACCGCCACGTTTCCTAGGGTGGTTCTCCTCAGCTCGTCCGGTACTTGCGGAACGTTAGCTGTCCGCTTCTTCCTGGTTTTAGCTTCTACGCCTTCCATCAGCTCCTCGCCCACCCTCTTTGTGCTGAGTTTTACGACCGGCCCTGCGCTCTGATAAAACACCACTTTGTTATGGATACTTTTCATTTTTTTAACTACATAAACCGCTATAGTCTCATTTACCGACATATTGTACCTTAGGGACATACCTTATATTGTACCTTCACATTTGGGACTGAATATCGTCCGGCGAAATGTGGTGTTGTATTACACCTCTGCTAGCCCTCTCGGAGGAAAGGCGTGACGATATGTTATGTTATGTTTATTGTACCTTATGTCACTTCCACTATCAAGACAATTCAAATGACACCTCACCTGTCGAAATCTATCAAGCTGTTTAGGCTGTAGGGCGTGCCAAAGAAACCTCATACATATGTACAAACAAACATACATTTGACTGCCTCGGTGGCTCAATTGATAGTGAACCTGCCTTCTGAGCGTGGGTTCGATTCCCACCTAGGGCAACATTTATGTGAAGAACATTTGTGTTTGTTCTATGTCTGGGTGTTAGTTTCTATTTAAGTACTTATTTAAAAATATTTAAGTATATGTACATATCAGTCTCTGGCAGCCATAGTACAAGCTATGCTTAGTTTGGGGTCAGGCGACCGTGTGTGGAAGTGTCCCAAATTTATTTATTTATTCTACACCAGGAGTCAATCATACAAATCAATCTGCAGCATTCAATCTGTCCAAAGACGGGTCTGAGCAGTAGCGCCTCACTCAACTGCCGTCTTTGTACTTCTTCACTCTAGTAAACTTCAAGGCTAGAGTGAATAAGTACCTTATAGGTCGTCGTGCTCCATCTTAGGCCACAACGTCGCTTAACATCAGGCGAGTTGGTGGTCAAACGCCGACCTATTTTACATTTAAAAAAATCGGTGGTCGGTGGCCAGTGACCGGGTGACCTAAAGTGTAAGAAGTAAAATGTAGGACTGACCTCAACAAGCCTGTGAAGGTCCTGCAGCGTCATGGCGTCGTTGACGGGCTTGTCGTCCCGAAGCCGCTTGATGCGCGGGAACCGCAGCGTGTACGGGGTGCCGAAGTCGGTACTCCGGATCAATTCCGTCGCGCGCACCTGATAGTATATTGTAAATACTCTTTTAGATATAATTTTATACTATTTGTAAGATTATAAATTCTTAAGAGTCCGGCGACCTAACTAACTTCGACCTAGGCGACCTAGACTAACTTCGCATTGGCATTTTATTTCATTTATATGTATGCTAGTCTGTAAGGTATTTATTTTCTATGGGCCTCTGTAACTTGCATTGTATGCAAGTTATATTGCCTGAAATAAATGGATTATTATTATTATTATTAAGGTATGCTATAGCCATTTAGTCTAGAAGAAGAAGACGAGCGAAGACAGCGAGTAATGATACTGACGAGCCTCTAAAGTTACCTACAGAGTGACAAAGTGCAATTTCAATTTTTTTTATGACTTTTGCACTTCTGTAATAATTCTAAAGTAACTAAGAATTTCCCTTGTATTATGGATTCATTTAACAGCTAATGATGTAGACAATCTCCCTATGTAATTAAATTTTTGATTTGCTTTGTTTACCTATTGAATAAATCAGTCAAAAGTGACCCCTTAAAATGCGGATATTTTTCATAGCACTATTTTCGCTTGAGAACGTTTTTAAAAAAAACCAAGAACATAGGGGCGGAGATATTGTTAATTTAATTGTACATGCTAAATCTCACCATAATCTGACAAACGGTTTTCAAGAAATTTGAGTAGCGCATTTGTATAGAAATTTCTGAACGTCGCGGCCCTCTTAAACCTATTTTTCAGCGCCCTTACAGGGTCTTTGTACTTGCACTTAGTCTAAGCACTATGCAGCACTGTATTTTGGCAAATAAAAAATATACTATTGAGTTTTACTAGTTTTTTCGACATCGTTGGGCATAGATATACAGGGTGTTACAAAAACCCTGTTATATCCGCGAGGCGCACATCCAGTATCGACTAGAGGATGTAATTATGCTAGTATAAATTAAAAATTGACTATACGACATTTGCACACTCATCCAGCGCATCATACTAGTCGCATCGGTCTATTTGTAAACTATTCGCGTCGTGTCGTTATTTTCTTAGAATAAAAGCCGCCAACATATGATACAGATTTGTTAACGTGTTTGTAAAATTTCTTTTTATTTTCTTGCGTTCTTATACTGGTCACAACTCTTTCTATTTTGAACGTGCATTTTTTTTGTATTTTTGAATGGATACTTATGAGTTTGTGTACATGCCCTTCAATTATAAAACAGGGGTTTTGTAACATGCTGTATATGTACTACGTACTAGATTTCACCATCTGAACACAAACTTTCGTCCTCTCCAGTGCACTGAAATCCTTGCACTTTGCATTAGTGTACAGCAAATCTGCGGTCAGCCCATTAAGTTGCGTAACGTTTTTCATTTGGATCAGCTTATATAGTACGTAGTACATTAATCTCGTTGTTTTTGGGCATATATAGGAAATAAAATAAGTAAGCTATCGATTTACTTCAAGATTATTTTAGTAACGAAGATGATTTTCATATTGGGTTAAGAGATAAAAACAGTGATTTATAAATTAATGTCCATTGTCTGCTAATCCAATCAGCAGAAACATTGTTTGAAATCGAATTTCTGTAATTAATATGGTCTCGGTAAATTGAAATGAATTAGTTTTAATTTTAGTTTTATAAAGTACAGTACAGTTGGCACAGTAGGTAAGTACAGGATTATATCCGCGAGCGCGGATTGGCGCTCGTCCGTTATGCAACGCTAGTAGGTTTTTACTCACCTCCAACACTACAGAATGTTCTGGAAGGATCCAGTAGTCTGGCTTGATTTTGTTGAAGACGAGCAACGGCGGCGGCGGCAGGACGTTCGCTTGCTTCCAGTTCCGCATCAGCAGCGAGCAGAGAGACTCGCGCTGGTCGAACGTGAGCCCGGTCGCCACTCGGCCTACGCACAGCCACCGGTGAGGCAGCTCGCCTAAGGAACAAAACATATTTGAAATGCTTAAATTAAGAACTTTTAAATGATATTTTTTTTAACTCCTATTTCGGACCCAATTTATGTATTTTTTATATATTTAGATTCAAACACATTGTATTTTCTTTAACAACTTTCTTATAGCCCCTAACGTTATCTAGACCTGTGCCAAAGAAGAATGGTCACCATCATCATAAAATTAACCCAGACCCAGGTAGTTGTGTTGTTTGTGGTTTTTGTTGTTGTCATTTGTTATCAACGACCATTGAGATATAAGTACTACGTACTAAAGAAGCCGTTTCAAACAGATAAAACCTACCGGCGTCTAGTGCCCACAGGTTTGCTGCAGCGCTAAAACATTCGTTGTGTCGTCTAACTTAACTATTAAAATATGCAGCGCTAGATCAGTTTTCTCGCTCCGTACACAACCACACTGCGTGCGTCTCGAAGCTACACTAATATAAGGTGTACAGATTGCAGTACAGTGCAACTTAGCCACCGAAATAATTTTTTTTATACTGATTTTATTGATCTACACAAAATAACTAAAAAACTGAGCTAAGTTTCGTTTGCACCGGGCTTGGGTCACATATTATGACCATTCATCTTTGTATTTTTTAATTTACATTTATATCCGTGATGCACACTCCTTATAAGTATAAATGCGAGAATATTCTCTCCTTTCTCATCTACCCAAAGTTAGAGTCTAACCTGGATTCGCATCAGCGACCGCTATAATGAAACTCTTCGCTTGTCCATGTCTATTGTTCTGAGCTGCATCAATCCCGATAATCACCAGGTCCAAATCGTCCATCACGCCATCGGTATACTGTAAAAATAATTTCCATTAAACCAAGTGCAACCAACCAAGCCTAAGAGAGCTTTCTTAAGACAGCTTTAAGATGAAGGGGATTCATGGAAGAGGTAGAAAATGGGGTGTGTGTTAGGGTGCTTTTCTACCAAGACGTGCGGTGCAAGGATGTGTAGCTAAAGAAAAAAATTACCAATAAGATCACTGAACTAAATAAAATAAACTAGTGTTACTAGTGAAGAAATCAGAAATTAGAATTTATTGATAACTCCAATAGTTACACGTCACAGTTCGATAAAATATCAAAAGTTTATACATGTCAAAACAGTAATTACATATGTCAAATGAAATAAATAATTAATGTTTACAAAATAAATTGCATACCTATTATTCTTAAAAATATAACTATCTATCACTATCATTAAGTATATAAAATAACAATAATTTAAAAGTATCTTATTTCAAAATAAGATTCAAGGTCATAAAACAGATTATCTAGTAACCAAGCTCTGAGCTTGGTTTTGAAGCACGCGGTAGAAGGTGCATCACGAACGGTAGCTGGTATACGGTTATAGATTGCGGGCCCTAAAATATATACTGACCTCTTCGACTTGACGAGACGGTGTGATGGCGTCATCAGTTGGTCTTTCTTTTTAGTACTACGCAAATTAAACCTGCTATGGACGCCCCTACGTCGAAATATTTTTTTTTATTTTTTATTTTTACATTTCAGGTCAACCAACGACCTTACAATAACAGAATAGTAAATTTTATATATTTACTAAAAAAGTCATTTAAAGGGAGACACTTCTAAGAAATATAGTAGAAAGATATATATCTAGATTATATCCGTGATGCACACCTCGCGTCCGGCGTCTAGTCCTCTACAGGATTACTTAACCGATTCTTGTGAAACTTTGTGAGCAGGTTCGTTAAGAAATGCAACCTGCAAAAGCTAGACAGTAGACACCCATCCGGACAGAAATCCGAACATACGAAAGCATTTTTGTCAAAGCTGAAACAGACGCTTCGCTAGCTAACGGTCGGTCGATAAATGAAGGTGACAAATGAAGTGATTGAATTGGTATTGATGAACTGCGTGAAAGATGATTTATGTATGAGAAGGGAGTAGACGCCAAAGTTACAAATTTTCTTTGTTGCCCAAAAAAATTATTCCACATTCTTGCAAACATCAAACTCCCAAACACCGATTTACCAAATTTCCACAGACCCTATTTCAAAAAACTTAAAATATTAGCGACAATATCAATATATATATATTTTAGAAAACTGTAAGTTTGTACGTAAATATCCCCAATTTTTTTCAAAACTTGCTGATCAGCGACATTACCAATTAAGATCTAACAGCAAAAAAAAGTCTTACCAACTTCCAGATTAAAAATACATGATTTCGGCCCAAACCCAATGGCTATGAAAATATATTTCAAATTACCAATACAGTTAAAAATACATAAAAGATGAGGTCAAATTTACTAAAGCGCTAAAAGATATATTGATAAAAAAATGTTTTTATACTGAAGACGAATTTTATGTGATTTACCTGCATGTTCCATAATGAAAGCAATATACATATTATTAAGTATTTAAGGGAATTCTGAGATGACGACTAATAGATATTAAAGAAACGTATGTACTGTGCCGACCCGACCTAAGTGGGTTAAGTAGGTATAGGAAGATGATGATGATGATTAGTGGATTTTTTCCTCGCTACACATCCTCGCACCGCTCTCTTCTGGCTCATCTTTTGGTAAAAAGCAGCATATAGGCATCGTGCGTCGCTCGCGCAGTCGATAAGTACATTGACATTCATACATACATACATATCGTCATGCCTTTCCCCGAGGAGGCTGGCAGAGCTGCAATACAACTCCCCACTTCGCCAGACGATATTCAGTCACAAATGTGACAGGGAGCGAACCTGTCGGGATACACCGGGCTCCAGTCATATAGCAGATGACATACAATACGCACTATGCCACACAGTGAACATGTTGGTGCGTGCCGTCGGCTGGGTTTGAACCCGCTCCCTCTGGCTTGACAGGCGGCCCTTCCCCAACTAGGCTATCATCGGAGGATAGGATAATATAGTTGGTAATAAAATAATTACCTCAGGTTTAATTTTGTACCAACCAGCGTTCCGCTTGTTGGCAATGTAATAGGAATCAACGTCCTTGACGACGATTCCTTCGTCCTGGTTTTCAATGGCCTTATTCAGCGCTTGCACTATGTCTGAACTGAAAATAAATTAGATGTTACACTATGTTGAAAAATATACAACATAATTATTATTAAAATTTACAAAAATATTATTATTTTGTATAATAATAGCTCTATAGCTATAATAAAAAAAATGACTGTCAGAACAATATGAGAACGATAATAATTGATAATTATGTCAAATAGAAAACATATTTATTAATGTCATTGTATAATGACATAAATATTTTTATCGATTTATATACATACAGTTATTCACATTAAAATATATTATATACCTATGTACATAATATATTTTTTACTATACTTAACTGTATAATGACATTAATATTTTTTTTTATATTTGACATAATTATATGGTTCTTATGTCGCGCCATATCAAACGATACTACAAAATAAGCTTGTAAAATACTAGGTACTTAAACTAAAAAATGTCTGGTTATGTTGCAGAAGAGTACCTACGATTGTTACACGGGTGGATTTTCCATAGAGGCAAGTTAGGCAAAGTCAAAGGCTTTTATTCAATTGGGTATCGAAGATACACATAAAAACGTCAAAGTTTATTAATAGAAACCTTTACACTTCCGCCAGGTTCAAAAGAGCCACTACTCAGAAAAAGAGGCAAGAAACTGTGGATGCCCCTCAGTTTCTTGCCTCTTTTTCAAGGCCAAGCACCACCATACCGCGCCGCCGCAACTTGCAAGAAGAATGGTCATCTGTAATACCCAAGCCCGGCGCAAACGAAACATACTTAGCTCAGTTTTTTTTAAAGAGAGCTCAGCTCAGCCTCAGCTGGCAGAGGTGTAATACAACACCCACACTTCGCCGGACGATATTCAGTTCCAAATATGACAGGGGGCGATCCTGTCGCTATACATCGGGCCCTAATCATGTAGCAGATGACATACAATACGCACATTATGCTCACACAATGAACAAATTGGTGCGTGCCGTCCGGCTGGGTTCGAACCCGCTCCCTCTAGCTTGAGAGGCGGACCTTCTCCCAACTAGGCTGCCATCGCATACGCTAGAAACATGTTAAGTAATCCGTTTACCTATGCGTGACCATTTTCCTCGGGCTATGCTGTATGACCCCCGGCACGTTCAAGAACATGGCGTCGAGCAGCCGGAGCCGCTCGCTCAGCCTCATGCCTCCACTCTCCTCCGTGCCGACGAGGCTGCGCCCGTTGAAGTACAGGAGGTCGAATGCCACGAAACAGGGCTGGTACTTCGAGTTCTCTGTTATCTTCTTCACGTCGAAGGACATTCCTAAAATAAACATCCATACTATGAATGCTTATGTCTACTGTACCGTACTGTTTATGAATGAAAAGTAACAGGGCAACTTTTTAATACTAGTATGCGTGACTAGGTACGTCTTTTACTAGGGTTGCGGCATACATTTTGTTCCAACAACTGTTAGATCCTAACAGTTGGTTCTTACGTTTTTTGGCTCGTGCAATTTATTTCAGTCCATCTGGACATATCATTTATCAAAGCATCGCCATACTGATATTATAAAATACTTACCTACTACAAAATCAAATAAAAACTCTGTCTGTCTGATTGTAGGCTTTACACGGCTAAACAGCTGATAAATCTTGATGAAATTTAATAATTAGGTATAGAGTTTCACGAGGCAGGTTTTTGAATACTATTTTCTGGTTAAACGCAAACAAAGTCGGAGGTAACAGCTAGTGATCAACATAGGATTTTTCGTGAAGATTTTTGATCGAAACATGAGTACAGTGCGCGGGATGCGATGTGTTTCGGTTTAAACTATTGATGTAGCGTCTTCTTTTTTCTTGTCGATTTGGCAATATAAGGCCTGGATATTTCTAGATATCTCAGGCAGTCAGAGTGCTTAGTGTGAGTTGCTTAAAGTAAATCGAATAAATTTACTACAGCGTAAACGAGTTTACGTCACACGGATCGACAATCGAAAACGAGCGAGTGTGAGTTCATCTTGCGAATCATCACGCGAATCGAGCTTGTCACTCGATTCGCGTAAATTCAACGTGAGAAAGTAATTTTTTCATGTCAATGGTGGCAGTAAACAAAAAACTCGCACTCACGATTGCGGTTTCTCATTACTCCCACTAGGTGGCGCTTTTTAATTTTCATACAAATTGGAGTTAACTTTTACGCGATCGAAAAGTAAGAAAAACTCACACTAAGCACTCAGGACTTCTGCAAGCGACGTGTCATTATAACTGTCATAACTTGTGGTTATTCCGAACTCCTTAAGAATGGACATGTTGGTTTGCGTTTAGTTCATGGAGTTCGCCACATACGCCTCCACCACATTTCGAAGGCGTTAATTTTCACTCTTAGTAGTAATAAGTCATTTAATTGATATAACTAGTATAGTTACATTAACACACTTCCCACTTATCACACTAATAATATTATACGAGTAAATGTGATAGTTTGGATGTTGGTTACTCAATCACGCCAGAACGACTGAAGAGATCTGGATGAAATTTGGCACAGAGACAGATTATAATCTGAAATAGCTGATAGGCTAGGTACTTTTTAACTGCGAGCGAAAACAAGGGGGCGAAGCTGGTAGGTATTATAAATGCTAAAGTTTAAATGGATGTGTGTTTGTTCAATCAATTACGTCAGAATTCACGGCTGAACGGATCTAGATGAAATTTAGAACCGGGACAGAATAGTCTAGAATAGCACATAGGCTACTTTTAAACCGCAGGTGACACCGCGGGGCGCTGCTAGTCATTATATTAGTAGGTACCTTTCGATCCGAAGCACTGTCGCTCCTTGTGCCAGCCCATCATTTCGCCGTCCAATACAAAACTGCGAGCCTGCGAGCTAAAGCAGTGACATAGTTTAGGAGTCAACAGACCACTGTCATAACTTCTCCCAAATTTACTCGCGTAAGTAAATCCTTTGCGGGAGAAGTATTCGAAGACGCGCTCTTCTTCGCAAGGCGCTTCGAGTGAATCCCTGCACTCCATGTGTATCTACAAAGAAAGTGGGTCATCGTCATCATCCACAGCCTTTATTTTTATGTCTATAGGCCACCTTTTTTTTTTTTTTTTACAACAGACTAGGCATGCGTTTGACCACTGACTCGCCTGATGGGAAGCGTCGACGTGATCGAAGGTGTAACACGCTTGCCTAGGAGATACCTATTCACTTTACTCTTAAACACTCCCGGATTGTATTTAGGTGGAAAGACAGACACAGGCAACGAGTTCCGCACCTCTGCAGTTCTTACAAGAAAAGTTGACTTGAAACGCTTAGTGCGTTTTAGCGGAATTTCCACCATAAGAGGGTGTCTTTTACTGGTGCGCCTGGTACAATTATAAAAGAACGGCGATGGCTGGATCAGGTCGTGCAGTTCTTCGTGCAGTTCCATCTGTAGGTAGTTTAGTATTAGTAGTACTTTAGACAAAAAGTAAAAAACTAAGTAATACTTATAGGTAACAAAAACATTATGAAAAGGAAAACAAAAAGCCCGACTGCAAAACATTGTACCCTGTCACTTCTACTATCAAGACGATTCAAATGACACCTCACATGTCGAAATACATCAAGCTGTTTAGGCTGTAGGGCGTGCCAAAGAAACCTCATGTGTACTTACATAACCACATACATTCATAGATACACTCGAACAACAAAACCCTCCTTCTTGCGCAGTCGGGTAAAAACTAGTCACCTAAAATATGCGTAGTAAAAATATTCCGGATATAATGACAGTCTATAGAACGGTTTCAGACATTCAAACCTTTAAGAGTCCGGCGACCTAACTAATTTCGACCTAGGCGACCTAGACTAACTTCGCATTGGCTTAAGGTATTCTATCGCCATTTCGTCTAGAAGAAGAAGACGAGTGAAGAGAGCTAGTTATGATACCTGACGAGCCTCTAAACTTACCTACAGAGTGACAAAGTGCAATTTCATTTTTTTTTATGACTTTTGCACTACCGTAATCATTCTTAAGTAACTAAGAATTTCCCTTGTATTATTGATTCATTTAACAGCTAATGATGTAGACAACCTCCCTATGTAATGGAATTTTTGATTTGCTTTGTCTACCTATTGAATAAATCAGTCAAAAGTGACCCCTTAAAATGCGGATATTTTTCATAGCTCTATTTTAGCTTGAGAACGTTTTTAAAAAAAACCAAGAACATAGGGGCGAAGATATTGTTAATTTAATTGTACATGCTAAATTTCATCATAATCTGACAAACGGTTTTCAAGAAATTTCAGTAGTGCTTTTGTATGGAAATTTCAGAACGTCGCGGCCCTCTTAAACCTTTAAAATAAAATATATATCGGCCTACCAGAGAACTCTTGCCTAGGAGAAACCGATCGCGCAGTCGCAAAACGTCCCTTTCCCAACATGTCCGTAGGTACCAAAACGTCTCTATCCCAGAACGTCTTCTGCCCAAAATGTCTGTCTCCCAGTCCCTATTCCAAAATGTCCCTTTTGAATAAGTATTATTTTTTCTAGTAAGTAAATTTTTTTTTTTTTTTTTAAGAAATTTCTTTTTACTTGCCAAAGAAGTTTACTTGGTATCTTCGATCAGATATAATGCTTGGCATGATGTTACCTGAAACCTCTCGCCGTCGAACTTCTCCTCGATCTGGTAGCTGCGGCTGGGCAGGTCTCGCACGTCGGCGACGTTGAGCCGCTCGGACAGCATGGGGCTGACGGCGTAGAACAGCTCGATGCCCAGCTCTAACGGACGCACGTCCCCGTCTTCCAGCTCCTCGCACACCTGTCACACTATATTTTTAGCCGACTTCAAAAAACACAGGTTCATCTGTTTTTTGGATTGGCCAGGGGGGCTATTCCTACACGTGAGATGAGATTTTATCTTGGTCACTCTCACACCTATGACGTTTCAAACGAGAGCAACAAGGATGAAAAAAGGTGAGATGAGAATCTCAAATCTCCGAATAGGGCCACTGGAAGGTAGTCATTTTCGAGATTAAGTAGATGTGTAATGTCCCCTCCGTCCTTACGACGTCTTACCGAAATAAATATTACGATGGATAATATTCGTATTTTAGTAAGATAATTATTCCGTACGAACCATAGTATTCTATGTGCTATTCCAGACTATATAATAATCTATCTCTGTGCCAAATTTCATCCAGATCCGTTAAGCCGTTCTGGCGTGATTGAGTAACAAACATCCATACGCACCTTGCCAGTCTTTCGCGCATTTATAATATTAGTGTGAACTGTGACTACATTTCAAATTTCGTAAATTTTCCAGGATAAAAATTTCTAAGTCTGTTCTCACACTGCCACCTACTACTATAGCGCCGTCAACTGAACAGTTGGAGTAGGAGAGGCGCGCCGCACAGTATGTACTACTTTTAGTTTTATCATAGATATAGGATATAAGTAAGTACATATGAACAAATATAATAATAATAAATAAATTTGGGACATTTTGCACACACGGTCACCTGAACCCAAACTAAGCAAAGCTTGTACTATGGCTGCCAGAGACTGATAAACATATATATTTATAAACACATACTTAGATAGATAATCAACACCCAGACATAGAGCAAACACAAATGTTCATCACATAAATGCTTGCCCTAGGTGGGAATCGAACCCACGCCCCCAAGCTCAGAAAGCAGGGTCACTACCAACTGAGCCACCGAGGCAGGCAGAAATAAATCTATCTATTGCTTTCAAAAACACCTTACTTTTACTAAGCTGCCGAAGTTTTCATAATACTCTGGTGCATCGGGATGGTAGCAGGACAGTATCCGCTTCGGGCTCATGCCGAGCTTCAAGTCCTTCAGAATGATTCGAAGGAACCATTTGGTTTGCTCTGGGGTCAGGTTTCTTATGACTTTACTGAATAGATCATCTAAGATTGCTGGAAATAAAATATTCTTTTGATAACTAGATTTATACCTACATAATAAGAAGAGTGCTTCTAATGAGTGGAAATCACTTACATCTTTTATTTCCGACCTCAGCAGAAGCTATTTTATCGAGAACGTCGTTGATATCCCCTACAGTAAGATTGCAGGTCCTCTGCGAAACCCTGCTTTTAAGTACAAAGTACGCTACAGTTGCGAAGTCACCATCATGCGAGTTGAGAGACCGGTTGAGTAACTTCTGAGCGTCGTGCGTTTGTTTGTTCAGGGCAAGCACCTTCACAAGTAACTCTCCTAGCTTGTGCTCTTTCAGATTGTATGCGCCTCTCTCTCTTTCGTAACTCGGTACTAGGAGTCTTAGAATGGGGTAGAAGCTGGTATTCTGTAAGAATAATTATTCATACTACACTTTATGGAGCTAAAGGCTTGTGAATCAACATGCCAATGTATGATGGCGTACAGGGAGACGGGTGTTGACGCGCGTCGCACCTTGTTTTTCGCGAGTTCAGACCACACGCGCTCGCTACGCGCACGCCAAGCGCGTCAGCACCTGCGTCTAACTAGCTTTGAAATTTGTTGCTTTTTTGAAATCAATAAATCTCCAACGAAGTCCAACCACAAACACTTCGCAAACGCTACGTGCCCGTTTCACGCCAACCCCGCACACTGCACTGTACTATAACTTACTATAGTTATGCGGGCAGTGAGAAGCGTGCGCTGACTTTGCGCGTGTGCGGGTCCTGGGGGGCTATTCCTGTGGGGCTATTCCTGCACGTGAGATGAGATGAGATTTTATCTTGGTCACTCTCACACCTATGACGTTTCAAACGAGAGCAACAAGGACGAAAAAAAGTGAGATGAAAATCTCAAATCTCCGAATAGGGTCCCTGCGCGTGAGATGAGATGAGATTTTATCTTGGTCACTCTCACACCTAGGTATGACGTTTCAAACTAGAGCAACAAGGACGCAAAATGGTGAGATGAGAATCTCAGATCTCCGAATAGGGTCCCTGAGGGTCTACCATGACATGCATGCCTCTTGCCATGATCGTTACGTTTTGTTTTACGACCGCGTATCGTATCTCCGCGCAGTAAGATCCATGGTAGCGCGGCGTTGAAAACGAAACGTAACCGTCATGGCAACGTGGTCGGCGCGGATCATCTGAACATGCCCTTACGAGGCCTGGGAATTGAAGGCAGTACGGCATTTGATAAATAGGCAAGTACAGACAAAGGCAGCCAGTTGTTTAATATTCTATATTATATTCCAATTTATCTAAATTGGACTCTCTTGCTTACTTACTTACTTAATTTTACGTTAAATAGGATTGTTCGTAGCTTTACCTTATTAGCGACTTTTTCTTTTGCGACATTGCATTTAAAATCAAGAATGTATTTGTTTAAAATTCTCTCTTTCTCCTGAACGCGTAACTTTTTCTTGTAAAGCTGTTCAAGTACGTTACACAAATCTCCAAATAAGATGTTATTTGCAGGCTCTAATTTAGTTTCCATCTTTGTTGTTTGTCTTTAGTAAGGTACTTACGATGGACCTAAAATAAAACAATGAAAACTATTAGAAATCAGTTTATTGCGTTATTCAATTACAAGATATTTTAACATATATTTCCTGGCAGTAAGAGGCGAAATTTCTTTATACAATAGGTAGAGATTATAAGCAGTTTCTCTAGTCAAGTTCATCACACCATGCCTTTCACATTGGGTGACGTCGCCGCAAGCTAGTGCTCTTTCGTAATATTCCACAGCCAAATTGTTAATGCTTAACATGTGGTAGGCTCTCCCCATATTGTAATATGTTTCCTGGTCACATTGTCTAAGATTCTGGTAAGTCAGCAAATAAGACATCCCTTGAACTACAAGATTGTGGTGCTTATCCACTGTTCTCTGGGAAGCCATTGCCAAGATGGTTATGGCAATCAAAAGAGCAGAAAGAGGCTCTTTGAATTGATCATGGTATTCCAGAAAATATTTCAAAGCTACAACATATCGTCCAGATACCAAAAAATTGTTTCCCATAAATAAACTTTTGATAACATTGTTTTCTCTTTGTACTAATCTGGACATAAATTTCGAGTGTGTATTTTCTTCTAAAGAACTGACAACAAGATTTAAAATGTTCCATGTGCGTGAGCATGGGTTTTTAATGGTAAACTCTCTTATAAATCTGAATGCTTTTAGTGGATCGTTATTAAGGAGACTCGATTGTAAACAGTAGAAATCTATTTCAGAACGGCGAGAATTCAAATTCTTGGAGCCAACTGCTCCAAATGATAACCTCTGCATGATGTGGTACAGTTTATATTCATATGCAATTTTCAACAAATCTTTGAATAAATCCCATTCTTCTTGAGGTGACATTTTAAATGCTTCATCTTCAACAAATTGAATATCATCCTCATTTTGAGGATTTTCTCCACGCTCTGTGCGAAACATTTGTATAGTATCTTGTCCAGATTTCAATTTAAAAGCAATTTTTACTTCCTCAAGATGCCTGTATTGTATAAATGTCTTTGATAACAAAGCTTCTCCTATTTCCAAATACTTCAGTTTCCTGTTGTATTTCTTTAATGCTTTACATTGGTCATAAAGGAGAAGAACACTGACCACATTTTTATGGTTCTGTTGTATAGAGTCTAGTGCTTCATCAATGCGCCCTTTTCCCTCAAGGATAGCATACAATTTTTGTCTAGCATCAGGGTGTTGTGGTGCATGTTTTAACACTTTGTAATAGGATGTTATTGCTTCATCATCCCTTCCTAAATTGTGTAAACATTCTGCATGTTTGAGCCACACTGCACCAAGGTCAAAATTAACATTCAAGACCAAAGGTTCAATCAGTTTCAGGGCTAAATCGTAATATCCAAGTGAAGACAGAGCCTCCTCAATATCCATAAACAAATCTCCCGCTTTGTCTACATCATTTTTCAAAAATTCATGTAATAAAGTTTTGACCAAGTTTATTGCTCCGAGATTAATGAAGCACACTAGTAGTTTACTCTTGAGATCTATGGGCAGAGCCTCTGGAATGGAACAGCTCAAATAGTTAGTCTGCTCCTCAATTTCTGCATTGGAATTTTCCACAGTCAGTATTTCTGCTTCTATTTCAACCCCAACATTTGCTACAAATATTTCTAGGCATGTTTGAAACTGTTTTTGTGTAATCAGAAGTTCCAAAAATATGTTTAGATCCTCATAACTGAAGTGTGAAGAACATTTTTTGTATGCAGTAGACAAAACTTCAAGGGCTCGGTCAATTTCATTACTGTTATGGTAAATGGTGACTGCTAAACTAGCATATTTCATGATGCTTTCCGCTTCACTGGGAGGAAGACAATTGACTATTCTGTGGTAACATTTAACACGGATCACACCTAAAGTGTTTGTAGGATATTTCATTTCTTCAAGTTTGGTCAGAGCATCAAGTCTTATCAAGTGCATTTCCAAGTTATATGGCTGTGCATTTATTGCTTGGGTGTAGCAAATCATTTCTTGTCTTATTTTACTCATTTGTTTTGATATAGCAGCAAGCCGCAACCACTCGTCTGAATCAGTTGGACCCAGATGTGCTGCTAACAAAGAGAATTGCCAATTTTTCTCTTTGTCATTTTCATATATTTGTGCTAATGTCTTATATGGTTCTGTGGCAGTAGGAACTTGTGCTATTATTTCATGGCATATTTTGACTGCATGGTCAACCTCTCCACGTGCAAAACGTAGGTTGGCTTCACCCATCAAAGCCAGTAGAGCTGGAGGGAGTTTAGTAACCCGGCGATTGCGTTTTCCTCTATCAGATGGTGTAGAGGATTGCTGAGGTTCATCATCATTTTGTCTCACCACATTTCCAATGTCTTCTGTGTCTTCAGAGTCATTGGTGTACCATTCACTTGAATAATCAGCAAATGACATTTCTCCACTTAGGAATTTGGTGATGTTGATTTTCTTTTCAATATCCATTTCTTTATTTTCAACGAATAAGTCCTTTAGTTTGTCATCCATTTTTGTAAATTATTAGTAACTTTACGTAGTCAATAACAGATATTAATAAGATAGGTACCATATACTCAATAAGTGCCTACCATATATCTACATACATAGTATGGAACAAAAGGTATTCTTACCCTTCCTTTTCCAAAGTGTAATAGGCAAATTCTATTTTGTGTACATAAGGGTACTTTTGGGTTATATTTTGCTCCACCTGGATAGACAATAAAAACATAGTCAATGTAGCTTAATGCGCGCCATTTATGAATACGGGCCCCACTATTCCTAATCGCTTACATACAGTACAGAGTGCAACCCAGTGCAACCTAACCCTAGGTAATAAATAAAGTTGCCTTGTTTCGATCTTGTAGTTTAGCTAGTTTATTTTAGTTAAAGCTGGACTGCATTAAGTTATAAGTGCTATTGAAGTATTTATTTAACATTCCCCATAAAGTACAGTAGAGCTACAAAAATTAATTCAATTACTAAATACACATGGATACAAGATCAATACATAAGACGTAATCCGCTCCGTGTACATACAATGAATACAAATACAATACAATTTATATGGAACAGAACAACTTACTTTCTCCTAATACAAGTAATTATTAATTCAATTTCAATAGAAAATGAATTATTTTCAAAGATGTTTTTTTTTCTGACCAAACTGGGAGGCTAAAATGGACGACACGATTAATGTACGCAACTACGGCTAGCTACACGGCGTAGCACGATATTGTACGCACACTATTGCACAGCATGATATTTAGTTTACAAGGACAATTAATTTACGTGCAATTTCATAGCGTACATTATTTGACGACCAATATTGCATGAGAGGTCATGTCACACATTATCGTGTTCCCAAATATCATGTTCTTCAATGACACCCTTTTGCGACTCTTTTTTGTAGTCGAATCATGGGTGCGACGGACATATGAAATGACGTTTCACATCGACAAAATCGGTAATTTCCATAAAAATTCGTCGATTTGAAACCTCATGTCCGTGCCTATCGACTAAGAAAAGGGTCACAAAAGTGTGTCTTTGTGCAACATGATATTTGGGAACACGATAATGTATAGGACAGCAAATACCATGTGTTGTGTGGGAACTTGTAGGTGCTACGTGGGTTCTACCAGTGTGCGTGTAAAAAGAGAATCTTTTTTTAGTGTCACATAGGCGGTGCCACACGCTCTTGATCTTGTAAATATCACAATTTTTATCGACTGTGTAGTATACTACACAGTCGATAATCGATATATCGATTTATCGATGGATCATGATACTTATCGTCAAAATTCAAAAAATATCGAAATCCACGATTTTTATCTTGTTTCGCGAGATTAATATCGAGCTTCTAGTCTTCGAATCGATATTAATAATGATCTTGAGGCAGAACTGAGCAGTGCTGCCATTTTAGCGATTTCTGCGCTAGATTAGCGGTTCTCAGATACGCTGATTTTTCGCAGAATCGCTTTCAGCGCTGAATATATTTTGAACTAGCAGCAATAAACAGTATCACTGGCAATTTTAATCGAGAGTAGCGATCTATTTTACGGATGTAACAAGCTCGATAATTAACGTGATTTTGTTGCGATATTTATCGAGCGTGTAACATCGGCATAAAACTAGATAATAAAAATGGATTTAAAAACTATAGCACATTCACTGAACGGACAAAAGAAAAAGTAAATTTGACATTCACATGAGATCTAAAAAGCAACCGGCCGTGACAGGCACTATTGATCTGTCACACACTCCAGACAGCTGACCTGACAGTGCCTTTGAAATTGTGTTAGTTTGTTTTGTTGTGAAATGTAGTGGTTTTTGGTGTAGAAAAATTCATGGAAAAATGAATATTGCGCTTAATAAAGACGTTAGATTGTGAATAAATATTTACAAAGCTTATTTTACATTACACGGTACAAGGCAATTTTTTTTTTCTGAAAAGTTCATGTTCCAGCATAAGTACATTTTTTTGTTATTTCTTTTTGTCTGTTTTGAAAATAAATGAATCATTAAAAGTTTAGAATATAACTATTTTTTTTTTCGCAGATTGTTCAAAAGTAGTTCAAATCTTAGTTTAACTTACAAACCTAAACTACGACCATAAAAGGCACTTGACTCAGCAGTTTCCTGCGTAATTATTTCATCTTGAGCTCTTTGTTTGGTAGTGTCCTTCTGCCCTCTGCATTTTTAGCAAGCTCTATTGATTAAACTAATATTCCTAAGCAAGTAAGATCATCAAAGGATATCAATAATTTGTGTTATCTTTACAGTGTTGTTAAGCTGATACTATGTGTGATACAATGGAACCAGTTGGACAACAGCTGGCTGAAATTGATAATGATCTCAAGTCTTGTACAAACTTAAGTGATGACTTAGAATACACCAAGGCGACTTTGTTGGATATGCCTGTTGAGGTACCTAACTGTTAATTTAATTCTATTTATTAACCTGTCTGTACAGAACTTTAAGTTGTTAAAAAAGTTTTTTTTTTTTAAATACATTGTAGACTTATTTAAAACTATCAATAATCTGTGCTAATATAAACAAAATAAAACATACAAGAATATCAAAATGTTTTAAAATTACATATTGATTTCAGATTATACTAAAAATATGCTCCTATTTGCAACCAGTATTTTTGAAATATACCTTCAGATGTGTTTGCCAACGGCTTGAAGACATCCTGTCAGATGAAGGACTATGGAAGAACTGGGTTCATTCCAGAGTGAAGGGTCATTATCCACCTATTCAAAAGTTGAAAATATGGGATGAGACACCTGTTGATTGGGAGAAAGTGTGTGTCGAGATGGATTTTGAATTCCAAAGGTGGTTTAATGTGAAGGAAACTATGAGACATTGCATTGTAAAAGACATGCACTACGCTTCAGTGGATACAGTGCTCTTAGTCAATGTGAGTATATAAATGGTATAGGTGCTTTATTTTATTACTAGCTGATTGATACAAGTAGATCTAGCCTGCATTGATTTGTCATTGATAGGTAGGTATATTTCTTAGTAAAGACTATTTAAAAAAAGTAGTAACTTTATAGTGTGCTCAAACATAGGTATCATCTGTAACTTACATCACACAAATATTATGGTTCTTTGACGCCCACTCATCCTTGTCACAGGTGGTTACATGACTAGGTATTTCCACCATCTGTTTTATGTTACACTTCATTGATTCCTCCCCTCACTTTAATGTGCGACATAATTTATGAATGGCCCCTATACGCACACTGTGTGAACCCTACCTAAGCAGGCACCTGCACATATCGCGTCACTTTCGACAGTTTCGACCCACACACACACACACACATTAACAATTTGCTACAATGCAATGCATATAATAGGCATTTTTAATAAATAATTGGAAAACAAAAGAAGTGTCATGCTTAGGGAATATCTCAAGACGAGGTTGCCAAGTCGAGATCTCGAGGGATAAGAAATTCGGTCTCGGCGAGATCTCGGCATTTTCGAAATCTCTAATGGATTTCGAAAAGTATTGTTTTAATTAGAAACTGAACATGATTGAAACTGCTTAGTAGTTGTGATTACGATAAGACTGAATCTTATAAAATATAATAAACAAAATGAATTATTGAAAAAAGGTCTCTATTTTAATTTTTTTTTACATAAGCTATGTTAATGAACACAAAAATTAAGATTCGTAAAAGCTCTTTTAAAGAGAGCACTTATTTTAAAAAAGATAATGATAGTGAAAACTAAATCTACAAAAATCGCTATTTCCAAAATCATTCAAAAAACTAGGAGTGGTTACGAGTGATCAACGTAAGTGAGCTTACGTACTTAGTCAAAACTATATCTGAAAGAGGAGGGGTTCTGTGTGTAATAAAATCACGTTCGCTCATATTAATTTCTTTTACTTAATTCACTTCACTTTTAAACAATCAATACAATATTACAAATAAAATGAACAAATTATTAAATTACGTAATTAATAAATCTTTCCAATCAACATAATTACTTCAATTCACTTTCAATGAAAATAAATGCTCAAAGTTCGGTCCTCACTGACAGAGCGCTCGCAAGGGAACGAGCTCTGGTGACCGCGCCGGTTGCTTTTATAGGCGGCACGTGGTGGGGAGCTGTCGACCGGTCGGTGTGAGTCACGCGGCAAGTGGCCAGTTGTTTGCACATTGCAGTTGCGCCGATACGGCCATACTGACGCAGGTGCGTCCCTGCGCCTATTTTGTAGTACTTTCTGTAAACATTAGAAACAGCGGATTAGTTATAAGAGAAAAGTAGAATAGCGAACGCATTGGACCTCATAGCCTCAGCGCTAGTATTGGTCAGATTTTTTTTTTTCACGGTGTAACCTCATAGCCTCAGCGCTAGTATTGGTCAGATATTTTTTCACGATGTAACCTCATAGCCTCAGCGCTAGTATTGGTCAAGCCTCAGAGCCTCAGCGCTCATTATTGGCATCTCCTTTACAAATACGTCGAGCACGAAGTACTATAACTGTGCCTCACACATCTCATTAAAATAATAATATAAAACAAATTTTACTACCGATCACAATAACATTCTCTCCTTCTTCAATATCTCTACACATCGCCGATACGGACACTTCACGTTGAATCCCAAACTGTTGCGTGCTTCTCAGATGTTCATGGCAAACTTTTCGGCATCTACCTCGACCATTTATTCGTCGAACCTCATATCTATCATGCGGTAACACTTTCTATTTCATAAGGTCCGTCATAATACTACCATTAGGGCAAAGGTAATTAGAGGATGCCCTCAAGAGGGTGTCCTGTCACCACTCCTATGGAACATAGTAGTAGATAGCCTCCTAAAGAGACTAAACGCAAGTGGATACACTACTATTGGATATGCAGACGACCTCGCAATACTGATAAACGGGAACGCGGAAAACGTGCTATGTAAAGTAATGCGTTCAGCACTTCAGATTGTAGAAGAATGGTGTGACGAACATAACTTATCAGTAAATCCGAAAAAGACAGAGCTCATCCTTTTCACCAACAAAAGGAAGCTACCAGAACTACAACTACCAAAATTATTCAACACCAAACTCACCCTATCAACAGAAGTTAAATACCTGGGCGTAATACTTGACAACAAACTGAATTGGGCGAGCCACATAGAAAACAAAAGCAAAAAGGCGTGTATATCGTTCTATCAGTGTAGAAGACTCGTTGGTAAAAGATGGGGTCTAAATTCAAAAATCACACTGTGGCTGTACACGTCAGTAATTAGACCGTCTCTAACCTATGGATCGGTTGTATGGTGGCCCAGGACTCAGCTGACCACTGTAAAATCAAAACTCCAGAGCCTACAACGCCTAGCGAGCATAGCAGCCACTGGATGCATGAGAACCACTCCATCAGCAGCGCTCGAGTACCTCCTAAACCTGAGACCTCTACATCTGGTCATTCAGGAGGAGGCCAGGGCAGCCGCCCTAAGACTAAAAACAAATGGGCTATGGAAACACGAACCAGTAACAACACACACAGTATCCATGAAGGAGATCCTAAAGGAAATACCACTCCTTGGGGCACCCATGGACAGAATCCCATGTCAGCATGTCTTCGACAGAAGATACAATATCCGACTTAATGCAGAAGCAAACGATAGCTCTGGTATCAAAGAAGTCAGGGTATAAACAGACGGCTCCAAAACCGCACAAGGGACCGGAGCGGGTGTCTTCTCAAATGACTTAAACATCAAAATATCAACCACGTTAGATAAACTAAATACAATCTTCCAAGCAGAATGCATTGGCATCACCAGAGCAGCACAGTCAGTTGCAACCAGAGATGTCGGGGACCTTGATATAAGGATTATCTCAGACAGTGCATCCGTACTGCAAGCTCTACAAAACAACACAATTAACTCTGCACTTATTATTGCAAATAAGAATAAAGTAACTTTGCAATGGATAAAAGGGCACAGTAACTCAACAGGCAACGACGCAGCAGATGAGCTGGCCAGAAGGGGATCGGACAAAATAGTGTACGGACCGGAACCACTAATGCCTATACCCCTGGCCCAGGCAAAAACATGGCTGCGCCACAAATCCGAAGTGAACCACTATACAGAATGGACAAACACTGAGGGCTGCAGGCAAACCAAAGATGCCGTTCCGGTGACATCAAAAAGATTTGCACGCAACCTCATCCGACTCAACAGGGACCAAACCCACAAAGTTATAGGCACTATAACGGGTCACTGCTCCCTAAACAAACACCTTTTTAACATTGGTGTGACCGACAGCCCTCTGTGCAGGGGATGCATGGAGGCAGAAGAAACGCCACGGCACGTGCTCATGGAGTGCAGGAGCGTCGCAGAACACCGGGCTCAATTTCTTAAATCCCCATCGTCACTCCCGGAGGCCTGCAGCAGCCTGAAAAGGCTGCTGGACTTCTGGGAGCACCTGTGGTGGTTGGAGTGAGGGGAGGGAAGAGAAGTAAACCACGCACAATGGCCCAATCAAGTGGCTAAGTGCAGAAAACGCCCTGCTAAACAAACAAACAAGGTCCGTCATATTTTTAGCTTAGTTTGGTGCCTAATCGTGGTGCTTCTCTTAGTAAAACGTATTCACCCTTATCAAACCTCTTGACTCTGGCTCTTCCTTTATCATATCGTATTTTATCTTTTTCAGCCTGATCGGTCATCCTCCCCAATACAGCGTTCCTCAATGACTGTGGGTCTACCCTTTCTTTCCCTTCGTCAATAATGTTCAATAGGTCTAAGGGGACACTCCCTCTTTTGCCTGTTAGCAATTGGATTGGCGTTTGACCAGTCGCACTGAAAGTCCTATCACTTATTGTTACTAAAATAGAATGAGGAATAATACCCATATCCTTTTGGCACGGGTTGACGTTCTTTTCAGTATTCATCTTTTGAAACAGGTTTCATACGTATGGCCAGGTATTGAACAAAACGAGCACTCTTTTTTCCTTTTGTCAGCAACTTTTGATAGTTCCTTAGATGTTGAAGGGTTGTTCTGTTCAGACCTCGACTCTGGTTCAAAAGTTTGCAGCATGTCTTCTTTCATCTCGGCCCATGTAGTCGTTCTGAGCAGGCAATCGTCAGCCCAGGTCTGCGCCCTACCTTTGAGGACACCAGCTGCCTTAAGTCGCACCTCATGATCTTTTAACTTATATTCTTCCTGAGTCCGTGTAATAAGTTGCACCCATTCCCTTACATCTGCACCTTTATCTGGATCAAAAGTAGGGAAGTACACATCAGAAATGCGTACTCTACTCTCATTGGCGGGTCGAAGCATTGTCATCATTTTAGTGAGAGCTGCACGATTTTCCTGGGTCATCTGCATCATCATCTCGCACGTGGTGTCTTTCAAGGTATTTGCTAAAAGAGCCATGGTTGCAGAATTTCCAGCGGGGGCCGATGGTGGTTGGCGTTGGCTCGTCCCCTCTTCTGATGAAAGAGGAGGGGTTCTGTGTGTAATAAAATCACGTTCGCTCATATTAATTTCTTTTACTTAATTCACTTCACTTTTAAACAATCAATACAATATTACAAATAAAATGAACAAATTATTAAATTACGTAATTAATAAATCTTTCCAATCAACATAATTACTTCAATTCACTTTCAATGAAAATAAATGCTCAAAGTTCGGTCCTCACTGACAGAGCGCTCGCAAGGGAACGAGCTCTGGTGACCGCGCCGGTTGCTTTTATAGGCGGCGCGTGGTGGGGAGCTGTCGACCGGTCGGTGTGAGTCACGCGGCAAGTGGCCAGTTGTTTGCACATTGCAGTTGCGCCGATATATCACTTTTTCTTTTCTATTCCGCTCGCCCACGATAGTTTGCGTATGCAGTCACGATAGTTTGCGTATGCAGTCCGACACTTTCCTTCGCCAGTCGACTCGACTCGACTTCTTCTCGACTCGACGACTTCGACTGGCTCGCGCGTGAGTACACGCGTAACTACTGCTGCTCGATCTCTTTAATCTCGGCCGAGATCACGTCATTTTATCCCTCGAGATTGATCTCGAAAAATGAGGCGAGATCACGGATAATCGGGATCTCGCGAGATCGAGATTGCATTCCCTATCATGCCATGCATGTATGATGAACATAATATTTTATTGAGCTTTGTTTTTGTCTCTGCTCAAACAGTGAGACTAAAATTAGTAGTAATTAACATATCTACTACTGTTAAACTAAGTTATCATCTTCTTTATAATTAGAAATGTGTTAGTAAAGTAAGGTACCTGTGGCCCTATTCGGAGATTTGAGATTTTCATCTCACCTTTTTTCGTCCTTGTTACTTTCGTTTGAAACGTCATAGGTGTGAAAGTGACGTAGAGCGTAGGAATACCTAGGAATCTCATTCGCGTGAGATGAGATGATTTTATCTTGGTCACTCTCACACCTATGACGTTCTAAACGAGAGCAACAAGGACGAAAAAAAGTGAAATTTAAATCTAAAATCTCCGAATAGGGTCCCTGTAACAACTTCTTTCCTAACTCCTTCTCATACTCTACAAATTGATTATTTTTCACAGAATGGTCAAATATGTGTGTCGGGTTCTAGAGACCGAAGTATGGCATTGTTGAACATGTCTGACATCATTTCTACAGCTGGTCGCGTTGATAAAGACACAGTGATGTATGATGGCAGACCGTTGAAGATGCTGAATGATGCACATGCAGGTTGGGTCTGGGATCTGGCACCTGATCACCCCGACTCTGCTTCAACTGTTTACTCTGCATCCTGGGATAATAGTGTCAAGGCATGGGACTTGGAGACTTTTGAATGTCTAGAAAAATTTGGGTGAGAATTTTTGAAATTATGTTAAATTGTGCATTTGACTAAACTTTATATTTGTAGTAGAAAATTTACATTAAAGTTTTATTATGTGTTAAGGCGCATACACACGGTAATAACGATGAATAAAACTTATTTTAATTATGCTATATATTTCAATACTCTAAATCGAATGAAATAACTTTTACCATCAACTTTAAACGTCATTACACAATTTATACGGTACAAAAACTTGTCGCGAGATTTAAGTAAGTACTGGTGTTTCCTTACTTTGAAAATTTTTAAAATTAAGATCAATCACATAAATTTATTTAACTTGTTTATCTACACAGGTAAAACTCACGACGCGCTTTTGCATTATTTAAATTGTACAATGGCGTTATAAGTTGATAGTAAAAGTTTATTTTATTTGTTTTGTTGCATTGTATAAATAAAAGCTTGTTTTCAAAAAAGTTGATTTACTTTTTAGTTATTGCTGGACTGGTTTCTCAGTCGTTTCATCTCATTTAACGCATCATTGTTGCAAGGCTATTTGCTGGTAAATTTCGAATATTAACCCCCATTCGTAATCGCACCATTTCACCTAGTACTTTCTCTTGATACCCATATTGTAGGAAAGCATAAAAAACTTTGTCCGCCATCTTTAGAAGCCAGTCATATTGGATTTAAGGTGACGTCACTTTATTTATCGGGTTATTCTCAGCAAGCCCTTTCATTTGGCTCAGTTGGTAGTGAACCTGCCTTCTGAGCTTTCGGGCGTGGGTTCGATTTCCACCTAGGTCAAATATTTATGTGATGAACATTTGTGTTTGTTCTATGTCTGTGTGTTAATATCTAATCTGTTAGTATTTAAAAATATCTAAGTGTGTATATCAGTCTCTGGAAGCCATAGTACAAGCTTTGCTTAGTTTGGGGTCAGGCGACCGTGTGTGGAGGTGTCCCGAATTTATTTATTATTATTATTTATTTGATACCCATATTGTACGAATGCATTACAAATAACTTGACCGCCATTTTGGGTGTTCCGCCATTTTGGGTGTTCCGCCATGTTGGATTTAAAGTGACGTCACTTTAGTTTTCGAATTATTCTGAGCAAATCCTTTCTTTGGATACCATATTGTAGGATTGTATTGAAAATAACTTGGCCGCCATGTTGGATCTCCCTTTGCTCCAAATTTTCTTAAATTTAATTGTTTCAGTTGCGGTATGTCTGTATTATCATTAGTAGGTAATGGAAAAGAAGTAATGGCAGGTCTATATGCGAAGAAGGTACACATTTTCGACCAGCGCTCTGGGAGTAGCCCCATACAAACCTACAATGCACACAAAGGCGCAGTATTAGATCTTTGTAAATTCGACAATCTCATTGCATCCATCAGTGATGACAAAACGATTACTATTTATGATAGAGTAGCTGGAAAAATACTAAAGAGTGATATTCATGTACCGAACAATGATTCCAAAGCCTACCCAGTCTGCATCAGTTGGACTTCAGCGGCTATGTACATTGGAGATTCTAGGGGATATCTCAACTTATTTGATCCTGAAGAACATAGACATGCCGGTTCCATTGAACTGTGGGAACAACCAGCCATCACATTGCCACAAATCAAAACAAAGTGCTGTTACCAAAGCGATGGGATTATGATCGTCTGCTCAGATAGAGGAGAAATAAAGTTCCTGTACAACAGTTACCCGCCCACAGAATTTACTTCTGTTACGAGCTCTACTATTGACATTACTGAGGTAATATTTTGTCTCACATTTATTTATTGTTAATAACGCTGCGTTCATATGCTTCCGTTTAACCCGTCACTCAGCTGGAGGGCTATTCTTACGTAGTGAGATTCAATCTCACCATTTTCCGTCCTTATTGCTCTCGTTTGAATAGTCATAGGTGTGAAAGTGACCAAGATAAAATCTCATCTCATCTCACACATAGGAATAGCCCTCCTGCCCTGCCACAGCTAAAATTAAACTATATGTCCTTTTTACCCAACTGCGCAAGAAGAATGGTTATGTTTCTCGAGTGTATGTTTGTATGAAATTTCTTCGGCACGCCCAACAGCCTAAACGGCTTGACCGATATTGAATTACAAAAAGTCGTTACATTCGCCTTTGTATCCGGAGTGTCATAGGCTTAAACTTTGCAGTCGAGTTTTTTTTAACCGACTTCCATCCAAAAAAGAGGAGGTTCTCAAATCGACTGTGTGTTTTTTTATGTAACGCGATTGGAATAATCGCCAATTGTGAATCGATTTTTATGATTATTTTTTGTTTGTTAGATCATACTTAAGAGGTAGTCCCATATAAATTTTAACGAAATCGGTCAAGCAGTTTTTAAAATATTACCAAAAATCTAAAAATTGTTTACATGGATGACAAACGAAGAAGTCGGTTTTTTATGTGTTGCTTTTTATATTATTATTTTAATATTCTAATTTATTTAACTATTGCAGCTGTGTTACCAGAACGGCATACTGGCTATCAGCACCTGTGACTCTGCTTTGGAATTTTGGATTCCGACCGAACGATGTGACACGGCACCCCAGAGCACACAATAATTGCAATAGCATTAAATATTTGGATTAACAATGAAATAATGCAATTTATATTTATGCCTATTTTAATGAAATAACTTTGCATTTACTATTCGAGTGTAAATGATAGATTGTTGTGGTATACAAACGTACGAGATATACATATATACAGGGTTATAAATACCTAACCAAAAACCTGTTAAGGGTTCATTGTACTCATCCATTTGAACAACTTCTACTATGGAGCGAACACCGAAATCTCGAAAAAAAATCAGCTGTTCCATACATTTTATCTCAGGTGATTGAACTTTTTGTATGGAACAGCTGTTTTTTTTGCGATTACAGGATTGGCTTCATAGTAAAAGTTGTTCATATTGATGAGTACAATGAACCCTTAAGAGGTTTTTGGTGAGTTACCTATAACCTTGTATAGTTTACGAATTTTAGTCTCTTTACAAATATGAAACGTTGTCAATTCCGAACTCGGCAGCGGCAGATTGCAGACGTCAAATGGGAGATGCTATCAAAATAATAGGTAACAGCAGGTAACTACAACCGAAAAAATATGATTGTGAAATTTGGCAGTTTTTTTTTTTTTTTTTTTTTTTTATGTAGAATAGGTCGGCGTTTGACCACCAACTCCCCTGATGTTAAGCGACGTTGTGGTCTAAGATGGAGCACGACGACCTATAAGGTACTTTTTCACTATAGCCTTGAAGTTTACTAGAGTGAAGAAGTACAAAGACGGCAGTTGAGTGAGGCGCTACAAGTGCGCTACTGCTCAGACCCGTCTTCGGAACGGTTACACCGGACTACATCCCGAAACACGACTAGGTCATTTCACGACATGGCTTAGTCCGGTGGGTGGTAACTAGCCACGGCCGAAGCCTCCCACCAGAGATTGCTACCCGGTTAGCACTACCCGGGGACCACGTGTAGGGAATCAGAATAGAGTACACTCCTACGGACGTGGGTAGCTCAGCCCCCAAAAAAAAAAAAGTTATTTGCTTTTCGACCTTGTTTCTAAGCTGGTAAAGTTTATAATTCCAATTAAGTCGCCATGATAGTGCGCCATCTGCCGTCTGTCTGAATAAAAAAAGGTCTTCATTCCGCTGGCGCACTATTTAGCGCTCGCGTCCCTCCATTATGGTGTTTAGAAAACCGATATCGAGTGAACAGCGCAGTGTCCCCGCGTTTTGTACCATTTTTCCCTTACAAGATTTAAAATATCCTGTAAGACTGTCACGCGACGTACCTGAACTCCTTGTGATGAAGGCTAGCTTTAAAGCTAGCCACACACCTTGCGATGTACTTGTACAAACCTAGGTTTGCACAAGTATATCGCAAGGTGTGTGTCTAGCATTAGACTTGGACAGTCGTCCTGTATATTTTTATGGTTTATGGTATTTGTGTGGTATTCTGCTCTCTATTAAGCTTTATGTACTTACGTGTACTAATGTACTCGGTTATGTTATTATCACGACCAATATTATTTAAATTTAATACTGACATGTAAAAAAAATGCATGAAGATGATAATTAACTTTTGTTCTAGTTCATTTTAATATCAATAGAGAAGTATGGTGGGAGATTTTCTAATGAAACTACATTTTACTGTGACCGAAGAATCCTGCCAGTGCTATCCAACCTGTGTGAAAACAGCTAGTATTTCCTGTCGAATAAAATACCTTTAATAGGTACTTTAATTTAATTCAAAAAATGGTTCCAATATGCATAGTAAATTTTATACTGAGCATTCTAGAGGTACTTTCATAATATTTCTTATCTAAGTACGGATCAAATAATACCTTAGATTATTTATTTAACATGATTTGATTAGTTGCATATAACTATGTCAGTAATCCCATTCACCAACTAACTTTTAGGTATGTACCTGTCTATTATTTATTACGTAAGTGAGTACATGAAATCGGTGTGTAACATGAAATTGTGATAGCTTATTTTATAATCCTTTTAAATTAACGGACTGTGTCCTGGGAGGATATCAAATAAAAAGAATTAACTTGCCTGTTGTTTACTTTTACCTCGTACTAAGAAGGGTATTAGCTGTAGTTAGTGTAGATATTGTAGTTTCTAATAAAAGCTACGGCTTTAGTAGAGTCGTGCAGCTAGAACGAGCTACTGCCATGGTCCCATGGTATAATAAAATATCCCGCCCATGATCCAAGTAGATTAGACCATAGCTCCTTTGTGGTGCCTGCTTCTTAGAATATGTGTTGTAAAGTTGGAAGTTCATCAGAATAAATTCGATAATAAATATTCTACGTGTATTCGAAAGTTCGCGGCGTTGAGTTAACTTTTTTGTCATAGGGCAGACTAAAGCTCGGTTTCCTGCTAAAATCATGTTGACCTTAGAAAAACAAAACCTAAATGATAGGCGATGTGAGAACTGCGTTTACGATCGTGATGGTACAAAATATGAACTCGGATGCGTGAGCTCGTGATATGTACGCATGTGAGTGAGTCAGTCAACTTGCTTTTTAAAATGGCAAATTTACTCCATGTTTTATCACAGTAGTGTTGCCAAAATGTTAAACATTCAAATAAAGCGTTAATTTTTTGACTCGCTTTTAATGGAATTTTCTTAATCATTTTATGCAAAGCAAATCCGAGGCAACGTTTTTTTGAAGTGAAACTTCTAATGTGACTTCCAACAAGGTTGCGTTAAACGTTTAACGCTCCTGGGGAGGGGGAATAGAAAGAGACAGAGCGAAAGAGAATGCGTGGCACTCGAACGCATGCGCGTAGTACATGCGTTGCAGGCCAGCGCGAGCGTTACGAATACGAACGTGTCCAATATTCCAACGCAACAGAGAGAGAAAGAAAGATACACCGAAGTTTCACTTCTTCCGCGCGGAGGGACTCCATACACAATTTTTTTTTGTAGACGTTACTTATATTAATGTTGCAATGTAACGTTACTATAGGGCTTGGTCGCAATTAAAAGAATAGTAAGGAGCTCACTGTTTGCTTCCAATTCACCACCCTCTATTAATACATAATTATTCTGAATGGATTGTCCAAATAGCGCGTACAACGAAGCCAAATAGCGCGTATAACAAAGCGGCGTGTTGCTCACAGACTCATACAGTTAGCACTTATTAGTTGGCTGCTGCTTTGGAGAAACTTACTGCACTCGGTCAGTGACAAAGTACGCTCACTACTCCTCTAGTGCCAGTGAAGTCACTTCTCTTGGTGCACAAATCTAATAACAACTGAAGTTGCGTTTTTTATCAAAAGTTTGCCAGTTTTTCGCGGCTAATCGCTATCGGCGGTTTCCTGCACACTCAACATTGAGTTTGCTTAACTTGCCACTCGGTAAGACAGTCTACAACTTGTAGTTTGCTGAATGTTCGCCTTATTTTGATTTTTATGTTTATTTTTGTAAAAGTGTCCTGGCAGCATTTGTGCTGTCGTCGTGCCTGCCGTCATGGCTGAATGAAAATGAAATTTGTTGACGAACTGTCAGTTTTGTGAAATCTTATTTTCGTTCGCCATGATCTGTAATTTGTGAGTTGTGATTTTGTAATGAGCAAGTGTTTGATATTTTTTTAATGAGTAATTAAAATACATAGCCATGAACGGGTTAAGTTTCGGTGAACTTTGTTGCTTGTTTTGTTGTCCGCCATGCCCAGGGAAAATTGCGGCTAAGCTCGCCTTTTTGCCTCCTGAACCAACGTATGCATTCACACCTGACGAGACGGGATCGAAATTCTCTTTAACACTCACGGAACGTGCCGAGTGGCAATACTCGGAACGAGAAAAGGAGAACATCGAAGGTTTCTACTCGAGAACGTCGAGAGGCAACAGAATAGCCTGCCTCTTTGTTCGGTGTAGCCCCAACGCTCGTTTCACAATACTTTTCTCACATGGAAATGCAGTGGATCTTGGACAAATGAGCAGTTTTTACTTAGGGTTAGGAACTAGAATAAACTGTAACATATTCAGTTATGATTACTCTGGATATGGTGTGAGTGGTGGGAAGCCATCAGAAAAGAACCTGTACGCTGATATTGACGCTGCGTGGCAGGCGCTGCGTACCCGCTACGGCATCAGTCCAGAAAACATCATACTCTACGGACAGAGCATTGGGACAGTGCCCACAGTGGACTTAGCAGCCCGATATGAGGTGGGAGCTGTGGTGCTACATTCACCACTCATGTCTGGGATGAGAGTTGCCTTTCCCAACACTAAAAGAACTTGGTTCTTCGATGCTTTTCCCAGGTAAACTATAAAATTTGTAAAGTATCAAGCTTTCTTTGGTGACTGTAAAACACTGGTTGTCGGTAAATTGTTAATAAATAGCAACAATTACTTCATTGTTGTGCATGAATTATTGATTTAATAATTTAAGATTTGAAATTTATATAGTCACATTAAGACATCTTAGTATGAATGAACTATCATAGAAACATGATAGATGTGCAATTTACAACGAAATATGTTTTCTGTTCCATATTCCGTTGCTAGATAACATATATGACATGATAACCTTTAGTATAGTCTAAACATAATTCTAATACACTTAAAACAGCTACTGTATCCTCCTCTGAGAACAGTATCAGCACCAATGAGTCACTAATTACTGTTGTTTTCGCATTTTCCTCATTATCAATGTTTTATTGTTTTATCTTGAACTAGCTGCGCCCCGCGGTGTCACCCGCGGTTAAAAATCCCATGTGCTATTCTAGACTATAATCTATCTCTATGCCAAATTTCATCCAGATCTGTTCAGCCATTCTGGCGTGAAAGAGTAACAAACATCCATTCTTACAAACTTTCGCGTTTATAATATTAGTAGGATGAATGTGAATGTACAGAACTGATTGCCTCTGTTTTATTGTGTTATCAATATTTTTTAAGGTCAGGAAAAGATAACAGCAGAAAAAGCTACAGAGAACTTTTTGGTAATGCATAGTAGAAATGATAGGTATCACAAAATAAAGGGTATCCACTACCAGGCTAATTTAAAAACCAATAAAAAATATAGATAAGCCCAGTGCAGCCCAACCCACTGGCTTGGTAGCTTGGTGTGTTTTAGGATTATGAAAACATTCAACATTAAACAATCAAACAACATTTTTAAACAGAAATATACCTAAGACATTTTCCTTTGTACGTGCAAATAGTGTTAAATGTAAGAGAAAAATGACCTCATTTTTTAAAGTCAGATAAAAAATTACATATAATTTTTTGAATGAAGGTAGGACATATCTTGAAAGTATCTTTGTAAGTATTTTTGGACTTCAAATAATTTTTCATATCATTGGATTTTGAATGAAGGTAGGACATAAACATACTTTCAAGAGTATATATACTCTTGAAAGTATGTCTATGTCCTGAGTATATATACTCTTGAAAGTATGTCTATGTCCTACCTTCATTCAAAATCCAATGATATGAAAAATTATTTGAAGTCCAAAAATACTTTCAAATAACAAAGTAACGCACAAAGACTTTCTATAGCATTTTTCCTTGAGAGGGTAGTTGTGTGTTTACATGGTCCAGTTAACTGTCTTAACCTTCTCAGAGCCAAGGTTGTCTGAAAGAGATTGCTATTATTGATATTCAGACTGCCCTTGATATACTGTACTGATATAATTTTTATAAATACAGTTTATTTTGTTAACATTTCTAATTTATACATGCCATTTAACTTTGTATCTCATTTTAAAGTGGTTTTAACTTTATCATACAAGGGGGGCAAACACATCTCTATGAGAAAGCCCTTTAAAAAGAAACAAAAAACTTCATCCTACAGGAACTGTTAATAGAGAAAATAAATAAAGCATCTAAATAATACTTAAGCTACCTCCATACCAAATTGTATCCAAAGCCATTCACACAGCTGTTACATAGTTCAATGGTAATAAAGACACATTAACTTTCCCTGTTTTAAGGTTCCACATAATATTCTCATTGTGCATATTTCTATTCACGCATTCCTTAAGTTACATATTGTTGGAATCCAATGTTGACATCAGTTCTGCCATTCAACTTTCATTTTTTTCATGTGATTGTTAACACACAGGCAGCCCTAGATATTCATTGGGGCTTACACTGACTGCTTTCATGCTTATTTATAAGAGACATGGTCTTACATCATTAACTGGATTAACTAGCATGCAAGAAGCAACCTCGCCTTATTTCGCTACTTTCAACTGGGTTAGGGAAATTATGAATTAAAGACAAAAATTTAACTTTAGGCATTATAAAATCACATAAGGTAATTAAATAAAATCTCTTTCTTTGTACCCCTTCTTTTCTGTATTGTCAGATTGTAGTGATTGTACCTAATGAAAAATAAGAGAGTATTTTTATGATTTCTGTGTATTCTGTGTATTCAATAAATGTATAAATGTACATGTAATTATAGACCAAAAACAATGGACACTTTATACCTTAAAATGCCTGTAAAATGAGGTAAATGCTAGTTTTTACTAGATTATAGTTTTTTGCTAAATAATAAATTCGGGACATTTACACACACTGTCACCTTACCCCAAACTAAGCAAAGCTTGTACTATGTATATTTTATTTTTACATACTTAAATAGATATTTAACACCCAACCATTGAACAAACACAAATTTTCACTATATAAATCTTTGCCTTAGGTGAGAATTGAACCCACACCCCCAAGCTCAGAAAGCAGGTTCACTACCAACTGAGCCACCGAGGCAGTCAATAAAACAGTTGATGTTCTTGCATTCAAATAGCATTTACCGTATTTACTGAAGCTTGTAAAGTAATGTAGTAATGCTTTAAGTGAAATTACTGAGCATGACTGAACGTTCACTGATATGGTTTGCTTGTGTAATAGCCATAATGGGTAGTAAAATAAAAGTAATACTCACTGAAGATAGCGACAATATACATAGATATACCTACTACATGGTTTACATTGGCAGAGATAAGGTAGATAACAAAGAATCTAATTGGGACAGAAACCTGCTAAATGCTCAAAATTAGAGTGATTTTATCCAAATTAATTATTGATTGTCATGGTAGAAAATGGTTATAACAACCAGGGTCGGACTGAGCTGGAAGGGCCCGGGTGGCTCCCCACAAGCCAGGGGCCCAAGACGGGGTGTAGCCTCCAACCTACTTACCGTCTTAGCGCGGGTCTGGCTGATAAATGCCACCCTGACTATATGGCCAGTCCAACCCTGATAACAACCAAATGCTGGTATAACCAAATGATGATAATGATGTCACACCCAGTGACATCATCATTAGTGATGAGGGTATGTTTATGATCAACACACCCACAAGTCTAATTTTCATATAAACTAAATGTGATTTAGGACATGTCTAGTCAGTAAAACACAGAGTTACCAGTTTTTAAACTGTTTCAAAGTCAAAATGTTTTTGTTCAATTTGGGTATCAAAGATACACTTATGATTGTCAAAGTTTTTTTAAATAGACTCAATCGCCTTGTTTGGATAAAGAGCCTCTACTCAGAAGAACGGGCAAGAAACTGAGGGGCATTATTTTCTCAAAGAATAAATAAATTACAGCCTCACAAATTTTAGCTTACAACTACTTCCACTACTACGATTAAGAATTATTTAGAAGACAAAGATGTCTGGAGCTTTCCACTTCCGCCAAGCAGCCACTAGGTAATAAGTATCTATGTATAATAGATACTAGGTAATAAGTATCTATGTATAAAAGATACTACTACCTAGTGGCTGCTTGGCAGAAGTGAAAAGCTCCAGACATCTTTGTCTTCTAAATAATTCTTAATGTTATAATACCCTCTTTTCATTAATGTAGTTTTTACATGTGATTTGAATTTTCCCTCAGTGAGCCCTGTTATTGTTTGATTGTTTAAACTAGATTTGACTGTATTCTTATTTAAGGTAGTTCTGAGTGAGGTCCCTTAAATGTTCCTTGTTTAATTTCAGCATTGACAAAATCCCCAAAGTGACCTCACCGGTTCTGGTTATCCATGGAACTGAAGATGAGGTGATAGACTTCTCCCACGGGCTGGCCATATACGAGCGTTGTCCGCGCGCCGTCGAACCTTTGTGGGTGGAGGTATGTACTTGTATAGTTCGACCACGTCATCAGTATGCTTAGTTATGAACATTAATCAACTGCCTAAATATTTTTTCAGAAATGAAACTTGCGTAAAGTATTCCTTTTATTGCTTTAATCAATTACATGTATATTCCAGGGTGCTGGGCACAACGACGTCGAGTTGTTCAACCAATATTTGGAGAGGCTGAAACGTTTTGTTTCAGTGGAATTGCTCAACTGACAAAGACTGCCGGCCTCTGGCCAGACTACTCAAGGTAGCATCCAATGTCATGTTTGTACAAAATAAGGCTAGCCTCACGGCTTACATTAATAGTTTGTAATAGCTTTGCCACGCGGCGTTACTCACTGTTAAAAAAGTTGCTTTTGTGTTATATTAGCTAGACTATAATGTATCATTCATCCACATATGTTTAGCTGTAATTGAGTAACAAACGTCTATTCAAACATTCGGTTATAATCGACCGAATGAGCCTTAGCGAACGAAGCGTCTATGCTTCAGTTTTGGCAAAAATGCTTTACTTTACGAGAATCTAAATTATTACGAGAATCGGTTGAGAAAGACAGCCGGACAGACGCCGCCCGCAAGGTTTTCAGCTCTCAGAGCCCTTAGCATTAGTGCAAAGGTAAAGCATGTTTCCTTATTATTAATTTTCAAAAGCGATTCTTAACGTATAAAATGAAGCAGTATCGTTCGCGTCTATATTCCAGGAGACGACCAAAATCCCGCTTCGACCCTGAGCTCCGGCACTTCGAGTTCGGCGGCGGAGAGACTCCTCTAGCTAGCGGGGGCCGGGCCCAGCCGGGCCGGCCCCGCCAAAAACTCCACGAGAACAGACGGCTCCGGGAGCCCGGACCGTCACAGAGAGAGCGAAGGGAGAGCTCCGCGCGAGGAGCCGGACGCCGCCGAATTCAAGAGTCTAAAACTGCTGCACAAGATCAGCATCAGCGTGACCCGCGCCGAGTCGTCCGAGTCGACGGGCGCGAGCCGCGGCTCGACGCCGCCGTCGGCGGGGTCGCGGCGCCGCATCCACCTGCGCTCGCTGAGCGACGTGACGCCGGCGCGGCGCGGCGCGGCGCCGCGCGCGCGCTCGCACTCGGAGCGGCCGCGCGCGCGCGCCTCCCCGCCCGGCGGCGCCGCGCGCGCCGAGCCGCCGCCGCGCCTGGCGCGCAGCGAGCGCTCCTCGCCCGACGCCTCGCCGGCCGCCGACCCCTGGCGCCGCATGGAGCCCGACCCCTGGGTGCGGCGCGCGCGCGCCCGCCCCGAGCGCCGCGCGCCCGCGTGCGAGGCGTGCGGCGCCGCGGCGTGCGAGTGCCGGCGCCTGCAGCCGCACTGCACGTGCTCGCCGCGGCCCTCGCCCGCGCGCGCGCCGCCCGCGCCGCCGCCGCCGCCCGCGCCCGCGAGGGACCCGCTGCTCGAGACCACGTGCTGAGCCGAGCCGAGCCGAGCCGAGTCGAGCCGCGCCGAGCCGCGCCGAGCGGAGCGGAGCGGGATCTCCGAGTGTGTGTGTCGTGAGTGCGTTGTCCCTTTTCGAGGTATGAGTATTATTAGTGCGAATTTTGTATCCGTTTAGTGTGTAAGTTTTCAAAATTACGATTGTATCATATTCGATCATTATTATAAAGAGTATATGCTCGCATTACGATGTGGATGATTTCCGTTTATGATGTGATTTAATTATCTGTTACTTCGGGAGGTTGTGCATAAAATAGAGATATTGTACCGTTTGCGGACGGTTTTATAGATTTTGGTTTTTTTGTATAATTATTTAGATGTATTGTAACTCTAGATTGACCATAAATCGACAGTCTGAGATCAGTATGTCTAGTTCCTATGATCTAATGAATTCACTTTAGCCAGAATAAAAACGCACAATTTTCGATATAATTATATTATAGTTTATTTTAGTTAATTTGCATTTCAAAATTAATTTTAGTACATATTATAATTATAGAATTACATTATATAATCCTTATATTTACTGAATCATATAAATGGGATTTTTTAAAGTTTTTAATTGTCAGGACATAATTCAGTAAGGGTGCTTCTAGATGGGCTATATTTTTAGTGCAATACTTGCCCGGCAATATTGCAACAATATTTTGAGTGTGGCATGGTCATATGGCCATTCTGGCAATATGGCCGGGCTACAGTCGGCAAAATTGCCAGTATTGCAGCAAAAACGTGGCCCGTCTAGGTGCGCCCTAAATATGCAACTGTCCTATGGCCATGAAATACATTTTGATTATAACAAAATTAGTCTGTCAAATAGATTTTCATAAAAACATTCCAGTGAGTCGTCCCGGCTAGTTCGTCTCTGACCACGGAATATGCATGGGAGTAGCTTATGCATCGTTATTGTCATACTTTTACTCTCAACCATTTTGAAGTGAATCTCATTTCTTCAATGTTATTTCGCTCGCGGGCTTCGTATATTGTTTATTGGTAGGTACCTCATACCACCAAATAGACCGATAAATCGCCTAATGCGCAGCTTGACCGCCAACATTATTTTTACAGGACGCGACCTCTAGCGTAGTGTAGATTGACAGATAAGCACGACAGGGTCGGGCCAAGGCCTCTATTTCGCGTGAGTTGATCTTGGTCACTCTCACTCCTATGACTTATCAAACGAGAGAGACAGTGTGATTTAAAAACACGGGAATTACTCACGTACGATTCAGTCGATTATTCCGACTATAGTTAGTGCTATGCGAGACGCAGCCGCGCGCGCGCACTCGCCCTGATGAAGACCGCCGAATGCGGTTGAAACTATAGTCGGAATAATCGACTGAATCGTACGTGAGTAATTCCCGTGTTTTTAAATCATAATGTGTGAAAACCACGTCAGTTTCCATAATAAGAGAGACAGTGACTAGAAAACATCTCACGCGCAAGAATTTTGGCCAGATAGACTGACTATCAATCGCGCACGACAGATCGCATATTGTAATGAGCGCTTAAGATTTATTTGTTACCTACTGGCGCTTATAGCTTGCACCAATGTGTTTAGGATCTTTTTAATTACCAGTTTTTAAAATACTACTGATTTAAAACACCATAGCTGAGTAGCTCTTATTTTCTCAAGCAATTTAATAATATGAAATACTTATCAACCAGTGAAGTGCAATAATTGAAGTCCTGGTGTCGAAAGTAACAAGTATTGTTTTTTGCATTGATAGTACCTATAACAGTCAAATATATGTAAAATATCACAAGTTATGTTATATGAAATCTTATTACCCATGTACTTAAAAAACAGGTTGTTATTCAAAGATAGGAACTATCTAAAACTACGAACTGGTTCTATATATTAGAAAAACGAAATAATTTACGTCAAGATCTAATTTTTAACTCAAAAGCTATGTAAATAATTAAATTTTAATCAAAACTCAATCAAATCGCTGTGAAGCAATTTTACATGTTTTTTAACCACCAATGCCCAACTCGTATCATAATAATTATAATCATTAAAAAAAATAGGATACAAAAATAGGCCTCGATTTATCTGTGTATGGAACATAAGATTATTAATTTGTTAAAAAAATAAATTATTTACGCACCTACTTTGTTCCTAGGGTGCTCCTAGACGGGCTATACTTTTAATACAATACTGGCCCGGCAATGTTGCGACAATATTTTGAGAGTGGCCTGGCCATATAGAATAGTCATACATTTTTAGCATGGCTGAGAGTAGCCAGGCTACAGTCAGCAATATTGCCAGTATTGCAGTACAAATGTGGCCCGTCTAGTATCTAACTTAGGGTGCTCCTAGACCGGCTATATTTTAACTGCAATACTGGCCCGGCCATAATAGTCATACATTTGACTGCCTCGGTGGCTCAGTTGGTAGTGCCTTCTGAGCTTAGGGGCGTGGGTTCGATTCCCACCTAGGGCAAACATTCATGTGATGAACATTTGTGTTTGTTCTATGTCTGGGTGTTAAATATCTATTTATGTATGTATTTAAAAATATATGTGTAAGTATATCAGTCTCTGGCAGCCATAGTACAAGCTTTGCTTAGTTTGGGGTCAGGCGACCGTGTGTGGATATGTCCCGAATTTATTATTATTATTCGTAGCATGGCTGTGATGGCCGGGCTACAGTTGTCAATATTGCCAGTATGCAATAAAAATGGGGCCCATCTAGAAGCACCCTTAGGTATATTTAATTTTTAAACAAGTCTATATTTTGAAGAATTTAGTTTAGCAGGGTCGGAACTTTATAAACAGGGAATCTGTCATGAAATACTTTGTGCTAAAAATGCATTTCATTTCAGTAACCAAAAAATTAGTAAACACCAAATATGTTTATACTTGTCTCCCATTTTCTGTGTGTGTAATATGTTATGCCGCGGCCACACATTGGTTATACTTGCACTAATGTTGGCTTTGGGGCCAAAACACCAATGTATATCATATCATGTCATTGGACACAAAGTTGATACTGAAACCAATGTGTCTCACAGTAATAAGGTTCAATATTGGCCATTTAAAATTGAAGCCAAGCTTAGATTCAAAGTTTAACCAATGTGAAGCCACGTCATCACAGTTATGGGTAATATTTTGTTTTTAGTGTTAGAGTAACATCATCATATTTCAGAACCAAATATTACTATTTCACACATCGATTTTTTAAGCATGTCATTAAAATGCATCCCTCAAGCCACACCATAATAAAATAATTACTATGGTATGAATCATGTTATTTAGACCATTGAGTTCTGTTACTTCGTAGGGAGAAGCTATCATAAGGCAAGATGTGGTGGTTTGTTGAGTTCAAATGCAGCGCTGAAACACAATAATTAGTCGCAAGTCGCAACGCAGTATAAACACGCACCTCTAGAAAGCTTTTAAGGCGTAGTTTTCTCGCGACCAAAAAGTCGAAAGCGACTGGGACGCTCGAGAGCTCCCTGAGCAACTAAGTAAAGTGTGGCCGGATGGCTGCACTTGAACGGAACATAGTAGTAATATGCAGTGTCTCCTCTATACGTAGTAATAGAACTCAATGCTTGAGACCAGATTTATGTTCGACATGTTTTAGAAGCCAATTAGTAAAGGCTTAGGCTATGATCTTTGTTATCACAATTGAACCCAAACCAGTTGTTTCAGTGCCATCGATTACTTACCTACTATTCAAATGATATACTCATTTTGTATTCTTTATTTTTCAATTTTAAATGTACTTATAGTCTTGATACAATGGTAAACAATGTTAATGTATCTAATCTACCTACACAAGATGGACTTGTTAGTTTCATCACATAGTTATTAAATTAAAAATACATGTATAGGTAATGTTATTTCTATCTTGTATCATAAATTTTAATAAATTAAAGTGCACATATCTTACATCTTCTTTTTCATGATACCAAACACGTACGTACACATAAGTACCTATTTAAAAATGTGTTTACTTTATGATTTAAAACACGGGAATTACGTACGATTCAGTCGATTATTCCGACTATAGTTTCAACCGCATTCGGCGGTTTTCATCAGGGCGAGTGCGCGCGCGCGGCTGCGTCTCGCATAGCACTGAATTCCCGTGTTTTAAATCATAATGTGTGAAAACCACGTCAGTTTCCATAATGTGTTTACTTGTTTTGCTATTTTCTCATTTAACTGCCTTTCTGCTGAACGACTGTCCTACTCCTTGAGTCGTACGGCTCAATGCTGAGCGTCGTGATTAACCCGACCGATATTTTTCCGGGCAATTTGTTGTAGGTGACCCTGCTAATTTATTTTGTAGTTTATTTATTTATCCTATTTATTTATTTACAAAGCTCAATACATTCATTATATTTTATTTCATTATTTATTTACATATATAATTACACTCTGGCATACACAACTGTCACATTTACAGCACAAACATTCATCACACAAAAACTAAACAATATCATTGTAATATTTACACAGGCATCGCCGCGCGCGCATTACTACTCTGTCGATTTACCGATATGCGAGCGCGCAGCGGTTGCCGGCGCTCGGTTGCCACTCGACGCCCGCGCGCCCGCTAGTCGCTATTTGGCTTAGGCACGCGAAGCCCGCGACAACCTGTTGCGCACTTTCTCCCGTTATACTACTACTAAATTTGTCACCATTTATTATGAATGGCGTAACTAATATTGGTGTCAAGTTGCTTATACACTTGTTCCGACCATCGTTTCGGGCTTCGACTTCTACTTCTTTTTCCTTCCATTTTCCTTTTTATTATGAGTTTTTCCAGATTGTCCGCCGGTTTTCTCGCAATGTGCCCGAGGTATCCTCTTATGGCAACGAGATTAATGCACTACGTACTACCGCTGGTTTGCTGCAGCGTTGACTACTGAATTGCTTATTTATGTCCGTCCAAGTCAATACTTTGATTCCAGTAAATTTAGCGCCGCTCCGCACACAACCACACTGCACGCGTGTCCGGACCACACTAATGCAAGGTGAAAGGATTTCAGTTTACTGAAATGGGTGAAATCTAATACGTAGTACATAATAGGTAAATCACATGTCATGGCATGTGGTGGACAACCTCTGGCTTACATTGAGCTCACACAAAATGATTACGTTCGTTTTGTGGACCGACTCTTTAGTTCGCTCCAAATAGATTCGTAAGAATTGTTTTGTAGCGCGAACTCTAAAACTGAAACCCTAAATTCTTATGCCTCAATTTTCATGTAAAATTTACTCACAGTATGTTTTTTAATACATAGGCAAGTAATTAATTTTACGAATAGGAAATGAAAGTCGAGGAGGTACAAAACAGTTCACATCGCAAGAAAAGTCATTTTATTTCACAAGATTAGTTGGAGGTCTTAACCTTAGGGACTTTCTAGACGGACCAAATTTTTCACTGCAATGCTGGCCCAGCAATATTTTGAGTATGGCGCGGCTATAAACTCATACATTTCTATGAGGGCCGGGCTACAGTCGGCAATATTCCCAGTATTGCTGTAAAATATGGACCGTCTAGGAGCGCCCTTAGTTAATTACAAACTAAAAAGTAGCTTATAAGGCTCAAATGAAACAATAACTTAATTTCAATAACTAAAAATTTTATTCACTATCTACATAACATTACTATTAATCAAATTAAATACTTCTAAGTATCAACTTTTTACAGGTTTCACGAGCACAATAGCCCTCATTTTTACTCGATTGATGAAAGGAGAGTAGCGTTGTATATGTGGGCCGAATTTGGATTGCAAGATATGTCTTTCGATACGTCTTGGTATCCGGAATGTCATAAAGGCTACATTCTGCAGCTAGGTTTTTAGATTAGTTCTAAATAACGATCGGCATCTCGCTGAAGAATACCAAATGAACGTTGAAAACTCGAAATTAAATTCACGAAATCTGATACCAAATAGGCAATTTTATCTGATGACTTCAAAACAAATGCATGCTCTGCATCTACTTCGTTCACACACATTTCCGGTTTAAAACGTATCATATCCTCCATGTAGTGGAGTGGCACCCATCCGTCTCTCGGACTGTACAAAACATTCGTCTTTTCTTTAATCTTTTCCATGATATTAACGTTCAATTCCTTGACATCATCCATTTCATCATAGGCTAAGAGCAAAACCTTTTCTATGACACTGGGGTTCAAAAACTTCATGATGCTCGTAAAAAAATCCAGAGGTAAACCGTTAAACGTTAAATACAAGAACACGAAAAATCCTTTTATCGGCCTAGGTATAATGAATAATAGCAGGCACAAGATCATCAGCCATGAATGCACTTTGCGGATTACATTGTTCAAGAAAACGCCACTCTTGCTTTCGGCCATTCTTTGCACAGTGGGGAACAACAAATTGATAGATGATACCCGCTCGTATATATTTATATTTTTCGCAAGCATTTCCAGTATAAGCCATGATCCAATTGAATGACCGATTAGATGTATACAATTTCCTTCTTCGACAAATCTAGTAATTAAATCCAGTTTGTGCTGTATTTGACCTTCCAAATCAAACAAATGTTCTTGTCCTTCTAGCATGTTTGACTTTTTATCCGGTACTACTTCATGCCCTGCTTGTCCTGAAAGAAGATTAATACGGATAAGTAAGTTCATGACTTTTTACCTGACTAAGGAGAAGCCAAAAAAGAAGCTAAGATGGCTGACTTCTTTATGTGTGTAACATAGTCACGCCTTTCCCCCGAGGGGGCTGGCAGGGGTGTAATACGACACCCACATTTCGCCGGACGATATTCAGTCCCAAATGTGACAGAGGGCGAGCCTGTCGCCATACACCGGGCTCCAGTCATGTAGCAGATGACATACAATACGCACATATGTTCACACAATGAACAAATTTGTCCGTGCCGTCAGCTGGGTTCGAACTCGCTCCCTCTGGCTTGAGAGGCGGGCCTTCTCCCAACTAGGCTATCATGCTTTATGTATGTATTCGTACCTATATCTATTTCTATATTTCCTCGTAGGTACATCTAGGTAACTTCTAAGCGGCCAAACCGATTTTGATGTAGGTTGATATGTCGTGGGATTCGTCTTAACTTATAAATGCTGGGTACAGGGCAAGCCACGTATACCAAAGAATGCGCTGCGTCCCGTTTCGTTTCAATAAAATAAAACGAGACGCAGCATATCGTTGTGCCGTTTGCTTTGGTCTGTACGCAGCGTTAGAAAAAAAGGTCGTTAAGCGCGAGTGTCACTTTAGCTATAGTTATGTAAAACAAATGGCAGACTTTGGTTCCAAAATGAATGTTAAAAAATCTAATTAAACAGGGTGTCAAAATAAAGAATTTTAAAAGTTAGCACTATCTAACTAATACCTAACCTTTTGAAACTTTCCTATCACAAAAATATATGTAACTTAGGTGTACTGGGAGAGAGTTGAGCACCACACGGCCGTCCAACGTTACGTAAGATCGTGTTAGGCGCGCGATCGCTCCCGCTCGTCAAGATTTAGTCCAGTCGGGGTAGACATTTTAAATAGAAAAAATTCCGGGGAGCAATTTTTTTTTCAAGGTCGTGGGGAGTGGTTGGAAGTATAAATCTCGATTTTCTAACTAATCCCGGTAGAGGGTTCGCCGCCATCTTGTTTTAAAGTATTTTTTTTTTCGTTTTTCTGAAATAACTCGTTAATTTTCAACTTTAGAGCAAAAATGGCGTTATCCAAAGTTGTTGGGAATTTAATTTCTCACAAGTTTGGTCATGATCATTTTTACGCTAGGATCAATATTTGCAGAGTTATACTATGAAGTTTATCAAAAAAACGTAATTTTATAACGTTATTTTCAGGCTAGTTTTATGTCTGCCCCGACTGGACTAATTGTAGTGAGGTTGTGGTTGTGAGACTGTTGGACGTAGTCTGGTGACATTATTAGGATTAGTCTTCGGGGGTAGAGCATTAATTACGTGAGGCGTAACCTTCCTAGCATAGCCTGGCAGCAACAAGGACAGGTTGCAGGTAACAAGGTTCATTCCCCACTTTACTTCTTTTTAGACTTGTTAGATAGGTAATAACGTTCTTTGTTAGGCATGATTTACGGAAGCTGCGTGCAAGAAGTTATTGGTAGGTTAATTAAAAAACCCTCACACTGTAGATTTACAATGCTTACTTATGGTTGGTCCAAATTACTTACAACTTACAGCAACTTTTATAATTTATTACAGTTGCCATTCAATTCAACTTTTTTAAGGGATCATTCAGTCAACATAATATATGTATGGTTTTTCTAACACTTAGCCTTCATTCATGGCTAAATCAATATTGATAGAAGATTACTAAATATTTAAATAGATTATGGATGAGGGTAGAAGGATATACGTACCTAAACTCTAACAAACTTATTATTTTTTTTAAATTTATAATTTTTTATCAAATGAATTAGGTAAGTACTTAGTTTGTATGTACGTATGTATGTTTTTATCAACATTGTATTTTCAAATTGTATAAAAATAGAATAGCAGCAAATTTAATTTAATTTAATTTTTTATAGGTACATTCTATAACAACAAACATACCTACGAAGTGCCTACCTACTCATCGAAAGTTTTATGAATGACATTACATGGAGAAGTTTGTAAGCTGTGTAATTTAAATAAATACCTATTATTTAATTCTAGTGAATGTGACGTGACGCGACGAACGCTTAAATAGGTACCTACCTACCTAGAATACCTAGTTAGCTACCCTTCGATCTTCGATCATTTATATTATTTTGACGTACCGACTTTACCGTAAGATTTATTATTAATATTGTTATCTGTAAGTACTTACTTAACACAAAAGCGACTACCTGTCTATAGATAAAAAAGTTATTTAGGTACAATTTTACAATTGAAAGCAGGTAATATGAATCAATAAAAACTTACCAACGACACAGACGGGTAGTCTAGTATATTCATGCAATTTCGAAGCGAATAATGTGTAAAAATCTGGAATTCCGGGATTCCCTGCTATACAAATAATTACATCGCTTTTTTCGCAGTCAAAAGGGTTACCCCAAGTAATGAGATGTGTTTGAACATTATTAAGAGTCATGAAAATGTTCTTCATAATGAATATGACCACCAAAAACGAAAACAGAGTGCCCACTCCACTTGCCCAGCGCGGAGCGCCTGTGCACACTACAAACCCGCCCGCCTGCCAGCCAGCACACCGGGTGTGTTCAGAGAAAGAAACCAGTTTTCCGTCGTTTTTCGCACTCGCCATAATGTTGAAAAAAAAGACTTATGTTGTTTTGCTAAAAGGGCCAATCTCGATTTCTTTTTATAAATTATTGGATTTGGGGGGCTATTCCTGCGCGTGAGATGAGATGAGATTTTATCTTGATCACTCTCACACCTAAGACGTTTTAAATGAGAGCAACAAGGACGAAAAAAGATGAGATGAGAATTTCAAATCTCCGAATAGGGTCCTTGGATTCCCAAAATATCTCACCCACAACAGGAAATATTAAATGCTATAATAAAACAATTTAAACTTTTCAAACCCACAAACTAAACTAAAAAATAAAAGTTAGGGTGTTTTTATGTACCTACTTACTAGCTGCGCTCCGCAGTGTCACCCGCGGTCCCACGGGAACCGTTAATGTTTTTGGGATAAAAAATACCTTAGGTCAAAAATATGTAAAATATTATTGTGCTAAACTGTGTACGTCTAAAGGCGTGACGATACATTCTATTACATCTATTACACTGCACTACGCTTGCGCTACGCTTACAGAGACAATAACCATAAAATAACTCGACTTGCATGAGACTACAGCAAACGAAGGCCAACGATATGCTGCGTCTCGTTCTATTTTATTACAACGAAACGGGACGCAGCGTATTCTTTAGCATTCGTTGGCTTGGTGTGTACCCAGCTTATGAAAACCCGTTGTGTCACGGTTGTTATCCACGCTGATGTCAAAGTCGTCGAAAGAAAAGTAAGTGCGCTCCGACGTATCTTCTGAACGCATCCCTGAATGTGACTCGGCCCTGCTGTCACTGTCAATTATGCAGGTGCAATTTGATTATTTAGCCACTCGGTGCTGCCATTATAGCGCTCTCTGTTCTAGAACTAGCGCTTTTTTGACAGAATTAGCGCCTTGCACGTAATCTACCGCTTTTTGATTTCTAAGATACCACAGTAAATAAGGTTTAACATAAATTTATGTAACGATTGTTACATACCTTAACCTAAGAATTGTTGGTGGAGCAGCTTTCAGATATAAGCTCCCAAAAGCGACAATCAGCATAATCAGAATAATAAAAGATGTCTAACTGCAATGCGCCTGGACACATAATTCAAGTCCTAAAAAATTGGTACCATCAACAGAGGAATCGAGTACGTTGGAAAAATGACTACTCTGCGCCCTCCGAGCTTAAATGCGGCGTGAGGCAGGGTGGGAGCATGTCTCCAGCCCATTTTTATTTATACATGGATGGTCTTTCAAAAAAGCTCTTGGCGTCGGGCGTCGGCTGCTCCGTAAACGGGACAATGATAAATCATATCGCCTACGCGGACGATATGGTGCTGTTAGCTCCATCTGTATCGGCAATGCGCAAACTACTTGCCACATGCGAAGCATATGCAGAAGAACACAATATGGTATACAACTCCGATAAATCAGTTTATATGATATTTAAGAGCTTGAGCTGCTGCACGGATTTGCCACCTATTACTCTGCACGGTGCCGCTTTGAAAAAAGTCGAGGAGGTCAAATACCTCGGTCACATCATAGCTTCCGACCTATCCGATCTCGCAGACATAGAGAGGCAGAGGCGATCCATTGCTGTGCGCGGCAACATGCTGGCGAGAAGATTTAGCCGCTGCAGCGAAGCAGTGAAGACTCAGCTGTTCATCAGTTACTGCACCAGCGTATACACTGTGGAACTGTGGACTAACTACACTAAGGCTGCCATGAGCGAGATGCGTGTGCAGTACAATTACGCGTGGCGCGCGATGTTCCGGCTGCCGCGGTGGTGCAGCGCGAGCGGCATGTTCGCCGCGGGGCGCGCGCCCTGCTGGCAGGCGCTGCTGCGGAGCCGGTCGGCCGCCGCGCGCACTGCCCTGCACCGCTCCGACAACGCACTGGTGGAAGCAGTGCGCGACTGGGACTCCAGTCCCCTACACCGGATGTGGAGGACGTACCACAAGCCCATAATCTGATTTTATTATCATTGTTTTTCTATTTTATTAATTATTTTATTTATTTTGTATTTAATATGGGTGTAACAATCCGGAATAAAAACAATTTCATTTCATTTCATTTCATTTTCATTTCATTTCATTTCATAATCTCCGCCGCCGGTATTTATTCTTTGGGCAGTTCAATACCAGGGGTTTGAGCATTTAAACCATTCCTTCATTTAGTACAGCGCTGCCGTATTTATTGTTTAAGTACATTCGTTCCACGTGATAAAACGAGAAAACTGTAGTTACGCACACTTCTCTGCTTCGCGCTATTAAGAGTCCGGCGACCTAACTTTCTTCGACCTAGGCGACCTAGACTAACTTCGCATTGGCTCAAGGTATTCTATAGCCATTTCGTCTAGAAGAAGCGAAGCGACGAGCGAAGAGAGCGAGTAATGATACTGACGAGCCTTACCTTCAGAGTGACAAAGCGCAATTTCAATTTTTTTATGACTTTTGCACTTCTGTAATCATTCTTATGTAACTAAGAATTTCCCTTTTATTATGGATTCATTTAACAGCTAATGATGTAGACAACCTCCCTATGTAATGGAATTTTTGATTTGCTTTGTCTACCTATTGAGTAAATCAGTCAAAAGTGACCCCTTAAAAATGCAGATAGTTTTCATAGCTCTATTTTAGCTTGAGAACGTGTTTAAAAAAAACCAAGAACATAGGGGCGGAGATATTGTTAATTTAATTGTACATGCTAAAATTCATCATAATCTGACAAACGATTTTCAAGAAATTTAAGTAGCGCGTTTGTATGGAAATTTCAAAACGTCGCGGCCCTCTTAATGAATAGACAGCCGGGTTTTGACATTTATTTATAACATTTATATTGGATAGAACATTCATATGACGTGAAACGCTCCTTAAGACCATTCATAATGAGCGTTTCTGAGATTTATTTATTTATTAATTATTAGATATAGTAAATATTGTAACACAATATGATCGATACTCTTTTTTTTCTTTCATTAATGGAAATTTGTCGCCATACGTCACGTGAATTTGATTTGCCCGTGTAGGTTTCAGGTTATTAGAGGTTTTTTTTTGTGTTGATTGTTTCTCTTTGCAGTGTTTTTTTTACAAAAGAAATCTGGCTTTTGAAGCGCTGAATAGGTATTTTGATCTGGCAGCACTGTCGCCACTAAAGCCCAAGCTAGGCACCAGCCAATCCAGACCATGGATATTGGCAACACTGCCAGCCAGTCCAAGGCCAGCCAGGCTGAGGCTACGGACGGAATACGGATGCACAGTGCACTGTATTTATTTACTAACAAATCTCTCATCAAGCAAACTTGTTATTTTACTTGCTTCCTACCCATTTTGCAATGAGTGGTGAAAAGAAGAAAGCTCTTTTCATCTGCTTAGGTAAGTAAAGCTATGAATTGTGTAAAAATGCATGAAATGACCTTTTATTTATCACAGCAAAATTATCTCTTGTTGTTATAATACTTACAACTTATGTACCTAATCAATTTAAATCAGCCCATTTGTTTGTTGCGACACTAATGCTCATTATTACCTGTTATTTAGGTAACATTTGCAGGTCACCTATTGCAGAAGGAGTATTTCAAAAAACTGTAAATGATTTAAACGCAGGGGATGAGTGGGAAATAGACAGTGCAGCTATTGGTGGCTGGCATGTTGGTAATTCACCAGACTGGCGTGCTACTGATACCATGAAGAAACATGGTGTTCCATACAATAATCATGCAAGACAAGTAAGAGATTTTGTACTAGGCATGCTGTGACAATGCAATCTTAGAATAAATGGCCTACCTACCTTATTGTTTGTTAGACATAGCTTTGATTTGTGGACAGCCATCAAGATGACATGTTTGCTGCAAAAATCAAGCTATGTATAACAAACTATAATGCTATCTACTGCATGAGTTCTCGCTCACACAGTTAAAGGAAGGTGGTACCACGCAGTGGTAAGGCATCGAGAGGCATCGAGGAAGGAGTGGAGTGGGCAGCAGGGCTTGCCGGTCTCTCTATATCTATCATCTGACGTTTTACCCCCACTCCCCTATACTGCGAGGACGAGAACTGATTGGAGTGGTATGACCATAATTATGACTATAGCTGGATTTGTTTTCAAGTACACAATAGGTGTTTTAAACTTAGAACAGTTCTTAATACATAAAGTATCAATACATAAAGCATCTTGTGAATGAATCTATGAAACTTTTATCTTTTTTAAACAAAAGAATGGAGTATTTTGGAAATAACTCAGAGGACTGAGTGCAAAAACATCTTTTGAAGATGTTGAATTATTGAGCATGTAGGTACTTAATCTTTTAGCTAATGACTTGACTATTTTTAGTTAACCTCTGAAGACTTTAATTACTATGATTACATCTTTGGTATGGATGAGGCCAACATGAAGGACTTGAACAGAAAAGCCCCCAAAGGTAGCAAGGCAAAGCTACTTTTATTTGGAGATTTTGATCCTCAAGGCGATAGGATAATAAGGGACCCTTACTATGTATGTAAATTTATTTAAGATATATTAATTTATTTACACAGAATTCTCCAAAATACCACAGAATAAATAATAGAACTGCGAAGGTTCACTCTAGTACAAAAGTCCAGTATACATAGGTATATTAATATAAATTAACCTACTCTTTTGACAATTGAACCTTATCATTAACCTACATGATAACCACAGAATACACTCTATTACATTGATAACCTACATTTTGTACATTTTACTGAACAAAACATGTCTGTCTCTTGTTATTATTGTTTCTGACCAACAAATTAAATAATTTGATTGTTGGGTAACTACAAACATGCAACTAATAGTTAGCATCTCGGGGCTAACGCGCGACCCAAGAGATGAGTGGCAACCTCCTGCCATGCTCTTATCCGGTAGGTGCGCCAGACAAACATACCTATAGTCGGATTGACACCCCCATGTAATACATAGGTCTCTGTTCAGATGTTACCAACAATTATGTTTACCCTAATTTAATATATTCGTTTCAATGATTCATTATCAAAGACACAGCCAGCATATGGTGCCTATTAAATTTACAGATGGTTTTTTTCAGGATGATGGCTCGGAAGGATTTGAAAAGTGTTATGAGCAATCGGTGAGGTGCTCTAATGGTTTCTTAGCGCATTTACAAAAGAAATAGATTACCTACTTCATTTAATTAAGAATTAAAAATAAATGAGAATTTCAGATTTGAAAGTTTAATTTAATCAGGAATAGAGATTTTTCCACAACTGCAACCAATAAATTATACAGATTGATTATATTAAATTAAAACTGTAAATGAGTCGGTAGTAACTTATTAAAGAAAATTGAATTTAGAAACCACCACAAGATTTTGGTGGGCATGTATCAAAGGAAATCAAGCCGCACCTGCCATGTTGAGAGGTTGGCGACTTGCGTAAACTGAAATCATGTAGTTACCTAACAAAATAAATTTGTAAACATACCTTACAATTTCATAACACTTGCTTGATATCCAATTAAAGTAGGTAGTAGGCACAATAGGTTAACAATTTAATTTACAAACAGTTTCAAATAATATCTAATTTGGAAATCGGAGCAGGTCTCTATCGCTGTACTGGAATAATCATCTATGACTTCTGCAACCAAACAGCTTCTTTGATGTGGTTTCACAGCCTTTGAGTTTAAGAAATCAATAAACCAAAGTAAAGTTGTTTTTGTAGCATATTCTTCTATACTTTTAATTAAGAATAGGTCACGTTTTGTCAAAACTCCTTTTGATATCACTATCTTTTTGTTATTTAGTGTTCCCACGGTATGCTCTAGCACCATTGCTTCGGTCCCTTCTTGTGATGAACTTTGAAAACTGGAGTTTGCGTTTGCATGAACTGGCTCTTTGCTTTGAAAGCTTTGTTGCTGTACTAGTTTTGTTTGCAAGTTAGTTTCTGCTGTCTTTTGACATATACCCTCATAATATTCGACAGGCTCAACCTTTGCAAATCGGTTATCATTCAAGTATGCTGGAATTTCTGGTATTTCATCATAGGAATCTGAAAGAAAATACGGAAGGTGTAAACAGTGTAATAATTATAGGTACCTACCTGATGCTTATTTAAAAACAAATAAGTCCATTGCTTGCTAATTAATATGCTTCAAGTTTACAAACCTGGAAGTTCATCGTCGCTCTCAAGAAGTTCTGCAATTTTTCTTGTAGTATGTTTGGCTGTTCTTGATTTCATCATTACACGTCACAGCAAGTGTTTACAAAGTGGAACTTTGTCTTCAAAAAGTACAATAATAGGTTCGGAGAAAAAACTAACTGAACCAAATGCAACCAATTATCACACCAAACTAAATAAACTTGAGTTGAAAACTTTGTTTTAAAAAAAAAAAAAACGGCCAAGTGCGAGTCGGACTGGAGCACAAAGGGTTTCGTTACCTATAAAATGGCAATAACTCGTTTGTTGTATTACTCGTAGCTCCCCTCCTTAAATATTTGTTTTAAATATAATTATTTATTTTTAAAGTGAATATAACTATTACTAAATATTCTGTGAAAATTTCAAGCGTCTACCTCTTGCCGTTATCAATATCTGGAAAACGAGCAAAAAAATGACGTATGTTGTATTGGAGCCCCCCTAATTATTTATTTTATTGTTTTTAATATTTATTGTTATAGCGGCAACAGAAATACATCATCTGTGAAAATGTCAACTGTCTAACTATCACGGTTCATGAGATAGAGCCTGGCGGCGGCGGGCGGCAGACGGACGGGCAGTGGAGTTTTAGTAATAGGGTCCCGTTTTACCTTTTGGGTACGGGACCCTAAAATAAATGTTAGTCGGGCAAGGCCTGGGATTCCCCGACCCACAACCACAGACTTAAAATTACAACAATGCAAGTTTGTTTCACAAACAATAATTATGACCATGGATACAATGTTCTTCAGTCGGATCATTAATCTCTTAATAAAATGAGGTGAATAATAAAGCGAAGCCTTAACGGATCTATTCTATTCCCTTTCCACATTTCAGAAAAGCCGTAGGTACTTTGTGTCAAGTTTTAGAAAACAATACAAAATCATGACGCCACCTCTATGGTCCACGCCAAAAAATTCTCTTTACATCTACCATAGACATAGAGGAAAAGACCCATATTTGGTCAAAAACAATGATATTAGTGAAAGTAAGCTAGTGTCAGTGGTCAGTCTATCTTTACTACATACTCTTTGGGTCAGTCTTCGATGTCATCCAGTAGCGGTTACGTCTCCTTAATCAGTCTGTCGCAACTTCATAGAAAAAAATCGATGTATGAAATTTGGCAGAACTTTAATGGCGGCTATAGGTTTCTCGCTCACTCCCTCAACGTCTCTCATTCTTTCCGAAAAATTGTGATGTCTGTTTGCTTTGAGTTTGCTGTGCTCTGTTTATCACAACATTCATTTGTGTAATATTAACTAGATTTGTTTACGTCTCTTCTCTTTGTACGTTTGTTATGAAATAAGGTTTTTTAGTGTATGTAATGCATTTAAAATCGTTTAAATATGAAGTATAGAAAGTGTGAAATATGCGGCTTCAAATCCGAACGTAAAGACGGCATAAAAAGTGATTTAATGGCGAGATATCCTCTGGATGAAGATCGGTGTGTAGATCAGTAGTTAAATTATCAGTCCCAAATACTTCTTTTGGGGCAAAATATCAAAAAAACAACAAATTAGATTCAGAAAATAGTGTTGTGCAACTTTTATCCGAATTAGTAAATATCGATACTTTTTTTTTTAGGTGGAAGAAATGGGTGAAAATGACCGGCTACGAAGACCTACCGTATTTAATAGAAAAGCTTCACCAACTTAAATTTGTATTTGGAAAGCATTTTGAAGACAATTAAGACACAAAAAACAGTGAAAGAAAATTAATGAAATAATTAAACTTCATTATTTAAGAACTTTCTTACTAACAAGCAAGAGGAAATAAGAAAAAGGTTATGAGTATCATAAATGAAACATACGTATAACCATAGTGTTTTTTTTGCGCACAAATGACTATACACAAAATTTTGTGGCACAAACATAAACAGTGGCTCAAGGTTTTGTACCCTTGCCATGTTTTGATAGTGACGTGAACTTTTTTCGTTTGGCTTCATACATTTCAAAACGTCCCTGGCGGCAACGTTAAGGAACTAAGTACGCCAAACACAAACAAAAAAGTTTACGCAGACTATCAAAACTCATGGCAACTTGAAAAACAAACTTGAAATCCATCTGAAGTAGGTATGAAATCGATATCGATAAATTTTGTATCGAATGGAGGGGCACATCTCTATTCTATTCCCTTATGTTGGTAGAACTGATTTCATGTGTCATTTCACTTCGTCATGTTGGTTCTAAATGGTAGCCCAGTTTTGACATTGGTTAGGTTAATTTTTTTGTACGGAGTCCCGTCTCTTATCTATATTACATACTCTTTGTCCCTACTAACCACTAAAATATGGAGAACTGTGTAGTCCACTCATGCCGAAATTTCAGAATAACCAAAACAGTAAAAAATGGCAACGTCACATATCACCCGTAAGTTTTAAATAGATTTTTATGTGCATATAAAGCTAATAATTGTCTTTTTGAATTCAGTATCAACAGCGAAAAGTTGCTGAAAAAAGTGTTGCCACAAGGTATTTTTATATTTTCCCAATAAATTATCTTTAGGTTTCTTAAGGGTCCAGTTTAGCCGATCAGTGGACAAAAATAATTCGCCAAAGTAGAAATGAAAATTAGTGGAAACCTCATCGCCTTTCAACAATTTGCTCTGCGCACTTTCGCAAGAAAGAAAGATACGTAACAGTGTGATATATTGTGACAAGCAGGCGTCAGTTTTATTTTTATGTAATTGTAATGTTATTATAATGCCGAAAAAATAACTTGCATGTATGATGTAAATAATGAAAATGTGTAAATTTATGTGTAAATAAGATTAAAGGGATCACTATTGATTTTAACTGAAATTTATACTCTTGAATTTTACTTAAATTTTACCTTTTACCACAGAATATGCTCTATTACATAGGTCCAGAAGGATAGTCTTCATACAAAACACGATTTCGAAACGTGTCAAATTTATTTTGGTACCTTACTACAACCTTTTTTTCTATACGTGATGAACTTGCCATTAAAAGAGGTTACCCGATTTAGTTGGGTAAATTATATTATAACGATCAGAGTTTAAAGAAATCACAAGACCGGAAACAAAGTATTAGGCCAGCTTAGGCCAGAGCTAAACTACACACAAAGCCTTACCCAGATCCATTCATGACACTATTCTACAAACTAATATTATAGATTGTATGTAAACCTTAACTAAAATCAGAGTAGGTAAAAGGTAAGAATTTAAGTAAAAATCAAGAGTACGAGTTTGCGTTAAAATCAATAGTAAAGGGATTACTATTGATTTTATCTTATTTACACACTATCATTATTTACATCATACATTTAAGTTATTTTTTTGGCAATAAAATAACATTACATTTAGTACGTAAAAATAAAACTGACGCCTGCTTGTCAGGATATTTCACTGTTACGTATATTTCTTTCTTGCGAAGGTGCACAGAGCAAATTGTTATAGGGGCGACGAAGTTTTCACTAATTATCATTTTTACTTTGTCGAATTATTTTTGTCCACTGATCGGCTAAACTGGATCCTTAAGAAACCTAAAGTTTATTAAAGGGAAAATATAAAAATACCTTGTGGCAACACTTTTTTAGCAACTTTTCGCTCTGTTGACATTAAGAATTAATTACAATTATTAGCTTTTTAAAGCACATAAAAATATATAGACTTACGGATGATATGTGACGTTGCCTTTTTTTACTGTTTTGGATATTCTGAAATTTCGGCATGAGTGGACTACACAGTTCACCATATTTATTGGTTAGTGGGGAGACGTAACCGCTACTGGATGACATCGAAGACTGACTAGTGAATTGGTTGACTTTCAATGGTTTGGTTTACTTTTTTTGGAATCATTATTCTTGACCGATTAGGGGTCTTTACTCTATGTCTATGCCTTTTACCTACTTTGATTTTAGTTAAAACCGTAAAAAAACTAATTAGCTAATTCATTTACATATTGTTTACCTTATTTTAAGATATTTTTATTAAACATGCCAGTGACATTCAATGTTAATGGTATGGTATGGTTTTTAGCTCAGATCAACCTAGAGGACACGATGGCGCACGGAGTATGATTTAGGTAAAGCCAAAAACCATCCCAAAACTACGCTACTGTCTTCTACGTAAACAACACTTACAAATTGACGCAAAAAAATATGCTACTCGTCAGGTCATCCTTATCTGTACATTATGCGCTTTAGTTTAGGGTATAATTTCGTGTACATAAATATACACAGTGCATTATTAGTGTGGCCAGGACTACATTTTGAGGTTCTTTTCAAAAACTGTGCAGTTTTTTTTAAGACAATTAAAAAGCCTTTACATTAAACTCTTACAAATACGTGCAGTTTTAGAATATTAATCTACCAAGATTGTATATTGGAACGGAAATGGCTAACGTAGAGTTTGGGAATTAATATGTATTAGTATTCGAGCAATTGTAAATGTTTATCATGGCAACATTACCACGCACGTACAAGTTTAAAGAGAAGTGGTTTCAGCGAGATATAACGCCAGGATCTGGGGGGCTATTCCTGCGCGTGAGATGAGATGAGATTTTATCTTGGTCACTCTCACACCTATGACGTTTCAAACGAGAGCAACAAAGACGAAAAATAGTGAGATGAAAATTTCAAATCTCCGAATAGGGCCTCTGTTTAAATTCTCTCCAAATAGTCAATCAGCTAAACCTAAACTCTATTAAGGTCCTGCGCCCTCCGCGCTTGCCTTACGTCCGGTACGCTGTAGAGGCCTCAGTGGCCAACAGCATTAGTCATTCACAAAAAAAAAGAGATATAATGCAGATGTTTAGGCACACGCGCTCGGATACTGCACGTGAGGGCTCGGTGTGGCGCCACCTACATCTTTTTTAAATATTTAGTTACAATAATCTGTGCTAGATGGCGTTAGTTGCCTAATTGGTGAAGATTTTGTTAGTTTGCGTCTCGAAAGACGCAATTGCCCCACAGACGCATTTGTACCAGTTGACCCTACGTGTGTAGAGAAATCGGGCCGATTTTACCGATTCGGCGGCGCAGTGTGCCTGCGAGTGCAGCGATTAGTAGATTTTTTTGTCGATTCTGTTCACGGAATTTAGCGCTACTCACACTAATTGGTATTGCATAGGTACAATGACCTTATGGAAGGTCATTGCATAGGTATTTACAATCATTCGAAAACGTTTCCGATCGGATTTCAGAAATTGTAAACTCTTATTATTCGAATCTTAGACCGTATTTATAAGTTTTTAAACGTGTTTCATTCTTCCGATCGGATTTATACTCGACTCCTTATTCCAATCCAAAATGTATATGAGTAGACTGAGATTTGAACAATTTGAGTTTGAAATTTGTGGGATCCGATCGGAAACGTTTCCGAATGATTGTAAATAGCACCGCTGCTGGTCCGCGTAGGTAGTCTATACTTTGTGTTTCAACCTACGCCGATCAGCGCTGGTAGGCCACCACACCACTTGTTATTTTATTTGCAACTAGGGGTCGTTCATTGTATAGCTGCGCCTCGCGCTTTCACCCTCGGTTCCACAGGAACTTCCACATTTTTCGGGATAAAAATTACCTACCACTGTGGGCAACATTTCATGCAGATCGGTTAAGCCAAGAAAGCGTAACATACAAACTTACTTACCAACGACTTTGATCGCGTTTATTCAGAAAATAGTATCCAGAAACCTTCCGTATTATAGAAAGGTAGGTTAAAGTACTGTAGGTATATATCTGGATTCAAAATAGCCGCCCATTGCGTAAAAATAAAACTTGGCTCCCTTGCCTGCCACTTCATTTATCCATTCTGGTATATCCGGTAGAAAAAAAATTTGACAGTTCTGGTTTATTAAAAATGTATTTATCTAAGATCCATAATTTACTACTTCTAGCTGTCCATCATCGTTTAATCGCAATGTCCTCAGGCGTTTATTTCGTTGTAACGTATTCTGGTTCTTGATTTTTTTAAGTGCATGGTCCACCACATCTTCAAGTGGCATTCTTAAATACCCTTTCAATGATTTGATAAAAATGTTACAAATTCTATAAATAAATCTCGGTGTAAACCCATCAGGGAAGTCTAAAACTATTTCTTTCCATCTAATGTCACTCCAAACTTTGTAAGAAGAATCTTTTACTTTGGCTCTCAACCTGTAAAAAAATATTAATTATTGGTAATAATAATAATTAGTCCGGCTATAGAACGATAGAAATTGAGAATTTGGCCGAACACTCGCTGGCAGTAGAGCTGAAATTTGGCATGCATGTAGCTTTCATATATCTAGATACTTCACTTCCGAAGTAGAAACATATCGAGAACTAATTTTAAGTTTTGTCCTCCTTTGTGTTTCAAAATATTTATTTTTTTGATTTTCATGGAAACAGTACTAGGTATGAGAAAAGTGTTAAAGGCTGATGATGTTTATCGTCGATTTATCTACAAATTTGTTTTTAAATTCACCTTGACTTATGTTTTCAAGAAAATATGCGAACTAAAATGGCAAGTTCTGTTTAGTGATCCTGTTCAGCAAAACATCGTGATTCACGTATTCAAAAGAGCTTTTCAGGAGCTTGCCAACATTGCTAAATCCTATAATAATAATTTTTATTTCAGGCAATAACCCATACATTAAACAAATACACTTTAAAACATGACTCCTTGTGGGTTACATACGAAATAATGATGATGATGACAAAATGAGCCTCCGGTATAACGGAAACGATAAGAGATAGAGGGGCATTGTTTACTTTTCAAATGTAGAAAAACTATGAACCTTTCTGAAAAAAAAAGAAAAAAATATGGCCGCCATAGAAAAAAAAGTTAACCGCCAAGAACCGAACCGTTAAAAATAAGTGCGATGTATTTGAACAAATATTTTAATCATTAACACAATATGTCGCATTAAATACGTCGAGTTATGACTGTTTCCCTTCCTTCTCTTTTATGTTCCCAAATGTCGTTAATTTAGTCAATACTAAAAACGGTTCTTGCTATGAAAAAATTGTCAAAGACTAATTTATTTTTTCTAAAATTATCTACAATATTGTGTTAGATAATTTTAAAAGAAATAAATCAGTCTTTGACAATTTTTTCATAGAAAGAAAGATACATTTATTTATGGCAATTATTTTTTACTGTGCGGTGGCCATCTTTTTAAAAATGTTTTAAGAAGTCCATTATTTTTAACATGTTACAATACTCTTATCTCTTACATTTTCCGAGATACCCGAGATTCGTTTAGTAGCTGGCATATCCACCCGCCGGCAGCCAGGTTTTTTTTTTAAATTATTGGTATAATAATTAAAATATATAACCATTAACTGACTTTGCAAAAAAATCTGTATAATTATCGAACCTGCTCACAAAATTTCACGAGAATCAGTTCAGGAATGCAACCTGAAGAAAAAGACAAATGTCAGCCGCAAGGTCTACAGCTAACAAAGCCTCTAGTTTTACATGTATTAATTTTATTATAAAGATTGGATCAAAGGTATGCAAGTTATCATTGACTATTACGCATATAGACATACATACAAACACTCTGTTTTGTTCCAGTAGACTCAGAGCTATGCATGTCAATTAAAAATTGGGTCATGTGTGAAACCTTACTTTTTAAATAGTTTTTTCCTCAATTTTTGCAACTTTACATCACATCTCACAAACAGTTGTACATGCAGATAGCAGTACCAAAAGTGTTGCAAGTAACAACTATTTTGGTCCATGTCATCTTCAATTTTACGCCAAACATACATTTCAATTTGTTTATATTTTAATTCTTCAAACTCAAGTTCTGTGTATTTAATCAGAAGGTGTACTAGTTTGTTAGCCAATGGTAAATTCCATTTCAATCTTTTCTTTTCTGGTTTTCCTGCAATATATATTTTGTGATTGAGTTTTCTTACTAGGTAAAAATATTTTATTTATTTATTGATTTATTAGAAAGCACTATAAAGAACATTTTAATATTTACCGTGAGTCAGATGGTCAAGTCTTTTGTACAAGCCTCTAGTGTTTCTGCCCAACACAACAGATAATACAGAAGCAATCATTTTTGGTTGATGGTGGAAGCATATTTCAATTATTTTCTCTTCCATTTTACTATAAAATCCTTTTCTATAGTTTCCATAATATGCTGATATATGTCCAAAAACCTGAGATATAGTTCTTTGTAGTCCTCTGGCCAAGTATGCTGCTGCGAACCTCCTCGCTTTTTCTTCAACACACTGGTTGGGATTCCTTGACTTATTCATATTTTTCCATCGTGCTAAGCTGATTATTTGGTCAGGTATTCTATACTTCTGCAAATGTGTGTTTAAAAGAAAACATTAAAAAAAAATTACATATCACCAAACCTACATGATTATGAATTATATTTGAAAAAAGGTAATAATTAACAGAATAATCATTGCCATCCTTTTCAATAACTCCACAAAACAATAAGAAAGTTTATGTAAATTACACGACAATATTTAGATCAATCAAGTTAACACATTCACACTCTGACCTTTCTAAACTTGCACCAGTTCCTTTCTATTAACTCATGTTCTGCATGGGACATGGCGTCAGTGCGATAAGTGTTGGTTCTATTTTCTAGTTCAGGGAATGGAGCCTGGCGGACAAGACTGCCTCGCTCTTGGTACCATGGTACTTCCCAGTAAATCACTGCATATTGAAGTCTTTCAGTTAAGAGCTGAAACAAACAAGTTTGTGTGTAAGTGTAACTGTTTCCACTCAACTTGCTAAGTTGAACAGGTTTTATTGTTACTTATGAAGGTAACTTATACACTAGATTAATTAAGAGGCTACCTACTTTTATCCTAGAAAAAATATATGGTTTTTGTAGGATAGTAAGTGGCTGTGCAGTATTGCTAGCATTTGGAATTTCATTGAGGAGTTTTATCACATACTAGCTGGCTTTCTGCAACTTCCCTCACAGCTGATTGTGTCTGTTAATAGAAGAATTTTTAAAATCGCCCCAGTATTATTATCATTGTTGTAGATAAGGTTATTGTTTCATTGTTAAATATATAGTAGTTTCAGATAAAATAACTCATAGTTTAATAAGTAGGTTTGTAAAAAAACAATAATCTTATATACAAAAAAACAATAAGTATGGTGTCTAATAAAAGTGTAGATTATATGTACCTAGTTGATAATTAAGGTTGATATTCATGTTAATTATAACAGAAATGAAATGATATTATAGGTTACCCAAAATAAATTTTATGGATTTACTAGGTACAGGTATTGCACAACTTTCAATTTCTAGCAAGTTTTTTTTTGTTTATGTATTAACCTTAAAAATACCCTTATCCCTTGACAAAATGCTCTTATTTTAGATCCAAATGTTTAATAGAATAAATTTCAAGGTAGACCGGACCAGGACGATAATTGTTCTGGGTCACGGTGAATAGCCGGTCCTATTGCACCATGATTGATATTTAATTATGCAATTGTGCAATTAAAATATGCAATTGTGATGTTCTGGTCGGTACCTACTTACATCAATGAAATGATCATCTTGATCTCGAATCCGTTCTACATATTCCAGCACTTTATCCATGCTAGATGGATCGGTTACATCTTCTATCCCGTCGATAAGTTCTTCTATGTCGACGCGTATATCATTAGCTTGAGGCACTATTGGACTGTTAGATACCATATTGGTAAATAATCATTCTATAAATTTGGTTCTTTCCAACGACGCCAATTTATTTGGCTACAATAAATATTTCGTTATAGATAAACTATTTAAGTTTAACCTCAAAACGTTTGATTTTCGATTTCGCCGCTTTGCCCGCCTTTCTTAATTTTAGAAATGATGATAACAGTGTAGCCAGATGTTTATTGAGAACGATCGTACGCTGGTCAGTAAAAAGTCGTATTTCTTAGCTGGTAGCAAATAAGACAATCGTATTTTTTTTGCTGAGTATTAGAATACCCAAACCAACGGATTTTTTAATGTCTCTGTCAAAATTGAAATATTGACATTGGTTAACACTGCACTGCTGGAAATAGCCCGTGTGAAAAGTAGGTTTGCACAGAA